>OX365944.1:32695000-35188750 GCA_947247005.1 Spisula solida | reverse complement strand
CACAGAAAGGCATGATATTTGGGAGCCCAGAAAGGCATGATGTTTGGGAGCCCAGAAAGGCATGATACTTGGACATCACAGAAAGGCATGATGTTTGGACATCACAGAAAGGCATGATGTTTGGACATCACAGAAAGGCATGATGTTTGGAAGTCACAGAAAGGCCAGATGTTTGGAAGTCACAGAAAGACATGATGTTTGGAAGTCCAGAAAGACATGATGTTTGGAAGTCACTGAAAGACATGATGTCTTGGGAGTCCAGAAAGGCATGATCGATGTTTTAGAGTACCAGAAAGGCATGATGTTTGGGAGTCTGCAAGGATCCTCATTTTAAAACCAGAATGTCAGGATTGACCTTAAGTTGACAACCTTGGAATCATCCAAGCACCTGATAACATTAGGTGCAAAGAGGACAGTAAACAAGACAATAAACCAACCTTATGTAGGTAAACAATCCTTTAATCCACAAATTATTCCTGTAAGAATATACACCTTAATCCTCTCACACTATGGCACTAACAAACTGAATCAATGCTCACAATTATAAACATGCCAAGCTTTCATAAATTCATGTTCAAGTTTAAACAACAGTCTCTGAATGTGAAAGTATCAATCCACCCCCAATATCAAAGAGAATATCTTCACTAATGAGCTAATTTCAAAATTCCACCATTAGAAGTTATGAAACATCCAGAATGGTATATTCCAAATAATACAAATGTTTGTTAAATGTTTATAAATCATACAGCATATACCAGTAGCAGCAAAATGAAGTTTAAAAGAGCACCTGTCAATTTATGTAATGACCAACCATTAACTTTAACAACCATTAATTTTAACAGCAATTTACCAGCAATTTACCAGCAAGCAAATTAAGATGGCTATCATCTGTAAGCAAGATGTAACTACAGATGTTATCAAACATGGTGCATCCTCAGACACTTCAGGGCATGAATGAAACATGACATCATACACCATGTACAGTGCAACATGACATCACACAACATGTAAAGTGCAACATGACCAAAATTACAGACATAATTATACATGTACATCAAACGTATAATCATAATGTGAAGATTTCCTGAGGGGGTTTATGTGGTCAATATGCAGTAGGTTATCATATATGATGGACAATTATCACTTTTTACTGTCCTCATTTGAATATTAATGACCATTAGGTTAAAGAAAAAATGTCCTAGGTATATAGACCTGGTAATAAAATTGTAATTAAAATAATGTGTTTATTCATAACATGGTCACCAGTAAGGCTTGAGAAAAGGCACCAGGCAGATAGGCAGTGTGGCAGTGGTGGATTTTCCCCATGTTATATTTAAATATTCGAAGCTGTATGTGTACACATTGTTTTCCCCATTTGTTGTTGCTGAAACAGTTGTATGTGGACATTTGTTTTTTCCCTGCCAGATGACCTCTTTAACTTTGGGGGCTTTTCCGAATAATACATTTTATAATTATTAATTTGATCAGGCCCATTTAAAGAGTCATTAAAACTGTCGACAAGCAAGTGGTAATTATACCTAAATGCCAGACATATACATGTATTTTTATTGTTGAATTATATATTCTATAGCTCAGCTGGTGGTCAAGACTGGACATTTATCAACATGTCAAGTGACAGACAAGATTTGTGAAAATGGTTACCAGACAGCATACTGATACATGACCTCACACTGACAGGTAGCTCACCTCTCATCGTACCCTGAATGATCATCATCTATACACTAATTGGATGAGTAACATCCCATACATGATTAATTCATAGTGTTATAGTAGTGCATGTTCCATGCAACACCCTATAGCCTTAAATACCTGGCTTTACTGTAATTTATAGACCCCTAATCCATTTACCTATGGTAATCACCAGGTCTGGCTTTACCGTAATTTATAGACCCCTAATCCATTTACCAATGGTAATCACCAGGTCTGGCTTTACCGTAATTCATAGACCCCTAATCCATTTACCTATGGTAATCACCAGGTCTGGCTTTACCATAATGTATAGACCCCTAATCCATTAACCAATGGTAATCACCAGGTCTGGCTTTACCGTAATTTATAGACCCCTAATCCATTAACCAATGGTAATTACCAGGTCTGGCTTTACCATAATTTATAGACCCCTAATCCATTAACCAATGGTAATCACCAGGTTTGGCTTTACCATAATTTATAGACCCCTAATCCATTTACCTATATGGTAATCACCAGTTAAGAGTTTTACGAAGAGTATAACTATGTAGAAGGATAACTCAGAGGACCATATGTTATAATATAAACTACTAATGGTACAGCCTTAGCTTTCTACATAATTTTATAGGAGACCTGCATTTGAAAACTATGCACCAATGCATTCCATAACCGCTTTGTTATGTGAAAACTCTGCACATGAATATAAGAATCGTAAATGAACTCTCACCCGGTGGGTGAGATCGAGCTCACGACCCCAACGGCAACACGTTGAAACACACCGGGTGAGGGTTCATGTGCGATTATTAAATATTTAATGGATAGCTACTGTCCCAGGCATTCATAGAAGACAAGTGACGTGTTGGTCTGTGAGGCAAATAAGTAGTTAAAATTATCAGAGATAAATAAATATAAGATTTCCATTAAAAACTTTGAATCACAACCAAGTCATTTATTGTAATATCTGCTCATACTCGAATAGATCTAACCACCATCATCCACTACAAATTATAAGTACCCTACTTTTATAACAGTTATACTTATCCATTAAACCACTACTACTATAATGATGCTTCTTTCAGATTTGTATTCAGATAATTCAGTAATATATAGCATCAAGGGATGTGCAGAATACAACGATAAATAGTTGAACATACCTATATATTTCAAACAATCTTACAATTACGATGCACCCCAGGAGACAGACTCAAGCAACTGTTTGTACAATAAGCAGGATCATAAAATATATTTATACCTACATTATTGTAGCTAGAATCTTGTCTTGAATGATCAGGTAGCTGTAAAATCTTTCCGACAGGAAACAGGAAATGCTGTGGTTGATGCATCTATACTGAGACTTACAAGAGCAGAAAGAAATCTTGCATCTGAAGACTTTCATCTATTTTGCATGTATAAATGCCCTACAGAAACATTAACTACTAGAACGGCTTGTAATACAAACAAGCATGTTTTGTTTCACAAAGGGCCGTACCTCCAGCAAAAATCATCCAACAAGCATGTTTTGTTTCACGAAGGGCCGTAACTCCAGCAAAAATCATTCAACTTAAAATTTCCAACACTATGATTGATACCAAGTATTCATGTGAGGTTTCAATGAAATCGAACAAACGGTTCTGGACAATAGCTGAATTTGCCAATCAGACTTGGACAACATGTGATTAAAATAACAATGATAGGTTTGAAATTGTTTAATCTTTGCCCAGATATGAACAATTTAACCTCTGGAAAAGTCTAGAAGTTACTTATATGTATAATTTGGATGTGCCTCCTAAAGCAGAGCTAGCCCTCATACAAGATGGGTTCAGATTTTGTGTAATCCAAACAAACAGTCAATCACTTCATTCTATATAACCTCGCATATTAACCTCAAGCAATTAACAAATCATAAGAAATGAGTATAGAGCATTTTATTGAAGAGTATCATACATTAATACTCCAAAGATAACATCTTTAAGCACTTATATTTGTATGTATTATTCCACTATAAAGTTATTACCTGCTGGCATGATTCCTTTAGAAAAATACACTACATGTTTGCCCCATAGACAGTGTACTGAGTATGAATCAATAAGTAAGTATAGCCAAACAATGCATACCAATTGCCATGGTGCTTTGCTAGACAATGAATGGGTGTGATGGGCAATGGACACACGGTGCTTTGCTAGACAACGGGTGTAATTGGCCAATGGGTGCATGGGGCTTTACTAAACAACGGGTGTGATTTGGCCAATGGACACATAGAGTTTCTCTAAACAAAGGGTGTGATTTGGCCAATGGACACACATAGAGCTTCTCTAGACAACGGGTGTGATTGGCCAATGGACACATAGAGCTTCTCTAGACAACGGGTGTGATTGGCCAATGGACACATAGAGCTTCTCTAGACAACCGGTGTGATTGGCCAATGGACACACGGTGCTTCGCTAGACAACGGGTGTGATTGGCCAATGGACACACGGTGCTTCGCTAGACAACCGGTGCGATTGGCCAATGGACACATAGAGCTTCTCTAGACAACGGGTGTGATTGGCCAATTGACACATAAAGCTTCGCTAGATAACCGGTGTGATTGGCCAATGGACACACAGTGCTTCGCTAGACAACCGGTGCACAGTGATTTGCCAATGGACACACAGTGCTTCGCTAGACAACCGGTGCGATTGGCCAATGGACACACAGTGCTTCGCTAGACAACCGGTGTGATTGGCCAATGGACACATGGAGCTACGCTAGACAACCAGTGTGATTGGCCAATGGACACACAGTGCTTCGCTAGACAACGGGTGTGATTTGCCAATGGACACACAGTGCTTCGCTAGACAACGGGTGTGATTGGCCAATGGACACACGGTGCTTCGCTAGACAACCGGTGCGATTGGCCAATGGACACATAGAGCTTCTCTAGACAACGGGTGTGATTGGCCAATTGACACATGAAGCTTCGCTAGATAACCGGTGTGATTTGCCAATGGACACACAGTGCTTCGCTAGACAACCGGTGCGATTGGCCAATGGACACACAGTGCTTCGCTAGACAACGGGTGTGATTGGCCAATGGACACATGGAGCTTCGCTAGACAACCAGTGTGATTGGCCAATGGACACACAGTGCTTCGCTAGACAACGGGTGTGATTGGCCAATAGACACATGGAGCTTCACTAGACAATGGGTGTGATTGGCCAATAGACACATGGAGCTTCACTAGACAACGGGTGTGATTGGCCAATGGACGCACGTGCTTCTCTAGACAACCGGTCGACACACGGTGCTTCTCTAGACAACCGATGTGATTGGCCAATGGACACACGGTGCTTCTCTAGACAACCGGTCGACACACGGTGCTTCTCTAGACAACGGGTGTGATTGGCCAATGGACGCACGTGCTTCTCTAGACAACCGGTCGACACACGGTGCTTCTCTAGACAACGGATGTGATTGGCCAATGGACACACGGTGCTTCTCTAGACAACCGGTCGACACACGGTGCTTCTCTAGACAACGGATGTGATTGGCCAATGGACACACGGTGCTTCTCTAGACAACCGGTCGACACACGGTGCTTCTCTAGACAACGGATGTGATTGGCCAATGGACGCACGTGCTTCTCTAGACAACCGGTCGACACACGGTGCTTCTCTAGACAACGGATGTGATTGGCCAATGGACACACGGTGCTTCTCTAGACAACCGGTCGACACACGGTGCTTCTCTAGACAACCGGTGTGATTGGCCAATGGACACATAGTTCCTAGCTAGATAATGGCTGTAATTGGCCAATGGACACATGGTTAAGATATTTGCAAGGTAATATGTGTGATTGACCAAGGATGCACAGTGCTTAGCTTAAACATGGAGCCTGAGAAAGGATGAAATGACCTTGACATACGTGGTTATAAAATACATACATATATATATCTGTTAAAGTAGAAATAAGTAAAGAAGAGAACACTGGTATCCAATAGAGAAAGAATGGATACAAAGTGCCGAACCATTTTGTACTGCAGACAAGAGAGTGCATTAAAGGCCTGACATTTATGATGTATGGTGTAATAAAACCAATATTTCAAAATGCATGATAAACCGAGGAAGCTAGCTGCAGAAAACTTATCATTTCCCCATCATTCTTACATCATTGATAGACATTTGAAAACTATCTCAATTTATTTTTGGCAAACATCCGGAAAAACATTTCCAGACTTTTTAAGATATAAAATATGAAATAAATGAGTATGGCTGGAAGAAGTTTCTGCTAACACATCTGGTACCATTTATGACACATATCTATCTGATAAAGAACTTGGCAAATATATCATAAACTGCATGCTCAAGTTCATTTAAAAGGTGAATTTTTAAATATTTTGTGAATTCTTTGAGTTATCCTGTTACTTTGGTTTAATTACAGGTTAGATAAGCATTTAAAGTGAGTAATTTGTTGTAGTTGTAGTTGTTGTTGTTTTTTGTTTGTTTTTTTGAAGACTTAAAATACTTTGGTGGCATGTTATTTATATAATATTTTATACAATTAACTATTGCAGGTTATAGGTTGCAATTATATATTTTTGTTCTAAGTCCTAAAATGACACTTAACTATTGCTATGATGAAAAAGCCATGCATGTTTCAATGCACTTTCAGGCAAAAACTATTTGCAAATCTATTTAAAGGAGTATGTATAATTATTGTACCATACGGTAAGTAGGTAAGTATTAGTAATTAAGAAGACATTGTCTATCATAAGGGATGGACTGCTTTTGAAACACTAAGATGGCAATAAAGTCTTTACCTACAATACAAAAGTAGCATTAATATATGCATGTATTTTATGTTGGTAGAGATACTGTTAACAATACAAATATAGTCATTCCAAGAAAGCCACTTTGTCAAGCAAGGACCATAACTATGTCGACACAAAAACATCCCTGTGAAGTTCAAATATAAAGTTTGGAGATGCATGCAACACAAAATAATATTGACAACAATCTAGTGAAATCATCCATCTATTAACAATTTATCAGTTAGAAAACCTGGTTACATAATAAACAAATGCAACATTGTATGTAAATTATGATTAATTTCAACGATTTTAAATAAGCAAATAATTAGACAACCTTTTTACAAATAAGAATTAAATAAGACATTGTTAATGAATATGTCAAATGGTCAATTTAGCAAGAATTACAGATCCCTTGTCCTAAAGTCATCTGGAATCAATCTATTAAAGAGGAAAACAATAGCATCTAATGTCTGAAAACCAGTCTAAGATTATACTTCAGTAATTGTATTCGATATTAGAAAACCAGTCTAAGATGAGACCAATTGTACTTGATATTAGAAAACCAGTCTAAGATGAGACCAATTGTACTTGATATTAGAAAACCAGTCTAAGATGAGACCAATTGTACTTGATATTAGAAAACCAGTCTAAGATGAGACCAATTGTACTTGATATAAGAAAACCAGTCTAAGATGAGACCAATTGCACTTGATATTAGAAAACCAGTCTAAGATGAGACTAATTGTACTTGATATTAGAAAACCAGTCTAGGATGATATTTGAAAACAGTCAACTATGAGACTTACAGGCTTTGTTTTTGAAACTAGAGGTGTTGAATGCCCCCATTGCAGCCAAATAGTCATTAATGTTAAATGTCACAACGACCTTGACCTACTGACCTCAAAATCAACTGGGGTCATCTTCCATTGCTGGCCAACCTCCATGCAAATTTTGAAGATCCTATGGCAAAGTGTTGAACGGAAACCATTTGGTCTACTGACCAACAGACATACTGACATGCGCAAAGCAATTTACCCCCTCATCAAAGATAGGAGCATAAAAACCAGTCTATGAGAAGAATGAAGTCATTGTTTAATATGATCATATCCCAGAAAATCGAATACCTGTAATATAACATCATACAAATCACATCTAAGTTTATCATTACTAACGCTAAAGGGGAATAAATACCTGAGTTGAGTACTTCAAGTTCATGATCAATATGGTTGTGTATATCCCCATTCATTGTTCCATTAGGTTTAGATCCAGCTCTGAAAATATGCAACATATTATTACTTGCCAAAGCAGAAAATTAAACAAGGCGAAGAAGAGTTATTGTTCTATAATTAGCCAGCTCATGCGGTGACCAGGGGTGGTATTTACTATTGATTTTATTTAATTGGAGAATAAGGATAGCCAATCACATCACCTGTCACTGACCAAGAGTTTAATATGGTGTGATCTGATTGGTTGTCCTTATCCTTAAGTCAAGTAAGATCAATATTGAATACCACCCAGTACTTTGATTTCAAGCAAAAAACAGCAACTGTTGTTTGCCAATTTCCTGATGTTTATATAGAACAGCAACAGACTTGAGTCTATGTTGACTACCCCAGTATGCTGTGTATATAGAAGATTGTATACACTATGTCACACAGTGCTAAAACACAATATTCACCTGTTTCTATACCATACCATGATCAAACAGTTGTGCCTGAGTGATGTACAATTAGCCTACCCCACTACTTGTTATCATTTAGAACAGCATCTTGGATCAACTAGGACTTGTTCCTGGCTCACATTAAGTATAAACATACCAGGATAATGTAGTTATTACAGGAACAAAGTCTCCTATCATATACACATCCTTGACAGGACAAACAAGTTATACACTATGCTAAATACAAGGAACAAAGCTACCATACAACAAACAGACATGATATGGTGAATGGACAAACAAGCCTTGCAGTGATTTTTGAAATTGACAACACATGTGTGCCATCACAAAAGAGAAACCCACAATGTATAAACAGTCTGACAAACCCACAATGTATGGACAGTCAGACAGGCCCACAACAAGCAGACCAACAATGTAAGTATGGACAGTCAGACAGACCCACACTGTATGGACAGTCAAACAGACCCACAATGTATGGACAGTCAGACAGACTCACAATGTATGTCCGGTCAAAAAGACCCACAATGTATGGACAGTCAGACAGACCCACAGCAAACAGACCCACAATGTAAGTATGGACAGTCAGACAGAGCCACAATGTATAGACAGTCAAACAGAGCAACAATGTATGGACAGTCAAACAGGCCCACAATGAATGAACAGTCAAACAGACCCACAATGTTTGGACAGTCAAACAGACGCATACTGTAGGGACAGTCAAACAGACCCACAATGTATGAACAGTCAAACAAACCCAGTGTATGGACAGTTAGACAAACCCACTATGTATGGACAGTCAGACAGACCCACAATGTATGGACAGTCAGACAGACCCACAATGTATGGACAGTCAGACAGACCCACAATGTATGGACAGTCAGACAGATCCACAATGTTTGGACAGTCAGACAAACCCACTATGTATGGACAGTCAGACAGATCCACAATGTATGGACAGTTAGACAAACCCACTATGTATGGACAGTCAGACAGACCCACAATGTATGGACAGTTAGACAAACCCACTATGTATGGACAGTCAGACAGATCCACAATGTATGGACAGTCAGACAGACCCACAATGTATGGACAGTCAGACAAACCCACTATGTATGGACAGTCAGACAGATCCACAATGTATGGA
This sequence comes from Spisula solida, assembly GCA_947247005.1. Classification (NCBI taxonomy): domain Eukaryota; kingdom Metazoa; phylum Mollusca; class Bivalvia; order Venerida; family Mactridae; genus Spisula; species Spisula solida. Next base: position 35,179,427 of record OX365944.1, on the reverse strand, counting down.
CAGTCAGACAAACCCACTATGTATGGACAGTCAGACAGACCCACAATGTATGGACAGTCAGACAGACCCACACTGTAAGTATGGACAGTCAAACAGACCCACAAAGTAAGTATGGACAGTCCAACAATGTATGGACAGACAAACAGACCCACAATGTATGTACAGACCAACAGACCCACAAAGTATTGACAGTCGGCCAAAGAGCTGCTTAGTATAAAGAATGAGTTTTATGAGAATACCATCCATACAATTATGCTCCCTTAAGAATTGAAGACATCCACAGAAAAACAGACATGTTCAATGTAAACATACTTAAGTTGGTAATTGAAAAGTAAATTAAAACTTAAATATACACAAAAGAGTGTGAGGCCTCTTTTAAACAAAATATGTAATGATGGCATGGCAATCACAAAGTGCACAATATGTTTGCATCAAGCAATTAAAAATATTCAAAATAATCGGGATTTTTTTTATCTTTTTAGGGGAACTATGTTTGGGAGGCAACACATCAAATAATCATATAACACTAGACCAACCTGAGTTCAGGATCTACCATCATCAGTAGGGCTGCGTATCAGTTAGAATGATCGATAAGATACCCGGTATTTGTATCGATACAAAATGATTTATATTCGATATATCATTTGATATTTTCTTTTGACAATATAAACACCTAAATACTGTAATTAGGCACTTGCAGACTTACGACATGATTGTATTTTACTTGCAGAACTCAAGTCAGGCCTGAGATGTGATAAACGACCTATTTACATATGAGCCAGTCTCCAGGAAAACCTGCTATAATGACATTATGTAATTACTATATGTAACAAGATTTTGATAAAGCTCTAAAATAAGGAAAAATACATATCTATTGATTCTATTTTAAGTAATTGACCCATATAGTACTATACCTTAGCTTTAACTTTTCCTATGAATTATGTTAAAAACACATACTTTGTTGCTATAGTGACCAATTTCAGAAAAGTACTCCGATTCAGAATAACGAGGATTTATTTGTTTAAAACAGAACTAACCTTTCTCTGAATGCAAACAATTTCGATTTTGATATATATTTTGAAAAGTAAAAAATAATTATAGAATATGGTACTATTTTGAACAGTTTATGTCAATAATTGATCAAATGGTGTAATAATGAAATACTTATTTTAGTTACGTCGAATAACGTTTGAATGACGTTTGCAATGTCACACAAAAAGCTCCGAAAAGGGACTCTACAAAAACAGCTGTTACTTCCTTAAAACTCAAGTTATTATCATAATTTCTTTTGCAATTTGGTTATTTAACATTATCCTGTAATACTATGAAAAATCTTAAAGTCAATATTTTTGTCAATAGAGCAGGTTTTCCTAGAGACTGGCTCATATGTTTTAAATTGCATGAGTGGTTTGCATAGCAGATTCTTGTTTGAAAATTTGATTCACTTGGACATAGAGCTGCGTCAACGACATGACCATTTTAAGACTAAACAAATAGACTACGAAAAAACTTGACTGAAAATGGGATTTTGCTGATATATATATGTATTTTTGCTGATCGATTTTTTGACCGATACGGACACGTTCGATACGATGTATCGATCGAACGCAAAATACCAGTATTCGATTTATGTCGAAAACCGGTACACAGCCCTAATTATCAGATGTGATGATCGTGAGTGCCAAGCAAGGTAACTACAAAGACCATTTAAACAAATGTTGGTATGTTACAGCATGGAATCAAACCTGACACCGGACAATCTCACTGTGTCTATACTCAGGCACAGGCAAAAGACTCCCGAAATTCAGAATTAATGACTTCATGTATCATCAACCACAAGCCATATATCTCCTAGAATGTATCTTATCATTCTAGTTGGTTCAGTTACATAGTCTTGTTCACTACGTTGATCAACCTGTGTGGCCCAGTGATAATACTTGCAACATCAAACACCACATAAAATGTACTTCAAATGCAGCTAATAGACCACATTAATGTACAACCACTATCTGTATATTCGATCTGATTATAGTGTACTTGATATCTCGAAATAGGAACAAAACTTGGTAGCCCTACTTTCTTGCTCAACATTAAGTAACTCATATTATGCTCTACATGAAATAGACATCACTGTAGCCAAAGTCATCACAGAGCATGACATGCCAAACATTTCCGGTGTGTTTTGATGTACAAGTCAATTTAATCAGGTCTTGCAAGTTGCAATATCATAACATTGCATTTTTATTGTTTTAAGCATTCTATTGGAGAAAAGGGCAGTGAAAATCAATACCTTATCCGATTTTTTCGGAGGGTCAAAAATATTTTGTGTAGGGGATGGACTTTTTGTTAGGGTAGGTAGGGAAGGAGAAACACACAGTATTTTGCTTTTGACCCTAAATCAGGATGATTGATAACAAAGAAAGAAAAGATACCTTGATAGTTCCATAACTAGTTCTTCAGTTGCTGTTTTGATCAGTCTCTGTGCATCTTGATGTTCAAGTCCTCTAGCCTTATGTCCATTTATAGTCTCCACATAATCTCCCACTTGTATACCTTCCTTATATGCTTTACTGTTTGGATTTATCTGAAAATATATGTGTGTCAACAGTTCATAACATGCTTAATCAACTGATAAATCACAGGTAGCACGGTAGCCCAGAGGTTAACACTCTCAAATAACAATCCAGAGGTTCCTAGTTTAAATCTCGTCCGGGGTAGTAGTAATTTGACTAATTTCTGAAATGCTTTTCAGTGTTTCCCACCCAACTAGAGATGGACTGGTTGGAGGTAGTGTCGAGTTTATCGTTGCTAATACACCAGGGCACGTTAACTAACCAAGGAGTCTATTCGTAAAGAGCTAGGGATTCTTTGTATCACACAAACTTTCTGTCTCTTCCCTTGAAACCGGAGGTCATTGGCCAATTAGGCAGGGATAAAACTGAATGGCCACGCACTACGACTATCTCAGTCAAACACACACCCACCCCCCAAATAATACATCAATGCAACACAATACAGATACAACACAATTTGGAAAATCATCAGCAATTAAAGGATTGGAGTGACTTAATTGTTGAAAACTGTTTTAATCATATTTAAGTTTGTAATACAAGGGCCATGATCCATAAAGGTCTGTTGTGATTTTGCTAAGAATTAAAACTGATCTAGAAATTTATAATGCCAATACACATTGTTACCAAGTTTTAAGACAATCATTTATATGCATCTGTTTTAATCATTAGCAATCTGGCATACAGTGGTTCAGGATATAAATTTTCTACAACAACTTTTGAAATTTTTAAAGAGCATGCACTGCACTAAGCAAAATATCATAGCAATGTTTATTTGCTTTACTTACATGATTAACACGAAAATTATCCAGACCAATATTTCACAATTACGCACACACAACAGATCCAATTAAAAGTGGTTGAAGTTTGATTAACAAATTTCCGTAATTTCTCGAAAACTGCGTTTGATTGATAAGAAACGCCTCAATCCATATATTTAACAACAGAAAGACATCCAGTGCACGAAATTTCAACAATTTTTTTCACACCCTTATCGCAATACACTTAAATATACCCGAATTCGTTTTCCGTTTCCAATAAATCAGAAAGTAGAATTCCACAGAAAAATTCAAAATTCCACCCTGTTTATTTCCACAGGTTGGCACGAAAAGGCTTTAAAAGCACTAGCTTCAGGCACATGTAGGATTTGTAAAAAACCAGGTACGAAATTTTTTTACATCCCACGAAAAAAACACCACATGCAGAATGGTGGAGAGCCAGAGGTTCACAGCTGTTTGATTATGAAGCATGTAATGGCAGACAAGCCTTGATCAAGGTAACTTCCAAGTGGTCTATACTATATACTAAGTATTTTGGGTCTATTATATACAAGTCCTATGGCACCATTGATAAAACTCAGGATAGGTATACAGGTATGTGTAGCAACTGCAAATCATTGATAAAATATACAACATCTGAATACCAATCATTTAAATATGTTGCTGAGTCAGAAAGCTTAGTATTAATTCTTACACTAATTACCAAAGAAACAAACTAAAAGGCTGATCATAATAAATTTATTGTTACCCAAGCTATATAGACTTCTGAAAATCCAACAGACTCAAGAAAATTTATTGGCCTTTTATGAGAGTTTTTTTTTTAAACAATGAGAGTATGTAAAAACATACTTTAAAACGAATCCCTTATAGCTCCCTGGAGATAACTCTACCGTTATCAGTATATAAACATTGATAATATCAACACTGCACGGTTGACTGGTCGCTTGTTATCACTGTGGATTGAAAGAGCAGATACTTAATTTAAAAGTGATAGAAGACTACCGGTATTAAAATTCAACAAAAATGGACATCGGAAATGCATTTAATTGTCAGTTTTATTTGTAAACCTTAAGAGTCATGTTATCATCGGCTAAATATCATTAAATACCCATGACCTGTTCCCACACAAATATTTCTGGAACAGGTATTTCCAAACAAAGAATTTTAAAGGCCAGCCTAATTTTGAGCACAGTTGGTAAGGCATATCATCAAGTTATTATTTAGTTGTGTACTAACACGTATATGCAGGTGCATTCTGACAGCCTAAAAATGTCTCATATTGTCTCCAACAGGTGGTTCAGACCACTTAGGAGACAGGTTAAACTGTATATTCAATGTGCTTATCCAGAGGGGGAGGGGATACCGGGTTCCAGACCCCTTCTACAGTTTGCCAAGACTTAGAGACTGATCAGGGCAACCCTCTAAGAAAGATAGCTTGTTAGACCTTTCTGAGCAAAATAGTTGATCAGAGCCCTTTCTGAGAATATATAATTGGTAACAACTCCCTGAGAACTGTTTTTGACCAATGCAAGTATTTTATACACAAACACAGAATACATCAAGTAGCCAGGGACATATAGTCCAGTCAGGGTAAGAATCCAGGGGGCGCAGCGGTCGAGACCACTATAACGATGTAAAACCAATTATAAAGGCTTATACAGTACAAACAGCTATAATTTCAATGCTAAACTAACATGCTATATTCGCTCTACCTGTTCAGACAAACGGTTGTAATCTTTTGCATACACATTAACTGCAACGTCACTGTCACAATATCCTTACTGGTCATTACACAAGTGCATAACATCAAGTAGCCAAAAGATTTCAGCAAGATGAGAAATCATGAAGTCAAGCAAATAATGCACCAGCAAGGAAGCATGAGGAATCCATTCACAGCTTCGACCACATGTTTCTCAACTTTACACGGGGAAGTAAATTCCGGCTCATCAACATGTACATGAAGTTAATGCTCACCGAACATGATTCTAATAATTACTGACCCTGACTGGACAGGAAACATTCTCAGAATTTCTATGATTTCTCCGGGAACAGAAAAGAACAACACAGGAGATCGAGAACAACACTGAACAGAGCAGCATTTCATTCATTGAAACAGTTCAGACATATCTTGCTCTAATCTATAAACAGTTTCCGGTTATTTAGTGATTACAAAAATGTGTTGAGTAATTTTTAATTAATCTACATCAGAGGTAGCTGTCTAATCTACCTGACATAGCCTGCCATAGAGTCAAGGGAGACTATCAATATCAGGGGTTCCAGCTGACTCGGGAGTAGGGGTTTTGACCCTTGAAATTTCCAAAAAAGGCCAAATTTTGTCCTGCAGTTTGAGACCAGTTTGTCTGTAAATACATGCATATAATTCTACAGGTGATGGTGTCCTGGCAATGAAAAATGTATGAAAAAGAAAGCATGTTGAGCTCATTAGTGGAGTGAATGTCTATAAATGTTTAGTCAGTATAATTTTCAGCTACATTAACATCCAACAACCCTACAATTCGAATAGAATTCATCTCCTTTGAAGACTTTACGTCAATAAAACATGTAGCAGAGCCAAAAAATTGAGAACCAGAATAGGCATTGAGTTACCTCCCTTTGAATAAGAAAAATCCTGTTTTTGCCCTTGATAACCTCCCCTACATATCTGCCAAATTCATTAAATTAGCACAAGTCAACATGGCAGACAGTTTTTCGCTTGTAAAAAATCTATATAGTTGTTAATGAGGCAGAATAAACAGGTAATGTTTTATGATTAGGGATTGAGTCCAGTTTTAATATTTTTTACATATTCTATACATAAATGTATATATTATGTTGCTTTCCACGCATTACAAGTAGGACTGGACTCAGTAGCTTTAAGAAATTATACATAAGCAAAACATCACAAATAAAAGTATTGCAAAACATAGTATGTTAGTGTAAACGAAGAATCACATTGAAGAGTTACAGATAGCCAGGATTATTCCAGCTATAAAGCCAGAAAACCTTCCTGCTGGTTGCCAGCAGAAGTCAATAACCTGTCCTACTGTATCTATGTTGGTTAGGTATCTCTTCTGTAACAAGACAAACGTATTCTGTTACTATGCCAACTATAATCACAGGTCTACATCTCATAACTTATCCCCCACCCACAAACATTACTATACAACTGACATTAAATGAGTTACATCCCATTAAATACCCTCTCAAAAGACAATGAGTTGTCTCCCATTGAATACTCTCTACTCTAAAAGAAGTTAATGAATTATCTCCCATTGAATACTCACTAAAAGAAGTTAATGAGTTATCTCCCATTGAATACTCTCTAAAAGAAGTTAATGAGTTATCTCCCATTAAATACTCTCTCAAAGAAGTAGGTGTTTTAATTCATATGGAATATTCCACTTTTATCATTGTTTGCTGTGTACTTACATGGATCATATCCCTTTAATTACATGCATGCTTGTTTTAAAACTGATTATTGATAAAAAAAATTATAAATCTTAATATCTCTACAAAATAATGCAGAACTAAATTTGAATTTCTTCCACCCACTAATTTTTATGCTGCTGATTAAATTGAGTAGATAACAACACACATGTGTTGTGGAATAGACTTAGCAATCTGCATTCAAGGGGGAATCCACTGTCAGTACTAGTGATGGTGTATTTAGCTTTCGATTCACTTTCTGTGACGGTGGGACTTGGCAATCCACATTTAGCAGTGGGACTTGGCAATCCACATTCAGCATTGGGACTTGGCAATCCGTATTTAGCAGTGGGACTTGGCAATTCACATTTAGCGGTGGGAATTGGCAATCCACATTTAGCAGTGGTACTTGGCAATCTTCATTTAGCAGTGGGACTTGGCAATCCACATTCAGCAGTGGGACTTGGCAATTCACATTTAGCATTGGGACTTGGCAATCCACATTCAGCAGTGGGACTTGGCAATCCACATTCAGCAGTGGGGCTTGGCAATCCATTTTGATTTAGCAGTGGGATGTGGCAATCTTCATTTAGCAGTGGGACATGGCAATCCACTTTCAGTGATGTACTTTTCAATCCATTTGTAGCTAATCTAGACTTAGCAATGCACTTTCAGTTTTAATTTGATCATAATCTCACAGGTAAAATTCAAAATAGTTCCAATCCAATAAAACCATCCCAGAATTCCACAGCTCATGGCATAGATATACAAGAGAGGCACATTAACCTAAGACATTAAAAGTATATCTCACCTTTAAAATAAAATGAAATCAGAGAGACATATTCTTTCTATATAAATCTTCATTACTATGTTTAGTATCTGGTAATAAACTATAAAACATGTCTGCCCCAACATCTTTGATTTACTTGAAGGTCATTCAAGGTACCGTTAAAACCTTTCAAACTGTATTTAATTATCTTCACTCAATCTATACACCTAACTATTTTTATCATGGGCTTATCAGTAACAGCAGCTGTGTTAGTGCTAGAGTTAGCATACGGTTACATCCGGGTATTAAAAGATTCCTTATTTCCTTTTTAAAACCATTTTATCTGACATTCTTCATTTTTATTCAACTTATTATATAAATCAAACTAGGCTCAGAGATAAAAGAGAAAATTCCTACCTAACACTCAAAACATTGCAATTAATTTAAATGCATTATGCTAAAATGAGTAAAATCTAATTAATTGCCAAACCATAACTATAAATACAAGGTATCCCAAAACTGCATTTTCAATAGAAATGTGTCAAACTTACAGACATGGATGCCACCATGTGCCATTTGACAATGTCATATACCAACTACACATACTGACTAATACTTCAACAAAGTTTGCTGACTTTAGCTCAAATACTTACAGAGTTATGTCTGCAACACAAGGGCCACAACTCTACTAATACAGGCAAAATCTGTATCCAAATACAAAATGCACAACCACAAATACCTACTTACATATATATCTTTACAAAGATTGACGACTGTATCTCAAGAGCCACTACTCAGCTAATTAACAAGTCAAATCAGAATCAAAATACATAGGTGCACAACTACGCACGATGACCAATATTCCACACATTTGAAGCTCAAAATTAATACTCTTTGAGTAAATCATAGCAACACAAACACAATTTCCTCATTTCAAGGGCTAAACAACTTTAACGTAGGTTTCACTGAGGAATTCCACATCGGCTATGACTTTTCCCGATTTCTTCCGATACCACCTGATTCATCACAATTCCTTCCTATATCACAAACTGTCTCATGACTTCCCCTGACTTCCCCAAGCTTCCCCTAGACCAGGAGGAATCTGTTCCCAATGTCCTAATAGCTCATTAATTTAAATCAGGAGTACATTGCTGAGGCAAAAAATGCCCAATGGGACCTAGGCTTTAGATCCTAACTTAATCAAAATATGTAGAGGCACAGGGATTTTAGTAGTTGTTTATTATGATATAAATGGAAAGTTTTTTATTCATTTAAAGAACTGTATTGCATGCACAATAATACCTGCATGAATTATACTTTTAGAACCATTTTAACTTACTTTCACCATTTTCAGTGTAGACTTTAAACAGGTGTTATTATTAGTTCCACACAGAATTTCCTCACTAAATCAATTAACGTAAGCACTCCAAGTCAGCGTCAGTGTTACACCATTAAATAGATATTCCTTCTTTATCATAACGTTTACTTTAAAATATAAGCATATACCACATATGTAACTCCAGTTTATTTTACTGTCACTGCTTGTCAAAGTCAATCAAATCAAACTATATAAAAATCTTTTATATATTCCAGCATTTAATTTAAAATTGATACATAACAACTTAACACTATATAAGTATACTTGCTCATTAAAAAAAACAACAACATCACTTGTATGATAGTGACTTTTTAATATTTATACACTAGGGCAAAAAGTCTTTAATACTAGGTCAATAAGTCTCGAATAAACACATATAGATACAGCATCAGAAGTGGGCGTATTAAAACCTCCCTGATGCCACAATATGAACCACATGAGAAGCATTAGCGGCCATGGAAACACCTGTATGACATCTGAACCAAGCATAAAACACCGCTTGTAATAATCACAACATCTATCTCATGTATCAGAGATTTTTATTACTTGTTTTAAAGTACCAGCACTACCCCCTTATCAATCTGCCAGAGTCTTTCAACCAATCAAATCTTGGAAGGGATCAGTCATTATATATATTATCCCGTTCAATTACAGCCGATTTTGTTTGTTCTTTGATGTTATTTCTGGCAATGATTTAAGACTTATTTCAGATCTGGGAACTTCCGCCAGGCATTGAAGTAAAGTTCCAACTCATTCAATTATAATAAGTTTGTTTTGGCTTTTGGGCTAAATGAAAAATTCCCCAATCAAGTTCGGAGCAAACATATAAATGGCTTAGTTGGATACTCGATTTATGTTTTTTAAATGCTTATATTAAAAGTAGGATTTCAATTAACTGTCTTGAAATTTGGTGCATTTTCTAAGAATGCAATCATATTGGAATCATAATAAATATCATTGAAAGATTATAATTTTATACATACACTTGAAATATTACAGACAAAGGTTTCTCACAGATTTAAGGAAACCAGAGCGCCTGAATGAATCAATGCCAGTTAACATTCAAAATGTATACATTTCAAGACTTTCAAAGTTAAACACATTTAGCTTGAATCATGTCTGGTAGTTTGCAAGATCTATCTAGGTTTCAAAAATATGTTTCCTAACTTTTGAATTGTTTCCAAAATGTTTGCACACATCTGTTGAACAAATGGATGCAAAAATTCAGTGATATTTTCAAGTACATGAAAGGGATTGTAATATATAAACTGTGCAAGCCCTTTGCCCCATTATTTATAATATTTGAGTGCTCTTATGAAAGACCACTGAAGTTTTTATCAGCTACTAAAGCACCGACATCATATTCTTCAATTCCAGGATTGCAGGGCATCAACATCATATTCTTCAATTCCAGGATTGCAGGGCATCAACATCATATTCTTCAATTCCAGGATTGCAGGGCATCAACATCATATTCTTCAATTCCAGGATTGCAGGGCACCAACATCATATTCTTCAATTCCAGGATTGCAGGACATCAACATCATATTCTTCAATTCCAGGATTGCAGGGCACCGGCATCATCTTCTTCAATACCGAGATTGCAGGGCACTGGTATCATGTTCTTCAATTCCAGGATTGCAGGGCACCAACATCATATTCTTCAATTCCAGGATTGCAGGGCACCGCCATCATGTTCTTCAATTCCAGGATTGCAGGGCACAGGCATCATGTTCTTCAATTCCAAGATTGCAGGGCACCGGCATCATGTTCTTCAATTCCAAGATTTCAGGGCACCAGCATCATGTTCTTTAATTCGAAGATTGCAGGGCACCGGCATCATGTTCTTCAATTCAAAGATTGCAGGGCACCAGCATCATGTTCTTTAATTCAAAGATTGCAGGGCACTGGCATCATGTTCTTCAATTCCAAGATCGCAGGGCACCAGCATCATGTTCTTCTATCTGACACTGCAGGCCTGTCAGGGCGATCATTTTATCAACATGTGAAAAATATATACACTACTAAGTACTGGCATTATTTGGGCGTGTATCAATCAGAATACACTATGAGTTCACATAATTATCATCCTGAAGTGTCCATATTTATCTTGATGTATTCATATTAGCAATAAAACAGCTAGAACCTTGTCAAGACAAAGATTCCTAGATAACAAGGGAGATAATAAGATAATATAATCATCAAGGATTGCCCAACAAATGACTCAACCTTGTGAACGTAAAACTTGAGTAATTAAAATAAATTATAAATGTTTACTATAGCCACATCATTATCTGGAAATAATCACTTCCAGAAATATCCAGCATCTCCATAGCAACCAAAACATCGGCAACCAAAACATCGGCTACTGAAACATCGCTAAATCAGAAAAGATAATTTTTCACACCAAATTTTCAAACAATCTGATGTTGTTAGCACAGCATCATTTGTGATTATCTACAAATACTGAAGTCTTTAGGAAGAGGCTAATATTGATACAGGAACAAACAACAGCTACTTCAAGATATAATGCTTATCTCGTAGCCATTTAGACTGCTCAACATGATTATTTATGTCTTCATAAATAAATCATAATGTCATGAAAATACTCAAATTACAGGAATTCTCCATTATATTCTAGCTGGTAAATCAAACCCTTGTTCTTTGTAACTTGGCCTCTCTAATCATGCAACACCTCCATGGTTATAGTGTGGAGGAGATAGGCCATTTATCCCCACTGCATAACTGGTGAGTAGTCATAACTTATATCGTTCAGAGAATTTGACACGACTCTCAACCTTCTATTACCAAATTTTAACAGCTGATATATTGTCTATATTTATAACCCGGGCAGTTGTACTGACGTTTCATCAGAGGGAAGTATCACTTAGACGATCAAGGTGTAATACCAACACCAATCTAAAGGACTGATATTGCACGACCGCTTGCGGAATTTTATAATATATTCAACGCAAGAACCTTGTAATCTATTCATGCATAAAGGTCAGGATCATGTCAAAGTCTCCGTGCTATACTACCAGACAACCAGACCTGATGACCGACACACTTGGGTAAAATCATACAAAAATTGATTGAGCGTTCACAATTCTTCGACATATTCGAACCAGGAATCAAACTTGGTAGGTGTCACATGCGCTCAAAATACTCTCTCCCACTTCCCTCACCTGACAAATTTTATACAACTGTAAGAATTCACAACAGGAAAACCAAATTCATTATTTATAAACAGCAAAATGACAGAAAATAATTATATTAAGCATGTTGAAACTTGTAGGATGAAAATATTGGACAGAATATTGATAGGAAGCCAGAATCATCGGGAGGAAGGTGTATTTAAGGAGATCCAGGGACACAATCTCACATATTTTAGGAGATCCAGGGACACAATCTCACATTTCAATCAGAGAATTAACAAGTTTTACATAGAAATCTCCCTTCAGCCTCAGCTTCCAAATTATCTTGACAGAAATCCACACAAAAGGAAAATCTTGTCATTTTCATTTATTATAATATTTGTTTGTTTGTTTGAGTTTTATGCAGTTTGTCAATAGTTTTCCAGTTACATAAGATGGCAAATTCACCTAACCAGTTTTCTTGGAGTTGCTGTAATCCTAACCAGTTGAGTCAGTACAAAATTTATTTGAACCCTTTCGCAATTTAAGTAACTGGCATAATGTTGTCAAATTTTCAAGGAAGAGTATGACCGCACTTGCGATCGGAAATCAAACCCAGATCGCTTGGTTAGAAATCCAGTCAACTAATCACCATGAGTGGCACACTGGACAGCAGCTGCTTCATTCATTACAAATCTGGCAATTTATAAGTCACTAGCTTATATTGTTTCTAAAATCTGGCAATTTATAAGTCACTAGCTTATATTGTTTCTGAAATCTGGCAATTTATAAGTCACTAGCTTATATTGTTTTTGAGTAAAAATGAAATGTACAAAACTCGAATAGTTAACTTTTGGACCAGACAATCTTTTATGACGAGAGACTGCTTGAATTGACAAGATTTATAGCATTTAAATCCTCAAATACAAGAATATCATACCAGCTAAATTAGTTTCACTAGTACAAGAGAGACAACTCTGGTACGACTAATTAACTGACAGATTGGTCTGACAAGACATGCAGAGTTGTTTCCCTTGTCAATATTTGGAAGTATACACTCAACACCTCAGTATTTTCTCAAATTATAACAAGGAAGCTATTTAAATATATAAAACATGATCATAAAAGAAGTAAGGCTTATATTAAAAGTAAATAAAAATTGACTCGAGCAATAAGAAGACTTCGGAGAGAATAAAATGTCTAAGATAGGAGACAATAAAGAAAGAAGCATGGCATGGCCAAGTGACTGCATTCACTACATTAAGGTAAAATGTGAGCAAGAGAGATTTTTCAAATGAAAACATTGAATCATATATTGCAGGCTAAACTGACCTATTTTCTTCTTGAACTTTTATTATATACATGTAGGCATAATCTAGTACTAGCACTGTTGAACGGACCCATGGATATACAAATAAATTTGAGACGCTCTGTGCATTAAAATCAGTATTAAACATAACAGAGACATATTGTTTTAAATATTTACGCAACATTTCAAACATTTCCGACATACAAAAAGCAAACAATATATTATTGTGCAAAACAACTTCAGGTAAGCCTTGAATTGACCTTAATATTTAACTGCGGGGAAAACTTGAAGAAATTTAAATCTTTAAGTAAATGTTGGCAATATTGACACAATAAATCATCGGGTAGGTTTTATAACAACTCTCCGACAACATATTACCACCCCCTGTGCAAACAAATATGATGTCAGATCCCGAAAACACGCGGACAAATATTAGTAGGTTATTATGACAAAAATTGAACAATAAAAATTCAATAAAAATTTAATCGTGGAGAGTACATTAAACCTAATTATGTATGTCATCGTAAATACCCTACATGACAATATTATGAACGGAGTGACTCGTCAAAGATCAAACCATGACCGTATTTAGCATTTTTTACCATATATAGCGTGATTTTATATCTGACACAAAGTATTGGGACACTTATTAATGATCAGTATATACCTGGTCTGATAAATAGTTTTATAGAAGTGACATTTTGGTTATTATCAGCTTTAATACTGAAAATAACATCAGTATAGTCCAGTAAGGATATTGTGACAGTGACGTAGCAGTTTAATTTTTTTGTGTACACAAAAAATCACAACCATTGTCAGGTAGAGGTAGAGCGAAGTTTAGTATGTTAGATTAGCATTAAAATTATAGTTGTTTGTACAGTATAAGCCTTTATAATTAGTTTTACACCGTTATAGTGGACTCGACCACTGCGCCACTGGATTTTTATCCCGACTGGACGTTACATTAACAAGAGGAAAGCTGCAACAAAGGAGATAAATCAGAGTCAACGTCAGCCAGTAGAGGTACGGTCCTCGGTAGCCGAGTGGTAAAAGAGCATACAGCTGGGTAACAAAAGGACATGTGCAGGTGACACAACATGCGAAGGTCGTTAAAAATGGTACTGCCATAATTATCTCCCTTGCTTGGCACACAGCATTATTTATTGAGGGTATATAGTTCTAGGAAATTCTTGATTTTGATGTGCCACCATATGACAATATCTGTCAGCATAATGTGACTGGGTGATCTCCATATCACTGAAATACTTGACCAGGGGGACTTGCTTATAACACAATATTTTTTAAAGAATGTATATAAGCACAGAAAACTATTTTTTATCAAGCCTTCAGTAGTGAATCACAGGTAACTGTATCATTGATTAAGAGTAAAAAAAAATATAAAAAAATAAATTGTTTTTAAAATTTTAATATTAATCATATATGATCAATAAATTTTAAAAACAATTTTTAAAAAAAAAATTTTTACTCTTAATTAATGATACAGTTACCTGTGTAGTGAATTCGATTAAACTTCAATCAGTCATTTTTTAAATAAAAATTTTGCCTGATATAACGAGATGATTTATAGTACTCAATGATAAACAGGAAAGCCTTACAAGTTGAGATAAGCTAATAAATATCACCACACCCTTTTCACACAGGAAGCTCAAATGTAACAGATTTGACACGTCTGTTTGTTTGGCACCCCAAATATGACATAAACTCAATGTAATCCGTGACATTGGAATGAATCTTCCATCAAAATTTCAATATCAATGGACTGATATAATACAACCACTTTATAAAGATGTTCTAATGTGGGTGTGGTGAGTAGGTGGTAGTTTATAGGGCACTGTGGGAGACCCAGATCATACAATAATCCCTTAAAATTTTGAATTTTAAGTCCCACTGAACAGCAGTATTTAGAGACTATACACATGCAAACACATACACTTTGAGGACAAGCAGTTCTGTAACTCTGTTACTCAAATATTATCAACTTTGGTATGTTCGACCTGGGATCAAAACCACAACCTACCGGTATATACCCATTCCCGTATATACCCATTCCTGAGATGACACTCTGGAACATTATTACAGCGGATGGTCTCAGGGATTTGGTTTGGACTGTAAAGTCCTTAATGATACCTACATGGTAGCAAACAAAATCTGAGCCCAAGGTGTAGATTTTAATGAATCATTTAGAAATAAAATTTGAATATAAATAATAAGTTTATGATCTCCACAAGTGCTTTGATAAAACAGTACCCTGGTGTTTCCAAAGTGAGGAAGAATAACCTCAGACTGACAACAATAAAACAACAGTAGATAGCAGGTAGTTATAATAGTTCACAGAAATATTAGTGCCAGAAATGATAAAATTCTGCAAGTTCCAATGTAGCCATATATATCTCCCAGCAGCCGGAACTTATCTACACACAAGATGATTACACGTATACTATGTATGTTACTTTTGTATCTATATATGTGGACATGTATATTGAATATACCTGGCTTTTTATATAAAGCAAAACTTGAATATAATGCTCCAATCATAATCAAAGAAACCCAATCAGGCCGTGGTGGATAAAACCCATGAACCAGGTCACAGCACCCATTGTCAGTTCAGGGTACGCTATAGACAAACATTTTTTACTGAAAGGTTGCAGAGGCGGAGTGGATTGAATACAGCAAAAAATAAAGTTTTTAGTATTTTTTAAGATGATTTTGAACCCTTTTTATTTCAACGAGTGCCTTTCCAGGCAGAAACTATTCTTCAAGCATACCAATAATGATGACGATGGGCCAATTTTGTAGTCAGACATCAAGAAATGTTACAGTCAGCCCTCAAGAAGTGTTTTTTTAAGTTTAAGTGCCCCGCATGTGTTACTTAGTTCATGAAATTTCTTTGAAGAACAAACATTCATTAAGAAACAGGTACTTTCTTAGATAGTTATCACAGCCTGCACCTGCTGATCCTGTTGTTCAACAAAAACATTCACCAAGGTATAATCATCATTCAAACACATCAATTATGTATAAATAGGGTACTTCTTCAGTACCATTTGCATCAAGGGGGCTGACCTGAGATATTGTCACATTGAATCAAGGGGGCTGACCTGAGATATTGTCACATTGCATCAAGGGGACTGACTAGCAAAATTGTCACATTAAACTATAGGGTACTCCAAGTATGCATCAAGAGCTGACCCATGACAGTGTCACATTAGCTAGGGTGCTTGTTCGTACGAGTGCCTCAAGGGTTGTGACTCATGACAGTGTCACATTCAGAGCATGGGTGCTCCTTGCTATGAGTATGTCAGAGGTTGTGACCCATGACAGTGTCATGTTCAGAGCAAGGGTGCTAGGGTAAGTTAGGGTGCTCCTTAGTATGAGTGCATCATGAGCTGCCCCACGACAGTGTCATGTTAAGCTAGGGTGCTCCTCAGTAATTGAGCACGTCGAGGGCTGACCCATGACAGTAGCACATTAAGCTAGGGTGCTCTTTAGTAATTAAGCGTGTTGAGGGCTGACCCATGACAGTTTCATGTTAAGCTAGGGTGGTCCTCAGTAATTGAGCGTGTCAATGGCTGACCCATGACAGTGTCACATTAAATTTGGGTGCTCCTCAGTAATTGAGCGTGTCGAGGGCTGACCCACAACACTGACGCATCTGCTTCTGTATTTATGTGCACTTGAAGAACAGATGAAATATTATACAACAACAACAAGATTCTTATTTTCATTTCAATATGTAAAGAAGAGGACCAAGACATGCACATGTCTGACAAACATATGGCCAGGCAGGTGGTCAATTCAAGGAAATGAACAATGTTAACACCATGACTTAATCATGTGACTTTAATCATGTTGATAATCTTCCATGATCTACTGAGTGAAAGAAAACAGCACTTATAAACACAGCCAACTAATGTTGCATGGTAGTAGAATGAAGTGGTGAGTCTATGAATCAGGAAGCTATTCCAACAAGTAGATAGGAGGAGAGAATGATGTAGAGATTATTTGCCAGCTAACTGATTGACATGACCAATTTTCTACATTCCTGATTCATGATACACAAACATATACAGGTGAGCTAGCTGAGCTATGCTACTACTGGTATATACGTGAGATGGATCCGCTTAATACTGTAAACTTTCAACAGTTGGCTCATTATCAGTGTGTTAGTTATCAGAATAGAAAACATAATATAGCCTCAGAGTCAAATGAATTTCCGAAGACTTCTTGTATGGTTCAACATATTGCTGGCTTAGAATGAGAAGGCCGTAAGTACAAAATCGATATATACAGGTGTTATGCCCCAAAATTCACTGAAAATTGTGTTAGAATTGTGTTTCCATTTTTGATTATTTTAGGATGATTTTACCTTAGTTGAAAAACATTGTTTACTATTGGTATAATATTTTGGACATGCAAATGACATATTTTTCATATAATTGCTTTCTTTGTAACCATTGCGTTGCTTAAAGCAAGTGTTACATAAAACATTTTTTCCAAACTTTGATTATTGAAATAACATACTTAAGATCTATACTTGAGACAGCTTGACAGTAATTACTATTTCACACCCATTTGTCTCAGAGTTTAAGTTTTGGCTTGGTTGGTCATTCTTTAGTTATCAACTATTATAGTCAGTAATTATTTTCTTGCACCTATGTGTCTCAGAAGTAAATGTTGGTTTCCTGGCCCATTGTTAAGCAATCAATTAGTTACAACAAACCCAAGCCAAAATGCCTTTTATGTGTGATATGAAATTAAATATTAATTATCATCAAAGCAAAATATTTCAGTCATTATGTCTTATTGTTCACTCAATTATGTCTCACTATGCGCTCAATTTGTCACCTGGAACTTATCGTGGTTTTTAAATATCCAAGGACTTGCTGTCAAAATCATATGAACTTTGACAAGCAATAAAGTAACATCAAACTTATTGAAGTGTTCTTGGATATTTCCAGGTATGATTATTTTCACTATATTTCTTATTATTGTGTAAATTTATGTACTTTGATTTGCTATATTTTGACTTGTGGTAAATTGTTTAATTTCTCAAGATCTTGGTAGAAAGGTATATTTCTGTGAAAATAAATAATACATCATATTTTTGGAAAGTTAACAGACATTATTTATTAGCAAACTTTGAATTTAATTCTTATTTGGAAATTTAAATGATTATTTGGATTTTAGATATAAATACATTAACTTATCATTTTTGTACAATTTCACATATTGGCAAAGTTTTATAAATGTCTGTTGAATTTAACTGTGTTTAGGTTTTAGAAAGTAAATTAATTAATGTGCAAATATTCTTATATTTGCTATTATCTTTTTGTTTTAAATTTTTGTATTCTATTATATAAGGCGTAGCACCTCTCACTAAAGCGAGTTACGCAGACTCTACCACTTTAAAATTATTATATTAGGTTAATGCTAATTCCCCAAATTAGTATTATTTTGTACTTTGCTAATTCCCCAAATTAGTATTATTTGCTATTGTTAATCCCCCATGGTTTATATATCTAAAGATATTACATTTGTAATTGTAATTGCTAATTCCCCATATTTGAAAAGTAGTTAATATTTGTAATTGATAATTTAGTCATTTACTTACATTTTGTAATTCAAATATTGTTTAACATAATATATGCATATTATATTAATATTTGAATTATATATAAAAAATATATGAACTTTGACAAGCAATAAAGTAACATCAAACTTATTGAAGTGTTCTTGGATATTTCCAGGGTATAGTTACTCTCCTCAGACAGAGGTCTCCACTCAACCCACAATTACTATATCTATATCGACCAACGAGTCGACACGACAACACAAAAACACGCGCCCCAATCCTGCGCATATCACAGGTACCAAATATGTGAAAATCCTCATAAATGTTTAAACAAGGGACATTGCCATAGCTCAGAGCTGAGCCAAGCATGAAAGGTGCACATCTTTAAATGCTGATTCTATTACGTCATACCACTTCCTGTCTCATATGAGATGCGCGTCTATCAAGACCGTATTTATCAGTGCGCTATCGATTTTCACAGAGTGCGGACGTGGTTCGCAACTCGGACCGTATATTGTAATTTGTATACCGCTTAGTATACAAATTTTAGTCTCTAAACTAGCGTACGAGATTAATTTATTATAAGTGGTAGATAACGCGGTTATCTTCACTGTGAAGGCAATTTGTTATCAAATTACCTTTGGTTGATGTACCTAATGCTTTGATATACATATTATTGTATGTGCATTGTTTTTTTAATGATATATGTCTTGACATAAAGCTTTTGTTTCATGCATTTACACATACTTTAATTACCTAACATGTATTACATATTGTTGTATATATATATTGCATTGAATTTTTTCCCAAACTTTGGGGACCATTTGTTATGCCCCAAAATTCACTGAAAATTGTGTTAGAATTGTGTTTCCATTTTTGATTATTTTAGGATGATTTTACCTTAGTTGAAAAACATTGTTTACTATTGGTATAATATTTTGGACATGCAAATGACATATTTTTCATATAATTGCTTTCTTTGTAACCATTGCGTTGCTTA
Organism: Spisula solida; assembly: GCA_947247005.1. Taxonomy (NCBI): domain Eukaryota; kingdom Metazoa; phylum Mollusca; class Bivalvia; order Venerida; family Mactridae; genus Spisula; species Spisula solida. The sequence continues at coordinate 35,159,469 of OX365944.1, read as the reverse complement.
AAGCAAGTGTTACATAAAACATTTTTTCCAAACTTTGATTATTGAAATAACATACTTAAGATCTATACTTGAGACAGCTTGACAGTAATTACTATTTCACACCCATTTGTCTCAGAGTTTAAGTTTTGGCTTGGTTGGTCATTCTTTAGTTATCAACTATTATAGTCAGTAATTATTTTCTTGCACCTATGTGTCTCAGAAGTAAATGTTGGTTTCCTGGCCCATTGTTAAGCAATCAATTAGTTACAACAAACCCAAGCCAAAATGCCTTTTATGTGTGATATGAAATTAAATATTAATTATCATCAAAGCAAAATATTTCAGTCATTATGTCTTATTGTTCACTCAATTATGTCTCACTATGCGCTCAATTTGTCACCTGGAACTTATCGTGGTTTTTAAATATCCAAGGACTTGCTGTCAAAATCATATGAACTTTGACAAGCAATAAAGTAACATCAAACTTATTGAAGTGTTCTTGGATATTTCCAGGTATGATTATTTTCACTATATTTCTTATTATTGTGTAAATTTATGTACTTTGATTTGCTATATTTTGACTTGTGGTAAATTGTTTAATTTCTCAAGATCTTGGTAGAAAGGTATATTTCTGTGAAAATAAATAATACATCATATTTTTGGAAAGTTAACAGACATTATTTATTAGCAAACTTTGAATTTAATTCTTATTTGGAAATTTAAATGATTATTTGGATTTTAGATATAAATACATTAACTTATCATTTTTGTACAATTTCACATATTGGCAAAGTTTTATAAATGTCTGTTGAATTTAACTGTGTTTAGGTTTTAGAAAGTAAATTAATTAATGTGCAAATATTCTTATATTTGCTATTATCTTTTTGTTTTAAATTTTTGTATTCTATTATATAAGGCGTAGCACCTCTCACTAAAGCGAGTTACGCAGACTCTACCACTTTAAAATTATTATATTAGGTTAATGCTAATTCCCCAAATTAGTATTATTTTGTACTTTGCTAATTCCCCAAATTAGTATTATTTGCTATTGTTAATCCCCCATGGTTTATATATCTAAAGATATTACATTTGTAATTGTAATTGCTAATTCCCCATATTTGAAAAGTAGTTAATATTTGTAATTGATAATTTAGTCATTTACTTACATTTTGTAATTCAAATATTGTTTAACATAATATATGCATATTATATTAATATTTGAATTATATATAAAAAATATATGAACTTTGACAAGCAATAAAGTAACATCAAACTTATTGAAGTGTTCTTGGATATTTCCAGGGTATAGTTACTCTCCTCAGACAGAGGTCTCCACTCAACCCACAATTACTATATCTATATCGACCAACGAGTCGACACGACAACACAAAAACACGCGCCCCAATCCTGCGCATATCACAGGTACCAAATATGTGAAAATCCTCATAAATGTTTAAACAAGGGACATTGCCATAGCTCAGAGCTGAGCCAAGCATGAAAGGTGCACATCTTTAAATGCTGATTCTATTACGTCATACCACTTCCTGTCTCATATGAGATGCGCGTCTATCAAGACCGTATTTATCAGTGCGCTATCGATTTTCACAGAGTGCGGACGTGGTTCGCAACTCGGACCGTATATTGTAATTTGTATACCTCTTAGTATACAAATTTTAGTCTCTAAACTAGCGTACGAGATTAATTTATTATAAGTGGTAGATAACGCGGTTATCTTCACTGTGAAGGCAATTTGTTATCAAATTACCTTTTTTCACATAAATTATTTATACCTACTTGTATTTATATTCATCTGCGTGGCAGAAATTTGATACGTGTTACTTTTATCACGTGCTATCTCTGTTTAGAAAAAGAGCATGGCGGACGCCATGTTAAATCACCCGGCGATTAAAAAATTAGAAGCAAGGGTTGACGGGGATAAAGAGAATAAACAAGTAGAAAAGAATGCTAAAGGTAACCCTGGCACAAATACTAAGGGCAAGAAGACCCCTGTTCAGACTGTCACTGAGTCTTCAGCGGCATTGAATAAAGAAGTTGTGTCTATTCTCAAGCAGCTGAATGAAAATTTAAACAAACAGGACTCAAAATTAGTCTCTCTGACACAAAAAGTTGATGAACTTTACAATTATGATGAATGTTATGACGAGGAATCAGAAATTGTGGGTGAACAATGTGAGTCTGGCAAGTCTCCAGAGCATGATTCAGGAGAGCCACCTTGTAAGAAACGTTGTACCGAGACTTCGTCTATCTTCAAAGATTTGACTGAAAAGTTTCAGTCTAAAGAAAAAGTGGACTGTGAGGTAAATGAAGATTTATCTTCATTTGTAAATAACTCGTTTAGAAATGGTATGAGTGATGACACGCTCGCGGAGTTGTTGAAGGACATTCATCGTCCACAAAATTGTGAAGCGCTTGTGAAAACAAAAGTAAACTCGTCTATATGGCGTCTTTTGAAGCCTCAGACGCAAACAGATGATATAAAATTCCAAGGAATGCAAAATACCATTGTCAAAGCCGCAATTAATATAACAAAGCTGGTAGACAAGGATGGTGACAAGCTTGATTCCCAGTCAGTTGAGTGGGGTACCACAGCCTTAGCACTTTTGGGACATTCATATAGATTAATTAACAATAAGAGAAAAGAATGTCATCGGTTTGATCTTGATCCGAGATTCTACCCTCTCACGTCTTCCAGTCAGCCATACACTGAAAACTTGTATGGCGATGACATTAATAAGAATGTAAAGGACATCCAGGAGATGTGCAGAATCGGCCGTAACTTGGGTCGCGGATCCCAGTTTCAAAATCGTGGTTACAGCCGTGGAAGACGAGCTGGCAGACGTGGTATGAATCGTCCATACCGTGGTAGAGGGGGTTAAAAACCCTATGATGGAGAGCAGTCTACGTCAAATCAATCAAAAAACCAGAGAGGGGGGGCACAGGAAGTAGAGAATGAGGTATGTGACATTTTTCAAGCTGGTAGATTAAAACTTTGCAAAGAAAATTGGAGAAGATTGTCTTCTGATAACAGTATCTTGGATACTGTGGAACATTGTCATTTAGAATTTTATGACGGAATGAACCCAATTCAGACATGGTGTAAACCTAATATATTTACAAAAGAAGAAGACATATTAGTTAATAAAGAGATACAAATAATGCTTGATATGAAAGTGATAATAGAAGTTGAACATGATGGAAATGAGTTTATTTCTCCAATTTTCTTAGTAAAGAAAAAGAACAATGAGTATAGAATGATTTTAAATCTTAAAGAACTCAATAAGTACATTGTTTATCACCATTTTAAAATGGATACTTTTGAGTCTACATTAAAATTGGTAAAGCCTGATTGTTTTATGGCATCTGCTGATCTCAGACATGCTTATTATTCAGTACCTATTGCAGAATCTGATCAAATAAAATTGAGATTTGAAAAATCAGGAAAACTCTACCAATATGTTGCATTGCCAAATGGCCTTTCTAGTGCCCCTAGAATATTTACAAAATTGATGAAACCAGTGTATACTACACTGAGAATGTTGGGACATTCAAACTCTAGTTTTATTGATGATTCATTCTTGTCAGCTAATACTGCAAGAGATTGTGAATTAAATGTAAAAGATACAGTTGATCTTATGTCCCATGTGGGTTTTATTATACATAAGAAAAAGTCTGTTTTAGTCCCAACTAAGAAAATTACTTTCTTAGGAAATGATATAGATTCTGAGAAAATGATTGTAACATTGCCACATGACAAAGTTCAAAACCTTGTACAGGAATGCCAAAGTTTATGCAAGCTGTCAGTCGCTTCTATCAGACAGGTAGCAAGGGTACTCGGACTGATGGTATCAAGTTTTTCAGCTGTTGATTACGCACCATTATATTACAGGAGCCTTGAAAAAGAAAAGGCTATGGCATTAAAACAATTCAGAGGTAACTTTAATGCAATAATGTTGATTACTGATGACATGAAGTCAGATCTAAAATGGTGGTTTGGGAATTTACATTCACAAAAAAGAGTGATAGACCGAGGTAATGCTGATATTGTTATTACTTCTGACGCATCAAACCAAGGTTGGGCTGCAATATGCAATGATGAACAGACCGGTGGTAGGTGGTCTAGTGAAGAACTAGGTCTTCATATAAATTGTTTGGAAATGCTGGCTATATGTCATTCAGTCAGAGCTTTCTGCAAATTAAAATCTGATATCCATGTCCAAATAAAGTCGGATAACATGAGTGCTATAGCTTACATAAATAAGATGGGTGGCTGCAAGTCACTAGATCTAAACAAAATGGCAGTTGAGCTTTGGCATTGGTGCATTGATAAAAATATATGGCTTTCGGCATCCCATGTGCCGGGGGGTTGATAATATATCAGACTATGGCTCGAGACATTTTTAATGATAATGTAGAGTGGAAGTTAGATGGAAATCTATTTTCCAAGATAGTAGATATCTGGGGAGAACCTGATATTGATATGTTTGCTTCTAGGGTAAACAAACAGCTTAAAAAGTATGGGGCTTGGATGCCTGATGCTCAAGCAGAATTTATTGATGCATTTTCTCAGAGTTGGTCTAACATGTTCATATATATGTTTCCACCTTTCAGTTTGATTGGTCGAGTGATAGCAAAAGTGAGAATGGACCAGACAGAATGTATTATGATAGTTCCTCTGTGGCCGACACAGATATGGTGGAATTCACTGATGGAACTCTTAGTAGACAAACCTTTCGTCATCAAGGTAACACAGGGAACTTTGACAATTCAGAATACATCCAAACAACACCCTTTGATGAACAAGTTGAAATTACTGGCATGTCATTTGTCAGGCAAACCTTACGTAGCAGAGAAATTTCAGAAGACGCTTCCAATATCATTATGGCAGCCTGGAGAGATTCAACGAAATCTCAATACTCTGTTTACATCAAGAAGTGGTTTATTTTCTGTAATAAGGAACAAATTGATCCAATTCAACCATCTTTAAGTATGGTGTTACAGTTTCTTTCAGACCTTTATAAAAGAAATTTAGCTTATAGAACTCTGAACACCGCACGCAGTGCACTTTCCTCTTTAGGGATTGTTGTGGACGGTATTTCTATTGGTCAGCACCCTTTGACAGTGAAATTCATGAAAGGTGTGTTTAATTTAAGGCCACCTAGGACAAAATATAGTGAAATTTGGGATGTTTCCAAAGTTTTATCTTATATGAAAACTTTGCCAGATGATAAAGAGTTATCTCTTAAGTTACTAACTTTAAAATTAGCTATGCTTATTGCGCTCACTCAGGCTAGTCGTGCTCAATCTTTACATTTACTGAGTATTGAAGGCCTTAAGAAAGGTCCAGACATGTATATATTACAGTACAGTAGTACTTTGAAACAATCTAGGCCTGGTGTGCCTATACCAGTGGTAAATTTGAAGATGTATCTTCCAGATAGAAGATTATGTGTATTTAGTACTTTGTCGGAATATTTGAAAAGAACTGAAAATATCAGAAATAATTGTAAATTACTGTTTGTAAGTTACTTGAAACCATATGGATCAGTCTGCACAAGCACTATAAGTAGATGGTTACGGACTATGATGCAAATGTCAGGAATTGATTGTGCTATATTCAAATCACATAGTACCAGATCTGCAGCAACCTCTAAAGCAAAACAGTGTAATGTTCCTGTCAATGAGATTATTCAAGTTGCTGGTTGGTCAAATGAAAAGACTTTTGCCAAGTATTATAACAAAGATATTCAAAGAAGTGATGGAGGATTTGCTGAAGCAGTTTTAGCATAACACAGCAATCACAGGTAATTGTTTGCTTACAAAAATTTTGTAGCTTTGAAGTCTCATATGAGACAGGAAGTGGTATGACGTAATAGAATCTAAAATCAAACCAGACTTACCTGAAAGTTGAAGTTTGGTTGGGATTCTATTAGTCATACACACACTGGAGGGATCATATGCCCTCCCATTCACTCCCTTTTTTAGTAACGAGGTTACTTTATTTATTATTTAGAAGCATCTTAATGAGAATTAATTTGCAAATAGGATGTGCAAATTTGTTATTGTGTTATGAATTAACAAAATTTTTGTTAAATCGATGCTTTGAACTACTGATAAATACGGTCTTGATAGACGCGCATCTCATATGATCCCTCCAGTGTGTGTATGACTAATAGAATCCCAACCAAACTTCAACTTTCAGGTAAGTCTCGTTTGATTTTAGATTATAACCTTTCTGCAAATTTTGACACAAGCCGTAAAATTTACATCACAGGACCTAGTTTAGGACTCCATGTGACCCAGTCTAGATTTATGCTCAAGTGAAAACATCTGACATAAATTGATCATAAACCGGCCTCATTTACTTTAACAGAAATCATTTGCTTTCAGTACTTGAATTAGGTTACCTAAATAAAAGACGAAGGGTCCATTTTGATTCCACTGAATTTAAACAACTAGAAAATTCACCATTTTATAGCACAATAACTATACCCCACCCACTCACCTGCTTCCTGTTAACTTTCAAGAGTACATTGTTGGCAGACAACACTCAAAAAATATAATTTAATGAGATAAGCTTTATTACCCAAAATTTTCCAGCTGGAAAATAATGATTTTGAAGTGAATGTAAGTAACAGAATGACTTACCAATGATACGCAATGCAATAACTTGAACATTTCATTTGTTTCAAATTGCTGTTTAAATGGCTTTCAATTTTCAAGTAATCTTAGAAATTATAATTGATTAAATAAAACAACCTTGAAATGTTTCAATAACTCTTCAAAGTTTAGGATAATACAATAAATTATGAGACACAAAAGGAACATTAATTTTGCACCAACAATAAGATACATTTTGGCATTTCTACCATTGAAGACAACAGGTGACATTTCTACAATTGGAAAATACTCCAAGGGACATTTGTACCATTGTCAAAGACATCAAGAGACATTTCTTCCATTGTCAAGAATAACAAGGGACATTTTCTACCATTGTCAAAGATAATAAGGGGCATTTGTACCATTGTCAAAGACAAAAGGGACATTTGTACAATTGTCAAAGACAACACGCGACATTTGTACCATTGTCAAAGACAAAAGGGACATTTGTACAATTGTCAAAGACAACACGCAACATTTGTACCATTGTCAAAGACAACAAGCGACATTTGTACAATTGTCAAAGACAACAAGCGACATTTGTACCATTGTCAAAGACAATACGCGACATTTGTACCATTGTCAAAGACAACACGCGACATTTGTACAATTGTCAAAGACAACAAGCGACATTTGTACCATTGTCAAAGACAAAAGGGACATTTGTACAATTGTCAAAGACAACACGCAACATTTGTACCATTGTCAAAGGGTCTCATTAGTACCATTGTCATAGACAATTCAAAAGGAACATTTCTGTCATTGTCAAAGACGAAAAGGGACATTTGTACAGTTGCCACAGTCAACAAGGGACATTTGTACCGTTGTCACAGTCAACAAGGGACATTTGTACCGTTGTCACAGTCAACAAGGGACATTTGTACAGTTGCCACAGTCAACAAGGGACATTTGTACCGTTGTCACAGTCAACAAGGGACATTTGTACCGTTGTCACAGTCAACAAGGGACATTTGTACAGTTGCCACAGTCAACAAGGGACATTTGTACCGTTGCCACAGTCAACAAGGGACATTTGTACAGTTGCCACAGTCAACAAGGGACATTTGTACCGTTGCCACAGTCAACAAGGGACATTTGTACAGTTGCCACAGTCAACAAGGGACATTTGTACCGTTGTCACAGTCAACAAGGGACATTTGTACCGTTGTCACAGTCAACAAGGGACATTTGTACAGTTGCCACAGTCAACAAGGGACATTTGTACCGTTGTCACAGTCAACAAGGGACATTTGTACCGTTGTCACAGTCAACAAGAGAGACATGTTTCGTTGCTAAATTGGAGGCATTTGGGGGAAAATAAACAATAAAGCTTTCCTGAAAAACAACATAGTAATCACCATCACCCTATGGAGCCATTATGAATAGATATTTTGCGGAATTATTGTTTTCAGATGAGACGTAGCTACAGAGAAATCCAACTACGAAGACAACGAAAGAATTCTATTAACTAATTATGCAGAATCATATTTGCCTGATGAATTCCAGCGTCTGTAAGCCTATGACATTTAAATTTTGTTCAGGATACAAAGCTATTTAGTGAACAAACGGAATGTGAATATAAAGCATAGTTTGGTATCAATGTATACATACAACAACGGAACAATCCAGTAACATATGCCTCCTAGGAGATGATGGAACTTTCCTGTCTTTAGATAGAACTTTACAATCTTGGAATGCAAAAACATAATAATGAAATATTACTCTACAAAAAACAGAAATGTCAGAAAAATTGCATACAGATGCAAAAAGAGATTAGATACAAGTTGGAACACGCAATCAACTTTTTGTAAATACTGCCAAAATGCAATAGAGGACAAGTTTCATTTTTCGTTCATTCAGCTAATTTTACTCAGAAATTGAAATTAAAAACACAAAGATGTATGACAACGTTTGAGGTGAGATTTAGCTCAGAATGAGACACTTTAGGAGATCAGGGCTTGGATAACGGTGACCTAGCACCATTATAATACCGGACAAGTCAACTAGGTGAGCTATTACAGATAATCATACCAGCAAACTATTTCATTTCATATCATCCGATGGAGGCAATAAAACTAATACATTATTTATAAACAGGAAAATATAAAAGGGTTTTCATCCATAATCTTCAATTTTAGCATGATCCAATATTATGTCTAATCATTTGCAAAGAATTTTTATAATCGAGAAATCTTGCTTCCTTGAGAAAGTGTGAGAACCCATCCTTGGTAAGCTAGCTGAGGATGGTAGCCAATTAGTGATACTGGCTGTTAATGATCAAATTAATTAGTATCCAGAGTCAGGAATAAAATACAGGTAAAACCGAAAACATTGATTAGGCTCGAATGAAAGTATTCCTAGATTGTTGTCACCTGCAGTCTTCCTGTCTTCCAGTCTGATTTTTCATTACCGTGCTAGCTAACTTAGCCTTAGCAGTTTTAATGTCAGAATGACATTGGCCTAGATCATTGTCAGTTCTAGCCTAGTTTTAATGTCACATCGACATTGGCCTAGATCATTGTCAGTTCTAGCCTAGTTTTAATGTCACAATGACATTGGCCTAGATCATTGTCACCTCTATTCTAGTTTTAATGTCACATCAACATTGGCCTAGATTATTGTCACATCAACATTGGCCTAGATTATTGTCATCTCTAGCCTAGTTTTAATGTCACATCAACATTGGCCTGGATCATTGTCACCTCTAGCCTAGTTTTAATGCCACATCAACATTGGCCTGGATCATTGTCACCTCTAGCCTAGTTTTAATGCAACATCAACATTGGCCTAGATCATTGTCACCTCTAGCCTAGTTTTAATGTCACATCAACATTGGCCTAGATCATTGTCATCTCTAGTCTAGTTTTAATGCCACATCAACATTTGCCTGGATCATTGTCACCTCTAGCCTAGTTTTAATGCCACATCAACATTGGCCTGGATCATTGTCATCTCTAGCCTAGTTTTAATGCCACATCAACATTGGCCTAGATCATTGTCATCTCTAGCCTAGTTTTAATGCCACATCTACATTGACCTACATCATTGTCACCTCTAGCCAAGTTTTAATGCCACATCAACATTGGCCTAGATCATTGTCACCTCTAGCCTAGTTTTAATGCCACATCAACATTGGCCTGGATCATTGTCATCTCTAGTCTAGTTTTAATGCCACATCGACATTGGCCTAGATTGTCACCTCTAGCCTAGTTTATATGCCACATCAACATTGGCCTAGATCATTGTCATCTCTAGTCTAGTTTTAATGCCACATCGACATTGGCCTAGATTGTCATCTCTAGTCTAGTTTATATGCCACATCAACATTGGCCTAGATCATTGTCATCTCTAGTCTAGTTTTAATGCCACATCGACATTGGCCTAGATTGTCACCTCTAGCCTAGTTTATATGCCACATCGACATTGGTCTAGATTTTCGCACCTCGAGCCTAGTTTTAGTACCCAATCAAATAATTAACAATAGAGTATATAATATGAGCAACACCTCTAGCCTAGTTTTAATGACACATACCCCTAGATTTTACATGCAGGAACAAACATTTTGAGCAGGTTTTGTTACAATTTTGTCAGAATTGGAACCTCTGGAGTAAACTTGAGTGCTAAAAGGCTCAGGTGAGCTAAAAGTGACAAAGGTGAATACAAAAAGTTAAATGCAACATGCATTGTCAAAACTTGATCTGTAAACTCAGTGAGGGTACATTAGTTTTTGCTTACCACTTGATAGGCTAACCTTATTATTGATAATACAATAAACTGATTAAGGTAGATAGTTAATGCCATATGTAAGTCAGATATCCAGCTGAGTATTTTATCACCTCAGAGCCTTCCTGAAACACAACATCAATGCAAGAACCAGGATGCTACCTAGCCTGGTCGTTTAGGCCACTATTAATTCATTGTTTGAGTATGATCCCACATTCATAATTTTCTTGAAATGGGGGAGGGGAGATTTTTATTTCAAAATATCAAGCTTAAGTATAAATAACTTACTTCTATAGGTAAATTTCTGACCTTGGTAGTTTAAATGGACGGATTTACTATATAAACTATCTGGTAAAAGTACAATAACATGCATAACATAGAAATTTAGGTATAGTCTGACGATGATAACACTAGCCATTGTTTACAATTAGAAATGAAAATTAACATAATGCATTTTCAATGTTATTTTTGTTCAATCTTGAGCACATTCAATTTGAATGATATAGTCTTTCAATCTACACTTATAACAAGCGCTCAGTTGACCGTGTAGTGTTTATGTTATGTATGTTTGTTTATGATAAGTCTAGAGTTATCTCTTGCAAACTATACCTATTGCCCGTTATCATGCCCTTGAGATCTGGCATGTGTAGGGGGTTACCAAGCTTTAATATATTATAGTTTTGAAATACTTGTAACAGTATTGATTTTCAGCAGAAATAAGAAATATAGAAAATCAGCATAAAAATAGAGACTGTAGAGGACAATAAACTAGGTATTGTTTTATTTCGGCCTTATCATGATATTCCATACAGGTGATTAACATCTTAATGATATAATACTGTTATAAATGGATTAATTGGTAATAAGACTTTGTTTAGAGTATTCAGCACTTCACAGAGAGGTTGTTAATTTGTGTATACCTGCAGTGATAAAACAACTCAAGCTGTATCCACAACCTTCTGCGATTCCTAACTGGGGGGGGGGGGGTTCATGTTAGACTGACAATATCCTATTAAAGTACCAGAACATTATTTGTATGTTTCGGTTTAACCCCATTGCTAACAATTTTCAGCGCTGATTCATGATCACCAAACAAAATTCATGGACTGTATCCTAACCTGTACATCTCTTCCGCAGGTACCGGCAACTTCTCCACATGTGGAGGAAAATCGACATTTTTGTCAAGTTTTCATAGAAGGGTCATGACAGGTTTAACCGAACCCAGATGGAATGGTTATTACAAATCTAGTGCACTTACCATTATAGACCACAGCCCTAAGCACCCCCAAGTGTAGTATAGATTTACATGGAATGCCTGTTTGAGACAACACCTCAAATTATTCACAAACAGAACCTGGATTCTTCAAAACAATTACCAAGTGCAATCACAGGCAATCACAAGTTACGGGAAAGGGGGATTAAGCAGCAGCAAGGAAAATAAGTCTGAATATCCACAATAGATCATTTAAGTGGACACAAAACACTGTTTCTTAAATATTTATTTAAATATAGAATAATAATACAATGACAAATGTAAATAATTTCTCTCATAAATTGACTATGACAAAATGATTGAGGTCAACAAATGATCGACTGTCAATGAGAATTAAAGATCATTATTTCACTTCAACAAATCCTGAGAAACCTCAACTATTCTAAATCTATGTTAAAAACCACAATGTCATAACTTAAACTGGCTAAGTACCTCAACCCACAGAACTCCAATTGTGGTTTTGGACTGTGGTTAAAAAGTTGTCACAATTTTACGACTTTATTTCAATTCAACTTAGATATAGAGGTGGTTCAACTTATGAATCAAGTTCTTGAGCAAGTTCAGGTTGAACCAACAACGATTTTCAGTCCATTCAACTTGGAAATAATTTGTCTGGCTTTATTCCAATCAATTTGTTATTAATTAATTAATCACTCAGCTTAATAATTCCTATCGGATTATATATGAGATGACTCATACTTCACCAGTGACTATAACTTCTTCTATGTTTGACCTTGACACTCAAATACATCTTTTTCATTATTTTATTAAGCGTCATTGAACTACCCCCAAACATCCATAAGGCCTTTTCGACTGGCAGGTTACAGTCTGATTCCCGTCCCTAATATTACAGTATAGTATATAGTGAAAGATTCAGGGAACGGGAACCAGACTATAACAGCCAATTCAAAAAGGTCAATTGTTTCTTTGTTAGTAAAAAAAAATAAAAGAAAGAAATAAAAAGATTCAACATTTCAAAATTGATCCCAAAACTTCATATGGAATGACCAAAAGCTGTTGAAACAAGACTGCGTTCAATAAACGCTTATGCCCCCTGTGGAAGCCTTGTCCATAAATAAGTCTAAGTCCAAAATTAGGTCAAGGTGAAGGTCAAAAAGGGTCAGGTGATACAGGTGTGTGGAGTGTTCATATACAACATCCATGCAAGTTTGGAAGCTTTGCAGCAAGCCATAATGATGCTAGAAGAAACGGTCAATTTGGGTTAACCAGGACGGACGGACGGACGAACGGACGGACGAACGGACGAACGGACGGACAGGTGCATCACTATATGCCTCCCGATCTATCGATACGGGGGCATAATAAAAAGCCCAAGGAGGATGACAATTTAACCCTTCAACAAACTCTAATAATGGCACAATTTCTTACAGCAGCTCTTTAATATAATACATGTGTAACAAATTCTGAGAAAGACAATGCATCATTAACAATGAAGAAAAGCCTGAATACAATCATGTATACACTGCAGTATGATGAATACTTCATTTATTCAAAACGCAATAAAATCCGGTCATAAAACTATGTAACGACTATACCATAGACACAGGTACTTGGAATTTATATGATGAACATGAATACACAATGGAAATATGAGAGATGCCGTTCTTCAAAATAATATAGAATTGTAATATTTTCACAAACATCCCCATAGTTCATTTCAAGGGTCGTTTAAAAAGCTCTTAAGTAACTTGTACTTTTTGCAAGGAATATTCCAGTAACAGATAAAGATGTTATAGAGAAGTCTATAAACTTTCAGAACAACCCTCGAACTCGGAATTTAGCAGAATTTAAGTATGTAGAAAAGATACAGAAATTATATTTATGCAATAAACTTACACTTATGAAGTTCTATTATCTAACGTTATAATACAACCATGAAAATACATTAGGAGAGAGAGAGAGAGTTGAATAGTTGGTACTTGAGTCTGAGGAGTCAGACTGATACTTGGGTAAGGACTCAGGCTGAGCTACATAATTTTGTACTTCCAATCATTGGATAATTGATACTCAACAAGTTATATCAGTGTAGCAATACCACATGACCTTTACATCACTAAATGCTACATATCCAAGAAGAAATTCGTCCACATTTGAAAACAAAATAGCTGTAAGTACTTTTGAACTATTTCTATACCGATTTCTATGAAACACATGCTACTCTAAGGGAAATATGTAAGCTTTAAACATAATGTAGGATCCCTATCAGCAGCTGGGCCGTTTTGTCTAGCACCCTGTGAAACCTTGAAAAAAAGATGGCTTGAAACTGTAGTCTGACACGCTGAAGGTTTCATAAGGTCTTGGAAAAAACTGCCAGGCTGCTGAAAAAGAAACTATATTTCATGAAAAACATGTAATTTTTCCCTTAGACTGGCGAATGTTTTATGATATCGATGACGAAATAAAATACTTACGGCTATTTTTTTTTTCGAGGCAAAGCATATTTTGTCTTGGATTTGCAGCCCATAGTCATGTGGTATTGCAACACTGTATTTGCTCCAGACAAAAACGTGCGACGAAACTGAAGAACGGAGACTTTAATGATACCCACACTGTCCTGACCACCTTTTTCGCCAGGATTAATAAAAGAAAACAGTGAAAGTTGGTCATGACTTAAAATAGCTTGTCAAATTTTAATATTTTCTTTCATAATATTAGACCTGCGTTATGTAACATAATAATCCACAACAAAATTCAACTATTTTCAACTAAAATTTCAATGTAAACAATGTCACAAACCAAGACGACATAAACTCAATATTACAAAACTTAACCATTTTAATGTTTGATCAGAATGTTTATTTAAGCTAAAGGAATGTGAATGTACATGGCGATAACGTAAAGTAGCCTAATTATACAAAATTGTTTTTATCCTCGTTTTTAGTTTATAATCTGAATAAAAAATTTAATTTACAATAACAAAATGAATACAAAAGAAAATCCAAACAACCCAAGATAATGTTTTTGATCTATTCAAAAAAGTGTATAAAATATTCAAATGCAGGTCGACCTACATTCAGTGGGTTTTTTTTGCAATAGCGAAACACAGAACAAACAATTTAAAGAGATATTGTAAATTCTCTTCTCATTATTGGTTCTACCAAATTACGCAATAAATTACACATGTGTTTAAAGAGATGTAATTATTAGGATTAGGCTGGCATAGATTTGTAAAATCATGATAACGACCAAATTGTCCACAGGTGCAAATTTCACTTTAAAACGCTTTAACAGATGCAAATTGAATGTAAAAATGAACTTTTCATACGTTAAAGACATTATGGGATAAACTTGCTGTCAGTATGTGTATATGTCAGGTAAGAAAAGATGGAATGTTGAAGTTTATAATATGAGTGAAAAACTGGCAAAATATTTTTTCCAGGTGTTAGTCACCTGGGTAATCAATCATAAATCAATAAATCAAAAACATATTTTGAAGAAATGTTATATGGAGTATTATAATGCATAACAAGAGCACCGCCGCGTGGGTGCCGATGGGTATCTGATCATTATCACTGTACAAAAGGCCCATCAAGTAGGGCAGAGTTATGTGTCTTGCTTAATTAACAGAGTGAGGTATTGATGGTGAATAAATCAATGCAATAGATTTAATAATTTTATGGAAAATTAAGTTAATGTAAACATAAAACTCTAAAAAGGCCATAATTCATCCGAAAGGCAGGTCTGATGGAGTCACTGGCTCTCTGCACATTATTGTCAACATTGGCTATATATAATATTATATCACATTTTTGTCTTCTTTTCTCTAAATCAAACAATGATCCAAGTCAGTAAGTGTAATACAAGAGAAGATGGAAGTTTTACTATACTTCCAATAAAATACCATCAGTGAACATTCTGTAAACAGCAGGATGTAATACCCGGTGTATCTGATTCATGTCAGTCTGATAAGCCCAGCCTACAATCATACATATAGCTTCTGTTCTATATATCACCCATTCATTATATGGCAGCAATTATATTAGATGCAATCCTTAGAAACTGAATTAGTTAATTACTTATGGTAGTACAGTGCTGTATACATTGACATTCTAAAACCATTATACGGATGAATTCACTTGCACAGAAATTCAATATGTCCACTCTGAAATCTGACTTCTCCAGCTGAGTATAACATTAACTGACTAACCTGATCATAAAAGAACATAACTGGCATCCAACCTGTATATGCCTAGGTGACAGTCAAACTGTGCTTACTTAGCAGACTAAATAGTGGACACTGTAGACACTATAGTAATTGGGTCATAGACTCAAACAACTCTTTTACCCGGACAGAATTCTTACCAGTACTAACTTACTGGCACCCTTAAATCTACCAGGAACAAGCGACTTCTCCACATGTGGAGGAATATGCAACCATAAGACTTTATCAAATCAGATCTTGCATATCGGGTACATGGGTACATTCTACATGTATATATATCGTACACACATCATGTGTATATTGTTTACATATTTCCTTATCACTGACACAGGTAGAGATTATCATCAGCAATGATTTCACATGTTTTAAGGATGACTTAATGTACTTTTGATAATATTCCAAGAAAAACAACTGAAATACTAAGTACAAGTCAGTCTGAATCAGTATTACTTACTATAACATAAGACTGGTATTTCTAAAGGTGCGTACCCAGATTTGTACATTTTATCAAAAGATCAGTATAATAATTATATATGCCAATGTATTTTTGATATTCAAAGAAAAGTAACCTGATATACAACCAACAAGTCCATGTAAATAAGTAAGTATAACATAGCTAAAGGTGTATGCCCAGATTTTACATTTGTTTATCAGACGGTCAATGTATCTGAGTAGGTAGGCAAATAGTAAAAATACCAGAAATGAAGAGTTTTGCACTACAATCTCTAAAAACTTCACACAAACAATTACACTAATCTATCTTTTATCTGTTTGAACAATGATCAAAGTGGAAGAGGGGTGACAATTAAATCATGAAAAACTTCAACAAGTGTGATATATTGCCCACTATCACCTGGACGTGTTTACAATGTACTGATATGTACTGATTAATCTCTCATTCACACATTCATTCTGTGTAAATAAAAACAAAAACATTAAAATGTCAAGTTTTGATCATTTTTACACAAGTTTTTTGCCAGATTGTTTAACAATATAATTCATGTCAAATCAATCTTATATGCACCAACATATAAGGTCACAATTCATAAACATGTTTTTTTCCTGGTTTTTTTTTTGAATATTTACTATGGTAGAGACACATCTATTAACTTGAGAAATGGTTGAAAACCACAGAAAATGTTAATTATGAATGAAGCAGGAGTATATACTGGTAATTGGACATGGGGCACTGAACATAGCATCCACATTTTTTGTATGCATGACAGACCAAGCCTGCATGTGCACACAATATTACGTACATTTACCGTACTTCTAGCTAACATATTGCATATTGAATAAAACGCTTCCTTGAAAGGCCTTTACTATATAAACTCAAAAAGAGGGCCACAAAATGATGATTATTAATGACTCATATGAGTAATGTGTATATATAAAGCCCTAATTTAAGATATCTAGATGTCTGTAGACCCAAATTGTCTTATGACCAATAGGAGAGATCAAGTTTGTATACAAAGGCATTCATACCACCAGCTAGCTATTGGGTTTTTATTGTTCATTCACCCAATAGATTGCCGGTGGGCATTTTGCATATGAATACGGCGATCTCTCCTATTCCCTAGATGATAGAAATGCTTATTGGAGCACAACACATTGGTATTTCCTGATTTCCATTAGTCAAGACCCAAGGTCTCGGGCCAACTGAACACACGGAGGTACTTACAAGGGTCTTATGTTAGACCTTAATTAAGCCCTGAGGCTAACAGGGTGAAATTTTGTTAGCTGTACAGAGCAACAAGTTTTAATTTTGAAGATAATATATATGGAAAACGTGTGAATTGAGAATGAAATAATGCTTCTAAATATTAATTAAAGTTAAGAACCAACTGTACGTACACATTGTAATTTTACAATTAAAACCGTAGCTGTCACTCAGGCACGCCCAATTATAGTATTAGATAGGAATCTCTGGGTTTCAGCCAAAAACATGAACATAATCTGTGACCTGATATCACCTGTTGTGTATGAGTAACGAAAAACAATACATAGAGCACCTTGGTGCTACCCAGATTACAGACCCTGTATACCCGGATATAGTAAACCACACACCCTGTATACCCGGATATAGTAAACCCCAGACCCTAAAACCCGATACATCAAACCACACACCCTGTATACCTTGACAAAGCAAACTACACACCCTGAATACCCTGATATAGGAAACAACACACCCTGTATACCCAGGTATAGGAAACCACACACCCTGTATACCCAGGTATAGGAAACCACACACCCTGTATACCCAGGTGTAGGAAACCACACACCCTGTATACCCAGGTATAGGAAACCACACACCCTGTATACCAGGGTATAGGAAACCACACACCCTTTACACCCAGATATAGGAAACCACACACCCTGTAGACCCAGGTATAGGAAACCACACACCCTGTACACCCAGATATAGGAAACCACACACCCTTTACACCCAGATATAGGAAACAACACACCCTGTATACCTGGGTATAGGAAACCAGACACCCTGTATACCCGGATATAGGAAACCAGACACCCTGTATACCCTGATATAGGAAACCACACACCCTGTATACTTAGGTATAGGAAACCACACACCCTGTATACCTGAATATAGCAAACCACACACCCTGTAGACCCAGATATAGGAAACCACACACCCTGTTTACCCAGATATAGGAAACCACACACCCTGTATACCTGGGTATAGGAAACCAGACACCCTGCTATACCCGGATATAGGAAACCAGACACCCTGTATACCCAGATACAACAAACTGCACACCCTGTATACCCGGATATATGAAACCACACACCCTGTATACCCGGATACAACAAACTGCACACCCTGTATACCCGGATATATGAAACCACACACCCTGTGTACCCGGATACAACAAACTGCACACCCTGTATACCCGGATATATGAAACCACACACCCTGTATACCCTGATACAACAAACTACACACGAAACCACAAACACCCACGGTAGCTAACCTGTATACCTTGGTGATGTCAGACAAAATCACAAACACCCACGTTAGCTAACCTGTATACCTTGGTGATGTCAGACAAATCAAACAACCAGATGAGACAAATTACATAATTCTTGTTTTTTTTGCAGCTAGCTATTACATATCACAACTTTCCTCATTGAAGAATTTTAGAATTATGTACTCATTTAACTACATTTTTGTATGCATGGGTAAAATTTAAAATACCTGTACTTCTTTAATGAAATAAAGCTGACGCAATAACGCTAGTAATCTCATGAATACATGCAAATGTGACATCCTCATAGAAGAGGTTCAGCTTGTAACCAGAAGGGGTCAGTCTGGCCTGAAGGGGACAGCTCTGGCCTGAAAGGATTGGTGAGGTCGGAAGAAGTCTGGCCAGAAGGGGTCTAGTCTGCTTTATAACACAAGCCATATGACGTTATTTTTAAAGGAGCGCCATATTTGATAATATAATATTTGTACACAAACACAATATCCTCATAACATTTTAAAGCATAGGCATCTGAAGGGTCATTTTGATACTTTTGACTAAATCTCTCCATTTTATAATCAAAATAACCATGGTTTTTAGAGAAAATGACCCTTCAAACCAAATCTTGAGGGTCAAAATGAGGCTTTTTGTAAATTTCAATATTCAAAACTCCTACTCCCGAGTCAAATGGAACTAATGAATACATATATTATAATAAGGCCGAACTTAAAATATTCTTTGTTTCCCCATCCCGACCCTAGCAGATTTAGAATGAGTAGGTAGGTAGGGTAAATATTTTTTTTAATTGTTTCAGTATGATAGTTATTGGTTAAAGCATAAAAATAATTAAATTTAGAATTAACTCAAAGGTGAAAATCAACAATCCTAAATTTAATCGCAAGAAAGAAGCCAGTAAACAAAAAATAAAATTTTCACTTCCAATTTTTAATAAAAATATTATTTTAATTTGGGCAATAAAATATTTTGGGTAGGGCCCTTTTTAATCGGGTAGGTAGGGGATGGGGAAACAAACAATATTTTATTTTAGGCCCAATGTTGCAGATTCCTGATGTAACAACCACAGGATGATGAGACATTCAACCAGCATCACTTCAACATTGTATTATAACATACAACTCATAAAGTTAACTTTTAACAACTTTTACTACTCTTCTGACAATGGCAATGGATATTATATTATAGTATAATATACTACATATTTAATGCAGTATATTTAATATGCAAAATATGGAAATAGCACACTGATAGGTAGCATACATTGTATAATGTCTTCCTCCAGATAATACATGTAGGTAATATATATATAAGCATTTAAACCAGATGTGGCACAGATCTAGAACATAAATCCCTGCAATAAGAAAACATCTGCTACGACCCCTACTGCTGCCTCTTAGGTACATGTAAGATAAGGCTCATACTTACTCACAGTATAATAAGTTCTGGCGATAGGAGACTCAGGGGGTGGGGGGGGGTCTCTGGCATGAATTGAGTTATAGTGAATATAAAACATCATTTTTTTACAACCAATTTGGTTTTCACTCTATTACCCTTTCACTGAAACTTCAAAAATTTGTCACATTTTGTTTGACCCTCAGCAAAGTTTAAAACAGGACTGAAATTTAAATATTTTCTGGACATACATGTAAGAATGTATAAATGAAGGACACTTGAGATTAATAGTTCTCAGTTCTTCAAGTGTATTTTTTTAAAACTATTTATATACTCAAAAGTATAAATAAATACAAATGTATTGTAAAAGTGTGAGCTAAATTCAACAGGGTCATTTCAATTAAACTCTGGAACAAAAAAAAAGAAGTGTACACATTCATGAGTATCTTTGAAAGACTTAATTCTGAATGACACATTCAGTTTTTCATAAAAAAAACTTATTCAATATAGTTTCTATGGAAACGAAAATTACAAATGCTATATTCAGACCTAGCTGTTCAACGACAAAAGGAAAAAAATTGAAATCTCAATTCACACCTTGAAAATATGATTATCAAATACCGGTAATACAATTTTGAAATGACTGAGTAACATAATGGTTTAACTCGCTAAAGGCATTGAAACAGTTTCTGACTGAATTATTAATATAATGTTATACATCTGAGAAGCAAATAGCGCAACAAGCCAACGATGACGCTCGCCGATCAGAAAGATTATAGTTTGAGATACAAAACCAGATAAAAATATCAGTCAAGAAATAAATAATTTAGTGACATATTGCTTAATTTGTATAGTATACTATAGTATATAATAATAAAGTAGAACGATACAAGTTTATTTAAAACTATGGGGTACAAATGACGATCAGATCGAGCTAGCATTTAAATTTTATAATAAAATAATCATGCGTGAGCACACCGTTTCAGATTACTATCTGCGTAACGTATTATTTAAATCCCATAAAACATTATATCAATTTATAGTTACATTAATTCATTTTCGAATAGCCTCGAATAGCCTCGTTCTAAATTTAAATACCATGTATACCAAACAAATTGTATTGGAACGAATTTCAATACATTGCTCTTTAAAACATGGAGATTAATTCCTGATCGTATTTATGCAATAATCCACTTACGGTTATTCACTTGTGAATATAACATATTAACTTTGATCTGCGGTTATATATTTCTCACCACCACAAAGTTATTCTCACGTTCAAGGTGTAAGGAAAACAGATAATGATCATTCCAATTTAAATCTGACAAATAATTATTTCGTTAAAATATTTCAATTTTGCAAAACTTTAGGCCAACGAAAACAGTAATTCAGGAAGACTCAGGATACCTGTACATGATTTTGGTTTGACTTAGTACAATTATTTTTGATTAAGCTTGAAAGAATTAATTTAACCAAACTGGAATAACATAATATTATGAAGAACGTATTTTAAATAATGCAGGAATCCACAACATATTTTAACGACCACATATGGGTAAAACAATCATATGGCAGGGGGTAGGACACTGTGAAATAAACATCTACGATCAACATAATTGCTTGGCCTCATTCAGTTATGAACTTATCAATATGAAAATTGGACTCATTAGGCAGAGGGCATTGATTTTAAACACAATACACTTTTCACTGTATACTTTACTGGTCTATAATGAACAAAAGCTCATATTGAACAGTGGCTTTTCCAACAGATAAAAATGATATACAAACAATTTAAAAAGTTCAGTACCATTTTAAAACAATGACAAACATAAGGTTCATGACTTCATATATTATTCAAACTTTACTGTAGATCAGACAGATCATATATAAGATGAACAGAAAGCTGTATTAAAGGTACCGATGCATTTATAATAATCTCAGGCCAGGGAATCAGATCCGAATCATAACTCATAAACATAAAATAACTTATAATTATAGGAAATTTCGAAACTTTCAATAGCTTTTGACTTAATAGGAATATTGGACTTCTCAGTAAGTTTGACATAACAAGAGGAGTAGCAATAATCATATATACTATATATGCCATCAGGCCTGTATGTCATAGATGTTACATAAACCACTTACACGTAAATATTCTACCAATGTTCAAGCATAGATGCACCAGGAAGACAGTTACAAAACATACACCAGAATGTTTCCATTGCATAGGTAAATAAGCAGATAATGTATTTCCCATGTACGACAGGGTGAATTATCATTTCCTGGAAATCGGTTGGTTTTACTAGAATGGGTTTTTCATTTAATGCAGAAAACAGTTCTTGAAAACTGATTTCTAAGAACCAACAAAGTTGACGTCTTACTAATTAAGCTACTTTTTGAGAGAAAAAAAATGAAGATTGATTACATAATGAATGCATAATTATGAATTGCATAATTCTGACGGCAAGCTTATTTCCAAAATATTTCAAAACATGTGCATATATCAATAACTACGGAACTCAATCACGTACCAGGTATTTGGAATTAATAGACCTTCATCAAATTAATTATTGTTATAAAGTTAACATGCAAAAAATGAGGGAAGTATTTAATCAAATTAATGACTATATGACTACATCAGACAACTTGGCTATACTGTACATTTGTAATTAGATACATTCATTAGTTTTGACAACTTTTAATTACCCTGAGGCTTTAAGGGTGGATGGAAGATATATTTAACTTTGAAGGTGTGAATCAAAATATTATTCATGTATCAGTATTCTACACTACAGTCATAATGACCTCAGACCAGGGCATAAGGCCGAACTTAAAATATTCTTTGTTTCCCCATCCCGACCCTAGCAAATTTAGAATGGGTAGGTAGGTAGGGTAATATTTATTTTTGAATTTTTTGCAGTATGATAGTTAATAAAGTTATTGGTTAAGACATACAAATAATGAAATTTAGAATTAACTCTAGGGTGAAAACCAACAGTCTTAAATTTTGATAAGAAAGAAGCCAGTAAACAAAAAAATAAAATTTTCACTTCTAATTTTTAATAAAAAAAAAATTAATTCAATTGGGGCAATAAAATATTTTGGGTAGGGCCCTTTTTAACCGGGTAGGTAGGGGATGGGGAAACAAACAATATTTTATTTTAGGCCTAAGGTAATTACATTATAAACTCAGTCACAAGGTTGTAACTGTACAATGTAAGAACTTGAAGGGACTAACTCGTAAAAATTCTAGGAGTATCCAGTTAATCACTTCTAAATTAAGACCATGACACTATTTCTAGGACCATTTTCACTGTTTTTCTGTTTAATTAACCTCAATATTGAGACCATCTCAATAATGAGACCATGGCTTTCAAAGGTCCAGAGTGTGGTCTTATATGGAGATTTTACTATATTTAATGTATACTGTATAATACATTGAAGCATAAAAAGTAATAAACATATATATCATCATAGAGCCTTGAAGTTGAATCCACATGATAACACTTCAAGATAAGTAGCTTTTCATGACCTGTAAATCAAGCATTGAAGCATAAGAACAGCCTTATATCATCAGCATTATATTTGAGAACTCACAGGAAATTGAGGAATAACATTCTACCAAACAGGCATACAGTTTCTTTGATGGGTAAATGATAGAATCACAATATGTGGCAATTAACAAGACCTACACTCTTGCATGCGTTATACTTTCAACATCATATGCAGTATTGCCACATTATAAAAAGATATATTTTATTTAATATCATATTATAAATGATGACTCATGAATGCAGACTTTGGTTCAGCTTACAATAAATTTATTTAATCACTACTTTTTTTAATTTCATAATGCTTATAAACACCATTATGGGTATTTATTCCATGCAAACCTTGTGAAAATAAAAGAAAGTGCACACTATCAAATACTAATACTCATAATAACGACAATATACCTTTAATAACTAGGAAGTGGGGGTTAAAGGTCACATGTTGTCATTTTTTGGATACATGTTTTTATGTATTACGCGATTAATATAAGATAACAGCTTTTGAAATTAAACCACATAACTAACCTTTGCAATTCTAATAGGTTCGTTAAATTCCCTTCCACCCTGGAGCCGAAATCCCCAGGGTGTTCCTCCATTTAATGTCACTGAAAACACCATCCTATCTATCCGAAACCGCCATGAATTTTACCTGTGCAGACGAATGGATTTGGTAAATTTAAGATCCGACGAAACTATCAAATACTTTTTACTTTCTCATAAAGTCCCAAATTTGTGTAGTTTTTCAGATAAAGAATAAGACGTTTTTGAAATTATTACAAGGATAATTGATTTAACAGTCATATATTCTTAAAATCCATCTTTCTTTTAATCAATTACGGAAATGAATATAATTCCTTTCGATTTTTATATCAACAGAACTATATTTTCGTACCAAAATGATCTCTAAAAATATTTAATAAATGAGGCAGAAAACTGTTAAATCAATGTAAAATAATAAAAAGACGGATACAAAATTATTTGTTTTTCAACAAGCCATTGACATGCACCGTAATCGTAAGCATAAACATGCGTATGAATACACCGGTATAAAAACAGTTGTTAGGTCTAACCGTGTATACACTTCCGGTGTCATGACAGATCTGTCAAATCACATGTGAATTCTGATTATCTGATTTCAATTCCTTTGCAATAATGGGTAAGATACGAACGTAATGATGTATGCATATTGTATCATTTATTATCCATCCTCATTGTAGACATTGTTCTTGTTGTCATTTGTAATGGACAATGAGAGGGTCAGTTATTTTCCTGTTTTTGGGCTCTCACTGACAAGCTGACCTCTGCCCTAGTCCAGGGCTCGACACTAACACTGGTCCGCTGGTCCGAGACCAGTGAAAATCCAGAAGGACCAGTGAAAATTCTGGAGGACCAGTAACTGTCCTATTTACAAATTGGTCGCTTTTGCCCTGTCGGACCAGTGGCCAAAATAGTTAGTGTCTAGGCCTGTTAAGTCTATATTGTAACAAGGAAAAATCCAGGTCACTATAGGGAATTGAAACCAGGACATCTCTCATCGTAAACGGACACTCTATCCATTATACTTTAAATGTGCTTTCCCAAAACTGACACTTAGAAGACAAGTGTTCCTAAATCACCTGTTCACCAGTCACTTGCACACATCAGATTCTGCACATGTATTCCGAAGACAAGTTCTGGATACCATAACTAAATGGTCTTTAATTTACACTGACGTGTTTACCTTTGAATGGTATGATCATCGTCAAGAGACCTCAGACTTATACTGGAAGACATCCTGAAATTAGCTGATCCGACAGACAAGTCTGAGAGTTTTTGATATTGTCCCCTCTTTCTGAATCCAGTCTGACTGAATGGCCTTTATCCAGATAAGGTGCATAAAAAAGTTACTATGCATTAAAAGTAATGAAAAACGCATTACAATTTATATCATTTCTAAACGCAAGAAATGCCTTGGAAAAAATCTTTAAGATGATCATATATTTCCGATTGAATCTTATGCTTCAGGCTAAGTAACTCTATTGGTCATATGGGTTAGGTTTAAGACATATATACTTACCCTCAAAAGTTTGGCAAGTTGAAAGCGAAAGTTATCTGTAAATTTGCATGATTCCAATCTCTTTGTACAATGTAAATATTTCAAAGCAGATGAGGTACACTATGAGACTTTTGTAGGTTCTAATGTTAAATTTATCGTTGATGGTGCTTTCATAAACATTGAAATTCACAACAAGAAATACTTGAAAATAAACATACACTGGTGGGTCAAATTGTCAGTTGAAATAATGCTAGTTTCCACAGCTTGTTGGTCACCTACCGGTATTGTATCACATAATTTACATCATCAGGTCACTTTATTTCAGATGCAAATAACCATTGTCAATTTGTGTTAATTAAAAATAAAAGAAATGTGAGATTTTTTTTTACTTTCACATTGCCTATCATACCTAATCTTAATGAAATGTTCGGGCCATCTGAAGTGTTAACTTCATATAGTTAACTCATTTAATAGATGTGAGAAATTGTCATTCACTCTTTAAATTCCAGGAATAAAGAGGTTTTTTTTATTTCAGAAGTGATTCTCTCTTTAGGTTTGGGAACAGGGAATGAAAAATGTTTCATTAGATTTAATTAATGTCATTTCATTAGACATTATATAGTAACCATTGTTTAAAGTACTACCGGTAGGCATTTTAGAGACTTTTTAGACAATAATTAGTTTCATAATCATAATGCTTTAACCTCATGACTTTGGTACTTTTCGATTGCATTCATGCACCAAAAACTGTATGGAGCTCCACAACTGTCACTAATTAAAATGGTGGCAGGGGTCCTACTGTTCTAGATCAATCTGGATTTGAGGCATAAGAAAGATTTTTCTTTTCTGCACAAGATAAAAGTTATTTGATGCAAAAATTAAAAGAATTGACAAAGATATGGTCATTGTAAGTTCCTTAATCCTAATAAAGGATGGCAATGGATACCAAAATTGGTATCCGGATAGCCGGGTCGATATCCGAACGATTATCCGGATATCCGTATCAAAAATGAACCAAACATTGGGCGCAGCATGAAATGTAACCTAACTTCGCGACCAACATCGTATTTGTGTACCACTATCAGACAGACTCACATTTTATGTCTCAGAACGAGTAGTCAGCTATTTGTTCTTGTTTTATTGAATCCTATTAACTTTATTTAAACCTGAACTCCGAGCGTTGATTATCAGAAGTATCTTTTTATGAATATCTTATTTGTGTGCCAGAGTGCGTGGTTGTATGCTATATAAGGGTAGGTAACGCCATTTGTATGAAATACTATTTTTACTTTTGTTTTGTCAAACTGCAAGCAGTGATCTCTCTTGCCGCAATGTTGTAGGAACGGTACCAATGATAAACATCGACGCATATTAGTTGTGTAATACACGCCGCTAATTACTTTTAGATTAAACAAACTTCAAAGCTAAACGTGATTATAATTAGCTACCGATGAGAAAATAATGTTTGTAACATACGGCGTAAATACCAGATTCGTAACCCCCTCAAACATCATTTAACAGGTTTCATGAATCCGCGCAATTAGATGAAATTAATTTGAATCTTGAAACTTGTTTATTTGGTTAAACGCCTATTTTTGCATATCACATATTTAATGGCGTTGTTCAATATTCATAACATAATATAAAACAAATGATAATCATAGAATAAAATAATCATTACAAACGACAAAATTAATTATAACAGTTCTGCATCTATAGTATTAAGAATGAGTTTAAAACACTTTACATACAAGGTAAAACAAACAATTAATAACAACATTAAGAGACACATGTTACATTTAAGAAATAAAATCACATTATGGTATCAAAATGCATAATTAGACCACAGATAGCACTTAAAAATTTAAATCTGTTCGTTTAATTCCTGATTAAAAAACAACAATTAAACCTGGGTCTTATTTAATTACTAAATGAGCAGACAACTTGTTAAAATTAGGGACTGTTACGAACATAAACATATAAACTGATAATTGTCCGGTGAAAACAAACTTTAAAATATACCGCAGTGATTATAACACATTAGCGAATCTAACGGAGACTCTGTGTATAGAAAACAAAACAAACCCCCTTAATAAACAAAGTGTCACTGATACCAAATTGATTCTTTTGTTAAAGGTGTTAAAAGCTGTTGTCCCTCGTTATTAAGGTATTGAGATACGATTTTTCACAAATGATATAACGGATATTCGAATACCAATTTGCTATCCGGATACTTGGAACAGAAATCGAATAACCGGTTATTTGGATATTCGTTGCTAACCTTTATAACAATAAAACAGTGTTTGAAACCTTGTTAAGGTGTTGAGGGATGTGTGCTATTGGCACCCAAAACATATTTGCGACTCATTTTCAGGATTTGACATTATGCCTGAAGCCTCAGTAGAATCCCTGAATTGGTGAATTTTGACAGTGCACAATGTGGATTATAAATGATAAAACTAACTGCTCATAGTACTGTATAAAGAAAAAGGAAAACACATGAAAAATAGATGAAAGATCATCGATGATTAGTTAAATTGGACAAAAATCAGTGTGTTGAAAAAATGTTTATTATGGCAAAATTTCTGATTTTATTATTGGTCTGGTAGTTTTGTTTTTAGTCCAGCAGTTTGTAAGCCCTAATGCCAAACCTAATGTCTAGCCATTTTTAACAACTTTGGGGAAGTCTGTTACCCCTGTTTCACCTTTGAGATACATTGTCAACTGGGCATTCCCTGCATTTTCTAGCCTGTTGAACCACTCTGGGGCACTCCTACAGTGGCCTCTACCCACACAATTAATCGTCAACCAGAAGTAAACCTGGGACTGCTCGCATAGTAATCGGACAATTCAACTATGTCAAGTGCTATTTGATGTGCTTGTTCGAAGTGGCCTTTTTCAATCAGTATAAGGACTTTGTTAAATCTATATTCAAATGCCTTCAGGCCAAATATTTAAGGATCAGATCCTTCTATAAATGGATCTTTCAATTCAGATGAGCAATGCAGCCCCTTGGTTTTAGTGTATCCTATGAATCTAAGAATTCAGTTGTGTAAAGGAAGGGTTTTGCATGGGGCTGACTCTCGAGGGTCATTATGAATTGATATTTCGCACTAGATTTTATTATTTTTATAATCAAAGCCCCATAATTTAAAGAAAATTTTATTCTTCAGTTAGAAACAAGTTAAATGTGGGACAAAATTAGGCTTTTTGGTAATTCCCGGAGTTAAATGTTCAACTAAGGGCCAAGTAACCCCAGGGGTGGTATGCAAAATTGATCTTACTTGACTTAAGGATAAGAACAACCAATCAGATCACACCGTGTTAAACTCTTGGTCAGTAACAGGCAATATGATTGGCTATCCTTATTCTCCAATTAAATAAGATCAATATTGAATACCTACCCTGATAAATGTGTCATCTCATTTGCTTTAACTTTGCCTAACGATCTGATTATGGCCTCGTTTTCTAGAAGCACATGTATCAGAACCTAGTTTTTTATAGACGACTCTGACAGAATAATACCAATAATATTGGTACTTGAAATGGCTTCCTTTCAGCTGTAATTTGGAAGACGAGGATTGAAACTTATGATTAAGCAGACTGATAGCAGATATAATTTCCATGTTACTGCACTTTATATGGCCTCGCTGTATTGACTAAGAATCATTTTCTCTGTAAATCTTCTCCATAATGATTCGGATTCTGAGAAACTGTGCGTTCAGTGCTGATCATATAGTATATCATTGTTGGCCCTGATTACTTCAAGTTAACGAGACACTTTGTGTCACTCAAAGAAATATATGTCTCTTTTTGTTAAATTGATACGTGTACATTTTTCCTATAACAAAGGGAGACAATCAGCTAGATTGTCATATTTAGTCACTCACATACATGTAACAGGTAGTTGCCCTTATATGGAGAGTCTGAGACCTAACTTAAAAGAATACAAAAATGTGTGACATGTCCACAACGTTTTACATTCTGTAGGAACAATCCATTTCTTTGACATTAAAGCTGATACAGTTAAGTTTGGTATATTTTTAAACATATCAAAATAAATAGAACAAAATCATATATAAAAAACATTGTTGAATATACATTTGTCAGCAAAATGATATGTTAGCATGTAATTGAAATATTTGTTCTATCTTGTTGTTAAATGTATTATTTATAAATGAAAAAATAAACGGGGTCACCCGAAAGGGGCCTCAAATGAAAAAAAAAAGTTTGTAAGATTCAATGGTACCATTGATTTGTAAGATAAGCGCAGGTACTAACTTGATTGTCTGGAATCTTCTCTTTAAATGTCTGACATTACTGATGAGAACATTAGTTTTACTTACACGGTAATTAGTACATTAAGGACAGTGTAAACAAAGTACTTACACTGGCTGTTTAATAGTTATCATGCTGTGGCCTGAATGTTGGTATTAATTATCACCTCCCTTAATAGGCCAGGGTGTGTGGGGATAATTGCTATTCAAAGTTGCTATTGTCAGTATGTCAGTCAGAAAACTAAAACGTGTCTTAGGGTTGACTTTTGTCAGCCTTGAACCATGAAATGTATTTGTGATAATATTATTATACCCCTCAAAATGAATTTGACGGGTACAATGTATATCTGAGTGAGCTTGTCGGTCTGTCAGTCTGTTAATGGCTGGTCTGTTGTTTTCTGGTAAAATCCCTGCTCCCCCTGGGCCATACAGATGGTAAAAACCCCCGCAAATTGCCCCTGCCCTATACCTACGGATAGAGTCTCAACTAATTTCTCGCTATTTTTGTGGGAAACACAAGCCTCATAGCCTCATACAGCAGTGCAGGTACATCAGAAAGGTAAAAACGCGTTAGGGTTGTGGGGGGCATGGTTTCAGTTGACTGGTGCATAAATGCACTATTCAAGTTTGAAAGTGGAGCTGGTGGGTTTCAAGGTCACTGTTACTAAAAAACTCTACTAAAAATAAAACATCAGTTTCCAAACAATAATTTCAGTTAGGAATGAGATATTGTGATGAAACTTGCTGTATACTATGTAGCTTGTATAAAATATAATATGCTGCTCAAGTTCGAAAGTGGGGCTGGTTGGGTCAAGGGTCAAACTTTGCAGGGCTGTTTAACTTGGCATGTGATTTCTTTCCTATTGAAATTTTCTTCAAGTTTACAGACGATTTTGATGTACTATGTCCGTCCTCTTGGCTTATAGACTGATGCCATACATTTGTATACAGCTGTATAAGTAAATGTGCCTCCATTGTTTTACCATGTTTATAAACATGTCATAGACCACTTAGGTTACAGCATTGCTCTTCAAACTAACAAAAATATATTTAGTTGTGAAGAAATATTTAAGATAAGAAAATTGTTTTGGTTGGGAGAATCAATATTTCATGTGTACAGTCATGTGATGCATTGTTATCTCCAGTTCATGAGAAGTTGGAACTTGTGGTTGCCAAATTGATTTTTGCCATGCACACAGTATTTTTCAATCTGTTTCATTGTTTGACATTATTCATTGGTCATGGCACATAGTTTTTG
Organism: Spisula solida; assembly: GCA_947247005.1. Classification (NCBI taxonomy): domain Eukaryota; kingdom Metazoa; phylum Mollusca; class Bivalvia; order Venerida; family Mactridae; genus Spisula; species Spisula solida. The sequence continues at coordinate 35,128,118 of OX365944.1, read as the reverse complement.
AAACTGTTGAATTACTCCTCAGCCATCCATACGTTTGTCCCATGGCAGTGACGGTAAACAATATATCGCTGGCTTAGAATTAGAAGGTCGTAAGTACTACTAAGGACCTTATAAAACACATGCATATTTGAAATCTTCATCCCAAGGCGCTTCTTATGAGCCTTCTTTCATGAAAATCAGAAATGGACGTGTTGACCAAACTGAAGTTTAAAAGGCTTGTTTTTCCATACCGTAAGTAAAAGAGTAGTTTTAAAGCATATTTTTCTTGTTTTCTCAAAATATTTCTTTTGTACTTACGACCTAGCGATATATCAAACTTTACTAAATGAACTTGACTTTAGTGTGGCATCGAATCACATTACAATACAAGTTGCATCTCAATGGCAGCTGCTCTATCATAAAGATGTTAGAACATGAGTTGTCATCTCCACAACTCCACTTATATTATGGCTGTTGTCGAGACACAACTCCTGTTCTAACATCTAATTTAACACGGATAATCAAATTATAGAGATACAACTCATATTGTATCTGAAATCCAACAGGGATCACTGTGTTTTACTGTGATATGCGCCTCATATTGTAACATGTAATAGCTAGGGCCGTGACTGTCTTCGCGAGGCAACCTCCTGTTGTAACGCCTATATACAAATGTAGAACTACAGCTGTCATCGAGACACAACTAAACACTAAACAACTAAAGTTTTAGAAATACTTTTCTCAAAGAGGTGATCTTATGCTGGACTAAAGTAAAACAAAACACTGACCAAACCAATAAGCTAAATGAAATCCTCTGGAATAACCAACTGATTACCACAAACAATAACACACTATTTTACAAAAACTGGTACAGAAATGGAATTAAATATTTAAAACATGTGTACAAAACAGAGGAAAATAGATTTTATACTTTTGAAGAAATACAAGATAACTATGATATACCGAATTATGATCTTCTTAAATATGTAACACTGGTAAGGAGTATACCAACACACTGGAAAGAAAATTTCAACATAAATAGTTCCGAAAACGAAGAAAACAAACCAGAAGCACTAGTAAACAGACTTAAATTTTGCAAAAAGCCCACTCGATTAATATATAACACCTGTCTGAAGTACACTCAACAAAATAAGATAGATAAAGCTGAACTTAAATGGAACAATAACTTTGAAAATATTGACTGGAAATACACATATTTACTACCAATTCGATCAACAATCGAATCAAAACTAAGTGAATTTCAATATAAATATCTAAAAAATATTGTACCAACAAATCAATTCCTTCTTAAATGTGGTTATGTGGAATCAAGTACATGTTCATTTTGTAACATGTTTGTTGAAACAGTTAAACATTTGTTCTGGGAGTGCCACGAAGTCCAAGTATTTTGGAATAGATGCTCTTTATTGCTACAGCAAAATAATATAAATGTACGTCTAAATTACCAAATAGTATCATTAGGATATAATGAACCATCAAATATTAATAGTATTCTTAACTATCTAATTATTCTTGGAAAATACTTTTTATTCAAATGCAAACTGGAAAATTCACTTCCATTGTTTCCTAAATTCATTCAGTTTCTACAAGGTCGGAAAAATACTGAAAAACATATAGCTTTGATGAAAGGAAAACTACCATGACACTATAAGAAATGGAATTTGATAAGCATATACAACAAAGTAACATGATCAGGAAATGTTTTCTCTGTCTCTCTCTCTCTCCCTCTCTCTTTCTCTTGTCCCACCTACTTGTTTCTCATTCTTGCTCTACTAAAATACGCTTATGCACCTACACACACATACACACACGTGTAGACAGAACATAATAAAAGAAACTTTTTAAATAACAATTTGGTTATCTCAGTTTAATATACTTTTACTTTGTAGCATCTAATTTAAAAAGTTTCAACCAAAAAGTGTCACATTTTGGGCAACCCTATTCATAATACATAAAATAAAACTACTAGAAAACAACACCTAACGATATTTTAGTACAACTTATATTTTTGTCACATTATGATTGTATGTATTACATTTGTACAATGTCATTTACGTATACAAATATAGAAATAAACAGGGTTACCCGAATGGGTCCTCAAACAAGAAATTATAGAGATACAACTCATATTGTATCTGAAATCCAACAGGGATCACTGTGTTTTACTGTGATATGCGCCTCATATTGTAACATGTGACTGTCTTCGCGAGGCAACCTCCTGTTGTAACGCCTATATACAAATGTAGAACTACAGCTGTCATCGAGACACAACTAAACACTGACTGTCATCGAGACTTGGACCTTGTTGTGTTACAATTTCACGGTTTGATCACAGACACGTGGGATCTGGACCACGCCCCCCCCCTCCCGCTACGCGTTGTGTTGAACACATCGTGCTGACGATACTTGATTTTCCGCCATTCACATTATCTTTTGACGATTTGACCTGTGGTTCCGAGTCTGATACATAAGAACCGTGACGCGCGTTGAACGTTGGACCCAGATGAGGCGTTCTCCTAATGATTATCTGGTTCCAACTTTCAACGTGAGACACGGTACTTTCGTATTGATCATGCTGGGAACCATCCTTCAAATCATTGAAAGATTACCAGTATGTGCATGGTGTGTTTTGAGTTGAAAATTGCCTACTTTCTCGCAAAGGGTGAAGGCAGGAGCGAAGATCAGTTTCTGTCACCATCAGTTATTGTATCTGGGTTTGATTGTACAAGTGATAATGTACAGTCTATTACCATACATTATAAGTATATATATTATAAAAAATAATGTGTAACATTATAAGTATACATGTATTATAAAGAAATAATTGTCTTGTAGACAGGTAATTTAGATATTTAATAGGTACATTTGCGTACTCAATAATCTTATATTCAATATGTCAATATAGTGGTGCAGTGACTGGATGGTTTGGTGTACAATTGTTTGGTATTGATGTATTTTTAATATGTACAATTGTACACTTTAAATATGCCTATATCTGACTGTGGTTACTGTTTAAAATATCGGAAATCATTGTTGAGTGGATACAAATGGTATTCAAATTACTACAAATGTATCTTGTATTCTAGTTAATTGTATATTATGTCAAACAAACTGGAAAAGCGCTGAATAATTGCTTTATTTGGAAGGCTTTAAGAAAAAGCTTGAGTAGGCTGTTTCTGTTCAAAGGTAATTGTATTATGTATATATGTATTGATTATCATTTTTGCTGTGGTCATGAAACTATGATCATAGTATCGGAGGTTATATAGGATACTTTTCCGACAGTTTGCCATACCATTGTATTCTTTCTGAACTTAAAGCTTTGCACTAAGAATGGAAGGATGTTGGAAGAAAGCTGCCATATATGGTGATGTATTGTACTAGGCCACTACAATATTGGATTTTAGTGTGAAACACGACTCTGCAGTGTTTAAATAACTGGAATTATTGTGGAATTATTGTGAATTTATCAAATTGGGATGGCGTCGTTAACAGTTTGTGCTGGTAGGGATGGGCTGCTTTGCTAGATTATTTATTTATTTTATTTGTACATTTAATGATTTTATCGAACTCTTTTGAACAAATGCACTTATCTGTTGTTGTAAATTGTTGTTTAAATTATTAACATAAGTTTATTATGTACAAGAATTATAGCCTGCTGTTTCAAACTCTCAGTGAGTCATTTTACTGTCGGTTCAATAAGTAATACTAATGAGGGAACTACCCCATTCAAAAGAACAGGGGGGCTTACGTTTTATATAGAAAAAGAGATACCTTCAATCAATAGTATAATACTTGAAACTTTGTTTTTCATATTGTCGCGTTAGTCGAGTGGATAAGCATGCCGCTGTTATCCAACTGATTTCGTTGAGATTTTGTTCAATCTCGCCACTGGTTCGACACCAATTCGAGTTACATTAATCTTTTTACAAGTACCTTATTTTGTATTTGTAAGTAATATCATAACGCACGTAGTAAGTGTATTTATTGGTGTGTTATGTTTTCATTCTATATCAAATTGTATCTTTTCAATTATTTTATTTCTATCTTCAGTACAATAATCATACACTTATATAATTTATTCACTGCAATATAAAATACATGTATGTAGTATTTGAAGAATCGATTCATTAAAGCAGTAGTATAATATGAAACTTTATAGCATGGATACATGTAATAAAAAATTTTGTAGGGATCGAACATACTACTCAAAATAAAGTTGAAACTTGTAGGAAGCCTGCGTATCCACTACACTACAGCGCCTTTGATGAAGGGAGTGCGCATTGAATACAATTTGATATCGAATCCATTTAAAGTTTACCTACCAGGCGAGTTTATGTTTATAACGATTATCGTTTGACTTTGAACGCACTATAAGCAAATATTTATTATGCCCCTATGATCTTTGATGAACGGGGTATATTGCTTTGCACATGTCAGTCAGTCGATAGACCAAATGGTTTTTGTTCAATAACTCAAGCATGCTTTGCCCTAGGATCTTTTAACTTTACATGGAGGTTGGTCATCAACAGTAGATGCCCCCTATTGATTATGGGGTCAGTAGGTCAAAGCTCAAGGTCACTGTGACCTTTACCATTTCTGACCATTCAAATGGTTTCTGTTCAATAACTCAAGAACACTTTGTCATATGATCAGTAAACTTTATATGGAAGTTGGTCATCAACAGAAGATGGCTTCTATTGGTGTTGGGGTCAGTAGGTCAAAGATCAAGGTCACTGTGACCTTTACCATTTCTGACTATTGGACTTGGGAGTCCTGCCATGGGGACATACGTACATGTTTTACAAACATCTCTTGTTTAAGTGCAATCGTATAGATTTTGACTTAGCAAGTGCTGTTTTAAGGTGCATCGATCAAGAACTAATGGTTGTGTAGCACACTTCAATAAAAGAAAGTTAAAAGTATTGTACAATTATTGTATATGTACTGTAAACATAGGATAACAATAATAAAGCAATTAATGCAAACTTCTCTAGAGGTTTAATTTATCTTTTCTTATAATTACCTGAATCTGTTTGTTGTATTTCATGGTTTCTGAAATTCTGAAATAAAGCAGAGTTTTAAGTGTTCTAGGATCTGTTTTATACAGATTTTGTTTAATCCATCTCTAAGAACTGTGCACAGTTGCAGAAATTGAGAATGCTAAATTGTCTACTGTAAATTGGAAATATAAAGTTTGAATTGCATTGAAGTGCAGTACTGGTAAAACAAGTACTCAAATTAAAGCTCCTTAAAAACTCTGATCACACCTCCTTAATCACCTTATAGGAAAGGATCAAACCTCTTGAATCACCTTATAGGATAGGATCAACCCCTTGAATAACCTTATAGGATCAGATCACACCTCCTGAATCACCTTAAAGAATCAGATCATTAACCTCCTGAATCACCTTAAAGAATCATACAAAACCCTTAATTGTCCTTAAAGAATCAGATCATTAACCCCCTGAATCGCCTTATAAAATCAGATCAAATCCTCTGAATCACCTTAAAGAATCCAAGCAATTGATCAATCAACAGAGACGTCAACTAGGGACTGACAGTTGATGATATATTAAAGGATTATAGTTTATGGATATAAATTATAGCACATGATTGCATAATCTTAATTAAATTTAATTCACTTGTAAGCCTCAGACAAAATATCCTTGAAAACCGATTAGCCTGGGCAACGATTACGCTTAAAGCTACTCTTGGTCAATTACACAGAGTCTTATAATAATGCCTTATAAATGATAGGTTGGAACTTGGAACAATCAGATAATTATAGCAGTCACAGACTAACACAGTCCAATCATGATCTAATTATATGATATTGTTTGTTCATAAAGTCAAGTATGCATAGTGGAGAAATAGTCAACACATAGTTAATGCAACAAGGTTGTATCTCTTTATAGTGAGATACAACCTTGTTGCGCCAAGGAGATGAAATATCATAGTTTAGTTTAAATCATACAAGGAATGACCTAGCTCACCTAGTAGTTACAAAGAACAAAAGTTCCCTAATCCTTTCTGCAGACGCTTCGTAGCCACGCCCCCTATTGTTACAGGTATTCATTGTTGCCGAAATGCTGCAATACGATTGGCTAACGCCACCTGTCAATCAAAATCGGCAGAAAGGTAAATTACATGTTGCTAAGTAAGCATTAACCTGGGAAACGGGCTTCATTTTTATGCCCCCCACCAAAGTAATTTGGGGGTTATATATACTAGATTAGAACTTGTGTGTCCCTAAATGTTATGTCTGTCATCCATGGCTTGAAAAGCTATTGTGCTACAGTCATCAAACTAAATAGGAATATTAGTCAGCATGTGTTGTTGTGCACATATACATTTTTATTCGGATTTCACTAGTATTAGCGGAGTTGTTGCCCTTGAAATGATGAAATTTCATGAGAATTTCCATTGTATTGTTGTTATACTGTTTTTCAGATACAGTTGAAATGTTGGAGGGACTTCGGATAGCTGATACTGCGGATGATAAACATACAGCTCTTGATAATATACTTAGAGCATTTACAGATCCAAAAAATGGTGAGCTTAATTCTCATTTTGTTAAAACTTCAACCCCAGTAAATTTAATGGAATTGTGACAGTTCGGCTTCATTTACAAAGCTTGTCCTAGACTAGCCCTGGTATTCTTACACATATCAGTGCTGTATCTCAGTCACATAAAAGAACCAAGGAGTCTTTTTGAAAAGAGCTGGGATAGTGGACATAGATTGTTTGTATCACACATTGGCCAATATGGCAGGAAAAATCTGAACGATCACTTACCACTGTCTAGTGGAACGCATACAACCAGACAACCACCTGGTTAAAAAACTTTTCAGATTTGATCTGTCCATTGCTTAGGTAGGTTAGACTGTATTCATTGATTTTGATGTTTATATTACAGAAGAGTATACTGACGAAATGGCCAACAATTTGACAGAGAAAGGATTGTTGGATGAACTGTTGAAGTTAGCACAAGGTGAAGAACATTTCAACAAAGTTGCTCAAGTTTTAGCTGAGGCTGCAAAAACAGGTGAGTGAACCTAAGAGAATATGGAACATATATGTAGCCAGGCATGCGCCTGTACGCCCATATGGCTTAAATGCAATCAAAATAGGTGCCTAAATACTAGCATTTATTTGCCGAAATCACAAAGTAAATACCCAATCACAATGCTGGTTACAGAATGATGCATACCTGGTATCCAGATAACCACTTTATTTTCTGTTTCAAAATGGTAACACTCTTAGACTAAATCTTTAGGTGGAACCCCCTGACCACTCCTTCAGTCAAACACCACAATAGGAATACTCTCATTTTTGACACGGCTATGTCTGTGTCTAATGAAATCTGACAGAAATTTTAATCAACATGTGAAGTCATCAATCTGGAACCAGATTTCAGCAGAGTTATATTCCATGTTTAGCTGGAACAAGATTTCAGCAGAGTTATATCCCTTGTTTAGCTGGAACCAGATTTTAGCCGAGTTATATCCCTTGTTTAGCTGGACCTAGATTTCAGCACAAGTATTGGGCCCTGTGTGAAAACCTGTTTTTTGTGTGGAATCTTCATGTTTCTTGAAGGGGTCAAACAATTCCTGAATAATCTGGAAAGTCGAATTTACTGCACTGATTATCCTGCAAAATTTGACAATAGAACAATGTTTGAAACAGTGTTTCCGTATAGGGCGGTGGGCTAATGTCACAAGAATGAGACTTGTGAGACTTGTGTCTTATTTTCATAATTAGGCATTAAGCTACCGTAGGACCCCAGGGGTGGTATTCAATATTGATCTTCATTGACTTAAGGATAAGGACAACCAATCAGATCACACCATATTGAACTCTTGGTCAGTAACAGGCAATTATATGATTGGCTATCCTTATTTTCAAATTAAATAAGATCAATATTGAATATGAATCTCTTTCAAGAATGGCCATATTCATTGTGTATTGTACTTTCTGTGGTGACTTGTGCCTGTCAGAGTTATGCCGTAGTTAATGTCAATGTTTACTTGGAAGATTCTCTGTCTGTGTGATCTATTGACTGTTGGATAAATGACAAATTCCTATGATTACTATAGAATGAGCTGCTTAATAATGTCATCATCCCTATAGTACTACTAGAGTGCTAGATTTATATGTATTAAGGTCTCCATGGTTTTAGCTTAGATATAGTATCACATGTGTGGTACTTAGTACTGCTTATGGACTGATTGTACTGTTCAAATGAAGGACTATTCCTATGGTTACAATGTACATGTACAGTCAGATCTTGATACAACGACGCTGTTTGTTTCCAAAAAAAATGTCGTTGTAACGAATATGTCAGTATACTGAAATGATACATAGAGCATTTTAATACTTTTGTCCCCAAAATATGATGTCAATATAATGAATTTGTCAGTATATCGGGTGTCGTTATATCGAGACCTGACTGTACTACAGTCTGAGCTGCATGATGCCATTTTGTCATCCTTCGCAATTTCTAGTTGAATGTTCTTGTAGTATAAAACCCCAGAAAGAAGATATGTAGCATTCTGTAACATTCTTTATTTTGCCTCGGATGAATTTTAGCTCACATGTCATAGTGAGCTTTTGTGATCGTTTTTCATACATTTGTCATCGATTGCTTGTTTAGACATTAAAGGTCACAACTTTGGCCTAATCTTCATGAAACGTTTTCACAATGATCATCTCAGCAAAATTATTTGGTCATCTCAACAAAATAATTGCGTCATATTGGGGTCAAAGACTAGGTCAGATCATAGTTGTGTAGACACTAGAGGTCACAGTTTTGACCTAATCTTTATGAATCATGAGCATTAACCGTTTATTTCAGAATCGTTGCGTGTGCCATGTGTAGAGAAAGGATTTGTTCCTCTATTTCTAAACAATCTTGAGAAACAGGCTGATACAGACACTATGGTACAAGCTTGTCGTGCGCTAGGAAATATGTGTTTTGATAATGGTAAGTTTCTATCCGTGTTTTACTGAAGATCTGTTGTGCCAAAAAAGTGTCAATTTTGGAATTTGTCAGGAGAACACCATCGCTTGCATGGTGGTACATGTAGCTTAGAATATTTCATTTGATTCAAGCCCAGGAGACATATATGAGAGACAACATGCCACCTAGAAATCCAAGATGGCCACCAAGATGGCCACCGTTCAGAAGAATACAATATACTGACATGGCTAGGGAGATTGGACAGTGTCAGCTATGAGATCTGGGTTGGATCCCCGCATAAGGTTAGATCCATAGGTGACATTGGCTTCCATCATGTACTCCACAGGTGGAGTATCCTATCTTCAACAGGTGGAGTATCCTATCTTCCACAGGTGGAGTGTCCTATCTTTCACAGGTGGAGTATCCTATATTCCACAGGTGGAGTATCCTATCTTCCACAGGTGGAGTGTCCTATCTTCCACAGGTGGAGTATCATATCTTCCACAGGTGGAGTTTCCTATCTTCCACAGTTGGAGTTTCCTATCTTCCACAAGTGGAGTATCCTAGGTGGAGTATCCTATCTTCCACAGGTGGAGTATCCTATCTTCCACAGGTGGAGTATCCTATCTTCCACTGGTGGAGTATCCTATCTTCCACAGGTGGAGTATCCTATCTTCCACAGGTGGAGTGTCCTATATTCCACAGGTGGAGTGTCCTATCTTCCACAGGTGGAGTGTCCTATCTTCCACAGGTGGAGTTTCCTATCTTCCACAGTTGGAGTTTCCTATCTTCCACAGGTGGAGTATCCTATATTCCACAGGTGGAGTATCCTATATTCCACAGGTGGAGTATCCTATCTTACACAGGTGGAGTATCCTATCTTCCACAGGTGGAGTATCCTATCTTCCACAGGTGGAGTATCCTGTCTTCCACAGGTGGAGTTTCCTATCTTCCACATGTGGAGAGGTTGTCAGTTGCTTGTGGAAGAGCATGTTTGTATTTGTTTGATAATCAATTACTGGAAAACTTGGGTTAGGTCAACAGACTTCGGTTTATGACTGAAAATTGGTGTTGCTTATGAACCAATGAAATTTGAGAAAATGCTCTTGGGTTATAATGTATTTTGGACATGATGCACCTAGATTCTGAAAGGATCGTAATCATACATACATAAATGAAATCTATAGGAGCATAAATAGAATTTATAGAAATGGATTATTGGATTAAGCTATCACAGTGTGCATAATGAGTTGTCTGATCGACTCGCTCTCATCCAATATTTGCGCAATTAAGAAGTGATTATGTGAACGATGACTCATCAAGTAGTTCAATCATGCCAGATTTACTTCAGTTAATGATCTCAATATATAGGAAATCAATTGGTACGCATGCAGGTATACACTGTGCATGAACACTGTTCAATGAAATATCATGCAGAGTCTATAGCCAAGTGTTACAAGTTACAGCTAACCCCAAGTTACAGCTAATCACAAGTTACAGCTAACCCCAAGTTACAGCTAATCTCAAGTTACAGCTAACCCCAAATTACAGCTAATCTCAAGTTACAGCTAACCCCAAGTTACAGCTAATCTCAAGTTGCAGCTAATCCCAAGTTACAGCTAATCACAAGTTACAGCTAACCCCAAGTTACAGATTATCTCAAGTTACACCTAACCCCAAATTACAGCTAATCTCAAGTTACAGCTAACCCCAAGTTACAGCTAATCTCAAGTTACAGCTAATCCCAAGTTACAGCTAACCCCAAGTTACAGCTAACCCCAAGTTACAGCTAATCACAAGTTACAGCTAACCACAAGTTACAGCTAATCTCAAGTTACAGCTAACCCAAAGTTACAGCTAATCTCAAGTTACAGCTAACCCCAAGTTACAGCTTACTTACCACAAGTTACAGCTAATCACAAGTTACAGCTAACCCCAAGTTACAGCTAATCTCAAGTTACAGCTAACCCCAAGTTACAGCTAATCTCAAGTTACAGCTAATCCCAAGTTACAGCTAATCACAAGTTACAGCTAACCCCAAGTTACAGATAATCTCAAGTTACACCTAACCCCAAGTTACAGCTAATCTCAAGTTACAGCTAATCCCAAGTTACAGCTAACCCCAAGTTACAGCTAATCTCAAGTTACAGCTAACCCCAAGTTACAGCTAATCTCAAGTTACAGCTAACCCCAAGTTACAGCTAACCCCAAGTTACAGCTAATCTCAAGTTACAGCTAACCCCAAGTTATAGCTAATCTCAAGTTACAGCTAATCTCAAGTTACAGCTAACCCCAAGTTACAGCTAACCCCAAGTTACAGCTAATCTCAAGTTACAGCTAACCCCAAGTTACAGCTAATCTCAAGTTACAGCTAACCCCAAGTTACAGCTAACCCCAAGTTACAGCTAATCTCAAGTTACAGCTAACCCAAGTTACAGCTAATCTCAAGTTACAGCTAATCCCAAGTTACAGCTAACCCCAAGTTACAGCTAATCCCAAGTTACAGCTAATCCCAAGTTACAGCTAATCCCAAGTTACAGCTAACCCCAAGTTACAGATAATCTCAAGTTACACCTAACCCCAAATTACAGCTAATCTCAAGTTACAGCTTACCCCAAGTTACAACTAATCTCAAGTTACAGCTAATCCCAAGTTACAGCTAACCCCAAGTTACAGCTAACCCCAAGTTACAGCTAATCTCAAGTTACAGCTAACCACAAGTTACAGCTAATCTCAAGTTACAGCTAACCCCAAGTTACAGCTAATCTCAAGTTACAGCTAACCACAAGTTACAGCTAATCTCAAGTTACAGCTAACCCCAAGTTACAGCTAATCTCAAGTTACAGCTAACCACAAGTTACAGCTAATCTCAAGTTACAGCTAACCCCAAATTACAGCTAATCTCAAGTTACAGCTAACCCCAAGTTACAGCTAATGTCAAGTTACAGCTAACCACAAGTTACAGCTAATCTCAAGTTACAGCTAACCCCAAGTTACAGCTAATCTCAAGTTACAGATAACCACAAGTTCTTGAATGGTCCTTCTCAGTGACTCTGTATGAGAATCTGAAATTTCAAAATAAACTGAACCCTTAGTAATTAATACATTCAATAGGAAAACTGTCAGTTCTTGTGAAACAGAAAATTTTACATACCCCCCCCCCCCCCAAAAAGAAATAGCCCCAAATTTGAAGAAATATTTTTATCACATAAATAATATGATCTTCCATGTGAGAACAATGTTCTTCAAAGTGTGTGATAACAAAAGCGTGAAGTCATCAGCTTTTCGGTGCGAAAACATAACATCGTCAGCTTAAATAAATTTATGTTTTGACCCTGTAACTATGTTAATGTGATAAAAAAGAGTCCATCATTCATTGTCTTTGAGATCAACATTTCAAAGGCTGGCTTAATAAACTGTGTTTTTCTAGACTCATTAAAGAAATGTTGATCTCCAAAGACAACAAATAACGGATCCTGTATGTACCAACTTTATGCTAAAAATATTCTTATTCTGCTTGCCAAATGTCAGGCTGTGTTATTTGCTTTAAAAGTTATTAGGAAAATGTAGCAAACATGCCATTGACAAACTTAATGAGAATCCATGAGAAAAAAGTATAATGGTGTCATCAAAAACAATTAAAATTGTGAAGTACTTGTGTACCCAATATTGAGATGAACATTTTGGATAATACCTTATCATTACGATGACATTTTCCACAGTATTATATTGGCCAATCCTGTTGTTATATTAGAATTGAAAACCACCACTCCAGAAAATATTCTAGAAGATTTGCATGAAATATTTGCATAAAAATTTTCCCAGTTGGTTGTTAATGAATTTACTCAGATTCTACATGGCTGATATGGGACCATTTATTATTTGTCTTACCATGTGATTCAACATGGCTGATATGGGACCAGTTATTATTTTACTCAGATTCTACATGGCTGATATGGAACCAGTTATTTTTTGTCAGGCAATGTGTGACTGTAATAGAAATGAGAAAATATAGAACAAAATTATCATTTTCATTGTCAGGATATTCTTTTACAGTTATTTTAGGTATATAAGTTATATAAATAGATATAAGTAATCAAATTAGCTATAAGCATTTAAATATTTGTTCTGGGTTACTTAGGCACTTGTTGGCAATAGCATTTAAATATCTGTTCTGGGTTACTTAGGCGCTTGTTGGCAATAGCATTTAAATATCTGTTCTGGGTTACTTAGGCGCTTGTTGGCAATAGCATTTAAATATCTGTTCTGGGTTACTTAGGCGCTTGATGGCAATAGCATTTAAATATATGTTCTGGGTTACTTAGGCGCTTGATGGCAATAGCATTTAAATACTGTTCTGGGTTACTTAGGCGCTTGATGGCAATAGCATTTAAATATCTGTTCTGGGTTACTTAGGCGCTTGATGGCAATAGCATTTAAATATCTGTTCTGGGTTACTTAGGCGCTTGTTGACAATAGCATTTAAATATCTGTTCTGGGTTTTTAGATGCTTACAGAAATAATGATCTGATATTACATTAAAAATGTCTGATCTTGGTCTTTCAGATGCTTATAGAAATGAGAGCCTAATTTACCAGTGATTATCCCTATAATTGTCTGGTTCAAGTAGTCTGTGTTTCACAGAGGGAGTATCATTAGACACAATATTTGTCTCCACACTTTAATGTTATCATACTTCAATAGAACTTGCTTTTATGTCTTTTCTGAATTAAACATATCGCTGGCTTAGAATGAGAAGGTCATAGGGAAGTGCTACTTATGACCTTATAAGACTCATGCATATTTAAAATTTGCATCATGAGGTGCTTTTTATGAGCCTATTTTCATGAAAATTGGAACTAGTCATGTTGACCAACAAAAGTTGAAAAATCCATAAGTAAAGAGTAGTTTTCAGACATTTTTTTTCTTGTTTTCTCAAAATATCGATTTTGTATTTCGATGGGTTGGCGGAAAACTATTGTAACTCGATCCTATATAAAACATTCTAAGCCATTGGTGTAATGATAAACCAGTTTCCCAATATGCCAAATATAATGTGAAAATTTCCATGAAAATGACCATTTTTTATTGCCTCTTGTTCTGGAGACTTGTTAATATTGACTGTGAAACTACACATATTGGTAATTCTTGGAAATGTTATCTTTTGCTTATCGCTATGGGTTGGTGGAAAACTATTGTAACTCCAATATCAAACATAGAGTGTTACAATAGTTTTCCACCAACCCATTGATTCCTATTATTGCGTCCTCTATTAAATTGAGTATGGGATTATTTTTGTGATTGTATGATGAATTGACACTGAGCATGAGCGCTTATACATTGTAGAAAGTCTGTGAATATATGATTAATGGATTATTACAAGATATACAGTAGACTGTTTCCTTCCAAGAAATATGAAAAGCTGAAGCTTATTGTCTCTGTATTTTATACATGTTATTATACAGTGCCCACCAAAAATAAGTATACAGTAAATAATTGTTGCAATATTAAACTTGGTTAAATTACTCAATATCTATTTGTCAGACGGTCAAAAATATACTAGTTTCTGAAACTACAGTTACTAAATGAGTCAAAATAGAGACAGAAATAAAGATGAAGATGTAGGAAACTAAAATAACCATGTGATCAAAAAGGCTTAATTTTCCATCTTTTTTGTGACAAAGTTACCATTCAAGAGGGACAAAGAAACTGTATATTTTGCACCTAGGGTACCAATTAATGTATGCCCTGTCCATTTACTAAACAAAACTATTCAATTTCTTCAAATAAATTGTTGCTTCACTGTTCTGCAAATAGTATTATGACAGGCAAGTAAGTGGGAAAATAACATATGTATACTTATTTTTGGTGGGCAGTGTATATACTCTGTAAAATAAGTTTAGCAACATTCAGTGTATATAATTATGACATTCATTATAAATGAAAAATAATTATTAGTTCTTTTGATATATAATATGAAATGTCACTAACATGCATACAAAAAATGATGTTATAAAACATGTGTTAACTGCTTGTAAATTAGCGTCTAACAACATAGGGTAGCAACACAAAAGTCACAGAAAATAACAGCATTGCAAGTGATACCAATTACAATAGATCACAGCCAATATGCGTCTTTGCACACTTCAGTTGTTAACATGTTTTGTTGTTATAGTGGTCCATTTATCGAGTAATGACCGTTCCGGAATATGCGGATTACTAACGTCATCACATTGACATGCTCGTCACCCGTCACTATCCAACATGTGCTACTTTATATGATACGGCCGGTGAACGTGATGGCCGATCAAATTGGAACGTGTGTGATGGATGCTTGTGATACTCATCATGTGTAATTCATGCAGAACCCATCTCTTATGTGCTGTTTCTCATATGAAAGTGTGCGTCAATGGCACTCCAGCATAACAACGTCGGTCACAAAAATGACCATTGTTAAACAATTTTCAGTTAGCTGACAGAATTACACATACTCTAGATTGTTATTGTTGAAAGAGAAGACTGTCCATTTAAAGTAGGAATACATCCTTTAAAATTTTTTTTTTTTTAGTGTTGTTGCTAAACTTTTCTTACTTAATATATTAATAATAATATTATGATTATTATGACTTTTTGAAGAGGCATCACAGCTGGACAAATCTTATAAGTCTTCCCTCTGATCGAGCATGTCTATACATATTCCACTGCATGTCAGATGTCTGTGTATTCTATGTATACAGTTTTATATAACTATATGTTTGTGGTTAGATTTGATAATCATAATGCTTTGATTAAGACACATGGTATCCCAGCAAAGATTCCTCTATGGCACATGGTATGCCCAGCAAAGACTCCTCTATGTCACATGGTATCCCAGCAAAGACTCCTCTATGTCACATGGTATGCCCAGCAAAGACTCCTCTATGTCACATGGTATCCCAGCAAAGACTCCTATGTCACATGGTATCCCAGCAAAGACTCCTCTATGCCACATGGTATCCCAGCAAAGACTCCTCTATGTCACATGGTATCCCAGCAAAGACTCCTCTATGTCACATGGTATCCCAGCAAAGACTCCTCTATGTCACATGGTATCCCAGCAAAGACTCCTCTATGTCACATGGTATCCCAGCAAAGACTCCTCTATGTCACATGGTATCCCAGCAAAGACTCCTATATGTCACATGGTATCCCAGCAAAAACTCCTATGTCACATGGTATCCCAGCAAAGACTCCTCTATGTCACATGGTATCCTGGCAAAGACTCCTCTATGTCACATGGTATCCTAGCAAAGACTCCTCTATATCACATGGTATCCCAGCAAAGACTCCTCTATGTCACATGGTATCCTAGCAAAGACTCCTCTATGTCACATGGTATCCCAGCAAAGACTCCTCTATGTCACATGGTATCCCAGCAAAGACTCCCCTATGTCACATGGTATGCCCAGTTAGTTAGCTGTAGGCGCCCGATTCTGTTAAAAGAATTATAGCAGTATTTTATTGGACTCATGAATGTCTGTTTATAAATGAAACCTATTTCAATTTATCAAATAAATTTTCCAATCTAGCAATAAACCAATCCCAATAATTTCTATTATTTGATTGTTTAATTACGTTTCTGGGTGCTCCTGTACAAGACTTTTGACCCTGATTAGAATTTTTGCTTGCGAAACCAATTGTACAAATTGCTATAATCTTGTTTGCATAGTACGTTGTTACCCTGATGAAGTAAAGTTGCTGTTTGCATGCATAATAAACAGAAAATCAATGAGGACCAATTTCAGAGAGAGCTCCGAATTTCATCAAAATCCTATCTCCATGTTAATGAATGTAGGAGGAGTCCATTCCATGTTTTCATATCATGAATATTATCTCTATGTAATATTACTGTCTGGCATACACAATAAGTTATTGCTAGAAACTTCCTAGCAATATTACATAATTTGAATATTTTCCTTCATAATCCCAGGTTGTGTGTGTTTCATGTCAAGATGTTTCTATAAGCAGGAACTCAGAGGTTATTGTATAATATCTAAAGAAAATACGCATGGGTGCGCCACTAAGCTGGTATTTGAATGAGAATTTAAGTGTATCAGGGTGTATGTGTCTGAAAAAAGGGTGTGTCAGTGTCTGAGAATAAGTGTCATTGTCATGTGTATGGAGAATGCAGGTGACACGGTCCTCTCTGTAGACAGGATGCAATGTCTGTGAATGGATGCCATCTCTGTGAATGGGTGTCCCACTCTGTGGACAGGATGCCATCTCTGTGAATGGGTGTCCCACTCTGTGGACAGGATGCCATGTCTGTGAATGGGTGTCCCACTCTGTGGACAGGATGCCATGTCTGCGAATGGATGCCATCTCTGTGAATGGGTGTCCCACTCTGTGGACAGGATGCCATCTCTGTGAATGGGTGTCCCACTCTGTGGACAGGATGCCATGTCTGTGAATGGGTGTCCCAATCTATGGACAGGGTGCGATCATCTATGAATGGGTGTCCCACTTTGTGGACACATTGTCATGTCTGCGAATGGGTGTCCCACTCTGTGGACAGGATGCCATGTCTGTGAATGGGTGTTTGGGGAGCAGTTATACTAGTGACTTGCTCTAGACAATGTGGAATGAATTGCCGTCTTGCTTTCAGTTTGAGACCTGTGACTAATATACTAGTATGACAGATTGATGTCATCTTCTATGTATGATAAAATGTATCATAAACTGTGATTACTCTTGTGTCTGAGGAAACACATTACCAGTCTGGCCGCATCTACCAATTCTGTATTACAAATAACAGAAATATTTTTAAAATCAAATTACTACATTTGTACTTCGTTTTTAGACAGACAAGGGGGGACATTGAATCTTCCATGATTGTTCTGTCTAAGGTATTTATAAGTAAATTTATCATTGTAGAAGATAATTGGCTCAAACTACAACATAATGGCGTTTGTAAAGCCCCAAGGACTGGCGTAGGTTAAGATAGTGGACTGTTCAAAGGGAAGATGAATCAGCTGTCTGGAACAGTGTGGGTTTTACAGAAATGGATTATAGACTACAATTGTGTTAGGCACTAGGCAGACATCTATAATAAACTCTCCATTAAGTCAATATTTACATTAGTATGCTAGAAGTGGCTGGTAACGACATGGCTAATATCCAGCAAATTGGACAATGGTCTGATAATATCCTAGAAATTGGGCAATGGTCTGAGTCTAAATCTTGTCAGGAGCATAATGAACTCCTAATCTAACTTGTCTGAATTTTTGCAAATGTTGTTATCCTTGAATGGACTGTAACAAACAGGAAAATGAAAAAGGATTATATATATTTATGTTTGGATTGAACTGTCCGGATTTGACTGCGGCACATTTTTGTGTGAGCGCATTGTCACACCTGAGTCAATAGTGCAGGTTGTCAGGCGCTACTGTCGACAATACATGTGATGCTTTCATAATCTGTTCCAAGAACAACAACAATGTAACTGCCAGTTCATGAGAAGTTCATGAAATTATTGCATTCATGAAGATAGGGTTCATGAACAAAAACCCTATGTTATACAGTGTAGCAATACCACGTGACTTTTGGTTACAGTTACAAGAAGAAATTTGTAAACATTGGAAAATAAAATAGCCATAAGTATTTTATTTCTTCATCGGTGTCTATTAAATATATGCCACGCTAAGGGGGAAATTATTTGCTTTCCATGAAATATAAGATCTTTTTCAGCAGTTTTACCGATTTTTCCTTTACCCTGTGAAACCTACACGTTCCACGGTTTCACAGGGTAACGGACAAAACGGCACATCCGCTGAAAAAGATTTTATATTTCATGGAAAGCAAATAATGTTCCCCTTAGTGTGGCGTAGATTTCACAGAAATCGATGAAGAAATAAAGTACTTATTGCTACATTTGTGTTCCAATGTTTACAAATTTCTTCTTGTAACTGTAGTAAAAAATCACGTGGTATTGCTACACTGTTATGTGTCTCATTAAATGCATTTCTCAGGAACTCAGGTACTCGAACAAAAGTATAAAAATCATGAACTGTTTATAAAATTCTCAAGGACTTGGTCTCGATACAACGACGTTGTTTGTTTCCAAGAAAAATGATGTGTAACGAAAATGTCAGTATACTGAATTGATACGACAAGCGTTTGAATACTTTTGTCCCTATAATATGATGTCAGTATAAAGCATTTGTCAGTATATCGGGGGTCATTATATCGAGACCTGACTGTAGTGGCAAACTATAGCTCACTCATTATAACTATAAACAAAATTGACTATATTTACAATTCAAACTTTTGTAAATTCTATTCATTCAGAAGATCTATAATTTGTTAAGAATCTTTCCTTGGATGTTTGCATCCAAAAATTGTATGTAACAAATATCATTGGTTTTATGAGGTGCCTGTGAGGAAATAATTAGTGCAAGTTCAAGATGTTGTTAAATTGGTTTCTTGAGCTAAGACTTAATTGCTAATATCTTCAACAGAAAAACCTGGTACACATTCCTGCTGGATTTGTATGTTTCACTCATGTTTTCTATAATAGAGCTCATGACAGATCACAGCCAATAGAGCTCATGATAGAGCACAGCCCAAAATTAGAGCTCATGATAGATCACAGCCAATAGAGTTCATGATAGATCACTGTCCAAAATTAGAGCTCATGACAGATCACAGCAAATAGGGCTCATGATAGATCACAGCCCAAAATAGGACTCATGGCAGATCACATCCACTAGAGCTCATGAAAGATCACAGGCAATAGAGCTTATGAAAGATCACAGCAATTGAGCTCATGAAAGATCACAGCCACTAGAGCTCATGAAAGAGCACAGGCAATAGAGCTCATGAAAGATCACAGACAATAGAGCTCATGAAAGATCACATGCATTAGAACTCAGGGTGGATCACAGGCAATGAACTAATATATATTTTATAGCTCACTATTGCTATAATCATTTGTATGAGCCATATATTTCTTTGAATGAACATTGTAAAGTTATAAGTGGGAGAGTGCATGCAAAGATGTGCAGTTTACGTTTTATCTGATAATTGTGATGCATTCTGGAAGTGAGATAGTGCAAGAATTCCTGGTATGATTCTATCTCTCAAAATGGTCTCGTTTTTACCCTTCTTACTGTACGTTCTCTGAGTTAGCAGCGTTAGGGTGGATATTTTAGTGTGTTATAACTCAGTGGCTTCCTTCAGTTTGAAGAATATATGAGGAACTATGAGGAACTATGCATTGTTTACTATACAAGTGTCAGAGCTTTAAGTAGGATCTCTGTCAGTAAACATTACATGGGACTGTATTCCTCCTAGTATTGTCTCTTCACTTAACTCTCTACATTTGTTCTTATTGACATGTTCTACATAATTTGCATCTTTCTCCTATGTTATGTACTCCTGATGGGTTTTTGATGATTATGTATGTAGTTTTGTAGGAAACAATGAGCTCTGTTGTTTGTCTGCAAGGTGGTTCTTGTTGCTTGAACGATGATACACTGACTGTTTTCCATCATGTTTTGCATTGCTTTTAAACAATTCATCATTGAGTATTATTACAGTATGCAATACTATGGAAAGCTAGTTGGGACATACTGGGTATTAAGTACCGGTACACTGCCCGTCCCTAGATTTGCCACCTATTGCCACCCTTGCAGTAGGTGGAGTATTTAGACAATTTTCCACCTAAATTTCCACCAAAATGCCACCTATATAAAATTTCCACCAACAAATAGAAAGGGTGGCAGAGTAAGCAGAGTAGGTGGGAGTATTTAGACATTTTTCCACCTAATGCCACTCTAATGGTGGAAAATTGGTTTTCCACTAGATGCCACCTATTTCCACCAATTGCCATCTTTAGGTGGCAGAGTATGGCAGAGTAGGTGGAGTATTTAGACATTTTTCCACCTAAAGCCACTTAAATGGTGGCATATTTATTTTTCACCTATTCAGATATCTTCCACCTAATAGGTGGCAATAGCTGGCATTAGGTGGCATTAGGTAGAAATTGGTGGCATTAGGTGGAAATTGGTGGCATCAGGTGGAAATTGGGTGGCATTAGGTGGAAATTGGGTGGCATCTGCTGGAAAATCCTGGCGTCCCTTAAAAGGCATAAAAAAGCATATTATTTGAAAAGGTCCTTTTATTTTTCTAATATTATAATCCAAACAGAAGTTCAAAATCCAAGTATCAATTTTTTGTTGATGTCCTCGATGGCATCAATAGGTGCCTTAGAACCCTCCATGTATCGGTTTTCTTCGTAGAAGGCCACTTCTCTAGCAAACAATCTGTTTAAACAAATGATTTTTATACAAATATGAAATTTTCAGAAAAAAAAACTGAATAACTCTAATTGCCATGATGCACTGTTGTATAGTAAAAAAATAGTACTTGGTGAAGTGTTAGAGCGTTGGACTTTTAACCCAGAGGTTACAGGTTCAAATATGGGCAAACAATCTCACCGTGACCAGTTTAAGGAAAATAAATAACAAAATTAAGTAAAATAAAATTACTAAAATCCAGTATTTTAATTACTTGAATTAAATAATTACTTAAGGTAATTCATATTACTATAAGTAATGAATTACTAAGTATTACTTGCAGTAAACTTCAAATACTTACAGTTTTTAAACTATAAGTAATACTTATTTTAAGTAAGGTTTTACTCATTTTAATGCACAGTCAATATTATGCCCTTCAGGGGGATTGGCGTGGATACAGGGGGGATTAGACAGATAAGGTGGGAATTAGACGACCTTATCGACTCCGAGTCCCGGGGAATAGACTTTGGTCCGGGAATTTCTTCACCGCGAAAGACAACAGTGATACTTTTATTCGTGTTTTTATAAAATTACCCGGATGAAAAACTATGCCCCACGGTGGGGATATAGAAAGTAAGCATTGTCTCCAGGGTGGGAATTTAGACATCAAAAAAAAGAATTGTCTACTTCCTCCTGGGTCGCCCGCCGCTCCCCCGGATGGGCACAATATTGACTGTATTACTTTAAGTTAGTGTGTATGATTTGTAGCAATAAAATTAGTGAAAATTACCTGTAGTACTAATAAAAGAGCGATACCTTATGAACCAGACAATTCATAAGAAAAGATCAAATTAATACAAAACTTTAAAACTTACCATACACTGAAGATAGTTCCATTGTATTGTTTCTACACTCTCCCTGAAGTGTTTGAAATCATCTAAATTTCCCAAGTTATGCTTAATTAAAAACACTGAAACTCCTCAGTAAGCAGTGAAATGTGAAATTCTTTTTACAAACTTAACTTTACAAGTAAATTGATAAAACACTGCAAAACAATCATTGAAACCAGGTTATTTGTCACTGATCTTCACTCACAGTCTTGAAAATATTTTAATTTGTAGGTCAGACTATGACTGTAACGCTCACACAAGATGAGTCCATTATCTTTATCCTTCACCCATGATTCTGAAATAGATTTACCCTTTCTTTGTGTAGTCAAAGGCTGAAAGGTCAGTTACAGTATTTGAGAACAGCCAGCTAGTTTCGTTACTTCCGATTCGCTTTTGGTATGCCCTGAGTAATTTTGTTATTCAATTTTTCCACTCATTTGCCACCCTTTTTCCACCATGAACATAAAAAGTCCCCATCCTTCACAGCCTAAAATTGTCTAAGTTTTTTTCCACCTATTTGCCACTCAGAAAATAGTCTAAGTTCCTTTTTTCCACCCTTTTCCTTATAAATGCCATACATTTTCCACCATAAAAATTAACTGAGTTCATTTTACACCAGATTCCACCTATTTGCCACCATGAAAAAATTTATGTTCAAATTTCCACCAAATGCCACTTAAATGCCTCTCAAATAGGTGGCATTAACTGGCATATTTTCCACTATAGTGCAAAAAAATCATAAAAAGAGTGGAATTTCTTCATTTTCCATCTAATGCCACTTATTTCCACCTAATGCCACCCTTTTTTGGTGGAAATAAGTGAAAAACAGTGGGATTAGTGGCAAACTAGGGACGGGCAGTCAGCCAGTAAAGTATGCACTTCTGTAATAAGAAATATCAGAATTAATGACTACATGGCAATTAGTATATATAATCAGTCACTGGCAAGTGGCATTACAGGGTGTTTAAAAAGTTTGTTCTCAAAATTTAAATTCATTCTAAATTTTATCAGTATGTTCGCAGCGTACATCTTTAATTTTTTACTCAAATAGTTTCATTCATTACCAGATAGGTATTTAAACAGAACAATGGTAGAACCCGCTGGAACTTCACCTTAATATTTCACATTCTTCTGACGTCGGCAAAATAAATATTGAAACTTAAACATTGAGAACAAACTTTTTTAACACCCTGTATATAATAGTGATAGTTTCAATATATTTTTGAGAGTTAAGCAAGATTTGTGTATGATATTGTTTTGTGGTGTTTTATTTTATGCTAAAACAACAGACTTACAGAATGATATAAGAAAAGTACATTGTAATTGTAATCATTATGATTTCATAAATCGATCAAGTTCTGTTCATTTTTTGGTGTTTTATGTCTGATGAATATGTTAATTATCTGAATGCCAGTAGAATTGTTTCCTGATAGATGAAACATAGAGGCTAGACAATATGTCTTACAGAATGAGTATTAGAAAAGTATATATTGTACTATAATTACCGTATGTCTCCGCTCATAAGTCAGGTAAAAGGTGTCCAGATAATTTGAAAAAGTCACTTAATCAACACGACCCATGCTTTGATATCGACAAAATAAGTCATAAGTTGTACTTCTTATAGAAGATTTTTAACATTTGGACAAAGTATGGTTGACTTATAAGAATTTGTTTAACTTGATTTTACCCGACTTATGGGTGAGTACATACCGTATGATTTTATAAATCGCTCAAGTTCTGCTTATGTTTTGGTGTTTTATGTCTGATGAGTATGTAAATACTCAGACTGGTATAGAAATATTTTCCTGACAGATGGAACCTAGAGGCTAGACAATATGACTTCATGTTGCCATGATCATAAATCAACTGTATCGATTATAGAATATTTTGAAACTTCTTCTGCGTAATCTAATACTCTTATTGAGTCTGCTAGAAATATCTTGTTCAATTTCTTGCATTTATTGAAATTATGAAACTAAATCAATCATATTGATGTCATTGTGATGATTTATGGAATTTTTATTCTCAGACATATTAAAAATTACCAGTGTCAATCTGATAGATCTAACAACCTATAGCTAGCTAATGGTTGGTTTTGGGGGAAATATAATCATTCAATGAAAATAAATACAAAGAAGAATAGTTTGAATTATATTCCTAAACCTATAACTCTTCCCAAAAGTGGTTCTATCATTTATAGTGGAATTTTATTGTAAGAAAATATGATTCGAGTCTGAAATGCATTTAAATTTTAAATTAAAAGATCCTTGCAAATATGCAGAACCATTTAGTTGGGAAGTTCGCCTATCTATTGTATTATACTGGGACTTCCTGTCCCTTTTATCCTGCTTAAGGTACTACTTACAGTCATAATACGCTGCTACCGTATTCAACACAGTATGTCACACATCTGTGTATTGAACGCAGGTAATAAAAAAAGAAAGAGAAAAGTAATATGCAAAAAGTCTTGTAAATGTGACGTAAGAGGTTGTTGGTCATTCCTCAATTGCTGATCGGTGACTTGGAAAGTACATTCTGGGACAAATGTGTAAAATATTTTGGGACGCATCCAATTTTTGATATTAATTTTTGGGTTGATTAAGTACAGGCAATACTATATAAAATGGAAGAATACAGTAGTTATGAGGTGAAATCTGGTCTGGTCTTATAATAATGCCTTTTAAATTTAAAAGTTTGATATGAAACAGTTATATATTGTCTTAACTGTTGCAGATATATATTGTCTACTGTTTATAATAGTGTAGACAGATACACCTACACTATGTATAAATCACAGAGCCTAGAATAAATATGCCTACATTCTATTTTCCTATTTAATTCAATGTCAGAATGGTATGGTATTGTATGTAATAAACTACTGTTATTCAATTTCTCTGTTCCATTAAAATCTTCATTCACTGATAGCATCATCCTTGAAGATGTCAGTTATTTAATTATTGAACAGACTGTATGCTCAGCTATTTTATGTCATGTTCCACCACAATTTTGAGGCTTGGAGTATACAGTCTATAAATCAGACCTAGCCTAGTTGTGAATATAAGTGGCGCGTTGCTCAGAAAATAAACCACTTATTCATTGCCCTTTGATTAAGCTTATATTTTTATGCCCCCCTATCGATAGATGGGGAGGCATATAGTGATTCACCTGTCCGTCCTTTCGTTCGTCCGTCCGTTCGTTCGTCCGTCCGTCCGTCCTGGTTAACCCAAATTGACCGTTTCTCCTAGCATTAATATGGCTTGCTACAAAGCTTTCATACTTGCATGGATGTTGTGTATGAACACTCTCCACACGCCAGTATCACCTGACCCCATTTTGACCTTCACCTTGACCTAATTTTGGACTTAGAGTTAGACTTATTTATGGACAAGGCTTCCACAGGGGGCATAAGCGTTTATTGAACGCAGTCTTGTTTCTCTGTACTGATAGGGATTTCTATCGTATTACACATGAATTTTAAGCTAATGAACATAACTATGTCAAGCAATTATGTCTAGGAGTATTCATCATCTATAGTGATAGTGCTGTGACTCCCACATAGTGGGGGAGACATATTGATTTGGTGCTAGACGTCTGGGTGGATGTCACAAAGTTTCTTTAAACAATTGGTCAGATTGCAATGAAACTTCACATGAATAGCTGTTAACAAGCCTAGTTGTGCATATTATCAGGAATTTAAGATCAGAAGAATATTGCCTGAGTTATGGCCCTAAGTAGGAGACATACATATTTGTGTCAAGAAACCCTTTCAATTTATATAAAATTTGCTTAGATGTTTTGTATTTAACTTTCAGACATTGGACGTGGTATTGTCGATGACAACAATGGAATACCTACATTGTTAACTTTGTTACAATCATTGTTAACTAACAGTAAAGATGGGACGGACAAATTACGTACAATTTCTTGTGGATTTCTGCTGAACCTTACCAATAGCAATGGTATGTCAATTACGAGAATTATTACCCCCCCCCCCCCCCCCCCTACCCATCTTTGATGAGGGGGTATATTGCTTTGCACATGTGGGTCGGTCATTAGACCAAATCGAGGGCTCAGTGCAAAACTATTGTACATGCCTATATAAATTGATGTAGTTACAATAGTTTTGCACCGAGCCCTCGAAATGGTTTCTGTTCAATAACTCAAGAATACTTTGCCTTAGGATCTTCAAACTTTACGCAAAGATTGGTCATCAACAGTAGGTGACCCCCTATCAATTTTTTGGTCAGTACATCTAAGGTCAAGGTCACTGTGACCTTAACCATTTCTGATTATTGGGCTGCCATGAGGGCATACATTTTTACAAACATCTCTTGTTATTTATTTATATTTAACACATCATAGATATTGCACACATGTTTACCACCCCAAAATCCTAATCAAAATATGGTTGTGTCATTGCAAAGGTGTAAATATTTTTCTGGTCTCAGAAACGGCAAAATCTTGCAGATTTCTTTACCTGTGTGCAATCAGGTGCGGGCATACTTGAGTTTTTACTACAGTTTGATTGTATTAAGGAACATTATTAGGGTCTCATATAAGGGTACAAATGTGAAAACATGGGGCTGATCTGTTTGTATAGTGGATTTTTAAATAAATAAAAGTGCACAATTAATTGGCTGAGACACCATCGTTCACGTTTACCATATTGCCTGACATGTCCTACATTATTATGACTTCTTGTGTGACAAACGATATTACATTCTATCAGAGGATAGGTCAAGTCATGCAATACTCAATCCAGAATCTCTGTCTTGTCACATTGTGTTAATATCTCATCCAATGATCTGTCAAGCATTTGGCTATAAGTAACCCTGGATGCCTGACATTTCACAATATTGCCTAAGTTTTAATAACACATGAGATGTTTTAAATGTCACAGAATAGATTTTTTTATTCCTCCAGCATGATTTGAAAGTAAAATTGCTTCCATAAGTCTGAATTTAGCCGTCAAGATCTTCGCGTTTTTGTCAACATGTTTAACAGTACAGCTTTCCCTGTGGAATCGGTTTTTGAGGGAGATTCGTACAAAATCAATTGGGTTTTCTGTCATTGTATGTTTTCTGTATGAAGTTCTGTGTAAAGTTTTGTAACAATTGTGTATTTTTGTATAAATCTATCAATTCTCTCTTCCAGTTTTTTGTTCGAATATCATTTAAATTTTTGTCAAAGATGCAATTTAAGTTGGTGTGTTTTGTTTGGTGATAAGACTGATGCTTTGACACTTTTAAAATTAACTGGCCAGTTATCTGACATTGGGAAGGAGTGTATAAATTGTGTAGTTCTAGCCCTTAATTGCCTAGTGAACTAAGCAAAGGGTATAACTTTGGCTTGGAAGAGTGATTTTGTTCCAAACAGACTATTTTGTACTCTGTTCCATCAGCATACAAAGGCCTCAATAAATCCACTCGTCCTGCACAATTTTTTCCATCTTTATTTATATAGCAGGGCAAGTAAGATTTTGGGGTTTTATTCTTTGTCTATATTGCAGGACCAGTACCAGTCCTTTTAAAAATATTTGTGGAAGCCTGTACTAGATCTATATACTAATTATATATTTACAAGCCTTTCCCTAGAATTTTTTAAGGCGCTGGGTCAATGCTGGAAGGAGATCAACAGGAATTGCTAAAAGGTTTTAGAAGTGAAATCTATGCCATAATCCCTCAAATAACACAATACTGATCAAAATATAAACACCCATAGTTATTTAAAAACACAATAATTGGATTTAAGGCCCTGGGAGAAAGCCAGAAAAGGTGCTGGGGAACCTTCTGGACCCCATGGGGAAAGGCCTAATTTAAGCCCCGTATGGTTGTGCCAAGGTTGTTTAATGTTGTTGCGCAAATCAAATATCTACAGAGTTGTGGCCCTTGTTTGGTAACCAGTTGTTATGTGTGGATTTTGCATGTGTTACATTTCTATATAATAAGACACATACATTGTTATGTGTGTGTTACATATAATATTGATAATATATGGAGTTGTGGCCCTTGTTTGGTAACCAGTTGTTTTGTGTGGAATTTCACATGTGTTACATTTCTGTATAATAAGACACATACATTGTTAAATTATATGTGTGTTACATATAATATTGATAATATCTGGAGTCGTGGCCCTTGTTTGGTAACCAGATTTTTCGTGGAATTGGGGCCAGTTGTTTTGTGTGGATTCCACGTGTTACATTTCTATATAATAAGACACATACATTGTTAAATGTGTGTTACATATAATATTGATAGTATCTACATGTGCATTGTCAGC
This sequence comes from Spisula solida, assembly GCA_947247005.1. Classification (NCBI taxonomy): domain Eukaryota; kingdom Metazoa; phylum Mollusca; class Bivalvia; order Venerida; family Mactridae; genus Spisula; species Spisula solida. The sequence continues at coordinate 35,099,712 of OX365944.1, read as the reverse complement.
TCAGATTATGTTGATATTCAGAAAGGTGGTTACAATCGGTACTGGTATGGCAGAATCTAAGATGGGTATCATTATATACCGAGTACATCAGTAGTAGATCTTAGGCAGAAGATAGTTACTTGCCGTCTGACATATATATGTCAGACTGCAAGTAACAATCTAGATACTTGTCTCTAGATAGGTATAAATTGTGCATGCTTCTACACGATGCAGTTATCCAATGATTTTAAAAGCTCTTCAAAAATGAAGATACAAAATGTACCTGTTGAATTCAGACACTTCACAGATTGGTTTCAGATACAGCTCTTCAAAAATGAAGATACAAAGTGTATTTGGTGGGCTGGTTCTTAGATATATATCTTGTGTTTGTACATACATGAGGGTGAGAGATTTTCCTGATTATTCACTGACAGAGGATTGTGGTAATGATGTAATGAATGAATGACAGAAACAGTTCATAATGTAATGCCAACAGTTGCTGTGGTTACCAATATTTATGTCCGACATAGCTACTTAGAACTAAATATTTCAAAATAGGATAAAAAAAGCTTTGTATTTTTATCTCTTTTACAGCAAAATAGGGTTAGTTGCTTAAGCAAAGCGCTTATAACTGAGAGCCTTTATTCAGTTACTTCCTGTTGAATTAAATTTAGAAGGCATGGATTACCTCCTGTTGAAAGCGCTACGTATATACGTAGGGCTCGCTCATGTTAAGTCGGTCTCCTGGTACATGTATTTATATCTCACCGGGTGAACCACTAATCTGGTGTTCTGCTATTTTGAAATAGCAGATATTTACCAACATTTTCGTAAAAATGGTCACAGTTTCAATAATGCCTCCGTACAACCAGTAGAGTGTATACAATATGACGATAAGGCCACTAAAAGTTATAAAATTAAAGCCAGACAACTTGCTGAACTAAAATGGATGAAAAATTTACAGACACCTTTTCCCCTTGGCTTAAATGATAATATTTATCAGGAAGGCAATATTTCTAAAGATCCTAGTATTGACATTTTTTCTATTTGTTCTATAAGGAAAAGGAAATCTAGATCTCATGGTAGGAGGCGTAATGGCAATATCAAACGTAAATCACGCTTAGTGTTGACTGTTGGTTATCTAGATATTATTCACAAGCAGTCTGGTAAACATACCATGTTGTCTTGTCTTGGAACAATGTCTTTATCGTCCCTTGTTACCATTGACAATGAAGCAGATTCTATTTTTATTCAATCTAATCCTTTATATAATACTGCCTCATTGATCCAAAGTTATACACAACATGTTTTAAGACCTCATATAGAAAAAGAAGCTGATCTTAAACGACATTTCTTGAAGCTCTTGTATGTTAATAAAGGGATAGATTTTGTGGATGTACAAAGCATCTTAAGAGATCATAGTGTTATTGATTCTGTTCCCAAATATTTCAAAAACTCTGAATGTCCTATTATTTGTTACAAATATAAAAAACCTATCAGAAGTGTTATTTTCAACTATAATCAAATTGTATCAGATCTTGATATAATAAGCAACACCCCTACTAGTTGTAATTGTGTATCTTCTAAATTTTGTTATACTCCAGCCGGTCACATCATCACTGGGGACTTCAGTATTTTGAATAAAAACATTCGTAAGTTGTTTTCAAAAGGGCCTAAATATAGATTTCCCTCTAAGATTGATTTTAACCGATGTAGAACAGAAATAGCTAATTCTATCGAAGAGTTTTGTTTAAAGTGGAGCCGTAGAGAGAAAGCGGATCCTAGCTCATTATCATCTTGGAAACGAGCTTTCTTAAATATAATGGAAAAACGTATTCAATTCTACCAGTCTAATCCTACACTTTTACCCCCTAAGCCTAGATCTTCTTTTCGCCAGTTAAAATTAGACATACAAAATTTTCATAATAATTTCGTTTTGGTTCCTGCTGATAAGGCTTCTAATAATATCATTATCATTTGACGATTACATTATGTTAATGTATTATCTAATGAACTTTCCTCTACCAATGCTTTTACGCCAACACTGTTTTCTGAGAGCGACATTGTGGATCTTCATAAATCTAGCTGCGATACACTTAAAACTAGTATATGCGAAGGCCAACACAAACTACCAACTATGTATTGGATTCCCAAACTGCATAAGACCCCTTACAAAGCCCGTTTCATTTCTAATTCTAGTGCTTGCACAACTACCAATGTGTCTAAATTACTAACTTCATGTTTAACTGCTATAAAAGTTCATGTCCAACGATACTGTGAAAAGACTTATGAAAATTCTGGTATTAATTTATTTTGGTCTGTTAAAAATTCTGGAGTTATTCTTGACAAAATCCATAGGAAACAATATATTTCTTCTCTTAGTACTTACGATTTTTCAACATTATATACCACACTGCCACATGCTCGTATCAAAGATAAATTAATAGCACTGGTCGAGAAAACATTTGGTAGAGAGAAAACCACATTTCTGGCATGCAGTTATTCTAATGCATATTTTACTAACAACATATCAGATAAATTTACTATGTGGACCTGCAGAGAGGTCTGTGAAGCCCTTATTTTTCTTCTTGACAACATTTTTGTAAGGCTGGGCAATACCATTTATAGACAAATTATCGGTATTCCTATGGGAACTAATTGTGCACCTCTTGTCGCAGATCTGTTTTTATATTGTTATGAACGCGATTTCATGTTAAAATTGTCTCCCGAACACCAATCTGAGGAAATTACAGCGTTCAATAATACGTCCCGATACCTTGATGACATTTTAAATATTGACAATCCTTACTTTTCTAATAAGATCGTAGAAATTTACCCAGCCGAATTAACACTAAATAAAGCTAATTCATCTGATACACGCGCATCATTCCTAGACCTTGACCTTGCTATAGAAGCAGGTCAAATTGTTAGTAAAATTTACGACAAGAGAGATGATTTTAACTTCGATATTGTAAATTACCCACACTTGGATGGAGATATTCCACGGTCAACTTCATATGGTGTTTACGCTTCTCAATTAATCCGTTTTGCTAGAGCTTGCTCTCGGGTGGAGGACTTTAATACTCGAAATCTTTGTATTACTAATAAGTTACTGCAACAAGGCTATCGCTTCCATAAACTTCGTAAAACGTTTGCAAAATTCTATAGGCGTAATTCAGATCTCATTTCTAAATATGGTACTAATTTAAAGACACTTCTGCGACAAGGTCTGTCTCAGCCTGAATTTTATGGTGATGTGCTTTACAAATTTCGAAGGATTCTGGGTCATAGCCACTTTCATGATGTGTTTCTCAAGATCATAAAACGTTTTCTGAGTAGAGGATATGACCCTTTAATTTTGCAACGGACTGCATGCTTAGCAGTGGGTCCATCTACAGCTCACCGCTATGCTTCTTATTTCATTGTGCGATGACCGGAAAATATACAGACTCTATGATATGCCTAACCTCAAGCCTTTGTGGACGGCTGGCATTGATGCCTGTCTGTTACATTGTCTTGTCGTACCCTTAAATGTTTTGCTCTCTTGTTGCTCTGACTTCTGATAGGTCATTGAGTACTTTCTGTGCTACTCGATGGTTGTATTTTATATAATGTTTCATGTTTTACATTCTTTTATTACCGGTCACTGTGGCCTTTTTGTTAGGGGGCATTACATGGCGGGAAACATTTATTTACACTGTCCTGTTCTATAAGGTTGTCTATTGGGTAAGTGTGAGGTTTGGTGCACTGTAAAACGTTTAAGCCCCCAGTGACAAGTGTTACTGTCCGTTCCAAGGCGGAAGCCCTTTAGTCAACCTTCCTCTGTGTATGTACTGTCCACTTTATAGTATAATTGGAAAAAATACAAAAATATTTGGCCACTGTGCCTTTTGTTAAACTTTATTAATTTTGTATGTGCCATTCTGCAATTGCGTTGTCCAGCACAAGGCTGCTTCGTATCTTTCAAAATTGCATATACTCAGTGTATGTTGTGGATTGTATGTTTTGTCCGGTTGTTAATTTCTTACCAACTGGCTCTTGTTCCGTTTTGGTTTGACTGGCTTAAGCAGCAGACTTTCGGAATTGGATGCCCGGTTTTGTATTACATGTTCCTGTGCTAGTTTTTTATGTATGTTCCGCGCCTTTTCGAGTGAAGTTGTATATTTTCTGTGCCTTTTTGTTCTCGCGTGTCCCGCGGTTTCTGTTGGGGTCGGTGCTACTTCCGGTAGTTTCGTATTTTGTTTAATTATTATAATATGGGTTTGTATCTGGATTTAAACGCCAATTCCGTTTATAATCGAGTTTTTCATTTTTAAATAATCGATAATATGCCATAATTTCTCAGTATTTTATTTTTTGACCGGGGCCAAAAGGAGCTAGGAGTTAACTATTTATTCGTATTTGCCGGTTGTCCTCTTACTATTTCGTCCCAGCGGTTCGCATCCTACCGGGTTCGTTCATGAGTCTATGTACAGCTGTGGAGTTATGGATGTAGTGTTCTGTCCCCTGAGGTCATTTATTGTAGTTTTAAGTCCCCTACCGGTTTTTGACCGGAGGGGACTATTGGTTTGTTGATATGGCAACATACATATTGACAATGGCTTTACACCGGTGGGGGACTTCTGTATTGCTTGCAATTCAGTACGTCATATCTCGATTTGTTCAATTACGTCATTTTACTTAATGAAACTGGGTCACTCGTTTTAAGGTTTTCAGATTTTTTGTTGCTGAAATCGGGCCTTTCAACGTTTTAATACTGTTACTTAACTTTTAGACTGTAGGCTGCTAAAACTATGTAGTTCAGCAGTTTTACTGTTGTTACTAGGTCATTCAGCGTGGGCTTTCTGCCTTTTGTTTGCTGAATCTTTTTTATTTAGTTTTTAACAATGAGACTAGGGGCGTTTAATTTTCTTGGTCGGTAGTGTGTTGGGCACTTCTTCGTTTTAAGATTTCTTACAGCTAAAGCGGGGTAATATAGTCCTTTTGCTGTGGAAACTGGGTCATTCAGCTTGTTAGTAGGTCATCCCACTATACGGGCCTTTCAACGTTTTAATACTGTTATTTAACTTTGAGACTAAAGGCTGCTATAACTATGTAGTTCAGCAGTTTTACTGTTGTTACTTGGTCATTCAGCGTAGGCATTCCGCCTTTTGGTTGCTGTATCTTTTCTACTGGGTCATTCAGCTAGTTATAATTTATTATACTTTTCGACAGCTTGGACTTGGGCGGATCTGCGCTTGTTTAGTTGGGCATTGTGCTTTGTGTGTTTTTAATGTTTTCTGTGCTCGGCTGGTTAAGTTGAGTGCTGCCTTCCCTGTCTGACTTAATATACTCTTTTTTAAATGAAAAGCCCAATTTAAAAAAATGGAATTATGTATTTTGGGATAAATCCACATGAAAAAACATCTCTGAAAATGAGTTGATATAGTCGGGCAACAATAATGATTCCATTGATATTCTGCGCTTTTAACTTTTTTCTTAATTTCTCTTTCGACAACAAATAATCACTACTAAGCATATTTTTTTATGCAAGTTGTATAAAATACTTTCATCTTGAGGAAGTTCAGTAGATGTAAATCGAGAACATTTTTACAGAAAGTAGACTGTCACTATGCCAACATTCAGTCAGAGATTGTTGAGTAATGGACTGATTAGCTATCTCCTTGAATATATATTTTAAGCAGTGAAAAATTAACCCCACAATAATCGAGATTACTGAAAAAGTGAGCTCATCAAATCTTTTCCAACAACTGTTTCTCGTTTTTTCTGCTGAAATAAGTGTTAATTATCCTGTAAATTACCTTTAAGCTGAACACAAGTTGTTTCTCTGATCTTCATGTTTATCAAAGGGGGGTAACTCAACTGTAATTCATGAGGTTCAATATTCTGGTACTTTGTTGTGCTTTGTTTCTAATTGTGTGTAGCAGCACACAAACAGTTTGACACTGTTTCAGTCATTTATTGGTGTAACTGTGAGTCATATAGAGACAACCCAGTCATTTAAGGGACTGATAATCCCCAGAGAAGTGTTATATAAAAATTTGTCCATCGTGTCCATGAATTGTTCATACAAAAAATTAATCAATATCAAATTTCAAGAACTTAGAATATTATTCAGCAGTTCATGAACTGCATGTGCATGCACGTTTTATGCACAGTTCATATCAAAACATTCATGAACAGATATTGAACACACATCAAGATCTGATGGAGACCAGTTCATGAACAGTTATAGAACATACATCAAGAACTGATGAAGACCAGTTCATGAACAGTTATAGAACACACATCAAGAACTGATGGAGACCAGTTCATGAACAGTTAGTGAACACACATCAAGAACTGATGGATACCAGTTCATGAACAGTTATAGAACACACATCAAGAACTGATGGAGACCAGTTCATGAACAGTTATAGAACACACATCAAGAACTGATTGAGACCAGTTCATGAACAGTTATAGAACATACATCAAGAACTGATGGAGACAAGTTCATGAACAGTTATTGAACACACATCAAGAACTGATGGAGACCAGTTCATGAACAGTTATAGAACACACATCAAGAACTGATGGAGACCAGTTCATGAACAGTTATAGAACACACATCAAGAACTGATTGAGACCAGTTCATGAACAGTTATAGAACATACATCAAGAACTGATGGAGACAAGTTCATGAACAGTTATTGAACACACATCAAGAACTGATGGAGACCAGTTCATGAACAGTTAGTGAACACACATCAAGAACTGATGGTGACCAGTTCATGAACAGTTAGTGAACACATATCAAGAACTGATGGTGACCAGTTCATGAACAGTTATAGAACACATATCAAGAACTGATGGTGACCAGTTCATGAACAGTTTTTGCCAAGTTTATAATTTCATGAACTAATTTCACCTCAGTACCAGCACCAGACACTAGTCTTTATCTCGAAGTCGGTAGGATATTGGCCAAGTGGCAGAGGCCAATTAGGCAGCGATAAAACCAAATAGCCAAGCACTAAGCCTGTCTCAGTGGAACACAATAAAGACCCAAAGCTGTTCTTGCAAATTAAGCTGTTTGTTACATTACTCATATACTCCATATTTGAAATTTTCTGAATGCAAACCAACTATGGGGCGTTGAAAATGAGTTTCTTGGAAAGTATCCTTAATAATAACTATAATCTGTTTTATTTATTGGCCAGTTTTACAGTATAATAAATCTTGGATGGCATTTCTTTACTAATGTATTTCAGATGTTTTATTCCTCTACAATGCCCTCAGGTAGCTTTAATGTGATAATTGGTTTCTGAATTCTGTTCTTACTTTATAATTCCCTATAGAATCTGTAGGAGACATAGTTTTAATATAAATGATCTTATTGTCTGTACAAGATTGTCTTCTGGCTACAACGTTTTGGTTGTATAATGTCTTGTCAGTACTGTAAAATCACTTAATTTCATGGGCATTAATTTTCATCGACTTGGTAAAATGCTATTTTCCTGGGGTTGAAAACTAATGGATTACAAAAAATGGAAGGGGAAGCCCTTGTTCTGTGTTTGTGAGGTCATCTATTCATGGGGATTTGTATTTGTGGTCGAATTCAACTATGAAAGCAACGAAAATTAAAGGTGCTGCCTCACAGATCGGGCTAAAAGTATATAATAGAAAGTCAATGGTGGTTCCTTTATGAAAGATTTATGGCATATAAGCAATTTAAATCACTCTTGATATTTGGCACTCAGTATTTTTCTGTTTAAAAATATTGCAGAGTTTCCTTCCAAAATGTTCTGTGAATTATGTAATTCACACATGATCAAACTGTAACTTCAACAAACTAAAGCTGAAACATCTGTTAGGTATTCGGTTTGTTTGGCAATTCGTTTTCATCGAATGGAAACAAATTTCAGGCAATTTAAGTGATAGTAGTGCTAATTCTATAGGGTATTAATACTGTGAGGCAGTCCCTTTAAGCACCAACGAAATAAGTATATTGACAAACAATTTAACTGAGACTCCTTGAATATAGCCTGTTCGTTGAAACATCGGGTACGTGTATTATTAATAAGTTTACGGTAAAATAGTGAAATCCCACAAATTTACTGCCGAAGGTTAATGAGTCTGAGTTAAATTGTGTTCGTCATTACATAGACTAACAATATAGATTTCCTTTTAAGGTTAAAAAAGTCCGGCAAAGATTAATTCTTGAAGCTGATTGTTCTGCTTAAAATGTCAGTAGGTCTGTCTGCCTGTAGACGATATCTAGGGCTGAGTGCAAAAGTATGGTACATGCCTATATATATTGATTTAGTTACTATAGTTTTGCACCAAGCCCTCAATATGGTTTCCGATCAATAACTCAAGACGCTTTGACCTTCGGATCTTCAAACATTTTGTGTTGATTGGTCTTGATCTATTGATTCTAAGAAATCTACGTTCAAGTTCAGTTGTACCCTCAATATGTTCTAAATCAAGTTTGGACACTGACCTGGACATGAACAACAGTTTCCAATCAATAAATCAAAAACACTTTTAACAAGGACTTTCAAACATTATACAGTCAGGTCTCGATATAACGACACCCGATATACCGACAATTTCACATACTGACATCATGTTATGGGGACAAATGTTTCAAAACGCTTTTTATATCAATGCAGTATACGGACATATTCGTTATATAGAGGATCTTGCATGAGTGCTCATTACATACGAGTTTTTATTAAACGAGTGGACAAAATGATATGACACGAGGCTTTGCCGAGTGTCATATTGTTTTTTGTCGACCAGTTTAATAAAACTTGTATGTAATGAGCACGAATGTAAGATTCTATTTATCACATATCATTAGAAAACGCTCATTATTGTGATGTACGCTGCATATGTTTCAGCCAAAATTCAGCGGTATAATGAGCGTGACGTCATGGCGAAGTTGATATTATCCTGACGTCACGTCAAGCTAATTTACATATTTATTGCACAGTCTGGGAGTGACGGCACAGCTTTACGGCACTCCTGGACCTCCTGGACCGCAGGTTATGTGATAAAACGACATTTTGACTGGAAACAAACAGCGTTGTTGAATCGAGACCTGACTGCATGTTGATTGGGCCAGATCTATGCTTGCAAATGAATATGAATTCAGTAAAACTTTTAAGATTATTGATAAATTATGCACCACATGCTAAAGATTGGAAGAGCTATATATGGCTTTGACTTGCAATATCTTAAATGAATAACGCAAATGGTAAAATGGGAAATCGAGCTTGGTTGCAGCCTGTGGTACTCAGAGCGGATTGTCTCCTGCATGATTGTGCTGCACTTCTTGTGTGAAATTATTACGCTAAACCAACATCAAGATACAGAGCCCAGCTATATCAAACATGTTCAGACACCGCTGTCACAGGTACCAATTCACACCTTGGTCAAGTTGAACATTTTGGTTAATCTTGCATAAAGAAATTGAGCAGTGGCACAGATGGGGATACAAACAGGGACCTATCGATCCCAAAGCGCTCGCTCTACCTCTAGGTCACCGCTCCCCACATGTTAACATGATATACCTAAATTACCCTGAAAGTGATTGAAAAAAAACTATAAAAACATGTTATTAAATAGTTATTTCCGGAGCTTACAACATGTACAAGATTATGAAAAGTTCATATGTAAAAATAATGTTTGAGTTATTAGTTTAATGGTGGAGCGATCAACCTTACAGTTATATGTGGAACAATATTCCTGACAGTTATATGTAAGACATATATTGATTGAGACGGGTCAGGACAAGATGTTGGATGTATCTACAGTTTTGTGTATTATTATTGCAATCCAATTGATAAGACTGGGTGTTTTGTTCTTGTCAGACTAATGTGAAACAATATTTGCACCATTAGTTCCAGACAATTCTCATAATTATTGGTTATTGCTAATGCCAATGAAGACGGTGTTTTATAGTCTCCTGTGCTGTGTTATTGAATTATCCTCTCTCTAATAGCTGCTTTGTATGGTGCTGAGGTTTTTAACTGACCAGGCATCAGTAGTTTATGTTATATTCATATTCACATTATGATCCTGAAACTTTGCTGGTGGTTATATTTTGTTTGGCAGAAGGAAATGTCGGCAATTTCTTGTTTTGGCTAGAACCAACTGTCGGCAGTTTCTTGTTTTGGCTACGTTACCAGCTGTCGGCAGTTTCCTGTTTGGCTTGAACCAGCTCTCGGCAGTTTCTTGTTTTGGCTAATACTAGCTCTCGGCAGTTTCGTATTTTGGCTAGAACCAGCTGTCGGCAGTTTCTTTTTTGGCTAGAACCATTAGGCCAGAGTTTTTTAATGTTTTGTTACTCGGCATTTTTCAGAAAAAAGTCCACAGGAGGAGGGAAAAAAATAAAAATAAAAACTCCCAAAGAATAGCTTCCACAAGCTGGTGGTGGTAGAATAGTCGATGACGGTCCAATTGAAAGCAATCAACACTCAACAACAGTGTTAGTTTTCAAGAAAACAGCCAATTTATCTTAAGACTAGGACGCTGTAGTGAAACACTAATATAATAAAACTTATTATTAACAAATTAATGAAATAATAATACAAGGCTGGTCCATTTATCATCAAAACATATGCAAATATTTTTTTTCCAGTCTTTTAATTTTTTTTTTTTTTGAAAATGCCAAAAAATTGGACAGGAGGGTCCGAGTAACGAAAAATAAAAGAACTCTTGCCTTACTGTCAGTATCTTGATGAATAATGGTGTATTGTATATAAGTGTCCATGCTATGACTTGGTTCTTTAATGTAAACTTTAATTTTATTTCCTAAATATTAAAATAGCTCATTTTAATTAGACATCCTTAGATAATGGTTTTTGTCTTACTTATAATAAAATTACAGTCGGCAGTAATTTCATTAAATGTTTAAGTAATTGTATTTTTGTGGAGCTTAATTACATTTAGGATTCTAATTAACTCACCAATTGATTGCTTACATGTGAGGAAGAAGTGGCTAATTAATTGATAAACTTGTTAAATACTTGAGTGACAATGTGTTATTTAAATATCTTTGAAAAAGAGTTGCTAATTAATTGTTTTTGAGCTTTTAGTTAATTATTTTGAAAATTGTTAGTCTAATTTTGCCAGTAAGGAAGGGATGCAGTATTAATGTTAGTTTGTCGATTGTTTCTAAATTCCTTTGTATTTAATTGATAGTACAAGGATGATAATGATCTTCCGCAAATTAGTGTACATTGTAATTCGTTGATTTTATGACCGCTAGGACTATTTTTGTGATCACATTGTAAATCCAGTAATTCGTTTAAAGGGGTATCTATACTGGATTAATTGATCATATTGTAAATCCAGTAATTCATTTTAAAGGGGTATCTATACTGGATTAATTGATCATATTGTAAATCCAGAAATTCGTTTTAAAGGGGTATCTATACTGGATTAATTGATCATATTGTAAATCCAGTAATTCGTTTTAAAGGGGTATCTATACTGGATTAATTGATCATATTATAAATCCAGTAATTCCTTTTAAAGGGGTATCTATACTGGATTAATTGATCATATTATAAATCCAGTAATTCGTTTTAAAGGGGTATCTATACTGGATTATTTGATCATATTGTAAATCCAGTAATTCGTTTTAAAGGGGTATCTATACTGGATTAATTGATCATATTATAAATTCAGTAATTCGTTTTAAAGGGGTATCTATACTGGATTATTTGATCATATTGTAAATCCAGTAATTCGTTTTAAAGGGGTATTTATACTTAATCATATTGTAAATCCAGTAATTCGTTTTAAAGGGGTATTTATACTTGATTAATTGATCACATTATAAATCCAGTAATTCGTTTTAAAGGGGTATCTTTACTGAATTAATTGATCACATTGTAAATCCAGTAATTCGTTTTAAAGGGGTATCTATACTGGATTAATTGATCATATTATAAATCCAGTAATTCCTTTTAAAGGGGTATCTATACTGGATTAATTGATCATATTATAAATCCAGTAATTCGTTTTAAAGGGGTATCTATACTGGATTATTTGATCATATTGTAAATCCAGTAATTCGTTTTAAAGGGGTATTTATACTTAATCATATTGTAAATCCAGTAATTCGTTTTAAAGGGGTATCTATACTGGATTATTTGATCATATTGTAAATCCAGTAATTCGTTTTAAAGGGGTATTTATACTTAATCATATTGTAAATCCAGTAATTCGTTTTAAAGGGGTATTTATACTTGATTAATTGATCACATTATAAATCCAGTAATTCGTTTTAAAGGGGTATCTTTACTGAATTAATTGATCACATTGTAAATCCAGTAATTCGTTTTAAAGGGGTATCTATACTGGATTAATTTGATCGCTTTGAAATGAAAAGGATAAGATTTTGTATAGGCTGCTTTAGAGTAAATTAGATAGGTGGCTGTCTGATTAAGGTGACCAGTAACACAAATTTTATTGTATATTGATTACCTTGAAAAAAGGTGGAAGCAAAATCTTGATATTTTGTAATAAAAAATTAATGTTTTATTTTTGATCATCCTATATTTCTATGTTTTTTTCAGAGATTTTGCAACAAAAAGCTATAGAGGGCGGTGCTCTAGATCTGATGGGTAAATATATAAAACAATTCAAGGAGGATGGTGGGTTGTGTAACATGGTGTTAGTCACAATATCTAGTCTCACAGATACAGGTCGGTACACTTTCAATTTTTGCTATCAGATAAAATGTATTACAAACTTATAAATAACCTGGGTATAGTTTTTAGTCCCCTACAGGTTTTTGACCGGAGGGGACTTTAGGTTTGCCGTCCGTCAGTCAGTCTGTCAGTCCGTCCGTCAAAAAATCTGGATCCTGACATGACTCAAACAGTTTTCAAGCTAGGTTTATAAAACTTAGTATGTGGATAGGGGGCAATAAGGGGATTATGCACGTCAAAAAATATTTTGATTCTGACAAAAATTGTGGTTGCTATGGCAACAGAAACATTGAAATCGGCTTCAAACCGGTAGGGGACTTCTGTATTGCTTGCAATTCTTAATGACTTGTTATCATAGCACTTTAATTCCATAATCTTAAATTTACGCTTAAATTTATTTAAACGCCATGTTATTCATTTACAATTGCAAATTGGGGTAAGGGGTTCTGTAATATTAATGGTGTTTCAGTAAATGCATTTCATGAAACCACATTATGTTCCTTATGACATTGTGTATTTGTTCAAGAATAATGAAGAATTTATATTTGTGCATAATTTTATGATTTTCTTAAGTGCTTTGCAAACGCAGTACTCTAGATTTTATTAAACACAAACAAAAGACAAAAGCCAATAATACTCGAAAGAGGAGATGGGCAGTATATAGAAACAACTTCAGTTCATTTTCTTTCAGAGCTTTGTAAAGAGAAGTTATTGTCATCGAGCCTGTGTACTTCCTTGGTAGATTTTCTATGCACACCCTATGGAGAGGAACATTTTGAATCCATCCTAGATATTCTAATCGCAATCTGTGAATGGGGTGAGTAAGTGATATTAAACAGTGCTGAGCTTCTAAACGACCAATAAAATGTCAGCATGCTCATTCACGCAGAATCCCGCATTTTTCATGCAGAAACCACTATGCGCCTGCAAATGTTTCATTGTCCTGGTGTGCGGGGTACACATTTTAGTTGTGAACGGCTAATAGACGATTTTGGCTATTTTTTAGCTGTCTGTAACCTTAAATTTGATAAATGCTGGCTTTTCCATTGAAAATCAATAAGCGACCCGTCACAAACATCTAGACAGTCTAGACTATTGGTATTAGGTCATGCCAGCATGTACGTGGGTCATTCAATAAATTTGTAGACTGTGTTAATCATTTTAACATCCGATGATACAGAGAAAAACAAACTACATCATGTCAAACTACAGCCTTTCGGACACAAGTGCTGAAAATATTGCGTGAAACAACGCATTTTTAAAGAAAATATGGCTAAAATATAAATATCACCATACCGGTACCACCACACACCGCAATTTATGATCTGACTTCAGCGACGTTATTGACGTTTTGGTGATTCTCAAAAGGAAGCCCGAAATGAAATTATGTTATTAACAGATCTATGTTGATATTTATTTTAGACGAAGTTAAGGATGTTCTTGTACAAACAGATCTATATTTATATATTTCGGACGAGGTTAAGGACGTACTTGCACATACAGATCTATGTTGATATTTATTTTAGACGAAGTTAAGGATGTTCTTGTACAAACAGATCTATATTTATATATTTCGGACGAGGTTAAGGACGTACTTGCACATATAGATCTATGTTGGTATTTATTTAAGACGAGGTTAAGGATGTACTTGCACATACAGATTAATATTGATATTTATTTAAGACGAGGTTAAGGACGTACTTGCACACACAGATTAATATTGATATTTATTTAAGACGAGGTTAAGGACGTACTTGCACATACAGATCTATGTTGATATTTATTTTAGAAGAAGTTAAGGATGTTCTTGTACAAACAGATCTATATTTATATATTTCGGACGAGGTTAAGGACGTACTTGCACATACAGATCTATGTTGATATTTATTTTAGACGAAGTTAAGGATGTTCTTGTACAAACAGATCTATATTTATATATTTCGGACGAGGTTAAGGACGTACTTGCACATACAGATCTATGTTGGTATTTATTTAAGACGAGGTTAAGGATGTACTTGCACATACAGATTAATATTGATATTTATTTAAGACGAGGTTAAGGACGTACTTGCACACACAGATTAATATTGAAATCTATTTCAGATGAGGTTAAGTATGTACTTGCACATACAGATTTATGTTGATATTTATTTAAGACAAGGTTAAGGATGTACTTGCACATACAGATTTATGTTGATAATTATTTAAGACGAGGTTAAGGATGTACTTGCACATACAGATTTATGTTGATATTTATTTAAGACGAGGTTAAGGACGTACTTGCACATACAGATCTATGTTGATATTTATTTTAGACGAAGTTAAGGATGTTCTTGTACAAACAGATCTATATTTATATATTTGGACGAGGTTAAGGACGTACTTGCACATACAGATCTATGTTGGTATTTATTTCAGACGAGGTTAAGGATGTTCTTGCACACACAGGTTTATGTAATCATCTTATAAAGATGGCACAAGTGAATCTAGATGAGAATGCTGAATACAGTGAGGATAATCAACAAAAAGTAAAAATGTCCTCAGATTTACTGATTCTACTGCTTACAGGAGGTATGCTATCAAGTGAAAGAAAATTTCATCCAATCACTTCAGGCATTTTTAGCTCGACTTTTCGAAGAAAAATAGTCGAGCTATTGTCATGACGGGTTAGTCTGCGTCAGCATGTGCCTGGGCATTGGTTAAGTTTATTGTCAGAGTCATTTTCTCAAAGGCTGTCAAAGGTATCAACTTGAAACTCAACATAGTTATGCACCATCACAAGGGTAGTCCATACTGACACGGCTGGTAACCCTGTGACCTATATTTGTGAGTAATCTGCCCTTGTTACTCTTAGAATTTTCACTCACAGATTAGCAATGGTACAATAAAGTACGAGAAAGTTGAGCATCCAGCACTCGTAGGCGATGCTCTTGTTATATACCCGTCTTAACAGACACATGTCATAGGGGCTTCTCCCCCCTGGAGGTCAATTGCTAATCAGGCAGGATAAAATATGAATGTCCATGCACTTATGACTGTCTCAGTTGAACACAAAAAAGGAGACCCCTTTGGTGTATGGTGTCCCTCAAGCTCACAAGTGGGTCATCTTAACGAAAAACTTGTAAACACTCTAGATGTCATAGCTGTGACCTAATCTTTATGAAACATGGTCGCATTGCTTGTCTTTGTAAGTAAAATCTAGGCCACTTTTGCAGTTGGGTTATATGGAGTCAAAAACTAGATCATGATATAGAAATCTTGCTTAGTGTAAACCATTTTACTTTCGCTAATACTAACTTTTGCGTTTTGCTGATCATCGGCATATTCGTGATCCATATAAGTGTTTTTGGCACTTTCGCAGTGACTTAATTTTGCAAAATTCTAACACTCCTGAACTCTGTGAAATTAATTGGCGCGAAATAATTTCTTAGTTTACAGTATTGTGCTAAAATTACGTTGTACTCAGAATAAGTTGAGCACTTTATAGTCACTGGCCCTTTTGTTGCATTCAGCAAGAAAACCGTTTGAACAGTTTTCATTGTCGCCAAGTAAAATTCCTATTCTCCTTTATTGTAGCATTGAAGTTGATTGATTTGTCAGTAAATTTCCATTTTCCTGTCTTTATTTATGAGCCTGAAGAGCATTACAGAGTTTAATAGTTCTGATGCGATCTTGTAAATGTTTATACTCCATTCCTATGGCTATTTGGTGTGGAATTCTCCACAAATTTCTAGATTTTATATCCTTAATGCTTCTATGCTCGTAATTATTTTGTACCCATAATTCTTTTATGCCCATTATATAAATGCTTCCTGATAGCGTATTGTGGTCTGAGTACACATCATGCGATTTTGCATTTGCACTTAGACAATCAGATTCGTTTGTTTGTTTTCATCAGGTTACAAATGGTTTTACACACATTCTCATTTATAATTTCACATGGCAAGTGATTGACCTTGAAGTACTGTAAACCAATTTACGTCCGCAAATACCAACTTTCGTGTTTTGCTGATCGTCAGCATATTCACGACTACGAATTTTTGCGTTTATAAGTTTCCTGCAGTGTCCATATTAATGTTTTTAGCACTTTCGCAGCTACTTAATTTTGCGAAATTCTACCATTTGGAAACTCTGCGAAACTAAATTGCGCGAAATAATTTCTAGGATAAATTTATACCTGGAATTATCAACTGTATAAGTGGATATATCTGCAGGTCAAAAAGTTAACAAATTCTAAATTTCAGGCATTTTTTGTGTGGAAAAATAAGCTATTTCAGCTCACCTGTCATCAAGTGCTTTTGTGATTCCTCTTCAACCGTCCATCTGTCAGTTCACAATTTGCTTGTGTAGTCAATAGAGGTCAGAAGTTTGACCTTATCTCTATGGAACTTTGTCATGATCATGATCATCTTAACAAAATCTAGGTCCAGTTTGATATTGGGTCATCTGGGGTTAAAAACTAGGTCAAATTAGAGAAAAGCTTTGTGTAGTCAATAGATGTCACAATTTTGGCAAAATCTTTTTGAATTTTGTCACAATGATCATCTCAACAAAATCTATGTCAAGTTTGATATTAGGTTATCCAAGGTAAAAAACTAAGTCACTAGATAAAATCATAGAAAAACCTTGTGTAGTCACTAGAGGTTATAATTTTGACCTTACCTTTATGAAACTTTGTCATGATGATCAGCTCAACAAAATCTAGGTCAAGTTTGATATTGGGTCATCCAGTGTGAAAAACTAGGTCACTAGGTCAAATCATATAGAAAAACCTTGTGTAGTCACTAGAGATGAAAAGGGTTAGAGGTTACTAGCATGCTAGGTATTACCGGACAGAAATGGCATAAAAAAGCTTCATGTGATAATAGTTCTAACTTAACTTAAGCCTAAGTCCCACTGAGGAATTCTACATCGCTGATGTTTTCCTGATTTTTTCCGATACCACCCTATTCATCATCATTCCTTCCGATATCAGAAATTGTCTCATGACTTCCCAGAAGCTTCCCCTAGGCCATGAGGAACCTGTTCCCGATGTCCTGATAGCTCATTAATTTCAATCGGGAGTACATTGCTGAGGCAAAAAATGCTCAGTGTGACCTAGGCTTTAACCACCTACACAGTAAGTGACAATAATGACCTAGTTTCTAAGTGACTGACATCAGTATTGTATGTTACAGAGAAAAGTATGGAAACATTATTTGATGATGGTAAGGGTGACATATTCAAGGAATCATTGAAATGGTTGGACAGCAAGGAAGAACACCTACAACTATCTGGGGCGCTTGCTGTCGGAAACTTTGCCAGAAGTGGTAAGTTGATCTTGTGAGATGTGTACTCTGTCGTCATCTGAGTATAGATCGCAGACGATAGTTCTAGCCTTGTATATAAACAAACATTGATAACATAAACTCTGCAAGGTTGACTGGCCACTAGTTTCAAGTGCAGTGTGAAATTGGATATGGTATGCTTTTACAAGCTTGAATAAAAATTAACATTCTGGTGCAATGTATCTATGAAAATGGATTATTTTATTGTAATTCACTTATAGTTTTGATTGGTACTGTAGCTTTATTCCATTATAATGTGTCTTGTTTTAAATGTTCATCACTGATTCAATCATCAAACGCAGATATCCATTAAATACTTGTAATTGTTGGATTATGTTACAAATCCATTAAATACTGTACTTATTACAAGTTATAATTGCTTTAAACCGATTGATAACATTATTGATTGCATTATTTGTTGTGAACACACTAACTCATATATCATGGTGTTAATGGTGGTCACATTGTTGCCCATTAGTGGTGTTAATACAATATTGGTTTTGTCAACATTTCTCTTTACGGTACTCAACTTACAATTGCAATTACGTGCTGTTTATTGGAGTAGCATATAAATGGAGACTTGAATATTGCATGTATTTTAACTATAAATATTTCATTCTCTTTGATGATTGTATCAATTTCTTAATTTAATATGATTATTGATCCTACATACAGTGGGGGGAGGGGGCGGGCAGAGAAATTGATTTGTGCTGGACGTCTGTCTTAGGATGGATGGATGTCACAAAGTGTCTGTGCTTGTTCTCCTTAACCATTGGTTTGGTTTCAATGAAACTTCACATAAATGCTTGGTACCAAGCCTAGTTTTGTCTAGTTTGCATATTGTTTTAGGTCAGATGCATATTGCCAGAGTTATGTCTCTTTTTTGC
Source organism: Spisula solida (assembly GCA_947247005.1). NCBI lineage: Eukaryota > Metazoa > Mollusca > Bivalvia > Venerida > Mactridae > Spisula > Spisula solida. The sequence goes on along the minus strand of OX365944.1, from coordinate 35,080,812 downwards.
ATATTGCCAGAGTTATGTCTCTTTGTTGCATATTGCCAGAGTTATGTCTCTTTGTTGCATATTGCCAGAGTTATGCCTCTTTGTTGCATATTGCCAGAGTTATGCCTCTTTGTTGCATATTGCCAGAGTTATGCCTCTTTGTTGCATATTGTCAGAGGTATGCCTCTTTGTTGCATATTGTCAGAGTTATGCCTCTTTGTTGCATATTGCCAGAGTTATGCCTCTTGGTTGCATATTGTCAGGAGTTTTAGGTCAGATGCATATTGCCAGAGTAATGGCCCTTTGTTGCATATTGCCAGAGTTATGCCTCTTTGTTGCATATTGCCAGAGTTATGCCTCTTTGTTGCATATTGTCAGAGTTATGCCTCTTTGTTGCATATTGTCAGAGTTATGCCTCTTTGTTGCATATTGCCAGAGTTATGCCTCTTTGTTGTATATTGCCAGAGTTATACCTCTTTGTTGCATATTGCCAGAGTTATGCCTCTTTGTTGCATATTGCCAGAGTTATGCCTCTTTGTTGTGTATTGCCAGAGTTATGCCTCTTTGTTGCATATTGCCAGAGTTATGCCTCTTTGTTGCATATTGCCAGAGTTATGCCTCCTTGTTGTATATTGCCAGAGTTATGCATCTTTGTGGCATATTGCCAGAGTTATGCCTCTTTGTGGCATATTGTCAGAGTTATGCCTCTTTGGTGCATATTGCCAGAGTTATGCCTCTTTGTTGCGTATTGCCAGAAATTTTAGTGTTATGGCCCTTTGTGGCAGACATGTTTTTGTGTCAAAGCCCTTCTACTATTACAGTTATTCTTTCAAGTATTTATACTTCTTCAGTGATTGCTGTTAGTAATGAATTATGTTGTGTATTATATTGTGTCTTATAGCACTTTTTACCCAATTATTTAAAGGGCAATTCTCTACAAATTACTCTTGATATTAAAGTGTAACATTTTACTTTAAAACTTTTAAACATGTTATCATTTGTGTATCCATTGTTCACAGATGAGCATTGTAGATTTCTGGTGGAACAGGGGGTGGTGAAACGACTGTTGCTTCTACTGAAGCCTATATTTGGTGAGACAAAATGTACATTAGAACATGCAAGTCTTAGTGCACTCCGAAATCTAGCAATACCAGGTAAGATAAGATATACTTAAATGTATATAACTTTACTATATCTGTATGGTTACACAATCCACATACTGTAAATATAGCGCAGTCAGTAGTGGACTAGATAGCCACATGGAGGATCCCAGTTCAATAATCTAGTTGGGCTGGGCTTGTATTCACAAAGCATCTTAAGAGAAAACTTAGAATTTTCTTAAAATCTTAAAGAAGCAGGGACGATAAGGAGTGTTTTAGGCCCTAAGAATTTTTGAAAAAATAAAATCGCCGATGGGACGTTTTTCTTTGCATATATAAACGAAACAATGTCTAAACTGTCAGTTAATCACGTTAATATGTATTTATACTTGCATTCTGACTGCATATGGGGCCTATTTGGACCCCCAGAATGGCCAAAATCGGCAATTTTGACCGAAATATCGCCAAAAAAATACAAAGTGTGATACGAGCACAGTTGTGTACCAAGTTCATATTGCGAACAAATGATGTTATTTTAAAAACAAATTGTTGTACAAAGTATGAAATTGGTACACAGCCGTGCTCGTATCTAGCTTTTTAAAAAGCTCAAATTCCGTAACCCACTGGTTTTTAGTACCGCCACCTCTAAAATCAGCCAAATACTCGTTAAATATAATGACAAGTCAATCTTTTTGCTAAGTGTAGTTAAGATATGTTTAACCAAACTTATTTTTACAAAAAAAGAGTTCGAAACCGGGTTGACTAATCGAAATAAATGAATTAAAGCACGAACCAACGAGTGGGTACGAAGCAATTTGATGACGAATATAACTAAGTAAACAAACATCGCGCACCTTCTTAGCGACGACCTACTTTCAGTTTGACAGGTGGTCGGGTGATCAATAAACAAACATCTATCAGCCAGATTCCATGTTCATATCGTCAAAATACTTTGCTGTGCGAGTAAGTAAGTAAACATTTTTAATTTATTACTAGAGTAATTTCTATCGTGTTTCTGACTTTCATTGAATCAACACCGTTTTGCACACGTTTCGTCTGCAAAATGATGTCTGAAATTCCAATTGAAATTGACGAGATTTGAGCCTGTTAATATATGAAATACGAATAAAGGGATACCAGACTTATTATAACGTAAATTAAACCTACACAGTGTCGGTTTATGAACCAGTTTTTCAAACATTCACGGTGAGAGTGAGACCAGATTCGGACGGTGATCTGCGTCAGATTGTACACCAATGCATGGCCTAAAATACTGTTTTCTTTGGTTCAGCATTGGTGTGATTTAACTAACGCGTTTGTTCAAAGCATATCATGAAACGATCCTTAATCGTGTTGTCGTTGGTCAATTGCTCTGCAATATTAGGTATGAATTATAAAAAATAAGGTTCGACCGTCAATAGTATGTATAGCCGAGTGGTAAGGCTACTCGCGCACCACATTGACGGTCGTGGTTCAAAGCTCGGTCGAGTCGATTTTTTTATTATTTTTTTTTAATTATAGATTGAATACTAAAAATGTAATAAGTTTACACTGTTCATAATTTAAAGTAGATCTTTATTTTGTATTTTTCAGACACTTGTCAAGGCTACCAAAGGTCAACTGAAATGTGCATGTGACCAGTATAATGAGTAGATTATATTGTAAAAGAATTATAACAAATCTGACAGAACTGTTCATCATCCATGTGACCAGTATTGTAAAATGGTTACAACAAATCTGACAGAGATGGCATTACTCAACAGAACTGTACATGTGACCAGACGAGTATTGTAAAATGGTTATAACAAATCTGACAGGGAAGGCATCACTCAATAGAACTGAACTGTGCATGTGACCAGTATTGTAAAGATTATAACAAATCGGATAGGAAATACAACACTCACCAGAACTGTGCACGTGCACATAAACCCATTAAAACTTGAATTGTGTCATATATACATGTTCATGTCAGATTCCTTAATTCTTGTTTGGATAGCAAAGTTCACTTGATCATGCTGTCTTTGCTGCCATCAGAATGGGTGTAGTTTGTAGAACTTATCATTAGCAAGTCACTTTATATCATTCACAAATCAAAAATGACAAACTCAATTTTCAACTGTTTGTTGCTTGCAATAGAACTTCTTTCAAATTGAATGTTCCTGACTTTTGTGCTTTATATAACTTGGAAATTGTACTTATCAAAGATCTAAAAAAATCCATGCGTTTAGATCTTTGTACTGATGCACTACAGTGTGTATATAAGACTGGAACTATTAGTGTTTAGTTCAATTTGCCATGTAAAAACTGTTTGTTGTCAGTTACATATATCTTTTTGTTAAGGTAATATTGATATTATCACCCTAATGGAGTATTTATAACAGCTATAGTACTAGTAAATGGTAACAAACAATGTCCTTACATAACCTTGGCGTTTTGATTTTGCCTTTTCAAAAGTGGACTTCTTCATCTAATTGATAATACATTGGATTATGTTTATTTCTTCACTTGTTACATTTTAATTGTTTAATGTTATTTCCTATAGATGTATATAACATTACTTTACATATAATGTATGTTAATTGTTGAGTTAACTTACAAGTGTTAATTTGTTTATGTATTAATTGTGATTCATAATCAAATACATGTATAACATAATTGTATATATTATGCATTTATAGTAATTAATATACATGCACATATGCAGTAAAACTGCAATAATTATGTTGCCATATGAACAATTAAGTCTATTTCATATTGAGTAGGATTGAAATTGAATAAGAGTAAATCATCAAAAAATACCATTTTGTCCTAAATGTTTTGCTGATTGTATCAAAGAGGATGATTGTAAGTGAGGTAAACTTGTTTTATTGTCTTACATTGTTTATTAATTGTTTGAATGGATGGTCTTCACTATCAAAGTTGACCAGTTATACTGCTTTATCACTAATCTTACAGTGGCTGAATTAATTGAATTTAAAAACGACTGTATAAGTCTTAATTCAGAATCAACATTTACATGGGTTTATGCTGTACACCTATGTTAAACCTCAACTAAAATGCCTGATTAAACAACTAGATTATTTGGTTTCATTGCTGTGACAATCATTGCAATGTGATATTGTCCCATTTGCTATTTTACAAGTGAACCAGTGATAAGATTAAACTGCATGTTCTCTAACATATATAATATATGCCCCTTTCTGGTTCTGTAATTCCATGTGATCATTTTATGTACAAATACATAAGAAGATGTTTTGGGAGTATGTTACAATTACCATAAAATTAAAGTGTTCATGTTTTACTTGACAGTGTTTGTCTTTTTATTGACATTTTTTTCATAAAAAATAATATGAAATACAGTTTTACTTGTTTTTAGCTTGACTCTTCAAAGAATAAGGAGGGTTGTTGTAATCACACACACTTAAGTGACAAACACAAAGATTTGAAAAAATATTTCAGACATAATTATGTAGTGGAGGTCAATTATTCTTCCATAGACAGTAGCTTGATCAGTCTGGTTTCAATACTGTGTACCTGTAATGGGAAGTGGGATTCAAATATGTACTGTATTTCACTTAGCAATGCAAAAGAATGAACATGTTAGACCAATTGACTATCACAATAACTCACTAAAAGGTTGCACAAATACCAGTAACCAGTTTTAATGTGACTTCAACACACCAGTAATATGCTGATATATTAATAGCAACACTTACTACAACAAGCACTTTTACATAGAGATAAACACTATACTTTCAACTTGTGTTTTGTTGGCATGCAGTACCACAATTTTCTACATATTCTATTTAATTTTAAGAAATGGTCGCTATGGCAACAGAAAACACCATAGCAGATGAATGAAATGGGGCACAAAGAAGAAATGTTTTTCATTCACATAATACATGAAATATGGTCATTTTCCACGTACTGGTTGTTTTCTAGAAATGGTTGCTATGGCAATGATAAAGAATTAGAATGAATAAACCATGTCTGTTTAATATGCAGGGATATAAAGTCCTTCATTTATGGTACATTCACAAAAAATAAGGGGAAACTGAAAATTGGACATTTTTGAGATTTTTGAAGTGGTTGCTATGGCAACAAAATCAATAAAATATAACATCAATAATTTTAACCATATGATTGAATGTTGTGTATATCATTGACATCACTTATAAAAAATCGGATGTCTTATAAACTTTGTTTAAACATATTTAAGTTAAAACAATAAATGGTTGCTATGGCAACCAAAAATATGAAAATGAAGAAATAAATATTTGAATCATACTCAATGAGGTATGGTCTTTCATCAACAACATTTTCACAAAAGTACCATGTAAAATACGCATTTTGGCATTTTTGTGTAATTTAAAGAAATGGTTGCCATGGCAACAAAAATGAAAAAAAATGTATAAAAATATTAAAATCTTTCACTGGATGTGCATACCTTTGAATGACAAAAGTTTCATAAAAATTGGAAGTGGGGCCAAAATCACCCCTTATCGTCCCTGCTCCTTTACCTTAAGTCTATCAGCTCAACAGGAGAATCAAGATTATCATTTTGTTTTATAGTTAAGTAGCATTATGTAAACAGCTGCAATAATCACAAAGAAAACTTGAGTTATATATGGTTTCTACGGAAACATGTGTGGCTCAATTTTTTTAACTTAGGTCAATATAAAAATGTTTTGGTCAACAGTTTGTTGTACATGATTGAAATATTGTTGAAAAATGGTGTAAACCACACTGGAAATAAAGATAAGTCTGTGTTGTGAATTTGTTAATTTGTGACTTAAGTTTGACAATTAGATGCATGACATAGTTACTGTAGATGTTACACTGACGTATTTTATATAGTGGGAGTGACATAATGATTGTGTGCTTGAAGTCTGTCTGGATTGATGTCACAAAGTTTGTCCACATTTTATGTTCCCAACCACTGAATCGATTTCAATTAAACTTCACATAAATACTTTGTACCAAGCCTAGTTGTGCATATTGTCAGGAATTTTAGGTTTGATCAATATTGCAAGAGCAATGGCCCTTTATGGGACACATGCATGTGTGTGCCAAAAGTCTTTCTAGTTCTTTATTGAAAGTTTATATTTATTTCAGCAACAAACAAAGCATCATTGATAGAGGAAGGTGTTATAGATGCTGTACTTGTATTAGTTGATTCAGAACTTCTAGCTGTGGTGTTCAAAATGTTGGGTGTGCTCAGAATGTTGGTGGACGGACAAGGTAACGTAGTGTTTCAATCAAGTCTCTGGGAAACTACCACATTTCATGTATCCTCTTGTTCATGCAGCTATCAGTATTTTGCAACAGAGCAGAGCGCTGGGCGTTAACGGGACTTTTAGACAGAAGACAACTTCTGACAGATGGGATTTTGACACGTCAATTGATTCTGGGTCCTGGAAAGTAGACTTTGGCCTGATTTTAGATTCCGGTTTTGGGGAATTTACAGGCTGCAAAAAAGCAGACAACCATTTAAACATGGCTGGGCCATTTGATACACCAAGCATCTCCCACTGTTGGGAGTTAGACAAAATGTTTGGCTTGTAGGGTATTTCTGAAAGCACTATCCAAACTATTTCGTCAAATGTTAAATCTGTAAAACTGTCATATTCATCCATTTAATGGAGCATCACATTGCAGATTGTGATTATAAGTGTTGTCAATATGCTTGTATGTTTTAACTTAATGTGTCTAATATATTGTGTTTGTAGAAGATGCTGCAATAAGATTAGGACAGGATCGAGAATTTGTTACAAGATTAGTAGAATGGAGCGCTTGTGAGGAACATCCTGGTGTCAAAGGTACGATTTATTATATCGTCCATTGACTGAATTCAGGCTATTATTAATTAATGGCAAATTGAATTATGAAAATGTGAGAAAAAGGGAGGAAGGTTGTTATGAATTTATGTAAACAGTGACATCGTGTTAAGGATCATAAAGTGGGGGGACCTACCTATTTTGTGTTAGATCTGCCTGGATCTGTCACTAATTTTGTCTGAACTTGTTCTCCTTAACCATTGGTCAGATTTAAATAAATCTTTGTATGATTACTCAGTACCATGCAAGCCTAGTTGTACCTAATGTCGGAATTTTAGGGGGGGTGGGGGGTGCGGGAGTTATGGGCCTTTTGTGGGATATATGCATTTTTGTGTCACAAACTCTTCTAATTTTTATGCCCCTGCATCTTCTGCTGCAAGAGGCATATAGTGATAATCCTGTCCGTCTGTCCCATTGAAAACTTTCAAGTTTTTGAAACTCAAATATTTTCGAAGTCAATCAAGGCACTGCTTTCAAACTTGGCATACTTGTTTCCCATTGTCCATACCATGTAACACTATCCAATATTTCTACAGAATAATGGCCCCTGATTGACTTGGCCCTTTGTCATGGACAAGACTTACACCCGGGTATAAGCTTTTATTGATCGTAGTCTTGTTTACATAAATATAATGATATTATATTTAATTTCACTGTTTGTTTCTCCAGGTGAATCAACAAGACTTATGGCTTGGTTGGTGAAAAACAGTAGAAGTGAGGATGTTATGAGAAACATTATAAGAGCTGATGGAATACCTCATTTAGTTACCATGGCAACATCTGAACATGTTGTCATGCAAAATGAATCACTTGTTGCATTAACTTTAATGGCTTCAACTGTTCTAGGTAGGATATTCTGCAATTCTTTGTCCCATCATTATGTAAAGTATATACTGGAATCTACCTGGCTAGCGACTAGCACGGTCATTACAGTCACTATCATCTGGGAAGATCAGGGGTGATGAACAGGTCATTTATATACCCATCTATGATTAAAGACGGGACGTATTATGTAAACACCCATGGCGGGCTGGTGGGCAGCAGTAGGCAGCAGTAGGCAACCAGTAAAGTGTTTGAACTCTTATTCAAACAGTTTTCATTTAATTGTTTACAAACCTTGTGACAAAGTTTTTAAAGTTGATCAGCCAAATCGCCCAATTCCTGGAAAGATCAGCCAAATCGCCCTATTCCTGGAATGTCTACCCAGTCTGCGAAATTAGCGGTTATCCGCTACAAGTAATTGTTGATTCGGGCAAGTAACTTCTGCAATAATTATGCATAGATTGTTTATAGGACAATTATAAGTTTCGCCAATGCGGGCAAGTAGTTTAAAATTCTTATTTCACAGACTGTCTACTTACGTTGATTTGAATGCAGGAATGCAATTGTTCCTATTTATTTGGCTTTTGAATTGTTTCTTAGTTAGAACTTGCACCTGGTCGTATTTATTAGTGCTGTGCAAATACTGGTAGTTCAAGTGATGTTACATGTATTTAGACATCAGCAAAGAATTATAATAAAGGATAATGCACAGCTGTGTAGGGCTGAGTCTAGATAATCGGTCCGCAGGAAGCATAATCACCTGCGGGGCTTTATAATACAAAATTTACTTTACCGTCAATGCATTAATTTCCCAAACCACTAATTATACATTTTGTTCCTATGTCTGTGTTTTCTTTTGCTTTAGAACGTGTTATTCGTTCTTAAACTTGAAATCTAATTATGGCGACGTTAGTTACGCGCCATTTTACCTCACGTTATTCTGTTCTGTGGGCCGTTATCTGTAATCGGCCCTCATATGTATTATTATTATGTCATATTTACAGCGGATGCAGCACTGCCCTTGAAGGAAGCAGATTTATTTGATACTATCTTACAACTACTGAAAGAGGACCACACCTTGCCAGAAATCAAGTGCAATACATTGACACTCACTAAAGCTATATGTACATCAGGTAAACTTGATCTAATGTTGCTTAGTTACCATAGCAACCATTCTAACTCACACCCGCATACTGTAAAATCATTCATATACAGGGTGTTAAAAAAGTTTGTTCTCAATGTTTAAGTTTCAATAGTTTATCTTCCTGACATCAGAAGAATTTACAATTTCCATGTTAAATTACAGAGAGTTCTACCATTGCACAAATCTTTCGAGCATGAAATGAAGCTATTTGTGTAAGAAATTGAAATTGTACACTGCATACAGGGATCAGACAAAATTTAGTGTGAATTTAAATTTTGAGAACAAACTTTTTTAACACCCTGTACATGAATATTTTAAAGCATTTCATGTATTGTAGTAAAACATGCTTGAATCAAGATCCAAAAATGTGGTCATCTTAAATATTTACACAAGTTTGTTAGGGCTTCAAGCCTGATTAGGACGACACTTTAAGAAACATAGTCAGTTGGGCCCCCCTAAGGAAAAATTCTGGATTGAAAGCATTGGAAAGAAATCCACATATAATGTATTTCAGAAATTGTTAAATTGTCTGAGTATGTCATATCTACAAAAATCACTCCTCCCATGAATCTTTTGATTTTACAGTATTGTCATAATTACGTTCAGGTAACTTTCAATAAGTTATTTTAACATTTTGTTCAGAAATGGATTTGTTCAATAAATGAGTCATGCTACTCGGTATACTTGTAGTAGACATGATATAGTTTATATTTGGCTATTAACTATGTTGTTTGACTGATCATCAAATTATACGTGTATAACAAATGACGAGTATTTAGCACTTTATAGTATCTATCAATGGAAATTTGTACAGAGACTTTGACGTGATCCTGACCTTTATGCATGAATACATTACCAGGTTCTTTTGTTGAATATATGAACTTCCGCGAGCAAATCGCACAATATTGGTCCTTTAGATTTGTATTACAGCTTGAGTGTCCTCGTGATACTCCCCACTTATGAAATCATACAGCCGAGGTTATTAATAGATTATAGACAAGATATCAGCTGTTAAATATGCAAATAGAAGGTTGAGGATTGTGTCAAATTCTCTGTACTACGGTATACCAGTAATATCTTTATTTAATCTTTTGTATGACAGTTACATTCTTAACTGGCGCTCAACAATTAAACTGCCCAGCGACCTGGGCATCATGGTATAAACACTTCAGAAAGTTTTGAACATGTAAATCTGATTTTGTTTACTAAGGTTTTGGACCATGAACATTTTTTAATGCACAATACAGTAGAACTTTGATGCCTCAAACAGTTTTGGTGCTTACACCCTAGAAACCTCAAACTGGTTCTTCAGCCGAATGATGATGTTCTATTTATTTAATTCAGTAGATGACTCAAACAGGTCCCGATCTCCCGAAACATCTTAATCTGAGCTCAATCTCAACTCAATTTTTGTCACCTATCGGTTGAGGTAGTTTTCATGCAAAATTGTACTCTTAATTGGTATAACAAAACAGAAACATTATTCTGAGTTTATTACAGCAAAATTTTGAGAGTTCAAGATTCATATTTATCTCAAATTCAGACTTTGAATTTATCAAAATCTCAATTTGAGTTGAGATTTCTACTTGAGATGCTTCGGGAGATCGGGGCCTGGTCCATGACTCAAGCTATTTTTCAGTCCAAATGTAGTTCAATACATCGTATAGAAATATTGGTCTACAACAGGTAGATTGCTCAAACTACTGTATTTGTCCAGTCCAAAGATTATAGGTTTGAGGCTTTAAAGTTCTACTGCATGTAATTACTGGTAATGTTGAACAATTTCTGACGATAATTCCCCATGCTTTACAGCTCCATCTCTGATGGTACAATCCATCCCATGTCGACTACTGGCTTGTACCGGCTTACTACCATACGTTGGCAGTATGTCTACGAGTATTACTGTTGTCTTTCACTAGTAGTTCCATGTCATGTTGTCACTATAGTAAACAGTGTAAACTTAGCGTACCGTCATGTTATGCTGTTTGAAACATACAGTGAATCTAGCCCATTTTATACCCCCCACCTTCAAAGAAGTTTTGAAACATACAGTGAATCTAGTCCATTTTATACCCCCCCACCTTCAAAGAAGTTTTAAAAAATACAGTGAATCTAGCCAATTTCATACCCCCACCTTCAAAGAAGTTTTGAAAAATACAGTGAATCTAGTCCATTTTATACCCCCCACCTTCAAAGTTTTGAAAAAATACAGTGAATCTAGCCAATTTCATACCCCCACCTTCAAAGAAGTTTTGAAAAATACAGTGAATCTAGTCCATTTTATACCCCCCACCTTCAAAATTTTGAAAAAATACAGTGAATCTAGTCTATTTTATGCCCCCACCTTCAAAGAAGTTTATCATTTTAACCCCACCTTTCAAAAGATGCCTGTCTATTACTTTGCATATTTTGCTGGATGTGTTGTTAGGCTTAACCATGCCTGATGTGATAATAGGGGCTTAGCCAGGCTTGAATTGATGTTACGCACCCAAGTCTTGAAGTTGGTGGTTATGGCTGGGGGTCCTCATGATTGTGGAAATTTTGGATTTTAATGCCATTTTGGTCATATTTATATTTTCAAATTAAAGTTACGCATGTGCGTACATCCGTATTGCTGGCTTCGCCCCTGGATCTTCAGTTCTCAACTTTGATAGGTGTGTTGGTTATGACCTACAGATGGTTCAAATTACTTCTGACTCAAGTAGGTCAGAGGTCACAGTGACGATAAGCATAAAATGACTAGTTGCTCCCAATATTTAGGTGTATATCTTATCACATTTTTATCACTGAATGTGTCACGAAATGTCAGAAATGATTAGTCAAAGTCTCAAGTTTAAAGGCATTCTTTCCTGCCATTTTTGCCCTTTTTGCGTTAAGGGCTTCAAAATTGAGTTACTTTTTTAAACAGTTATGAACAAATTTCCATGAGTATTTCAATTGTAAAAATTGGGAATAGGAAAGTAGCCACAACAAAATGCCTGTGCAACAGGCTTGACTATTGCTCTTGCTGACTGAATAATTACAATGTACTGAAAATATAATAACTTGTAATAAGAGAATATTCATTTTGTATACACCAGTCTATCAGTTGTTGATTCTCTACCTTGTTTTGATTTATTGCTGTGATAGACTTGTCATGTTTGTAGATGGAAATTATCTATATTTATATTTTGTCTCTTGCCTGCATGATTGTCTTGGTTTATGCTTGGTTTATATATCCAGTTTGAAGTGTGAAGTGTCTCATTTGTGGTACATTGATATATCAGATTCTTACTCAAGTTCTTTTTTTCAATTTTATTTTAGTTTTCATTCTGGGGTGGTATTCTGTATTGATCTTACTTGACTTAAGGATAAGAAAAACCAATCAGATCACACCATATTAAACTCTAGGTCAGTAACATGCGATATGATTGGCTATCCTTATTCTCCAATTATACATTGTATAAGATCAATGTTGAATACCATCCCTGTTCTATTGTTTCCGTTACTAAGGGAGCTGTAAAGCATGGATGATTTATTTAAATGGTTATTTGTAACTAGTGTTTATTATTGTTTAACTTGAAAAATGTATTTGCTATTGCTGGGTTTTAATCATATACTACTTAAAACCCCTTACGGTGCAAACTTTGTTCATAATAATGTAGATTTAATTGAAATTTTGACTTCAATAAAAGTGGATGTTTTTATTTGAATTATTTGGATTGAAATAAACTTTTTCCATACTGATGAATTTTTGCATTAGCATATATACATGCTAATGTGTTTGACCCCTAAAATGTCACCCTTAATCGTGCATTGTATGCCCTAACTTATATATGTATTTACTCATAATGTATTTACAGGTTCAGGGTTAAAGAAGTTTCACATTCATTGTGAATTCTGCGTTAAACTGCTGGCATATATGAGTACATGACACATTATTGCATTGCAATTTGTTGAATAGTCCATCAGTTATTAATACAATCTCTGTGGTTGCTGTGTCGGGCTGGCAGTGTTCTTTAGTCACATTGGATATGGTTATATCCTCCATTTTCATGCCCCCCCCCCCCATCTTTGATGAGGGGGTATATTGCTTTGCACATGTCTGTCTGTCGTATAAAATGGTTTCTGTTCAATATCTCAAGAACACTTTGACCTAGGATCTTCAAACTTTACATGGAGGTTGGTCATCAACAGTTGATGACCCATATTGATTTTGGGGTTAGTAGGTCAAGGTGACCATTACCATTTCTGACTATTTAAATGGTTTCCATTCAATAACTCAAGAACGCTTTGACCTAGGACCTTCAAACTTTACATGGAGGTTGGTCGGCAACAGTAGATAACCCCTATGGAGTAGGTCAAAGGTCACTGCGACCTTCACCATTTATGACTGTTTCGCTGCCATGGGGGAATACGTGTTTTAGAAACATCTTGTTCATTAGGAAAATTGGTCAGTTGCAAACAGAGCAGTAACTTAGTACTAAAATCTTGCTGAGAGTTTGTCACAGGAAAACTGGTTTGGTTAAATCTTAAATGAAAAGTTGTGTACTGTTGCGTTGAAGTATTTTAAGTTTGTGTGAAGTTACGGTAACTAGTTATTGTAGTTTTACTATAAGCATTGATATGTGTTGGGGTTTCTATGTTTGCACTGGTGCCTGTATGGAGCCATTTCCCATGGTCCCCTGATCTGTATAACATAGCTGCATAAAACAACCAAATGAAATCACAGGTAATTGTATCATTGATTAAGAGACAACAAAATTCATAATGAATATATGATTTTACAATTTTTTTTATTTTTTTACTCTTAATCAATGATACAGTTACCTGTGGATCAAATATTAAGCAAGATAAAAAGTGGTATTTAATCCTACAAATTTCTTAGACGCGTGTATATTGTAATGTAAGCATACATCTATATCTAGATAATTTGCGATGGAACTCTGAATATTTGGCTTATTTTTGTGATACACTCTTCTTAATACATGTACCTGTATAGTCCACTTCTGGCTGAGCACTCTAAATGATCACATCTTTCACTGTCAACTTTGTCTTTCCACAACAACTGCTTGATGGTTCTGGGGTGGTTCTCTGGTTGGTTGCAATCTGGGCTTCAGGCTAACCATATGTTCAAGCGAAAACTTGATCTTATTTGAAATCACAAATCTTTGAAATAAATAAACAGTACAACCTCTGTACAGCAACACCTTTTGGGAGCTGCAAATATTGGCCATTGTACAAAGGTTTTTTCTCTGCTGAGGTTAAATTTTATATATGGTAAATATCAGCTTTGGGAACTTTTTTAAGGGGTTGTTATGGAGAGGCCATTGCTCTACAGAGAGTCGCTTTGGAGAGGTTGTACTGTATATATATAAGATAGATTTTGTTCAAATCATGACCCTTGGGTAAAAACTGACTGCACCCAGGGTCACTGCCTACAGATGAGCTATATAGTGCTACCCCAGGGCACTACCTTTAAATGAGCTGTATTGGGCCATGATGGCCCTCTTATTTCTATATACCTCTTATCTCTCATACCCTCTTTGCGATGGGTAACATCAGGAACAAGGTGTTGAGAGTGATGAATATAAGTTGGAAAAACTTGTTTCACAATCGACCTTAAATAAATTAAAAAATAAAATTCTATATCTGCTATTATTCTTGCTTCTATTACAGAGACACTACGTGAAGACCTGTTGAGCTCAAGTATACCTGATGTTGTTAAAGAATTGTGTAACCATAGTGATGATAAAGTCAAGGAGACAGCATTGTCTGTGATACCAATCCTAGAGAATACTCAGCCTATCGATAGGTGATCCAGTATGAATCAATGTCAAGGTCGTATTCACAAATAAATGCATTTTATTTTGCATTTAAATGGACACTTTTCCAGTTGAATATGGTTTGCTAAAGAAATAGGCTTGAGTAGGCATGTTTTGCATCAAACTAGCTTCTGTAAACGTTTGGATGATGTTTTATTTGAATTGGCCAATGAAATTTGTTGTTACAAATTCCAAAGGAAATGCTGAACCAACCAATTGTGCAAGGTTTTGCTCTGTATATGGAAAGAATGATCATCATGTTAGAAAAGTTTTGATCATAATACATGTTGTATACATAACTTGTATAATTAGGTTGGTCACTTGTTTATGAAACAATGGGTATATATAAACATTGCAAATTCTCTTATAAAAATGTATTATTTCAATAGGTTAGTCTTCGAGTATGTGGCTTAGTGAATAAGGTATACTTATGTTTTCACTGCCCTTTTCTCTAATAAAAATGTTTAAAACAATGAAAATACACTGTTTTGATAATGCAATGTTTGTATACAAGTGACAGACCTGAATAAACAGACTAGTTTACATGTATGTACATTATTGCTTGCGTAGACAATTTATGGAATTGTTTATTTTCCTCTAGTGGACCAGTTATTGTGACATTCCAGCGACTGATATATCATGTATTTATTTCAATATCAGTTTAACAGTTTTCATGTTGTTTTTGCTCTTATTCACTCTAACTACTAGATTGTCACTGTGCCAAATATGTGTTCTTTATTTTCCTTATTTTTTTTAAGATTTTTGTACCGTATTATTTTCTGATTATTTTTAAATATATTTTTTTACAAAATTCTATGCATAATTGAACATCATTCTTAACTAAACAATCAAGTGTAGTGCTTACAAGCCACTGTTACAGTTTATAGCATTCATAAATATTTACCCGATACTCATACTACATTTTTATCCTTTAACCGTCGTATGTCTGTCCGGTTTGTTATTAAGTTAAGAATTTTGTTGTTTTTAGCTGGACTATTTTAAAAAATAAACTATTTTGCTCGCCCAGACATCAGTCATTAAATATTTATGTTTATCACATGTTTGACGCCGCGGTAGCGTAATAAAGCCTTTCTTTTTTTTTGATAATACACTAGTGTAATAAAGCTTTGACATGACGTCACTCAAAGAATAGGCGACGTTGTCAAATTTGTGCGTTTATTATAGTGAAAATAAGTAGCTATTTTATGTTTCGGTCGGAAAAGGCTAACATGTGATAAATAGAACATTACATTTTTGACTTTCCAATATTTGTGTGTATTAAGTGATATATTGTAGACTACATCATAGGAGTCTTATTGCTGTAGCCAATCACTCCCATGGGACAGATTTTGTTCCATCTATATGAGGTAGTTATCATGCCTGTCTTACTACCAGTTGATCAAAATCATTGTCGATTGTCAATTTAATAGATATAATAGTAGTTAAACATATTTTATTACCCTTTATACGATTTCAAATTTATATGCTGTACATTATTATGTATGCAGTCTTGTAACAGCTTCAGGCCACATGTTTTTCAAAAACTTAGTTTTATTAATTTTAAATTTATTTATACATTTGTAGTTGTGGTCATATACTCAAATGTTTATTTTGAAACCCATGCATCATCTCCCGCTCTTCATAATGGGAGTACATAATACAATCACTCATGTTTTGCTCAGAGTATTTTCAATATACATGTATTTAATATAGTGTTGTAAAAGTTCTATGCGTGATCATTTTCAGATAAATCATATTATATTATCAAAACTTCATCAAGACTGTCGGAAACTTGTCGTTGACCAAACATATTCTCATTTATCTGTGATTGTACAATTTATGTATAGCGCTGTATTGTCAAGGGTCCGACCTACTGAGGCTTAATGCCCAATCCTGAAAATATAATGCATGTCTGTTTTGGGTGCCATTAGCACTCACTCTGTTTCAAACATTGTTTGATTGTAAACATTCAGCATATAAATTTCAAATGACCATAACTCAGTCAATATTTGGAATTTTTTCTTGAAATGACTATATTAATATCTGCAGAAAAATTAATTCTTTCTAGTGCAGCAAATCTAGATTTCCAGATTATTCAGCAATTGTAGGACCATGTGGACAAGGATGAACAAACATGTCTGGCAAAATCAGATTCAGCAAACTTTATTTTAACTAGTATCAACCTTAATGTCAGGCACCTTTTGGTCTGTTCATCTCCATTTCGCACAGATATATATTAATTTAGTTTGACAGGTTTGACCGTTTCAGCCTTTTTAGTCTGAAGGTCGGACATATTTTTCACACTTTACTGAAGTCTGAAACTCTTAAGTTAAATGATGGTTTACATACATGGTGTTTTAATCTGAAATGGCTCTGGTTCTTGTGTGTTTTTTCACAAAGTATGTACAAATACTCGGTATGAACAGATGTCGACACAGACAGTGGGTATGTCAGCCTTGGTCAGCCTATGTCACCGCCGAACTACCTGACACCTAACAAATTGAATAGTCCAAGTGACTAGTTGATTTTCTAGTGAAAAAGAATCAAGTGTTGAAAACTTTTTTTGTTGTTTTGTGTTACTTAAGTGTTAGTGATTTTCCTGAAAACACACCTGACCTAGAGTATATGATCCATGGTAATCTTATATGCATGAACTCCCTAATATACTACAGGATACTTGATTCGGAAATCCACAATTCCGGGAACAGTTATAGTGTCAACCCAAGTTATAGTGCAAACAAATTAACGTGGTCTTCCAACCTTCTATTATTAATTTAACAGTAGATTTCTGGGCTGGTATTCACAAAGCATCTTAGTTGAAAAATTTTGACTTAAGTTAAAAAATAGTATTGCATATATCGTGCACAAATTGAAGATTAACCCACGTTTTCTTAGTGATTATAGTAGCTCTTTACATAATGATTTAAACCTATGCAAAAAATCAATAATCTTGATTGTCATGTTAGGCTGACATACTTTAGAAATTTTCGTGTTTTTAAGAAAAATCTTAAGTTTTTTACTAAGATGCTTTGTGAATACCAGCCCAGATGTACATTGGTGAAAGTAAGAAAAACATTTAAAATCCGGAATTTTTTTCAATT
Organism: Spisula solida; assembly: GCA_947247005.1. Taxonomy (NCBI): domain Eukaryota; kingdom Metazoa; phylum Mollusca; class Bivalvia; order Venerida; family Mactridae; genus Spisula; species Spisula solida. The sequence continues at coordinate 35,063,025 of OX365944.1, read as the reverse complement.
TGTATAAGGAAAATAAAGAAAACAAGAGATTTTTGGACTATCGATATCCTGAACTTCAGGACTGATCTTGAAAACTTTCAGCCAAGAATATGGACAAGTGTACTATAAACACTAATCTTATTATCTAACAAGGCTCAACTTTTTTGAGAAAATTGATAAATTCTGCACAAGTAGGCTTGTAATATATTCATGTATGAAATTTGAGGATCAGGTTCATTTGTTCAGACTTCACCAAATGTTATATTGTCAGCACAACATCAAATATGTCGCCTACTAGATATATGCTTATTCACCATTTCAGTATATTTGTTAACAAAACCTGTAATATGCCAAGTTTTACAACATGTTTTTGTTCACATAATAGGAATAAATTGAAAGTAAAATATTTAAATTTCGTTTTTTGTACATTTTTAAATCACCTGTTGTGTAGTGTAGTTACAAGGGGAGCTTTTGTGATCCCTCTTTTCCACAATTGTTCGTGAATTCGACAGAGTTCAAGTCATATCTTCTTGAATATTGAATATTCAGAATATTGTTATTAAATCTAGGATGTGCATAGCAAGGGTCCGTCCAATCAGTTCGAGTGTTCGACCTAAATATTCGAGTTATCTACTATTTTACTATATGAATAAAGAAGGGATTTTGCCGGGACTCAAGAACCAGTTTGATAGATTTAGGGTGTTCAAGGCAAATACTGTTCGAGGCATCAAAATTCTACTGTATGCCATTGCTGGTACATGACGTACTCCACAGTTTCCAAAAGTAAGCGGTCTTCACATGTACATAAAACTCAGTAAAACAACAAATAATTTAATTAGTAAAACATCAAGATGCAACTAGTATTCTCAAAAATCGACTAGTATTCTTAAGAAATCAACAAAAGTATACTTAAGAAATCAACAAAAGTGTACTTAAGAAATCAACAAAAGTATACTTAACAAATCAACAAAATGATACTTAACAAATCAACAAAAGTATACTTAACAAATCAACAAAAGTGTACTCAAGAAATCAACAAAAGTATACTTAAGAAATCAACAAAAGTGTACTTAAGAAATCAACAAAAGTATACTTAACAAATCAACAAAAGTATACTGAAGAAATCAACAAAAGTGTACTTAACAAATCAACAAAAGTATACTTAAGAAATCAACAAAAGTGTACTTAAGAAATCAACAAAAGTATACTTAAGAAATCAACAAAAGTAAACTTAAGAAATCAACAAAAGTATACTTAAGAAATCAAATCAACAAAAGTGTACTTAAGAAATCAACAAAAGTAGACTTAAGAAATCAACAAAAGTGTACTTAAGAAATCAACAAAAGTATACTTAAGAAATCAACAAAAGTGTACTTAAGAAATCAACAAAAGTATACTTAAGAAATCAACAAAAGTATACTTAAGAAATCAACAAAAGTGTACTTAAGAAATCAACAAAAGTATACTTAAGAAATCAACAAAAGTGTACTTAAGAAATCAACAAAAGTGTACTTAAGAAATCAACAAAAGTATACTTAAGAAATCAACAAAATGATACTCAAATCAACCAGATGTATACTAAGCAATCAACAAGACCTGTTGTCAACATAACATATTCTCGAAAAATCAATGTAAAGCATATTGACAAAAATAACAAGACACATTTCACCAACTTTTGATTAAATTAAAAAAATGTCAGCACTAAATTAAACATAATTATTCATACAACAATCCCTTTGCTTTGGAAATAATGTTCCAAGTAATTGAGCTAGGAACAAGGGCAAATGTATATATCCCCCCAAAATAAGAATTTGGTGGGGGCATAAAAACCAGTTATCGGCATCCAACAAAGTTTTTGATGTTTCTTATCAATGAGTCTCCTTAACAAGCAGAGACTCTGTGTTACCCGGTAGACATTTCACCCGGCAGATATTGTTCCTATGTCTAGACAGGGCAGATCATGTTGTTGGGCTGTGGTCATGTCCTATTTTACTCGGGTTTAACGTTTCTCAATAACTTCAATTATATACGGCAGTCAATTCACCTAACCAGTTTTTCTGGACTGGATCCTAACCAGTAGCGAGTTTAACATTGCCCTTTCATAAGGAACCTGCAACTTCACATGTGGAGGAAAATCAACACAGTTGTGAAACTATCATGGAAGGGTATGACCTGTCGCAACCGAAAATTGAGACAAATCGCCAGGTTACAAATATGAGTGACAAATTGTTAAATATGATGTCAACAATCAGTGAAAGTAGCTGGATTTCGTCAAGCGTATTTATACAAGAGAAAGTCTGTTATTGAAGTTGGAAGCTTCAATGTTTCTATATCACAAAGTCTACGTGCTTCTATGTTGTTCCTGATGACTTGCCGGCATATAAATTTCAGAGTCCTCGGATGAGCTGAAATAAATACCACCAAACACATATTGTACAACTCAAAATTTGATAAGGGTCCACCAATTTACCTTGCAGATATCTTGCAAAATTGTTAAGATGGACCAACAAAATTTTCAGAAACAATGTTAAATCTGTAAAATTGAAAACCAATAAAGATTGCTTCAAAATTTGAAGTAGCCCAGTCTCATTCCTGTCAGGATGAGGTCTGAATGGTAAGAGAAAGAAAATGAGGAAATTTATTCTTGCCATTACGGTTACCTGGAAATTGACATCAAAATATCAATACACGCCAAGTGCATCTCATAAATTTTTAGAAAATTAGCAGCAGACTTAATATTTCCATGGTTCCTTCATCTGTTATGTTTATTAAAAATGTCGACAGACATGGGGGTTGGTTTGTTGACCCTTATCAAATTGTGAGTAGTATACTAAGACACCACAACAACGTATTTGAACAAGGCACATAACTCGGCGGATACTTAACAACAGCCAGCTCAAAGCAAACAAATTTTACTTCTTACCAAAAGGAACATTTCAGCAGTTTCTCTGTATATCTAAACACTCTAAAATTCAAAAACATTTGGTTACACATAAAAAACTTACATTGCCAGCTGTGCAGTAATTGTTTCAAGCCCGAGGTAGAACTAGGTACCATTTCTCTCGCTGTCATATCTCGGTTGTTTGTCAGTGATGGATCGGCACCGAAGTCCAGTAACCATGCGACGGCTTCACTTTCCTGTTTCCTTGCAGCTAGGTGTAGCGGTGTATTCAAGATTTTTGTGCAGTTTACATTACAACCTAAGGACAAATATACAAGACAATGTAAAGGTTGGTAAACATTCTAATTGCACTAAAAGTAAGAGTTGTCTAACTTACTGCAGCCTGGATTGATGAAGGCTGGGTCATTATGTATAACGTTAATTAATGTTGATAGTAATAGCTTGTAAAATACAACACTGACTGCTGATGTCAGACTGAATTAACATGAAAACTGTATAAAAACTCGTTAAACCTCTTTGCTTTCAAGCTTTAGCAAAATGTATCCTAAAATGCTTTTTATCAGTGTTTAAAACATACCTGTTTAATTAGAGGTTGAAATGTAGGGATGTCAAATATTGAAAATCAGATAAGTGAATATTCAATAAACCTTTTTATCACATAACCCGCGGTCCAGCAGTGCCGTAAAGCCGTGCCGTAAATATCGTTCGGCACTCCCAGACCGTGCAATAAATATTCAAATTAGTCTGACGTGACGTAAGCCAATCCATGCCTTGATCGGCCCATGACGTCAGGATAATAACAACGTCGCCATGACGTCGCGCTCTTTGTACCGCTTAATTATGTCTGAAACCTATGCAGCGTACATCATCAGTTTGAATGATAACGAGCGTTCTCTAAGGTTATGTGATAAATAGAATCCTACATTCGTGCTCATTACATACGAGTTTTATTAAACTCGTCGACAAAAAGAATATGGCACTCGGCAAAGCCTCGTGTCATATCATTTTTTCCACTCGTTTAATAAAATTTGTATGTAATGAGCACAAATGTAGGATTCTATTTATCACATAACCTTGCAAGATCCTCTATTACACAGGTTTGGATAAGGGTTTGATGAAGGTTTGGTTTTGTTTAGGATTGGATGGGGGTTTGGTTTTGTTTAGGATTGGATGGGAGTTTGGTTTGGTTTAGGATTGGATGGGAGTTTGGTTTGGTTTAGGATTAGATGGGGGTTTGGTTTAGGATTGAATGGGTTGGATGCTTGAACAAGTAATTAAGAATTGCAAGCAATACAGAAGTCCCCTACCGGTTTGAAGCTATTTTCAATGTTTCTGTTGCCATAGCAACCACAATTTTTGTCAGAATCAAAATATCTTTAGACATGCATAATCCCCTTTTTGCCCCCTAACCACGTATCAAGTTTCATAAACCTACCTTGGAAACTGTTTGAGTTATGGCTGGATCCAGATTTGGGCATATTTTCACTCTTTCTGTCGCCAAAGCAACCACAATTTTTGTCAGAATCAAAACATTTTTAGCTGTGCATTATCCCCTTATTGCCCCCTATCCACATACCAAGTTTCATAAACCTAGCTTGGAAACTGTTTGTGTTATGTCAGGATCCAGATTTTTTGACGGACAGACAGACTGACAGGCAGACGGAGGGCAAACCTATAGTCCCCTCCGGTAAAAAACCGGTAGGGGACTAATAAGGGGGCCTTGAACAGCTTTGGGACAGGTTTAGTAGAATTAACTTTGGGTTACTAGTATATGGTTGGTTTGGGTTTCTGTAGGATAGTTTGGTTAGGTTAGGTTGGTGGAGGTAAGATTTAACTGTACAAAGGTGATATAATAGCATATATATGAGCCGTTCACCAGGAAAACCGGGCTTAGTGACAAAAATGTGAAAATCATGATAATATAGCATTATAAAGACAAGACTCTTTTAAACAGTTTCTGAAAATTTGAGCAAAATATGATATTTAAATTACAAAGTTAGAGACTTTTAAAACTAACTCCCTCCTACTTAGTTAGTGACGTCAGAAACGTCATTCAAACGTTATTTGACGTTACATTAACATGAAGGTCACAAATCTAGTAGTTGATGAGTTTTTGACATACATTCATCAAAATAGTATCACATTTTAGAATTATATTCTTATTTTAATAAAACATATCTAAATCATGAATGTTAGCTTTAAGAGAAATGAAGCTACCGATTTTCACCACTAACCCCTCATTTTCTCAATATGGATGTCCTTCAGAAATTGGTCACCATAGCAACGACAGAAGATATTTTACATAATCCATGAGAAAAAATAAATCTAAGACATAGTTCTATATTGTCCAAGAACTTAAAATTAAATCAAAGAGCTTGACTTTTTCCCCATTTATGAATTTTTTCTTAACCCTATTACATAATTACTACGGTAATACAATGTCACTAAGCCCGGTCTTCCTGGAGAACGGCTCATATATATATATATGTATATAAGTATTTATGATGTGGGAAATGTATCATAATAATAAGTACTAGTATATTGCAATATATCACTTCCCCATGTATGACACTAACCCGCTTTTAGAAGAACCTTCATACAGTTGATGCTTCCTTTATAGACGGCCGCATGTAGTGGCATACCATAATGACAATCTGTATGGTTCAAGTTTGCTCCAGCATCCACCAACAACTGGGCACATTCAACTTTATCTGAAATATTAGGTTAAAACTAGAGCTATCACTGGAGTGATACCTTTGAGATGATGGGAAAATATTAGTCTTCTGATTCTAGTTGCTGATTCCGGTTATCAATGTCACATTGGTACTTGATTATAAAATTTGGAAATCACTGTTACATTGTACTTAGAGCGATGAATCATACCCCGGCAGCACTGCCTTGACACAGAATTAAAGTCTTGCATGACTATATAACCTTTGACCTATAAGTATGACCTTGACCTTTTAGCTAGGGACTTGGGTCTTACGCATGACACACCGTCTTGATGTGTTGAACATTTGTACCAAGCAATTTTAGAATCCAGTAAAAAACGACAAAGTTACAGAGCAAACACGATTTTGCGAACAGACCAACAGACCGCCGCCCGACTGACATAGTGACTCAAGTATACCCCCTTCAAACTTTGTTTGCGGGTGTATAATAATCGCCAATGTTCAATTCAGGGAACAAACCACAAGGCATGTCAGGCATTAGGTTTAAGGTGATTCGCCAGTTTTCAGTTGAGAAGTTTACAAATCGGGGTAACTAAGATGTATTGTAAGCGTCTGACTACCATTATGAAATAGCATGATGAGTCTTAAAATCGCAATTTTTTACTGTATAGTAATTACTCGTATATGCTATTATATACTTGCAGAAGAAGTTATAGCTGAAACCTTATGGATCATTTATTTCAAATGCTTTTAAACACCAAAACTCGCAAATACTTGTTTCAACATACTGTAAATCAATACTTTCGCGAATACCAAGTTTCGCGTTTTGCTGTTTATGACTATTCATGACTACAAACTTTTGCGATTTAAAATTTCCTGCAATGTCCATTTTAATGTTTTTAGAACTTTGGCGTCGACTTAGTTTTGGAATTTCTTCCACTCGTGAACTCCGCGAAACTAAATCGCGCGAAATAATTTCTAGATTTACAATATGTAAAACATTATTCTTACCTCTTAGAACAGCTTCGTGTAATGGTGATGACAACAAAAGTTGAGGGTTAACATTGGCTCCGTATTGTAATAACAGTTTGACACATTCAACGTTACCGCTAGAACATGCTTCACACAGGGGTGTAGCTCCATCAATATTCCTCCCATTTACCTGTTCAAACAAGAGATGTTTGTAAAACACGTATGCCCCCATTGTAGCCCAAGAGTAAACTAGAGGATCATAGATCCTGGAGCGCTCACCTGCTAAACATGGTCAAACTTCGAACTTGACCTTAAGGTCATCAAGATAAACATTTTCACTAACTTAATGAAGGTTAAAGCAAAAACGTGGCTTCCAGAGTGTAAACAAGGTTTTGCTATTATTTGACATATTGACCTAGTTTTTGACCTCACATGACCCAACTTCGAAAGTGACCTTAAGGTCGTCACAATACACATTTTGACCAAAGTTGATGAAGATAAAACAAACAAGAGGGCCCAAAGGGCCATAGGTCACTCACCTGTCCTAGTAATGGTAGCCTCTATTGCATGTACAAGGTTTTCATATTGTCTTATGCTTTATAGTTTACATCACATTTAGACCCAATGACATATTGAAGTGATTGGACCTTGTGACCTAGTTTTTGATCCGGATGACCCAATATTGAACTTGACCTGGATATTTTTGAGATGATCATTATGACCAAGTTTCATAAAGATTAGACCAAAATTGTGACCTCTAGTGACTACACAAGGGTTTTCTATGATTTGACCTTGTGACCTAGTTTTTGACCCCGTTTGACCCAATATCGAACTTGACCTAGATTTTGTTGAGATGATCATTGTGAACAAGTTTCATAAATATTCGGCCAAAATTGTGACCTCTAACGACTACACAAGGTTTTTCTATCATATGACCTTGTGACCTAGTTTTTGACCCCGTATGACCCAATATCGAACTTGACCTAGATTTTGTTGAGATGATCATTATGACCAAGTTTCATAAAGATTAGACCAAAATTGTGACCTCTACTGACTACACAAGGTTTTTCTATTATCAGACCTTGTGACGTAGTTTTTGACCCCAGATGACCCAATATCGAACTTGACCTAGATTTTGTTGAGATGATCATCGTGACCAAGTTTCATAAAGATTAGACCAAAATTGTGACCTTTAGTGACTACACAAGGTTTTTCTATAATTTGACCTTGTGACCTAGTTTTTGACCCCGGATGACCCAATATCGAACTTGACCTAGACTTTGTTAAGATGATCATTGTGACCAAGTTTCATAATGATTAAGCTAAAACTGTGTGGACGGACGACGGACAGACAACGGACGAAGAGTGATCACAAAAGCTCACTCTGTCACTTTGTGACAGGTGAGCTAAAAAGTGGCCTCAACGGTGTTAATATGGTTTTTCTACTATTTGACCTTTTGACCTAGTTTTGACCCCACTAAACCCAACTTCAAACTTGACCTTAAGGTCATCTAGATACACATTTTGACCAAACATCATGAAGATGTGGCCTCCAGAGTGTCAACAAGGTTTTCCTATTATATGACCTATTGACCTAGTTTTTAAACCCACATGACCCAACTTCGATCTTTACCTAGATTTCATAGGGCTTCAACTACTGACCACGTTTGGTGAAGATCAAAGCTAAAATGTGGCCTCCAGAGTGTTAACAAGGTTTTCCTATTACTTGACCTTTGACCTAGTTTTTGACCCCACATGACCCAACTTCGAACTTGACCTTAAGGTCATCAAGATTAACATTTTGACCAAACTTCATGAAGATTAAAGCAACAATGTGACCTCCAGAGTGTAAACAAAGTTTTCCTATTAATTGACCTTTTGACCTAGTTTTTGACCCCACATGTACCAACTTCGAACTTCATTGAGGTACAACTACTGACCAAGTTTGATGCAGATCAAAGCAAAATTGAAAGTGCTAGAGTGTTAACAGTGAAAAGTCTAACAGACTGACGACGGACAAAAAACAATCACAAAAGCTCGCCTTGCCACTTTGTGGCAGGTGAGCTAAAAATGGTGAAGGTCATAGTGACCTTTGACCTACTGACCTAAAAACTGATATGGGTCATTTACTGTTGATGGCCAACCTCCACAGGGGTGTAGATTCGTATAATGGTGATGAAAGCAAAAGCTGAGGGTTAACAATGACTCCATATTGTAATAACAGTTTGACACATTCAACATTCATTCTGATCACCTCGGCCTTTATGCATTGCAATAGACCTCTGACATAACAAGGCGCCATATTGAAACTATTTTCAGTCACATGATTAGAAAATGGCAGCCCCCAGTCTTCAGTACACATTATGTCAATACATGATCACACAAATATATAGATCGATATAGATATATTATACCAGTAAATACGCACTACAAAATTCCACGGAACGATTAATCACATATGTGTGCCAGGCGATAAGTTAACTCGAAATGATCCGAAAGTCAAGTAGTATATTTTGTAAACAAACCCGCTTAAATATGGGTCATGTTTGTTGATGTTTTCGACACGTGCTTGGGAAATATAAATTATGAATAATATTTAAAGATATGGGTTATTTCTTTTATGATATGTCTTCGTATGATCATAAAAAAACAAGAGGGCCCAAAGGGCCATAGGTCGCTCACCTGTCCTAGTAGTTCATGCACCCCTAATGGTAGCCTCTATTGCATGTACAAGGTTTTCATATTGTCTTATGCTTTATAATTTACATCACATTTAGACCCAATGGCATATTTAAGTGATTTGACCTTGTGACCTAGTTTTTGACCCCGGATGACCCAATATCGAACTTGACCTAGATTGTGTTGAGATGATCATTGTGACAAAGTTTCATAAAGATTAGGCCAAAATTGTGACCTATAATGACTACACAAGGTTTTTCCATGATTTGACCTTGTGACCTAGTTTTTGACCACGGATGACCCAATATCGAACTTGACCTAGATTTTGTAAAGATGATCATTGTGACCAAGTTTCATAAAGATTAGGCCAAAATTGTGACCTATAATGACTACACAAGGTTTTTCCATGATTTGACCTTGTGACCTAGTTTTTGACCACGGATGACCCAATATCGAACTTGACCTTGATTTTGTAAAGATGATCATTGTGACCAAGTTTCATTAAGATTCGGCCAAAACTGTGACCTCTAACGACTACACAAGGTTTTTCTATGATTTGACCTTGTGACCTAGTTTTTGACCCCGGATGACCCAATATCGAACTTGCCCTAGATTTTGTTGAGATAATCATTGTGACTAAGTTTCATAATGATTAAGCTAAAACTGTGACCTCTAGTGTCTACACAAGTAATTGTGGACGGACGGACGACGGACGAAGAGTGATCACAAAAGCTCACCCTGTCACGTTATGACAGGTGAGCTAATAAAAATAAGAAAACTGTTCGGGAAAGATAAAATAACCATCTTATTGACGGATACATAATTTGTTACTTTTACGCGTAGGTAGCGACTTTTAAGTCACGGCCTGTTGGCTTTGGTGTATTACTACAGTTAAACACGAGGTTATTTACCGGAGATAAACGGAAATGGCCGAGCTTTCATGATTGATTCAACATTACCACTGGAGCATGCATCGGTGTAGATTCGTACAATGATGATGACCACAAAAGTTGAGGGTTAACATTGGCTCCATACTTTATTAACAGTTTGACACATTCAACGTTATTGCTGGAACATTCTTCACAAAGAGGTGTAGCTCCATCAATATTCCTCCCATTTACCTATTTAAAAAATATTCTTCATACAATCTAGTCAAGGGATACATCAATAATGGCCGCTAAATTCATGTGACAGTGTACGTAATATCAGAGGTTCTACAGTGAAGAGTGTCTATGTAAGCAAATTGTGGATGCTTGATGGATGGACGATGAAGGAGGGACAACAGACAAAGAGTGATAACTTTGTGACAGGTTAGCTAAAATATTGTTGTTAGTTTTAACAAAGATACATGTAGACTTGTCAAAACTCTGATACATAGAAAGTAAAAAATATTTCTTAGAAAACCTAGTGCTCGAACACAGTTGACAAAAGTTTCAGACTTGGCTAACACTTTAACACTTTACTGAGACAACAAGGTTTCTTTAAGATAGGATCAAACATGCAACATTTTTACAAGAATTTTATTTTCCTGGTGATCTATTTGTTTACCACAAATGACTCAGTTACAAACATTGACTAAATTTTATAGACAAAAACATTCGGACCAAGTTGCTCAAATATTTGGAAAACATTCATATCAAATATAAGCACCATCCAATGTACGTCCAAAAAATCTATAGTGGACTTTGGTCTGTTTGATCATAAATAAAACAAGAGCAATGCCTATTATAGTGCTGGAAGCTCGACTTTCTCGAACTTGATAGTACCCTTGCTCATCTGTGAGTGAAAATTTCAAAAGTATTATGGGCATATAACTCAATTAATATACATGTATAGGTCACAGAGTTACCAGCCTTGTCAGTATGAACTTCCCTTGTGATGGTGTATAACTATGTTGAGTTTCAAGTGGATACCTTTGATAGTCTTTGGGAAAATGACTCTGACAAAAAACTTAACCAACACTCACACACACGATCCTGTCACGACAATAGCTCGACTTTTTTTCTTTGAATAGTCAAGCTAAAACTAAATTATTTTTTTTTTCAATAATCAGTCCCAGTCCATTTTGTGAGTCAGTGACTTGGGACTTGCACCAAAATGAAACACTGCCAGACACACACACACTCAACATATTCAAATAGCTTGTCTCCAGCATATGGTGTCAAGCGTCTTGAAGAAAACCTTTGGTTGTGAATGCAAATCTACAAACATACGTTTTCACATGTGAATGGTTTTTCACCAGTATGTTTTCTGAGGTGCTTATTTAGATCAGTTGTTTGTTTGAATGCTGAACCACAAACATCACACTTATATGGTTTTTCACCAGTATGTATTCGGAGGTGCACATTTAGAGAAGTTCTATGTTTAAATGCAAATCCACAAACATCACATTTAAATGGTTTTTCACCAGTATGTATTCGGAGGTGCACAGTAAAAGTAGACCTTCGTTTGAATGCTAATCCACAAACATCACATTTAAATGGTTTTTCACCGGTATGTATTCGGAGGTGTTCTTTTAGAGAAGACCCATGCTTGAATGCAGATCCACAAACATCACATTTAAATCGTTTTTCACCAGTATGTATTCGGAAGTGTTCATTTAGAGAAGACCTTTGTTTGAATGCTGATCCACAAACTTCACACTTATAGGGATTTTCACCAGTATGTATTCGAAAGTGCCTTGTTAGAGAAGATTTTTGTTTGAATGCAGATCCACAAACATCACATTTATATGGATTTTCACCAGTATGTATTCGGAAGTGCACAGTAAGAGAAGTCCTTAGTTTGAATGCTGATCCACAAACATCACACTTATAGGGATTTTCACCAGTATGTATTCTAAAGTGTCTCGTAAGACTACCCTTGTCTATAAATGCAGATCCACAAACATCACATTTAAATTGTTTTTCTCCAGTATGAGTTCTCATGTGACTTCGAATTTGAGCCGGGTCGCTACATGCTAATCCACATACATCACATTTAAATGGTTTATCTCCAGTATGCATTCTCCTGTGTCGAATAAGATGACTTCCCTGTTTGAATGCAGATCCGCACACATCACACTTATATGGTTTTTCTCCAGTATGTATTCTCAGGTGAGTTATAAGATTCCGTTTTTCTTTAAATGCAAATCCACAAAAATCACACATAAATGGTTTTTCACCGTTATGAATTCGCATGTGAATCGTACAACCTCTCTTGTCGTTGAATGCAGATCCACAAACACTGCACTTAAATGGTTTTTCACCAGTATGTATTCTCATGTGAATCATAAGATTACTCTTTTCACTAAATGCAAATCCACAAACATCACATTTGAATGGTTTTTCACCAGTATGTATTCTCAAGTGTCTCATAAGACCCGATCTATCAAAGAATGCAGATCCGCACATACCACATTCAAATGGTTTTTTGCGGCCAACATGTTTTCTCATGCGAAGTCTAAGATTACTTTCCACTGTGTATGCAGATCCACAAACATCACTATTAAATGGTTTTTCTCCAGTATGTATTCTATTGTGTTTTGTCAGAGTACCCCTGTGTTTAAATACAGATCCACAAACATCACACTTAAATGGTTTTTCTCCAGTATGGATTCTCAAATGAATTTTAAGGTTATAATTCCTCTTGAATGTAGATCCACAAATTCCACACACGAAACATTTGTTTCCTGAGTCTATCACCATACTACCCTTTTCAAGTATGCTGTGTGCATTCTCTGGTTCACAAAGCATTTTCTTTAGAGTTGTTTTCAAGGATACTGGTATTTCAACTTATGAATGCTATATCAATATGTCACTTGTAACTATCCATTACATTATAATTTTCTCATGATTTTCGCAAACCTGAAATTATCAATATTTGTTATTACCAGAAATATGACACTAATCTAATCTATTTTTATTGGACTTCCTTCTTAAACCAGTCCATCCAATTGTCACACAGCTAATATCTGCATACCAGTCTGATAATATTCTTCTTCTAAACATCAGTCGAAAAAAAAACATGTCCTGAAAGGAATTTGATTAAACTTTAATACTGGTAATGACTGAAACAAGATTTAAAGGTCTAATAAGGTATGTAAACTACATCTTATTCCAATGGTAATATCTTATTATATATAGTGCTAGCTAGAATGAGAAGGTCGTCTGTACAATCGATATTTTGAGAAAACAAGAAAAAACTGTCTGAAATATACTCTTTACTTAATATGATAAAACAAGCTTTATAAACTTCAGTTTGGTCAACATGACCAGTTCCGATTTTCATGAAAATAGGCTCATAAGAAGTGCATTGTGATGCAGATTTCTTATGTATATACAAATGTATATGTATGAGTCTCATAAGGTTGTAGTGTCGAATTGTTGACGACGCACGCCAGACATAGGGTGATCACAATAGCTCACCTTGAGCACAAACCTTGAGCACTATGTGCTCAGGTAAGCTAAAAATGAGTAACAAATCCAAACACGGGCAAACACCTAAACTACATTTTGTAATAACAATTGTCACAGGGCTATCTGTCTGGTTGTAATGGGTCACTCCTTAAATAGCCAACAAGTTTCAAATGGATGGACCTTTAAGAATACCTTTTTAAAAATTTTGTCTTACAAAAAAGTTTTTTTCTTAGAAAAAGTCTTCCTAAAAACTAGAGATTCTGATGAAGATGACAGAGTGACGACAATAGCTTGATACTGTAAAATCATTAATTTTCGAGGGAGTTGAATTTTCGTTGATTTCGTTGTTAAACTCGACCACGAAATCTTACCACCATGATTAATCGACCCCAATACAGAACATAGGTTTACCCTTCCATGTTTTGTAATCCACGAATTTACGACCCCTCGAAAATGATTTTTTATCAAATCCATAAAATTTAATACCCATGAAAATATGTGATTTTACAGTAGTTTTTTCCTTCTAAACGTCAAGCTATAAATGGTTATTATGATGAATATGGACAGTGTAAGTATTTATACCTGAGCACCTTCCTCAAGAAGAAGTTTTACACAAGCCACTTGTCCATTGAAACAGGCTTCATGTAAAGGTTGAACAAGATCAAAGTTGGAGAGATTCACCATATGACCTTCACTGATAAGTTGTCTCACAAGGTGAACATCACCAGTCTTACACGCAGAATGTAATGGATAACCATCTGAAATCAATGTCAACATATTTTGAACCTTTCACTATTTCAATCACCCCAAGTAATACCACAAGAGCTCCAGGAAGCAGGGGAAATTAAGCTAAGAAAAGAAACGCCTGACCAATTGGATTTGCCCCTTTGTTACTTTGACTTTTCTTGGTCAACTTTTTGTGTGCAAGTTAAAGTGTGTATGCCTCAGAGCTACAGATAAGCTGCGTATTTGCGTAATTACGCAATTAATTATCATAAAAACGTAATTATTTTTAAATGAGTGCGTACAAAAACGCAAATAAAATACGAATAACGTAAACACTGTTAACAAGAGGGCCCAAAGGGCCCTAGGTCGCTCACCTGTTATAGCAGTACATGACCAAGATGTACATGACATCATTGTGACCAAGTTTCATAAAGATTAAGTCAAAATTGTGACCTCTAGTGTCTACACAATGTTTTTCTATGATTTGACCTTGTGACCTAGTTTTTGACCCAAGATGACACAATATCAAACTTGACCTAGATTTTGTTGTGATGATCATTGTGACCAAGTTTCATAAAGATTAGGTCAAAATTGTGACCTCTAGTGACTACACAAGGTTTTTCTATGATTTGACCTTGTGACCTAGTTTTTGACCCCAGATGACCCAATATTGAACTTGACCTAGATTTTGTTGAGATGATCATTGTGACCAAGTTTCATAGAGATTAAGTCAAAATTGTGACCTCTAGTGTCTACACAAGGTTTTTCTATGATTTGACCTTGTGACCTAGTTTTTGACCCCGGATGACCCAATTTCGAACTTGACCTAGATTTTGTTGAGATGATCATTGTGACCAAGTTTCATAGATATTAAGTCAAAATTGTGACATCTAGTGTCTACACAAGGTTTTTCTATGATTTGACCTTGTGACCTAGTTTTTGACCCCGGATGACCCAATATCGAACTTGACCTAAATTTTGTTGTGATGATCATTGTGATTAAGTTTCATAAAGATTAGGCTCAAATTGCGACCTCTAGTGTTTTCACAAGCTTTTTCAATGATTTGGCCTCGTGACCTAGTTTTTAACCCCAGATGACCCAATATCGAACTTGACCTAGATTTTATAGAGATGATCATTGTGATCAAGTTTCATAAAGATTAGGCTCAAATTGTGACCTCTAATGTGTTCACAAAGTTTTCCTTTGATTTGGCCTAGTGACCTAGTTTTTGACCCCAGATGACCCAATATCGAACTTGACCTAGATTGTATGAAGATGATCATTGTGATCAAGTTTCATATTGATCAGGCTAAATTTGTGACCTATAGTGTGTTCACAAGCAATTGTGAACGGACGGACGACGGACGAAGAGCGATCACAAAAGCTCACCTTGTCACTTTGTGACAGGTGAGCTAAAAACAGAGCGTAAAAACGTAAACAAAAGCCAATGTTTACATATCTACGCAATGTCCGATTCCGTAGACTGGTTGATTATTTCAATTTGGAACGCTTCGTACAGAACCGTGTTGTACAGAGACAAAAGCTATGATGAAAAGAGAGAAGATGAACCTCAGACGATTACAGAACAGAGCACACTCCGACTCAAAAAGGACATATATCAACAAACTCATGAACGCATCAGAAAACGACCAGAAATCGTTCCACCAGATGATAAAATCACAGAGAAATACTGGCAAATCTGACCAAAATGTCACGTTTATGGTAGATGGCAAGGAGAGCTCAAGTCCTGAAGAAGTCTTTACAGTATGGAAGTCACACTTTGAAGCGCTTGCAACGCCTACACACAACAACGACGAAGATAGGAGCCTAATTGATCTCCAGAATGATCTGATCACAGAGAAAGAAACGTCTAGAGGAACTGCCGTTGAGAAGGCGACTACTGTAGAAATAGAAGAGGCGATTGTCAACCTCAACAATGGAAAGTCACCAGATCATGATGGCATAGCAGCGGAACATCTGAAAATTGCGAAAACAGAGCTTGTTCCAGTCCTTACAGACATCATTAACACTATCTTCACTGACCTGGATGTACCAGAACACTTAAAGGATGGGATCTTAACACCTGTACACAAAAAGGGGAAAAGTAAAAATCTACCCGGGAACTACAGGGGAATTGTCGTTACAAATACTATAATGAAGGTACTTGAAAGCGTTCTGAAATCACAAATTGACAAAATATTTGAAAAACAACAAAATCCTATGCAGAGAGGATTTACATCAAACAGTTCTTCTGTCAACGCAGCGTTTCTAATATCTGAAACAATCTATGAATCAAAATCAAATGACAAATTGTATATGGCAAGCCTAGATGCCCAAAAGGCGTTTGATACTGTTGATCATCAGGTCCTTTTTAACAAACTCTATCACTTTGGTATCCAAGGACATCTCTGGGTCCTCCTTAGAAACCTATACCGAAATGCAGCGGTGAGGGTCAAATGGAACAACCTGATATCTGACAAGTTCTTTCTACAACAAGGCACGAAGCAAGGTGCGAAACTCAGCACTACGCTATACAAGTGCTACCACAACAGTACACTAGATGCACTCTCAAGAAGTAACCTAGGCACAAATCTTGGTGAAGTCAGGGTAGCAGCCCCTACTTGTGCAGACGATACTGCTTTGCTAGCAACATCAGAGCACGACCTGCAAGCAATGATGGACATTGTTCATTTCTGCTCCACAAAGGACAAAGTGACAATAAATCCGGAGAAATCGGAGGTCCTTACTATCAAAGGCAAACCACCCAGCCCTGTCCATCTTGGCGACACAGTTGTCAAACAGACTACAGAAATAAAACATCTTGGTGTGGTAAGAACTGCGAAGAATGGGCTCAACACAGAAGATAGGTTGAAGACTGCAAATAAGACTATCTATGCCCTCCTCGGCCCGGGTCTCCATGCACGACGAGGTCTATCACCACTTGTGGCATTGAAAATGTGGCAAAGTCATGCCCTCCCCAGATCACTATATGGGTCAGAAGTTTTGAAAGTCAATAAGGCCGATACAGATCGTCTCGAGACACAACAGAGAGCCATGCTGAAACATTTTCAGGGCCTACCTCAACGCACAGCCACAACAGGAGTTTATATTCTCATGGGTACAAAACCTATAGAGACAGCATTAGATCGCAGATATCTTTCCCACTTCATGAATATTGCCAGGCTCGAACATAGTGCGGAGCATATGATACTGTCAAGACAGCTATCAATGGCATGCAATAGTAGCCATTCCTTAGCTACAACAATGAAGAAAGTCCTAGAAAAGTACCAACTACCAGATTCACGAAGCCTTTTCAATAATCCACTACGTAAATATAGATGGAAATCAATGGTCAACGATGCAATAAATAATTATTGGCGACATAAATGGGAGGCAGAAATCTCATCTTTATCATCTCTCCAATACCTACAGATTCAAGACAAACCTACTAAGATTGCGCATAACATATGGAAGTCCATAAAACCTATTGACCATGAAGTTAGACAAGCTGAACTGAAAGCCAGAATTATAACTGGCACGTACGTACTCCAGATGAACACGGCCAAGTTCAACAAAGCGAAGGTTAATGGCACATGCCTCATGTGCAGAGAAAATGATGAGACAATGTACCACTTCCTACTACTATGCAGATCGCTGGAAGAACCGCGAAGAAAAGGGCTCCAGATGATGGCATGCATATTGAATGACATCCATCCAGAGGGTTTCTCGCTGGTCACTAGAGAGAAAAAGCTTCAAAACACTGACACAAACTGAATATGGGATGTATATAACTGTAAAAAGGCATGTGCTTGAGTTCTTTTACACAACGGTTTTTTATTCATTGTATGGATTTATGAAAGAAATTATCTCGGCTGACGAGTCTTCAGACGAGAGTGCCACGATCTAACAGTGGGAAAGTTCAAGAAGAAAAGAAAAGTTGGTAAAGCTAGTGCTCTCCATTCCGTTCATTTCGGTAAATAGTTAATATATTAAACCAGTCTATGATTGGAAATGTGTAAACCCCGTTCGCCGTGATTCGGTTTCGTTTTCAATCATGGCTGCTCGCGGTATAAAAATCGGCCACAACCGACACAAATTATGACTTTGTATAGTTTCTTTTCTTCTGGTTCCGATGATGGCAAAGTAATTTGCAAGCAAACAATAGATGAAGTAATTAGTAATTCAACTATACTGCCACAGGCCTGTGTAGAAAGTATTTTAAATGAAATTATCGATGGTTACAAATTGGTATCGTCAAAACCAAAAAACGTGACTATTCTTCTGTAAGCAAATTAAGGATTGGATGACCAAGTTTCCCTTGTTACAGGTGTTTTATGGGTGGGTTCCTTCCAATATCGAAGAATATTATGTTTAAAAAATACAATGTTCGTCAATTAAAAATATTACCCAATTGATTTGAGCTTACTGTAGGGGGTAAAACATTTTTGGTACCCAATTGTAATGACAAAATACCCAATTACAAAACAAATCAGGGGGTAATTACCCAATTACACCAAAAGCTTATCTGTAGCTCTGATGCCTATATCTATATGTTAATCTTTAAACCAAGAAAATTCTATGTTAAAAAAGGGGCATTGTAACTCAAATAAATTAAGTGTTGTTGCCCTTGACTGGTACCAATGACTGATGATGGATAACAGATAACAAATTAAGTGTTATTGCCCTTGACTGGTACCATTGACTGATGATGGACAGGGGCGTAGCGTGGTCTAATTTGAACTTACTCGAGAACATGGGGTTGGTATGGAAGAGTGGTCTGGAGGTCCTCCTCCAGGAAAATTTTGTATTGTACAATCGCTTTAAACGTATCTGGTGGAGTTTCGAAGTCAATTTTGTCGAATTATATTAGTCAAGATTTAATAAAAAACTGCTGTAACAACGTAAACTTTCTATTCTGAATTTAATTTTTGTTCAGGTATTTGGTATTGTGCGAGCAATGGACAAAGGTATTTCAAATGGCGATAATACCAATAAAACTGTAAAACTGTATCACACAAACACATTCTGTACTTGATCATGTTCAAGATCAAGCAATTATGCGAGCGTAGCGAGCACGAAAACATGCATCGTCATTTGAACAACATCATGGCCGAAACTAGGAATTTTCAAGACGGGGTGCGAAGTCCGGTCTTGAAGAGGTGACGGGATTGTTTGGATGGGTAAGGAGAGGGGTGTAGATCTGCCCGTCCTACTGTCGAAGGTTGTGGCTCATTGCACAGTACATTCATTGAAAAAATGCACTGTTTTTTTGAGATGCCTTCTAAACCACACACTCGTTCTTCTATTGACACTATGCACTGGCAGTAAACTGTTCTTATGCGAGCGAAGTGAGCTAGAAAAATTGCATTGTCTATCTGATATGCATAAAAACCCGTTCTTCAAATGACACTATTCCGAAGCGAGCAAGAACAAAATACATTAGTTATCTGAGCTGCATGGAATAATGGAATACAAAATGTGTTTTCTATTAAATTTGCTCAACTTAATGCTATTTACAGATTAAGTTTAAATATTGAGCGAGTGTAGCGAGCTAGAAAAATGCATTAATAAAGTTATCTGAGCTGCATGAAACACAAAATCATTGATGTTATTAAACGAGTACAAGCGAGAGAATCGAATTACAAGAACATTTCAAAAGCTTTGTTTTTCTGACTGATGCATATGACACAAACCATTTCTCTACCTTATAATATTTACAGAAAAAATGAACATCGAGCGAAACTAGCTCGAAGAAAAATTCAATGCAACTGACTGATGCAAACCATACAAACCCCAGCGTGCCAGTTAGAATTTTTTGTGCTAGCAGCATACCAGCCACGATAATAAAGTAACTGTTATTTAGCCAGCGAAGCGAGTAAGAAAAAATGCATTGCTTGTCTGAACAGCATATCACAGACTAGTTCTAAACTATAGAAGACATTAACAAAAGTATTCAAAAAGTTAATTTGCGAGCGAAGCGAGCTTGAAAAAAATGCAGAATTTATAAATTTCATCCATAAAAATGCAAATTGTTTGATCTAAACAGAATGCCAGCTAACAGAAAGCGCTGTCTTCCGCCTAGCAGCAAACTAGAAAAACATGTTCTCTAAATGTTGATTATGTTCTATGATATTTATTTGGCGAGCGAAGCGAGCTAGAAAAAATGCATTGTTTATCTGAACAGCATGCCACAGACCCGTTCTAAGCTTGAATATATTGACTGAAAAGTAATTATGCGAGCAAGCGAGCTTGAAAAAATTGCAAAGTTTGTAAATTTCACCAACAAAAAAGGCTACTTTGGCCAGGAGCATGCTGAAGATTTGTTTCATACACATTCTCATGAATGACAATATTTTGTTAGATAACGAGCTATAAATGATGCCAATTTTTATATGTGTAGCATACAGCATAAAGTCACGTCCGTTGAAATCGGTTTGTGATAAACTGAAACGTAAAATTCGGCACTAGGGGGGTCGGGGGTATGCTCCCCGGGAAATTTTTGAAAACAACAGATTTATTTTGAGCCTCCTGCTCGTTTTGGGGAACCTAATTTGCAGTATTGAAAAGGTCAGGTCGGACTTTAGATGAGTTACGTAAATATCCCCTTACCCCCCCCCCTGTACAATATCAATGAACATTTTCATACATTTTTCGAATTTTAAACGGTTGCTACTTTTAAGATTTTCATTTTCAACTATACTCGATCGAGTAAACGAGTAATCGGCGCTACGCGCTTGATGGATAACAGATAACAAATTAAGTGTTATTGCCCTTGACTGGTACCATTGACTGATGATGGATAACAGATAACAAATTAAGTGTTATTCACCTATTCTCAGAATACACAGTCAATTCGCATAAAAGTGGGTCGCCCCTACATACAATACACATTTGCAGTTGCATGCCCTCTTTTGGTTGGTTTAAATGATGTGACATAACCCGACTTACTGTGCTACTGGCATTTGCAGATATTCATACAGTTGAAAGGCTATTTCTATTGGCTCAAATGTCAAAATATTGCAAAAAACGTGTGTCGCCAGTTAGGGTGCTTATATTATAGCATCATTATGTATGCTGAATTTACCTTTGTAAACATTTTATCGTATGTTGTGTTACACTACAAATGATGAATTTGAGGTTAAACAGCGAGTTTTTAAAATTTCTTTCATTCTTCTGATTTGTATTCCATCTAAATAGCTGTCGCACGAAATTGAGTAAGCTACGTTACTGACATTTACTGGGTGACGCATCCATTCGTTTTTGCTGATTTTCTCAAATATATTGCATACTATACTGCATGCATGTCTATCATATCATGCAAAGTGGTCATCTTTTGAAGACACAATTAACGTGATGCCGAAAATTGCTCGAAACCCTTCGTCAACCTGTGCGTATGGTTAAGAGTGTAAGCTACGTTACATACGTTTAACGTAGTATGCGTTTAGAATTCAGTTATTTCGTTATACTACAATAGAGCTACAATGTCAAGGATATTGCTGCGTATATTGAATTAGAAAAATCTCTATTTGGATTTGTGTCTGGAACCTTTGATTTAAATAATGTAAGCTACGTGATGTAAGCTACGTTACTGATTTTCCGGCATTTGGTTTAGAATATGTAGAAAAATACACAATACACCTTTAGGAATTGACACAATACACTGCATAACGATTTGCATCCCTTTCTTTGCGTATATTGTCGTTTGTAGAGTTTGTATCAAACGATAAATGTTAAACGGTAACGTAGTTTACAAAACACAGTTCTCTTGTGTATTCTGCATACATACATGTACCTGACATGGAAACGTAATTGTCTTGCACAATTGTGTGTAAACATGCTATTTGAAAAAAATGTCTGTAAATAATGGTTTGGATTCTATTTTTGTAATACTGTATTTATAAGTAGAGAAGTTTACTATTTATTATAAACCTATTCATGTCTTGGACAAAATCGTACAGTGCAATACAACCCGACAGATAACATTTTCCGTAGCATAGAGTCTACATGTTAGGTTTTCTGAGTCCGCATCATGTATGTACGATGTGTTATATTCCGAACATATGTCAATGACGTCAAGACTTAAGTAAAACATATACCTTATTTAGAACGAACGTTGCGTTATATGTAAAAAATATGCCGACATTCATGACGATAATGAATACGCATTTAAAATTAACGCATTTGCGTGCATAAAAGAGCTTTTCCCACTTTTGTAGTTATATAATTAAAGGAATATTACTGCAGCTGGTTTGATCGGTTTGGTAGTATTACATCTCGTTGCTTGCGTTATACCACATCACGCGAGATACGGTATTAAACAAGCAACTATATGATATAGGTAATACAGCACTACGGATCAGCACATTGCAGTGATATTCTGTATGTATCTTAATGTTGCTTAAAGAATATTATCGTATCTTGTTTATATGAATATATACGTTTAGTATATATACGTTTAGTGTTATATAACTGTTCAAGGTAATTGACGAGTCCATGGATACATCTTCAATTATTTATACAGAAGTGTACAATTAAGAAGGTCTGCATATAATATTTTGGGTGCCATAATGAAATAATGTTAGTAGTGACTTCATCGTTATTTGTGACTAAAATTGATATTGTTTGTATGGTTGAGTACCAATATTTGTCACTTAAAAGTTATGAATTTAAAGTTATTGAACTGTTCATGGTGCCGCATTATATCATTTTCTGATTTACAGCATACTATTTAAAACAAACCGTTCGATTTTAACTTCATATTCCAACTAAATGTAGTTGAGTAAGCTACGTTACCACTATGTTTGAAATAATCTACATGTAATATATAGATTTCCAGTACATGTAAAAAGCTGCATTTTCGACCTGTAAATGTCACTTTAAAGCTACGCATGCCAGTGCATATTTGATAGTCTAAGGAATATATTTAAGTGTTCAAACGAGTACGAAACACGGTATACATGACAAGTAAAATGATTTTATTTCATTTTTCTTTTTCTTATGTTAATGTCACCTGTAATTATATATTCAAAAATAATTTTGTTTCTTTCTTCATAATTGGTTTATGGTAGTGACTACAGTAAATAAAATCTTGCTTTTCTTTCATTTATTTTGTTATAGCATGACAGACATGACTTTGTAATATACGTTACTATTACGTGTAATATACGTTACCAGCTTCTCTGGTGTTATTGTGTCATATATATCATCGGGATGTAAAAATTAAAGTAGATAGTAGTTAAAACACATCTGTAGAATTTGTTAACACAACTATTTCCTATATTGTATCAGTTTTGGTTATTTATCTTTAAAGTCGTGATGATATTTCAATAAATTGTGTAAAACGGGTGTATTAAGACAATTTCTTTTCCGTAT
The DNA here is from genome assembly GCA_947247005.1 of Spisula solida. Lineage (NCBI taxonomy): Eukaryota > Metazoa > Mollusca > Bivalvia > Venerida > Mactridae > Spisula > Spisula solida. Next base: position 35,039,325 of record OX365944.1, on the reverse strand, counting down.
CTAAAAACATATTTCGACTGCTGTAGACAAAGTATATTTTAATATGATTACATGATGATAATACATTGACAAATTAACACTTATCATACATTGTCATTTTTAATTAGCTCTGTAGAAACATATGTTTGAGTATTAGGAACAAAATTAGGACTGAGAAGTTTGATCATCACTTAAAATGATAAAAACTCTCTTAAAACTATATTTCTTACATTTGAGTCCTAAAATTTTGGAAATGTCTTTGTAATATATGTTTGTACGGGAAAATAAATGATAGAAGTAGTGGCGAAGAGATTTTATTTTAGGCATTCTGTCATTTTGAAATGACTGTGTATTCTGAGAATAGGTGTATTGCCCTTGACTGGTACCACTCACTGATGATGGATAACAGATAACAAATTAAGTGTTATTGCCCTTGACTGGTACCACTGACTGATGATGGATAACAGATAACAAATTAAGTGAACTACACGTTTCAATGTAGAACAGTCAGATCTCGATACAACAACGTTGTTAGTTTCCAAGAAAAATGTTGTTGTAACGAAAATGTCAGTATACTGAATTGATACAAAGAGCGTTTTAATAGTTTTGTCCCCAAACATGACGTCAGTATAATGCATTTGTCAGTATATCGGATGTCGTTATATCGACACCTGACTGCATCAGAATTCAGGGATAGTAGCTTAGACATTGTATACATTTTTCAGTCAAAAAATAAATATGACATGGATCTGTCCGCGCTTCTGTATAATCGGTGCGATGAACATGTACTTAACATATGATATAATAACATATTTGTTAAGGTATCGAAGTTGTTTACAAACACCAACTGGTACTTAGTAAATACACAAAAGAAGAAATATTTAGTTGTAAAAGTGTAATACCCGATGTGTTTACATCCATTTTGACCCATTTCTAATGCTCCTCACTGTTGAAGAGTACAGAAATTTGAAAATGCGCGGGAAATATAGAAATTTGAAAATGCGCGGGAAATATTATAAATTACACCGTGATACAAAGTTTAGTGCGGTAGACATGCTATAAACAACAATAGGGATCAACAATAAAGCAATGCTTGTCTAGTTGTACGTAATTTATACATTTTTATAATAAGAATCGCACATTTTCTATTCATGAAATTGTGCCCTGTTGTAGCTTCTATAGATCGACTGAACGATTCATTATTCTAAACATTTTTCAAGCTTGCAAAAATATATTTTGGCAAACATAGGATGTTGATTCTTAAGTGGCTGAAACCATAGGAAAAGAGGATACTTCACTCATACAGCCAAAACTAGGTATTTCCATAGGCACATGGTTTAAATTATCCGGGTTTCATATGATCTGAGAGTACCCTTATATATATAGGGTACACTCAGATAATTTGAAACCATAATTAATATGAAACCACGCACGTTAATTAATTGGATTAAACTTCGTGATGAAACCATGTGTCTATGGGTATTTCAGCCTTTTTACTGTTGAAACAAGATTCTATAGGTCGTGAATTCAGCTAGTGTATTTAGCCAGAGACCATAAACATGTACATCGACTCGTTATCTATAGTCTCAGCTTATTGACAGCTGGGAGTTGGGCACTTCGATAATTTTCTCTTTCAGTTACTAGTATGTGTTGAGCATTAATTGTGTCGTGTAATTTTGGTATGTGATGTTTATTATGTTTTCTGTCCTGGGCTGTTTCAATCGAGTGCTGCCCCCCTGTCCGACTTTCTATTGTTGTTTCATTTACTTGGGGCAAATAATACTCGGTGTATGGTCTTTGCTTCGGGACGGTTTTACAAAAAAAGTAAATTGATCATAGATATTACTCATTCAAGGAACTAACCTAGATTCCCCTATAAATATTTAATTGAGATCTAAATTATTTTTAAAATTCTATAAAAACATGTTCATCACGTTGTATGATTACATGGTTGTGTATTCTTACCTCTAATCACAGCTTTGAACAATGTAATGGTGGATGATACCACTAGACAACCGTGGCCTGTAGCATTATTCTTACCTCTAATCACAGCTTTGAACAATGTAATGGTGGATGATACCACTAGACAACCGTGATCTGTAGCATTATACTTACCTCTAATCACAGATTTGAACAATGTAATGGTGAATGATACCACTAGGCAACGATGACCTGTAGCATTATTCTTACCTCTAATCACAGCTTTGAACAATGTAATGGTGGATGATACCACTAGACAATCGTGGCCTGTAGCATTATTCTTACCTATAATCACAGCTTTGAACAATGTAATGGTGGATGATACCACTAGACAATCGTGGCCTGTAGCATTATTCTTACCTCTAATCACAGATTTGAACAATGTAATGGTGGGTGATACCACAAGACAACCGTGATATATAGCATTATTCTTACCGGTAAGCACAACTTCGTGAAATGATGACAGGAACCACTAGACAACCGTGACCTGTAGCATTGTTTTTTTCTCTTAAGCGCAGCTCTGGAATCATTATGCAACCACGTTCTTGTCCCCGAGCACAGCATTGTGTAAAACTGATGGAACCATTAGACAACCGATGCCTTTGTTCTTATCTCTTTGTCAGTTTTGTTTAAATAATACCGATTGGAACCACTAGTCAACCGATGCCTTTGTTCTTATCTATTTGTCAGTTTTGTGTAAATAATACCGATTGGAACCACTAGTCAACCGATGCCTTTGTTCTTATCTCTTTGTCAGTTTTGTGTAAATAATACCGATTGGTACCACTAGTCAACCAATGCTTTAGTTCTTATCTCTTAGCCAACTTTGCGTAATACCGATTGGAACCATTAGACAACAACAACCAGTGCTACCCCAGTGCCGCGGTTTTTATCTTCTTCTTCTTCCGTATACGTCCCGGGTGAGGTGTCGAGCAAGACAGCCAACGCTTGAAAGTGGTTCTGTTTACATCCAAAAATGTTCCGGTATCTATAAGTTAAAACTATGTATCTCTTAGCCAGCTTTGTGTAATACCGATTGCAACCACTGGATAACTAAAACCAGTGCATTTGTTCTTATATCTTAAACAGCGTAGTGAAGTACCGATTGATACCACAGGATAACTACAGCCAGTGCCCTTGTTCTTATATCTTAGGCAGCGTTGTGTAATACCGATTGAAACTACTAGATAACTACAACCAGTGTCCTTGTTCTTATATCTTAGCTTGCTTAGTGAAACCGATTGGAACCACTGGATAACTACAGCCAATGCCCTTGTTCTTATATCTTAGCCAGCTTAGTGAAGTACCGATTGGAACCACTGGATAACTACAGCCAGTGTCCTTGTTCTTATATCTTAGCCAGCTTAGTGAAGTACCGATTGGAACCACTAGATAACTACAACCAGTGCCTTTGGTTTTATATCTTAGCCATATTTGTGTAATACCGATATGAACCACTAGATAACTACAACCAGTGCCTTTGGTTTTATATCTTAGCCATATTTGTGTAATACCGATATGAACCACTAGATAACTACAACCAGTGCCTTTGGTTTTATATCTTAGCCATATTTGTGTAATACCGATATGAACCACTAGATAACTACAACCAGTGCCTTTGGTTTTATATCTTAGCCATATTTGTGTAATACCGATATGAACCACTAGATAACTACAACCAGTGCCTTTGGTTTTATATCTTAGCCATATTTGTGTAATACCGATATGAACCACTAGATAACCACAGCCAGTGCCTTTGGTTTTATATCTTAGCCATATTTGTGTAATACCGATATGAACCACTAGATAACTACAACCAGTGCCTTTGGTTTTATATCTTAGCCATATTTGTGTAATACCGATATGAACCACTAGATAACTACAACCAGTGCCTTTGGTTTTATCTCTTAGCCATATTTGTGTAATACCGATATGAACCACTAGATAACTACAACCAGTGCCTTTGGTTTTATCTCTTAGCCATATTTGTGTAATACCGATATGAACCACTAGATAACCACTACCGGTGCCATTTTTGTTATCTCTTAGCCAGCTTTGTGAAGTACCGATTGAAACCACAGGGTAACTACACATAGGCGTAGGAGCGTCTTCAACATTGGGGGGGGGGCAAACATTTGTGAGGGGGGGGGGGGCGAAATTTTATTTTGAGATATGTGGGGGGAGGTGTCACATTAAGTGTTAATAGCCTTTGTATACTTTGTGTATATAATACTACGGTAAGGTATATCTACTAAGTTGTTTGCTTGTCAAATTACCGGGTTAAAAATGGCATGCTCTCCCGGGAATTTTTTTAAAACAATGGATCAATCTGGTGCGTTCTGAGATACTTTTTTGGTATTTTACTAGACATGTTTTGTTACAAGATCAAGCAAAATTAAGTCCTTATTTTGTAAATATTTTTACCAATTATTGCACAGATGCCCGAATTTTGAGAGTTAGGGGTTTTATAGTAAGGGAATTTAGCATAGCAATGTCAAAGTTGAAACACAATATATGAGCTGGTGCAAACTTTATCTTACAATGTATTTCTGTAGTTCTTGTATATCTTTTCAACAGTACGTGATAACATATTTTATATATTTAAATAATTTTGCAAGCGCAGCGAGCACGAAAATTCACATTTTATACTTTTTTAACAAGGATAAAAGGCAAATTACCTATTACAAGACTATTTTAGGCAGAAAATTATGAATATGGTCTGAATTATTGGGGGGGGGGGCCAAACGATTTGTTGGCCCCCCTTGTCCTAACATTGTGGGGGCCTGGCCCCCCCCCCTGCCCCCCCCCCCCTTCTCCTACGCCCATGCTACAGCCAGTGGATATCCACGACCAGTAGCTTTGTTGTAACCTCTAATCCAGCTTTGCGGAATGGCGACTGGAAACATTACACCACCGCGGTCAGTAGCTTCCTTATAATTGTTGAGCAAAGCTGTATATAATGTTGAAATATATAATAAATATGACTATATCGTTAGGATCAAGCCTGTGGCCTCTTTAGAGTGTTTAGTGCCTTGTACGATTTTTTTATGTTTTCTGTGCTCGGCTAGTTAAGTTAACTACTGCCTTCCCTGTCCGACCAAACGTTATCGTTTTTGATAGGATTTTAATCTTCCTTGAGACACAGACATTGTTTAGATTTTGCTGACAATTGATGAAGATGATCAAATATGATATAACATCTAACTTGGCCTACATTTTATAGAGTTGAGCAGCGTGACAGTTTCATAAATCTAATGTGTTCACAAGCAATTATGAATAGACGGACGGACGCAGAACTATCACAAAAGCTCACCTTTACAATATGTGACAAGTGCGTTAACGAGAGCCAATGGACGATCATTGTAATGCAGGTCTCAATGGTAACCGGCTCACATAAAATTTTGTGCAATTTCTGACTAAGATTCGTGAAATACCAAGAAAACTGAAGCCTCTATAACATGTACAAATATTTCATAATATTTGATTCACTTGCCTAGATTTTCTATCCTAGATGATACACTCGGCATATCCAAGCTCGATTAATCTACCAAATAAATCTGACCAACTCGAACAAGATTTTTGTTGAGATTTTGTCGTCAGTGGCAACGCATACAAATACTCATTCATACCGTCTGACAACTGCATAATTCAGAGCTTCAGATTAGCTGCGTATTGGGGTTAATATTACCCAATTAATTTTCTTAAAAACCGAATAGATTTTGAGGAGAGGGGGTAAGAAAAAACAAAGACAACCTGAAGTACCAAAATAGAAAATGATGTATTAGTGAAAACAGTAAAAGATCAGTTTATTAAATACCCAATTAAAATTTGTCAAAACCCAAACAAAATTGAAACTAGGGGGTAAAATACCCAATTGACTTTTAAAACCTTATCTGTTGCTCTGTGCATGCATATGTAACCGGCTACCAGATGCAATTACTACCACCCTATCCTTGGAAGTCATCAAGTACGAGCGAGAAGAATCACTATGGCAAAGTAAATTAGGACAAACGTGTTACCTCGACAAGGATTATCTATTATTTGACCTAATGGCATATTTTCTGATTCAATATCGAGCTTGACCAATATTCAGTTGAGATGATTATTGTAACACAGTTCCATGACGAATAGACAAAAATTGTGACATTTACTGTCTGCAAGAGTAAGTGTGGACGCAAGACGGACGGATGAAGACCGATCACAAAATTCAATACGTTACCTTATATTATTAGTCCCCTACCGGTTTTTGACCGAAGAGGACTATAGGTTTGCCGTCCGTCCGTGTCCGTCCGTCCTTCAACAAATCTGGATCCTGACATAACTCAAACAGTTTCCAAGCTAGGTTTATGAAACTGATGATATGTGGATAGGGGGCAATAAGACGATTATGCACGTCTAAAATATTTTGATTCTGACAAAAATTGTGGTTGCTATGGCAACAGAAACATTGAAAATGGCTTCAAACCGGTAGACTTCTGTATTGCTTGCAATTCTTAATTACTTGTTTAATTCGAGAATAAGGATAGCCAATCACATCGCCTGTTACTGACTAAGAGTGTTATATGGTGTGACATGATTGGTTGTCCTTATCCTTCAGTAAGATCAATATTGAATATCACCCTGGTCACTTTGTCCCAGGTAAAGTGACAAGTAAGCTTAGCTAAACTACGATTTTAAAGTGGCAAATTTGCTCATAAATGTGTTGACCAATGGAAAATTACACCGTTTGACATTAATCTCGATGGTTTATGTTCGAATCATATTATGGTATTTAAGCGCAATTTTGTTGCACACCATTTGTAATTTGCAAAACTGGGGATTACAAGACATGTAGTATAAGGAATCAGACTTTATAATAGCATTAGTTACTAAGAGTGGTCATACATAAAATCAATATAAAGATTCTTGCTTATAATGTCACATAGTATTACCAAGACTGCATGGTTTACATAAATGAAATACATATAACGATTAAAATAATATCACTATGATGTAATGATCAATCTTGTCTATATACTAATTAACAACAAGTCAATACAGTTTTAACATATACATATACATTCAGGAAAAAATAGGCATTTGTTGAAAGATAAACTCTACACATTTTACACGAGTTTGTGGGTGCATGCACACAAAGTACTACACACTGGAACCAAATATGCGGTTTTCAAACTTTTCTTTCGCATAGGATTCGTGAAATGACTTGTCTTTGAATGCAGATCCGCAGTTGAATGTTTTTTTCTCAGGTATGAACTATCGAGTGATTTGTTAGATTATTTGTGTGCAGATCCACAAACATCACACTTGAATGGTTTTCGCCCAGTATGTATTCTAATATGGCTGTTGACATTAGATCTTTGAAATAGTGCAGATTCGCACACACCACCTTCAAATGGTTTTGCACCAACGTGAATTTCCTGTGTCGTTTAAGAATATCTCTCTTTTTAAATGCAGATCCGTAAACATCACATTTAAATGGCTTTTCTCCAATATGTATTCTCAAGTACCGTGTAAGACTATCCTTGACATTGAATGCAGATCCACAAGTATTTCAGTTGAATGGTCTTTCTCCAGTATGTACCCGCGAGTAATTTGTTAAATTCATCGTGTCTTTGAATGCAGATTCACAAACATCGCACTTGAATGGTTTTTTCTCCAGTATGTACTCTCGTGTAATCTGTTAGATTCATCATGTCTTTGAATGCATATTTGGAATCATCATACTTGAATAGTTTTCCCCAGTATGTATTCTCATTTGATTGATGAGACGCACTACATCTTTGAAAGAATTCACACACACCACATTCAAATGCTTTTGCACCAGTGGCGTGTAGTATTATCATTCTTTCTGAATGCAGATTTGCAATAATACACTTAAAAGACTTTCTCCAGTATGAATTCGCATGTGAATCGTAAGACTACTCTTGTCTTTGAATGCAGATCCACAAACACCACACTTAAAAAATTTTGCATCAGGATGAATTCCCACGTGCTTCCTATGATTATTCTTGTCTTTGAATGCAGATCTACAAACATTACACTTCACTTAAATGGTTTTTCGTATGTATTGTCTTATGTCGTCTAAGATAACTTTCTTTTCTTGAAGGCAGATCAACAAACATCGCACTTAAATGGCTTTTCTGCAATATGTTTTTCATGCGTCTTGTTATACCATTCTAAATAATCTATCACCAGTATGTATTTTCAAGTGTCTCATAAGATCTCATCTTTTGAAAAATGCAATTCCTCACAAACCGCATTCAAATGGCTTTCTGCCAACATGTATTCTTCCGTGACCTATAAGATCACTTACATCAGTGAATACAGATCCGCAAATATTACTTTTAAATGACTTTCTTCAGTACTAGTATGTACACTCATTAAAAGTTATAAGTACACCAACTTTTTTATTATACATGATAGCTTGTTAATTGTTTGCATGTGTTCATGCGAGTAGTATAACCACAATATCCGAATATTGGATATTTGTACTTGGCTTGGTGTAAGCAGTGAACCGTGAATTCTCAAAATTCAGAAAAATGCACGTGCACAACACTTTGTATTGTACAATGTCTTGAAATGTTGATAACAATAACAGCAATACAAAAACCTCAAAAAACCCCATAAAATCTGAAGAATACTGAATACAGAAAGAACAAGATATGTTTGTAAAATATGCATGTCTCATGACAACCGAATAGCCATTTATACTTAAGGCCATCCCGACCTTGACCTTTGACCTATTGACCTACAAATTTGTGAAGTTTTACGATCTTAGGATTCACCATTCTTTCATTGCGGATCAGAAACCGTTGTGTATTCGAAGGCCACGGTAATTTTGACCTTTGAACCATAGCGACCTCAAAATCAATGGGGGTCATCTACTGATGATGAACAACCTTCACTTAAAGTTTGTGGGCTCTAGACCCGTTCGTTCTGGCGTTATTGATCGGAAAACATTAAGTCTACCAACCGACCGATCGACATGCATGTTTTAAGTAATAAACCACACATCTACGATACGGAGACATAAAATACTTCACTACTTACAATTCCTAACATGTTTAAACATAATAACGTTATAATAAACATAATATCATACATGTTGTAGATCTATATTTTGTAATACATGTATTTCAAGCTAGAAGCAAAATAATATACACTATTTGCATGTATTGCTATTTACTGTGTTGGTGTGCCTATAACTTTTAATGAGTGTATGATTGATGAGATTATATCTTTCAAAGAATGCAGATTCACACACACCACATTCAAATGGCTTTGCACCAGCATGAATTTCCTGTGGCGTGTAAGAATATCTCTCTTTTTAAATGCAAATCCGCAAACATCACATTTAAATGGCTTTTCTCCAGTATGTATTCTCAAGTGCCGTGTAAGAATATCCGTGAGATTGAATGCAGATCCACAACTATTTCAGTTGAATGGTCTTTCTCCAGTATGTACTCTCGTGTGTCTTTTAAGATTACTCTTAACATTGAATGCAGACCCACAAATATCGCACTTGAATTGGTGTTCTCCAGTATGTACTCTCGAGTGTTTTATAAGATTTCTCTTGTCTGTGAATGCAGATCCACAAACATCACACTTGAATGGTTTTTCACCAGTATGTAGTCTCATATGATTGATGAGATTACGTCTTTCAATGAATGCAGATCCACACATACCACATTCAAATGGTTTTGCACCAGCATGAACTCTCATGTGACGTAAAAGATAAGTTCTCTGTGTGAATGCAGATTCACAAACATCACACTTAAATGGCTTTTCTCCAGTATGTATTCTCGTGTGAATCCTAAGACTACTTTTATCTCTGAATGCAGATCCACACACATCACACTTAAATGGCTTTTCTCCAGTATGTACTCTCGAGTGTTTTATAAGATTGCTCTTGTTTGTGAATGCAGATCCACACACATCACACTTAAATGGCTTTTCTCCAGTATGTATTCTCGTGTGAATCATAAGACTATTTTTATCTCTGAATGCAGATCCACACACATCACACTTAAATGGCTTTTCTCCAGTATGTATTCTCCTGTGACGAATAAGACTACTTTTATCTCTGAATGCAGATCCACACACATCACACTTAAATGGTTTTTCTCCTGTATGCCTTCTCATGTGCTTCATAAGACAACGTTTATCTTTGAAATCAGACTCACAAACACCACACTTAAATGGATTATCACCAGTATGTAATTCTCAGGTGAATTGTAAGATTCCTCTTTTCTTTGAATGCAGATCCACAAATATCACATTTAAAGGGGTTTTCACCAGTATGTGTTCTCATATGACTCATAAAATGACCCCTTACTCTAAATGCAGATCCACACATATCACACTTGTATGGTTTTTCTCCAGTGTGTATTCTCTTGTGTATTGTCAGATTAGACCTGTGATTAAAAGCTGACCCACAAACAACACACTTAAATAGTTTTTCACCTGTATGTATTCTCATGTGCCTTGTAAATTTACTCTTTACATTGAATGCAGATCCACAGACATCACACGTGAATGGTTTTTCTCCAGTATGTACCCTCGTGTGTCTTTTAAGATTACTCTTAACATTGAATGCAGATCCACAAATATCACACTTAAAGATTTGTTCTCCAGTATGTATTCTCATGTGAATATTAAGGCTTGAATTCTTCTTGAATGTGGATCCACAAACACCGCACACAAAACATTGCTCTTCTGAATGTGTCACCATACTTTCCTTTACAAGTATGTTGTGTGCATTTTCTGGCTCAAAAGGCATTTTTAAGCATTGTTTTCAAGGATAGTTCAACTAATGAATGATATAAAAACCTGTCAATGACAATTTAATATAAATTTTTACAATTTTCAAAACTTGATTAGATCAATGTTTGATCTAATACGAGAAATATGAAACAAGTCTCGAGATATTTGTTTCTCATTATACCAGACCATCCAACTGTCAATATACTACAGTATATATAAAAGCTGCACATCAGTAGTTTCAAATAATATAATTCACGTAAATGCCAGCTATTCTAAACATCATTGGAAACAACCCATCCTGAAAGAAATTGGATTAAAGAGTGTCACTGGTAATAATTAAAAAAGGCCTAATTTTGAAATGGCAATCATTTTGTAATATACTATTATTTACTAACAGATATCAAAATTAGCTGTTTGATTTAAACAAGATGATAAAGATGGCCATAAATCGCTAACCGGAGTACTTTAACCAATAGATAATTCAACCTAAATCTAATGTACCCGGTAGATAACTTTCTAGCCATCTTTCACAAAGGGCCACTGAAAAGGCAGCCTCTACTGTGTGCATAAGGTTTTTTATGGTTTGACATATATATAGTGGTCTAGCTTTTACCTTTACGTCATGACGGTCATCTATTTTTATTTGGCCTAGATTTAATTAAGTCGTACTTTATGTTAACTATCACACAAAAATGTAGTCTCTACAGCATACAGTTATTAAATTTGACATCTTTTTGGCTCGATTAAACTTAAATTGGAAAGGGGACAATAGCTCTGAAAATAAAATGCACGATTACCTCTTCTTTTTACAAAACACGGACAAGTAACTTAACTTATTACATGTCACATGGCTATGGGTAACCCTTTTGATAGCGAACACCTTTTCAAAGTTTCAAATGGATGGATACCTTTTTAGGAATATTTTATACAAAAATCGTTATGTCTTACAAAAATTGTTCCTAAAACTAACACAGACGTTGATGACCATGAGACCACACATGCTGGACATGTTTCCTTCTAAAAGTTGAGCTATAAATGGTTATTATGATGAATATGGACAGTTTAAGTATTTATACCTGAGCCCCTTCCTCAAGAAGAAGTTTCACACAATATACGTGTCCATGGAAACAGGCTTTATGTAAAGATTGAACAAGATCGAAGTTGGAGAGATTCATCATATGACCTTCATTGATAAGTTGTCTCACAAGTTAAACATCATCAGTCTTACATGCGGAATGTAATGGATAACCATCTGAAATCAATGTAAATATAATTTGAACCTTTCGAGAGTTTAATCACCCTTAGTTATACCACATGCGTAAGAATGATAAAACTTTACCATTAATTCCGTCATAACCAACAACCAATGTTTTAAAAACAAGAGCTCCTCGAATTGGGTAAAACATAAGCTAAGAAAGCGAAATATGGACATTTTATTCATTTTTCATCAGTTACAGTCAATGTCACCGGAATGTCAAGATATGTGTTCGAAATTACAACGAATAGTTACACTCATCATTCAAATATTCAAAATTAGTTATTATTTGTCATAGATTGCAAATCTAGTTGAAGAACAATGTACATGTATTAACATTGTTATTGAAGTGTTGAAAGTAACATTTGCCACTATAAGCAAACAAGAGGGCCCTTGGTTTGCTCACCTGTCGCAATAGTTTATGCAGGCCCCTATGGTGACCTCATTTAAAATCAGTTATAACTTCTAAAGATCAAGTAAATGCAGCCTCTATTACATGCATGCCTACATGTTTTCATATTGTCCAACCAGCGACCTTTTTTATTTACATCAGGTTAAATTGTGACCTCTAATGTTGAACAGTTCCATACACAAAGTGCTGTCATGGTTTAACCTAGAGACCTAGTTTTTGACCAATGATGACCATATATCGAACTTGGCCTATACTTTGTTGATATGATCACTGTGACCAAAGTTTAAGAACAATGAGGCCACCAATTGCGACCTCTAGTCACAGCACAAGGTTTTGCTAAGATTTGACCTATTGACGTTAATCCCTTTGACCTAATATCAAACCTGACCTAGAATTTGTTAAGATGATTATTGTGACCAAGTTTCATATTCTTCGTGTAATGGTGACGTGAATCATTAGACAATCATGGCCAATAGCTTTGTTGTTACCTCTAAGTACAGCTTTTCGTGTAAAGGTGACTGGAATCACTAGACAATCATGGCCAGTAGCTTTGTTCTTACCTCTAAGTACAGCTTTTCGTGTAAAGGTGACTGGAATCACTAGACAATCATGGCCAGTAGCTTTGTTCTTACCTCTAAGTACAGCTACGTGTAAAGGTGACTAGAATCACTAGACAGTCACTGCCAGTAGCTTTGTTCTTATCTATAAGTACAGCTTCGTGTAATGGTGACTAGAATCACTAGACAGTCACTGCCAGTAGCTTTGTTCTTATCTATAAGTACAGCTTCGTGTAATGGTGACTAGAATCACTAGACAATCATGGCCAGTAGCTTTGTTCTTACCTCTAAGTACAGCTTCGTGTAAAGACTGAAATCACTAAATAATCATGGCCAGTAGCTTTGTTCTCATCTATAAGTACAGATTCGTGTAATAATGACAGGAACCACTAGACAACCACGACCAGTAGCTTTGTATATCTCTAAGCACAGCTTTGTGAAATATTGATTGGATGGAAGCACTAGACAGTAGACAACTACTACCAATACCTTATCTCATAAAAATTAGATTTCATTCGTGGCATATAATGTGTCTATAAGCAATTGTGAAAAGACGAACGGACGAAAAGCGACCACAAAAGCTCACTTTGATACTATGTGACAAATGAGCTAACAAGGGGTCCTCAAGTCGATCACATGGCATATTAATTGTCAGGTTTTTAGGGTAAGTTGAGTAACATTTAAAATCTCCGACTACGATTGATGAAAATACAATGAAACATGAGCCTGTAGTGCAGGTACAGAGTTTCCATATTATGGACCGGTGACCTAGGTTTTTACCCCAGTCAACTTTCACTAGATTCTGTTAATATCAGCATTATAACCAAGTGCCATACATATTAGGCCAAAGTTAACGAGTTGACCTAATGATCTAGTTTCTGACTCAATATCAAACGTGACCTAGATTCATTGGAGATGATAATTGTAACCCGGTTTCATGAACAATAGGAAAAATTTATTGAACATTTTGTCAATGAGCACAAACAAAAACTATCCTTGCTTCTTTGACGAATGTCACAGGTGAACTAAAATATATCAAGTGGCCAGTTTGATAATAGGTAGGTCAGTGGAAATCTACACCGTTTGACATTAATCTTGAGTTTTTGTGCTCGATTCAAATCTCGACATTGAAGGTTTTTCTACACAAATCGAAATTTGTGAAAATAAGGATTACAAAGTAATAAGGAATACGAGTTTATTTTCAGATACAATAGATATATACAATAAATGAGGTATTATAATGCTCAAAAAATCATAACGACATATACAACAAGAGCAGTCACAGATGGTTGATGCTTCCAATGGTTGTTTGTCACAGAAAAAATACTCCAATTATGTGGAAGAGAGTTATGCTTTTTTGGCACTGCACTATGACTTAATGAGATTCGTTTAACTATGAAGTTTCAAATTGATATATCAAATACACAGTATGAGTTATGACATGAATTGAGTATGAAAAAGTGCCAAGGGGAATAAAGTTTAATAGTTATTTGGCATTACATATCCTCTAGTTGAGATTGAGCGCAGTTTCAAACTGATATCTTTAATACTGTTTGAGTTATGGCCCGGACAAGAATTAAGTATGAAAAGTTACAAAGGGGAATAACTCCAAAAATATGCAATGAAGAGTTATGGTTCTTGAGCACTGCACTTCCCCTAAATGAGATCTATGTACATAAAACGTTTCAAATCAATAGGTGTAATGGGAGCATAAAAATTGATGTATTACTATGTAATCAATTCAAATAATAATTGTACGTGAATGTAGGATTGTATGTATGAAATCCTATGTATAGGTCTTATGAAATTAAAAACGTTAAAAACTAGAAAGATATTATAAAAATATGATTTTTTACATTTCACTACAGCATAACAAACGCTGAGATAGAAATCCATAGTAATAGCATTTTGTATTAAAAATAGTAACAATACTTACACTACTCAACACTTATAACCGATCACTTTTCAAACTCGAAATTTTTTGTGCATGGCAATAGGGAAATATCGGTACTTATCTCAATCGTTATTGCCCGTTGTTTATAAAAACAGTTTTTTTTCATGTGAAATTCAACGTTTGCCTGAGGAAATACAAAAAAATGTTAATAAGTTGACTCATTGTTGATCGCCCAAACAGAAAATATTGCTTAAATAATTACACGTTATAAATCTGTACAGCTTTGAAATTTAGGATATGAAAACAAATGTGAAATGACCTCCCTTTCAATTGAAAATAGAACGAAAAATAATTTCTCAAAATAGTCATAACGCGTGGTGATAGATTAGTCAAATTTCATACACTCCTTCGTTCGTCAATTCTCATCTATCAAACAGAATTATATTAAAATATAAGTGCGTTTTATTTTTATAGGCGACACTGAATTCCCTATGGTGAATTACATTGTCACTTTGAAAATCCAGCTTAATCGTAAAAGTCGATGATTTTAATTTGTTTCACATTTTCTCTACTAAACAACCTTTCGCAGTAAAGCTTTTGATATGCTTTTATTGTTGTCTTATCGTCCATATAAAGTTATTGTTGATCATGTTTAGTTAGTGGACCATATTGAAAATTGATATTGCTGTCAAATATGTAATCCAAATTAAATAAAGTCGTTATTATTATTATGTTTAAAAAATGGGAAACCGACATTGCATTTAATCCAATAATTGTTTTTCTGGTTTTGAGGGTGGTTGTCAATTATAAGGAATACTTATGTTTAGAAATAGTAGAATAATTTTTAAGTTTTATTTTTATGTTGTTTACACCTGGCTTATACATTTACGATCGTCAGAATATTATTCAGATACTAAATGACTGGAATTTTATTAATATATGAAGTGATTGGTTATAAGTGTTGAGTAGTGTATTTCTTTTATTCAAAGCTTTATAACAAAATATAGAAATATGTAATATTTACATTTTCTGACTTCATTTATTCCATGTATACTTTGTTTTACCATAATAGCTATCAGTATATGCAATTCTTTTATGTTAATGAAATATGTTGCATTCAAATATAAAATGAAATTTGTCATCCGAAGTTTTACAAAAATTATTCTTTCTTGAATTTGTATAGATTCTAGCTTATGTGATCTACCTGACTATACTTACAATGTATGAGCTGATACTACATGTCCTAAAAAAGCTCAAATTAAATTTGACTTATGATAGCAACTGACAAATAGGGTCGAAACTAAAAACTAGAATATATCAAGAAAGTTATAGCTCTTGAAGAATTATATAAATGTTATATGTTTCATACGCTTACTCTAAAGAGTTCATGTTAAGTGATGTTATGTTATCATTTTGATCATCTCGTTCTTTATGCATTGCAATAAAACTCCTGACATAACAAGGCGCCATATTGAACTATTTTCAGTCACGTGATAAGAAAATGGCCACCATATGTCATCAGTAAACATATATTTCAATACATGTGTAAGAGAACGGTGAATGCATAGCACTATGGTTGAAAACAAGTCCTACAGGTTTCAAACCACCGTACCAAATTACCAAGCCTGGCCTATTCCTAACAAACGGACGAATAAATGATTATCTAATGCATGATTTACTGGAGGATGATTAATGAATTATAATAAATGTAATGCAATCATACAAATGTATTCTAGCATATACATGGTATCACTTTTATGATATGTCTTCGAACGATCGTAAAAATAAGAAAACTGGTAGGGAGAGATAAAATAACCATCTTATTGACAGATAGATCTTTTTTTAATAATTTCACGCGAACTTAGCTGGACTTATAACTCAGACTAACATTTTGGTGTATTCATACAGTTATACACGATGTGTATTTACTGGAGACAAACGGAAATGGCCGAGCTTTCCCGATTCGTTATGTTATGACTTCTATTGGTACCAGGTACACTGCTATATTTGACACAACTTTAGACGTATACATACAAGAGTTTCAGTTATAATGTGTTGTATGAAGATTCACTGCACTATGTTTGAACTGGGTTTTTATCAGCATGCATTTTTGCATGACGGGTAAGAACACCTTTGGTTGAGAATGAAGATCCACAAACATCACACTTAAATAGTCTTTCTCCAGAATGTATTCTTCTGTGATTTTTAAGAATACTTTTGGTTCTAAATCTTGATAAACAAATATCACACATAAATGGTTTTTCTCCTGTATGTATTCTAATGTGACTCGTAAGATTACTCTTGTCTTTGAACGCATGTCCACAAATATCACACTTAAATGGTTTTTCTCCAGTATGAATTGGTTTGTGACTTGTGAGATTGCCTTTGGTTGTGAATCTTGATCCACAAACATCACACTTAAATGGTTTTTCCTTTTCGCCGTTCCTTTTACTAATATGTGTTCTCATGTGAGTAGTAAGATGAGTTTTGTTTTTGAATGCAAATCCACAAACATCACATATAAATGGTTTTTCACCGGTATGTATTCTAATGTGACTCGTTAGATGACTGTTCTTAATGAATGCAGATCCACAAATTTCACATGTAAAGGGTTTTTCTCCAGTATGTATTAGCATGTGGCCCGAAAGATGATTCTTGTTTTTAAATGCAGATCCACAAACATCACACTTATGTGGTCTTTTGTCAGTATGAATGCTCTTGTGATGATTAAGACAACCCTTGTCCTTGAATACAGATCCACAAACAGCACATTTAGCTCGTTTTTCTCCAGGATGTATGCTCATGTGACTCTTAAGGCTAGATTTATTCTTGAATATAGTTCCACAAACTCCACATGTAAAACATTGGTCTATAGACTGTTTCACCATATCATTCTGCACAAGTTCGCTCTGGACATTTGCATTTTCAGGTTCACAAAGCATTTTCCTAAGTTTTGCTCTACGGATTTTTTCAGCAAATGAATTTGCAGCAATACCAGTATGTCATTGGTATCATTGAACAATCAATTGTCACAATGTTCGAAATATGAACTTATCAATTATTGATCTTACCAGAAACATAAAACAAATCAAAAGATATTTTATGTTTTTTGCTTTTTTCTCATTTCAACACATCAACTGTCTTTCTACTAAACTACGCACATCAGTATTTCCTAATAATATACTTCACATTCATGCCAGCTACTGTTAACATCCGTCGAAAAAATCACATCCTGAAAAGAATTTGATTGGACATTAATATATCTATAAAATTTGCTACTTCTTAAAACATACATTCGACATAAGAACAACATAAAATTTTAAGTATCCTATTTTGGACTTCTATTAAACAACATTTATTTGAACTTTCTTCTCTTTGTGTATATAATGTACCATGTATATATGTTAGTATCTATTTTGTGTATACTAGTACATGTTTATGCTTTTCGTTGCCAAAGTCAAATGGGTTTGCCGATTTCAATTAAGTTTATTGGTTGTTGTTGAAGGTAATACTGGTAAAAATGTAATGACAAAAACAAAGTTAATATATAGAGGAACATGCAATCTTTTGACCACTTATCAAACTATTAAATTATTAACGTTTTAATAAAATAAGTTGGTGGAACATTGAAATGTAATTAACACTTCTAGTTTTGTTTTTATTTTGCGTTCCATAAAGTAATTAACACTAAAATTTATCTAATATGTACATGTCAGTAGAACATGTCAAATATATAGCTCGTATATGCACAATATGTCCCGCCCCTGGAAGTCATATTTTAGATGAATCAAAATGATTTGGAAGAATTTGGTAGGTTACTAAAGGATCATTGTTTTCAAGTTTCATAACAATTGTGCCAATGGTTTATGGTGTGAACATACCAAGTGGTATGCGTCAAGGTTGTCTTGTTAAAATTTGTCAAAGAATAAGCGACTTACGTTTGTTTTTAGCTTTGTGTTGACAGATTTCTTCTTGATGTGTTAGCCAAAAATTACATTGATAACATATCACACGAGGTTTTTCCAAACTGTTTGAGTAGTAAGATAATGTTTGAATAAATTGATATACTGACTGACGACGGACGAAGATCGATCGCAAAAGCTCAACTTGTCACCTTAAGGCTTAAACTCCAGAAAATATTTGTCTCGGTGCTCGGTATGCTACACCTAGTGACCTACAATACGGGAGACTGTGTATTCTCTGGCCCTATGCTATTTCATTATTAATGAAGATGTTTTTAATGTTTTTACATATTTTAGAGAGCTTCATACCAACAATATAATATATTATAATAAAACCATAAACCGCTACAGTACGGCCGTGTTTCCCAAAACAAAATATGCATAGTGTTTCCGAAAAATAGTCCGTGTTTGAACCGATATAATTTATATTTCAATTAAAATAATTTAAAGTATATTATTTATCTAGAAGCTATAAAGTTTCATCGTTAATTTGACACCAACATGAAACAAATCCGTCAATAAATAAAAATTAAACCCATAGGTCCGTGAAACCACTTCTTTTTCTTGTTTAGATTAGATTAGGGCCTGGGAATAAACACTTTCAAATACGGCTCAATGCTACGAACGACAACTCTGCTTGAATTGTCAAACAAAAAGTGTTTCTAGACAGTAGTGCTTTGGCCAGATAACGCCAGCATCTGTATTACCGGTGCGATAATATAAGTTACATTTATTAAGGTATTTAAAATCACCTACAGACACGTTATAAGATACTTAAAATTGCAAAAAGTTATATTACCGAAACTTTTCCAAAAGTGATGTTGTTGTCGATTAAATTCCGCCGTTATTCTTCGGCGCACTTTTCGTTCAGACAATAAAACGCGTCCCCATCACGCGTATGTTGTTTCGGTAATAATTTGTTCTAAATACAAAATGAAGTATAACATTACATATTATAGTGAACTTATCTAGATTCTCTGATAACAGGTGAAATAAATATCTAGAAGAATAAATGTTCTGTTTGAAGAACTAGCTAGGTGTGGAAAAAAGTGTCTTAACATTTTTAGGTTTGTATGCATTTTCACCCATTTTACTTTGAACATAGCTCCACGCTGATGTTGAGTGGCTACTAGCTGGTACAATTACCTCCCTCGTTAATGAAAACGAGCTTCGTAATTTTCTGAAGGAAAGAACACATTATAAACATTGACACACTTTTAATCACATGAGTATAAGGTATTTGTTGCATAAAATAAAAACTTTAAGTGAATTGATTAAAAGATGTTTTTATGAAACTTAGTGTCGAGAATATAATTGAGTTTCTAAAAATAGAAGCATCATTTCTGTAACACAGGATACTCGTGCAACTTGCCTTATTCGCAACTCGTTGAAGTTTTTAATACAATGTTTGCGTTAATTCCTTCGTAACTCTGCCTCGTGATATTTTTTCACTGAATTTTTTAATCGCACATGCTGATGTTTTGTGAAGGAACGAAACATAGTTTTGGAGTTTAATTTGTTTATTTGCAGAAACAACTGTAACCGTATATTCAATAAACGCTTATTATGTATTTTATTGAGTTGTTTTGTCATTTTTGAGCGCACAAACAAATATGACCAATAAATTTGCTTTTTGCGGGGCGTAAATAGTACCAGCAAATTTGTCTAGTGTATTTTGTTGCGGTAATAATATACGGCTTGTTTTCCTTTATGCGTAAAGTAAGTAAGTAAAGTAATGGTTTTATTTTAGGTGGATAACATATTTGTAGAAATCAATCTTCAATATGGTCCACAGTGTATATGGGTTAATCCGCAGATCGTGTTAGAATATGTAGCGAAACTAATTACTTGTTTATTTTTTACCTTCGTGGCATTTCTTGTGGTTTACTTCAACATGTTGTCTATCTTATTTTAAACTTGCAAATCTTCAGCATTCTGTAGTTGTTTAGTATTTTTACATCCAAAACTATGTAGGGTATTAATACCCTATAGAATTAACACTACTGTAGCATAAATTGCCTGAAATATGTTCGCATTCCATGAAAACGAATTGCAAATTGGACCGAATAACTTACTGATGTTTACGCTGTAGTTTGTTGATGTTACAGTTCGATCACGTTTGCTTTTAATAATTCACAAAACATGTTAGAAGGAAACTCTGTGTTATTTTGAAGAGGAAAATACTGAGTGCGCAATATCGAGAGTGGTTTAAATTCCTTATTATCAACAAACCTTTCATAAAGCAACCGCCAGTAGCTTTCTATTACATATTATGTCATAAATTCTTGGTTAGGTTGGAAAATTACATAATACAAATTTTTAGCCCGATCTGTGAGTCAGCACCTTTAAACTTCCTTTTGGGTAAAATAGGCTCATAACTTTTATTAAGAAGCGCCTTGAGATGCAGATTTCAAATATGTATGAGTACTTACGACCTTCTACTTCTAAGCCTGTGATATGTATTTGTCTATGTTTACCTAGGCCATATTTTTTATTTATGTAAATGGCTAAAGGTAGTTTTATAGGTTATTATGTTTAATGTATGTTTATATGGCAATTTGCTTGTAATAAATGGTAAATGATAAGCTTCAACTTAAGTTTTGGTTGAAATTAGTTAGCACTTAGGCAGATCAATACATGTAAGATGTGATGTGTAATGTGTTATACAGAACTTCTCATGGTCTCCACACTCTAATCTAAACTTTAAATGGATAGCTCTTTAAAAAAATCTAGATAATCTAGGTTTGTCAAATTATTGGTTGCAACGTGTTGATTCTTCATTCAGCTTCAAAATAATTGTTGATGAAAGACTGAAGGAGGACTTTGTCCAAAAGCACAATTTTAAGTTTGAAAAAATATTTGAATATATTTTCATTTTATTTATTGAATATACTTTGTAAATTTAGATGTATTGATCCCCAGTAACCTTATTGAAAAGGGTAGGTTTTTTAATATTGACAGAAATTCTAGGCGTTGTCATGCATGTAATTCTGGTCAGAGCTATTTATATATGAAACAGTTCAAAACTGCCGGAACTGAGAAGTGGTGTATCAAGATTAGTACCATGTAGTTGCTGAATGTACAATTTACGCCCCACAGTCAATATTTTCAAGTAGAGAAGGTGCTTGCATAGCAAGTTGCTCATATAAACTAAAAGTTCACCAAAATCAGTATAATACTTATTGAATATCAGTAGAGAATGACTGCGTAGCGTGCTACTAAGATAAACACTGTACATGCAAGTGCAAATCAAGCTAGAAACAAGACTGCGTTCAATAAATGCTTATGCCCCCATGGAAGCCTCGTCCATAAAAAAACAAAGTCAATCAGGGGCCATAATTCTGTTAAAATATTGGACAGTGTTACATGGCTCTGATAATGTAAGGGTCTTATGATGGTTAACAAGTATGCCAAGTTTGAAGGCAATGCCATGATGGACATGATGTGAGACAAAACGGTCATGCAATTAAGGTTAACCAAGAATTGGACGATTTAAAAGTCTCAAGTCCAAACAGGGAGTTTACATACTACATTTTGTATCTGTAAATATATTTATAGAATAGGTCTTGGTCCAGAAAAGGTCACTGTGAAGGTCAAAATGAGGTTAGATGATACAGGCGTGTGGAGTGTTCATATACAACATCCATGCAAGTATGAAAGCTTTGTACATTTGTAGCAAGCCATATTGATTATAGAAGAAAAGGTCGATTTGGGTTAACCAAGAATTTGGCCCTTCAATAAGTCCAAAATTAGGTCGTGGTGAAGGTCAAAATGGTGTCAGGTTATACAGGCGTGTGGAGAGTGTTCATATACAATATCTATGCAAGTATGAAGCTTTGTAGCAAGCCATATTAATGCTAGAAGAAACAGTCAGTTCGGGTTCACCAGGACAGACCAATGGACAGGTGAATCACTATATGCCTCCCAATCTGTCGATACGGGGGCATAAAAATTATACTGTACAACTGAATATAGTTAAAATGAAATCGTGAAACATGCTGTGCAGATTAAAGATGCATTTTTTCTAGCTCGCTTCACATGCACAAGAAAGTCACAAGCAGAGAATTATTTTGTAGACATGTTGCTCAGGTACGCTTCGGTCACACAATTTTTTTGGGAGAAGGAGGCATGTCAGTATTTATACCAACCAGACCTAACACCAAATCCTGTATCTGCCCCTACTAATGGATGTGAAAATAAAAGCACAAAGAAATGATGACATTCTTCATTTTATTATCAAAACAATGGTTAAAGTCTATGTTACAGATAATTCATCAAAAACAACAAATACAATACAAGAAATGTTACCAGAGTGACAAATAATACCACCACAATAATAACAGCGTATAATTACTGAAGTATGGTATATATACTAATATGTTGGCTTGATATTGTGCAATATGAGCATCTGAGAGCAACATACGGAGCATTTTGACATTAAACTATATATATGTTGCAGGAACTTCTTGGACTCTTCAACTGTGTGTGTTGCATATAACACATTTTGTGGGGTCATAAGTACATGAGTATCTAATTTCTAAAGAGCATATGTTAAGAAAATCCCTAAATCATGGAGGCTTTGAAGAGGGTCTAGTAATGAACCGAAACATATGCCTAATCATTGATCATGATTTTACAGTAATTAGATACATAATTCAATGTTTCAATTTGAGCAAGACAACTGGAATGGACGTTAATAATATATAGATAAACAATAAGAGAGTTTTAGCTGAAACACATTTAGTAAACAATAAACAAAATGATGAGATGTATGACATAAAATGTATAATGATATTGACAACAGGATGTAAATGACCTGCTTGTACCATAACATGACTCAATTCTGTTGTAAATGGTAAAACAAGTACCGGTATGTGATATCTGTCCCACTACTGACATAAAATTAGCCACTATGCATGGTAACATAGCACCAACTGACTTCAAAGGTAAATTTTGCCCAAGGGTTTTTCTGCAGGTCATGTCTCGAAACCTCTGTATAGTCAGTTAGGTCATGTCTCGAAACCTCTGTAGAGTCAGTTAGGTCATGTCTCGAAACCTCTGTATAGTCAGTTAGGTCATGTCTCGAAACCTCTGTAATGTCAGTTAGGTCATGTCTCGAAACATCTGTATAGTCAGTTAGGTCATGTCTCGAAACCTCTGTTTTGTCAGTTATGTCAGTTAGGTCATGTCTCGAAACCTCTGTATAGTCAGTTAGGTCATGTATCGAAACCTCTGTATAGTCAGTTAGGTCATGTCTCGAAACCTCTGTAATGTCAGTTAGGTCATGTCTCGAAACCTCTGTATAGTCAGTTAGGTCATGTATCGAAACCTCTGTAGAGTCAGTTAGGTAATGTCTCGAAACCTCTGTATAGTCAGTTAGGTAATGTCTCGAAACCTCTGTATAGTCAGTTAGGTCATGTCCCATTAATATGACCTTTGAGCTAGAAGTCTGGCAGTTGAACATAACACATTGTTATAATATTGGCAAGTTATTTCAAATCCAACAAGTAATGGACTGGGCACAAAAATGCTCAAATGACCTGGTGAGACAGAAAAAACACATGATTATCCATATGGCACCCACAATTTTGCAGGCCATTACAAAAACTTTTCAACACCTCTTGTAATTACCGTATTGTTTGTACATAACACAGAACAGTTTATCTAATGATGTACCAATGTTATGGTAACCCTTTAACCATGACGACGTATAAAAACACCCAATTGAATATTACTCCTCAATCGTCCATGCCAATATTTCTGTACAGGTATGACATTGATTCATGATTGTGAATTCTCCTTATAGCTTCTACCAGCATGCCACTAATATCTACAGTCTTTATCTTATGACACTGCATTTTCTGTATTTCATGAGGAACTGTGTTCGTGACCACAACCTGTAATGAAGGACAAATAAATTATTTATTATAAAATACCATTGACATTGTTCATGTACCAGTCAATATTATGGCTGCCGGGTCGGCAAAATATTGACTGGTGCATTATTGATAAGAGGATGTGAATCAAGTCCATGTCTACAAGAAAATTTATGGCATAACTGATATCTGTCGATTTTGAAAAACGCAAAACATGGGGTTTGTATCCTAAGTAAAGGGCTGCTATACAGAGTGCCTTTATTCACTTACCTACTGATCAATTAAATATGGTGAACATACATAATCTCCAATAGAAAGCACTATGAAGCACTTTTCTAGGTTAATGGTGATGAGACTAAGTACATGTACCGGTAGTTATGTTTGCTCAAAAGATTATGAATAGCAAGATTAAATAAAATGAACTTTTTAGGTTTTTTTCTATCTATATAAACGTCTGAAGCCCCTTTTTGGTAAACTAGCAGCTGCACGTCAGGTGCAAAATAAAAAGTATTTTAATGTTTTGAAAGAAGACGTCAAATAAAGATAGTGAGAAAGAAATAAAGTACAATAGTGTTAGATACAAGATGAAAATATTCTTACTTCATCAATACACGAGTCCTCGATGAGCCTGGGTGCATCTGAGGATAAGAGTCCATGTGTAGCCATAGCATAAATCTTATATGCACCACGTTCCTTCAGTACCTCAGAGATCTTCACAAACGACATCACATCATCAATCATATCATCCTGTAACGTAAATACTTCACTTGTAACAATTGGTATTCATTGTGGCCCTGTTTCCAGTGCTTCCACGATAATTCGTCGAAAGACACTTCGTCGAATACGACAATTTGCCAAATGTGTCATCAGGTCAGATTATATATTTTGTCAAATATGTCAGTTGGTCTACATTAATTTCGACAAAATTGGTCGTAAATTGGTCAAAAACTAATTATTCCAACTTGCATAATATTTGACCAAAATTGTGGTTTTTCTTTTTTATTTGAAAACTTTTTAGTAGTTTGTAAGTTGGAACATCTGCACAGGCATTTAATTATGCAGATTCCTATCATTTGCAAACTCCACAAACTTACATCATTATGTTTACAGTATTTATAAACAAGAGCCGTCCGTGACGGGTGATGCTCCCCGTGGTATGTTTGTCACAGAAAAAATACTCCAGAATATGCAAAAGAGAGTTATGGTTCTTAGCCATTGCACTTTCCCTCAATGAGATCTATTTACCTATGAAGTTTCAAATTGATATCTCTAATACGGTTTGAATTATGGCATAGACAGGAATTAAGTATGAAAAATTACAAAGGGGAATAACTAAAAAAATATGCAATGGAGAGTCATGGTTTTTGTGCACTGCACTGTCATTCAATGAGATATATTCACCTATGAAGTTTCAAATTGATATCTCAAATACTGTTTGAGTTATGGCCCGGGCAAGAATTAAGTATGAATAAAGTATGAAAAATAACAAAGGGCAATAACTCCAAAAATAGGTTATGTAGAGTTGTGGTTCTTGAGCACTGCACTTCTACTCATTGAGATATATCCACCTATGAAGTTTCATGATGATACCTCACATACTTTTTGAGTTAGGCTCCGGACAAAAGCTAAGTATGAAAAAAAACAAAGGGCAATAACTCCAAAAATAGGTTATGTAGAGTTGTGGTTCTTGAGCACTGCACTTCTACTCATTGAGATATATCCACCTATGAAGTTTCATGATGATACCTCACACACTTTTTGAGATAGGCTCCGGACAAAAGCTAAGTATGAAAAAACCCAAAGGGCAATAACTCCAAAAATAGGTTATGTAGAGTTGTGGTTCTTGAGCACTGCACTTCTACTCATTGAGATATATCCACCTATGAAGTTTCATGATGATACCTCACATACTTTTTGAGTTAGGCTCCGGACAAAAATATCGGACGGAATGACGGACGGACAAAGCGGCAACTATATGCTCCCCCGAATTTTCGGGGAGCATAATAAATAAACATACCACAATGATTGCAATTCTTCCACCTACATCACCGACAACATTTAACGGAGGCTTCTCCTTGGCATGCATGGCTGAAGATAGAAGAAAGGTATTACATTATCATTACAACCCTTAACACTCACCTAGAACATGTTTACTGCAACAAGAATGTAGAGATACTTACAAAAGAAAGTCAAAGTACGGATATCTAAGATTGTACAGAAAAATGTAAGCTTTATTTTATACTACGAATGCAGGTAAAAGAGATAAGCAAAGTTATGTACATCAACGTAAAAAAAATTACCATGCAAAACCATGACTAGGATCTACCTTAACTTAAGGTACTGTACTTCAATACATTCAATACATAACACACTACATGTATCAGAAAAATTGAAGTTTTTAGTTCATGTAAAAACTCTGATTTCAAACACAAAAGAGAACAGTTCTTACGTTGAGTGGGGGGTGGGATGTTAATACAGTTCAAACGTTTTGTTCAACAAAATAATTCTTTCATTCCCTCAGAATAATGAACATGGGACATAATATATATGAAACACTAGGAAAGGCTTGCTTCAACCTGAGACAGTTAGTCAGATTATCTCAATATATGTATAGTAACTTGAATATCAAAACAATGGATAAAAGGCGGTTACAAACAAACATGTCTGCATAAATATTAAATAGGCATCATTTCCATTCAACTGAGGTGATTCATAAAACACACCTTCATTGTCATTTAACAATGGTTAGTTGAGTTACTTTTTATATTAGCATTAACAGCTTTATAAATATAAATAATAACAATGCAAATGTCATAAACTTGGAAGTCACAGGTATCAAAAGGGTAGGTTTCAGAGTGCTTCCCATACTGACTGTACTTAATGAACACCTGACTAGGAAGACTTCAGGGGTGTCAACAGAGTCAAACTAGAACTGTCGCCATTCGGCAGACTAATATACCCCCCGCGTTGCAAAATCATTGCAGCTAATTCTTTTCTTTATGCATATCTACATGTTGAGGTTGTTCATCTGTTCAAGTTTGAAGAAAATGCTGCAAAAACTGTAGGAGAAGTTGCGTCCACAAGAACTATTCACTGTATATTGTATAGTGCATAAAAGTAGAAAGGGCCATAATTCTGTCAAAAATTGTGGCAGCATAAATTCTTTTCTTTATGCACATCTACATGTTGAGGTTGTTCATCTATTAAAGTTTGAAAGAAATGCTGCAAAAACTGTAAGAGGAGTTGCGTCCACAAGAACTGTTCACTATATATTGTATAGTGCATAAAAGTACAAAGGGCCATAATTCTGTCAAAAATTGTCGCAGCGCAAATTCTTTCCTTTATGCACATCTACATGTTGCGGTTGTTTATCTGTTAAAGTTTGAAGGAAATGCTGCAAAAACTGTAGGAGGAGTTGCGTCCACAAGAACTATTCACTATATATTGTATAGTGCATAAAAGTACAGAGGGCCATAATTCTGTCAAAAATTGTTGCAGCGTAAATTCTTTCCTTTATGCACATCTACATGTTGAGGTTGTTCATATGTGAAAGTTTGAAGGAAATGCTGCAAAAACTGTAGGAGAAATTGCGTCCACAAGAACTATTCACTGTATATAGTATAGTGCATAAAAGTACAAAGGGCCATAATTCTGTCAAAAATTGTAGCAGCGCAAATTCTTTCCTTTATGCACATCTGCATGTTGAGGTTGTTCATATGTGAAAGTTTGAAGGAAATGCTGCAAAAACTGTAGGAGGAGTTGCGTCCACAAGAACTATTCACTATATATTGTATAGTGCATAAAAGTACAAAGGGCCATAATTCTGTCAAAAATTGTCGCAGCGTAAATTCTTTCCTTTATGCACATCTACATGTTGAGGTTGTTCATCTGTGAAAGTTTGAAGGAAATGCTGCAAAAACTGTAGGAGGAGTTGCGTCCACAAGAATGCGTCTACGGACGGACGGACGGACGGACGGACAGACAAGCTGAATCCAGTATACAACTCGTTGTGCGAGGGGGGGGGGTATAATAAAAAATCCTGAAAATCATACACGGCCGAACATTTTTTTCCAAACAAAAGGCCTTCAACCACATTGTTTCCATATACTCAGTTTGTATTGCACAAAATCCTTCATAGAATATTAAATTGACCATAACTTTGCTGTTTCTTGAGATATTTTCATCAAATAACTTTTATATTGGTCAGAAATAGTAGCTCTTGAAGGACAGATAAATCCGAAATTCCAGATAAATCAGGAATATTGACACCCCTGAAAACTTGGAAAGAGTTTTGAAACATTTTAAGGACACAGGGTCTCATCTCTATCAAACAGTCTCTCTGAAGGAGTCACATGTAAAATTGAAAGCTTGTCAAGTCAAACATGTAGCACATAGGGAGCACAGTGGTTTATGTGAAGATGTCTTTTAAAGGACATATTAACACATGATGCACAATGAATTACAGGTTAGTCTAGTGTTTGCTCATTATGTACCATAATTAATCCTAAGTGGTAAATTTATCTCAAATATAGGATACATAATGTACACAAAAAATAACATTGTGTACCATTGTTAATCCTAAGTGGTAAATTTATCTCAAATATAGGATACATGTACATAATGTACACAAAAATAACATTGTGTACCATTGTTAATCCTAAGTGGTAAATTTATCTCAAATATAGGATACATGTACATAATGTACACAAAAATAACATTGTGTACCATTGTTAATCATAAGTGGTAAATTTATCTCAAATATAGGATATATAATGTACACAAAAATAACATTGTGTACCATTGTTAATCCTATAGTCCAGTCAGGATAAAAATCCAGTGACGCAGCGGTCGAGTCCACTATAACGGTGTAAAACCAATTATAAAAGCTTATACTGTACAAACAACTATAATTTCAATGCTAAACTAACATGCTATAATCGCTCTACCTGTTCAGACAATGGTTGTGATTTTTTGCGTACACATTAACTGCAACGTCACTGTCACAATATCCTAACTGGACTATAAGTGGTAAATTTATCTCAAATAAAGGAAACATAATGTCCACATTAGCACTACATAGCTCTACATTAGATACATATACAGGGTGTTAAAAAGTTTGTTCTCAAAATGTGAATTGACAGTATTTTTACCTGAACTATATACGCAGTGAACAATTTCAATTTCTTACTCTAATAGCTTCATTAAATGCCAGACAGAGTAGAACAATGATAGAACACTCTGGAATTTAACCTAAACACTTAACATACTTCTGACGCCAGAAAAATAAACTATTGAAACTTAAGCATTGAGAACAAACTTTTTTAACACCCTGTATATAGAGGATATTACATGAGTGTCTTAATTTTCTTTTCATATTGAATTAATTAAACAAGTTGAACAAAACAATTAAATCAAAAAGTGAAGCTCTGCCGAGTGTAAGAAATTCAATGTGAAAAGTCACAAATGTAATGTTCATTTTATAAAATGATGTTACTAAGCTTTTCTGATCGAAACATCAAAAGCGTTTTCCACATGATGAGATTTGCGTATTATAAATTATGTACATAGATGAAATATGATACATTTTAACACTTAAGAAAAGTGCATGGGTGTCTGATACATACATGTATAATAGATAGGCCTGTATTGTTATCATTCAATATGTCTAACTAAACCTAGGAGTATCATCTCCATTCAACAGGTAAAAGCAACCTAGTAGTTTGGGACACATTGAATCATAACCTTATTCAAGCCTTCTGGTCACATCAGATGTACACATGTAAATGATTACTTAAGGGCACTTTTGAGGAATTGACTGGTGTTTCATGCCACTGCCATAAGACTATCCATTCCCAATGACTGTCCTTTGAAAGGTTAACTAACATCGCAATATATTTCAAATTCTAAACATGTCAATCTTTTTCTTGTGATTTACGGACAAGGCAATTTTTCTACTATATATGAGCCAGTTCCAAGAGCCTTGTGACCTGTCTGGATATTTGTGAAAGAAATAGATCTTGCAACCAAGTAATCATTGGACTGATATGACACAGGCTTTACTTACACTGCATATTACAAACATAGTGTAGCATAATTATTGTAGGGAAATAATTATCATAGGGAGGTAGACAGCAGGTAAAGAAACAAATTAAAGGGTTGACTTGCAGGACTGGCTTGCAATGAATATGTTAGAAGAATACAGTAAAGCAAAATTCACAGGCTATTCACAGACTTATTTATTACTAGTTTGCAGTGGTATTCTTATAGTATTGGTACAATTCACACATTATTGTCCATACTTGTTAGAACTATTTCATATATTTTACTGAAATTGCCTAGAGATAAAAGCAAACATGAAAACCAATTCATTACAGTAAAACATTGCTTTAAAATGTCTTCGTAATCAACTCAATCCTAAGATCACCTCAACAATTAGAAAACTATCTTGAAGACCACAGTTTTACTATTATAATTCTACCTAAATAAAATATAACACGTATTTGCACTTTTTTTAAAGAACACAAGGGATGTCTAATATTGAGGTTTTACTGCATTGAAATATTCAATACAATTTTACTATTTACAGCCATCAGGGGTCCTGATTTACAGTAGCATAGAAACATGTATCAAAACTCATGGGCAGGGGTCCTACGGATGAACAATGCCCAATCCTGAAAAAAGACGGAGGTCTATTCTTCGGAGTCATTAATTAGCAGGCCTCAACAAATATCTTTAAAAGCACTTGTCCAGCAATATAGACAAAGAAGAAAACCCCAAAATCTTACTTGTCCTGCTATATATATAAAGAAGGAAAAAATTGTGCAGGACGAGTGGACGAGTGGATTTATTGAGGCCTGATTAGCACAAATCCCTATACTAAAACTCAGTTTCAAATGTTCTATTATTCAAATTCAGGTTTTGAAATTTCAAATGACTGCAACCCAGTCAATTTAATGAGTTTTTTTTAATCTTATAACTTTTTCCTGCTTTTTCTGGAATTGTAGGACCCCTGATGGGTTAAACACTGTTGCAAACACCTATGTAGGACCCCTGATGGGTTAAACACTGTTGCAAACACCTATGTAGGACCCCTGATGGGTTAAACAATGTTGCAAACACCTATGTAGGACCCCTGATGGGTTAAACACTGTTGCAAACACCTATGTAGGACCCCTGATGGGTTAAACACTGTTGCAAACACCTATGCAATGGCAGTAATTTCTCCAAGAAACTGACTATGATCATGAAAGCACAGTGCGACAATGGAAGCGTTGAAATAAGCAACCAATGCTGCAAGTTAGAAGATGCATTCCATTACCATTTGTCAAGACAATCTCTTTTTGTTTCACAAAGGAAGGTCCTTAAAATGCAAAAGAGCCTTTAAAGTCCTCGAAAATTTGGGGTTGTGAAACAGTGGGAACCCTAAATACGAAGTTTTTCTGATGAAATCTGGAGTTATGTATTGTTTATTTACCTCTAGCCCGTCGTATTTTCAGATCTGTCAAAAAGATGGCCACTATAAACAAGCAGATTTATACTACCGGTAATTGCATGTACTAGCAAGGCATGTTTTATGCTAAATGTCTGCAACTATGATACAAAATGGCTAATTAAAATACTAAAATGTTAAACTAGAATTGCCACAGTGTGATGTATAATTCCCTACAATACCACCTTGTCACAGAAGTATGGCAACCATAGGAAATACAAGTACAAGTAATCTGTGTAAAAAAGGGACATTAGGTCTGTATTAAAAGAGAGTAAAAAGTTAAGTTGTTAACAGATATGCAAAAAACTTATAAAAAAATTCAAACAAATTTGAATAAACACACAAACTGATTAGCAAAAAAGATGAAACTAGTTTTTTTACACAAAACATATGTCTCCCACAAAGGGCCATAATTTTTGGAATAATAATCCAAACAAAAATTCCTGACTACATTTACAATTTTGCTTAATATCAAGTATTCATGTGAAGTTTTATTGAAATCTGACCTATGATTATAGAAAACAAGTCACTAAGAATTGCAGGCAATACAGAAGTCCTCTACCGGTTTGAAGCCATGACCTTAAAATTATTTTAAATGTTTCTGTTGCCATAGCAACCACAAGAACGAAAATATTATTTAGATTGGCATAATCTCCTTATTGGCACCTACCCACATACCAAGTTTCATAAACCTAGCTTGGAAACTGTTTGAGTTATGTCAGGATCCAGATTTTATTACGGACAGACGGACAGCAAACCTATAGTCCCTTCCGGTTGAAACCGGTAGGGGACTAACAAACATGGACTAACTTTGTGACGTACATCCGCTGGACAGACATCCAGCACAAAAACCATATGTCTCCCCCCAACTATATGTGGGAGACGTTAGTACAAAGCGCATTGGCCGGCCATAAAAAGAAATACCATACTGCAACCATAACCAGGAATTGTTTTAGACTTAAGTTTACAAACATAATGACGTACATTACAAACAAGGTTAAGTGATATCGGTATATAATCCACTCTCAGAGAAAATATTAATTCAGGGTGGCTACAGAAATTGACGAATGAAATTCCCTGATTATCCCCCGATTTTACCCTGACTGAAAGGTGATTTTCCATGATTACAGCTGAACATTTGGCCATCAACCTCCCTTTATAACTATGGAATTCTATGTATACCTTTACCACAAAACTCATTATTTATACCAATCTTAAAATAAATACATGTTGCTAACAGTCAGTAGAAACACATCTATTTCATGGGCGTAGGAGCGTCTTCAACATTGGGGGGGCCAAACATTTGGGAGGAGGGGGGGGGGGGGCTAAAAAAATTTTTTTTGAGATATGTGGGGGTCACATTAAGTGTTAATAACCTATAGTGAATGTTTGTGTTTATAATCACTAAGGTAATGTATATCTACTAAGTTGTTTCCGTGTCAAAATACCGGGTAATAAAATTGAATCCTATCATAAACTAGTATTGTTGTTGCTGTTTATTATGTTGTTTATTTATTATGTTGTTGTTAATCTGTTTCTCTTTTTCAGTGGACCATATTGAAAATTGATATTACTGTCAAATATGTAATCCACAATAAATAAAGTCGTTATTATTATTATTGTAAGTAGGGGGGTCCGGGGGCATGCTCCCCCGGGAAATTTTTAAAACATTGGATCAATCTGGTGCGTTCTGAGATAATTATTTGGTATTTAAAAAGACATGTTTCGTTACAAGATCAATCAAAATTAAGTCCTTATTTTGTAAATATTTTTTCTAAGTATTGCACAGATGCTCGAATTCTGAGAGTTAACTTAAGTGGCTTTAATAGTAAGGGAATTTAACATAGCAATGACAAAGTTTAAAAGCAATATAGGAGCTGGTGCAAACTTTATGTATTT
The DNA here is from genome assembly GCA_947247005.1 of Spisula solida. Classification (NCBI taxonomy): domain Eukaryota; kingdom Metazoa; phylum Mollusca; class Bivalvia; order Venerida; family Mactridae; genus Spisula; species Spisula solida. The sequence goes on along the minus strand of OX365944.1, from coordinate 35,005,259 downwards.
CTGTAGTTCTTCAACAGTTACGTGATAACATATTTCATAGATTAAAATCATTTTGCGAGCGAAGCGAGCACGAAAATTAACATTTTATACTTTTTAACCAGGGATAAAAGGCAATTTACCTATTACAAGACTATTTTAGGCGGAAAATTATGAATATGGTGTGAATTATTGGGGGGGCCAAACGATATGTTGGCCCCCCCTGTCCTAACATTGGGGGGGGCCTGGCCCCCCTGGCCCCCCCTTCTCCTACGCCCATGTATTTGATACAGTCATGAAGAGAAGCTACCAGTAGACACATATTTTCCTCATTTTTTTGTAAAATTCCCTGATAATTCCCTGATTTTTTCCCAATTTTGAAATTATCTGATTTTTCCATGCAGGGCTTGCTTTGACATTATCCCTGTTTTCCAGAGTCTGTTGCCACCCTGTTAATTAGCACAAAGTAAACAAGATGGCTGTATATCACTCACCTGAGTAGACATTGGTATTTTGGAAGAATTAAATTACTATGAGAAGTGGATGAGTACCACTGAGTGATCACTCCTATGAAGTTTGGTCAACATCCAATTTGCAGTTAAGTTTATTTTCTCCTTTAGTTTTGAGTTGGACATTGTGCCGTGTAATTGTGGTATGTGATGTATTATGTTTTCTGTGCTCGGCTTGTTAAGTTGAGTGCTGCCTTCCCAGTCTGATTTTCTATCACATTTATTGTATCTTTTGGTTGTTTGGGAGGTGGAAGGCATTTACTGAGTTTTCACTCTTAAAATCTTTCATTTGACCTTCACCTATATACATTGCCCACCAAAAAATAACTAGAGCTGTCGCAATTCGGCAGACTAATATACCCCCGCCGGCAAAGGGCCATAATTCCGCCAAAATTCATTGCAGCGCAAATTCCTTTCTAAATGCACATCTATATGTTGAGGTTGTTCATTTGTGACAGACAGACAGACAGACAGACAGACAGACAGACAGACAGACAGACAGACAGACAGACAGACAGACAGACAGACAGACAGACAGACAGACAGACAGACAGACAGACAGACAGACAGACAGACAGACAGACAGACAGACAGACAGACAGACAGACAGACAGACAGACAGACAGACAGACAGACAGACAGACAGACAGACAGACAGACAGACAGACAGACAGACAGACAGACAGACAGACAGACAGACAGACAGACAGACAGACAGACAGACAGACAGACAGACAGACAGACAGACAGACAGACAGACAGACAGACAGACAGACAGACAGACAGACAGACAGACAGACAGACAGACAGACAGACAGACAGACAGACAGACAGACAGACAGACAGACAGACAGACAGACAGACAGACAGACAGACAGACAGACAGACAGACAGACAGACAGACAGACAGACAGACAGACAGACAGACAGACAGACAGACAGACAGACAGACAGACAGACAGACAGACAGACAGACAGACAGACAGACAGACAGACAGACAGACAGACAGACAGACAGACAGACAGACAGACAGACAGACAGACAGACAGACAGACAGACAGACAGACAGACAGACAGACAGACAGACAGACAGACAGACAGACAGACAGACAGACAGACAGACAGACAGACAGACAGACAGACAGACAGACAGACAGACAGACAGACAGACAGACAGACAGACAGACAGACAGACAGACAGACAGACAAGCTGAATCCAGTATACCCCCCTTACAACTCGTTGTGCGGGGGTATAAATATACAGAGGTCATTTCCCCATTTACTCATGTGCAATAAAACTATTTGCAGAACAGTGAAGCAGCACTATTACTGAAGACAAGGAATGCTTTTGTTTATTAAGTCTAAAGACCATACATTAATTGGTAGCCTAAGTGTATCTACATAACCAAACTACAGATCAACTCTGTAAAATGTTAACGAAATGTTGATGCACAAGGTGCAAAGCAGGAAATAGTCTCCATTTGCGATGTAGAAGATGGCAGACAAATAACCCTTAAGTAGGCAGAGATTAATTCCTACGTTACACAAGGGACCCCAATCAAGCAAAACAAGATGTGTGTAAAACATGTATGCCCCCATGGCAGTCTAATAATCAGAAATGGTAAGTGTCAAAGTGACCTTGACCTTTGACCTCAAAATCAATTGGGGTCATCTACTGTTCATGACCAATCTCCATATTACCGGTAAGTTTGAACATCCTAGGGCAAAGTGTTCTTGAGTTATTGAACATAAACAATTTGATCTATCAACAGACCAACCTACCAACCGACATGTGCAAAGCAATATACCCCTCATTAAAGAGGGGGGCATAAAACCACAATATGTTTTAGCAAATTGGTTATAATGTATGAGAGAATATCTGCTAGTCGAGCATGCTAACACGTTGCTAACACTTCAAACAGGGCTATTACATGGCATGTAGATGTTGGCGGCAGTGTACGGGGAATGCAACTGGGTGCTATTACCCTGACCTGCATCTGAAACAGGATGTAGCAATTAAACCAAACATGCCATCATATAACAAATACAACATATTACTACCGGTACTACATACCAACATTCACAAGTTGTGTACAAGCCTAGATGTATTTGAGCTTCTGAATATTGTGCTAAATCATCATAATATACAGTCAAACCTGTGTTAGAAGTCACCTGAACTATGCTAACACCTGCCTAAAGTATAGTCTTCATAAAATCCCAATCTGTTATTCTTCCTTTGGCGCCAAAAGGCTGCGAGATGCTGTCAGATACGACATTGTTGCACCAAAGGGACATATTTTTCATACATCTCGCATAGTCTAATTTAATAGTAATTAAAGCAGTAAAAGCAGTAAAAGTAAATGCTTGTATAAAGTTAAAACTTGGATTGACATGTTAAACAGTGAACGGTTGATATATTAATAAATATTTAAATATCTTTAAGCTGTTATGAGGCTTGTTTGGAAATTGTTGAGACAATCACAATTTTCAAAATGTCAAAAGCTGTTTTTATTCAAACATGATACAAGCATGTAAAAATCTAACAATTATGGAATAAGTCATTCAAACTACAGTGGGTAGATTCAATAAGGTAAGACTGTTTTTGCCAAAAAAAACCAAGATTGGTATTATACTAGATTAACAAATAACATTATTATATAGTCCCTGGCGGGCTTGGGCATCAACCGTCCCTCTGGACTATGCAGATGTTATAGCCCGAAAAAGCATGCGTTAACCCTACATTAGTGTTTCACAAAGTGATGTTATTAAAGTGAATTATCTCTATGACAGTCTTTTTTACATTAAATTTGCAATAGCGGATTTTGGTTCGATCAGTGAATCGTTGGCCCTGTCTCGTGGATCGAATCGCCACTAACCTGACGATCCACAGTCCTTATTTCTATATTCAAAGAGCAATCAAAGGAGAACATTCTTGGATTCAATATTTAGTTAGATTTCTTTCTGTCATTGCCCCATATAATTCATCGGATTCATTAATTTCCAAACAAGCCTCATACCTTCAAAGCTATATCGGTAAAGATTAGAAAACTTAATAAAAATATTTCAAATCCACCCAGTAATGACAGCTGTCAATGAAGGTTAGCATAGAATATGCACAGGTTAAGTACAAATGTACAAGAGCCAACTTTAATTAAGAAGGCAAAAGCTCTGTAAACTTGTGCAACAACTTGTAAGTTTTGAGTGTATTAAACTAAGTATAACAGGATGTAAGATGAAATTGTCTAAAGGTTAAAAGCGATTGGACAGACAGGAATATCTAACAAAGCCATGGTAACAGTTCCTACTTGCCTGAGCGTAACCCATGCACTTTCTTAAACACTACAATGCAACATAACACTTTGTTGCATATAAAAAAGATAAGGCCAAAAATAAAATGTCACCAACATGGAGTTTGTTCATTTCATTGTTCACATGTTCAGGTAATACACAAGTCCCTTTTAAAACTACAGCTGTTGTCATTGGTCTGACTAATATACCCAATGTGGCAAAGGTCACAGCAGCAAGTTCCTTCCTTTATGCACATGTTAAGGTTGTTCATCTGATAAAGTTTGAATAAAATCCTGCTAAAACCACAAGTAACTGTATCATTGAAAAATAGTAAAAAAATCTTTACTCCTTATCAATGATACAGTTACCTGTGGCTAAAACTGTAGGAGTTAATAATTTAATTACGCCCACAAGAATGTGTCTACGGACGGTATCAAGATTTGGTGATATAAGAAATCACAATAAAAAAGATGACTGAAATATGGATATTGATAAAGGAAGTCCCCATCATTAGCATGATTGAAACTGTAACAAACACATATCGGTGACAAATATTTAGTCCTTATAAAACAATGAAAATACTGTTCTAGTTGCAGAGAAAGCATACAATGAATGTACAATATCTAACAAAAGATGCATTGTGTCTAATAATTTCTACTTTACTTGCGGACAAATTCAACATGCCTTCAGGATACAAAATTTACCAGCATGCATCGATTTCTATTCAGTGTAATACCCGGCCATTCCTAATGAGCGTTTAGTGAAAAATTTAAACAACTCTTTTTTTAAAAAGAAGCACAGTAATTTCCGACATTTTCCCAACACTTTGTAAGTACTTGACCTAGGACTTGCATCAGGCAATTGATCAATCAGTGTTTCACAGTATTTATGATAATTACCCCCCCCCCCTTCTCCTTATGACCTTGGTTAAAGTTTGTGTCAATGTGTGAACTCAATAGTGGATGAAAATAAGAGTAACAGTTGAAACATTGATGGAAGAATAAGCATAGAGATTTATCAGGGAATCTAAAATAGGGATTCCCACCCCCACCCAACCCCATTGGAAGCTTGTATGACAGTTTTGTGCCATATAATTCTTCGATAGCCTTCAGGTAGAATGTACACTTTGAAAGTGAAAGGTATGGATTTCAAGGTACTAGTATTTCTTGTGCTTAATGTTCAGCATGTAAAACGCGAAATCTGGCGTATCTTCTCTCAAATTCTCATGGAGGAAAATGTCACATTGAATTCAATATCCATCCAAATCAATTCTTTCATAAAAACAGTCAGTCCCAGCTGACAATACCCAACTAGCTAAAATATTACCATGTTTACTTGATTCTGATAGAACATGTCTACACCAAAGCGCTCCTGTATATCTATTGTGTAACATATGATGTTTGTGATACATGTATGCCCCAATGGCAGCCCAATAGCATGTCAAAGGTCATGGTGACCTTGACCTACTGACCTCAAAAACATTGATGATACCCAACCTCCCTGTAAAGCTTGGAAGATCCTGGGGCCAACTACACTGTACCTAAGTAGTTCTCTAAGGGTAAAATTTCACAATATTAAAAAGTTTAAGTTTTAAGTTACCAATTTTCGAGGGCTGTTTTCAGCAGTTCAGCCATTCAGACACCCTTTGACATTTAATTACATAGGATATTTTATACCATACAATCTTTACCAACAGATCAATAATGTAGGAAAAAATATAGGCATTACTATACTCCATATTCCATAATTGTACATGGTGACAGAATATTTCATCGGTAAGTATCATTATACCTGGAATTGGATTAATTCCGAAGTCAGCTTCCTGCATGGAGGGTGGTGGAGAAGTACGACCATCACACGGTTCATCTTCGTCTTTCTCTTCTCCGTGTATCACAGCTATACTCAGACGTAAACGTTCAGCAAATGAGGTTACACGCTTAACAGAATTTGGATTTCTGGCTACTATCACAGCATTACGGAAATCTGGTATCTGTAACAGACAAATACATGTATTTACAGAATAACTGCCGTAACATACAAAGACAAGTATTTACAGAATAATAAATCAATAACTGCTATCTGCCACCTATGCAACCGATGTCATCAAACTCAATTCAACAATAATGTTTACGGTTAAAGTAGTCTTGCCATTTATTAGAGAAGTACTGTACTTGGTGGCTGAGTGAACATGGGGTGTCAAAGTGGCCATGGAGTGTGAGTGGTCATGGAGTGTTCAAGTGGCCATGGAGTGTGAGTGGTCATAGAGTGTTTGAGTGGCCATGGAGTGTTTGTTGGTGGCTGAGTGACCATGGAGTGTTAAAATGGCCATTGAGTGTTTGAGTGGTCATGGAGTGTTCAAGTGGCCATGGAGTGTTTTAGTGGTCATGGAGTGTTAGAAAAGCCATGGAGTGTTCAAGTGGTCATGAAGTGTTCAAGTGGCCATGGAGTATTTGAGTGGCCATGGAGTGTTCCTTGGTGGCTGAGTGACCATGGAGTATTCGAGTGGCCATGGAGTGTTCACGTGGCCATGGAGTGTTAGAGTGGTCATGGAGTGTCAAAGTGGCCATGGAGTGATCAAGTGGTCATGGGGTGTTATAGTGGTCATGGAGTGTTCGAGTGGCCATGGAGTGTTCGAGTGGTCATGGAGTGATTGAGTGGTCATGGAGTGTTTGAGTGGTCATGGGTTGTTAGAGAAGCCATTGAGTGTTAGAGTGGCCATTGAGTGTTAGAGTGGCCATCAAGTGTTAGAGTAGCCATCAAGTGTTAGTGGCCATGTGAGTGTTAGAGTGGCCATCAAGTGTTAGAGTAGCCATCAAGTGTTAGTGGCCATGTGAGTGTTAGAGTGGCCATTGAGTGTTAGAGTAGCCATTGAGAGTTAGAGTGGCCATGTGAGTGTTAGAGTGGCCATTGAGAGTTAGAGTGGCCATGTGAGTGTTAGAGTGGCCATTGAGAGTTAGAGTGGCCATTGAGTGTTAGAGTGGCCATTGAGAGTTAGAGTGGCCATGTGAGTGTTAGAGTGGCCATTGAGAGTTAGAGTGGCCATGTGAGTGTTAGAGTGGCCATTGAGAGTTAGAGTGGCCATTGAGAGTTAGAGTGGCCATTGAGTGTTAGAGTGGCCATTGAGTGTTAGAGTGGCCATTGAGAGTTAGAGTGGCCATGTGAGTGTTAGAGTGACCATTGAGAGTTAGAGTGGCCATCAAGTGTTAGTGTTCAGTTAGAGGATAGGAGGAATATTATAAGCACTTACGGTTCCCTGAATGTATTCTATAAGGAATGGAGAAGCTCTCAGGTTATCCACAGGGATGTCAAAGAATCCCTGGATTTCTTTCTGATGAAGATCAACAGTGATTATATGTGTAAGACCTGAAATGAAACAGTGAATAGAATATTAGAAAGCAGAAAACTAGAAAATTCTTAAAATCTTAGATTTTCCTTAACATAAGTGTATCAGCAAGAAAATCCAATGATAGACATTTCATATAGTTTTGAAGCATACTACTATAATCACATGGAAACAAGTTTTTTCTAAAAATTACAGGACATAAGCACTGCACAACTTTTTAAATTAAGTCAAAATATTTAAGTTTTCACTTAAGATGCTTTGAGTATACCAGCCCTTGAATTTTGTCTGACCATAGGTTCAATAAGGTTCTGACCATAGGTTCAATAAGGTTCTGGCCATAGGTTCAATAAGGTTCTGGCCATAGGTTCAATAAGTTTCTGACCATAGGTTCAATAAGGGTCTAACCATAGTTTCAATAAGGGTCTGACCATAGGTTCAATAAGGGTCTGACAATAGCTTCAATAAGGGTATGCCCATAGGTTCAATAAGGTTCTGGCCATAGGTTCAATAAGTTCTGACCATAGGTTCAATAAGATTCTGACCATATGTTCAATAAGGTTCTGACCATAGGTTCAATAAGTTCTGACCATAGGTTCAATAAGGTTCTGACCATATGTTCAATAAGGTTCTGACCATAGGTTCAATAAGGTTCAAGAAAATTTCAATGATAATCCTTGTCTTAATTCAAGTAACTATTTAGTTTGTATCAGCAGCAGACAATTGTCACATTCCAAGTTGTTTTAATGAGTAGGCAGAATGGCAACACTACATTTACTCAAATATTAGGAATTTTTATGGGAGCTTTTACAACTTACAAGTTAATGAAATAAAATGATTTGTTGTTCACATACCAGAATTACTGAGCATCTTTGCAAGAAGTTTACACACAATTGATCCACGTTTTCTCATTTTACTTTGTTTAGAGTATGGTATATATGGTATGACTCCGACAATATTACGTGCTGAACTTGTCTTACAGGCATAGGCAATTATCTGTAACTCCATCATATCATTATTTACATCTCTGAAATAGAAAATAAGTAAATTAAGAGATACAGTATAACCTCCGTAGAGCGACATCCGGCGGAGACAGAAAAAACTGCCGCTCTGCGGAGGTGTCGCTCTGTAGAGGTTGATTGTTTCAGAATGTCGTTCATAGACTATTGAGTGTACATAATCACAGTAATTTTAAATTGACGTCGTTTGTTTCTGATTAAATGCATAAAATTAATTTGTTTACATCTCGCGTGTAACTTGGTCAGTGCATAATATTATGCTGAAATTGACATGATTAACCATTAACACGACGTGAACGTGAATTTCCTTTCTTATACTGATTGATAAGCGCATATTGATAATTCATTTAAAATTATTAATAACGACTTTGATTAAAAAAAATCGAATTTAATGCACCTCAGCAAGTGCATGGTATGTACGGTGTTACTGTGTCATATTGTCAAACTGATCCCAAAGACAGTCGCTAATTTACTTGCGCCCGTGGCTATCGTTACCTGATGAGCGATAATTATTATAATCCACGAAGGTGCGAAAACTAGAAAACAACATCGTATGGAGTTATGTAAACACGTGTGAATATGCCGTTGTAAAAACACACCTGTCGCTTCTCAGAGGTAAACCATACAAAAGGTAAACAATTTAATGGCCGTTTGCCGCTCTGTGGAGGTGTTGTTCTACGGAGGTTAAAATAAGAGTGAAAGCGAACGGGGGGAAATGAAACTGCCGCTTCTCGGAGGTTGCCGCTTCTCAGAGGTGCCGTTTCGGGAGGTTATACTGTAATACTTGAATTTGTTGAATTAAAAGCACATTATTTTATTTTTTCCTATGAGATATTGAAGCATCTTAGTCTGAGCAAGATCTCATCACAAATATTGGCATATGTCTTTATGTTAATTTCCATGCGAGGCTGGACTCAAAATTAGCATCAAGTCAAGTCACTCAACAAAAATGTTAATCTGGGTTTATTACAGTAAAATTTCAAGGACTGAAGCTTCAGATATATCTCTAATTCTGACTCTGATTTTAGCAAAATCTCAATTTGAGTTGAGATTTCTACTTGAGATGCTTTGGGAGATCAGGGCCTGACTATTAAAATCATTAAATAAAGACAGATTTGATCATAGAAATATATCATTTGACAATTGATACGAAAGACAGTAATCATGTAGTCAGCTTCTTTCTTTTTTCAACACAAATGAAGGTTTACATAGCTTTTTCCTTCTTCGAAAATGCATATTGTCAATGTTACGACTGCATGCAAGCTTTCTTTTCTTTTTAAAGGTGAAAAAAATGATCAAATATTGGCATAATATATCTTCAACCTGAATAAAACATAATACATACTTAGTTCCTGTTTGGATGATATATATGTCTTTTCCTCTGATTGACTCCTTTATTTCTACAACAGTCTCTGAAAGGTAGCAGATAATGTTATGGTAAAGGAACACCATTTTACATCATAACAAAAACAAACCTTATACAAACACCTTAAAAGTTGATGACAAAGAATAACAGAATATTAACATGGATTTTACATGGATTTCGAAAATCATAAGAAGAAAATTATGTATAATTCAATTTGTTAAACCTCAATGACTGCTTGCAGGTAACTAGCAGTCCAGCGTACATGTCTATTTCAATAGATGCACAAAACAAAAGTTTGAGCTAATTATGCCTTTCAAGTGCCCAGCTCAGTACATGGAAGAAGAAGAATCAGAACTTTTCCTTGAGAAGTACACCGGGATCTAGAGCCAGCATGCTTCTGTGGACTAATGTGCCTCATAGTCCCTAGATGAGAAATGACACAAAATACCATAATGGTGGTTTATTCAGATAGCAGATCATGTGTCCATATATGTTTTATCTCAATGATGCTGTAGTTTAAACTAAGGATTGGCAAATGCCACTCAGATATCATATCATAAAGAACAGAACAGAAATCACCTCTATTTGCTTTATGGTAGCAGCAACAATCACACAGATGAGTTGACAGTTTACTGAAATAAACAAAGAAACAAATCATCAGGGTTCTAAGCGCAAACAAAAATGTCCACTGAAATAAAAAGTAAATTAAATGTCGTCTAAACTTACCGGTAAGTCAAAGTTTATTTACCAACAAAATATTTCGTTCACTGTCACGTGGTTATTAGCATCGACCATTTGTCAGTAAAATCCAAAAATACCCCTAAGCTCCAAGTCCAAGAACTTCAACAATTATTGAAGTAAAAAAAAATAACTTGTAAATCGAACCTGATATTTAGCATTTTAAACCATATCCTAGCCTTGCAAAAACAGTACATTCCAAACTTTTTGTATAGTATATTGCATATTAATTTGTGAGAAATGTGACAAGCACAAGTAAAACACTTTCTTCGTCAAAATGACCCTATGTGTGCCGTGATGTGCACACAGCATGTGTTCCGATGTAAACATCCTGTTGTTATGTCTGCAATTTTTATACAAATGTATTTTATTTTACTGATGATTTGTTAACAGTGATATCAGAATATTGCTTCTACTTCGTCGTAAACTCCCGATACGGGCTGTGGTGATTGTGGGTTCTTTCCGCTCATAGAACTCTTTCTGTTACTGAACCAGTCTAGGACAGGTCAAAGGTAATAACAGTTTCAGTCAGTCAAACACTGAGAGTAAGTTGAAAAAGCATTGTCTACAGGCAAAAGAAATCGCATAAAAAGCTTCCCGTGAAGTTAAAAATCGATTTTTAGTCAGATTTTTTTGTGTTTACACCTGTGTTCAAGCTCTTTGCTAAAAATGGATTTGCCAAAATATCACGTCACATGAACAACCTAATATTGGGGCCCAAACAGGGGCACTTTTGGCGCTATTTCAATGACGTACAGTAGACATTACCGGACACTCTTTTTCGAATATTTTTCGATGGATATTTAGAAAAATATGGCCAAAAATGTTTAGAATAGGGTTCGTACTTCACACTTTTGCAAAAATATTCATGATTTCCGCAATAAGAACTCGTGACGCATGAAGTATCCTGCCAGGGGGCGTTCTGTGAGAGGTTAAAATCCGTTTTAAACCGTACTGTGTTTACCGATCAAAAATCGAATACTGTAAAATCATTTAATTTTGATGGGATGAAATTTCGTGGTTTTGTTGAAAAAGAGCATTTCGTGGGGACGTAAATTCGTGGATTTCGTATTTCAGTAAAATAAAATCGGGTCAAAACCTGCACTTATTATCAGAATTACAATACTTAAACATCAATCAATGCTAATAAATAATATTGTTAATTTACGTAAGTCTGTTTATGAACTGACAAGCAAACATGGATTGATGCATAAACCCTCTAATACGCCGTCATATTATCATTGCTTCTCATTTAGATCACAATTCATAGTGATGATCATACTAATATGTCAAAACTGTTTATTGCAATGTGTGGTTACACAATATACTATATAACGATTACCTAACACTCAATTTTAAAATCCACAAAGTGTCATCATTTCTATTGTTTATATGGCGCAGGTAATTTATAAATTTGTGCTAAACACTTTGGGTCAAGCTGAAATTGATTGCAGTATTTGACACGTCTAAAAATAGACACAGTGGTACTGTGTAAGTTTACCTGTGTGTAGATCTAGTGGAAGCTGCTTACACCCAGTTATTAGGACATACGCATTTTAAACCAAGCATAGTTTATGAAGTCACAATTCAGAAAAAAATTAATCCCGTATTGGAAACGTAATAAGCTTTGATCAGGTAATGAATTGACAGTCTGATAAAATTAATTATATTTTATGCTGTAAGTAAACTACCAAAATCCTAGACTCATAAAGGGACTTATTTAAACCTGTAATTTGTAAACAAAAATGGCGGCCGCTGTAAATTTGCACATTGTCAATTTACATATTAGTTGGTAAAATTGTTTGTTGGGATTTGATTTCGTAGTGGAGGTCATCCACAAAATCCACGAAATTTAATCCCCCACGAATATTAATGATTTTACAGTAAAACAATTAAAAACAACCCGAAGTCTTTCAGATTGATGGGCAAGATATGAAAAATGTTACTCAACTGATATTTGTGGACAAACCTTTGCCAATAACACTGAAATAAGAGGCGGACGAAAAAAAAAAAAAAAAGTTTCAGGAGGCGCGGAGATTCGATAGCGAGACCTTCTCTACAGCAGATTTTTCCATACTTGTTAACCGCTCGGCCATCGTCTCAACATAGAATTTCATTCCTAAAAATTCTACATAATAAAATTAATCAAGCACGCGCCACTTTTGCGCATACCATTGTTTTCCCTCACGTCGCTTATGTCAACAATGCAGCGGCGGACGATATTTTCGATGAATAAGTAATGCTTTGAATATTTTTTTTCTATCAGATTTCTTTTACTCACGATTCTGTGTGATTTGATACAAAGATCAATGAATTATTCAACTAAATAAAGCGTCTGGACTGTTTGTTAGGTAATATCTACTGTCTGGTATTATCTCCTTTGCCAGTAGAGGTCCGGTTACCCGACCTCTAGTCTGGAGGTCCGGTAACCGGACCTCTAGCCACTTTCGAATGTGAAATGCACATCATTGTTCTTCTCAGTGATACATTTAGAGGTTATGGTATCATGGAACGAGGCAGCCTGTCTGCGGAAGGTAAGTAGCATTACCTTAAGCATTGTGTATTGTTACACGGGACAGAGAAGGACCAAATTTACCATCGGCTCTGCCCTTTACCAATACCACCAGTACTCCAGTAGAGCTATCATTTTTTCAGTTCAGAAGAAAAAACGTCAAACTCAAAGGACTAATCCAAAATGAAAGGCTCTAACTACTCAGTCTTTTACGTCATTGATGCAGAAGTTTGAACAGAGCTAGAACATGGACTCCACGGCAACCGATCAAAGTCACAGCACTTTCGTTTTCTGCAGTCAGGATTACAAAGGGAGACAACCCAGTTCCCAATGGTTGAACATGCATGTAAATATGCTTCCATGTCAACACTTGCATAACGATCAACATAACAGGAGCGTAACAAGATAATTACTCTGCAATCATCTGTGCCAATTCAGGATGTGAATTCCCTGAAACTACCACCATTGGGCATTTTTGTCCTTTCAGAGACATGTTTTGCGTTCTGTTTTGATTTCTGCACGTCCTTGACTTTACCGCTTATATCAATACTAAAATTTTCGAAAAGAACAGCGGGTAATACGACAAAATGTTAAAATTATTCGTTATAAATTCATTTAAATGTCTTACAGTATAATATTATTTTTGAATATCGTTCTAATAGTTGTTCAAATCACTTATTTCTTTAGTTGTTTTCGGAAGGTCCTAAGCATTTGATGTATGGTATAAATTCCGTTATTTTCCGTACATTTTTCCCGGGGTCACCTTGTCGGGGACCGTAAATTATTTCTTCTTAAATTAGCGTTAACATAGACTGGGTGCCTCTGGACGATAAATAGTTAGACGGTTTGAAAATATTACAAATCTAAATTTAGCCTATGCAAATAGATTTATGTTTTATCACTATATATATTTGATCACATTTTCATAATCCTGCTTGTTATGACACCTCATTGCCTATTATGTCAAAGGAAAGTGAATTGCGCTGGTGGAGAAAACTTCTGGTAGGGAAACTACGTTCTGGCTGAGGCTATAGATAACAACATTCTATAGGCAGTTTGTCGGTATTCCTTATATATGAGTATGCAACTACCTTTACAGTTATGATTACTGCGATAGGTTTTTGGACAAATGCTCACCACCAATCTCATTTAAATCAAATCCATATAAGGCTTCACTACTTTACACTGATATATAGGCGAAGCTAAATGTTAGACTCTGATTTTAATGAGATTGGCTCACCACTTGCCTCGAATTTGTTTATGTACTGTTACGAATGGGAATTCACGTTCAAGTTATCTTCTGAAAAACGTACAGTCTGACCATATAATGGAAGCGTTTGATATAATGGACACGTATGTTTTGTCTTTGTTTAATAAGTTTAGCCATCCTGCGACAATTACTGAGACCACGCACGTTAATTCATAAAACTTCGTGCTGAGACTAAGCTAGATAGTCTGACTTATTCTGTTCCACGTTATTTTCAACTAATTAAGAGTATTTTTGCAGAATTTGTTTGTGATCCCGAGAAGGTATTTTTCGAAAATTCAACAAAACCCAAACGCGGAATATCGTTCACACACACACATACATGCACATGAACCGTCACAAGGGCGAATTCAGAGGGCGCGGAGGAGGGCGCACATCCCCTAAAATAATCGGAGCATGGGTATTTTGTCTTTTGTTCTAGGTGAAAAACACACTAAAATATGCCTTTTTGCGGTCGCTACGCTCGCAAAATATCATTAAATACTAAAGTATAGTATTAAGTAGCTGTTGAAAAACATCTATGCTTCAAAAAGTGAATTCTTCGTAGCTCTTATTGCCTTGCTATAAACCCCTCCTCATAATAACATTTACGCCCCCTAACACAAAATCCTGTAACCGCCCTTGCGCCAACCTGGGTATTGCGAATAAATGAGTGGTGTAGTCAAAATGTTGTTCAATACTCCGTACACAAACGATATACTATGCAATACTCGGTACACTAAAATCAATGTACAGTTACTTTTGTGTTTTTATTGTACTTTCGTAAATTTGGTCTGAACAATAATTGATAATGCAATCATTCCGACGACATTAGCAGTTTCATGTTCAACATTTGTAAGAGAGCAGTCTATTGCAAGGAGTATTAAACACTTAAACGAATATCTGCTATACTTTGATGTATGGCTATAAACTTATCTGGAAATGCTTATACTGCTTTGAGATACGTGAAGGAATCAGTAGTTCGGAAAATAGCAAGGCTGAACTTACACTCGTTCCGAGTTCAATGTAATGATATTAATCAACTTTACTTGCAATATCCAGTGTACAGTTAGTATCAACCCCTGTGACACATGACTTCTTCCCACAATGGTTGTTCGGACGGTACACAGTGTAACTGTAATTATATAGCCATCTCTCAGTTGTTCCTCGAAACCGAAGGACATTGGCCAATCAGACCGGGGGAAAACCGGATGGCCACGCACTTACGATTGTCTCAGCCGAACCAAGCAATCACCAACATTTATTCAGTTGATTTTAATATAAAGGTAGTGTAAATGAACCTGAAAGTTGAATTGTGATGTGTATAATACTACCATAATAGTCCACCTGGTCAGCACAGTTGGTGGAGTGATACACTGTCACCTAGGTCACAGCGGACTGTCCTGGCCCCTATAGACTGTCCTCCTGGCCCCTATAGACTGTCTTCCTTGCCCCTATAAACTGTCCTCCCGGCCCCTATAGACTGTCCTCCTGGCCCCTATAGACTGTCTTCCTTGCCCCTATAAACTGTCCTCCCGGCCCCTATAGACTGTCCTCCTGGCCCCTATAGACTGTCCTCCTGGCACATATAGACTGTCCTCCCCGCCCATAAAGCCTGCCCTCCTGGCCCCTATAGACTGTCCTCCTTGCCCCTATAGACTGTCCTCCTGGCCCCTATAGTCTGTCCTCCTGGTTCCTATAGACTGTCCTCCTGGCCCCTATAGATTGTCCTCCTGGCCCATAAAGCCTGTCCTCCTGGCCCTGTACACTGTTCACCGGTCCCTATAAACTGTCCCCTGGCCCCTATAGACTGTCCTCCTTGCCCCTATAGACTGTCCTCCTGGCCCCTATAGATTGTCCTTGCCAATATAGACTGTCCTCCTTGCCCCTAAAGACTGTTCTCCTGGCCCCTATAGACTGTCCTCCTGACCCCTAAAGACTGTCCTCCTTGCCCCTAAACTTAAAGCCTGTCCTCCTGGCCACTATAGACTGTCCTCCTTGCCCCTATAGACTGTCCTCCTTGCCCCTATAGATTGTCCTTGCCCATATAGACTGTCCTCCTTGCCCCTAAAGACTGTTCTCCTGGCCCCTATAGACAGTCCTCCTGACCCCTATAGACTATCCTCCTTGCCCATATAGACTGTCCTCCTGGCCCCTATAGACTGTCCTCCTTGCCCCTAAAGCCTGTCCCCCTGGCTCCTATAGACTGTCCTCCTTGCCCATATAGACTGTCCTTCTTGCCCCTATAGACTGTCCTCCTTGCCCCTATAGACTGTCCTCCTTGCCCCTATAGACTGTCCTCCTTGTCCCTATAGACTGTCCTCCTTGCCCCTATAGACTGTCCTCATGGCCCCTATGGACTGTCCTCCTGACCCCTATAGACTGTCTCTTGGACCCTATAGACTGGACCATCCCGGTAATAGACTGTTATCCCGGGCCGAAACTCGAACAAACCATTGAATAGACATTAGCAACTGCCATCACGACATACCACGTGATAATAAACACGTGACATTTCAAAACGGAGAAGATGCCGTAAAAAGAAGTCCTTAAGGCTTACGACTTGCTTTATTAATAGATTAGACGTAATACTCGTATAAACTAAAGCATCCACATGAAACCGGGCAGTATAAGAATAACTGCACAAGAAACTATATAATACTGATTTAATTATCATTTATCATTATCATTTTTTTATTATGACACATTCTTCTGAACTAAAACAAGGATGAACTTCGAAAACAGTGTGAACAAAGTAAGGACATACAGCGTACGAGATAAATAAAACAAGTTCATGCATGCGGCTAAATTTTAACTAAATATTATGGCCACAGTAATCTATTGTGTGTATAAATCGAAGATATTCCATGAGTGTCTTGTCATACTGAATGTATCAAATTTTCGTTGAATAAAATAATAAAATGCGAGGCCCTGACGAGCATTAAATCAGTTTTAATCAACGATTTTAAATAAGTTAATAAGTTAAAGTCGCATTTGTAATATTCTCAGAAAGAGCTGTTCAAGATATCTAAACATCTTATGGGCGATGCTAAAGAAGTGGTGTTACCATCCAACAAATCGGCTACGGTGCTTGCACAGGACTTTAGTGACTTCATTAACAAAAGTGAAGGAATACGAACTGAAATAGCCTCCACTGCTACTCAGTCAAACCAACATGGCGACCCTGCTGAATACGACACACCTTTTCAAGATGAGCAACTATCACAGTTTTCTCCGACTTCAGAAGAAGAAATCCGGAAACTGATAAATAAATCACCTAGTAAATCATGGGAGCTTGATCCGATCCCAACATGGTTGTTGAAAGATTGTTTAAATGAACTACTGCCAATATTAACGCGACTATTCAATGCATCACTTGAAAATGCTTATGTACCTACCAGAACGGCTTTTAAAAGCTCCAGAATAAGTCGATGCTCAACTAGATGATCACTTAACACTGCATAATCTCCACGAAGAACGCCAGTCAGCATATAGAAAATTCCAATCTACTGAAATCGCTTTACTTCCATGTGCAAAACGACATCCTTTGTTCTCTAGACCAGAATAAAGTTACTGTCCTCGTCATGCTTGATTTATCAGCAGCATTTGACACCATTGATCACACCATCCTCTTACGCCGACTTGAAAAACATTTTGGTATAGTAGGCAAGCCATTGGAGTGGATAAAATCCTATTTGTGTGACCGTTACCAGACTGTTTGTAATGATGGTGAACTTTCAAAACCAGTCTTGATGAATTATAGCGTACCTCAGGGTTCTGTGCTTGGTCCCAAAAACTACATCATATATACAAAACCAGTGGGTGCAATCTGCTGAAAGCATCAACTGCAATCCCAGTTGTATATGGCATTCAAACCGAAGGATTGCGTTTCACGCGATGAAACACTGCAACGAATTGAAGCATGTCTGGAGGATATCTTGCACTGGATGAAAAACAATCTTTTGAAACTAAATGCAGACAAAACAGAGGTAATCCTGTTTGTACTGAAACGGAATACCAGTGATGCTGAGAATCTCACAGTGAAAGTTGGTGATGCTGTGATCAGACCATCATCGGTGGTGAGAAACCTTTGTGCCATGTTGGATTCACATCTGAACATGGACAAACATGTAAACTCTGTATCCAGGTCTTGTTTCATGCAGATCCGACAAATAGGTCAAATCAGACAATATTTGACTGTTGATGCAACAAAATCCCTTATCAACTCTTTAGTAACACCAAAACTGGGTTATTGCAACTCATTGCTGAGTGGCTGCCCAAAAACCATTCTGAACAAACTAGAAAATATTCAAAATACAGCTGCCCGCCTCATCACACGGATACAGCGATACAATCACATCACTCCTGTGCTGAAGGATCTTCACTGGTTACCTGTACAATACAGAGTGGAATACAATGTGTTGACTCATGTTTACAAAGCACTACATGGAAAGTATGTTGGAAATATATACTCCACAAAGACAGCTTAGGTCACAAAATGACTCTATTCTTCTAGATGTGCCGAGGATGAGGACTGTACGTATCGTACGGCGATCGACGTTTCATGACTGCAGCACCGAAGCTCTGGAATGCACTGCCAACAGCACTCAGAGATAGTAAAACATTACCTTCGATCAAGAAAGCGCTAAAAAGACACTGTTTTCATACCCTTGATTTTTAAATTTGTCCATATATAATTGTGTGAGTTATGTGTATTGTTTTAACCATGTCTTAATTGTGATTGTACAGCACCTTTGAATGTGTAAATACATGAAAAAGGGCTATATAAATATTGTATAATAATACAATGTAAATGTAATAATAATTCTTTTTACAGCATGATAGGCTGTCCGAACGAAACATAAACATGCTACTTTCATTAGCTATTATAAGCACGTCAATTTGGCGAACGTCCATATCATGTCAAAGCTTTATTACTTTAGTGTATTATCATTTTTAACATGTGGTAAAAATTAATAGACAAATGTATATATATATAAATATATACGTTAACAACATGCTTGTTGGTTGGTCAATGATTCTAACTCAAATACAAGACAGTCGATGAAATTAGACTGATTGTTGCCGCGTAAAGAGGTGTCGTCAGGAAAGACCTTTTCAACGTAAACTTCATCCCCGATGTCAAGTTGTAATACAACGGTAACAGATCCTCGATCAAAACCGTTAGTTTCACCTACTGCATCACCATAAGCCCCGCCAATTTCCACTTCGTTCTTCATTAACATTACTTCGAGGTCCAAGTTTACATTTGATAGAATTGTAACAGAAAATATGTAAATTCCGGGTTTTGGGGCAATGAAGAGGCCAAACTGACCATGGTAGCCCGCACCAAGATTAAGCCTGACGTTATCAAAGATAATCTTTTCCTTAACTCTAATATGGGTTACATCTTTTGCACTGACACCAGCCTGGAACGCTACAGGACCCTCTGCGAAAACAGCCCTTTCACTCAAACGGAGACGAACCATACCTGCAACCGACAAATGATAACATATTGTAGCGGGAAAATTTCAAGGTACATACGTATAAAGACAATAATATTTATGCAGATTCCCTGTATTTTCTACTTTGGTAATAAGTAAAATTAATAAATTATACAATACAATGTCTACACAGTAACACGTCGCTTAGTCCGATTTATAAACGAGAGATGACAACGCTTCATGCAGACTAAATTACGCAAATGTCTTATAAAACTTTCGGATTATCGAGTAACAAACAAATGGAACAAACTATCGTAAACGAACACCAGCCAGTAAAGTTCGTTCAATTACCTGCAGTAAGTGGATCGTTTGTTTCATGACTAACAGAGGTAGCGTTGTCTTCACCTGGACGGAATGTTCCAGCGTTCTTATTTAAATCGTTTCTCGGCAATGAAACCGCTTCCAGTAAAGTGTTGATATTCTCTAGATCAGCAATTCGCTTGGAATACTGCTCGGGATCATCCAATCAAACCACGTTCCTTTTTACGTATATGCAAAATGTATTAAATACATAATGATAAGGAGATGGACAGTAGCAGACGTCTGTCGACAGGCAGAATCAGCCTCTAAATGGTTATGACAAAAGACAGAACAGCGATGGTTGGCTAGCTTGGTTCTAGCCGAGAATCGATCATCCTCAACTTGCGCACATCAGGAGAACATCGTGGACAGCACCGAAATGTCAAGTGTTAAGAGTATCCGCCTGATGAAGAACCTAAATGCAGCAGATACGCCCGTTGTTTAAAGGTTATTCTCGTCGATTATTTGTATGAATATTTCCATAGGAAAAGATGCAGAATCATTTAAAGAAATTGCTGACGCTGTAATTGTATTTAGGTTATTAATATGCAGTAGAATATAATCGGATTAAATGATGAGTTAATCCATATACATGTACCTTGTTTCCGTAGCTCCTCTCTGATCTGTGTGATATCATTGTTCACACCATGTTTCAAACCCTGACAAGCTATAGACAGACAGCACAGTAACAAAAGTACAACCGTTCGAAACATTGTGATAGCCTACACTGCTTGTTTAAACAGTTATAGGTGACTTCTGGTGAACCCCAACGCGATAACATACATAGGCCAAACCCCATTTTCAGACATTTTAAGGACACAATTTGCAAGAGATAAAACAAGTTGTCCAGGTCATTGTACATACATTGTGAGCAATAAAGTTCTTCATTATAATTTAGTATCATTAATATTATATACATGCATATAAACTTTTCTTTTTGCATGTGATAAATGAAATGTATCCTTACAGAGTAACACTATATAATAAAAGTAAAAGTTGCTTCGTTTATTCTAAGAAGGTACGTACATGTATAATGTTTCGGTTGAGTGTTTTTTGGAGGGGGGGGGGGGTCTTTGCGATATCTGGGCTACCTTGTAATTCGTTAGTGGCTCTTACACCTGTTGTTTTATTGACCAAAGCTGCCGGCGGTCGGAGTAGAGTGTTTTTGGAGGGGGTCCTTGCGATATCTAGGCTACTTTGTGATTGGTTAGTGGCTCTTACACCGGTTGTTTTTATTGACCAAAGCTGCCGGCGGTCGGAATAGAGTGTTTTTTTGGAGGGGGTCCTTGCGATATCTAGGCTACCTTGTGATTCGTTAGTGGCTCTTACACCTGTTGTTTTATTGATCAAAGCTGCCGGCGGTCGGAGTAGTGTTTTTTGTAGCTTTTCAATGTCGTTTTTTTCTTGTTCACTTTATGTCTGTCCTTGTGACTCGTACTTGTTAACTCGGATATATCTTGTTTGTGACCTTCGAACTCTGCTGTTCATGTGGAGGGTTGTCCAATTTGTTATTATTTTTTTGTCTTTGTGTGAGCATCGTTACACTAACTACTGACCCCTAAAATAGCTAGATACACTTTCTAAGGGAATATCTTAAATCCAGATGTGAACGGCAATAAGTCCGTATCTGGTTCACGTACCATGCGCCTGAATGTTCATACACATGTGTACATACGTGAAACCTGCATACTGGCGAAAGTTCCATCGATGGTGTCCCAAAATGTCCACGGCAACTCGGAGTCTTTATAGGCGTGTACTTTGTTATCTCGAAATTCAAACTTTTGGCCAATGCGACTGTCGAATAGTACGATCATGGGACGAATAGTTTTATCAACATAACGTTGACCAGCCATGGTGTCTACTGCGATAATCAAATTGACATGTGGTCATTTATAAGCTAACAAATAATTCATAGCAAGTTCATACCATGATTATGCCACCCCAGACCTATCGTGCTACAGGACAACTATCTAATGGAACCTCTCTCCAAGCAGTACAATCCTCAAAACCAGAATGGTGCAATCTGACAGATCCGAAAACATCTTGTAAATGCTGCTGAGCCAAATGGTTTCTTTGACGTGACCCAATGTGAGACACATTCCCATTAACGGAAATACGAGAATAGCGAATGAAGGCATGCTGGGTAATTGTACAAAAATAGAGATGGGACCGAATATTCGCATATTCGGAAACCAAACGAATATTCGAATTCAAATTCATTATAAAAATATATCCACAAGCTGACCAGGAAAAGAAAAAGGAGCATTTATATTGCAAAAACAAGTTTTTATTACTGCCTCAACCTCGGTTCAGAAAACAATATCGAGTTAACAAATACCGTAACATCACGTTAGAACGAAAATGGAACTTTAGTTCAATTAGGGATACAAATGTATAAGAAAGTGAACGAATACATTGACATCGATTTCCGAATATTCGAACATATTCGAATATGAATTTCGAATATTCGAATACTGATTTTGGTATTCGGTCCCATCTCTATACAAAATGTATGTACTAGCATATTCATAGACAGTTACTTACAAGTATCAGTCTTTTATTTCTTTTTGTCAAAAATATGACGATTCAGATTTTATAACAAGCTTGTTTTATTCCGTGTCATTTCTATTACAAACTCAAAGGTACATGTTTTTAAAATAATATAGCAATTCAGTGTTGGAAAATAATTTACCATTTTATCTGTGAAGCAATAAAATAGTTGTACCAATATTTAAAGGTGAAGATACAAAGCCATGCAAACACATACAAGAACAAGTCACAGCTACAGGGCTTGGTGTACTTCACATTGACGTTGCTGTAGTCACTAGTATGTCATTTAGAAATGTTTTTTTGGCATTTTGAACAATGCCTTATTGTATCCGACATGGGTGTCTGTTTCGGTGTTTTAACCTACAGAAAAGGGACATTTAATTTAAGCAGCGAAACAAATCTGATCAAACATGTGCGAACGTTTGGGCATTCAGTGTATTTATTGTTAAAATCGATGCATGGGAATGTTCCACATTGTTTCCTCATTGAACACACATATCTTTGACTATACCTTGTTTATAAATATCAAATAGATTGCGATGAGTTTGGACCTGATTGTGTTCGCTGTACCAATAAAATGAGTTTAACACTGAAATAAACTTTCGAACATTCTATTTGATTGTGCATTTACAGATTGTCTTTAATTTTAAGATTTAGGATAAAACAAAAGGTGCAACTTTCATATACATTCTTCACCATATTGTTGAACACTGTGCAAATATAACTTTTTTTCTTTTTTCTATGCAAATGAAATCTTTAGTGAGTTTTGAGCCGCGACAGGTATCTTCTCATGCGTCGGATACGTCTAAGCCTACGTTTATACCAGTCTGGTACACCAGGTTTGTCACTCTGTAGACCAGCGCACGACATACAGCATACCCGTCTATACGCAGCGTTTGAACACAGGCTGGTGTTGGCATGTTTACAGAACGGTGCCCTGTCTCGTTGACATGCTGGTTGGGAACCTATGGAGTATAAAACATTAGTATAGAGTAAACCACCATTACCCCATTGCCTTTATTATCAGCTAGTTAATTTCATGATAGTCGCATTTTGTCCTTTGAGTTTTAACCAAGAGCTTGAAGAACAGAAATACCCGGCATTGATTTGCCGTCCCGGGGCATCGCGAACTTAACACTGAAACATTAATGCTAACTTCACTCCTTTTACGTAAATAAATGTACGAGTATGTATATTTTATAAATTGTGTTCCACATATTGCTAACCGGATATTCGGAACAGAATATCAGTATCCGGATATCCGAATATCCGAATATTCATTGACATCCTTATATAAAAGTCATTTGCCAGCCTACATTAGCAGTAAATGAGATTTAAATGTGAGGAATCAGACTTTTGGAAAGAGATTGAACTACATGTAATACCTGTACATGGACCGTTGTTACATAATCTGTATTCATGTGGAGACTTTCCAGGACATCTAGTTAGTTCGCTTGGCTGTGTTGCATCACCACAGAATATGATACGTTTCTGTTTCCCTTGACCACACGTTTGTGAACACTGAAATATATAATACATTGAATCATAATAGGATAGCATTGGGCGGTTTTCACAAATCGTCTAAAGGGAAAACTTAAATATTTTGACTTAAGTTGAAAATTTGAGCTGCACATATTTCCCTATAAACTTAGAATAACTCAAGTCTTTTTGTGATTATTTAAGCTCTTTACATAATGCTTCTAATTAAACAATGTTAAATATTAATCATCTTGATTTTCCTGTTTAGTCGACACACTTTTAAAATTTAAGAAAATTCTAAGTTTTCCCTTAAGATGCTTTGTGAACACCACCAGGTCATTAAACATATGCTTATGTTTATCGGGATCTATGTAACGAATATGCCCACCCACCCAATAACGTTATCCTTTAGCTTCACAACCATTATGAACAATTTGAGTCGATAGTTTAATCAACCGAAAGACATGAACATCACGAATCTTTCGCCATAGGTACTTATTTTAAATAGCCTTAGAAAGAATGATCCAGAGAAATATTGTTTTACATAACTTTCGTACATAGTATTTTTTCCCATACTGAAGATTTACAATTACCAAAGCAGACGATAAATGAAGTACGTACATTTAAGTAGAGGATGGTAGTGATATTTTTACATAAGCATATAAATGCAAGCACTAAACGTCACTGAAAAGTTACTCCTCAATTTCGCCTAAGAACATCCTTTTTAAAAGTCTATAAATTATAATGTATACCGGGAACTGTAACAACTATACATTGCGTTAACATGCAGCTCATTTACTCGTTGATCTGTGGTGATATTCCAAGTTGTAACAACGACTATACTTTTTCAATGATTCCTAGCCTCTCCTAGCAATTCTTCTGCGCCGTCAATACAAACCTCAATCCCTTTTCTTTAGACGATCATTTCTCAACACATGCATATAGATATATAATTTACATTTTTCACCGTACCATTGACCAATTTCCTGCACCCCATTCCAGGTAACCACATGGTCCCGAGTCACATGACCGAGTCGGTCGTGTTATATTGGCTACCTCACATTGTTCTATATCAGCAACCTCATCTAGACCATCGATGTTCTGTACACAAGTCTGATGTTTGACTTGTATACCCTGTCCACATGTACTGGAACATTCTCCCCAGTTACCTTCATCCACCAACCTGTAACAGAACCATGTAAGACAATACACCAACTAAACATACCGTGTAGCATCCCACCACAGCTACAGCAACTCGTCATAGGTTCGATCCAAGCCGCGTCATCACATCAGATACATACAAATACATACGGTTTGTTTAATTAGGTATGTCACTTATTTACAAACAATGCAATATCATAACATGGAATTTTTCTTTTTTGAACATTTTAATTTGAAAAAAGGGCAATGTAAACCAGCACCTTAATTACTTAGCCACATACTCGCACACACATTATTTGTTAAATTAAGAAATGAATAAGAGAGCTTGCAATGCTTACGTACATGTATGGCAAGGTAACTGTTGATTAGTAAAATACAGTATTTGTTGCTTAAAAGCTTAGTGCCTAATGATATATTAGAAGTTATAAATCATTAGTCTTTACACTTTATTTTAAACTGAGTTGCGTCCATATTTTACAAGGTAGTCAGCACTGCAAATGTGTAACAGCAAAATTGTATGTTATGAATAATTAGCTTTAGCTGTTTTATATGTCTTGTACATGTATATTTGTGATTTTCAAGGTCGATATTTCAGTTCATGTATACGATTCTTGTATTTCATGTTTATCGCAAGTAAAAAAAATAATATACTCACCTTAGACACGGAGATTTAGTGCAAGGCCTTGTAGAATGTTTCAGCTTGTCTGTATTACTACATTTATCATCGGTAACACGTTCATTGTCAGAAAGTCTGATACAAACTGCCACACCTTCCTGTTGCCCCATTCCACCACAGGGAGCATCACACTCCTCCCAATCCGACACATTCCATGTGTATGTTCCACACCCAAGCCTCTCACATGATCGTGTTTCTATTGGCTTTTCTTCCTCCTCGCAAAACTCGGGGTCTGTATTTTCAACCTCTCCATTCAGATATATCTGGTAACATTCCACAGACTGCATTTGGCTATCAATAAACACATCTTCACATGTTCTGTGACACGCTGGTGTCCATGAGTCATTCACAAGTCTCCATTCAAACGTATAACATTGGACTCTATTACAAGACCTTTCTTCAGAATTATACTCCATAGAGTAACACAGATGTGCTTCTACACTCTCGCCTGAATCACTTGAATGGCATTCATATGTTTGACTTTGAACACCATCGTTTCCACATTCTTCTGAACACATTGTCCAGTTCCTTGTAGGGCGCCATTCATACGCCACCACGCAAGGTTCCAAATCACATTTTCTACTTGCTGATGGTTTTTCTGTTTCATCGCAGTATGTATCTAGCACAGCTCTTTCTCTGTCATCGAATGTTACATTTTTACACGATACCTCTCGTTCCATGAACCCTTCGCCACACGTTTCACTGCATTCATTCCAGTATGAGGTCACCCACTCGTAAGCAAAACATTTACGCCTGTTACAAGGCCGTGATTCATCCAACTTGTCTTTGGAAGCACAATACCAGTTTCCAGTGTTTGATGTCTTCTCCCCTTCCACTTTCATACACATTAATTTCTTTCTCTGAATGCCGTGTTCTCCACAAGTTTCATTACATGCTTGCCAAAAATCGGATATTTCCCATCTGTATGTCACACAGGGCACTCTATTACAAGGGCGTGGTTCTTTCGGACTGGGCAAGTCCGCGCAGAATTTGTCATCAACTATTGCTGCGTCATTCAGGTCATTGACACAATGGAACAGTTGGTACTGACTACCGGAAGTGCCGCACGTTGCTGAGCAACTACTCCATTCTTTGGTCACCTTCCATCGATACGTGTTGATGACACAATCAATCCTGTTACATGGCTCTTCAATGATAGGTTCTGGTATGTGTAAGCAATGATAAGAGTCGACACCTGCATTATCAGACAACTTCTCACATTCAAACATTCTGTGTCGTACACCGTCTGTTCCACAACTCGTCGAACATTCGCTATAATTTCTCAGCATTCTCCATATATACCTGTAATGACAATTAAAACTGCATTACAATCACTAAGCCGGCTTAGTTGCTGTCAAACAACATAATGTTGGCGAGTTCGAAACACTCACGGTACGAAACAACTTATTTCTATTTGATCACGTGACAAAATGGCTGTGGTATGGTATAGTATGGTATATGGTCTAGACTATGGCGTTTAATATTCATACGCGTTACTTAAGTTAGAAGATTTCATTAGTTCGATCAGTCACTTGCTTTAGACCAAATTGTTCTTGATCGGGTAAGAAACCAGTCCATTTCTACTTAAAATACCTGAGAAAAAATAACCTGAGGCTATGTGTAGGGATATTTGACGTAGAGATTAACACAAAGGGTATATTTAATATGCTACGATCAGAATTATTTTAAAATGTCTAGAGTCTATGATATTTAACGTATTTTGTCCACTTTCATATCCGGCCTTGGCATCTTCCAAATCAAGTAAGTGGTTATATATTACATTTTGTATAAGCGCTTAGACGATGTACTCATGTAAGATACCGTTAAAGCTGTATAAATGAAAGTCGGGAAATCAACTTCAGAATCTGTTTCTTGTCAACGAAATACGAGAGTTAGTTGCAAACATTATTGTAAGGCCTAAAATAAAATATTGTTTGTTTCCCGTCCACTACCTACCCGAAAAACCACCCTACCCGTATTTTTTTATTGCCCAAATTGAAATAATATTTTTATGAACAATGGGGGGGGGGGGGTGAAAATGTGATTTTTTTCGGGCTTGTTTCTTTCTTGTAAAATTCGTACGTATTTAAATTGTTGGTTTTCACCTTATAGTTAATACTAAATTATTTGTATCTTTTGACTAATAACTATCATTCTGAAACAATTAAAATTTTTAACCTACCTACCTAACCGTTCGAAATCTGCTTGGGTCGGGATTGGGAAACAAAGAATATTTTAAGTTCGGTCTAACTGGGTAAGTGAGAAAGTTCCGGTGCGTTGACAACTTACAGCAATGCAGAACAGTCTACCATCTGGCATTCGACATCTTCCTCGTCCCTACTACCAACATGAACACACTTTTCATCGTCAACCTTCTCATTATTATCGTTGTCATAGCAACCATATATAATATGTTGTACACCTAGAATTATGGGATTATGTGAATTTCCTATCATTCTTAGTCCGTAAAAGTAATCCATAACATTCTTGATAATCATCAAGTTTCATTTATGCATAATGTACTGTAAAATCACATATCTTCAGGGATATTAAAATTCGTGGATTTTGATAAAATCCTTTTTTCGCGGGATCGTTTATTCGTGGATTACAGAACGTGAAAGGGTAAACACATGTCTGAATTTGAGAGGTCGATTAATGGTGGGGATTATATTTAGTGGTCGAGTTCAATAACAGTACATAAAGTACAAAAATGTATAGATCTATGTACTAGTAATCACATTCATGTTCTGGGACCAATAACATTACATTCTCCATCTTTATCAATCAATATTTCAAGATAAGTACTTATTTTATGTTAATGCTATTTCAGAAATACACGCATTGAAATCGAGAGGATTGCTTTAAAATACAATTAAGATTGATCTACCAGTTTAAAACTATGTGAATGCTATTGGATACCTTTGCCACACGATACACTACATGGACTCCAGTCTTCATACAGCCATTGATATTTATTTTTCTCCAACGTGAAGTCATCGTTTGATACAGTATATGAAAACTGTATCTTTGCTGGATGTTTCCAATCCATAGGATAAACCTGTGTATTGAAGAAAGTGTGGTAAACGTTTGCTTGTTTGCGTTCAACTAAGACAAACGTAAGTGCATACCGTATGTATTACTATAACAAGCAGCCATGACATTACATTAAACACCCGTCCAATGACACGGTACAAATCATCCCTTAGTTTGAACCAGATAACCCACGAACCAGGTAGTCTGTCACTCATTTAAACTATAATTTTAAGGTATTGAACTTTTTATCGTCACTAACTTTTCACACAAAAAAGCCAAAACTGCAAGACAACCGGTTGCATTCCAAATAAGACCAATTACTAGTAAACTTTTATACACACCAACAGGTTAACATCTCTATGTAATGGTCCATTTGTTTCCAACGTTTCGTGTCCTCTATGGGTATTATATTTAAACCAAGCTCCTTCCATCACAAACTTCTGTGAATATCCTTGTCGTCCATTACCGTTGATCTTGTAATCATAATACAATGTGTCCTGTAGAGCTGTAATATTGATGTTAGAATATAGAATCTTTATACAAAGGCTTAGTCACATGTAGCTCTCCGCGCATACAATGCCCTTTGGTTATAGACACATGTATACGGTTACGTATGTCAGATGACACATTGGCCTCACTTGACCAACTCAGAAGTGCAAACCACACACTCAACCGCAGGCTATATGATGCCAATGAACTTCCTAACATCCGCACAAGCCCGCACCACAAGGCAGACAATCAATGTTCCAAAGATTTAGCCCCCATTGGCTCGCAAACTGCCTGACAGCACCATACGGTCGTTGGTACTCAATACATTGACAAACACGCTCCGCTTCGAACGTTTGATATACTAAAGTTTAGTAAATATTTTCAAAAATAATTGATGGTCATATTTGGAGCACATCACGTAGGTATCATGTAAGATTTATTCTGGCATGGGTACTAACAACTTCATACTACTAAACAAAATTTAATAAAACAATGCGGTTACAGTTTCTATTCAAATTCCGAGCACTTCATCTGAAGACTGCCTACCGTCCGAGATTGCCAAAAAAGTTTGTGACTATAGTCCGTCGATTTATACAATTAAAATGTTGACAATGTTAACTTAGAATGCCTCATCTAGATTTATATCTGATTCAGAGTATGGCGACTTAAACTTTAACATAAAGGTCAACAAACCTACACAAGAAGTGTGGAAGTGTCGCTGTTTCTTTGATGTGTATGCTTCTGGAAGCTTTAGGTAATACCAGTACAGGCACATACTCCTTTCCTCCTGCTGAAAGTTTACGCACACATACTGTATAACACACAACACGTCATTTATCAATAAAAATGCTTAGACATGATGACATCATTTTTGTGATCAGGAAACATCACTATAGTTCTAGAAGGATTTGATTATAACTAGGCCTAATTATAACCATTCATACTCAAAGGTTTCAAACACTGCAAGCCAGCTAATTATTCAATAAACACTCATATAAATTAGGCCTGTTCTATTTCAGCAGAATGCTGACTGGCAAATGAAGGCTGTGCTCAGCATTTTTAACTGAACAAAAATTGTATGCCAGCAATGATCTGGTGGTACTTATGGATATTCCGTGTTTATAATAGGTTGTGCGATCATGTTTGTTATTTTAACAAATAAATGTATTCTAATCAGTAATAGCATAATATGAACTAATGCACAGCATATGTAGCGGACTATGTCAGTTGTCCTACATTATTTGTAACATGCTCATCTAGTACTGGATTTTTTGGTGATGCATAACTTCCCAAAAAATTGTTTGGTTACGAAGTTACGAATCTGGAGCAAGCCGTTTCCAAAAGGCGCTACCGAGCGCTTTCCTACGTCTATGCAACCTATCGAAGCGGTTCGTTGCACAAGAAAGCGCGCGATAGCGGTTTGATACGAAATATTGGGTACAAGGTAACGAAAGACGATACAAACCTGCTATCGTTTGTCAGTCCGAATGAACACGAATAATACACGTTTTTCAATTTGTTTAATTCTAGGTCTACTTAATTCAGGGGTAACTAATTTAATAATGAATAATTAGATATAAACACAGATAACAACTGATTTCTAGGCCTTATTTGATATTTTATCTTTTTTTAATGGGTTGCATGAGCATACCAGATAGTACTTTTGTTCAAAAGAAAAGGCTATTTTCATTTCAATTAATCATATTACGATTAAATATCAAACATCTTTAATCTTAATCACCTTTTTTCGTTAAATAAACCCTGCAAATCGTCACAACATAAAAGAGATTTAGACGGAAAATTACGGGTTTTATTGTATCCAATAACGACAACAACAACATGTAATTAGTTTTCGCGACCTTCATCCCGCGAATATTTTTTGACGATTTTGGAGGGATTTTTTAATAACATCTCGGCGAGGAATTACGAAAATGCATTTGTTTTACTTTCTTTACAATAACCTACAACTACGATGTGGATTATCACCGTCCGGTCTAGATACGTAAATACCCGAAACGGACTTTGATTAATTGTATTGCAAACTTTGCGACGGGAAATAACCGAAACTTGTGTCTTTTTCATTAGATTTTCTTAAGATTGGTTGATATTTCGCGCATACGAACGATTACCGCTCGACTTACTTCGTTATCTCAGAGTAATCATGTGTCTCATAACAGTTTGTAGCATCGTTTATGCACTGAAAATGTTAAAATTTCCTTCCGAAGTGGGCAAAAAAATGGCTGCCTTTTTTGTGTCCAAACATTTAGGAAATAGCCCCCCCCCCATATAAAAAGATTGGTTGCATAGCAACCATGGAAGACTGATAATTATTATCTTTTCTTTTCTAGACAGGGGCCTACGCTAGTTTTTGGAATATTTTTAAACATCATTAAAAAATAAAAGAAAATTTATGAGCTGCCGAATATCGCATTTTAATTTTTTTTTTATTCTATTAGCAGCCATTTTCTAGTATCTTTACTTCAGTGCGGGATTTTAACACAAATTTTTAGATCCATTAGTGAATTCAAACTCTGACCAAACCACGTGCACACGTGTTATCGTAAACCGGAGGCTTATCCGTTGGGCTTCGCCCAACGTATAGTCCGCTATTAAGGAAATGGAGTTCGGCTTCACTGTTGGAGCAAAATTTGCACTTGACAAAATAAATGTGCTTTAATAGCAATCACCTTTCTAAGAGGAACTTCAAAGAAAAGAAAAATACTTAGTTTCCAATTTGATTTCTCCTAGTCTGAGGTTTTGACAATTCAAATGATGATATTCAATGATATGTTTCTACGGATTACCTCTGGTAAAACTACGTAATTATTATGAATGAGTAGTATTACTATGTTTGTTATCTGGGGCTAAGTTGTTCAATGATACCTGCACTGTATTCAAATTTCTTCTCATAAATTCCCGACACCACTTTACATGTGCTCCCATCACCATTGCACACTCCACACTTATCTACTTTGACGTCAGATCCCCGTACACCGTCACAACCAACTTTCTACAATGGTACTGTCCAGTTAGGATAATGTGAGGGTGACGTTTTCTTTTATGTGTGAACAAAATAATACAAATACTGAAGCGCACAGACAATCCGAAGCCATACAGAAACGACGGCAGCGCCTAGTCATCCATGCGAGTCAGACATAGAACGAACCATCCATATACCCAAAAAATGGATATTTCAAATAAACCTATATACTCACTCCGCAATGAATGACACATTGTTGTCTGAACAGGTAAAACATTTTGTTTATGTATTGATATGGATGTCTGGGAAAGCCTTTGTAATTGGTTTTACGCCGTTATAGCAGACTCGACCAATTTCTCACTCTTTTATTACACAGACTGGACATCTCAATACACCTAACCCGACTCATCTTCTAGAACATTTATTTGTATGTGTGTGTTTGTAAATATTTATGTAGTAAATGTTTCTTTTAAAAATCTTATTAGCATTATTTCAGATATGTGAATATTTTCAGGTGATCTTATTTTGACACTGGGCTAATCAGCCAATACGCTGAGAACCATGTAAGGGTAGCTATACCAGTGATATATAACGATTTTGCGGTCTGTGGTCGAACCTGAACCGATCCGTACCGGCTTTTATCATCCATGAACCACCGATACCGGATTCATAAATATCTCACTCGAAGATTTTTAATATTAGTTTAGAACAACAATGACGAGTACTTATTGTCTCGTGCCAACGCACATCGGTGTAAGATATTTGATTTGTCATGCTAACGTAAAGTACAGCTTCGTGTAGCTTAATTAGCAGCTGCTGAACTTTATGTAGAAATGGACGGATTTCATTTATAGCCCATTATATACTGGGAGGGAGTGAATAAGTAAGTCAAGAACTTTATGTAGTCGCCCTATTTTGAATTATGCTTTATAATTTTCGGATGTAACATATTTACCACACATTCTCCATTTAAACAGATGAAATTGTCGACACCGTATGAACATGGTGTACCATTGTCCACCAAACTGTCAAATGTAACGACTTCCTTCTTCTCTGATATACACGTTAACTTGCACCGATCTTTCACTGTAAATAAAATGCATGCAACCATGTTAGCCAAGAGCATCCTCATACTCAGTGGTTAGTCAACAGTTACTTCCCAGACTATGAGTACACAGGCGAAGAATACTCTGGTGAACGAGAAAATGTTATTGCCAACACTAATCGTTTCGAGCTCATCGTCGATTGGCTAGCGAAGCATGTAAACTGTAACATGACATTTGACTCGATCAACCCCCTTTTTAAAATAGATTTAGGTATATTATTTGAAACTGTATACTTAGATTCTAAAAACCTAGCAAGTCCCGAATGTTGACATACATTATTTGTATTATGTGAGGGTAAAAATTCTAGCAAACATGTAACTATCTTATATAATTAGACGAGCATGTCAGGGCCTCCGTAACTCAATGGTTAGCGCGCTTGTCTTCTTATCCCCCAACCCTGTTTCAAATACGGGTGGAGGCACTCGTATGTCTGCCATATTTCAGCTGACTGCCAAATAAAGGCTATGCTCGGCATAAATGGCTATGCTCGGCTAATATAATCTGGCTGGTACCATATACTCACCTTGATCGGTCTGATAGGGTGCCCATGTATATGTTGCTCCACGTATAGGTACAATGTCCATCATCGTACATCGATAGGCTCTCTGATCTGTGTACTCGGTGCATACCTGTCATTGTAATATATATACTGTAAAATCATTAATATTCGTTGGGGGATTAAATTTTCTTGAATTAGTGGATGACCTCAACCACGAAATCAAATCGTCCACGAATAATTATATCAATAATTCTAACATGACCGGCGATTTTGCCTGTATAGACAAAGAACAAACCATAACGTTGTATATCGGCCGATATACAATGAAAGTGACGTCATGCAGGTAAACAAGTAACCTAAGCAACATAGATCTCGCAAAATAACCTGGCTTGATATATAATTCCGGGTTTAAATCATGTTAGAATCGAAATAAACTATGAAAACCGTTGTATACCGACTGTTACACGGTCTGAGTGGTTAATAACAAGCGTCAGAACGACAAACCATTGTAGAACAGCCGGTATATGTTATATAATGTTTATTTCTTAAATATATGTATATACATGTATGTACGTGGATCACTATGTAACTGGTAACCAATACTTCTTGACAACGTCTTACATGACGTATGTCTAATGGTCGAATCATAGTACAGTATACAAGTCGAGTCGATCCTCAAGATATCTTGAGCATCAATTAAGCATGATTTATAGACATGACAAGAACAGTTTAGTTCAAAGCACTTTAGAAAGCTGCTGTAAATACCGTATTACCAAAATGATGAATGACTAGAAATGTTATTAATCAACATGTTCATGTTTTCTTCCAACGATGTTTCATGTACTTACGTATGTAAGCTTCGTTACAGATTCATCTAGGATCAACTTGTTTAAATCGAGGAGAGGGGTTTAAAGTGTGGTTCGGCTTCTTTTTTATTTCCCAAGGTAATGATTCTACTTAACGAAGTGAAATCCCGTTTATAATAATTTGTGCAATATGTAATTTTGCTGGTTCCATTCCAAATACCGAGTAACGGACACGTTATACTAAAAGCATCATACCCAGTGCTTCATTAATGCACATTGCAAATTAATATTTTTTTATTTGTGTTTTTTTATCGGACTGGAAGTGCAAAGGACAAAAAGTTGTAGGAAACATGTGTGTTATAAAACATGCAAAAAGCAGTCTGGAATCGGATGTATCTTTAGAAATTAAATTATGGTAACACGAAACATGCAAAAAGCAGTCTGGAATCTGAAGTATTTTTAAAAATTTAATTTTGGTAACACATTTCATGCGATTTTGCGTACATGCTCAGAACATTTGGATTGCATATCAGTGAATATTTTAAAGTAATACGAACGATACTTCTCATAATATAAGCAAAGTACAAAATGTACATTAATTACTTGAACATCTATCGTACGTATACCTAAAATCATATTTCTACTCAGAATATTTGTTTTTGAGACTGCACACTTCTCGAAACATCTCAATTAGAAATGCCAGCTCGACATGGAGATTTTTCTCAAATCAATCTGAGTTTGAGGGAAATCAGGACACAAGGCAAACAAAATCAAGATCAGCTTACATATAGATCTTACATCTACTGCACAAGATCATAATCCCCTTATGTACATAGAAACACACTATGTGCACACACATTTTTGTTTTGAAACACCATATTCTATAGTAACATGTTATAGAACACGGCTTGAAATGTTTACTTACTTGGGAAAAACACGTATCCGAATTATCATTTTCACCATCGCAATCATTTCCTTGATACTGTGGTCTGTTAAATATACGAATTACAAATATGCATTTATATTTCCTACCCGTATACATAAGTTAATTACATGTATCTTATTGTCATGTGCATGCACATACTATTGAGCCCACCTTATTTCGATGTGAATTTATTTGACTCTTCATTTTCCAACTATACATATTAATGTATTATATATGTTGAAATAAAATTTAAAAACAAAAAGCTGTAATACAATCAAATCAAATTAAGTTTTTTTTTTCAAATATCATAGGCCACCGGCCCAAAATATACTACAACACATAATAGTAAGATAATTTACGTATATAATCCCAATTTGTAACTTTTTTATAATTTAATTTAATTGTAGCGTTGTCTTACTCAGGTGAATCACAATTTCTGGAACGACGTTTAAATCCAATTCCACACTGTGAAGAACAATTGCTCCATTCTGTCCACTGACTCCACCCACCATGTATAGGGGCGTGACTTCCATGGTAACCACACTCCCCAGCTTGACAATACCACTAGAAATATACGTATATGTGTACATGTAGTAATTTTTTCATATACATTATGCTATACATTGTAAAAATGGAATAACATTTTATTACCGGTGTATTGAAAATGCATTTTTGTCATGTCTGTACGCAGCAAAATCGAACAAAAAGTGCTTTCGAAGCACATACTGTCAATAACTTAATATAGCATTAGGACGTCATTTAACAAAACTGTAAGAACGTAGGTGATACGTGGTTCTGTCTCACTCCGGCTGATTCGGAATAAGTATGACTTTTGGAAATTGTAATCAACGTCGTTTTGAACACAGGTAACTGTATCATTAATTCAGATTAAAAACAAATTAAAAAAAAAATTTGGGTCAAATTTATATATTCATAACCAATCTATATGATTAATAAATTTTAAAAACATTTTTTTTTACTCTTAATCAATGATACAGTTACCTGTGGTTTTGAATGTTCCACGTATTAAATCTGTGATTGTGAAATTCCCGTCCATGGCGATATTCACTCAGTGGCATTTGGGCATAACAAGGGTGGTAGTATGGTGGTACAGTACAGGGAAACTAGAAGTTATACCTGTTCCGATGCTCTACACATTGTGCCATCCAACGGTACACCATTCTTTGTCTTACACGAGTAACGTCTTGCTGTATCCGTACACCATAGCTGGGCACACGGATCTATTGAATTAAACTGCAATCAAAATGTATATGCATGTCAATAAAGCGGAATGATGATTGTCCTTATATTTATACATTTACTGAATGTATTTAGGCAATAGTACTTTCGTGTCGATCCGTTATTTCGCTACATTAGATTTGCAATCATGCGCGGATTCAGATGGTCGAAAATAATATATATTTTAAAAAAACTAGCTGGTTGAACCCCCTTCAATAGAATAAAATGCTGCTGCCAACCCCCTCAATAGAAAAATGCTGGATACGACCACTTTAAACGTGTTTGTTGCTGACTCAGCTAATCACAATATCAACAAAATCTACCCAAAAAAATTGACATGAAATAGCGACCAGGTAAACCTCTTGTTTCAAGTCGTAGTGGACAAATGGCCACCAGTTTCGACGCATTTTAGGAAAATTAATAAATAGACATCTCACAAAAAAACGACTATCTTGCAAAAGTAGTGAAAATGAGAATATATTGATACCTACTGCTCTACAGTAGACAGAGTTTCCTCCGAATTCCAATCTGCATTGTTCATCTAACGACCAAC
Organism: Spisula solida; assembly: GCA_947247005.1. Taxonomy (NCBI): domain Eukaryota; kingdom Metazoa; phylum Mollusca; class Bivalvia; order Venerida; family Mactridae; genus Spisula; species Spisula solida. The sequence continues at coordinate 34,967,964 of OX365944.1, read as the reverse complement.
CAAGTCCGAGTGGAAAGCGAAGATCTTCTGTAACTTTCAAATACGGATTGTTCTCCAAACAGGTTAGGTAACTGTAAAATACAACTACATGTATATGACAATGAGTGTCTACTTCATCAAAATTTAAAAGTCAAATGGAATAATATCTCGATAGACTAACTTAAAGATGCTCCTCGACGCGAGGGGACGGGCGTAACTAAATCGTTAGAGCTAGTGGACCAGCCCTTTGGTTGACAAGTTTTAAATAATTAGGTTTTATATATAAGTACGTTGTTTGGCAATAAAAGATTTCGGCTAAATTTTACAAAGAGGTTAATACTGTGACCAAGTTTCATAAAGACACGCCAAAACTGTGACCTTCATAGTGTTGCAAATCAAAGGGTCTTCACAAAATAAACGCTTACTTACAGTCCATTAAGAATTGCAAGCAATACAGAAATCCCCTACCGGTTTTAAGCCATTTTCAATGTTTCTGTTGTCATAGCAACCACAATATTTGTCAGAATCAAAATATTTTTACACGTGCATAATGCCCTTATTGTCCCCTATCCACATACCAAGTTTCATAAACCTAGCTTGAAAACTGTTTGAGTTATGGCAGGATCCACATTTGGGCATATTTTCACTCTTTCTGTTGCCATAGCAACCACAATTTTTGTCAGAATCATAATATTTTTACACGCGCATAATGCCCTTTGCCCCCTATCCACATACCAAGTTTCATAAACACCTAGCTTGGAAACTGTTTGAGTTATGTCAGGATCCAGACTTTTTGACGGACGGACGGACGGCAAACGTATAGTCCCCCCGGTCAAAAACCGGTAGGGGACAAACAAGCACGCAACACAGTAATCTTACCCGATAACTTCGCTCATTTTTCGTTTACTGCACTCAGACCACCAGTAATGGTTGAATGATGATTGGACAATTGTTGCCATGATGCTAGTTGTGTAGGTTTGTCCATAGCACGTGTTTCCGTGTCCATCGTGCATCAAACCAAATCTACAATGGCATGTGAATAAGTCAATGTACATAATGCAGTCAAAATAACAAAAAATATTGTTCAAATACCAACGTCTGCCAACTGGCCAAAACATTTACCAACGTTGATTCAAAGCAAAATGTTTTGGTACTTGTACTAATTTACAAAAACAACTTCCCAATTTCTTAGTCGCTCAAATAAAATTAAATAAAACACTTATTTATTGACTTCTCATCTTTGTACAACAAACGAGATATTTCTAAAGTTTTTAAAAATGCATTAACAAAGTATTGTTTAATCGGTTTGTTGTAAATAGGTATTTATATTACATGTGCGCCATTTCATGTGCAATGACAAAAGCACTTGTAAATCCATCTTCCTTCACCAAAGCACAGTTCCTCATTGGTAAACACATCCCTGTGATCGGTGCATAACCTAGAAATACAGTGATGCCATGTGTGAGATACAGCACAAGTCCTCCGCGACAGTTTCACTTGCAACATGCTTTATTTCCGTAACATTAACTGAACATAAAAATGAATGTACATTGCCTTATGACTCTCTTGTGTAGTAATTCATACACCTTATTAAAGTGGAGTATTGTGGATAAATAAAGAATCCTGTATTTCTCATTGCTCATTGGTCGTAATTGAAACACAAGACTGTGATACTAGTAGTATTTTTTATTTTATTTCTTTACGGAAAGTAAGTACAAACCGCCTTAGCCATCGTCATGAGCTACACATGACTTTCATACACCTCATATCTCTCATAGACCGCATTGCACAATTTTATGGGATTATTAGCAGTCTGTGCTTTACTCTCAGTGCTGGTCTCTGCTTTACTCTCAGTAGCATCTGCTTTATTCTCAGTAGCATCTGCTTAACTGAGGCAACTGCTTTTCTCTCAGTAGCATTTGCTTTACACTAAGTAGCATTTGCTTTAATCTCAGTAGTATTTGCCTTACTCTCAGTAGCATTTGCTTTACTCTCAGTAGCAGTTGCTTTACTCTCAGTAGCATCTACTTTACTCTCAGTAGCATTTGTTTTACTCTCAGTAGCATTTGCTTTACTCTCAGTAACATCTGCTTTACTCTCAGTAGTCTCTGTTTTACTCTCAGTAGCATTTGCTTTACTCTCAGTAGTCTCTGTTTTACTCTCAGTAGCATCTGCTTTACTCTCAGTAGTCTCTGTTTTACTCTCAGTAACATTTGCTTTACTCTCAGTAGTCTCTGCTTTACTCTAAGTAGTCTCTGCTTTACTCTCAGTAGCATTTGCTTTAACACCAGTGAGTGTGTCGACTGCACCTCTAACAGAAACTGAATCTATGACATGATACAGCCCGAGTCTCATACCTACCTGCTGTTGAAAATGTCTTCCTGGTTAACAATACGGCCACATCATGATTGGCACCTGGTCCAGATCTAGCACTTCTATACGTCTGTGAACTCACCCACTGACAGAAGTTATCTACAGTTCTCTGGGGATTGTTAGAACTTACAACACTGTTTCCCTGCAGTAAATATTAAGAGTAAGTAAAGTAATACCATATGGACACAACGTTCAGGATTACAGTATGGTACTATGTAGTCATATATGCATACATTGTGTATAATTATGCACATATGCCTGTCCGTGTGGCACAGACGACCAGACAGCTGAACACATCCTCCAAAGATGTATACGTCACAACCAGGAGCAAGCTGCGAAGTGGCCTCTAGACACAACGCTCCACCAGAAACTCTACGGGGACGTCGATGACCTGAGAAGAACCACATCCTTCATCGCAGATACTGACGTGGTCGTGTAGAGCGAACGCCAGTAAGTAAGTAAGTATGTATGGTACTATAGAAAGATAATAACAAATCGAACAGGGAATGTAGCATTTAGCAGAAACAGACATACAAAGGAATTATGAATAAGAAAAGCCACAGACCACAAACGCAAACCACAAGGACAAGAAAAATTAAACTGAACAGCCACAAAATCATGACCACATATTCCGACAGCCTGTCGGAATCCACAATTATTTTTCATCACATTTCTTAAATTTTATGCAATTTAAACTTTCTGAATAAACACTAATCAGACGCTAAACATCACACTTGTAGTAGATGTATATAATTTCCAAACCCCTCCGACATAGTCAGGGAGCTACGGTATGCAACATTAACACTGCCTTATTCAACGATTCTATCAGAGTTGGAATGTGTATTTATGGCATAAATATATAATATCAATGATACGATAGACAAGAAAGTTGACTTCAAATTCAGGCGAATTGTTAACAAGCTTTAGTACATACATGAAGATCCATGTTGTGTCATTATACTTACGGAAGCTTCATCCATGTACATAATTTTGACGGTGACAACTTCAATGTTCTGGTCCAGACTGGAGTCATGGTATATGGTATTCACCTAAAATATGAACGGGTTCGGTAAATGTTGGTTACACGTGGAGCCTCGGCCTTGATTTCATAGAGAATAAGTTAACGATACTATTAAAATGAAACGTACATTGTAAAAAACCTACTATAACATCTGGTGGATCCCTAATGACAATTGAATCATTCTTGAAGCTCCCACTTCCTATGTCACGTGCAGTTCCAGCAACTCCATTGCCACGTACTACAAGCGCATTGAAATCGATAGGTTCGCTTGTTTGAAGGTCAAATCCACAGAGCCAATAGGTCATACTAATAGCACTCAGTTTTGATTGTTATTGCAGTCATTGACTGAAACGTGAGCATGGCTCGGTTAGTGGATACTTGCGGTGGTCCCGCTCATTTGTGGTGGTCTCGCTCCTTTATGACTTATCTTTACAAACGGAAAATATTGTACCGATGCTTTATAAGAACCATGCAAATGCGAGGGCTTTTCTTGATCAGTAATATATCCGAATAAACGTGTAATTAAACCGTCTATATTTTCTTTTCTATGTGACACATTTCCTTTAGTACATTATGAGTTGTGCGGCTTGTACCGTATACTAATGACTCGATTGAAAGCAGCAACTATCATAATGTATTTAGAAGTTCTTTCTATGAAAGGTTTTAACTATACATAATTGCTTACTATGTTCATCAATGTCATAATGTAGTTCTTGATTCTTGCATGGCCGATAAAATTCACTACTGTAGTATCAGCCACAATCAATACTTCCAGGTACTTTGTATGTTCAGAAGCTGCCCGTCGATATCTGCAATACCATAATACAATCAGAACCGACAACTCACAGTATGCCAATGTGCAACAGGAGTATTTCTAAACATTGCTAATTATTTTTACTAACCATATTTTACTGAGAGCGGGCACTTTATTTCTTTCATTCTACTTAACATTGCTTATTGTAAGTACATGTACATACCGTAAACATTTATATTTCTTCAATTTGTTTTATTTCAATCAGTGATGGTGGTTTTGTTTTGTAGATGGTGAAGTTTTCAAGTGACCCCTTGAAGGAGCCACGAAACTAATAATGTCAACAAATTGTTCCAGAGTGAATGTGTCGGTATCAGCAGCATAAAGCAATAATTATATATACTAAGTATACGTACATCGGTTAGATGTACATTGTATATGTACATTTAAAAATTTACTAATAGATGTCGTAAATATAATTATATATACTAAGTATACGTACATCGGTTAGATGTACATTGTATATGTACATTTAAAAATTTACTAATAGATGTCGTAAATTGATGTCATCACCTGTTGTGTGTTTGGAGTATATCAGATGGATGAAGGTCAGGAAGGTTTGTCCTGCCGCAACTTGACAACATGTGACGTCCCAATCCAAACGTGTCCCGTATATGATGTTTGGTCGGCTCAATGGTAACCATCTCTTGTCCAGTTTCTATCAATCCTGACTAAATATCAACTATTGTTCACAAGTTTAGATATCAAAAGAACTCTCTCATTTGGCCTTTAAACATTTTAGCGCAGAAAAACTAGTGCATGATCCAGTTTCTATCAATCCTGACTAAATATCAACTATTGCTCACAAGTTTAGATATCAAAAGAACTCTCTGATTAGGCTTTAAACTTTTCAGCGCAGAAAAACTAGTGCATGATTTTAAAAGAACTCTCTCATCGGCCTTAAAACTTTTCAGAGCAGAACAACTTGTGTAAAGTATGTTTAATTCAATACCAATTGCTGACAATCAGATGGACTACACCTCCCCTCCCTTACCACCACAAACGTATAGTAACCAACTTCAGTGTATGGACCAAAAGGAACACTGGAACCACAACAAGATAACCATCAGTAACCAAGAAAACCATTAGCCTATCACACTATGATTTTATATTTGTTTATATATGTTATCATGCGTTTTTCTCATGACCAACGGCGTCAATTTTCTATCTAGCAATTGTCGGTAACTTTGGCGATTTACAGATGTTACTGGACAAAGTAGTCCAGCTAGGATAGATAATTGATGCACCAGTCAATAAACACCGCCGCCCCCCCCCCCCCCCAAAAACCTCGGGGAAGCGGGGGAACAGTCTCGTGGTTTTACCTTTCCGATGTCCCCGCACTGTCGGGTGAGTGCGGTGCTTTCGCGCCAAACTAGCGGGAAAATAAAGCCTGGCTTCACCCGTGAGGAATAGGGCGAGGCAATTTGCGGATGCTTTACCATCTGTATGGCCCTGGGGTGCAGGGAGCTCGGTTTCAATTAACTGGTGCATTATTTCATTAGATTTCTTCACTGAAAGAGTTGTCACCTTTGCATATTTTGGTCATAGCAAAATGAACCACTGGGATTGATGCGAAAACAAGACCGGTTTTCATGACGTTAAATCGATTCAAAACGTCATAATTTTAATCAAAATATTTTCTGCAACATTTGCAATTACTATGTAACTATTTTTGCTGTTGTTTTTGCATTGTTAAGTTCTGTCTGGATTCTTCACTGGCAGGATTATGATCCATTATGATAATTATAGTGATGTTTTTTTCAAACAAATGAACAAAACGAATGTACTTGAGACATAACAACAAGATGAGAAGCAACAAAATACCGATATATTTAACTCGAGCACTCTGTCAGAACACTTACAACTTACGTGCGTGGCTATAACGTCAAGTACGCTTGACCCAGAAACCTATGTTTCAGTACAGCCTCTCCAGAATCACATTCTTAGGGAGTCGTATGACGTGTTTGACATTCTATTGAGGGAAAATTGTTCTAGAGAAGTTAATTGGTAGCGAAGTATATTTATTAATCTGGGTATAATTAAAATATCGGAACCGTGGAAAATACAATATTTTTTTTTACAAAACCTGGATTTTTACAAAATTGTTAAAACATATTAACGCTGGTCCGCATAATAGCCCATCGACTTCGCTGGTCTAACAATTATTGTTTCCGTTGTGAAACCTAGCTAACAAGGCCACTATCTTATGTTGATTGAATAATGCATTTGTCATATTGTCATTATTTCGCTACAACAAAGGAAAATGATGCAAAATGGTGAAAATACCTCAAAGTTGTTCGCATTTTCGCTTTGCTGTGGCTATATCTTAGAAATATATATCCGATTGATTTTCGATCATACGAGATGAATTTAAAGTTTGATTTTGATAAGTATAAGTTTTGGAATTTAAGTCCCACCAACAGTCATTTGGAGACTACCTTGTCACATTATCCTGACGACGGGGAAACAAGCAATTTCCTGTAACTACCCTCAGGCTGATGTACTTAGAGTCGAGAAAAGAGAGCTATAATTATACCAGTGTCATTTCAATAATGGAAAAAATTGCCCGATCAGACAAGCAAAGATATTTTGAACAATAGAAATTAATCAAAACGGGCAAGTGAACACAATGAATTTAGACTGGCTAAATTAGTAGTTTCAATGTTAGATATCTCAGAATCTAGACAATCTATTGACAATTTGAACAGTTGGATCTTAGATACACCCTTTCAGATTATCGTTGGGTCAAATACCTTTATGCACACATCAGTTCTTCTAATTATTTCCAGATCAGGCACTTTTTTATCATAATTTCCTGATCTGGCAAGTAGTAAGGGGAATCGCCGAATTGTCCGATCGGGCAATTTACGCCACTGTTTAATAACGATGGTACGTCACAGTATAAAATATGGATTTAAATTAGTTTCTTTGCATCTAAATATTAAACAAGATCCGAAATTCATAGGTGACCGATTATAAAAGTCGTTAATTGTAAATTAAAATAATTATCAATAAAAATACGCACAACGGTGTTTTCATTGTAGGTCAGTGCGACGTAGCTATGTACATTCCCTACAATATGCCCTCTATAGTATTGTGCATCGTCTACCAGCGAATCCACTTCCGTTATATTGTTCCCATGATGCCATTCGGCGACCGTTCCTCTTGGTGCAATATCGTGCTGTATTAGGCGCATGCGCAGTACCTCTGACCGCCATCTTAAAACAATGACTACTTCCTTTTGCCATGATGCGTTGTCAGATTCAGAGTCAAATTGTTGAATTGTTTGTGGAATTGTTATTTCTTTGTGCGGATGCCTGCATGTCTTCGTAGCTTTATTGTGATAAAGGATGACAAAACATGTAAAGGGCCAACAACATATCAAATGCAAAGAAAACAGTCGTCGGAGAAATGTCATAAATTCAACAAATTGGATTGCTAAATTTGTGCAGAAATAGGTGAACAAACTTAAACAAGAAATATTGCATATTTTAGACTTGGTGCTATGGTTATGTTTTACAAACTCGTATTGGTTATAACTGGTATACCAACTCGTAAATAATTGTAATGAACCTTTAATTGTTGTGCAAAACGTTACTCTCATAATACTCATAATACGTGAATTGATGACGTAAGGTTTGTTCAGGGCATAACAGTTACACGTGCCCACAGGTGTGACATCCAACACTTGCATAATGAAACAGTTATCATCCATGCTAATATTTTAGCACTTTCCCTGGCAAACAAGTGCATCGCAATCAAAGGAACATAACAATGTCATAAAATGTAAACATCTTTAACAAGGTGCTGTTTCGAATGCCCTAAAGACCTATTTCCCACTGTGTCTGGAATCCCGGGGAAATCTTAACTTTTATCATTTTATCGTAACCAGGAGACATCTATATGATAACGATCTGATAAGACAAAAAGATTAATCCCTTACCTCTATAGGCACCTGTTAGAACCTACAACCATACATATATAGGAGATAAATTGGTAATAAAATGCATGTTCATGTTTCCAACTCACTTAGTTTGATTGTATAATAAGAATATGCTTACTTAAGCAATTCAATCAATTAAAGGTGACGTACCCGTATATTCTCATGTCTTAAAATTGCGATTTTACTGTACATTGAATAAATGTAGTATTTACCGAAAATGGTCCGTGGCAGATTAGTTTGATTGTGTAATGAGAATATGATTACTTAAACAATTCAATCAATTAAAGGGGATGTACCCGTATCTTTTTTCATTTCTTAATATTGCGATTTTAGGATACATACGTATAACAGTATTTACTAAAGTGGTCAACCCTCATATACACTACATGTAATAATAATGTATAATTATGAAGGTCAAATACTGACCCCTTTACTAATTACTATGTCTATAAAAATGTAGAATAACCTTTAAAATACCAAAAACATAAATTGCGAATACGGGTGTATGTATAACGTGTCAGTATGCGTCCACCCAAAAGTTAAGTACATATATCAAAGCATTCATACTTTAAAATTGTGTTTGTAATGAATGATCCGAATTCTATATAGGGTTTTTTTCTTCATTTTTTATTAAAAATATAGACTAGTAATTGTTATAAGACTAAATCGCAAATTTAATATTTGGAATAATACAGACACATTCTCTTTAAATTCCTCTCGAATCTTGTAAACTAGTAGAATTTGACCCGGTCCTCGACCTTCAATTAGTAAAAATGAACAGCTGATATCTTGTCTATATCAATAACCCCGGTTGTACGTTTTCATATGCGGGAAGTATCACGAAGACGCTGGAGGTGTAATACAAACTCCAAAGGACCGATATAGCACGATTTGCTCGCGGAAATTGATATACCGGTATTCAGCGCAAGAACCTTGTAATATAATCATGCATTTAAAAAGGTTAGGACCAGGGGTGGTATTCAATATTGATCACATACTTGACTTAAGGATAAGGACAACCAATCAGACCACACCATATTCAATTCTTGGTCAGTAACAGGCGATATGATTGGCTATCCTTATTCTCCAATTAAATAAGATCAATATTGAATACCAACCACGTCAATATCTCCGCACTTTATATACGGATTATTAATAATAATTCAAAGTCAAATTGCAACAGTTTCGATCACCTTGATTAGGCAATGTAAACGATCTACTTTAAACGCCGAATCAATAGCTCGATACTTATTTAATAGTTGCAGCTTTAAAAAACTGTTTATCATTTACTTATTTGAATAGTATTACGAGATTAAATAAATTATCAATATATAAGAATAAACATACAAAGTAATCTGAAAATGGTCTGAACTTCTAAATCTACGATCAAATTTCATGCAGCTTTGATTAAAAGGAATGAAAATGAAGTGAATGCCCTCACAAGAGCAACGACCTCTCTTAAACATAAGGATCTTGTGTCAGACGTATCCAAAGCAACAACCTCTGCACAACAACCAAGCTTGTGTTTCCCTAAGGATGTTGCTGTAGAGAGGTTATACTATATATTGTACAAAGATGAAATACAAAAATCAATCAATACTCTTATTAAACAGTAAATTAAAATATACAACATGATGGTTATGAAATTATATTAAACTATCTACAATGTTAATGTATTTGATTTCGTATTACTAAAAGTTTTTATCTAACAATCATTTTCAATACCCTTTTTCAGATTTTTATTACATTATAAAAACGTGCACTCACCACAAAAAGTATCCAATATTTACACATTACTAACCACTGGACACATGCAGCATTTATTATCAAACTTACTTTCTAAACAATAAGTAAAAGAAAGAAAGAAAGTGCTACGGACGTGGCATATCAGTATCCACAGATTACAGCGTCGATCTTTCTGTACTGGCAAGTTACAGCGCCGATCATTCAAGTGTTTCAATTCAAGCATCTCATTTCTTAGAGTATTATTAATCAAGTAAAGCAATAAAAGTGCATTCCGATTGCTATTAAATATTTGTTTTATTTGATATCATTTTGTATTATAGGAGTGAATGTTATTCAAACGATGTAAGTGCACGAGGTAAGTACATTGTAAGTACAGTGAAGTTCATCTGGTGCAGTTAAACTCAGCGTATAAACCAAATCACTGTATGTCTTATTGGTATACTATACAATTCAACTTGTTATGACTTATTATGAGCAAAAGCATCTGTGATTTCCGATCATTGTACGACTTATTCGAAGACTATACAACTCAACATGTATGCCTTATTGCGATAACCGGAAGTTGACTCGTTTATACACTGTGGTATAAATTACCATCTTGAATAGCTCAATGCGACACTCGTTAGTTTGTCCAACATGAGCAAATGCATCTGTGATTTCCGATCACTGTATGACTTATTCGAAAACTATACAACTCAACGTGTATGCCTTATTGCAATAACCGGAAGTTGACTCGTTTATACACTGTGGTATAAATTACCATCTTGAATAGCTCAATGCGACACTCGTTAGTTTGTCCAACTGAAATTAATTCAGGTTTGTGCTTTTTAAACAGAACATCAAAATGTTACTAAACGTAGCTGCCTACAAAAAACCACCCCGTCAATCACACAGTTTTGAAACAAACAAAATCATCTGTACATGTACTAATATAAGTACATGTTTGCTTGTTTTTCTGTTTGGTACGCATAAAAAATTATATTTCAAAAAAATAGTGGAAACATTACACACTCCAAACAATAATCCTAGATTTGAATTCTACCGAATTCGTTCGTGCAAAGGTGCTTACGGTAATATCCAATAATTTATTTTGGGAAATTATTTTGAGTTTTATACGCCGTCAGCACTAATTGACTATGTGGCTAACTTGACGAATGGACAGTGCTACGGTCCAGGTAGCTGATTGCTGATGTCGAGAGAGTAGCCGTTGTCATATTCAAAAAGCGCTAGTACTGTACATCAGGGTACCGTTTTATCAAAGCTCTTACGAAAATTGTAAATTTTCGATTAAATTTAAAGTCTTTATAATTTGTTTACAAGTATGAAGTGTGATAAAGGGATCTGCAATGCTACTAATGCTTCAGTTACTGAACCCCTACAAACCATGTCCGTCACCAATTTGCAGTTGTTAAAGAATTATAAAGAATTTAAATTTGAGCATAACTTTAAGATTTTCGTAAGTGCTTTGATAAAACAGTTACCCACGTGTCCATTATGAAGTTCTCATTTGTCGTTCTAGTCTGTTTGGCATTCTTAAAATGCACCAACATACCTAGGGATATAGAAGCCTCCATCATACAAACTTTTAAACACATGTAATTAAAATTAATCTATATAACAAACATGTAAATAAAAACATCCAGCGTATTTGAGACACTGATTTCTTAAACAGTAAATATAAACCGCAACTCTCTGGTTATAGCAATCAAGAAACATAAGTTACACATCAGTAGCAACAACAACAACAATGTATTATGTCAACACACGTGGTTTAGTTCTTTTTAAAACAAATGATACAAACATACGTACAGTTACGCCCATCGTTGGTATTTGAGGGCATTTAAGTTAAAAACCAAGTAAAAACCAAGTACATTATAGCTCTTCCACGCGTCATTTTACAATTCAATAAATTGCTAGTCAGTGGAATAGACTAATTAATATTACATGTGCATGAAGCAAGTGACTCATATATACGACAACTTGCATAAATGCTAACTGTCTCAAAGTAATGGTGATTGAATGGCAGGAAAGGAGTGCGATAGATACTGTGTAGTCCATCCATGTCGTGCACTATGGTAATTGCACTCCTCTTTGACCCGTCCTACGTTATGCTCATCTTTTCGATTGATGAAACTCTGACCAACGCCGGAACCAACGTTAATTGTGTAAAACCATTTTAAAGATGGGTTCATTCTATAAATGTTTGAATCAGTGGCGGTCAGCGTTTCAAAAATCTAAAAAAATAAGCTCAAACGTCAGCACAATTACTTTCGCGAGAAGGACAGTTATCGTTTACGTTATGAACGTCTGATATCGGACAAACATCACTTTTCACGGTCGTTTCCTACCGTTTGTCTGCGTTTGGCACCGTGGGCTAGAGCTTGGCTGAATTTGTCCACGTTGCAATCATATTATGTTGGCGTATTCCAATATTTGCTAACGGAGATGCAACATACGTGTATCGGTCATCGACTTTGTCCATCTTTTGTCAGACTGTGATATATAATACTGTGCTAATGCTGTGGAATGTTCGCATGCGCTTGTTCCTTGTGTAACAGCCCATTTCCCGATGGCATTCGCTGTCCAGACAACATTCAGCTAAATTCGCTAATACCACTTGCGTCTCAGCACACGATTGCCAGCAGAATGAAAATAATACTACATGTACACCGGACAGGGATTGCAGCATTCAACCTAACCAGCCGAGCACAGAAAACATAAAAAACATACAAGGCACAATGCCCAACGAGTAAATGATCCATCCACGTCCAAGCTGAATAAACTACATTGTAGTTTCAGCAATCAAAAGTTGAATGCCGAAGCTGAATGACCCAGTCTCAGAAGTCCTAAAAAGTTGAAAAATAACATTATTAAAAAGCTAAATGTCATGGTTTCAACTGAATGACCTAGTTTCAGCAATAATAAAGCTAAAAACCGCCAAACGTTTGTCAAACGGAGACAACGGGTACCCCAAGCAATGAACGTGATGGTGACACAATGGGCTGTCGTAAGCGAACTTTATACAGCTTAGCCTCAAACGATTGTCCAGCGGACACGTATCCAGCACAATGAACACACTGTTAACACAGGGCTACCGTAGGCGAACTTTCCACAGCAAACCCGTAAACTAGGTGACATTTGAACAACGCATTCTTACGAAATATCCAAATGCTAGCACACGCTGCTAATGCTGTCAATCGTAATGAAACGTTCGTAAAGGTTGAAGTTCGCCGGATATAAAACGCTTGTTTACTGTGAACGAAAGAAATGCATCTCGCGAACATAATTTTCTAGATGTTTGGGCTAAGGCGTTTAAGACCTTTGATGCGATGGCCAACGCTGATACACACGTTCATAATGTGAGTATACCATAATACTATACCCTGTCGAACAAATTGGTTGGTTGTATTGTTGGCTGAACGAAAGAACGATCTGACACTCGAGCCTCAACGACAGAAAGATCAGGCGCCGGAGCCACAACGACAGACCGATCAGGCGCCCGAGTCACAACGACAGACCGATCAGGCGCCCGAGCCACAACGACAGACCGATCAGGCGCCCGAGCCACAACGACAGACCGATCAGGCGCCCGAGCCACAACGACAGACCGATCAGGCGCCCGAGCCACAACGACAGAACGATCAGGCACCCGAGCCTCAACGACAGAACGATAAGGCACCCGAGCCACAACGACAGAACGACCAGGCGCCCGAGCCACAACGACAGAACGATCAGGTGCCCGAGCCACAACGACAGAAAGATCAGGCGCCCGAGCCACAACGACAGAAAGATCAGGCCCCTGAGCCACAACGACATAAAGATCAGGCGCCCGAGTTACAACGACAGAACGATCAGGCGCCCGAACCACAATGATAGAACGATCAGGCGCCCGAGCCACAACGACATAAAGATCAGGCGCCCGAGTCACAACGACAGAACAACGACAACTTATGTCAAACTTGCAACCGTATCAACGACAGAACGATCAGGCGTCCGAGTCACAACGACATGAAACGATCTGGCGCCCGAGCCACAACGACAACTAATGTCAAACTCGCAACCGTATCAAAGCAACAGAACGCCATACCTTGTACCTGTGCCACAACGACTGAACGACAGAACACCAAACTGGCGCCTACATCACAACGACATAACGAAGCTAGAAATATGTCGCCATCATAGATTGGTAACTTCGCTGATTGTTACACAAGTATATAACTAAACACCAGTTGAGAAACAACAAAAAGTTGGATAAATGACAATAAAACCCCAAGAAAATTGATAGTTCATAACCTCAAAAGCAATGTAACGGTGAGTACATAATTATTTTCTGCTGAGAATCGCAGACGGAATCTTATAATATTACTACTTCATACGATATTTATGACACATACGGTTTATGCTTTGTAAGGCCACCAAGTTCAATGTACGCAGTTTTGTCGGTTTTTCATATCTATAGGCAAAATTATATTCTCATAATAACTTGCTTATAACATAATCCACACTTCATCAACTTCATAAAACATAATTGAATCCTTACATTGGGGATCTTATATGAACTGTAGGGGGTCACTTTGTTACTTGTTCTTCAAGTTATGTTCTTCAGTAATAAAACTTTACAAATATGATACACCTTTTAAAATTGAGGGCGAATTTATCGGCAATAAACCGGTTTTAGTTTTAGTTTCAAACTAGTTGCGTATGTTGGCATATTAGCATTGCTAATTCCCGATATTTCGTCGGATTTTCGGAATAAAAGGGTTCCGGATTGGAGGGTTAAATTACATTAAAACATGAAGGACAAATTTGGGGCCAACATATTCGCCAGGATCAGAGAGACATCCGGAGGTTCTGATTAGCGGGGTTCCGCTGTACTAGTAGCATAGTATGTGCCCACCGCGTATAAACCAAATCACTGTATGAACTATTGGGATAGTATACAATTCAACTTGTATGACTTATAGTGATTCAAAACATCTGTCATTTCCGATCACTGTACGACTTATTGCAAGACTATACAATTCAACCAAAGAATACGTAATTGTGTATGATCCTTGATTCAACGTGTACTCATTATTGCGATAACCGGAAGTTGACTCGTTTATGGACCGTGGTGCCATGTAAACAAGAACGATGTCAAGGGTACGTCTCGTGTTGCTATCAATACATCAACCGATTACTGGTGAAGTGATGTACATGTAGTTTCATTGATACTGGTTATTTGCGCAATATTTAAGCGGTTGTTGCTAAAGCCCAAGTGATCTTATGCTTTCCCCACTTCGCATTCCTGGACAATGGCGCGGTTCAGTATGGGTTCAAATCCCACTATGTAATCAAACTACATGTATTCAGAATGGTGTAAGGTGATAACTTCTTGCACCAGATAACTGCAGATTTACACATCATCGTTATAACGGCGACAGCAAGGTACAATACCTACGAGTAAAAGTATGCTACGTAGCATTTTCCTGCCGATGTTTTATGCTTTGTCGTTACCCTGTTAGTGTTACCTGTGCTAAACATAACCGGCATACTAATACCTAACCCTACCAGGATAGTTCCCATAATGTCATCTCACTGTATATACACCTGTTCCTTATTCCGTCTGCTATTAAGTATTGCCTTGTGAAAAGATAATAAAACCTGGGCAGGGAAGGCAGCGATCAACTTAAATAGCCAAGCAGAGAAAACATAAAAACAACACAGACCATAATGACATGGCACAATGGCAAACACTCATCTGAACGAGAAAATGAACTAAACATCTGAAAGTCCAAGTTTCAACCGTCAAAATGTGGACAGTCCCAGCTGTCAAAAATCTGAAGGACCTAGTTTCAGCTATAAAAATGCTGACTGGCCTAGTCCAATCTACGTATGCCTCCTCCCATGATTGTGTCAAGCGATGAATGCTTGCGAATTAGCTTCCATGGTGTTGTTTTTATTTCCTACATCTTACAAGCAAGCCGAACACGCCACCAGTGGCTTGAACACCATTTTTATTTTACAGTAATAGCATCATAAATTGTAGTTTCAGCAGTTATATAGATAAGATTATGCTTTAAATTATGAGAGGTCCATGCCACTGTTTTTGTTTTAAAAAAACAACAACGAATGATTTACGCAGGCGATAGTAATCTTGGAATGTATTGCTGTCAGATTTGTACAGTACAGAGAATTTGTCGCGATCCTCGACCTTCTATAAGCATAATTTAACAGCTGATATCCTGTCTATACATTTGTATTTATAACACCGGTTGTTTGTTTTCATGAGCGGTGAGAATCACGAAGACGGTCGCACAAATCTAAAGGACCGATATTGCACGGTTTGCTCCCTGAAATTTATAAATTCAATGCAAGAACCTTGAAATGTATTCATGCATAAAGGTCAGGATCGGGTCAAATTATCCGTGCTATAGCGTGAATGTTGAATATGTTGGTAAGTGAGTGCGTCCATTAAGCTGTCTCTATGTGAAACAAACCACGTGTCTGTGAATACATTGTATAATTATATCGCCATTCAAAAGTTAATAATTTTCATACTAGATCTAGATTGTTACAGGCACTAAGTGCTGAAAGCCTAGTTTATGTGGTACCGTTTTATCAAAGCACTTACACAAATTAGAATTCATTTTACTTCTATAACAACTTTTAATTGTTGGAAAGGGATCTACAATATTAATAACTTATAAAGAAGGAAATCACGAGATTAATAAGACCAAAGATCTAAAAACATTATTATTAGATCTTTGATAAGACAGCCGAGTGCAAACTTTTTTATGTGACTTGTATTATAGTGACTGTCCAGTCACAAGATCTATAAGGATTATAAGATTTTGTAAGTGTTTTGATATAACTGTACCCAGTAATTAACATTGACCAGTAAGGTGAATGGTAATAACTACAAATGTCTGAGTATGATGCACAATGCGTAAACTTGAATTGTTAAATTTATTGAGCAAAATAGAAAGTTGGAAAAAAATTGATGAGGCCTGGGCTTAGCTCTGATTGTGCACCGACCTGAGTAGCCTTGTAAATGTGGATGTTATCTGGGGCAGCAGCCTTAGTGTAGTTTGAGGCGATGTAAATGGTTGTTGATGGAAAGTTTCCATGGGCTATGATGAGTAGATGCATGTAGATCTATGTCACCTTCATTGGAAAGCTAATTTAGAACCCCATCCTAAGTTAAATTAAATATTCCCTTTAATTAATACATTAAGAGGAGTTCAGTTTGTGACAAGGGAGAAAGCCACGGCGTGTAAATGTCCGTAGACTGAGGCAGATTACTGAAGCATCTCTGCCTCAGCCAATGTATGGGTGACTATCTGAGTAGATAATGTCACCAGAAATGCAATCATGCATTGTGTATATGGTAGGCCTACTGTAAAACCTGGTAATTAATCAAAGATCTAAAAACATATGTTTTTTAGATCTTTGAATTAATGTAGGCCTCCATAGTTAAATTTGGTATTTAGTCAACTAGAGTTGTTGTGGGCATTTTTAAAGCCATTAATTCCTGCCACAAATAGTCAATACATCGCGAGGATTCTGTACTTTTTTCAAAAGCAGCAGAAATTATCTGCAAAAAATATGATTTTTCATCTCTGAAACGGGAGTGATGCGATTTATCATTATTGAAGAAGATGACGGGCCCGAAGATGATGATGCTGATTATGATTATGATAATTCATTGTAGCGACCAAAGCTGTCGTGATCGTACTGAAACCGTATGATCTTTTCTCAGAACACCCAAGTCATGATAAAAATATGCCGTAGTTTTTACTTTATCTTATAGCAAAGAAGGATAACCCAGTAATTGCTTTCGAAAGTTTAAATCACGATTAATTCCCTTTAGAGACAAAAACACGTAAGATAATTGCTGGATTCGGTTACTTCCCTTACCTTTGCCTGAGAGAATCAACCAATCAGAGTCGAGAACTTCCAACCTCGTTTTGGAAATAAACATGGAAGTGAAGTTACGCGAAGTGAATTAGTGTTGTAAGTACAATTTTAAGTATTTATTTCCGTTTTTCAATAGAAAAATTACTTTGTCACACAAATGAATGACAATTGAGCGCACTTATCTATTGACCGCACTACGTTTGTTATAAGATTGACGTGCGCTTGTTGGAAAATATTGATGTCACTTGTTGATGAAAAAACGAAAACACCTTATGAATGAGATGGTATTTTTAGCATGAGTAATGCGCTAATAGTTGTTGACAATGCCATGCTTTTGTGGGTTTTAGCATTCTTGTATGGATATATCCAACAGGACATGTAAAAATTTAGTCCTTTCTATTAAAAATGTGATAATTAATTAGTCGAAAAGACAGGTGCTTGTTGAAGATGGGCTAATTGGTCATAACTTCTTTAAATTTAGTTAGGCTGGTATTGAAGCAATTTTCTAGTACTGAAGTAGTTTTATTCACCAGTCAATTGAAACCACGCCCCCTCCCCAACCTGGGGAAGGGTGGGGAAACTGTCCCTTGATTTTACCTTTCCGATGTCCAGTGAAACTGGGAGTGCGGGGCTTTTGTTTCGCGCCAACATAGTGGGGAAATATAACCGGGGCTTTACCCGTAAGGTTTAGGGCAGGGGGACTTTGCAGGGATGTTACTCTGTATGGCCTGCTAGGGCCAGAGATTTAACCAGGGTTTGGAAAAAGCAAAAGTAAAATTCCCTGCCCATTCCCCGGGGTTGGTGGCGCCGTGGTCTCAATTTACTAGTGCAGTTCAACAAAGGTAGCTTTTGCCTCCCTTTAAACATAGAGGTGATGCAAACATGTGTTAGTCTTTCGGGGGTTGTTGGTTTAAGCTCCATGTCAGCAGGGCCCTCTCTACTTTGGAAAGACTAGGACCAGGCCTTCGGTAAGGGAATTTTGCATCGTTAACTTGTTTGAATCCCTAGGGGGAATTCTACAGAATTTTTTTAAGGTGCTGTGGGGTTGGCGGACATGTAAGGAGATCCTCAAGAATGTCTAAAAGGTTGTATAAGATAAAAGTTAAAACTACCTAATTTTGAGCTCAGACACTGATCTTATCTCTTATGTACATTAAACATGTAAAGTTAATTTAAACAAGCCATAATCACTTAAATAACATAAAACAGACTGAAAATATAAACATCCATAGATTTAAGGTGCTGGGGGAAAGCTGATTCTGGCTTTAAGGCGCTTTGGTACCCCTGCGCTTCTGACCCTGAGGAAGGGCCTGTCTATATATATCTAGAAAGAATTTTAATGGTTGCCCAGGTTGGGATAATGATCTACAAGATGTATAAATATTTTTTTTTAAGAAAAAGGGGCAAAAAATATACCTTCTTGAAATTTAATGTGGATATGAAGGGAATGGGGCAAAATTAAGAACCCAAAAATGGTAGATCAAGGACCCTGATCAGGCATCAGGAATCCGGACAAGTTTCCCTAGCTCCTTGGTTCTTTAGCATGCCCAGTGTATAGCAACGGTACATGCAAGACTACCCCTGGGTTTCCAACCAGTTCATCTCTAGTTAAATTGGAAAGACTGAAAAGTGTTTTTGAACTTTCCAGTGCCATGGCCCAGAGATCTTGATTGGTTGTCGCGAGCACTAACCACTCGGCCACCGTTCCACCCGATGGAAGTTATCAGTGTTAATAAAACTGATTACAGAAACAAAGTTTTGCAAGTGTAATTTATATGAAAAGCGTTATATTTCAGAATTTTGAAATTTTTGAACTTCTACCTGTCATGGCTGTATAAATTTGGAGCACATTCCACCAGACTCAGAGAAAGTATCAATTGCACAAAATGTTCTCTGCAATCTAGTTAAAGTTTGCAAAGTTCTCAGCCATTTTGAGTCAAAAACTAGGTCACCAGACCAAATTTGTGGTTGAGACTGGTACATGTATTTTGGTTTACAGCAACCTCTTAATGGCAACCATACTTTTGATATTATTATAAAGATCATCATAGCATCAAGTATAGAGATGAAGCACTAATATTACAGACGTCTTCAAGTAAAGAATGAGAAAGATCATTGTGCTCCTGCAATAGCACTATAAAACGACCAACAACTTTCTTGGAATTCCCTGTCAGATTGGTCTGGTCAAAATCAAAGATCCAATTTAATTGATTTACAATCATGGTCATAGGTCATTCTATAAAACAAATTTATGTCTAAAATATGATGAAAAGCACCTAATTTAAAGATTCAATGCATGTTGTATAATTATGTTGTATTCTTGCTTTAAACCAAATCCATATTTATGAAATTCGGTATTAAGCAAAGATCAACATTCAACACTGAATCAACAGTATTAGAATAAGCAGTGTCTAGCATTATCTCCCACTGGGAATCCAAATCCCAGACAAATTATGTATAATAATACTGCAAGTTGCAAGCAGACCGATATTGAATTCTCATATTTCTGTATTAGCATTATGCTATTGTATTCTGTTGGGTCTCCTGTATTAATATAGAAAGAATTCATGTTATAAATGAGTCAGAATGATAAATTTGATTCACCAATGTTTGTTGTTGGTGTTTTCAGCTGTTGAAAGTTAGGAGGAATTGGAATTTATAGAGTACATGTATAACTGTATTTTAATGTTCAGCTGGCTTCATGTATTGTAGTGCCAGGATAGCACTTGCTGAATATTTTCTCATTAGCATGGAATTAAAACTGATAAAAGTAAGAGTTTAGAGCTGCAGCATATTTAGGCTTACTTGTATACAATGATTGTAGCTTAATTAGTAAATACAGTTTATATCATTTATATTCGCCATCTAGTAATTAAATCACTGACTGTACATGTGAGTGACAACATGCCCATCTTTGCCATCCAGTATTAAACTGTAGGACTTTGCAGTGTTATATAAATAAGGCCTATCTGTCTCTGAATGTTACATGTTCAATAAATGGACTGGTGCTATTGCACTTGCAGCAAATTTCAGTCTTAAGAGTATGCAAAGATAGTGTGTAATAAAAGTGAATAATGTGGGCAGTAAAATCCTACATTTTGTAGCACTCTGTTTGGTTTTCTTATAATATTCCAGATAAAGGACTTTATGTGCGGTGAAATGTGTTAATTTTCTTGTGTTAATTATGTTACAAAAATATTAACATTAGCTAAATTAGCTGTAAAATGTCTACAGAAAATTGGCACTGACCTTTTAACAGTCTGAGGAAGTAAATGCCAACAGTTTCTAAATCTAGCAGTTAATTATTTGATCACAGATTCAGTCTTTTATGAGGTTATTTTTTTGGCATTGGTGTTCTATATTTTTTATTGTGATTAATTGTTTTAGTTTGTTTCTTGGTTATGGAATTGGAACTTTTACAGCTGTGTTCTGAATGTTGAGAATGCTGTTTAGCCAGGTGACTCACTAGTGTTGTGTTGGATATATTATCTGCTGCAACAATAAGAAGATAACATTTGTTAAGAATTTGTTAATCACCAGAATGCCTTTAAGAATGTCTGACATTGTGAAACAATAATTAACATCAGGGAAATTTTGGATTTGTTGCACTGGAGGTTAAATGAGCTTTAGTTTCTTTAGAAAAATTAATTGATGAAAACAATTAAAAGAAATTTAAATATATTACATGTAAGTATTGGCTAAGTTATGGTCATTTCAAATTTTATAAGCATTGATAAATTTTATTCACCAAAGTCCAATGTTTGATAATGTGTGTTTTAGTGTAGGGTTGTGCTAATGACACCCAGTGATTTTTCTTGAACAAAATTAAACAGCCTGTTTCTTTAAAGTTGGGAAATTTAGCGCAATTTCGGAATTATTAAAAAAGATTGTTTTGGTTAAAATTGTTCATAAATTGCTATTTTATACTGATAATACTCTTGTCTTATGTTACAACGACTTTTGAAAGTTTGAAAATCCATTGTTTTGACTTTAAAACAGCTATACTGTAGTTGCTTTAAAACCAGCGAGCACAAAAGGGGGAAATCATGCATACTTTTTGGGGAAAAATTATGATTTTTTGGGGAAAATGGAGGTTATTTTGCTAGGGGAAGGGGCCTGTATTCGGTCCCAAAAATCGCCAAAAAAATCACTGACACCGAAAAACATACATGTACTTGGTACATGTACCTTTTTCAGGATTGAGCATTTATATGACAGACGTCTGTTACATACAATGTGTAGAGCTTAGTAATATTCTGTGTGACATAACATAGATGACATTTGGAAGTGATTGAATGAATGAGAGTGACATTTGTTAAGATTACATGTACAATATTTTACCCTTTAATGTGTGTGATGATAGCAAGAAGTTCAGTTAGTTCACTGTGTTTCATACTGTAGTTGATTAATGTACTACAATAGTAAAACTTCAATGTGATTATTAAGTTGGATGCAATATTGATGTAAAATATAGAGCTACACAGAGAAAAGAGACCCGAAACTTATAATAATGGTCTCTATTTGGAGGTGGACTTATTATTGACTTGTTCAATATTACAGTGATTTTTTTCCTTCTTTATTAGGGTCTGGAAAACGTACCCTTTCCCAATTGAAAATAGGATATAACTTTCCCAAATTTGAATGGAGAAATTCCCAATAAACAATTTAAAAAAATAATTTTCAAAATCGGACATAAAATGATAAAGTTATGAACATTTTTGACAAGAGGTCAAGCATAAAAGCTCAAAGAAACTAGTAAAAATTCACATGTAATCTCTTTTTCTGTTTTATTTGGCCTTTCTGCTTCATGGAAATTCCCAATTTCAAGTTGTCTCGACGCGAAAATTCCCAATCTAAATGGACCGGACCCTTTCCCAAAGAGGCAAAAAAAACCACTGTATTAAAATGAGGTTTTACAGTTTGTTTAAATATTGCTGTCATATTTTCTTTTCATGATATGTACATGTACTGACATTTTCTTTTTTCAGTTCCCTGGCTGTATTGAGGACAATAACCTCAAACATATATGTATTTGTCTTAATCTGTATTTTATTGTGATGTAGAAGTGCTTTATATGTGTGTATATGTATTTTCAGGTATGTTCAGGATGGCTAGCAGGGCCTGTTGTTACATAGGACAATACAATATGGAGATATGTTTTGGATATGGATAGTTTAGTGACTGCTGTGGTATAATTTCCCCTGGATTTTAGTATCCTTGGATACGTATGAATGTCTCCAGAATGCATTTGTGACAATATTAATATTTTCCTCAGTAAATCAAAGCATTTATCTAATATATAGATCTGAGAGTAAGAAATCTCGATATATTGACTTCTGTGCAGCTGAAGGAGTTTTTGTCTTCGCACTTTACAAGTTATTTTAACTTAAGTGACCAGTGACTGTTGGTCCTATTTAATGCATTTTGAATGTTTTTATATTGCCAGTTTTATGCTATCGGGTGCTTTTGTTCATTCTAATTGATATATTGTATGTTATTCAATTATTGTGACAGTTTCATTTTTTGTGACATGTGTTAAAAGTGACGCCAAAACTGAATGAATATCAATGAATGAACGATCTATTGTGATGTGATAGATCGTTAAATACCATCAAGCGATTGCTACATTAAGTTACATGTAGCTAGTTAAACGTCAATCAATTAAGATACTATAAAAAGAGTTTTATTGGTTAATATTGTGAAATATTATACAGTGCCATGTACCCGTCATCTCTGGAACGCTATAGTTACAATATTCATCATGATAGTGTCTCCAAGATGGCTACATATACAGACCGCCATTTCATCATATGTCTACAAAAACCATTCCACTTGAGAACCGATGTGGTGAGTATATATATTATTGTATGTCAGCTTGTTTTATGAATGATACTATTGTGTGCCCACAGGTAACTGTATCATTAATAAAGAGTTAACAAAAAATATTTTTTTTATTAAAATTCATAATATCTAAGATAACATAAATTTTATAAAAGACATTTTTACTTTATCAATGATACAGTTACCTGTGAGTGTTCCCACGATAATGAAAAAGGTGAGTAAATTTGGTATATTCCACAAAGGTGGATTAAAATCCCAATTCAGATGTGCATGATTTATTAGTGATGTTGTAACTTGTAGTACAAAATTGACCATATCTGTTAACTTAAGCAATTTGTAAAACCAATTTTGCAACAGTTGACCAAACTGATATCACATTTTACAGGGCACACCATAGTGAGTAGGCCATGCCAGTGTCCCTACATGCTTCAATCACACTTAATGATTTCTTATGGGGTTTTGAGATGAGCACAGAATCTGATATTCACTGCACATACATAATTATATAAATGATGAGTGATTTGTGAACTGTGTAGGCTAGAACCATGTTTTTATCCTAAGCTCTAATGTCAAGGTCGCAAATAGAGGTCAAAAGTGCGTAGGGAACAATGGTGTTTTAAATAACTAAATAGTACAGATGTTTAACACATCAAGATAATGTGTTGCATTATATGGGGGACCCAGGTCTATAGATCTAAGGTCAAGGTCATATTAAGTCAAAAGGTCAAAGTTGTGAGTGCTGCATAATATTATAATAAGCATATTTATGTGGAGGGTTTCAAAATTACAGCACACATTCTTCAGTTTCCAAAAACACATCTATTAGACTAAAGCAGTAAATAAAATAAAACAACGCAAACTCCAGGATTGATCACATTTCGACTTTATTTTCAAGTCCTCATCAGGAATATGAATAAAGAGATAAACAACTTCATGAGTATGAACTCATAGCAGTAAAAGCATTGCTATCCGTATTCTTTGACACATTTCTAGTTTTAAATATTTCATGTTAAAGTTGAATTTAATTCAACAATCATGACCTATTCAACATTAAACCAGGAAGTTCGTTTACATACTATGGTTAACAAGTTAAATGGTTCTTCTCGTTGACAATGGAAAAAAGTGCAATAAAATATGTACGCGATATACACCTGTTCCCATACATGGTACATTGACCCTGTAATTATCGTTGTTGTTGTTTGTGGATCTTAATATGACTCATTGTATACTTCAACTTAACTAATTGATGTTAATTAGGGTAGGGTACTTCAAGGTGTATTCATTTATACATTCTCTTTGTATGTAACTTTAAATAGATACATTATTTTGGATAGTGTGTACTTTTGAAGCAAATAGTTTGAATTTAAAACAGATTTGATTATTTGAGAGATAATTTAAAACACTCAATTTAAGCTAAATCTCATCTCACATATTATCATTTGTCTTTAAAGTAAAATTAATGTCTATGATAGGTCAAACTCAAAGTTGGCACATTATTCTGCGTGACTGTAAAATGTCAACTAGCTATGTATTCTCCAATTCAAACTCTGACTTGAGCAAAAACTCAATTTGAGCTGAGATTTTTACTTGAGATGCTTGGGGGGATCGGGGCCAGAAATATTGATATTATTCAGATGAAATATTGCTGTAAATGTTTGACTAACTCTGGATATTAAGTTTTAAGAATGCTTTAATTCTTTGTAATAGTACTAAACAGATGCAATTTAAATTGGCCATTTATGATTATATATATTTATTTATTAAAAGTAGTAATAAGCTAAAAATCCATCCCTGTTGCAAAGCCAATTTAAGCATTTTTTTTTTTAATAAGACTACCCTTAGGCCTTAGAAGTTAGAGTCCTTTAAAATAGTCTTTAAACTGTTAACTACACATACAATTAAAGTTAAATGATATGAAAATTTAATGTTAAATCTTGAAAATTACCGGTATACAGGTGTTCCATTTGACCCGGGAGTATGTGGTTTTGACCCTTGAAATTTCCATAAAGCCATGGTTTGATCCTACAGAGTTTAGTTTGAAGGGTCATTTTCTCTTAAAATCAATTTATCATGGGTATTTTGCCTATAAGATTTAGTCTAAAGTATCAAAATGACCCTTCAGATTCTGAAGCTAGTTGAACCCTGGTATATATGTACATGTCTTTAATTTCTGGATGGTCTTTAATATTATTGAGGTTTTTTTGTGTTAGATTTTACTGTTATAAATAGAGTACTACTGAGTCTTCTGTACTACCGGTACTATACATATACATTATTTAATTTATCTTGAAACTATTGTTTGGTATAAAGCATGAAAGATAATATAGAGGTATACATTTATACCCAGTAGTTCAATATGTCAGTAGCGGTGATATTCTCAGCAACTTATTTAAATGCAAATTTTGTGATGTCAAAATAATTGATTTTAACATCATCCTACAGCCTCTTCATGGTTATGAATAGCTCAAACTGTGCGTTGCTTTAGTTTATTGTGATGTATTCTAGCATTAAAACTATTGATATAGTGCTTGCTTTTCCCCATGTTTTAATGGTACGAAAATCCTGTGTTCTTTAACGGCGATTCATGGACCCTTTATGCATGTAAACGTAAATTCTGTTTTTACAAAACAAAAAATTGTGCATTGCAGGGCTCCACCATAAATAATAGATGTTTTGCAACATACATGTATGAAGTGTAATTGCCATTGTACTTAATTAATTTATTAATTTTCTATAAAATTCAAATAGTGAAATTATGAACTGAAACTCATGCACATTTTCCATGTTTTGCACATGGACGAATCTCAAACATATAAGTATTGATAAGGAAAAGATCAACAGTCAGTGTAATGCTACATCACCACATAGAAGATCTGCCAAAATGTGATCATGTTTGCTCTACTGAAATACAAGAGCATCTGAGTTGATATTTTCAACTTACGTTCAAAATGGGTATACATGTACATTCCTGTGTCGTAAATGTATCAGAAAACATGTCAAATATATGTGTATCGGTAATAGTTTTTCACATGACATAATTGATACACTTATTTGGCAATAATTTGCGGTCAATCTAACTCGATATATCTGAGGTATGACCTGGCATGGCCACCCTCTACAGCATACCTCTAAATGTATGAAATTAGTTGCCATTGATATTGTTGGTGTCAGTGCTGTTTATTAAATGTAAACTGTCATATATAGTAAATTCAAAACAATAATAATGAGGTCATTGCATGTTCACATTATACATGTATAGATGAATTAACATGTACTGTAAGTATTATACGTACAATAACATTATAAAGTTATTGGCTGTTAAACATTTTGTTATCCATCATTGAAATAGTATCACGCGGGAATACAGTAAAACTTTCAGGGGTGCCAATTTTCCGGATTTATCCGGAATTCCGGATTTGTGTATCCTTGAAGAGCTATGCTTTCTGACCAAAATAAAAGTTATTTGATGAAAATATCTCAAGAAATGGCAAAGTTATGGTCAATTATATCTGCTCTGAAGGATTTTCTACAATAAAAAGTTTGGAAAACTGGGTTATATATGGTTGACGGCCTCTGGTTTGTCAAAAATGGTCAGCCGCATATGATTTTCAGGATTTTTAATTTGGCTCTATTGACACCCCTGAACTTTGTTAGGCTGACCTTTATAAATTCTTTGTTTAAAGTTACCCTATATGTACTCTATACCTACTCAGGGAAATCTCAGCAACATAAATTATCTTAATTTGGCCATTTAGGAGACATTATAATATATATGAAGTGTAAGTAAAAAAGTCCCTTCCTACGTACCCGCGGAGACATTATAATGTATAAGAAGTGTAAGTAAAAAAGTCCCTTCCTACGTACCCGCCTAAAATATTCTTTTCTTGGTATAGTCCAGAGAATTAGACACGACTCTCGACCTTCAATTAGCATACTTTAACAGCTGATATAATTGTTTATATTTATAACCCTCCCTGGTCGTATGTTTTCATAAGCGGGAAGTATCAAGAAGACGCTCGATGTGTAATACCAACACAAATCTAAAGAACCGACATTGCATGATTTGCTCGCGGAAATTGATATATGCAACGCAAGAACCTTATAATATATTCGTGCGTAAAGGTCAGGATCATGTCAAATTCTCTGTGCTATAACTCTATATACAAAAATTTATACGCTCAGTCTTACCTCGAAAAGTGTATTGGTGATGCAATTAATATGAAATATATTTATTCAGCCTCCAATACTTGAATCAATTTCATAATATCGTATTTCATATTTGAATTTAATGAATATTAAATCAATATTAAAGCCATATTATGATCTGTTGTAGGTTGATTAGTGATCATTAAAGGTTATCAATAAAATCTTCAGTGTCTTTGTGTCTCTTTTCTGAAAATATGGATGTTCCTTTCGGTGAAATGTGCACACAACAGGAAAAGTTACATTGTTACTCAGATAGTAAGAATTAATAGTATACATCATTACGTATATAATTCACTCAAATTATATTACTATTCGGGAAGTATCACATTGACGCTCGAGGTGTAATACCAATACAAATCCAAAGGACCGATATTGCACAATTTGCTCGCGGAAATTAATATATATTCAACGCAAGAACTTTGTAATATATTCATGCATTAAGGTCAGAATAAATGTCAAATTCTCTGTGCTATAATAGCAATTCATTATCATGATACATATTGTAAACATGTCCAAATAAGCAGCACTTGATGGTAACCTGCCACTGATCTCCAGAAACATCTCAACTTAAGCTAAATCTCCACTTTATTCTGAGTATATTACAGTAAAATGTCAAGATTACAAACTACTGATGTATCTTAAATTCAGACTCTGATTTTAGCAAAATCTCAATTTGAGCTGAGATTTCGACTTGAGATGCTTATGGAAATCGGGGCCTGGAATTTATAGCTTAAATCAATATCACTATAAAGATGTTAAACAATATATAATATAACATAGAACAAAATTGTCCGTACTTATTAATGTCCTTGACCTATTAAACCTAGTTGCTGTAGCGTAGATGCTCATCATAACAAAGTTTTACTGTATTGGCGTTCCTTTAATAATAATATAGCTGTTAACAATATTGTATAAGTCTGTTTATTAGACCTTTATATTATGATTAAGTTACAAGTATGTAGGATAATTGGTTTTTGTGTTTAAATAGGTGGTATAAATGTTACATTTATTACAAAAAAACTTACCCAACATATTGATGATAATTGATATCAATTGGACAGTTCTGATTGGTTGATACAACAAGCGTATTGTTTAAATGATCGTATACACCCAAAAACTTTGACCACAAATATTTCACTTGTTCAAAATAATCTGATTATAAAACATTTCCATAAAGGGAATAAAGAAGCGAGCGTGTAATTGTTGTGTATTTACTATTAAAGGGAGACCAGTTTGTCAGACTCCGTGAAAACTGAGTCCACCTGACTTGACTGACAAATCTTGACTTGCACCTTAACCAGTACAGAAAATCCTGTAGTTTCCCTATATTGAGCATCAAGAAGAGCATTCTGTCATTTTACTACTTAAAGTTAAAAGTTAAAAACTTTCCTGAAGTCTTTTCGATCTCTACTTCACCTGTTGCCATAAAAAATAGTATTGTAATACATTTTCTCATTTTGTAAATTAAAACAGAAAACTTGAAGTAATGGTATTGGCCAAAGAGATCCTTTATCTGACTTCCAGTCAAATGTTAAATACCCATTGAATGTTCATGTATGTCAAATATTTTAACTAAAGTCAAGTGTTGTAAAAATATTGTAGAACGGTCTTATCGTAAAAGGACATCTTACCTAGTTATAGGTACTGGGGTCTGCCAATTTGTAGATAGAATAATGTAGTCGACATCTCAATACCAACAAATACTTAATACAAATTATTGGACTGGATAAAGGAGTTTATTCGTAGGGTTGGTCTTACAATGTACAATGTATATAACTGTGACAATGAAATATTTGTACATATTAAGCTAGCTAATCTTCTCATCAGCTATTGTTGAATGTATGAATGCTGATCTAGTGAAAAACTGTCACAATACCGGTCCATACAATGTACATATGTACGGTACTATCCGGCAGTATAGTCCAGTCAGGGTAAGAACATAATGTTGCAGCGGTCGGGTCCACTATTACGGTGTAAAACCAATTATAAAGGCTTAAACAGACAGCCATAACTTCAATGCTAAACTAACAAACTATATTCGCACTACCCATTCAGATAATGGTTGTAATCTTCTGTGTACACATAAACGGCTACATCACTGTCACCAGATCCTAAGTGAATTATACTTATGGGTCTATATTTTGCCCACATTTTGTTAGTCCCCTACCGGTTTTTGACCGGAGGAGACTATAGGTTTGCCCTCCGTCAGTCAGTCAGTCAGTCAGTCAGTCAGTCAGTCAGTCAGTCAGTCAGTCAGTCAGTCAGTCAGTCAGTCAGTCAGTCAGTCAGTCAGTCAGTCAGTCAGTCAGTCAGTCAGTCAGTCAGTCAGTCAATATTTTGATTCTGACAAAAATTGTGGTTGCTATGGCAACAGAAACATTGAAAATGGCCTCAAACCGGTAGGGGACTTCTGTATTGCTTGCAATTCTTAATTACTTGTTATTTCTAATCTTCAAAATTTTACATGCATTTCATTTTGTGACGTTAGGATTGGCTGTCTCATGATAGACAGTATAACCTGACGGTACTTAGGGTGTAGACAAAAGTCATTTTCAAATTCAAACAGATTTGTCAATATTTTGCATAAATTTTCATATACATTTCATTTTGTGACCTTAGAACTTCCTGTCACAATAGACAGTACAACCTGACGATGTTCAAATTCAATCAGATGTGTCTATCTTTTGCTAATATTTATAAGCTTTGAAATTTCACCTTCATTTCATTATTTTGCAGTGTAACTCTTAGTTATATACAACTATATACCTTATATCTCTTCAACACACCAAAAACTCTGATACCAATTGGCATGTTTATGTTTTGATTAAGACTTGAACTTAACAATAAAACAACTGATAGATTATTTAAATAAAGATATAACATAGAACAACTGATAGATTAGTGTAAATAAAGATATTACATAGATTATTGACACTGAAACTTGTTTTGCACAGTCATAATCTTGTTGTCGGATAAGAAAGCACTGAGAAAGTCACTGTTACAGAATTTATATATTTTGACTACAGCTGCCATTGAACCTCAGGGAGAAGTCATAAATGATGCTGAGGATTCTTTCAGTTTTTCACAGTCTTTCATCCTTACAAATTCCGTTCTATTTATAAATAGTATCAAGTAGTTAAATGTTGCATGAAAATAGACATAATGTTGGCAAGTACATTGTATATAGGAAGTTATATTTCAGGAAATTGTTTGCAGATTTTTCCTCAAGTCTTGTGCTCATCAAATCAATTTTGTATCTGTTATAGAATTTTATTGGCTTGTAGAATTCATGATGTAATATATATTTATATTAAACACTTGTTGTTGAATTATAATACTGTAAAATATAAATGTTTAATTATGCCCCCTTGTGCTCCATCAAAGATGGTGGCAGGCAGTTTATTATTTTTATTGCTCTGCACATCATGCTTGTCTGTCTGTCTGTAGACTAATAAATAGTTTCCGATCAATAACTCAAGGATTGATATGCCTTAGATCATCATCAGTTTCTGAAGATGACCTCAACAAATTTGTGGTCAGGATGTCATAAGTCTTTAAGACATTCGATGGCAGAACAGAGTCTGAATGATTATATCAAGAACCCAAGAATAGTTGGGCCCAAAGAATAGGAGGTTGGTCATCATCAGTTGCAGGCCTCCATGGGTTGTATAATAACTTGTATTATATATTTATTGATTTTTATTGCTGGACATGCATTTTTTTCTACTGAACATTTTAATACATGTAGTTGACCATTCTTCATGATAACATGTGGTAAATGTATGTGTACATATACAGGACTCCTACTATTTCTGCACTAGAAAGAATGCACTTTTCTCCGCGTTGCTAATGGAAGATAGGCCCGTTGCTAATGGAAGATAACTCTATCTTACATTAGCAACATCTTTCTTACATGAGCGACCAGCGCGTGATTTATTTCCGACCTTAGTTTTGGGATGTACGTGTTCATTGCGATATAAAGCTAATGAAGACGAACACCAATAGGCTCTATACCATTTAAAAAGCATATTCTTGAGCGTACCACAATAGCGTACACTTTATTAACGTTATTTTTAATGATTGTTTTGAATGAGAACGTAAGGCAAACAGCACGTTATGATGACGTTATGATGACGTCATGTTGGCGCCATGAAAGCTAATTTGTGTTATAAAGTCTCATTTTCTCAAATTATGTCGGAGAAAAATAATCCATCATGAGACGGTCGATGTAGGATAAGGATATCTCACCCTCAGGGTCGGAATTTTAACCAGCAACTCGGCAAGCCTCGTCCCTGGTTAAAATCCGACCCCTCGGGTGTGATATCCTTATCCTACATAGAAGCTCATGATGGATTCTTATATTCTGCAGAAAATAAAAGTTAGTTGATGAAAAAATTCAAAGTATTGACAAAGTTATGGTATTTTGAAATTTCACTTGTAAGCTAAATTTTTACAAAAGAACAATGTTTGAACTGAGTTTTGGAGGAGGGGTGTGTGCAAATGACACCTGAAACAAACTTGTGACACATTTTCAGGATTGAGTATTATGCTTTGAGCAGTAAGACCCTTGTCAATTATACATTTTGTAGCTATAAGCCATGTGATAATATATGATATACAATGTATAAAGGCCTGGCTTATGCCTGATTTCAGGTTTTTGAATCCTGAATTTTACTTCTTTCTTTATATTGAAATATTGAGTTTCAGGCTTTGAAACAGGGATTTCCAGGTTTGAAAATGATTGCTAACATTTGTATTACCAGGCCTGTATATAATGAGATGATTGTTTTATTGCAGGATTTGGATGTAATATATTCGTACCTACATGGAATGGAAGCATTATCGTCTCTACGTGAACCAGCTTTACGTGCATTATGTAGAACTGTACGCTATGAGTACCATGATGCTAATGATATACTTTATTGGTAAGTAAACTCGTTATATTGTAAAACAATATTATTGTAGCTGTAGTTGATCTGATAGGGAACGGCTTAAAATCTATGTGTATGTGTGTGTTGGTTTGTATCTCTACTGTTTCACCAACAATATAATAATTAAGTCGTTATATTGACGTCCTCGTCTAATTACTACCAGATACAAGGCTGTCACATGGTGCTTGCCTGCCAGTCGTCTCGCCACGCTGTAGATATGTGACATACTGTAAAATCATCATTTTTCGAGGGAGTTGAATTTTCGTGGATTTCCTTGTTGCACTCCATCACGAAATCTCATCCCCACAATTAATCAACCTCTCAATTATCGAACATAGGTTAGGTTTATCCTTTCATGTTTTGTTATCAACGAATTGACAACCCCACGAAAATGCATTTTTATCAAAATCCACAATATTTAATACCCACGAAAATATGTGATTTTACAGTAATAAGATACCCTAAGTCACTGGAACACTTGCCTGAATATGTCAGACAGTCCTTTGATACAATAATTTTTAAAGCGTTGGGTACCACTATAAGTGACTGTAAATTCTGTTATCACTTGGATATAAATACCAGGTATGTCAGGGTCTTACCTCTGTCACATAAAGAATTGGACACCCTCTGAGCCAGATGTTTTGACTCACAGGCATCCAACTCTTTGTTTGACTCCCAAAATGTCTCATAGTCATAGAGGCTCCTAAAGAGTCTGAACAGTGGACAGGCATCTGATTCTCTTGTGACAAAAGTGAGACTCCCACAAATACCCTGCAATACCCTAGGCAGGGGTTCCATTTGACTCGGGAGTAGGGGTTTTGACCCTTGAAATTTCTAAAAAGCCACATTTTGACCCTCAAGATTTTGGTTTCAAGAGTCATTTTCTCTTAAAATCTGGGTAAATTGCCTATAAAGTGACAAAATTTAGTCAATAGTACCAAAATGACACTTCAGATTGAGAAGCTAGTGGAACCACTGTGTATGGTAGACTACCACTGTCCTTACTCGGCCACATTGGCATTGTGTGGCAGTTCTTGTTTACTTCAATCCTTCAAACTACTTTGGCAGTAAGTAATACAAGCAATGATCGATACACTGTCTGTCTGTATGAAGGTTGAGTCTATTATCTACTGTCGGACATTACAGGAATATCCGAGCATTGTGCATCATATGATGAATGTTGATAGACACCCGTCTAGTTAATCTAGTATAAAAGCATTGTTTTCATATAATCCTACAGGCTTTGATGTATACATTGTATATATACTTTACTGTATTATGTTTAATATATGAGATAAGTTACATCCTGTAGGCATGTTTGTTATACCTATCACTGCTGATAGAGCTCTTTCTTCTGTCTACAGGCTGCTCAAAAAGTTTGTTCTCAAAATTTAAATTCGTATTAAATTTTATCTGAGCTATGTATGCAGTAAACAATTTTAATTTCTTACTGTAATAGATTCATTTAATGCTCAAAAGATAAGAACAATGGTAGAACCCTCTGGAATTTAAACTGAAAATTTTATATTCTTCTGACTCAGAAAAATATACTATTGAAACTTAAACAGACTTTTTGAACACCCCGTACCTGTTCTAATACTTCTATATGTCTATATGATATCTGTTCTACCTTTCCTATCCAACCTGTGTCAGTATATATACCTGCATGAGGTTTGTTTATTTGACATTTTACCTTCAAAGTTCATACACTGTGCTAATCTTGTATCCAAGCTTGCTACATTGCCTCCTAATGATCAATTATTTGATTAATTTCCAACGAGAAATTTTGACGAGGTTCATCTACCAATACTGTTCTATGGAACTTTTAATTATGTATACCGTAAATATAAAAGCAAAACTTTGATTTGGATCTTGAAAATTGTTATGATTATATTTTCTTGCCTTTACCAATTCACCTGCAACAGATTTTAAAAGTAAGCAATAGAAAATGACACATGCTGATTACACTAGGGGTCTGACAATTTTGGAATAATCCAGATTTGCTGCATTAGAAAGAATTATTTTTTCTGCAGAAAATAAAAATTCTTTAATGGTCATTTGAATTTCAAGGGCAGAATTTAAGCAATAGAACAATGTTTGAACTGACATGTGGTGTAGGGATGTGCACTAATGGCACCCAAAAAAGGGTTACAGACTCGTTTTAAGGATCCGGCATGAGGCCTCAGTTGGACCCCTGTTACACCTTTCATTTTGCCCCATCTCTTAAAAACAGTATACAGTTAAGCAGTTCAACCACCCCACCCTTAGAATAAAAGACATGTGAATATTGTTGAATATAAATTATGTCTTCTGATGCAAAAAGAACAAACAGATTTAAGAGAGTTCAGTATTGAGTGAACTTTAAACATGGAATTTGTAAGAGGAAAATATGGGACCTCAAAAAAATCTTTGGATTCCAATTCAGATAGTGCAGTTTTGCAATAGTATATCAACCATTGTAATCAAGTTATTTGGAGATAAAGTTTACTAGGATTAGAAGTTTACTAATTTGAGTTGATTTTCTCCTGGAAACCCTTCGTTAATTAGCCACATTTGTATTCAAGTAATTGGTTGTGTAAGTAACTTGACTGTTAACATTTTGGTACAAAGAAAATATTTTGAGCCATAATGTATAAATGTCCACATTACATGTAAATATAGTATGTACTTCATTAATAATATATTGAATGACCTTGGATGAGTACCAGGTACGGATAATTATATATATACAAGCAAACTATGAAATTTAAGCTGGAATGTGAGACTGACATTTATCTTATTACGCTTAGTACAACATAAAGGTCAGCTACCTGTCAATATTTGACAGTGGTCATAACTTACAGAAACAAGTTTTGTCAAGGGAAGTAACTCTGGTTAGTATATTTTCCACTTAGCTCTGCAACAGTTAGCTCCCTTGTGTAAATTTTTTTTAAAATGTACAGAATGTGGTTGCTGCGATAAACAGATATTTGTGTATACAACATTTTAGTTGTGATACGCTGATATAGACATACATTCCTACGTTGTTAGTTACATAAGCATTCTATCAGTCCATAATTACTAAAATAATGTTTATTGCTGCCTGATGATGCATGCACAGATCCAGGTGGGACCTGTAGTCCAGACGTCCCCTTCAATTTTGGCAAATATATACTGGTAGTCATCTATATATTTTAACTAAATTGTAAACTGGTTTGTCAGGGCTTAAAGTGTCTGATCAGGAAAACACTAGCTGGTTTGACCCCATCTAAACAAAAATAGCTAGTTGGACTTCTTTCGAAGCTTGTCAAATCCCCCTGAGAAAAATTCTGGATCCGCTCACGTGTTTACCATGTTTACAAATATGCTGTTGGCAAGCTCATTTTATAAGATCACTCATTTTATAGTGCACATTTTGTGAAATCATATGGTCGATCCTATAGTGCACATTTTGTGAAATCATATGGTTCGATCCTATAGTGCACATTTTGTGAAATCATATGGTTCGATCCTCATGGAATGATGTATTGCCAGATTTGGTAGTTTAATATAAAAGCATGTACTTGCCTATATGCTACTAATACCATCACTATAACACCATTCAATGTAAGTATGATTATAATCAATTTATCATATTCTCTGTTTGTTTCCAGTCAACGAGAGTTGAGTACATGCTGGTACATATTGTTGTCTGGATCGGTGTTCATTGAGGGATCCATGTTTCTACCCCGGAGCAGGTAAGAATTGCATATTCAAGCTTATATTAACGTCCAACTGACTTAGAAACAATAATGTTCCCTGGGACTGCTGCATCATAAGCAGTTAATTAGGAATGTTATTACCTGATTCAGTAACTACAGAAACTGCACATGTCATGGTATTGGTTTTATAACCCTAAATGTAGGGAGAGGAGGTTTAGATTTGCCCCTGTCCATTCATCCCAAAATGGTGTGTTGTCCGTAACTTGAATAGTGAATTAGTGCTGCAGTCATCAAGCATCATAGAAATATTAGTCAGCCTAATCGTGTTATTGTGTACCAACACATGTGGATTTGGACCTAGTATTTTCCGAGTTATGTCCCTTGACATGTGTCGCTCAATACTCACTCATAAATTTTGAAGGGCTATCAGTCAGCATGTGTAGTTGCGCACCTACATATTTTGATTCGGATTTGTCTTGTATTAGAAGAGTTGTGGTCCTTGAAATGATGAAATGTTGCTTGTGTTGTTCATTACACAAATGTTTGAGCTACAATTGACAAGTTTTGCAATTTGCAAGCCTTGTCATGCATTGGGTGCATATCTACAAACATAATTATACATGTAGAATGCGCATTTCTGTGCATGATTGATACATACCAACATTCGTGCAAAACATCATGCAGCCTTCATGATTATATTGAAGTACTTTGTACTGCTAGGTGATTGATGTATTATATCTACAGACTTGAAGGAAAGCAAAGGAAATAAATTGTTGGTTTCTCGACGTAGTCAGTCAGAAATGTAGGTATTTACTGTTTGTATAACAGCTAGGTGTCTTGCCATCCTGGAATAATCTGTAAATCTGAATTTTCTGCACTTGAAAGAATGCTTTTTTGTGTAGAAAATGTAAGTTAGTTATTTTATGAAAACAATCAAACTATTAACAAAGTTACGGTTGTTCGACATTTCATAACCTGATTTGCATCAATAAAATAATGTTTCAAACAAAGTTTTGGAATTCAGATGTGAGCAAGTTGCACTACTAGAAACATTTCCAGATATAGGCATTATGCTTAAGTAAAACCCCTGTATCATTAAATCTGGTCTAGATTGTTTTGACATTGAATGGTTACATGGGTGAAAGCTTTCAGGCACATGCCTCAACTTCAGGTTTTTGTGAGTACCAAAAAGTCTGTTTTTCTTTAATTTCCTTGTATAAATTGTCGATTTTTGAGGATTTCAGGTTTTTCTGAATTTCAAACTTTCAACCATGTGGTTATGGTTTATGACAGATTCATTTGAAAATATGATTAATTTTGGGACATATATATTTACATATCCATAATATTATATAAGTTTAGCCATACAATAAGTTTTCCTCCTTACACATTGGATTATTGACTTGGGTTTGTAAGTTACTCCTTGTCACGCTCAAGGAACATCTATTGACTCTCTGATTGATGTCAAGTTTCATATACTTGACTTTCTTAATTAGCGACACTTTTATAAGAAAACCTACCCATGCTTTGATTGGTCGGTGATGGAAAGCAGTGTCATGTACCAGCTTAAACCTTGCCTCTTCCTTAAAGAGGGGATTTTCTGCGTTGTAGTACATGTATGTGTTCTTGCACAAAAGTTTTATCCCTGGAAAAAGGCTGAAAATTTCCTGACTCTTGATCGGCATTGATTGTGAAGTTTTTTAGGGAGGTTTATATTGTTGATGTTTATGTAGAGACATGTTTCGGATGACCATCATTGGATTGGAACTTGTGTTGAGGATATAATTGTAACATTGCTTTTATTGCTTGTTGGAATCTGATGCAGGAATTTTAGTTTTAAGGGCACCTGGCCTCCAATTTCGCTAAGTATCTCAAGTACAAATCCCAGCTCAAATTGTGATTTTGCTCAAGTTAGAGTCAAAGTCTGATGCAATGGAGCTCTTGATATTTTAATGTAATAAACTTGTGTTGTTGAGTGTCCTGAAAAAATAAATAAATCAATATTCAGGCCTAGAATATTTTAAGGCACTCTGGCAATGCTGTAATTTGTGCTTAAGGAGATTGACAAGAATTGCCTGATATTTGAGTTCAGGTTTAGCTCATTTTCCGATGATTTGTGAGATTGGGACCTGTATATGTTTACACTGTTCGTCAGCATGCCCTTGTCAGTAATTTCATTCAAATAATTTCTTTGATCAAACTGGTCTTGAATATTTATTGGATGGTATATTTGATGTGGTTTTTTTCAAATTGTTCCACGTGGTTGTACATAGAGACTGTTAAAACTTTGTAATATGTCGCAGCTCCAACTCTGCTCATACCATTTTAAAGAAAACTCACAAAAATGCTCTTAAAAAGTAACTGACCATTTATATAATTAAGATTTATATCTCGCTCCAAATAGGAAAGTTGATCTGATACGCAGATCTAACTTGTAATCAGCAGATTACAGTAATATTTTACAGTTATTGAATTATGATTTATGGTTTAGAACTCTCAGACTTGTCTCCCTTGATAAATCTTTCTGGTCATAAATCCTTTATAATTGATTAACTTTCCTCATATTTCTGTTTATTTTATGCGTAAGTGATGTCTATATTTCATTAGGGAGAGACATCTATAGCTCGGCAGTTGTTCTTATTATTTAGAATATGTTGGATTGTCCTTTTCAGTGCTGGTTAAGTGTCTTGAACAGTTCTCTAGGATCTCTAACTTTTACAATATGTCATAAATCATTGTATTATTAATGTATAGTTTGATATGAAAATTTGATTCATTACCAATACATACAACACCCTGTATGTCACATTGTCTCAAAGAACATTATTTTAGAAAATTAATTATATGTAGTCAATTAGTACAAGTTAAATATACATGTACTTTCAACTTGCATTGCTTTACTGTTTTTATGCACCTGATTCAAAGTAATTTGGGGCGCATATATTTGCCCTAGTCTGTCCTTCCCAAAATGTTATGTAGTCCGTAACTTGAAAAGCTGCAATTTTGCTTAGAGTAATCAAACTTCCTAGGATATGTAAAATAGCAATTTCTGGACTGCCAAATGCCCAACAACGGGTCATAACTTCTGATTATTAAGGATCAGGTTTCCATAATCAAAAATCACTTCGAAACATCAGATTTTCTGGACTGGAACTGTTACATCATCCGTAGTCCTGAATTTATTGTTGGTTATTACATGTAGCTATAATTATTGTTGTGTAAAAAATCATGGTTGTGTTAGCAAGTGCATACTGGGTGTTAAATTATGTATACTTCAACTATTGATCCGTCACTCTATTCTGTTCCGTTCCATTAACACAATGTGGAGAATGTGTATGTTTGACCTAATATAATAATATTGTCATAGCCCTGACACTACTCCATACTCTACGCCGTACCCACTTGGTCATCGTCCAAAATATATGATAGACTATAAATTCCCTGCTAAATTAAGTAAATAAGATGGAGTACTGTTTAAACATGCTAATAGTTCAAAGATAATAGATCAACGGTCATATTGGATTCATTCTGCTTTACATGCTTAATTGGTCTTGTTACTTATACAAATATGTCTATGCAACTCTTGTTTTCAAACTGAGCAGGGATATAGAGAAATCAGTTTTTATGTGATAAGATAGACGGGTGGAGTACATTCATACAGTCTAAGGTATGTTAATGACATTTTTTAAGCTTTCTGATTTTTACCAATTATAAAATCATCATAATGCAATGAGTGCACTGTGAAAACATTCAGATGTTTATACAGGGTTGTTCACTTGCTCATTGCTACATATTCAACATTATCATACTCTGGAGGATTTATATTTTATTTGACATTTATAAATGTAAATTATGGAGAAATCTTGTGCTGACCTTATACTGGGACTGGATCAAAGAGGATGAGTGAGAGAGAGTGATGTAAATTACAGTCATAGTCGTTAGACGTTAGTCCATGGTCCATACATAAATTTATATGCACTGAATTTATAAAGTCTCATTTGTTTTGTTTGTTTGTTTGCATTCGACTGAGACCGTTGTTTTTGGCCACTGACCCTTGACCTTAAGGGAAAAGACAGAACTTGTGTGATACAAGGAATCTTGGTGTGATACCCAAGCTCTTTCTGCATAGACTCCTTGGGTCTTTACCATGCTCAATGTAAAGCACTGAGACTACATGCGAGACTACCACTGGCACTGGGTACCAACCAGATTATCTCTAGTTGGGTGGGAAACACGGCCAAGCGTTTCAGAAATGGCCAAGTCATTGCCCTAGTCGAGAATCAAACCATTGACCTCTTGATATGTTGTCAAGAACGGTATCCCCTCAACAACTGTACCACCTATATAATGTTCGTAACATCAGTATCATTTGGAATAAATCCATGTTGGTTCCCATTTGACTTTTGTCATTGTGTATGTCCTGTAATTACATAGCCTGATAGGACAACACTTACAGTGTCCAGTAGAAGAAAGATTTTATCAGTTTTCTCTTCATTAAATCTCCAGTGTTTTATTGGGACTGGATAAAATTCTCTTTATACATGTTTCACTTGCATGTTCGCTCATAATCAGCCGTATTTGATTGATTCACAAAAACACACCACAATATTTGTGTGATATTTTCTCTCGGTATTGTCGGAGACATTGTAGCAGTAGGGATATTGATTTCCCTCAGGCCACCTCCAATATTTTGTACTTTTTTCCAGCCCTGTCAATGTTGTTGTCCTTCTGAAGATTATGTTCTTGTAGACTGTTGACAGTGCTTATTGACTGAACAAAAGTTCACACTTATGAAGTCTAGATACAGTTTATCTAATAACTAGAGGCCGAATATTTGAGAAATCTGTCAAGCCATTCTAATCCACAGATTATTTTCGAATAATTGAATTTTATGATAGAACAAAGTTGTTTAATCAAGAAAAGAGAAAATAAAAATATGGTACAATTTGTATTCAGTTTCACTGTAAAATGGATTGTATACATGTATGTATGAATAATTGAATGACTCCAGCATGTATATATACGGTGCACATGTGTTTTAAATGTATCTGAGTGTGTCATCTTATAATCATCTCAATCTTCTCTATTCGTCAATTTATACATTTTAACAAATATGTACATTTTGTATGTATACATATATAGATATCAGGTTGTATTCACCTCCAGGCTCTGTTTATATACATATTACTTACTTGAGTGTGGTCAGTTACTGCCTAATTACCTCCCTTGAATTTCAAACTAAATTTGAGTGACAGCTTAGTATTGTCATTTTATTACATTTTCATTCAATTTATTTAGATATTTGACAAGTTGTTGTCAATTAAGTTTGATAGTAAACTAATTGTTGTAAACTTTATATTTCCTGATTTGACAATTGACGACATGAATGTTTGAATAATGTATGAGTTATATGAGTCTGGATTTACAACATATAGGTAAGCTATGTCTTTATCTGTGTACAGAAATATATGCATTTATTTATTGATTCTTGGTATAAGATTTTGAAGAGACTTTGACCATGTACTAGGGATAGTATGATGATGTAATTATTATGTTGTATTTACAGTATATACAGGGTGTTCAAAAAGTTTGTTCTCAAAATTTAATTCATACTAAATTTTATTTGTGCTACGTACATAGTATACACATCTAGTTTCTTACCGTAATATAGCACAGAGAATTTGACATGATCCTGACCTTTATGCATGAATATATTACAAGGGTCTTACTTGAATATATAAACTTCCGCGAGCAAATCGTGCAATATCGGTCCTTAAGATTTGTGTTGGTATTACACCTCGAGTGTCTTCGTGATACTCACGCTTATAAAAACATAAAACCGGGATTATAAATATAGATAATATATCAGCTGTTAAATTATGCAAATTGAAGGTCGAGAGTCATGTCAAATTCTCTGGACTATAGCTACATTCAATGCCAGAAAGATAAGAGAACAATGGTAGAACCCGCCGTAATTTAACCTGAACACTTAACATTCTTCTGACGTCAAAATATAAACTATTGAAACTTAAACATTGAGAACGAACTTTTTTAACACCCTGTAGATGTGGCGGGTTGGTTCTAGGACAGGTCTCCATTGGACCTTCTGTATGTAACAGGATTGTGTCTGGTCCATATCTTTTGCATCCTTTGACCAATTTTCATGCAACTTATTTACCAATGTGTAACTCATGAAGAATGACGTGTAGAACCCGCATTCCAACTAGGCCAGGTCAAGGTCTAAGTAGAAATTGGCCTTAAGATATTATTCTATGATGTTTGGTATGTTACTTTCTTCATTCCT
This sequence comes from Spisula solida, assembly GCA_947247005.1. Taxonomy (NCBI): domain Eukaryota; kingdom Metazoa; phylum Mollusca; class Bivalvia; order Venerida; family Mactridae; genus Spisula; species Spisula solida. Next base: position 34,925,230 of record OX365944.1, on the reverse strand, counting down.
TTGAAAGTCGAAGATCATTGGCAGTTTAGGCAGGGATTAAAGCGGATGGCCACGCGCATAAATTGTCTTCGGCAAATTGTCGATTGCAAACAACAACAACATTTTTCCAATACTTTAGAGCCAGCGCCCTTTTATGTGTGCAGTATATGGCATATATATGCACCCAGTATCTTCATTAGACTGGTACCAGTATTTGTCATATTGGTACCAGGAAAAAAACTACACAAGTATGTATGATATAGTCACCTTACACCCCTCTATGATAACTTATCTAACAAAGTCAATTGTCTCATTATGTTCTAGTATTACATGCTTATACTCCATACAATACAAATACAACTATTCTATTTATGTGAGATATTTGCATTGTTTGTAAAATACCACACAGTTATATCCGAGGGTTTTAAATACTTTTAACTAGGTAATCGTATTTTAGTAACAATGTGTCTGCAAGTGTTTTAACTTTTAATTCAAAAAAAAAAATTGTACTTACACTGGATTTTTAGGATGTTTGCACAAATGGCTTATAATTACTGTGAGTATATATTTAACTAAATTTTCCATCCAGACGTCTGGTTATATCATATATAGCAGTTGTATTTCCTCCTTCTTGAATGACTTCTATTGTTTGAATTGAATTACATATTAAATGTATCAGCTTGATTATGGCTTGACAATGCAGAGGGAAGTGAATTCAGTCTGATATTTAAAGGTATATAGTTGTTGTAAAAAGGTTGCATGTTACATATTGACAAAGGAGAACTGTAAAGTATTGATATGTACTGTGAGTGTATGAAGCAATGATGAAGTATTGGCATATCTAAGAGGGGTCCTACAGTTTCGGAATAATCCGGATTGGCGCATGAGAAAGAATGAACTTTTCTGCAGAAAATAAAAGTTATTTGATGAAAGAATTCAAAGAATGGTCATTTGATGTTCCATAAGCTGAATTTTGACAACAGAACAATGTTTGAAACAGTTCGGCTCTAGGGATGTGTGTTAAATGGTACCCGAAACAGATTTGCGACTAATTTTCAGGATTGGTCATTATGCCTTAGTAGGACCCCTGATCTAAGACAGACATACTGCATGGCCATTGGGTTTTAAGCAAAGAGGCAGAAAGTTTGTGTGATAGCAGAAGGAATCCTTGTGTGCTAACCCTAGCTCTCTCCGTATAGGCTCCTTGATTCTTTAACGTGTCCGGTGTATAGCACCGATAATCACATTACCACCTCTGGGTTACCAACCAGTTCATCTCTAGTTGCATGTAATCCACTGAAAAACATTTCTGAAATTACCAGTGCCCCAGTCGAGATGCGAACCAGAGACCTCTGGATCGGTAGTCAAGAGTGCTAACCACTCAGCCACCGTGTCACTCATTCCTAAGTTTTGCTAATATTTCATATACAGTCAGATCTCGATATAACGGCATCCGATATACTGACAAATTCATTATACTGACATCAAATTTGGGGACAAAAGTATTAAAATGCTCTTTGTATCAATTCAGTATACCGACATATTCGTTACAAGGACATATTTCTTGGAAACAAACAGCGTCGTTGTATCGAGATCTGACTGTAGTATATTTTTTTTGCCAAAAAGAAGACTTCTTAGAAATTTTCCAAATATTCACCAATATTTCCGTACACCAAATGTCTGAAATTTTGAATTTTTTGACCCACGGAAATAACAACTGATACAGTGATATTTTATTACTGTTTATTGTGCACACAGTTTAATCTACAGTGTCTGGCATGCACACACAGCTTGCCACTGTTTTAATGTCACTTTGTGTGTTAAATACATCTAACAATCAAACCACTCATGTCAACATTAAAAGTCTTCCTTTATATCAGAATGGCCTTCTCTTACATTTTGTTTGTCACCTGTCAAACTTTATAAGACTTTGTAATTAAAATAACCGGTGTGTGTTATGGTACTAAATTGAATGGACGACTGTCGGTACACATACTGAATCTTTGCATAATGACACTCGAAAAGGCATTCAAGCCGCACTTTATTCATCTACGATGTTTAACTTATATTTTCTCAATGTCCAGTTGTGTGTTACTGACCTTAAAATGTCCTGTACTTGAATTGGTTTGTATTCATAAATGACTTGTCGCATTTAAATGTTAGGATACCGGTGCATGAATTAATGTACATAAAAATGAAATAAGAATTTTATCAATTGAAGAAATGAATAATAAAATGCCTGTATTAGCGTTTTTATGAGGGATTAAACAACTGGAAGTCGGGTTTTTATTCAAGAAAGAAGTGGTTTTCATTAAAGAAGACTAAGTTAGGTTGTAGATTGGTATGTTTAAATCGGGTGAAGATTTGCCTGGATTGACTGTATATTATTCCTGGGTTTAGATTGTGTGAAGATAAAATGACCTGTGACAAGTGAGCTGACAAATGTGCGCTTAATAAAAAAGCTTACGATTAATATGTGATCGGATTGATTATGTTTTGATCACATGTTTCACTGATCCAACTGATATATAGGATTAATTGATCTAAGAAGATTATAAACATTCCTGTGGGAAATAAAACATGAATATCGGAATATTTCTGTTCATATAAAATTTGTTGTTTTTTGCATGGATTTCTAGTTTTAATCAATATTGCAGATGATTTGCATGTAATAAATTTATTAATTACCAGCGTACATGTAATTATGTACTATATCTTCAAGGCAATACGCCACACTATGAAAAACATGATTTCAAACATCATGTAAACTTGAATATTATACTTAAAGTATTGGCTGATTTTCGTATCAAAAAGAAAGAAAATAATATCTGCTTGTTTGTATGAATAATGCCTGTTTAGTGTAAGATTTCCAATAAATTGTGTATAAATTAAGAAATGATCTCATTTGAAATAATGAATTGATTAATTAATGAATGAATTGATTCCACAATAACACATAACACAATATATCTTGGCACAATCATGTCTGTATTGGATTGTGTCCAGAAAAATATTAGTCTGATCTACTTTGCTCGTTATGTTAACTTAATTAGATTTCACTAATTGGTGAAATAAGTTACATATGATTAGAGAAGAATGTGACTAAAGGACTAGATATATGCATTGTGTGTGTGTCTCTATGATTGTGGTTTGTGTTATTTAATTAAGACAATAGGTCGTTAGTGAATCGTTTGCGACAGTGATATTCGTTTTGTTGATTTCTCAATGTCGGGTAGCTTTCATAGTGTATTGACAGTCTATAGATTAATGTGAGTGTTTAGAATGTGGATTTTGGATTTATCCGAATTGTAGGATTATTTATTTATGCGTAGGAGTGGGTTAACTGTGGAACTATGTAATAATTATTAGTAAATTACATTCTTACATTTTTGACATACTGGATTACAATTGATCAGTTTTCTTACGAGTCATCAATATAAGTATACTTACAAGTATTCAAAACTCCGCTTTGTCATTTACGTTGGATTTCTGCAAGTGTGAAAATAATTGTGTGTTTTTTCCCTGGAGTTTTTATAAAAAATGATTATAATCATTTTCAAGTTACCAGTATTTAAATTATTATTCTATTGTTCTATGAGATTTTATTAAATTGTTTTATTTTTGCTTGATATTAGACACAAACTTTGAGGACTTATTTAAATGTGGACATTTTCTAATTCATGAAGTGACTGAAGTGGACATTTTCTAATTTCAAAGTGCCGAGTTCGGATTATTTTGTTAAATTGCTTTAAAATATTTTATGTGGGCATTTCTGTGACATTGTGATTAATGTATCAACAAAACATGTCACTCAAAGTAGTATATACCGGTAGATACAGATATGGTTCAGGTCGTGTAGTTTTGGTGTAGTTTTGGTACAAAAACTGGGTTGTTTTTACTTTAGTATAGTATATGTACATAAGCATAAAATGTCATAATAGACTTTATACAGTCTCGGGGATCATGTGACAGGATATAGTGTATATGTTAAATGATCTTATAATAAAATATGCTTTCTATTTTGGAAAGTGTAATAAACTTAAAAACGACGGTGTGTACAATATACCTGTGATGGGTCAGTGTTGAATCTATGTGTTATAGTTTGAGGATTTAAGTCAGTGTCTCATTTCAGTCGAGTGCAATAGCTAGGACTTGGAGATTTCTGAGGATTTAAACATTCTTGCATGGCTTCATGATGTTTTATAAGCACTTGAATTAAAAAGGCGATGAAACTAGTGTGCCGTTAATGAGAGAACTATGTTTGGTTTTACAGAGGTGTCACATCTTGGTGTTTTATCTTGTTCATTTTGTGATCTGTGGAAATTGGAATCTCTAGAGAAGTTGTTTTTAATGAAATTAATGGGGTTTTAATTCCACTGACTAGGGTGGCATGGTGGCTGAGTGGTTATAAGCACTCTCGACTAACAATCTTGAGGCCTCTGAATCTAGAGCAAGTTGGTTGATAACCCAGAGGTAGTGGCTCGCGCATATCGGTTTTAATTCCACTGACTAATTTCTTTTAATTTCTTTTCAAGTATATATATTTTTGTACGACTATGCAATTATGAATAATGTCTGATATATGCCAGGTTTTAGATAAATTTGTCTAGATGCTTGATATATGGCATATATTGAAATGTGACAAATATCTGTCATCTTAAAATGTAGATCTGACTCATTTGTCATTATGTGCCTGAAATTTCAAAACTTAAAGTCATGAACAATTAAATACATGATATTGAACATAACAGAACATTTGCCGTGTCATTTGACGTGTCATAATATTGTAGTTCGCTGATTAATCTCATTTATAATCTTTTACATATGTTTAAAATTTTTTGAGATGTTTAAAAATCTCGAGATAATAAAAGTTAGAAGTCTTGTAATAGGAAGTTTTATAGGTGAAACTGATTGGACAAATAGATTTGTATTTGGGGATTATGTAAATATTGGTATTAACACAGTGGTGTCACTATTAACATGTAGTTGGTAATGTAATAGTGTACAAGTTGATTGTACAAGGTTCCGTAACAGACTTCAAATTTGATTTCATGATAAATTGTAACTTGTACATTCTTGTAATTGCCAAAGTGTATCTCTAATTTTGTTTCTTAATTGGTCTGCAGTAGTTTGAAAGTTGAATATTTTTGTCTAGTCATGTTTTCAGACAGTTTGAAGTATTTACTTGGTTTCGGTACCACTTATTTATGATCGTATGTGTGAGTTAGTGTTTGCTTAATAATGCATGCCACTGTCCTTGTATACTTGGTAATGAAATATTTGATAGTTCAAGGTCACCTTAACACACTGGGTCTCTCCAGACTTTGTAATGAAACATTTGACAGTTCAAGGTCACCTTAACACACTGGGTCTCTCCTGACTTTGTAATGAAACATTTGACAGTTCAAGGTCACCTTAACACACCTGGGTCTCTCCTGACTTTGTAATGAAACATTTGACAGTTCAAGGTCACCTTAAGGCTTAACACACTGGATCTCTCCTGACTTTGAAATGAAACATTTGACAGTTCAAGGTCACCTTAACACACTGGATCTCTCCTGACTTTGTAATGAAACATTTGACAGTTCAAGGTCACCTTAACACACTGGATCTCTCCTGACTTTGAAATGAAACATTTGACAGTTCAAGGTCACCTTAACACACTGGATCTCTCCTGACTTTGTAATGAAACATTTGACAGTTCAATGTCACCTTAACACACTGGGTCTCTCCTGACTTTGTAATGAAACATTTGACAGTTCAATGTCACCTTAACACACTGGGTCTCTCCTGACTTTGTAATGAAACATTTGACAATTCAAGGTCACCTTAACACACTGGGTCTCTCCTGACTTTGTAATGAAACATTTGACAGTTCAATGTCACCTTAACACACTGGGTCTCTCCTGACTTTGTAATGAAACATTTGACAGTTCAATGTCACCTTAACACACTGGGTCTCTCCTGACTTTGTAATGAAACATTTGACAATTCAAGGTCACCTTAACACACTGGATCTCTCCGACTTGTGAATATTATACCTGAAGATTCCTTATGCATGCACTCGATCTGTCAGTATATATATACACAATTCCACACATAGTTTCTGCTCTGTCAGACTGCATTATCTTTTGTCTTATACTAATAAGTTGTGCAAGTTTTCAGTTTTTGTTGAGATGTCTTGGCATTGAGATAATTATCTCTTGCAGAGTAAGACATTTCAGAGTGTTTTTATGCCCCCGTATCGATAGATCGGGAGGCATATAGTGATTCACCTGTCCGTCCGTTCGTCCGTCCGTCCTGGTTAACCCAAATTGACCGTTTCTTCTAGCATCATTATGGCTTGCTACAAAGCTTCCAAACTTGCATGGATGTTGTATATGAACACTCTCCACACACCTGTATCACCTGACCCCATTTTGACCTTCACCTTGACCTAATTTTGGACTTAGACTTATTTATGGACAAGGCTTCCACAGGGGGCATAAGCGTTTATTGAACGCAGTCTTGTTTTCAAACTGAAAACTAAAATTTAACTTTGTTGGTCTTGGACCTCAGGTACACAATCATATCTTATCATTACGGGTCACACTAGATGTGTTTATCCATTTTTAAGATGCCAGTTAAAAGTTATGCCCTTTTGAAAAATAACATTATTGAGATTATATCTGCTTTCTTACTTCAGTGTTTATTTAGTAACTTGTACATGCTATGCTCTAGGTTGTGTGTTTCAGGTCATGTTCGACAATATTCTTTGTTCCGTAGCATATTCGAAAATGTGAATCTTTGCATCAAAATGAGTATTTCCATGAGTATGATCATTAAGATACTCTTGTACTTGAAGGTAACTCTAATCAAGATTCAAGTAGCAGCAATTACTGGTGTGTGCCCCACCCGGAACACCTGATGTACATATAACTGTCTTCATGTATGTTTTATGTTTGCATACAGAGCATATTTATTGCTACCTGTTGATAAAACAGCTACATAAAACATTCTATGTTAGGGTGCACTGTTACAAATTAGCCGTTTGCACTTGGCATTCTTCTCCGATTTCCTGAGATTAGAGAATTTCACAGCACAATTGTCTGCCAGGAACGCCACCCAGATTAGAATATATGTCAGCCAAACTGGGATGCTCTTGCCAATTTTAATATCTGAAACTTACTGCACCATTTGATAAACAAAATTACTAGAATTAATTGCTGCATTTTCCAGCAGCTGTAACCTTGTTCCAAACGGATAATAATAAATCGGACAAGAAAATGCTGCAATTTCAACAGAAACAGCTGAGATGATGAAGGTCACAAAAAATAACAGTTTAAATATTACTACCGGTAGCATGAAAGTGCCCGGTCAAAATGAGGAATATTGACTACTGAGTTTTGATGACTTTAACTTATGATTGACTACCGGGTATTTTAGTTTGATAATTATTAGTTTTGATGGTTTTGGAGAGTGTGAAATTATGGGATTTAAACTGGAACTGACTGTCAAATTGGAAAGAGAAGCAGCACTTGACAGAAACAAGATTCACTTATATAAATTTATGTAACACCACATACTATTAAGCCTAGGTCCCACTGAGCATTTTTTGCCTCCGCAATGTACTCGCAATGGAAATTGATGAGCTCTCAGGACATCGGAAACAGGTTCCTTGTGGTCTTAGGGGAAGCTTCGGGGAAATCATGAGACAGTTTGTGATTTCGGAAAGATTTGAGATGAATCGGGTTGTATCGGAAGAAATCGTGAGACCTAGGCTTAACATTCACTGTAAATCAGGGGCAGACTATCCTGTTAGTCTAATATTGCAAAAAGAAAGCATGTATTCATACATTTGCTCCAGCTTATAGTAGATATAATAATGTCAAGTCCACATATGGCAGGTGTCTTATTATATCATTAGGAGTGTTTATTACTTATGAATGAATTGTAAGTCATGACTTAAACTCAGTAATTATTAAATGAATTAGAGCAAAATATGATATATAGGTCAACAAGTTCCTGCCATGCTTGGTTCATTTCAAGAGGTCGTGTTTCCTCTGCTATCAATTAGGATTGAAATTCCCCCACCACTTAGGCACAGTATGACGTTTTCACTGTAGATTTACGGCCTGGGAAACATGTCATTCTCTGAACAGACTGATTACTATCAGATTGAGTTGAAATTTCAAACATTTAGAAAATTGGAAGAAAAAATTAATGTCAGATTTTTCCAGACATTTGGCTGCCACAGTGTAACTGTTCCTCTAACTGGTTATTAAGTGGTTCGTGTATGATAATTGCAAATTTATTCTTTTTAATTTTCATAATTTATTCTTGAACTGTGCAGTTTAATTTATTTGTAATACTAATGTGGTTAACTAGTATGGTTTATTTTGTATTCATGTTTTATGTGTCATAAATGAATGTTTGAACTTATGATACTGTCTCAGTCTGTGGAGGAAGTCAGTGGTCCCTAAGTAATGAACCCTTTCCGTGATTTAGAACACATTGATCTGTCTGTGATGTGTCAGTCAAATTATCATAGCTTACCGTAAAATGCTGAGGAATTGTCAAAATGTAACATTAATTTCTCTCACTGTATTTTTTGGAGGATAATGAAATTTGTAGACAGGATGTGCTGTTGCATACATGTGTGTGTTTATATACTTTCCCCTGCAAGATACATGGTTATAGGGTAATAATGTTCTGAAATACTTTTGGTTGTGATCTTATTGATGAAATATTTAGTGGTTTTGTCATAGCAAAAAATGATTGAATGATGGCCCAGAGGTTTACTGCTCTTGAGTTAATACGAAAAAAGATTGAAATGATGGCCATGAGTTACTGCCCTTGAGTTAATACAAATAAATATTGAAATGGTGGCCCTGAGTTACTGCCCTTGAGTTAATACAAATAAAGATTGAAATGATGACCAAGAGTTACTGCCCTTGAGTTAATACAAAAAAGATTGAAATGATGACACAGAGTTACTGCCCTTGAGTTAATACAAAAAAAGATTGAAATGATGACCCAGAGTTACTGCCCTTGAGTTAATACAAAAAAAGATTGAAATGATGACCCAGAGTTACTGCCCTTGAGTTAATACAAATAAAGATTGAAATGGTGGCCCTGAGTTACTGCTCTTGCATTATTACAAAAATGATTGAAATCATGGCCAATAGTTACTGCCTCTGAGTTATTGCAAAAAATATTGAAATAATGGCCCAGAGTTACTCATTCCCCTGAGTTATTTCAAGAAAGATTGAAATGATGGCTTCAAGTAACTGCTATTGACTAATATTACAAACATGATTGAAATGATGGCCCAGATTTACTGCCCTTGAGTTATTACAAAAAAAAGACTGAAATGATTGCCCAGAGTTACTTCCCTTGAGTTATTACAAAAAAAAGACTGAATTGATTGCCCAGAGTTACTTCCCTTGCATTATAACAAAAATGATTGAAATGATGGCCTGGAGTTACTGCCCTTGAGTTAAGATATTCCTTGTGTTACTCAATAATGAGATTGTTGGATACTAATGTCAGCATGTATCTATAAAATATTCATGAATTTTGGATTACGTTGTCAATTTTATACACATGTTAACATGTGAGATTTGACTGGTGACGTTGGTCCCTTGAGACAGGAAGCGCGAACACTGATGATGTCAAACTATTGTTCCAGAAGCTACTTTTTACAGTAATGATTTAGATATGACAATGTGTTGAACACACTGTGATAAAAACACACACAGAAAACAATGTTAAGCATATTATATAATACCTTGAATTTTGTACTTCCTGTTTCTGTGATTGAGGCATAGACCACTTGATTTCTACATGTAAATACCGTAGTGCACATACACATGTACATGTACAATACAAAGCCAAATAGAAACAGTGGCAGCACCTAGTCATGTATATTTTGACTGGCTGTTAGTGGCCATCACAGTCCAGCACGGAGCTGTCATATACAGACCAGGAACTGTCATCTAATTGATCACTGATCCATGAGGAGCGACATAGAATCGCTGATTGTACGAGACAATTGTATGATATCGCTGGTGTACATGTGACTAACCTTCTGGCAACTGCTGTGGCACTGTTAGATCACTCTAAAAGGGGTTTTAATAAATGAAGTGTGTTCATTATTGATTGTAATACCAAATAAGGTCATACATGGGTTACGTAGCCATATGTGAGACATTTTTCACATTGTAGGGGGTGAATGTGTGAATTTTCTGTGGAATTTCATTTTTTTTCTCATTCTTGTTAATGATAAATTGATTGGACAGGCTAATGATGTTTCAATTGAAAGCCTTGGAGAGATATAGCATTGTGGAACTAAGGTTCCATGGGCTTGAGGGACTATGTTCATTCCAGAACTGTAATTATTCATTTTCATGAATGTGAATTTTTCTGGGATTTTTTTTGTGATACTGCTTATGGAATGTAGTTTAGAAAGAGTGTGAAGGAATTTCTGCTTATTGATGGAGAATTATTTGTTGATTCACTGAAATCAGTGTATGATTCTAATAATTCTATATAAAGGATATGTCTGATAAGGAATGGATTTTTTGATTACAAAAAATGTGTACCCATTGGATTGGAGCAGCTTACATGGTCATTGCATTGATTGTCATAATGAACTTCTTCACTTGATGTACTGAATAGTGAATACTGCTTATTGTGCAATTTGTTCTTAATATCTTCGTTTGAGCTCCTTTATACTGTTATGCTGTAGGAAAAGAGTGTTCAAATGTTCAATGAAAGGATTGGAAGTGTTATTTGATCTCAAAACTATTTTGTGAATTAATATTATAATTATTGCTGTTGAAATCATAGCAACCTTTAATTGTTATGGATAATTATAGTTTGAATACAGTTTTTAATTTGCTTTCTTTGTAATTAGTGTAGATTATAATCGCTTAGTGGATTTACCGAGTCATGTAACCTGTCAGATTCTCAACATGTTTGTACATAACAGCTCTTGGGCTCAAGTTTTTAGCTCACCTCGGCAGGTTATGTGATCATGATTTATTCAAAGAAAACAAGATGTTTCTTCTATTTAAGTACATGTATTTATTATTTTTCAACAATATATACCACACACTGCCTTTAATGATTGTATCAAATACAGGTTAAAGCGCTCAGGTGGCGAAAACATTTGGTACGGAAAAAGAATACTGTAGGCGGCCTTGCTCATATGAGATTCTTTGCAATTATACGGACCATTGACCGATTGTGTCTTACTTTCCAGGTTGTCTTATTAGCAGGTTTTTAAGGTAGAGGCAGCATTTTTTAAATAGGAAAATATCCTTTTCAACTTTATATATAGAAATCGGCACTGTCACAGGGGACAACAGTCTGTTCATTATCCAACGATATTCAGGCGAGCGATATCATAGGGCTATCATGGCTCTCTTATGTTTAGGGGGCTTACTAATAATCTTTGTGATAATTTTCATAATTATACACTCTACAAATCATAGTGTGCTAAATAAAGATTTTTGTTATAAATATTGAAACCTATAACTCAAAGTGACTCTATTTTTTGTGCAAATTGATAAAACATGATGTAAAGTAAGCAGGTATTAGAGTAATTTGATATTCATGTATAACAAAAAAACAGATTTGTTTATCGAAATGCTAACCAGTGCACACTTGTAAATTTTGCTTTGAGGACAAAGTTTTAGTTACATTCTATTTCTTGTTTTGTTAATTCATTCAGATTTTATTTTTTGCCTTTTCATGATTATAAACCACAATTTTGTAAGTAGTTGTGTTATCAAGGTTTGTGCGGATATATCATTATACACATGTATAACGTTTATTGTACATGTGTTGATAAGTGTACGTTATCATGCAAATCAGATGTTTTAAGCATGGGATTTATTTAATAAAATATGGATTATATTATGGTTTCATGTATGTCACTGTGTAATTATTAATTAAATTAAGGTTGATTGATTACTTATTTGTGATGTAAGTTGTGTTAATGAACCACTGCTGAACAGTAATGAATAAAATTTTAAATGCCGAGCATAGCCTTTATTTGCCAATCAGCTTACCGCAGAAATATGGCAGGCATATATATGTATGCCTCCACCCGGTTTTGAACCTGGGTCGCCAGATTAGACGGCAAGCGCGCTAACCATTTAGCTACAGGGCCACATAACTACATAATCAATACATTTTAGGACATGATTTTAATACTGCAGACATATTCCATACAATGACATAAAATATGCTTCTCACTGATGGAGGGGGGGGGGGTATTTTAATGCTTGACACTTGGTGGTTGGTCTGTGTGTCAGTAATAGTTCAAAATTTAACGGTTTCCACTCAATAACTTAAGAATGCTTTGACTCTAAGGATCTTCAAACTTTCCATGGAGGTTGGTCAGCAATAGTAGATGACCCCTATTTATTTGAGGTCAGTAGGTCAAAGGTCAAGGTCATCATCAATACTACTCTTTGTGGAACAAACATGTTCATTACATTGAGAGTGTACTGTATTATATATACACAAACCTCTTAAAATATGTTAAACAATATCAATAACAGTTGATAGTTTCTTTGTTATTGTCTGCTAAAAAACACAGATGAGAAAAATGTTTGGGTTATGACTAAATTATTGCCTGAATAGGTGTAAAAGTATGTTATCATCATCACCTGTGGTTAATGGAGCGTAGTTTAACAGATAATTTTAGCGGAGTGTACTTTGAACTGATGAGGATAGATAATATATTTCAAAATCTATGTTTGTATGTACAGATAATTCATAATGACTGTGTATATATTATATGAATGTAGATGCAAAGCTTTGTGTTTTAGCAGGGCCATATCAAGAGACAAAAAGCTCGAAGCTTTTTTTCTAGGGTTTTATTTGAGGTGTGTGTTTTTCTGTGAAAGACTGCTTATTTGAGTAAATTTTTCGAATTTTTAACGTGGCATTTAGGGCCTCTGTGTGCCTACGGGCCTGGCTTAAATTTGGGGTGAATTTAGAAAGTTGAATATACATGCATAGTGATTAATGTCAAATTACTATAGTAATTAATGTAGGTATAGAATGATAATGTTTTGTAATATCAGTGTAAAATAAATTAGTATAAATAAACTATAGATTATAAATTGAGGAAGTTGTGAAACAGCCAGACTGGGCAGGTGCTGATAGGGGATTGATTGGCTAATTTAATAATGGTACACAATGGCAAGGTAATGATAGCTTCATCAAGATATCATAATGTAGTGAGATATGTAGTTTGTATGTGGATCCTAGTTTCTGTTTGGTGTTGGATAGTGAAGTTCACAATTGTGATGTTTGGTTGTTGAATGGCCAATGTCATTTTATCAATTGAAGTTCATTGTTCATTTATACATGACAATTACCTACCTACTGTAGGTTTGGATTATGTTTTATGGTGTCGGCATCAGACCTGGTCGGCATCCAGCTATAATACAAGGCAGTGTGGCCATCAGACCTGGTCGGCATCCAGCTATAATACAAGGCAGTGTGCATTTGAATTTTATGTGGATTTATATGTGATATCTGCTATTTAATTGCTTGCTCGTTTGATTGTAAGACGTCTTAAGACCGCATGTAAAACCGCAGTGTATTAAAGTTGTCTGGTATCGGTGGCATGCATGGCGTGTTGAGGAGCATTTTATGTCTGATTCTTTGTGTAAAAATAGTTGCAGGTATCGTCTTGCCTTTATTACAACCAATTTAAGGTTGCATGTGCATTTCTTTGTTTTTACGGTGATTAAAGATTGCATAATTACTGTTTCCTACAGTCTACTATGCTGTTAACTGAGCCTCCTGCCTGCCTTTCTTCTACAGATATTGATCGCTCACTGACACTGCCATGTTCCTAACACTTACATTGTCTCAAATGTTCTCCTACAATCTATGTATTTATTAGTGCCTTAAAAAATCCTGTGTGTTCAGAGAATGAAATTGACGAAACTCTCTGGAAGCTTGTCCTGTACTGAAAAAGTCTTATCAGCGGTGGTATATACTAAAGTATCTAGGAATGCAATATAGTATATAGATAGATTATGTAAAAATCACAGAGCTTAAAGTATATTTGTGTGTCTCTTCTATGAAGGAGATAGAGATGTAGGATTCTGGTGAGGAATGCTGTCTTATCTGATTATTCGGTGATTTCAGTGTGAATTCTTCTTGCTGCTTGTATGTATTGATACTTCATGATTTTAAGTAGAGTACCACAAACGTAAGGGGTTTATTCTATATGATTGCCCTTGGAGATTATCAGTTTTAAGTTATCTATCAGGGTTAGAAGATGATTTTCACTTTGGGAAGAATTATCTGATAAAATATATATACTTGGATGTGTGGATATATAGACTGTGTGTATGTGTGTGTACATTTAGAGCAGATAGGTTGCCTGGTATGTGGTTGTGATTAGAAATGATTAGACATCATAGACTGACTGGTTGGATATCTAGGTAACAGTCAGTTATAACAACAAACTCGGCTTGTATGGTAGATCAATGGATTAAAATTGTTGCTGGCTTCTTTTATTGTTGTGTAAAATTTTACAGACGCTTAATTTAATTGATTGTTGTTTACTTACTAAATTGGTTGATTTATTGTATTTTGATTGATTTATTGTTAATTGGTGGATTTATTTTATTGTTAATTGGTGGATTTATTTCATGCTGTAAATTGAACTACATGTGATATAAATTTATTGTGTTCTAATTTAGTTAGCTGATTCATTGGCTAGGCTTTCACAGATTCATTGAACGTAATCTCAGTATTGACACTGTCAGGAGTATAGACACTGTCAGATTGTAAAAAAAAGTGTAATTCGTTGAATTCTGGAATATTTTACACACAGTCAGATTGACATCAATTGGATTAAACTGAAAGTGTTTCTAGTGTCATTATGGAATAACAATGTGAAATCATATGAAAACATTTTCATATTTTGTTGGAATATGAAGCTATGTTGATATATTTGGTGGGTCAAGATCGTAAATCCGAGGAGGAGGACGAAGGGGCCACGGCGGCCCTTGCTGGTCCTTTATCTGGACCCCCAGAGAATGGGGGTAAGTCGGATGAGGAGTACAACAATCCTTTAGGGTTAGAAATGGACCCTTATTGGCAAGACGATGTACAGGAGCAGAGAACTTGTACCTTCTCAAGGTGATTTATATATCAATATTCTTCTCATCTCTTTATCCCCCCTCCCCCTGGATATTGTTGTAAATTTATTCAAATCAGAAACCCAGGCTATATGATCATTGTTGGAGCCTTAATTATATGATGTAAAAAGTGACATTCTCACTTTGTTTAGCCTGTATATTTACTCAAGGGGCCAGGGACTAGCAGATCCAATAAAACTTTTGACCCTCATATACATTAATATATTACAGTATGCATTCATACCAGGGCCATTGATACATTTATTATACTGATCCCTTTGCAATTACCTCATTATGACATATAATGTGTATTGTGATGACAGCAGATACGTTTAAAATAAGGCAATAAGTTCTATTCAAAGAACCATTTCTATTTCATCAACATTAGAAATTCTTCACTCAAATTTCTGGTTCAATTTCTTTCCTTACTCTATATAAGCAGTATTGGCATAAAGTTTTGACGTTTATGTATGTCATCTAAACATGTTAATGCAGCCTACATCGTAAATTAATTGTCAGTACTGTACTCTGGTGTAATAAAAATTGGAAGAGAAAAATGGTAACCGAAAATGACACTTAGCATCCAAACCCCATGAGAACTGTGTTTCCTCATATATAATTTTTATATGTATTGTATGTAGAATAATGTATCATCTATATGACATACATGTACCACTACTACTTGTCATGTGTCATTCATTATGGAGATGTTAATTGATTACATACATCACATCAGCTGGCTGTGGATCCAACATGTCTTATACTAAAGTTATTGTCTCTACAACTTCACACATGATGCTTATCTTATATAGACACTTAGTCTATAACAGACACAACATGTGTAGGGGACCCAACAAGTGTCAGCCCAACAAGTGTGTATGATAAACTCATTGACATGGATATAATATTTGTTAAATAACCCGGGTTCCACTAGCTTCTGAATCTAAAGGGTCATTTTGATACTTTGACCTTTTTACAGACAAAATACCCATGATTTTAAGAGAAAATGACTAGTCCCTTCAAACCAAAATCTTGGGGGTCAAAATGTGTATTTTTTTAAATTTCAAGGGTGAAACCCCCTATTCCCGAGTCAAATGGAACCCCTGAAGCTCCCTCAGAGACTCAGACTATATTTATCAATGTCATCATGCTGTTTTAGGTAGCAACTTGATCATTCTTGGTACAGTCAGGTGTCCATACAATGCTGCTACCAATGTGTCAGTATATTTAATGCTGATACAGTAATGTTATTAACTTGTGAAGCATTTAATTGCCCCCATAAAAATGATGTGAGTGTAATTTTATAAATATGTCGATCAGTATAATTATGGAGTGACTGATGTTACATCGAGACCTGATTGTACAATGTCAACATGACATTAATATGGCACAAGATCATTTTTGTGCTGTTCTTAAATTTCACATTACCTTTTATTAATATGTAAAAGGATATGCATGTCTATCATCTGAGAGTAATTTCTTAGGTTCAAGTTTTCAATGTTTTTCTCATGAGATAAAACATGTCATGTTCACATGGCAGTGTTCTGACATAGCATGGCCTTAAAGATTTCTTGCCTGTCAAATTAAAACTGAACTCAAATTTATTGATTTAAATGATTGTAAAGTTCATGATATATGGTTCACATGCTATTAGGGGAAGTGTACATGTTAGTAATGCACCAAACTGATTGACACTCCCTATGTGTGTATATGATAGGTTTATAGGGATTATCCGGCAAACTGCACTCACGGCACCACAGTGCCAGGAAATATACCACAGATATACATGTATATACACACCATTAACACATGTTGGGGGAAACCTTACCCAGTGTGAACCATGTATTACTCATTCATTCATCTTTAAGTGATTGGAAGGAGGGAAGGAGGGGTGTACCAAAAACAGAAATAATTTGATCTAGTTAAAAACCGTTCCTTTGCTCAATTGTTTTATTTACAAATTACAATTAGACTGCATGAGTAAACTATCAGCGTGGCTATAGTGCGCCCATGAAAATGTGATGTTTACAAACATGAATCGGTTTGGTCAAGTGTTGCACAATTGGTTTTACAAATTACTAAAGTATTCAGATAAGGTCAGTTTTGTACTAAAAACATCACTGATAAATCGTGCACCTTTGTGGAATATACCAAATTTTCTCGCCTTTCTTATTATCGTGGGTGCACTATATGTATAAATATAAACTATTAATGTTTTTATTCCCCATTAAAGTACTGTGCAGTTTGACCAGAGGTTTGCTCTCTGTGTCCATCTTACTCTCCGTGAATGCAGAAATCTGCAGATCTTTTAAATTGTATTCATTAAAAGGTTTCCTAGTAAGGCTTATGAAATTTGGTTGTAGTGGATTATAATGTGCACTATCTTGATTTGTATTTTGATGAAAAATGTGAACTGGTTGCTATGAAAATACCAACGCTGAAATTGGCATTTCACAGTTGCCTTTATTTCAAGAAAACAAATAATTGTCAAGTTTTAGTTCAGTTATGATCAGGAAGTTTGAAAAACATGCAAATTTATAGTAAGTAGGTCAAGGTCACTACATGTTATATTGTATACTTTTTTCTTATGTGATATTTGCTGCTATTAGTATGTTCAGTGTGGCATTGGTTGGTCTGCTTTTTATACGCACTCGGTGACACAACTAAGATCAATGACATTTTTTATGACATAGCAAAAATTTGCTGAAAACCAGACACCTATCAAAAAAGTCTGGCATAATGCAAGAATTGAAGAACACTGTATGTTTTATTTGTTTCTAGCCTTTGTTCTAATGTTATTGCGCCATTTGTTTAATGATAACATTGTCATTATTACATGTAAACATCATGTAACATTGATCTGCTTGTTCAGGTAAAAAATAACATAGATAACATGTGTTTATAAACTACTGGTACATTATTATCTACATCTCAGCTACTTCCTGATATTGTGAACGGTTTGTTGTTTTGTTTCATTTAATCAAGTTTAACAATGTTTCTTAATAATTTTTCAGATATATACGGTGGCTGTAATAACTAACCAATTTTCTTGAAACGATTGTAAGCAGTACTAACTTACCCTTACCTTCCACCAGGGTGGTTTGTTGTTTAGACAATTGGTTGATGTTTTATATTGTTTGTTAAATGATGTTTACTGATGTTCAATGTTTGTTTATTTCAGTTTTGGTAAAAGAACACCAGGATGTGCCCGTCGAGCCAGCGAATGTTTAATTCTCGAACCATCAGAAATGATCGTGGTAAGTACTCGCAACTTTATTAATTGATATTAACACAGTGTATAAACGAGTCAACTTTCGGTTATCACATGAAGTCACTCACATTGAATTGTATAGTCTCCCAACTAGTTATACAGTGATCTGAATTGTATAGTCTCCCAAGTAGTTATACAGTGATCTGAATTGTATAGTCTCCCAAGTAGTTATACAGTGATCGGAATTGTATAGTCTCCCAAGTTGTTATACAGTGATCGGAATTGTATAGTCTCCCAAGTAGTTATACAGTGATCGGAATTGTATAGTCTCCCAACTAGTTATACAGTGATCGGAATTGAAGATGCTTTAATTCGCTTGCAATAAGTCATACAAGTGATTTATATAGCATCGCAAGAAATCATTCAGCTAATGATTATGTTCATACAAAACTTATTTCGTACTGGTAATCATATTTTGTCTGATGTTAGTTTTGTCTGTGATTATTGTCAGTTTTGAAACAGAGATTGTTCCAATTTATTATACTTCAGGGTACTGTTTTACCAACGTACTTAAACCCCTATGTAATTCATTAAAAGTTGCAAATTGTGGTAAGGGGTTCTGTGATTTAAGTGATGTTTCAGTGAATACATACATTCTTTCAAACCACATGTCACATTATGTTCCTAATGTGTATTTGTTGAAGAATTATGAACAATTTAAATTTGTGCATAACTTTGTGATTTCCATAAGTGCTTTGATAAAGCAGTAACCAGACCATCAATATGCTGATTTATAATACCTCTGTATCAGTAAAAAGTTGTTTGTCACTTTTAACAAACAAAGAAACACCCAGTATGTGTAGCACAGGAGCATGTAGATGACCTTAAAACAGTTACCAGTTGACCTTAAAACATTTACAAGTTGCTTTGTACAAAATGGTTTCACCATCAATTAGCTAACCTTGATGGAATTATTTAATTATACTTAACTAAGTTTAATTACTGAAGTAATAATCATGTATAAGCCTATGTTTATAGTATCAGTGACTGTTACAAGGCGTATTACATTTAATCTCGTTACTTTCTGTAATAAGATAATTAGTAGTCTGTTTTATGTTGACCTTACATCTGATTATCTGTCAATTACTTAATTTGTGTTCCCAAATCTGGTTTGTTTGAGTAAGATGATACTGTATGACTAAGATAGCCCGGTTGATACTGTACCAGCCTAGTCTGACTGTACAAGTTAAGATAGCCCTGGCTTATGATACTGGTTGACTAAGATAGCCCGGTTGATACTGTACCAGCCCAGTCTGACTGTACAAGTTAAGATAGCCCTTGCTGAAGATACTGTATGACTAAGATAGCCCGGTTGATACTGTACCAGCCCAGTCTGACTGTACAAGTTAAGATAGCCCTGGCTTATGATACTGGTTGACTAAGATAGCCGGTTGATACTGTACCAGCCCAGTCTGACTGTACAAGTTAAGATAGCCCTTGCTGAAGATACTGTATGACTAAGATAGCCCGGTTGATACTGTACCAGCCCAGTCTGACTGTACAAGTTAAGATAGCCCTGGCTTATGATACTGGTTGACTAAGATAGCCGGTTGATACTGTACCAGCCCAGTCTGACTGTACAAGTTAAGATAGCCCTTGCTGAAGATACTGTACGACTAAGATAGCCCGGTTGATACTGTACCAGCCCAGTCTGACTGTACAAGTTAAGATAGCCCTGGCTTATGATACTGTATGACTAAGATAGCCCGGTTGATACTGTACCAGCCCAGTCTGACTGTACAAGGAACGTAGGTAAATATTGCCGACCTGTCAAATAATAATTTACCTAGTTCACCTAAGGGAGACAACTTTGCTGCATTAAAGTTGTGGATAGCATGTTTCTGTATCAAAAGCGTGCTTCTGTGAACATTTTCTTCATCCAACTGATATTTTTGGCATACTTAAAGAGTGGCAGAATTTACTGTAATGCCCTCATATTAAGTTCAATTGAGTTCCATCTCTGATTTCTTACCATTTTCTATAATACTGAATGCCATTTCAGCATATTAGACTACATATCTTCTTGTATATATATCTTTTATTGTTCAGTTGTTTAAATTGAATGATCCATTGGGATATATAATATATCTTAGATTTTATGTCAAAAGAACAAATTGGTTCAAACCTAGGTGAAATCAATTACGCAGCATATTTTGGTGGTTTATATATTGGACAGATATCAAAAAGCAATTATTGAATGGTTGAATACAAGCTTCTGACTGATACGTTTCCTATCATCCTTTCACAGTGCATTCTGTAGATTATCTTATATTCCGGCTGTCTAAACATAGTGTACTCTACTTGTCTGTTACATCTATTTTATGAAGATTTTATGGGAGAAAGTCTGACATTAAATGTCCTAGAAGATGTTAGAGAGATGTATTGTTACCGAAACCTCTCATTTAGTTCCTTACAAATATATGCTTCCTGAAAGTGGTTATGACTATAACCTCTCATTTAGCTCCTTACAAATATGTTCATCCTGAAAGTGGTCATGTCTGAATACTCTCATGTAGTTCCTGACAAATACATGCATCCTGAAAGTTGTCATGTCTGAAACCTGTCATGTAGCTCCTTACAAATGCATGCATTCTGAAAGTGGCTGTGTTTGTAAGGTGGTTACTGAAACCTCTCATTTAGCTCCTTATAGATATATGCATCCTGAAAGTGATTGTGTTTCTAAGGTGGCTACTGAAACCTCTCATTTAGTTCCTTACAAATATATGTGTCCTGAAAGTGGTCGTGTTTGTAAGGTTGTTGCTGAAACCTTTCATTTTAATTTTAGGTCCTTACAAATATAAATATTATGCAGTTTGTGAGGTGGTTACTGAAACCTCTTATTTAGCTCCTTTCAAATGTATGCATTCTGAACGTGGTCATGTTTGTATGGTGGATACTGAAACCTCTCAATTAGTTTCTTACAAAGTGGTCATGCTTGTAAGGTGTCCAGAATACATATGTATATGGCTAGAAGGTATAGAGTTTTCTTCATATGATACACTGTACATTCTGTTCTCTTTACACTTCCGATAAGTATAGTTCCAATCAAATATACTGGCATTGATTGGTAGACCTTTTCTGATAAACAATATCTTTTAATCAAATAACGTTTTTCACAAAAAAGGTTTAGCTTTTTCACCAAGCTATGCATCCCATTGTGCTAATATTACTGATGTTATTACGGAAAAAATTGGTCAAACTCACCTTTTCAGACAGGTACGAAATAAAGGGCCATAAAGGGCCACCATGGCTCTCTTGTATGTTTATTTTTAGTGAGTTAGTATTTAAAGAGCTGTAAGTAAATATCATAAAAGTAAGATATCCATTGGAGGTACTTTTCACCTTGTATATCTAAGGGAGATAATTTATTTAAAGAGCTGTGAATAAATATAATAAAATTAAGATTGTCCAGGGGAGGTAATTAGTCACATTGTAAAAGTACCATTATCTGTTTAATAGTTGTCTTAAGGCTATTTCTGTTGTTTACTCTTAGGTTAATCATTGTTTATTTAATGCAATAGTATGAGATATTATCTTGATACTTTTAAACTCTATTTATTTAGCATAATTTAACAATTAACAGTCTATATTGTACGATTATACGTAAGTGGCAGGTAATACAAAGAATGCACAAGTTGCTACTTTTACCAGTACCACAAAACTAAAGGACCGTTACTCCAAAATTTGCATGCAGAATTTAGTAATTTATGTAACAGAAGAACCTTTGCCTAGAATCATATAAAAATACAGTAGAACTTGGATGCCTTGAACTGTGTAGCCCCGAATACCCTTGGAATCTCAAACAGGTTCTTCGGTCTCATCAAAATGATTATGTACTTGAATACAGTAGATGCCTCCAACAGGTAGATGACTCTAACTTTCAGTTCCCCGTGCAGAAGGCAGTCTGAGGCATTAAGTTCTAGTACTGTACTTGATTAGTGTAATGTTTTTATTACAATATATTGCCAGAAGTAATACTTATATTGTGATATTCTCATGATGACACATAATGCGAGTTGTATGATTATATCTTGTGCAGATGAATGTTGGCAGTAAAGTCTGGTTACCAGCATGTTGATTTGTGTACATTTCCTCAATAAACATAGCTCCAAGGGTTTATGTCTGAAATCTTGCCCTATATGTATGCCCTGTATAGAGGAACTTGCAGCAGCCCCTTTCAGTGTTAATTACTGTCTGTGTCACAACCTTGAAGCAGTTATTATATTGATCGGTCATCCTTTGTGTACAATGCAATGCTGAGTTAATTTAATGAGTCATTGTTGATTACATCATATTTTGAGCTTTTGTTTTTAGAAAAAACACACACAAATAAATGTAGTGGGTGTTAACCTCTTAATTATAGTAATATATACCAGAATCAGATTCATTTAGACTCACATACAGTAAACAGTGAGTTGATGATACATACAACAAACATACAATGATCTTACAACAAAACCAGGTGACTATGTGAGTTGATGATACATACAACAAACATACAATGATCTTACAACAAAACCAGGTGACTATGTGAGTTGATGATACATACAACAAACATACAATGATCTTACAACAAAACCAGGTGACTATGTGAGTTGATGATACATACAACAAACATACAATGATCTTACAACAAAACCAGGTGACTATGTGAGTTGATGATACATACAACAAACATACAATGATCTTACAACAAAACCAGGTGACTATGTGAGTCATTTATACATAAAACCTACTCAGACCAAGCCCTCACCATAGCTAATACATGTAATAGACCATTACCGCACCATTATGGCATTAGTGATATCATGACCCGTGGCTTATCAGCTGTTAGGCTGTGATACCAGGTTATCTAAATGTTGAGTATATTTGACATGAAACAGTTGATGATGTTATGACTTTTGACTGGTTGTATAACTATCTTATAGAGATGATTGATTACTTAGAACTATGATGGGGGCTCCTACACAAGATGTAAGATAATTTACAGTCATGAAAATAATCTAAAACTCCTTTTCCTCTGGATAAAAGAAATTAACCTACGCATTAATACTGTTGCTGTCATTTCATTAGTATGTGGATTTTTGTCAAGAAATTTAGCATATCACTGTTTCGAAGCACTATGTTGTACATTTTTATGCCCCCCTATCGATAGATGGGGAGGCATATAGTGATTCACCTGTCCGTTCGTCCGTCCGTCCGTTCGTCCGTCCTGGTTAACCCAAATTGACCGTTTCTTCTAGCATTCATATGGCTTGCTACAAAGCTTTCATACATGGATGTTCTGTATGAACACTCTCCACACGCCAGTATCACCTAACCCCATTTTGACCTTCACCTTGACCTAATTTTGGACTTAGACTTATTTATGGACAAGGCTTCCACAGGGGGCATAAGCGTTTATTGAACACAGTCTTGTTGCTCACTAATTCTGGCAAATTATACCTGAGCTTGGGTGGCACAGTGGTCGAGTGGATAACGCTCTTTACTACGGATCAAGAGGTCTCTGGTTTGATTCACAGCTGGGGCACTTGGTCATGTCAGTGTTTTTCAGTGTTTCCCACCAAAGTAAAGTGAACTGGTTGGTAACCCAAATGTTACAAGTCTCATGTGTATTCAACTATTGGTACTATACCTTAAACATGATATCAAGATTAAAGAATCAAGGAGTCTTTTCAGAAAGAGCTACATTAGTTCATGTAGATTCCTTGTATCACTCAACTTGCTATCTCTTTCTTCGAAGTCTGGCAGGGAGAAAAATGCATGACCAACTACTTGCAACTGTTCCAGTCAAATGCAAACAAACAAACAAACAAACAAACAAAGGTTATCTAAACTGAATTGAATTGTCCTTCCTAAATTACTTTTTCAAACAGTATAATACTAATAAATTATTACAATTGTTTCAAGATATATTACAAGTTTCTATGTTTATTGTTGTCACTAAGAAGCATATTGTTGTTTCTTTTTACTCATTGATAAATTGTTTAAGTATATAAGTATTGTTACATAACCCATAATACAATGCATTATAAAAAGCTATTTTTCCTTATATGGGCAATATGTGCATTAAGTTGTATGATCATTTCTGTGAAAACTGGGTCAATGAGTTAATGAAGGAGTATGCAACTCTTGGTAGGATTATTTGAATGTTATTGTTTGTGTTGTGATGATGTCTTACTGTATTATGCTAGTATGCTCAAGGTTACAGGGCCTTTCAGTCTATCACAGCTGTTTGCTAAGTGGGATAGGAAGTTAACGCCAATCTTTCCGCCAATTATTTACTATATATCTATTTTGTTATGTATCTATTTTGACTTTCTTGTACTAAATATTTCGATCAGTCCCCCTACTTATATATTTTTAGCATTATTGGTCCGTCCTCCTGCTCATAGCTTCCATCTCACTGTAATACAATACTGCAACGATACCAAAACAGCGCCAGAAATAACAAATTTAAGCCGGCGATGTAAAGTTTTTGCGCCGAAAAAGTTGGGGACATCATGCATTTGTTATAACACACGTTGAAGAACATTGTTCCGTGAATTTATCTAATAAATTATAATTAAAGAGTTAAGCTGCTCTTACAATAAAACCTTCATCACATGACCACACTGAAGATGTCACATGACCTCAATGAAGATTTAGTGCTGCTATAATGCAGGAGTTGTGTCCCTTGGTTTATTCTAGACTGCCTAATATTTCACTGCAGTTGTACATCATGGATTATGATTGCAAATTATAATCATGCAACTGGGTTGCAGATACATTCTTGCTGACAGGGAGGTGTTGGGCGTTCACTATGGTCGGCGTCCTTAAAAGATAATGATCATTTTCATAAAACTGTTGTACTCTAGCCGTATATAGTGTTATAGATAATGGTGTTTTTCACTGTATAGTCATCTATTTGTAACACAGGATTTCCTGTCACCATTGTGAAGTACCATCTATCTATGGGGCTTTCCTGTATAAGAGTGGATAGAATATAGTGTTGTTCAAACCTGTTACACCAGTTTTATTGCGCTTTATTTCTGAGTATTATATACTTATCAAAAATTAAGAAATTTCGGAATGTGATTATTTGAATGAATGTCGTTATTTATAACTTTCTTGTGAATTCAATGGCATCAAGAATTAAGAAATCTATTTTGGATTATGAATATTTGAATGACGTTATTTACAATTTTCTTGTGAATTTGCATGAATGTAATCTTTCACACATCAGTTAGAAGTTTCTCCAAGGCTTGAATTACAATTCTGTAAATTCTAAATATAACAGGAGTGATGTTTTGGGACTGATTGTGTAAGAATTTTATTCATTGATATAATGGATGCAATATGGATCATAAGCTTATGTGTTGTTAAATGAATTTGTCTGTATATAAATTGGAATTATCTGAACATTTCTTTGACTGGTTTTGATCCTATGTGAAGATTTTGTGTGTTTAGATATATTTTCTAATCTAACTTGGAAGACTTAGCTATCAAACGTTACTGTGATTGAATTACGGAGATACTTTGATAGTGTTACAAAGATGGCGCTTTCTAGAATGAGAAAGCAGTCGGTATTTATTCGGAACTTTACCCGACATTTAGGGGTCTCGGCTGTAAGTGGTTGTAATGGTACTCTGACTGAAGTTCGAGATGAAACATCGTGTACATATGTTGACAGAAAGGAAAGAAAAGAAGAGGTATATTTGATCTTCTATGTATAGACTTATTAATGCTTTCGTCCTCCTTGATATTCTAGCTAGAGGAAAAGCATATGCTTCGAGTGCGAGAGGTCTCTGGTTTGTTCCCAGGCCATAACATACCAAAGTTGTTATATATGGTACTGGTATCATCTCCCATGCTGGAAGCTCTCTCTGCATAGTTATTGCTGGTTCGTTCGGGTGTCGGGATAATTACCAACCTGCGAGCCTTGAGCGAGCAGGTATATTGGATAGCTTAAAGTAAAAAGTCCATGGAGGGGCACGTGACCTGTTCTCGATGGTTTACGATTTCAAAAAAAAAAATCTAAAAAAAGATGCATTTTGTTAGAATGTCGTGAACCAGACTAATTTCATTATTCCATGCGGATAACATCGGTCTTTGTCGCATTGCAATAGTTTATTCATCGAAGAAATCAGAACTGTCCGAAATTTTAGTGAGCGCTAGGCAATATTGAGACCATGGATCTAAAAAGCAGGTGACTGCAGCTGCATAAGCACAGCGCTTCCCAGTCAATTGTCATAGAATTATCGGAATTGGTTTATGATCTTTGATATTGTTGAACACTGAAAACATGTCTTATGATAATACCTTTTAATGAACTGATACAAGGTTTTATTTATAAGCATATAAATATTATATGGAACAAGGGAGTCATTATATGCAATTAAGTGCTTTAAAATTGGTTTGTTATACATGAAATTATTTAACAATTTGTTGATAAATTTCGTATGTCAAATTATCGTGCATATAATTTTCCCAATTTGAAAGCTACCGGCCTATCGCTTATTTTTTTCTCACAATTTTTAGATTTTCATGCTTAATTTTATACACATTAGCTGTTGAATTATGCAGATAGAAGGTCGAGGATCCTGTCAATTCTCTGTCAAATGAAGTCGGTACATCATTTGCTCGCAGGAACTATTTGACTTGTATGATATGGGTAGCCTCCATTAAGCTGACATACTGTTGACCCGAGTGGGATGTCTGTACATCATTTAAAATTTTAATGCGTACAGGATTTGAAATATGTTGGGTACATTTAAATGTTGGTTGAAATACTGAGCTATGGACATATTTTGGTGAACAGTTAGTTAGTATTTTCAATGCTTATATGGTATGCATATTTTTGGAATTGTAAAATAACCATTTGTGTCATTTTATGACATTGATTCCATTAATAAGCATCCTACAATTGTAACATGCTTATAATTGTGACAGGAGTAGAGTAATTTCATGCTAGAACTATTGCCTTTCAATTGTAATGTGAATTCTAAGTTATTGGCAAACTGTTTCTTGTCTTGATAAAGTAACAGTCTTAGATGCTGTGAGTTAGATCCTTATTGATTCTAGTAAATGTGAGATAAATATCATAACTCTAGTATGTTTCTGTATAAGGTATGAATGGTCAGGTAGGCCACATTGAATGTTTATATTTATGTTAGTATGTATGCATGAGTTGAGGGTTATTTCTGATTTTCTGTAGTCATAGTAACAAGACTTCTGATAATGTCATTGACGTAATATACAAAGTCTTGGAAAGGATTGTGTGAATGGGGAACTATTAGAAGTTCAGGAGGGGGGGGGAAGACAGGTCAATACATTCATGTGACTTTTGTGTTAGAATTATCATTTATGACGTATATAATTATTAGGTTAATACATTCATAAGTGTTGTACTATTAAAGATGTGGAGGATAATTATATCTGAACCGCTCCTTTGTGGATGGTAGCTGTGTCAGTTAGTTCATTCTCTGACTTATGTGGTGTGGATTTAGCAGTTCTGTGGTCACAACATTGGAGTACAGTATAGTGTCGTACGTAACATTCCAGCTTTATGTGAAGTGATTCCCCTGCTCGCTGACGTAAAATGAATTTTCGTCCAAAAATATAACACATTCTTGTGATTGTTCTCCTTATATAGAAACTATACAAACTGTGTCATTAGGTTAATCATGTACACACTCACAGGAAATGAATGTAGAATTAATTTTTGATTGTGATATCATCAGTCTGAGATGAAGAATTATTTGTAAGCGAAATATCCCAGTGTGGGGTGAGAAAATATGAACTATCAGAGTGCTTGAACACTTATAATGCATGAAATAATCTGGTAACTGGTGGGAAAATGTGATGTACTATCTCATGTATTTCTTCACTATTAATGTTTCTCAATGATCATAATTATGGTAGGCTGAGACACTGATGAAAGCATAAAAAATATTATATACTCATGATTCTTATTATTGAAAAAGCTTTTATTATAACATTTGCAATTCAAAATTCCTTTCAGTATTCTCTATGGGCTATTCCCATATGAAGTTCTTTGCTGATAATGCTCCCCGAACGCACCATTACTAATTCTAAATCCTGCTAAGGATTTATACCCATAATCTGGTGAGGGGAAGATTATGCCAGTGATCATTGACCGTAACCTCCTCGATCATTGTCACACTCAGAGACACCATCAACAGTTTTAACAAGGTCACATTGTATTACAGACTCGAGTTAGTTATATACATGTAATGACCTATTATATTGTCCAATGTACAAGTACCAATCACTAACACACCAAGAATTGTCCAAAGTACAATACTATCATCTCTTAATGACATGGTTCCATCTCTACAATGTTTGTCTGGGCGTCCTACAATTCCGGAATAATCCGGAAATCCAGATTTGCTGCATTAGAAAGAATTAACTTTTCTGCAGAAAATAGAAGTTATTTGATGAAAAAATACCAAGTATTGACTGAGTTTATAATGGTCATTTGAAATTTCACATGCTGAATTTTAACAATTGAACAGAGTTTTGGTGCAGAGATGTGTCCTAATGGCACCTGAAAATGAAATGCGTTAGGCATTATGCCTCAGTAGAACCCCTGGTTAGTACAATCTTATATTGATTGACAAGACTTGAGTTGTATCTTCACTTGGTCAACTGAATTGTCAAGCATTTGTAGGTGTCAGGGGTGTCTTCAGATTTTAAAGTTGACTGGGCATCCAAACCTGTATGACATATTAATTAAAAGAAATTTATTATCTAAACTTTGGCTTTTACATGGTACTAAACTGTATATTACAATGACCCATTAGTTTGATGTTTGTACATTTTAATACACACAGGTTGCACATCAAGCAAAATATGTAAACAAAATGTTTTTGCATGAAGGTAAAGTTTTAAAATCTATATTTTTGTAACATGACATCTAACTGGTGCTAGGGCTTTACTATTATCATCAGTAAACTGGTAACATGACATGTGTCCATTTCTGCTTTAATTTTGTTGGTTCGCCTGTACAAGTCATTTGAAAACATTGTGGTTTGTCCAGGTCAACAGCAGAATTAAGCTAGTCTACCTGTTTTGGTACCAACACATTATGAGAGCAAGTCTACCAGTCTTCGTACTCACTGCTTGCTCTATGAGTGCAACTTTACCCATTGACAAATCTGCAAAATGGCTTAAACATCTGTTAGTTGAACATTCCATACTGTCTTCAGGTTACACTTCTCACCAACATGTACAGTACTGTGACTCACCATTACACTGCTGCTTCAAGGCTGCTACTTGGGTTGTATCTCTGTAACACGCCTTATTCAGCTTTAATTATAGTTCAATATTATAACATGATATATTTATACTGCAAATTATAAGTTTTATTTCTTTCAGTACTGAAAATGCTGTTCCCTAAGTTTCTTTCTCAAGGTTGTCATCAAGAGGTGGCTATGAGGCCAAAATGCTCG
The DNA here is from genome assembly GCA_947247005.1 of Spisula solida. Taxonomy (NCBI): domain Eukaryota; kingdom Metazoa; phylum Mollusca; class Bivalvia; order Venerida; family Mactridae; genus Spisula; species Spisula solida. The sequence continues at coordinate 34,895,369 of OX365944.1, read as the reverse complement.
TCTCAACTTAAAATTAACAACCTTGGCCACCTCCAAGCTTAATTAAACAATAAACTTCTTTAAATTGATAAAAATAGCTTTACATGTTTTGCATATCTCAAATAATGAAATTTAGAACAAGCCTGCTCAGCAAAATTTAATGACAGCCCTGTGCTTATACTTAAACTCTTATAATGCTAATATTTGCTAGTCTCAGAGTTGTTCTATCCATTCTTGTGTATCTGTAGGTAAGGTAGTTTTGTAGAGCAGTGTAGATTTTTGTACCCTTGATTGACTGTACATGTGTGTTTGTAGGCTCCCTAATTTTATGATTTCACAAATTGGGTGCTTACCTTGGGAGATAATGCGTGCCGTGTGTGTGAAGCCTCTTGTATGAATGTGTTCATTTCATAATTTTGGATATGGAGTTGCTTTGTTGAAGGCGGATGATCTTTAAGCTAGTTGGACATATTTCATAAGGAATACAATGTCAATGTTATGTTGAAAGACCAAGTGTTTATGTCAAGTGATGACTACTGTTGGTGATACGTCATTGCTTAAGTGTTTCTGAATCTGATGGTCACGAACTTTAAGTACATAGGGTTAAGTGGTCAGTTTTCTGGACTGACCAGTGGACATTTTGAAGCAGTGGATATACCAGTATAAGTACATGTATATTACATTGTGATGATTTGGATAATATTTATTGTAACATATGCTGTGTTGTAGATGAAAAGTGTGAAGTTTTGGTACATATCATAGATGATCAGTCTTCATATAAATGTCTGTTGTTTTCATGGCATTAATTTTGTTTGTTTGTTTACTTTTTTCAAGACAATTTGTTTACTTATTAGACTATACAATTATATATGGACTGTGTATAATTGTCTTCTGTTTGCATTTGACTGAGGCAGTCGTAAGTGCGTTGTCAACATTGGTTTTTTCCCTGCAAGAATGGCCAATGACCTCAGACTTCAAGAAAACAACAGTATGAAACTGTTGTTGTTTATCGCCTTTGCATTGCTGTTGTTGAAGTTGACGTTGCTGATTGGCTATGTTAAAAGTGCATACAGTTACAGTGTTCACCGTTGTTACTTGTATAATTGTATGATATTGCAGCTGCTGATGCAGACTATGTAATTGTTGTAGAATTCTCACTACAGTACTGTTGTAAACATATATGGTATAGACTTCCAGGAGATGCACCATTATATCACATGTATCAGGTCACATGCTCCAATGGTCCTAATAATTATGTATCAAACTCATCATTCTGTGGTGTCCGTCTGAATATTTCTTTTTTAGCTCTCCTGGCACAACGAGATCTTCTCTTCATTGTCAGATTCTGTTACTTGTTATTCTTCCTCATCAACCATCTATTTTAACCACATAGCCAATTGCTACCAAACTTCAAAAGAATTGTGTAAAACTATGCCAGTTTCACAAATAGGTCATATAAAGTTAAAAGCTAGGTCTCTATGCCAATATATTATGATCACTAGACCAAATAAAAGAAAACCCTAATGTTTTTTATCCAGCTTTAACAATCTTGATACAATTTGATGATGAAATTGTCTTAAAATATCTCAGTATTTAACATACAAATGTCCACTACAGTTATTGGTCCAACTTAAATATTACTCAGTGGAGCGACCTTAGAAGGCCCAGAGGCGCTCTTGTTCTAAATATACATTTATTTAAAAGCTAGTACAATTGGCTTAATTGGTAATGAAGACAGCTAGACTGATGTGGACTGTACATGTGATTGTTTTGTGTGGCGACTGCAAGTCAATGCTCCAAGGGTGACTGGCGTAGACTAATCTGTTAGGTAGTGGCAGTGACTTTGTGAATGTTATTGGTTTGATGTATGATTTTCTCTGAGGGTGTTCACTTTTCTGCCTGTTTGTACACTGTTGAATTCTGTAACTTCCCTGTCTGATTTGTTATTATTCTTTGGGGACACATGGCTAAAAAGTTCTAAAACATCTTGCACTGTTCTGGCAAAAGTATTGTTAGACAATTGTTATTGGAAGTGAAGTTTGTTTGACAGGTGGTGTAAATGGTAGCTATCTTGTCTTCAACGTTTGCTTTCTGTATTTCAATATAGGTTTAATCAACTGGCCATTGACTTTGTATTAACAATGAGATGATATATATGCTACAGGAAGTTTTTGATTATAAACTATGGATGTATAAGCTATTGTCTGTTAGACATCTCTTATAAACAAACTATGGATATATAAACTACTGTCTGTTAGACATCTCATATAAACAAACTATGGAGTCTGATTGTTGTAATGGCACCCAACACTTCAGTGTAAGTATCTTGTTAGATTGGTTTACTTCTTGTTTACTGTATCAGTGGCTAAGTTAAGACATGGAAATACTGAGGAAATATTGAGGAAATTTGGGAATTTTCTAAAATTGCTGATATTTTATAACGTGTAAATATTTGTCAACATTAGAGCTCTACTCAGAAATTAAAAAAATACACAATATTTCAGTATTCCAAATGACTGATATTCAGAATTAATTTTTTGACCCCCGTAAATATCTACTGTACTCATACAGTATATCAGGTATTCCCATGTACATGTGTATAGTGTCAGATTTCTGTTGAAGACTGATTTATTGTGATCGTGGTTCTGTCCATAATTATAACTTGCAGTCTTTGAACCAAGTATTCTTCCTCCTTTAGGCTGATTAACTCTTTTTTTATTTTCTAAAACTCTTAGAATTAAAGAAAGAAAAGGGTCCAGATTCCAGGGGTGTCAATATTCCTGATTAATCCGGAATTCCGGATTTATCATTCCTGAAAGAGCAATGTCTTCTGACCAAAATAAAAGTTATTTGATGAAAATTTCTCAAGAAATGGCGAAGTTATATGGTCAATTACATCTGCTCTGAAGGATTTTCTTTAATACAAACTGAGTTAATTATTGAAACAATGTCATTGAAGGCCTCCTATTTGGTAAAAATGGTTGGCAGCATACGATTTTCCTGATTTTTAATTTGGCCCTGTTGACACCCCTGAGATTCAGTCAGACTTTCTCAAAAATTGTTTTTTGCAAGGGTGATGATTATGGGGTTGGGGTATGGTATCGCAGCCTTTTTGCCCTTGGAGCAATCACATGCCTGATAATGTCACCGTTCGGCAGTCTGGATTATGTAGTGGACTCTTTATTTAGATCCTTTATAATGCTATGTGTTTATGTATTTTCAGATTGATTACCCTGATGTACAAGTTATGAAGCCAGGGTCGAGAGGTGGCCCATGTAATGCTGTCAACCTGGACCGACTCCCTCCATATGATTCTCAGGATGATGTGCGAATGAGACGCATTAATTCAGACACCTCAGGATTCTCAGAACAGGTAAGACAGACAAGATGTTTGTTGTCTGTATGGTGTTGGTGGCTATAGTATGTGAGACCAGGGGTGGTATTCAATACTGATCTTATTTGACTTAAGGATAAGGACAACCAATCAGATCACACCATATTAAACTATTGGTCAGTAACAGGCGATATGGTTGACTACCCTTATTCTCCAATTAAATAAGATCAATATTGAATACCACCCCAGTACTAGTTGAGTATATTCAACCTTTGATGTCTGTTAGTCAATTTGAAGCTCACAAATAAAACAATTTCTGTAGAAATTTTGCTGGTTTTTATGCCCCTACCGAATTACTTTGGGGACAGACAGATTTGCCCTTGATTTAAATAATAAACTGAGTTGATTGTTGCCATTGCTTGTGGTCTGTGAATTATCTTTTTTGTGTGACCCTTTCTCAAATTATGTGACATGCACCTCGGATGCTTCTGTTGAATGTTACCTTCCCTGTCCGATTTGTTTTTCCCTTTTGTCTTATAGACCACATTAGACCTTCCTCCTACTTGATAGACTAGTAAGTGTGTCTGTTACTTGAGCAGATCATAAACTGTTTATATTCATTGTCTTAGTAGCTCCATTATACATGGATAGTACTTCAGTTGCCATTCCTGTATTCTATACTGGCTCCGTGATAAAAATAGTTTATAATCATAAAAACTCATGATCTACATTCATGCCTTTCACTTTATTTTCTTGGGAAAAAATGTTATGATTGAAGAGAAGCTGAGATGTTTGAATGTTTACATGTCAGCACTGTAGTAAGATAACATCATAGTGTGTGCTTCAACAACCATACTTCCCTGTAGCAGGAATAATGACAGCAGTGTAGTCCATCTTTGTAGGCAGGGAAAAAACAAAAGCCTTTTAATTTATTACCTAGTCTCATGTACCGAATGTATATAAATATATATCATATTTAGACTGTTTATAGTATAAAAATCTTACACAAATGTTGCAAAAACCACAAGTTTATGAATGAAATTTAAAAATCTTTTACAAACAGTGCAAAAACTGAGTTATGAATAAAAACTTAAATTTCTCATGGATGTCTTGGTTAAAAATAATAATGTTGCATGAATTATCCTCAGTATAGTGGTATGTACAGACTTAAGACTTGTTGACTTTGTGCTCAATGTGAGCTATTATAGTAACTGTTGTGCTCATGTGGTGACTCCAGCATGTTTCGTGCACAATAAGACTGTTCACATTCTAGGGGTTACAATTGTTAGATGGTCTTAGACTATTACGACAGTACTAGTCACACAAAAGGCCAGCAGTTTCTGCCATATAGTGGAACCAACAAGTGATCATACGGCTTTGGCTGATGTAACCTAGGCTTTTAAGTTGTGGAGAACATTATATTGGTTGATGATAATATATTGTTAGGAGTATTTAATTCTCTTGTCCTGTCTATAAGTCCATTATAGAAGTGATCCCTGTTACGGGAGGGTGCTGTATTTCAGTGTTACTGTCAGCTGTAGGAGAGATAGGAAGCATTTATTCTAATGGCTATATGATCTATTATCCATTAACATATTGACAGTTCTAGGTATTCAATATTGATGACAAGTAAAATTACAGCCATTTGACTGATTAGGGGTGATTGGTTACAGCAAGAAGTGTTATCATTGTTCAATGGAACCTGAGTTGGTAAATTTGAGATTTGTCTCGTCAAATAACAAGTACACTGGCCTCACAACACATATCAGGCAGTACTTAAAATTTGGTACATTATGGTATAAAATAATAATTTATTATTAACTGGTTATTGTCTGGTTTGCACTGCCTCTAAGATTATTGCCAATATGTACTTGTGCATTTTAAAAAACCAACATGCTCAGACAATTGGAAAAGATACTTTCTGGGTCCGTTTGCTTTTGGGTAAGGTCTGATGTACTGTAGCGGTAGATCACATGTCCATTATTAAGGCACATATCTAACTATATGACCTCACAATACCCTGCAAACGTTGGTAACCGGATAACCACTTTGTTTGAACCAATTAAATGGTCTCTGGCCAAGATATTATATCTAGAATTATGTTTACGCATATCTTATTTGATTCTGATTATGATTTAAAAGGTAAATTATGTAGAAACATAATACAATTAATTGGATATGTTTGTGTGTGGGGTCAGTGCTCTCTGGAGATAGTAAGATGGTAATGTCAGATGATATTATGATTGAACCAGGGAGATATTGTCTTATCTGTTCATCAATTAAACACCTATTCTGATATCTGTCTTAGTCATTATACAGTGTGGGGTATAATAACATCAACTGTTTTATCCTTTCATATGTCATTGTGTACTGAAATATTACAGCTAGCTGCTATATACATACACTATTTCTTTCTTTCTTTTATTGTCTTTTAATGGATTCTTTTGTGTTTTGGTGATTAACAAAGATGTCTGGCCAGATTATTTCATATCTCCTATGTTTAATGCACCAGAAATCAGTTATAGTACTAAGTTACAGGCTTCACCAGATTGGGGTTACCCGCCTTGATAGCTTGTTGTAGAGTGTGCGCTTTGAGTGAAAGTGGTTTCGGGTTCGATCCCAGACTGCGACATACCAAAGTTACTGGTATATCACCCTTGCTTCACACTCAGCAAAGTTATACTGCCAGGTGGCCCGGTGTCTGGATGATGTGACTTCATATGACTGAAATATAGTTTAACACTGTATCAGACACTGCAATAGAATGGGCTATAGACGAAAAGCCACAAGGAGTGCATGAATTGTTGACAATTCCCAAACAATAACACACCTGGCATCCATTATGTAACAGATCTACATACTGCATACACTTATAGAGCACTTATCAATCTGCATGATAAACTTGTACAACCATCAGCGCTGTAGGATACATACACTGAACTTTATAATCACTAAAAACAGATGTTACTTGAGCATGTTTCTTACCCCCCCCCCCCTACATGCTCACAGTAAATGATGAGTTGTTTCATGCAAAAAGTTCAAACAAATTACTAATAGCCATCAGCAATATTCCTCACCTATACCAGGAGTTCTACATTTCTACCTGCAAATGAATAGTATGTTATTTTCATGATGTAAACCAGACCTTGCATGAAAAAGATAAATTGTAGCATGTTTGATTAGTATCTGCAAGTAGGTTTGGGTATATAGAACAACAGAACAATGTTCTTGAAGTTTACACCAACACTTCAAACACTATAAATCAAGTTGGACTCTTTACCAGGATGCTCTGGTCCCTCAATGTCTTCATGTATATAAACTTAACCTGATTTCCTGCTGTTCCGACTTGTGTACTGTTTGCCTAAATGTGGAACCCAGACTCCTAATAAAATAGATCTGTGTTAAAAAGAAGCATGTTTGCAACATAATGCTGATCTGTGTGAAAAGGAAGCTTGTTTACAACATAATGCTGGTGATTAATTCTGATTTGCGAGTGTGGAAATCTAATTAAAGATTTAATTAAGGCTGGGGAAATTTAATTTGAAAAGTTGCTATCTGTAGAAAATTGCAGTCTGCTCTTGTATGTTAGCTAATATTGTTAACTAAACATTGGGTGTCTACATACCTTATCAGTGTGTCTTTGTGTACTTTTACATACTGACTTATTGTTTCATTTAATAATGAAGTAGTGTCCATCTTATCAAGTATGGTATAAAAACTGACCTATTTGTGCATTATACAGGGGTGTCAATTTTTCGGATTTATCCGCAATTCTTGAAGAGCTATGCTTTCTCACCAAAATAAAAGTTATTTGATGAAAATATCTCAAGAAGTGGCAAAGTTATGGTCAATTATATCTGCTCTGAAGGATTTTCTTCAATAAAAAGTTTAAAAAACTGAGTTATATATGGTTGATGGCCTGTAGTTTTTAAAAAATGGTCGGCCGCATATGATTTTCAGGATTTTTAATTTGGCTCTGTTGACACCCCTGATTATATAGGAAATGCTTCGAAAAATTGGCCACCACACAGTTGCCACTTAGTTCTTTAGTGTTATATACCACTCAAAATTTGATAAGGGTCAATCAATTGTCCTTGTGAATATATTGCTTATTGAATAAGACAGACTGATGGAATTTTTAGAAACATAATGTTTCATCTGCAATATTGTAACCGAGTGATTATGGCTTCAAAATTTGATGTCTAAGTGCTGATAAGCCTAGCCTCACTAAAATGTTTGTGCTGTATTCAAGCCTCTGTGATAACAGATTACAGTCCATTTTGGGCATTTTTGGGCCTTAATAGATTGTGTTATACTCATGTAGGTCTGTAACAAGGGTCATGTATGTCAGAGAATAAGGGTCATGTACGTCAGAGAACCTGGGTCATGTTTCTATGTTTCTATGTTTATATTTTCAGACCATACCAGACATACAGATAGGCTATAATGGTCGTGATGGTTACATGCGCAATGAACAGTACAAGCGATGTTCGCGTGCCAGTGACACGTCGAGCGCATACTCAGGATCTGACATGATGCAGTCATCACTAGATGATACAGAGAATGCCGACTGTGATCTACCTTCAAATCTTATAGAAAGTCTGGTAGATTCTGATGACGAGGAAGGCTATGGTGAATCTACAGAGGTATTACCTTATTTCATAGTCAAATCTACAGTGGTATTACATTATTTCATAGTTAAATCTACAGAGGTATTTCATAGTCAAATCTACAGAGGTATTACATTATTTCATAGTCAATCCTACAGAGGTATGTCATAGTCAAATCTACAGAGGTATTTCATAGTCAAATCTACAGAGGTATTTCATAGTCAAATCTACAGAGGTATTTTATAGTCAAATCTACAGAGGTATTACATAGTCAAATCTACAGAGGTATTTCATAGTCGAATCTACAGAGGTATTTCATTATTTGAATGTCAGATTTCATAGTCAATAGATTGTACCTATTGTGGGATTTCAATTTTTACTGAATGCTAAGTATGAATGCATAAGACGCGTGACTTCGCTATTGCAACAACCCGACACCCCTCAAAACAATTTCACAAATAGCCGGTGTCTTTATGACTTCACCATGCCAGTTATCAGTTAATATTGATGAAAGCATTGACTGATTTCATAGTCAAATCTACAGAGGTATTATATTAACTGAAAGTCCTTGGATGATAGCATAGTAAAATACAAAGTAAAAATATTAAAGTTAAAATAATAAATTAATAAAAGTGACTAATCATATTCAATCTACTGAGATTGTTATCAATTAATTTCTTGGTATTGTTTATATTTGTGTAAAATTTTGACAAGGTAGTGTGGGAAGTTTATACACGGAACTTTTACTTATTGGTGGATCAGATGTTTTGATGTTTGGCGCCTTCTTTGTTTAAGTATTTTGGGATTTGAAGTTGATTTGACTTCAGCCTACACTTTGCTTGGCTCAAAGTAACGTACGTGCTCACCATATTGATTGTAGCCAAGTGTTGACATCCGTTGTCTTTCCACTGTTTTCACCCACTTGTCTATATCTAAGGTCACACTTAAAATTGTCATTTTACTGTCTTCCAAGCATACTATGTTGTATTAAGACATAATAAGTGCAATATGGACTCATGTCGTTGTTGGACAGTCCACACTCTCAGCACAAAGTTAACTTGTTGTTTGCTGCATGTAATGTTAATGTCATATGTTCAATTACTGCAGAGGTATTGATATAGTTAGTGGTGTTTTCCTTGTATGAACCTAATGCTGATGTTATGTAGTTACATTGATTTCAGTTATTCTGACATATCTCTCTTGGGGTTGAAAGCTGAATGGTCTAATGTGTTTGTACTTGACATTGAACAAGTGTCAAGGGATTTGCTGTACTAGAAAGAACGAAGGTTTCTGCACAAAATAAAAGTTATTTGATAAAAAAATTCATATAATTACCAAAGTTATGGTAATTTGTAGTTTGTTATCGGAATTTTAAAAATAAGACAATTTTTGAAACCTAGTTAAGGTGTAGAGATGTGTTGTTCTGGCACCCAAAACAAGACTTGCTACTCGTTTTCAGGTTTGGGCTTTATGCCTTAGTAGAACCCCTGATTGAAAGATGATGTACGGTATAGGTTTGAATCCCACTACCGGGGGTGACAATTTTCCTGATTTATCCGGAATTCCGGATTTATCATTCCTGATAGAGCAATGGCTTCTGACCAAAATAATATCTCTAGAAATGGCAAATTTATGGTAAATTTAATCTACTCTGAAGGATTTTCTTTAATACAAGCTGAGTTAGTTATTGAGACAACTTCATTGAAGGTCTCTTATTTGGCAAAAATGGTCGGTCGCGTACGATTTTCCTGATTTTGAATTTGGCCCTGTTGACACCCCTGCACTACAGGTGTAAACTTTAAATTAGTTTTTACGGATGTCAGATTTGGCGGGAAGATATATACACTGTAGACAAGCATGATTATAATGTTGGCCTAACCACAAATAACCCCTACAACATACTTACAGATTAGACTTGTGACTTCCTACTGCTTGAATTATTCATACTAGATACTACTAGTGGGTTCTGCTTACTAAAAATAGACTTATGAGAAATTTGTGACAAATATTTATAGTGATGAAATTTTGTTTGAAATCAGGAAGATTTTCCAGAAACTTCCCGCCTATGTGTGGGTGGTGTTTCGCTTGTGTTGTTTTCTACTTAATTCAATTGATGTTGGTTAATGACAATTATCTGTTGAAGTTATATAAGTTCTACTATATGCACTTCCTATTTTAGATGAAAACTTGAAATCTTCCCTCCTACGTACATTAATACTGGTCCTTAGTAATGTTCTTTCATTCATACTGTGTGGCCATTCTCAGAACAAACATTGACTCATCAATACCCGTGTCTAACATAAGTTTCTATTATAAGTGTAGGTGTATTGGTTGGGGGTGGGGGGGTCAATCATATGAATATGGATTCAAAGTTACTGGAAAGCTAAACTGTCCATTTGACAATCTCTAATGTAGAGCTGAACTGTCTATTTGACTATCTCTAATGTAGAGCTGAACTGCCTATTTGACAATCTCTAATGTAGAGCTGAACTGCCTATTTGACAATCTCTGATGTAGAGCTGAACTGTCTATTTGACAATCTCTAATGTAGAGCTGAACTGCCTATTTGACAATCTCTAATGTAGAGCTGAACTGCCTATTTGACAATCTCTAATGTAGAGCTGAACTGCCTATTTGACAATCTCTAATGTAGAGCTGAACTGTCTATTTGACAATCTCTAATGTAGAGCTGAACTGCCTATTTGACAATCTCTAATGTAGAGCTGAACTGCCTATTTGACAATCTCTAATGTTGAGCTGAACTGCCTATTTGACAATCTCTAATGTAGAGCTGAACTGCCTATTTGACAATCTCTAATGTAGAGCTGAACTGTCTATTTGACTATCTCTAATGTAGAGCTGAACTGTCCATTTGACAATCTCTAATGTAGAGCTGAACTGTCTATTTGACTATCTCTAATGTAGAGCTGAACTGCCTATTTGACAATCTCTAATGTAGAGCTGAACTGCCTATTTGACAATCTCTAATGTAGAGCTGAACTGCCTATTTGACAATCTCTAATGTAGAGCTGAACTGTCTATTTGACAATCTCTAATGTAGAGCTGAACTGCTTATTTGACAATCTCTGATGTAGACCTGAACTGCCTATTTGACAATCTCTAATGTAGAGCTGAACTGCCTATTTGACTATCTCTGATGTAGAACTGAACTGCCTATTTGACTATCTCTGATGTAGAGCTGAACTGCCTATTTGACAATCTCTAATGTAGAGCTGAACTGCCTATTTGACAATCTCTAATGTAGAACTGAACTGCCTATTTGACTATCTCTGATGTAGATTTTTAAAACTTCTGGACTTACTGGTGCGGTAAGCAGTCTGTGAAACTGATTTAAAGAAGTCTGAATAGTTATCAACCTATCATATTATATCATCATTACTAGTGATGGGACATCGGTTGCAAATCATAATCGATCATCAGCTAGAATCGGCTGGCACTTCTGGTGCGATTTTCCCCATTAATAATCGGCAGTACAGGGACTGAATACGCAGTGTGCTAATGCCTGTTTTCCTACTTCCCAAGTCGCGAAAAAAGGTGACAAAGGGAAAAACAATGATTTTCGTTAGACGTTTTACTATCTGAATTTGAACAAATTGTTTGAATTGGTTCTAACAGGCATCCAATTGGTTCAAACTTCAATGCTTTGATTAAATAAGTCTTGTTTAACATTTTGTTATATTTACCCAATGATCGATTATAGGAGGAATGACATCGATCATCGGAATAGGATGACTTCTGCACACCACTAATCGATGTTATCCGATAATCGGTACATCACTAATCATCACCCTACGTCACTTCCATCAGTCATCATTGTCCATCATCATAACCTTAGTCACACAAAATATAAGCAGAATTCGTGTACATGTACTACTGCCAGAGGTGTTCAGAAAGTTTCGGTACAAGTGCAGTAATATTTTCATTTCTTGATTACAGAACCTACCTGTACGAGATGCAGTACGGGAAAGTCTCGAGAAAGATCCCAGCGACAGAAAAGATGACGATATTGAAATATTATTGGATTTTATGCAACATTTTAGGGTAAATTTTTTGTATTCCATTGTGCTTTATGAGGAATTGTGCTATATGAGGACTGATCAAAAAGGTCTTTGAAAAGAGCTCGGAAATCTATATTTTGTGACCAATATTGCTGAAATTTAGTCTGATATTAGTTTGGCATATTACAATACATGACCCTACATATTCTCAAAGTTTCATTAGACTAACAAAAAATAAATTATACGACTTTACTAGGTATTTATTGATCATCCCTCCCTCCTTGAGAAACAGTGCTTGATTAAAAGTTAATGTACGAGATAAGGGAACAACGAAAACATCTTGATTACATATGGACAAACTTCTACCTTATGTCAGCAGCTTTGCTTTTTGTTCAAAAATAGAATAAAAGCGGATAGATTTATAGTGAACTATATTAATCACTCTCGACACCTCATTCCTGATGTTATCCATCGCCACGAGGGTATGAGAGAAGAGCCAGCTTCCCTTTTATGCTTAGAGTCTAGCAAGGGAATTTCTGGTGCCATTTTTATTTCGTTTTTGGTATGACACAGCCAGGGATCGAACCTGAGACCTCCCGCACTCGAAGCGAACCCTCAACCACTAGGCTATCGAGGAGGCGGTGAACTATTGAAAACATGTCATACTTAAAATTTAAAAAAAATGTCCTTGAAAATCTTCAGTCATGTCTGATTTAACCAAGCATGTACTGCCTGACATTGTATGTATGTAGGATGTAAGTAAGGATGTACTCCCCCACAGTAGATGTAATACTATCTACGATACAATATTGTAGTTCAGATTCACCACTCAGTTCAATCCACTTGTCTTCCTAGATTGTTAGCTTCTAATTCATCGAATATAATGACCAATTAATCACTTCCAGGCATTTGCAAATATGACGCTTGCTACCCGTCGTGCACTATGTGCTGTGATGGTATTTGCTGTGGTAGAGAAAGCGGGAACTATTGTGATGAAGGACGGTGAGGAGCTGGACTCTTGGTCGGTCATTCTCAATGGTTCCGTAGCTATAGAATGCGACAATGAAGAGGTCAAATATCTTCAGCTAGGAGACAGGTACGTCTGTTACTTCTACTTACTGATCTGGGGTGATATTCAATATTGATCTTACTTAATTGGAGAATAAGGATAGCCAATCATATCGCCTGTTACTGTTAAAAAACAGCTCAAACTCCAGATTTATCTCAAATTCAGACTCTGATTTGAGAAAAATCTCTCAAATTGAGCTAAGATTACCCTGGGACCAAGACTAACAACATTTGACATTCGTCAGAAATCTTACTACTAATATCATTGATACAGATTCTGTGAGAAAATATAGAAATAAGACATTTATGTAACTTGAAGATAATGAGTATAAGGTTGTAGTAAATAGGAAAACCCAAAATGTGAAAAAAATCCGATCATAATTTAACTTTGACTAATTGTTGCAGTTCTTCTGATCTTGTATATAATACTCCGTAGCTCAGTCGTTAGCGCGCTTGCCGTCTTATCTGGCGACCCGGCTTCAAATCCGGGTGGAGGCACACATATACATGCCTGCCATATTTCAGCAGAAAGCTGACTGGCAAATACAGGCTATGCTCGGCATTTAAAAACAAAAATGTTCAATTTGTCACTTGTATAAGTAGAATGAGTGTTATGTATTGTATGACAATAATGATGTTACTATATATTATAGTTTTGGAATCACACCTACAATGGAGAAGTTGTATCATCATGGACAGATGCATACAATTGTTGATGACTGTCAGTTTGTTTGTATTGCACAGTCAGATTATTATAAAATATTACATCAGGTAAGACATTGCTTGAGTATTGAGAACTATGTATGTATTAATAATATGTACCGTATTTGTCCCAAGTGTTTCATGCAGCTGTGTATGCACTCGGCTAAAAAATCTGAGAAGGATGAAACTTGACTTGCATATAGAAACAAGTGCAAACAATAAGGTAATTGTTACTTTATCAGGAAATAATGCTCTGTTTTCCTTAGTGCTATCCATGTAATATAAATGTTTCAGTAAATTATGAGACGTTATACAGTTTGAAACATTTAAAGTTAGAGCACGAAATTGAGTCTAGCGTGAAAAAACTTCATAATCATGGGGCCTGATCACATCCCATTGAGAACCTAACTTGCAAGTTTACCAGTACAACTTGTCCAATTTTCTGATTATTTCCTTTTTTCCCCTAGATGCTTCTGTCTGAAATTTTCCGAGATTCATCTTTATTAATAGTGTCATGGGTATTGGACAAAATAACTGACCTTTCAAGATGTAACATACAGAGTCTGGTAGTAGGTTGAGATCCTCTGCCACCAGCTCTTAGTGTGCTAGTGTAACAACCTTATGATGTTAATCTGTAATTGACTGGTGTTTATATCCTTGTAGTAGATGCAAATCTATCCCTGGATTTTGTTTACTTTCAGTTTCTCATTGATGACAATATCATCTCTGGGAATTTTCACAGCCTCTTAATTTCATTCAACCATTGTTTTATGTTTCGAATGTTTTCCAGATATGGCTAATGGAATGTTATTTAATTGGACAGGAAATGTATTACACTGTAGATCGTTGACCATTCAAGTGGTTTAATTTTATTATAAGTGTATCTCACATTATGTAGGGGAGACATATTGATTTGGTACTGGATGGATGCATGTCACAAAGTTTGTCCAAGTTTGTTGAAGACCAGTGGTTTAGGAGATTGGTCATTGTTCTCTTAACCACTGGTCTGATTCAGTGAAACATCCCATGAATACTTGTGCAAATTGTCCGGAGTTTTATGTCAGATGATTATAACCAGAGTTATGGCCCTTTGTTGGAGACATAAACTTTAAGTGTCAAAAACCCTTCGAGTTTTATTGGCTGGTGATGTTCAGACCTGATATTTTTCAAGCTTTTGTCCGATTTCAGGTTTTTTGAATCCTGAATTTTCTTTATATTAAAACGTTGAGTTTCAGGCTTTGAAACAGGCTTTTCAGGTTTGAGAATGATTGCTAATTCCCAGGCCTGATGTTAGATAATTGACCATACAAGTTGTGCTATGGAAGGTGTGTTTGGAAGGTGGTTTGTTTATATATGTGGTTATAATTCAGGGTGAGGAGAATACCAAACGTCATATAGAGAATGGAAAGGTCGTCAAGGTGACAGAACACAGGGTGTTTGATGGTGGTAACAGAAAGGGTCACATAGTCATCCGGGTATGTACACATATGTAATTCCTAGGGTACTTGTCATACATATCATTGATAAGAGAATCTGAACAAGGTCAGGTGTGGTATTCAATATTGATCTTACTTGACTTAAGGATAAGGACAACCAATCAGATCACACCATATTAAACTCTTGGTAAGAAACAGTCGATATAATTGGCTATCCTTATTCTCCAATTAAATAAGATCAATATTGAATACCACCCCAGGAAAACTGGCAAGGAGAATCCGCTGACATATATAACTGAAAGGTTAATTACAAATAAGTGAAAGCAGGATCTTGTCAAGGACATCTTTGGGTTGGGTACTTCCATTATTGAATGTTCAACTTATTAAAGTAATCATACCAAAGTTAATGCTTGATTGACTGAATCACAATTAGGAAGATTCATGTAGATTCATAGGTTTTTGATGACCATGTTGTATATGTGTAGGATATATATATATACAGGGTACACCGGAGAAGCTGATGGAACATCTGATGGAGGACCATAGTGTGGTAGACCCTACCTATGTGGAAGATTTCTTGCTGACCTATCGTACATTTCTTGCTTCACCTACATTACTCACCAATAAATTATTACAGTGGTTTGAGGATCCTGCTCTCAGAGCCAAGGTATGTATATATCATCTCTATCTATGCTTGCTGATTTCTACCAACTACGTAATGTCACTGTTCAGTGGTTGCCAAGTTTGGTGTTCTGTCCAAAGATTGGTTTGGAGGTTTGGGTGCCAGATTGGTGTTCTGTCCAAAGATTGGCATGGAGGTTTGGGTGCGAGATTGGTGTTCTGTCCCCAGATTGACATGGAGGTTTGGGTGCCAAGTTAGGTGTTCTGTCCCCAGATTGGCATAGAGGTTTGGGTGCCAAGTTTGGTGTCCTGTCCCAACATTGGGATGGAGGTTTGGGTGCCAGATTGGGTGTTCTGTCCCCAGATTGGCACTGAGGTTTGGGTGCCAGATTGTTGTTACTCTGCAGGTGCCAGATTGGCATTCAGCACCAAATTGGTATTCTGACATTTTGTCATTATTGATAAAGTCACTGTATAGGTTTGATTTAAACATTTTCTTATTTAAAAATTACAGATATTTAACAGTGTAACAATACCACGTGGTTTTTTACTACAGTTCCAAGTAGAAATTTGTAAACATTGGAACATAAATGTAGCCATAAGTATTTTATTTCTTCATCGATTTCTTTGAAATCTACGCCACGCTAAGGAGAACATTATTTGCTTTCCATGAAATATAAAATCTTTTTCAGCGGATCTGCGGTTTAGTCCATTACCCTGTGAAACCATGGAACGTGTAGGTTTCACAGGGTAATGGAAAAATCGGTAAAGCTGCTGAAAAAGATCTTATATTTCATGGAAAGCAAATAATTTTCCCCTTAGCGTGGCGTATATTTCATAGAAATCGATTAAGAAATAAAATACTTATGGCTATTTTATTTTCCAATGTTTACAAATTTCTTCTTGTAACTGTAGCCAAAAGTCACGAGGTATTGCTACACTGTTAAATGAAATTGTTAATGAAAATATTATCTGGTATTTAAAGAAGTTTATTTTATGAATATTTCCAATTTTCACAGGTTACACGAGTGGTGCTATTGTGGGTCAATGATCATTTCAATGACTTTGAAACAAACGCTGATATGTGTGAATTTTTAGAACATTTTGAAGATCTTCTTGATCGAGAGGTAAGAGAAAGCTCACTATTGTGGACATGTGTTTATACATGCATATCAATGTAGTTTACCATGTACCTTTATATGTATGGAGCACAGCACTATCCACTGTACAAGTTATATAACTGACAAAGTGAAGTTAAAATAGGACATTTCCAATCCTATAATGAAGTGACATGTATAATCTGAGTGACCTATATAGCTTACAAACATCATTCCTCTCTCTCGTTAAGTATTTTTATGTGGATAAACAAATTATATGCTATTAACATATTGTAACTTTGTGCCATCATTTACTGACAAATTGAAACTAGCCTGGCAACAATACAAAGTTTACTTGTACAAGAATGTTCATTAACTTTAGAATTGTTAGAACCACTGCATTTAATTTGTCAGTTCAACTGATTAAATTCCTTACTTGGATAATACAATGTATCTAGAACTTGTGAATCAACCCTCATATTTTGTTGGTTAAACATGGTTAAAGTTTGAATCGGTTGATTCCTACTGATGTAATATATAATTCTATATAATAAAATGGTCTCATGTATAAAATGACACTTGTAGAAAAATGTGGATAGATATTCGATGCAGGTAAGTGCCGTGAATGAAACCAGCCCTGTCCTCTGCTAACACTATGAGAATGTCCTATAACTGTGTCAATGCAAACTTTCAGTTTATGTACGATTCTTACATGCTTCTGTATATTTACACTATAGTTTTGTTATAGTTTCATATTCTTTCATTTTGTGTCGGATGGTTTTGCAATTATCTTTATATGAAAAATCAAAAGTGATGTTCTTGGCATGCTCCATTTAACAGGGATGTCAATTTTCCGGATTTATCCGGAATTTCCGATTTGTCTCTTCTTGAAGAGCTATGCGTTCTGACCGAAATAAAAGTTATTTGATGAAAATGTCTCAAGAAATGGCAAAGTTATGGTCAATTATATCTGCTCTAAAGGATTTTCTTCAATAAAAAGTTTGAAAAACTGAGTTATATATGGTTGACGGCCTCTAGTTTGTCAAAAATGGTCAGCCGCATATGATTTTCAGGATTTTTAATTTGGCTCTGTTGACACCCCTGATTTAAGTCTGCTGCAGAGTATTTAATACTAAGATAAAATTCTCAAATTAATAATCTTTCTGCACTTTGAACTGGAAATTATAAGCATATATGATCAGTGTTGGATAAATACATTTCCCAGAGCACTCAAGCTACCAGACATTTTGGTTAGGCTACCAAAATTCTCTTTAACGTACAGCCTATCTGGCAAACATAAAATCACAGCATTGATACCCCAGTGGACTTCCAGCAGAATCAAACTTTATTGGATGATGCAGAAATAGGTCTGGTCATGGTTGGCTTTGATGAATAAAAAATATATGAAGTATTATTGTAGAGTGATATATTTCGACTTTAGATCTAAACTATGATATGTGTATGTTGCTATTTGCATGCTGCAGTCTTATGTTTCATTTAGAGATTAGTGCATGGTTGGTAATATACTTCATCTCACCTCGGCATGAAATGCTCCTGGTGACCTATTGTGATAACTCGCCATCCGTATGTTGTCCATATTTTCTTTGAATAAGATCAATTCCTAATCTATTTATAAGAATATGCAGGGGTTCCATTTGACTCGGGAGTAGGGGTTTTGACCCATGAAATTTCCAAAATGCCACATTTTGACCCTCAAGATTTTGGTTTGAAGGATCATTTTCTCTTAAAATCATTGTTATTTTGCCTATAAGTTGGTAAAATTTAGTCAAAAGTGTCAAAGTGACCCTTCAGATTCAGGAGCTAGTGGAACCCCTGAATATGACCAAACTTGATAGGAATAATCCCGAGGTTTGGGTTCAAATGAATCTGGTATGTTGCATATCGGGTCAATGGACCTAAAGCATGATTTCAACAGTGTATGCTTACATAGGTATGTGGTAGTCATGTGAGGGATTTAAGGTCAGCATGGCCTCCCTTGTTCTAATGGAATATTGTACTTCTTTTAATCATGTTAAGTTAAGACTTTTATAATTATACATCTAGTATAAAGGAATGTGAACTCTATTTTCTAGTCTTAAGCCTGTAAAACAATCACTTGACTGGTTATGTTTGATCATTAATGTGAGTCTTCAACCTATGAAAACTGAGTGGTTGTATATAGAACACTTTGTTTCCCTGTTTTTCCTACACTATTTGCCACCTTGTCTGTCTAGCCACCCACCAGTTTGTGTGCCTTAAATGTCACCATTATATAATTGTGTTTTCTTAAAATAGTCTTTTTGTGTAACAAATGTCTCCCACATATAGTGAGGGAGAAGGGTAGACATATTGATGTGTGCCGACTGTCTGCATGGATGTCAGAAAGTTTTTTCAAGCTTGTTCTCCTTAAACATCTGTTGGATTTCAATAAAGCCTAGATTTGGGTCAGATGATTTTGCCTGAGTTATGGCCCTTTGTGGGACTCACATGTTTTTATGTCATGAATCCTTCTAGTTTATGTAATATAAATAATGGTGACCATTTTGTTATTTATTGTTGGTCTTGTCAGTGATTTTTTTTGTTTCTTGGGAATTTTCGCGTCATGGCAACTTAAAATTGGGAATTTTCATGAAGTAGAAAGGCCAAATAAAACACAAAAATAGATTACATGCGACTGTATACTGGTTTCTGTAAACTTTAATGCTTGACCTTTTGTAAAAAATGTTCATAACTTTGTAATTTTATGTCCGAATTTGAATTTTATTTTTAAATGTTCATTGGGAAAATTATAGACTTTCAAATTGGGAAGGTACCGTTTACCAGTAGCAAACAAAGAAGGAAAAAAATCACTGCTTGTTTTCACATTTCTGTATTAACATATATACATGAAGTTACTTTCTCACTCATCATTCCCTCCGTAATGAAAATATCTTCTCCTTATTTCAGACAATGACTGGACAACTACGTTTGTTGAACTTAGCGTGTGCTACCAAAGCTCGACCAAGAACTGTCACATTAACTAGGGCCACACGAGATGAGATACTGTACTTCCAGATTTTAGGGGGTCTAGAAAGGGGCTGTGGAATCTTTATCAAGAAGGTAGAAAAAGATTCTAAGGCGTATGAAGCCGGTTTAAAGAGAGGAGATCAGGTATTTTCCAATTTCTTCATTTCTCCATTTGATATTTTTCCAATTGAACTATGAATAGATATACTCGTCTACCTTTTGTTAATGATCCTAGCTGTTGATATGCCTTAAAACACCATCAATATATAAATTGTATAGTTAAGAGAATTTGACACGACTCTCAAACTTCTATTAGCATAATTTCACAGCTGATTCATTGTCTCAATTTATATCCTCGGTTGTGTGTTTTCATAAGCGGGGAGTATCTCGAATACGCTCGAGGTGTTATACCAACACAAATGTAAAGGACCGATTTTGCATGATTTGCTTGCGGAAATTTATATATTCAACGCAAGAACCCTATAATATATTCATGCATAAAGGTCAGGATTGTGTCAAATTCTCCGTGCTAATGCTATACTCATTGTGAAAGATAGGGTGGATACTAAGGTACTCTGCTAACCTGATTGAATACTTAAAAATGTTGATACCAAATCAGACAGGGAAGGCAGCACTTAACAGAAACAGCAGAGCGTGAAAGACATACAAAGAACAGTGTACAAATTGCCTAGCTCTGCATGAACATGGCCCTAGTCTAAATCATGAATACTGAGTTTTGTTGACTTTTGATTGACTATTTAAGTTTGATAATTACTATTGTTAATGGTTTTGAAGCTTAAAATCAGATAATATTTCTATTATCTGATTTTAAGCTTCAAATATTTTTTGTTCATTATTATTCTGTTACTTTCACAACTAGATTATTGTTTTATGTTGAACATTTGGACATGTTTATTTCTAATACTGTATGTATTATTTGACAGATACTTGAAGTTAATGGTCAGTCAATGATGAATATACCTCACAGTAAAGCATTAGAACTTCTACGCAAAACTACACATTTATCAATTACTGTCAAGTCTAACTTGCTGGGTAAGTCTCCTCTAGTTTGGCTAGTTTACCCGGTGTCGAGATAATCTGACTGGGTAGTCTCTGTATGACCGAAATACTTTAGACCAATGGCACTTTAATAATGTTTAAAAAGAAAATATTCTCTATTCAATTTGTAAGAAACTGCCCTGCGTTCAAAGAAGAATTACGTGACACACGTTTCGTACCTGGTATGTAACGTTGAACGCAGGGCTGGCCTATTTCCAGCAAAATCAACGCCACACTGAATTATAAACTAGACATATTTTGTTAATCAGTGTATATACTCTGGATGAGTTTTGTGTTTATCCAAACATCAAAGTCATGAACATTTTTGTCTGGTGAACAAAACCAGACAGTGTATCATGAAACATGATGTTATGTCCATCTGTCTGTCCATCAGCAGATTCTAGAAGTCACAACTTCTATATTTCTCATTCAATACATTTCCAAATTAGTACAAACTTGCTGTCATTTCTTAAAATAAATAATTCTTGTACCATGTTTATAAAGAGTATAATTATGACTATGTAACTTTCACATACATGAAAACAGGATGAATGTACTTTGCAGAATTCAAAGATATGTTGGAGAACTCAGAAAAGAATGCTACATTAAAACGGCAAGATTTTCAACAATCCAACCACAAACAGCGGTTATCTGCCCCTGATTTAGAGAACGCCTTACTACAACAGTCGCCTGTAGATCAGAAGAAAAGTGGTAGTGGTAAAAAGGATTATAAAGGGCTAAACTTCATGAAGACAATAGCAAGTAGCAAGCCTAAAGTGAGGAAAGCACTACGCAATCTGATACCCAGAAATATGAGTACCAGTAGTATGAACACGTAAGTTGTCCCCCTTGTTTCTGCCTGCGTCATTTTATGAGAAATTAGTTATTTTATACTAATTTATTTAAGGTCGATTGTGATACAAGTTTTTTCAACTTACATTAATCGCTCTTGACACCTCATTCCTGATGTAATTCATCGCCATGAGGGTATGAAAGACATTTTTATGAGATATGTTGGCACATCCATTATATATATATAAGCATGCACTACTGTATCATCATTGTATGTCAGGATGTAATGATAATGAAGGAAGGGGCGTGGACAAGGTACATCTTGTTAGGATTGTGATGTCATGTATAAGCTGGGGTCCTACAATTCCCTAATAATCCGAAAATCAGGCTAGAACCTAATCGAATGAACTTTGCTATCGAAAAATAATAGTTTTTTTGTATAAAAAATTCAAAGATTTGACTATGTAATATTCATTTGAAGTTTCATAAGCTCAGTGATAACTATTGAACAATATTTGATACAGAATTTTGGTGTAGGGATGCGTGTTAATGGCATCCAAAAGAGATTTGAATCTTATTTTCAGGATTGGGCATTATGCCTCAGTAGGACTCCCTGTATATGAAATATGTGTATTTCTATCGAGTTTATTACTATGATGCCTTGATTCCTCTGCTCCTATCTTGCTACAAGACTTGGATACATATATTGTAAATATAAAATGTAAAAATATTCCTGTGTTTTATCTAAACATTTTGTATGATAATTGTTGTTTAATTCGTTAAAATACAAACAATGTTTATTATTGTAGTGATGTAACGATGAATCATTCAGATGAGAATTTGTCCCATTTATCACGTAAATCATCGACATCGTCTGGATCTTCTTCAAACACGGGGATGTCCAACCACCTTAGTGCCAGTAATCCTGATCTACACTCAGCAACATTAGATGACCGACCTGCTGAAATACCTGAACATGTTGTCAAAGTTTACAGATCTGATCAAACATTTAAATATCTTCTCATACATAAGGTATCTAATACATATTGTCATCTGCATGTACTTTATTAGAGATATTTCCATGGGGCAAAAAATCATTGAATTTTGAATTTCAGACGATTTGGTGTACAGAAATATTAGTAATTATTTATTGCTTAGTAGAGCTCTTTTCAGACCAAAATTTACGCTAGTGGGAATTGTAACACATTTTGTACATTCGGGATTTTATAAATGTTTCTAAGTTATATTTGTAGGTTATATTTATTCAAAATAAATTGTCTTATTTTAAGGCTATTTAATTTGGTACAAAAGCTTTGAAAAGTTGAAATTAAAAGCTGTATCCTAATTTGCTATTTCAGGAAACGTCAGCTAAGGAAGTGGTGATGTTGTCATTGAGGGAGTTTGGGGTCACAGATCCTAGCAGGTACTTTATATATTGATAGTTTGAATCTCTGTGCAGCTTTCAACTTCAGCAAAATCTCAAATATCTTGTTAACTGAATATTTTAAGAGAATTTGATTGGTTAAATAAATCTTTCAAGAGAGCTTAATTTGATTGGTTATTTAAATGTTTCAAGAGAGCTGTTAACTGAAAGTTTTTAGAGTTTTAAGTTTTTAGCTCACAAAGTACTCATGCTGAGTAATTAGGATTGCTGGAAAACAGATGTGAATCATGCCTCGTGCCTTTCTTCAAACATCGTGCTCTTACGTACAGTCAAGAACTAAAGCATCTGATAGTAGACTTTATTTCAAAGGTTTCACAAATGTTAGATAACCAACATCTGATAGTAGACTTTATTTCAAAGGTTTCACAAATGTTAGATAACCAACATCTGATAGTAGACTTTATTTCAAAGGTTTCACAAATGTTAGATAACCAAATGGACCCTCTATAAGTTGTATTGCATAGAATATGTATCTTGTTAGACTACACTAATATTTCCAGCAGATTATGCAATCTGGACTATTAGTATGATAATAAATCAAAGAGTAATTTTATTTCACATCTTAAAAGTTTAACTGCATCTTATTTATGGTTAAGCGAATTAGATACAAATACAAATCACCACCAGCTTCCTTTGCACTTTGAAAACTGACTGATTATGAGTGTTGAGTAGGGTATGTATTGTGTTTGTTAAGCTATGTGTATCGGAAGGCATGTTGACCAATATATTGTTTCATTGACAGTCAATACTCATTATGTGAAGTGACGGTAGAATCTGAGGGATTCATCAAACAGAAGAGATTACCCGACACATTACAAAACTTACCTGAACGATTGACGTTAAATGGAAGGTATACATGTTTGTTAGATCTTGTCTTTTTTGTTGCTTTGCTTAAATTTGAACTATAAACCTAAACTTTGTCTCCACTTCTGGGTGTAGTACACAAGGAGACTTGTTCAAATGGTAGAACTTGATTCAAAATGATATTTAATTTATTCAATTTATATTGACGAAATTAGCATCAAGGGTTAGGGAGGGGTTGGTTAGCAATTGTGATTAATAATTCTAGATTATAAACTACTAAGATAAGCACTATCTTTCTATTTGACCTGGGAGGAGGGGTTTTGACTCCTGAAATTTTCAAAAAGACATATTTTGACCCTCAATTTTTTGGTTGAAGGGTAAATTTTTCTTTAAATCTTTAAATTTTATTTTAAACATATTTTACCTATAAAATTGTAGACCTCGGTCAAAAATATAAAAATGATCCTTGATATTTAGAAGATAGTGAAACCTCTGCTATCAGTTTCAAATGTTTTTGGCTGGAACAGCAGACTTAAATCAATTACTGGTGAAACCTGAATAACAGTAAACTTAAACCACTTGTTGTGGTACGTTATAACTTGAGATATGTTTGGCTTGGAGAGAGTGTTTATGTTTATAGTTCAAATCTTCAGCTTATTGTTTGCCTTTTTCCAAGATAGTAATGTTGTTATCTGTAGTTGTCATATGATCCCGGTCATAGTGATCAGTGGTTAGTACTGGCCAGCTGATAGATAGAAACAGGTTTGGTCAGTCACGTAGCTGTCCCTTACAGAATTTTAAGATACTAAACGCCATGATTTCAGTATTTGCCGGGGGGTTGGTGCTATTTCAATTTGATTATGATGTCAAAATGTCCCCCCAAGCAAGTGAGCAATTTTATATCTAACTATTTTACATTGGTCATAAAATGTCCACTGAAACATTCTACATGAACATATATTGGAAGTCTAGAAAATTCAGTTTTACATATTAATGATTGGGGTATGTACGGTATACTAAAAATCTGACTTTCTTGACTACTACCATATTTGCCCAAGTATAGCACACAGCTGTGTATTGGACATTTTTAACAATTTGCAAATAGCCTAGGACACATGGAAAATGTCTAAATCTGTGTAAAGGACTCATCCAATATTTGGTTACAAGTCTGACTTGATGAAAGGGCGTGTAATAATTGAAACAATACGGTAGTGATGGTATTTTAAATCCATGCCTTCAAGGAAAGTTTGTTTGATTTCATCGCAACATTATACTGCATTTCATTTAAAAAGGGATATTATATTGCCATATTGAAAGATTTATTAAAGAAGTTTTGTTTCTTCTGCTAGCTTAGAACTGTAGAAGTAACCTAGCTATATTACTCGTATATTTCTAACTTTCTAATGCTTGTATTTATTAGATGGGTGCAGTAGATATACTATGTAGATCTCAGTAATCTCCCCTTAATATTCTAATAGTTAGACTGGTTTAGGAATCGTTAAAGAATGCACTATGGTAGTCAGGCCTTGAAAAATCGATAACCAGTCCAAAATTAGAATCTTTGGTTCAAATTTTTCTTTTGTTAACACAGTTTTGGGAGCACCTGCTAGAAAAAAACTTTTAATTTCTTACGGGAATGTCCTCAATTATTTTGTTTTTTTATTTTGAGAATTTTTTTCGTTTTGGTTCATTTTTTGTATTTGGTGAAGGGGAAAAAGATGTAATAATTGGTGTGAAAATATAGCTAGATAAAATTGGCGTGCTATTAACCAGACATAATGATACAAGTTTATTAGTGTGTATATACATGTACTAGCACATCATGTAAGATTAAGTCCATATATACTTTTGTATCTATGTAATTATATTTATGTAGTGTAGTATAAGCTATTTTGTTACACTTTAATGTCTTCATTTTATCTTGTTTATTGAAACATATTTAAAAAAAAAAAAAAATCAAATAATATGCATCATTTCAAAGTTTTTCCATGAACTATGAATTATTGTGTTGATGTTCAATTTGTTTTCTTAGATATTTCAAATTAATTAATATCTTAATTATGAATTAATTCACAGGGACATGCATATTAGTCTTAGTGCAAGGTAAAACCTCTCTTACATACACTACAAGTATAACCGTTTTCGGATATGTCTCCTTTTCGGATATGTCTATTTTTGGTATGTAACCTCTGAACTTTGGCCTTTGCCATGGATGGATCACACTTGTGATTGGATATATTATGGTTGAGAACGTTAGACAATATTATATTAGACGTGGGCAGAAATTTTTACTTGTTTTTTGGCACATCTTTTGAAAGAGTTTGCATCGTAGCACAAAATTTTGTGTTAAGATAGAAATGTCTTGCCAAACTACAGCACAAAGAATGGTTTTGTTGATGTTAATTTGAAGATAATTATATTGCGAAAATCACGAAGATATTATTATAAGTATTATACAAGACAATATAACATTGGTTGGTTTGCATGTTTTGCTTTCATTGTTTTTATGTTCTTACAAAATAAGGATAAGTTTGCCTTAAGCTTGTGGAGGAATCTAACCTTTTGTGTGCGTTTTTTACAATTAATGTAAAACAAACAAAAAACTAAGAGCTTTGTTGTAGAATGTCTTTGATGTGAATTAGTTAAAGGTACCGTTGACATTTTAAAATGTCAGCATGAGTTGACTTCTTCCCTTTCATGCAGAATTATTTTCCTTAAATTTTGTTTTATGGAAGTTTTGCGTACAGCCGTAAATATTAAACAGTAAATGTATGATTACTTTTGGGGGTCAATTAATTACAAATTAATTGCAGGGGTTACATATAATATAATTTGTTCATGAATTGAATTTGTACAGTACATGATTATTCTTATAAGTAGGAGGAAGGAACTCTTATATAATCAGTTCTGTTTTACCAGTTTATCGCCTGTATTGATCTTGCATGTAATGAATGCATGTTTGCAGTGAACAAGTTTAGGGCCTGGTTAGCATGTGCTCATGTTGTGTAACTTTAAACTTGTGATAATACCATGTGTATATATATGTTCCCTAACGTGTAACCCAATTCTAGTCTAACCTATAGGACTGCTAACTCTAACTTTGTATTCTACATAGATATACAGTGATCAATTCTCTGTATATTTCCAATGCTTTGCTTGCTTGTTTTCCCCGTATTTGTGTGATTTCCCTTGTTTTTTTGCTTGAATTGAATAATAGACTTCTCATTAAATGACTTTGCAATGAAAGTGTTATGATTATATGCTATCACTATTTGATTTAGAAATGCAATGAATGTAGGTGTTAGTGTTTCATTTATGGTTTTGTTTATCTATATGAATGAATGGTCTTACACTATCAAATCCTTTATTTCATAGTGTATACATTAAAATTTCCATTGTCCAAAGAGAACTTGTGTTACATTTTACTGGTACAATTTCTGGACAAATCAAAATAATTTCTGTTACATTTTAATGATTTCCATTGCCCAATGAAAACATCTGTTACATTTCACTGGTACACTTTTTCGACCAATCAAGCTTTCTGTTACATTTTAATGAATCTTCTTGTTTCTATGCATACACTTGGCTGTTGTTATAATTGGTATAAGATTAGTTTCCAACTCATCTTTTCAATTCAATTTGGCAGAAAGATTATGAATTCTATGACATTTGTACTCCTCCAAAATTTGGTTTCCTAGATGAAATTTTAAACTTTTTGTGTGGAGGAACTCCAGAATACTTTTTAGGACAACTGATTAACAACCTAAAATACTAAGTGAAGTGGCAAAAATTATTAAGCTGTTTTGAGTTAATCTTTTTCCTTTAATCTTATATCTATGGTAACTGCCAAACACCTCCTTCAAGTGTTTTTGGCAGGGAGCATGTCGGTTATTAGTAAGAATAAAATACAAAGTATTTTGACGCCAAATATAATTGAATCTCTCCTAGTTATGTAAAATATTTTAAGTCCATTTACTATAAACAAGCATGCATAGTAAAGTTCTCCTTTGACTTGAATCAGTAAGAGCTCATGAGAGATTGTGAATGAAAACATTGTACTAATATAAGTAATGATTTTGCATTATAGATGTTGTTTGATAATAAATAACTCAGCAATACAATGTTTCTAACATGTTAACTTATATATATATGTAGGAGTGAATTAATGATACTAAATGTGCTGTTGATATTTTATTTAATTGCTAACTGTTCTATGATTTGAGTTTTAACTTAGTATGTTGACACTGTTAAGTCTAAGTTCCTGTATGCCAACCAAAGTTCCTGTAAGCCAGCCAATGCTCATACAGTACTGTGAAGCCAACACTCCTGTATGCCAGCCAATGCTCATACAGTACTGTGAAGCCAACAATCCTGTATGCCGGCCAATGCTCATACAGTACTTCATAACTGATGGATTTATTTGTCATTTTACTGTTTTAAGAAACCTTAGTCTTTTCTATAATAACCTTAAAAAATTGGGTAAAATATATGGTTATAGTATATCTTAAGTCGGTTTGATATACTGATGATTCCTGTTACAATTTCGAGGCTATATTTAGAGGCAAACAACCTTCCCCTGCTTGGAGATATATGCATTCCCTAATGTAGTTGCCCCTTTTATTTTTACCCTGTGTTTTTACCATGGTGTTGGTGAATTCCATTGTTAAATCTTGTTCCTGGTGAGCTATTGTGATAACTTGCTGTCCGTTCATTGGTTTATTACAGGACCATTGTACTCCAGTGAGCGATTTAGGACCATTATCGCCCTCTTGTTCTATATTCTTGTTACCAAATGTGCATCTGGAAAGGTTGTGGGCCAAACAGTGTCAGTATCTAAACCTCCTTGATATTATTTTATTTTTTAACCCTCTTTAAAGGTAAAAGCAAATTTTTCCTTATTCAGTATTGTTAACCAACCAATGAAATGTCTTGTTATATATTGTCTAACAATCCCATAATTCCATCTGCAGCTCAAGCCAGGGTTCAAAGGTTAATCATGTTTTATGTACTAATTTACTCAGGCGAGCTCTACCATGTGTACTCAGGTATTACTTAAAGAACAATATGAGCACGGAACCTCTCGTGCCGGACGAGCTGATGGGAGACTTAATCAAAGAGGCGCAGATACATATAACACAACTAAATACCATAGAAGTATCATCACAGCTGACCCTAGAAGATTTCAATGTGTTCAAACAAGTGCAGGATACTGAATACATTGATAAAATATTTGGATTGGAATCGAAATATGGCTGTCCGAATCTGAAGAAATTTGAGGAGGTAAGTTTATCACACCTTACATGATTTATTTACTATATAGCCTGATGTGATATCTGAGGGTAACAATTTGTTACTTGGTACCGTGCGCCCAGGATCATGTGATATTTACAAACATTTTAAAATCGGCTCGATCAACTGTTGCAAAATTGGTCGTACAAATTACTAAAGTAAACAGATAAAGTCTGTATTGTACTCTTAACATCAATGAAAAATCATGCACAACTGATTAATCAACTTTGTGGAATATACTAAATTATCCTGCCTTTCTCATTATCCTTGGCACACTATAATATCACATTTCGACCCGCTTGATGTAACAAACACCTACGCCAAGAGCATACATACATACATATGTACAAGATTTTAGTCATTATGTTCCTGATCTGTTACCTCCCTTTGATTATATACACTTTAGGCGCTAAATCAAAATTGTTTAAATAATCGTCAAATCATTTAAGTTTTAGATCTATCTCTTGAAAAAAAATCAGTATAATGAAATAAATATTTTATCCCACTGAGTGTGATAGAAAGGCATAAAAAAAGTATGGGTATATTTCCTGTGCTTGATGCTCGGCATAGTTAGTTCCTGATACCTGCTGGTTGGCCTAGTATCAAAATATTGTGACTGGGTTGTCTCCAAATGAGACTATATTCAAATACAGTTGACCAGTGGGAACAACATTTAAATTATATATTGTTCGGGCTACTAATGTTTGTGTTGTTGATTTACTGAAGTTCACTGTGTGTTTTATTGGTATATTATGTTTGTATATAATGTTTGTATCATTTGACTATTTCAGCTTTCAAACAAAGAAATGTTTTGGGTAGTCTCAGAAATCTGTAGTGAAAACAATCTAGTCAAACGAATGAAGATACTGAAACATTTCATCAAAATAGCCAGTAAGTACCCCCTCATTACATATTTACCGTCCTGGTTGTTGAAATATTTGTTTATAAAAATATATGCGTATGTTTGTACAGACCTACTGAATGCAAATTACAGAAAATTATGCAAATTACTTACAAAATAAATAAATAAATAATGCAAATAATAATAATATAGACTTTGTTTTAAGAAGCGCAGTTGGGCAAGCCCAGTCTTCCCTGTGAGTCTGTCTGTTAAAAGAGTAATGTTGAATAAGTTCTGGGATGGTATTCAATATTGATCTTACTTGACTAAAGGATAAGGACAACCAATCAGACCACACAATATTAAACTCTTGGTCAGTAACAGAAGATATGATTGGCTATCCTTATTCTCTAATTAAATAAGATCAAAATTGAAAATCACCCCTGGTAATGGATTGGACAAAAAGCAGATAAACTATAATTACTGAATGTTGCATTGTGTATATTGTCATGTTTCTGTTTTAGGACATTGCAAGGACTGTAAGAATTTTAACTCCATGTTTGCAATAGTAAGTGGCCTTGGACATTCATCCGTTTCAAGGTTACACAGTACATGGGAAAAGTTACCTAGTAAATACAAGAAAATGTATGAGGTATGGTTTTACACGTTATTTTTTATTACCTCCCTTAATATTTATTTGCATTGGTTTAATGATATGACCTTTCTTTTCTTGCATATTTACAATTAGTTTTCGATGCGTTAGTTTTCAATGCGCTGTCTGTTGTAACTCATATATTTATAGTGTCTTTAAGTTTTGATGTACATCATTCTTAGGGCTCCTATGATTAGCTATAGAAAAGAATTAAATTTTCTGCAGAAAATACAAGTTATTTCATGAAAAAATGGCAAATATTGACTTAAGTTATGGGTTTAACTTCATTGACCTTACCGATTTGCGCGGGGCACTATGCAGAAAAGAGTTTACCACTTCATTGTTTTGGTTTTTTACTGGTTTGGTGCACTAGTTCACACGAGGCTAGCTGCTTAGATAAGCTGTCTTCACTTCATTGGTATCACGCCACTTGATGTCAAATGAATTTGGACTATTGTCATTTCAAATTTTGTTAATGTTGCATATTGTGTAATTGTATTGCTATATTACAGAGTATGTCAGATTTAATGGATCCATCACGCAATATGTCCAAGTACAGAAATCTACTCTCCTGTCAGTTTGTTCAGCCACCAATGGTAAGTTATCACGTCCTTTATGGAAGTCAGGTGACCTAACCAGTTTTCCTGGAAATTGTTATTGATCAGTACTAATTTGCTCTTCTGACAGCAACTGACCATTTCTCCATACCGATAGAAGAACATAACCTGCCCAAACACGTACTCAACCCTGATCACTCGCTAGATATGAGAGTGCTCTATCTTTACCAGGCCCAGATCTCCCGAAACATCTCAATATGAGAAAAATCTCATCTCAAATATTGTAACATGTCGTTTAGTGAATTGTCATGTGAGACTGGACTCAAAACTGGTATCACAAAACAGAAACATTATTTTAAGTTTATTACAGTAAAATGTCAAGAACTCCAACTTCAGATTTTTCTGTAATTCTTATTTGAGCAAAATCTCAATTTGAGATGAGATTTCTATTTGAGATGCTTTGGGAGATCGGGGCCTGATAAGCTTTCTGATAAAATAAAAGAATAAAGTTATTGCGGTAACTAAATACAGTGAAAGCTCGCCGATATGGGTTTTCCCGGTGGCGAGGGTAAAGAAATCCATTATGTTTCTGATCATATCAAACTTAGAGCCATGGTTGTACTAACATATACTTTGACAAAACTCTCCCCCCAATATAGATTGAAATTATTTGCTCTGGCCTTCTAGAAATTATTTCATGAGTTTGTACTGTGATCTTTATCAAAATCTTGATTTTTTCCTCCTTACTGAAAAAACATATCCTTGCATGCGGTTGATTATGTTATGTGAAATAAACTAGGTTTTCTATGGATTCAAGTGTTATCAAACATGTTTTGAATTTCATTGGTCTGATATAAATAATCAATATGTTGTTATGTTTTCTATTTCCAGTTGCCATTTTTCCCAGTTGTTAACAAGGATTTAACCTTTATTGACCTTGGAAATGATTCTTTTGTCGAAGGTCTTGTTAACTTTGAGAAACTACGCATGATTGCCAAGGAAATCCGGCATATTTGCAATATGTGTTCACCACAATATGTAAGTGAAAGAGAAATGCTAGATTTGATTAATACTGATTTTGAGTTACTTTCTGTTTGTGCCTCAGTAGCTCAATGGTTAGAGCGCTTGCCGTCTAAAGTGGCAACCCCGGTTCAATCCGGATGGTGGCACTCAGCCTGCCATGTTTCAGCAGAAAGATGACTTGCAAATAAAGGCTATGCTCGGCAATAAAGAAAAGAAAAATGTAACGCAGATATCAGCTTCTCTACTGATACATGTCTTTAAGGGTGAATATATGTAACATAACGCACACAACTCTAAGTAAGTTGATAAAATATTGCACCTGTTTGTACCCTGGTTTTCATAAATTAATGTGTGAGCCATATAGAAATCTGGATTCAAAATTTTATCATGCTTGATCGCAGTTTTCATATCAAGGTTCATATTTGTCCCCCATCTTTCATATCGAGATTTGTATCCCAGTTTTCATATCAAATAATTTGTGTGCTATATACCAGTAGGGAACCTTAATTGTTGACATGACTGTCTGTTTGTCTATATGTTAAAATATTAAGTTACCAGTTT
The DNA here is from genome assembly GCA_947247005.1 of Spisula solida. Taxonomy (NCBI): domain Eukaryota; kingdom Metazoa; phylum Mollusca; class Bivalvia; order Venerida; family Mactridae; genus Spisula; species Spisula solida. The sequence goes on along the minus strand of OX365944.1, from coordinate 34,862,475 downwards.
ACGAGGGCCACTTTCTGATTTAGCCGTTCAGCCACCCTTTGACATTAAACTTCAGTGACTGTTTTGTATGGTTATCACCTGAAGTTGAGTCAGGTATTTGAACGCAACCATTATGTGTATGATGTATATGATCCCTTTATTTCAGGATGTTAACAACATGTATCTCAATACACCCAGTATGTACGAAAGTACAATGATATTTGCTACAATCAAACGTACAAGGAATCGACGAGCATCAACAATACCGAATGCACGTAAGATGTATGATGAAGCTCAAATGATACGTCGAGTGAAATCTTATCTGAGTAACTTGCCTTGTACTCGAGATGAGGATAAATTAGCTGAACTGTCCAATCATTGTGAACCACCAGGTAATCTTTCAATACACTTCTACTCACTCAACCGTCAATACATACATCACATACTGCTGCTATAACTTTTAAAGATACTTAAGCCTCTTTTAACTTGCAGTTTCTTGGTTTAATTCTTGTTGAAAGTATCACAAGACATGAGATCCCAAATAAAGCTGAAATATTCATAGTACTAGAGTGACTATTGGACAACTAGCCTTTGTTTTTAGTGTTTGTGTGCATATTTTTATCAAGTTCTTATATCAACCAACAACCAGTGATTGTATTGAACACCTTGTTTTAAACATACACATTTCATGATTTGATATCACGATTTGATAGTCCTTAAAGAAATATAAATTTTGTATTGTCTCTCAATAGGAAAGAATATATGATAAATAAATAACTCTGACTCTTTTATCAATTTTCAAGCACATGCTCTTCATCAGGAATTTTTAATTACTTCTTCTTATTTTTAAGTCACATCCATCTTGTTTATATTATAATGTTGTTAAAGAAATATATCATTTTCACTGGCAGCCATGCTCGAAGTCTAGTGACAGCTCTTGTAATACGAAATGTACATGTATATGATATCAAAATACGGATTACTATTATTGGATATCTATTTCTAACTGTTTGAATAATATTCTTATCCATATTTTGTAGCTAAGAAACCTGAGGCATCCCCTAATCTTAGTGCTAGCTTGACGAGTGTCTCAAGTGATTCAAAGACACCTATATTTACTGGGCCTAAATTTGGTATGTATCTGTTCTCTCCCGGTAGTTAGCTATGCACTCTTCTCTTTCCAGGTATCTTGATTTGATGAGTTTGTGGCTTGTGATAGACCGGGGTTGTTTGTAAAATATCTGATGTTAAGTCCACAGTCATTATAGCAACATTGTGTAACACCCCAGATCGCATTATAATTGATTGAGTTATGCCTCTTTCACCTATCTTTGAAAATTGACATTGTTGATGGTGTCTGCTCTGTAATCAGTTTTCTTGATTGATTATGCTGATGGGCAGAATGTCTATAAGTTGTGTTCATTCAGATTACATAACCCTATATGAAGTTATGTCCCTTTTGTCATTGCAAAATAGCATTGATCATGTTATCCACTCTCTGACTTCTGTCTTTATTTTCCAATCTTTCTTTCAATTATCCCGTTGTGTGAATTACATATTTTGGGGGGGGGGGGGTATGAGTGGCAGTTCTTGAGTATACAGTCAACTCTCGTTATCTCAAATTTTTCGGGACTGAAAATTACTTTGAAAGCCATTTAGCTGCAGTCGAGGTCACAGTAAGGGTTGCCACGAGTCTTGTCGTGTACAGGATTTTCCTATATTTTTAGAAAATTCTGCGAACATAAGTTCTCCCCACGTTTTGCTTTCTGGCATGACTTTGGTTTCTAGCATTGACGTGGTGGTTTCGGCAATAGACAGAATGAGATTACACGAGAGTTGACTGTACTTGTTTGATCACAAACACAACAACTCAACAACAACAACTCTGTTGCTATATTTTATTTCATTATTGAATGAACCATGCATTATTTGTTTGTGTTCTATTTTGTTTATATTCAAACATTTTGCTTTAACTAATACACTGATGACTATAATTCATTATGAGACAACCTAACAGTTACAATAAACATAATCAGTTAAATGTTACGCTGGAAGCAGGAAATCAAATAGGAAATGTATTGTGTTTATCAAATACATCTTGTTTATATATAGTCACTGTGACAGTTTAAATTATCTACTTGCTTTCATCTATTCGTTGACTGAACAGTCATACATTATTGTGTCAATTTATTGTTTAATTTAGTTTTTAATTCACACTAATTTTGATGCAGTATAGTTGCTAAAAACTTATACTAAGCATTCTGGAGACCCTTCATTACACGACTATACAAAATAGTGCATACATCTATTTACTGCTGTTTGTTAAAGGTTTAAAGTTCTATGCCATCAGTGGCATTGTAGTTTTATTTGTCTTACAATATATGATAAAAATTAGGTTTGTTATACTTTACGTAAAATAATTATGTTGATTAATCCAAGTTGGGCTACACTTCTTGCTTTTATTTTCTGTGGCATGTTTGTTAATGTTGCATGTTAGAATGACTCTGTTTTCCCCTTTCCTTAGGTGCTGAAACTGTGGAGAACACGCGCAAACTTATGGCGCTCAGTGGGAAAGTGCGTCCCCACGATTCTAAAAACCCTCTTCCTTCAATTACTAGTCCTAACTTATCATCCGGTGGTCGACGACAACCAATATCACCTCGACATACTCGGCCTCCTGTGCATCTATCAGCAGAGAGCTCATCAGTCGTCAGTCTTAGTAATATTGCCAATAGGAAACCTAGTCGTACTGGTAAGATAACTGGACTTTACAATCTTGTGTGCTTCATCGCTGGACATCATTCATTGTGTTCACCTTACACATTTCTATGTTTCATCACCTCGTTTACTTTATCAATTATAAACAATTTCACAATTTTATGACATGAAAAGATATGAGTACAATTTCTTTAAGCTGTTAGCATCGTGTGTTATTGACATGGGTACATTCCCTTTAAGCTGTTAGCACCGTGTGTTATTAACATGAGTACATTCCATTTAAGCTGTTAGCACTGGGTGTTATTGACATGGGTACATTCCCTTTAAGCTGTTAGCACTGGGTGTTATCGATATGGGTACATTCCATTTTAAGCTGTTAGCACTGGGTGTTATTTATATGGGTACATTCCCTTTAAGCTGTTAGCACCATGTGTTATTGATATGGGTACATTCAGTTTAAGCTGTTAGCACCGTGAAAAGATACGTGTACATTCCGTTTAAGCTGTTCGCACCGTGAAAAGATATGGGTACATTCCCTTTAAGCTGTTAGCACCGTGAAAAGATACGGGTACATTCAGTTTAAGCTGTTAGCACCGTGAAAAGATACGGGTACATTTCCCTTAAACTGTTAGCACCATGAAAAGATATGGGTACATTCCCCTTAAACTGTTAGCACCGTGAAAAGATACGAGTACATTCCCCTTAAACTGTTAGCACCGTGAAAAGATACGAGTACATTCCCCTTAAACTGTTAGCACCGCCGAGTACATTCCCCTTAAACTGTTAGCACCGTGAAAAGATACGAGTACATTCCCCTTAAACTGTTAGCACCGTGAAAAGATATGAGTACATTCCCCTTAAACTGTTAGCACCGTGAAAAAATACGAGTACATTCCCCTTAAACTGTTAGCACTGTGAAAAGATACGAGTACATTCCCCTTAAACTGTTAGCACCGTGAAAAGATATGAGTACATTCCCCTTAAACTGTTAGCACCGTGAAAAGATACGAGTAAATTCCCCTTAAACTGTTCGCACCATGAAAAGATACGAGTACATTCCCCTTAAACTGTTAGCACCATGAAAAGATACGGGTACATTCCCCTTAAACTGTTAACACTTAGTGTTATTGATCATGTTTCACATCATCCCTCATCTCTCATCCTGTATCGTCTATGCTTGCTCTGTGTACTTTATGTCATGCTTATAGTTTGTCTTTGCATTGTGTCTGTTCTTTGTATGGAATCAATCATTTCTGTGATATTATTATTTGCTTACAATTTATTTGCATCAACTTTGTTTTTTTTGTTGCAACAACACAGCATAAAAATTTGAGTGAGAAATTATCTTTTAAAGATCTGCATCAACATATTGCACATTTATTTGTTACCATAGTAACTTCGTTACATTTTATGTTTTATGTCCTATATAAGATTTGTCAAAGGTTAAAGTATACAGTGTTTATATTTGGATATTTTGTTCAAGTTATCTCGAAGTTAAGGGCTGACTTCAAAACTAATGTCTGTGCTCATGAAGAATCTTTTATTTACACTCTAAAATGAGGTATAGATTATTATCATTATAACATTAAAATTGAAAGTGTCCGGACCATCTGTATGGTCCCAGAAATCTGGTTTTCTTAACAAGGTAGTGTATAGGGAAGATCATCTATTCATATGCTAAGTGCCTACCAGCAGTCTATTGGATAAATGAACACTAAGAACCTGACATTCACCAAAAGCTAGCTGGTGGGCACATTTGCATACAAATACCCCTGTATGTAAACATGATCTCTTCTATTATATTGCGATTAAAGAAAGAGCAAAACTATGATTATTATAATGTACCTGTTGTTATAATGATTCACTTGTCATATTCTTAATTTTGAGCCTTTGGTGGTCTTAATTTAAAGGTGGTCTTGTTACTAAGTATTTATGAGGTTTAAGTGTACATTGAAGGGGAGAGCTGTAACTAAGTTTTGGAACTTGTGGCTCGACCCTTCTACCTATGTATATAAAATGTATTTATAGATAATACTTATGTTACTATATATAGTAACAAATTTGCATTGAAAAAAATGTATTATGCGCCCTTTTAAAGTATTATCAGCTTTTGGCCCGCCTCGCGCAGGGCTATTACCAGTGATAATCGCCCTTGGAAGACGTACACGCGCAACGTTACGTCATTTGCAGCTCAAAAGTGGCCGGCGCCAAGCGTAACGTAGGGCTTCTTGAATCACTTGCTTACAATATTGATAGATTTGGACATGCAGGATAGCACATTTCAAAATTGTATCAATCCTTGACCAAATGGATCTAGATCTACACCTATTATCTAAAATCTCGACATTAAAGCCGTGTTTACTAGGTCTAGACGAGATACACTGAGATTCACACAAATGTGAAAAACAACTTTTTTCAGAATTTTACATAAAAACATACACCAAAATGTAGCAAATTTTATAACCAAAAAAATGAATACCCATATGATATGTTTCCGTTTTACAATAACAAAGTTACGGAGAATTTAAGTGATAGATCTACGCGGATCTATCTACGCGAATAGATCCAAGTTTGACAATTTCTAAAACGACGATAGGTTTGTCTATCAATTACGGAACATGTTAATTATGTCTTGTGTTTTCTTAAATGAGTATTTTTAATGAAAACACAACAACATAAATATTATACAGAACAATGAATGCCTGAGCAGTGCCATTGAGTGATAATCGCCCCGGTAGGTTGATAATTGCCAGAGGGCGCTAGCCGAGGGCAATTATAATCTACCGGGGCGATTATCACTCACTGGCACTGCTCAGCCATGTATTATTCTATAAATATATTTGTATGACAGTGATTGTATATTTTGTTTGGGTAATAAAACATGTTTGAACTAAAGTGTATGTTGATGTATGTTACAGGATCCATTGGTTCTACAGAATCACAGAGTCCTACAGCAAGCATTAAGAGTGTACAGAGTAGTCATAGTGCTCACAGTCTACCATCACATTACGAGTCCGATTCTTCTAGTTTTACCAGTACATCAACCTATGATAATCCTACATCAGTACCCGTAGGTGGTTCACCATCACAGTCTCGCAAACCTTCATTAGCCAATCATCATCAAGCTTCACATCCTACGCATCAAGTTTATCATCCTCCACAAACAGGTGAGTACCAGAATATCGCGTGCTAAGCTTACATGCAGTTTTAATATTGCCTAGGTTTGATGATTTATATGTAAGATGTGTTTTTTGCTTCTGGGCTGTTTTAGAGCTTCGGCCGGATTCTGAACTGCACAGTGCTGATTTTGGACTGCATTGACCTTGATTCAGGGTTACACAAGCTTGAGCTCCTATTATGGTTGGCTTAAGCTTCAGTCATGATTCTGATCTGCAACCGTTTGTTTAGGCCTGATGCTTGACTGCACAAGCTTGAGCCCTGATTCTGGACTACTTAAGTTTTTGGCACCAGTTTTGGGCTGCCCAAGCTTCGGTCCTGATTCTAATCTGCAACCGTTTGTTTAGGCCTGATGCTTGACTGCACAAGCTTGAGCCCTGATTCTGGACTACTTAAGTTTTTGGCACCAGTTTTGGGCTGCCCAAGCTTCGGCCAGGTGTCTTGGCCGCATAAGCTTGGAACCAGGTTCTGAATTCTGACTTACCTGATGTATATAATACTGCAGCTTTTATACTAGTATTCACCTTACTGTTGTGTTAAGGTAGTGGTTCTTAATAAAAAAAACTTCAGGTATTTAATGAACTGGGGTAGTATTCATAAAACATCTTAGTAGAAAACTTAGAATTTTGAAAATATTTTATATGTTTTTCCACTAAGATGCTATGTGAATACCAACCTTGTTCATTTTGGACTTTGCTACTGATGTTGTCTACCTATCTGTGTTAATGCCTTGCATTGTTATATTGTTTCTGAATGATTACTTTATAAATATGGCATGAATTCCAGTCTGTGGTCACATGTACTGAACATTCCATCTTTCCAGAACTTGAGAAAATAAGAGTTTCATTAGGGACCGAGTCTCAACTTCGATAAGTTATGGGTTTCAGTAGGGGCTGAATCTTAACTTGATAAAGTTGGGGTTTAAATAGGGACCGAATCTCAAGGGAGATTTTGATTACTGTATTCCTAGATACTTTCCCGGATACAATATTTCGCGTTTTTCATACAGTCGGCATATTCGCGGCTACAAATTTTCACGGAATCATACCGCCCGCGAATTCCGCGAAACTTAAGTTGCTACGGCATAAAGGCATGTTTGACACATAATGCAATTTCAATAGGACTGTTTGTCATCACCATCCGTGTATACACAAATCAAATTCAATTGAATGTGACCTTAGATGACATGATAACAATTACGATGATCAATTAATCTCTTTATAACAAAGGATTTCATAGTGTTTTCATTAGGTGTTATCAACATAAACGGGTAAAAGTTACAATTATAAATTAACCACCAAACATATGTTAAACAAATAAATGTGAAGTGATTATTGTAAATACCTGTACAGGAATACATTGACTTTAATCATGACAAAAACAAACCTTAGTAGAAGTATAATCAACTGAATGTTAACACCCCATCCATGTACCCCAGTGCTTGTTTACATTGAGCACATTACACGCTACGTCATAACAGCGTTTGTGTTTACACAAGCTAAAATATGCACCATTCTCAGAGGATTGAAATTGATGTTTATATTGAGAAATTAACGCAATAAATTAATTGTTCTTAGATTTTATAAAGATGGATTTATTGACAGAAGATTCAATGTCATGTATGCGCAAGTACAATTATCCTTCGTCGAATGATTTTGCGATTTTAGCATGTTTAGTATGAAGAAGCTAGAAACTTTCGCGGATTTGTTGGAGGTAACATATTCGCGGCTATTAAACTTCGCGGAATGATACCTCCCGCGAAAGTCGCTAACTTAAAATGCGCGAAACCATTTCTAGGAATACAGTAAATTATACTTCCATAAAGCCAGATATGATGATTATACACTGTTCAGTATATCTCACACAAACTCTGATACAGAAAAAAGCTTTGTTTTTTACTGAGAAATCTAGTTGTCATGTACCTAATATTAACAGTTTTCTGATTTCTGACAATGTTTTGGAAAGGAGGTTGTTTTTGTTCTGTGATCTGCCATCTGTTGTACGAGTATGTGAATGTTCTCTTCACTTAAATATACCTGTATATCTGGGCTGTTAGTCGCAAAGCACCTTAAAGGAAAACTTAAATAATTTGAATTATGTTATAAAATTGAGCTGCACAAATTTCCTAAGATACTAAAAATAACCATGTTTTCTTTGTGATTATTGTAGCTCTTTACATAATGCTTTTATACAATGTAAAATATTGATTTTCTTGATTTTCCAGTTTAGCTGATACACTTTTAAGTAAATTTTGAGATTTTAAGAAAAATTCAAAGTTTTCCTTTAAGATGCTTTATGAATACCGCCCCTGTTGTTTCATGTATAAGGCTTTCTTTGTTCCGTAATATATGGACCTGTGCTTACTTTGTGTTAAGCAGATATTTCACAATGATGGCTTATGTCTCTGGTCTTACTATATTAATATATAAAGCAGGTACTTTACAATGACAAAATCTCTCTCAGGTGTTGTGTATAAAATATTATAACTTCGTGTCTGAGTGTTTAGTGTGTTTGTTACAGCGGGCGGTCAGATACCGATGTTACCACAACCTGCAGTACGACCCCCTCTACCTCCATACCATGTTGTGATGCAAAATGCCCAAGGTACTTGTGGTGTGTGTCTCATTCCTTCATACTAGTATACTAGTCCCACAGTATTCGTATAACACTCATTTAATATCATCATTTACATTTTCCACTCTTTGGTATCATTATATTTCTTTTGCTTAAATATAGAGTTTACATTACATTAAATTCAAATATTTTGTCCAAGAAATCATTAACAAAAATCATTTTTGTCTCTGTACAAACAACTGAGTTATATTTAACACAAAAACCTAAAAATGATAGACAATTTTGTCCGTGTTAACAGTGTACGAAACAACAGTCTGGATAGGTTTTTGTATGATAACTATTGAGCGTACAAGAAATGCCATGATACTATAGAGTAAGGAGTTTCAGCATGGTGTATGTCTTTCATCTAACCCAGCACTGTGATTGGTCTAATCCTATACCATGTCTACGTGTCATCGTCTACGTGTCATCGTCTACGTGTCATCATCTACATTTATCATTGTTTTCATTTTCATATCACTTTATTATAGAACATTGTCCTCAGTTATTGTACTGGTGTTGTACAGTATTCACTAGTGTGATAATTATAGAACATTGTGCCAAGTTATTGTACTGGTGTTGTACAGTATTCACTAGTGTGATCATTATAGAACGTTGTGCTCAGTTATTGTACTGGTGTTGTACAGTATTCACTAGTGTGATCATTTCATTGTTGTGTATCATATTCATGTGTGTGATAGATAGAAATGTAATAGTGTTGTATTTTCATGCACAGTTATGTTAATTTTTCGTTTCTTTTTTAATTCATTTTGAAATATTAGCGCAGACCTGTCTTAGTGAAATTAAGCAATGCCGGATTGAGAGTATTGGGGGAAAAACCTAACCGTTTAATGAAGAAAAACATTCTTAACAGAAGTTGAAACTACATGTATCAATTATCCAGTAAAATGATAAAATATTGCGATACATTTTAATATATTGAGTGATTGCTAGGTACAGTAGTGTGATGTTGAAAATATTGTGATATATTGTGATATATTGAGTGATTGCTAGGTACAGTAGTGTGATGTTGATGTACTAATTGAGTGGGTGCACGGTTCTCTGCATGTTGTTTGGGTGACAGAATGTTCATGTGTTCTATATAACATAATATAACTTTGGGTATGTGGGTATAAGAGGTTGACCTGATTAGCAAAAAGTGACTACCAGTAAGTTACTATACTGGGGTCCTGATTTCGGAACAATCCGAAAATCCAGATATGCTGCACTAGGAAGAATGAACTTTTCTGCAGAAATTTTGTAAGCTGAATTTTAACAGTGAAACAATATTTGAACTGAGATTTGGTGTGGGATTTTGCACTAATGGCACCCGAAACACACTCACGACATATTTTAAGGACCCCTGAGTCTATATTATTGATAAATATAACTTGTCCATATATGTCCTAATCTAGATACTAACGTTGCTCTTTGAGATGCTAAATTGAGCAGATGGCCCGAACCTCATATTCTATTGTTACAATAATGAAAACCATTCATCTTTCAGATTATAGCCTCCATCCTGTCTTTTTGGGGCTTCATGTTATACCCTATTATAATTGATTTTGCAACAATAAGTATATTAGATTTTGCTGATCAGGTCAACCTGTGTTATCATTGAGCATGTAGTACCATTCATTGTCATACATTATATATGTACACTGCCCACCAAAAATAAGTATACAGAGGTTATTTCCACCATTTACTTACCTGTTAGAACACTTTTTGTTGAACAGTGATAAAAGAATTTTGTGAAGATAAGTAATTTTTTTAGTTTATTTAATGTTAGACTATACATTGATTGGCACCCCAATTGCAAAATAAAAAGTTTCATCGCCCGGAGTGAAAGGAAACTTTGTCATGAAAAGATGAAAAAATTCATCACTTCGAATCACATAATTATTTTGATTCAAAACATCTTCATCTTTTCCAGGTACTTCTGTCTCTTTTTAACACACTTAGATATTGTTATTTTCCGAAACTGGTATAATTGTGACTATCTGATAAAAAGATATTTAGTAATTTAACAAAGTATAAAATTTTGCAACTGTATACCTATTTTTGGTGGGCAGTATATATTAACTGTACATTCAGTTGTACTAGCATCATCATGAACGTTATCATTGTAGGCAAAGTTATATATATAGACTTGTCAAGTAAACATTGGTACCCAGTATTTGTCTCATATATATATATATAGACTTCTCAAGTAATCATTGGTACCCAGCCATCATTGGTACCCAGCCATCATTGGTACTCAGCAATCATTGACACCCAGCCATCATTGGTACTCAGCAATCATTGGTACTCAGCGATCATTAGTACCCAGCGATCATTGGTACGCAGCGATCATTGGTACCCAGCAATCATTGGTACCCAGCTTTCATTGGCACCTAGCGATCAATGGTACCCAGCAATCATTGGTACCCAGTGCTTGTCTCATTGTTATGTCTCATTTGCAATAGTTTGTCATAATAAGGCTGTTGCCTCTTGAATATGACTCATTTAATAAACTGGATAAAGGCCTGGTTTTGACTGATGGAAAGTCTTAAGATCATTTGTGCCTGACGTAGTGATCATTATTTATGCCTTGGGAAGATTTGATAATGCAGAACAACTTTCATTGATACTACTCAAACTTTGATAACAGTCAACAAATTTTAAACTAACAAATCATTTTGCACGATTTAAATTTGCGGAAATCGCGAGTGGTATGAGTTCGCAAAATTAATTATCCCTGAAGATGTTCTAAACTTGAAGAACTTGAACATGTCTTGTTTATAGTGTACTTCAAACGCGAACATTTGTAGCTGTGAATATGCCGGCAATCGGAAAAATGCGAAAATTTGAATACGCGAAATTAACTTGGTTTACAGTAATTTGCACCACATTTTCTTCATCGGTTGTGCTTGGTTTATATAAAACAGAAAAAATATTGATTTGTTGCCGTATGTGAAAGTTTTAGTAGTATATTATAAAATGATCATTGCATGACTTGTACTAGCATTGTCTGTTATAGACTCATTTCTCAGTATGTTATATTTGTTTATGTTTTGTAACAATCACTAGTAACAATGTGAGCTACCCAATAATGGATTACAGTTCTACACATTATAGCCAACACATTATTTTACATAAATGCTGATATTGTACACAATATATGAATGTATCTTGTTATATAGTGTGGTCTTAAAATATTATAGTGTATGTGTACTATTTGTTAAATTTCACTTCTTCTTTGGCACAAATATGTGTAAAAAATCCTGTTTGGTCTGATCTGATGCAGATATTACTGTCTGCATGTTACTTATCTTTAGATTTTGTCTGTCTATCGTACTTGTGTGAGGTTTTGTTGGATTGAACTGTCACAGGTTTATTCATCGTCTAGAATTATATAAAACTACAGTATAAGTGCGGTAAAATTGAAACTCCATAGGTTTTCGGTAGGGAAATATATACATTTATCACATGTGTTACTAAATATAGTAACAAAATTGTGCTGTATTTGAACTGATATGTGTGTTTAGTGTGCCAAATATCGATATCTGGCCCTCTTCCGGTGTGCCAAGACTCCGTATCGAGCTATATCCGGTCATTTCAGAAGTGACGCGCATATGTAACATACCCAAGCATACAAATTGAGGATTCTGACTGTTTTTCAGTTTAAAAAAGCTCTAGAAAAGTAAGAAATGAGCTTGTTTTGTTATTTCCAGTATAGAATTAATCAGTGGAGTTTAACATATGCGATAAAAAGGTTATAAAACAGGGCCTTTGTGCATTAAGTCGATATTGGCATACTAGACCGGCATTGGCTCTCGGGCTGAAGCCCTCAAGCTAATACCTAACCTAGTATGCCGAATATCGGCTTAATACCCGCCGTCCCTGTGTAATAATCTATATGTAACTCTTCTGTAGGGTTTCTATATAAGTGGCTAAGTTAGCCACATGGAAGTATTGGCACATTTCACTAATTTACTAAATTTTCATATATTTCTTCTAGCATATTTTACCCTACAAAGAATTCAACTTAGAAATAGTTAAAATCACTAACTTTTGTTCACACCAAATGTCTGATATTCATAATTTGCTAACTGTTTGACAAGCTGAAGTATCCGCTTGTACAGTTGACAAATATATCCTATTGTAGTGGCCGCACTCCTGTGACAGGTCAGATAACACAACATGCATGCATGTAACAAACTACTGTAACAAGTATGTAAGAGAACTAAATCCATTATGTATGCTCACTGTATTATCATTGTTGATTGTTTTATAGCATGGTTTTCTATTCCTGAATGCCATCTAACATTATACATCCTGGGTTTATAATTATATCCTTGCTTTATTTCTGTTTCTTTCCTCAATGACAGCTAACAGTCAGTACATCCACACCACTTATACGAATGTACGTCGTCCGCCTCTACCCGACTATCAGTCGGCCACACAAATGGCGCATGTTGCGAGACAGAGGTACAAACCGTGGCCGGGCTCAAACAAGTATTGTAGCGATGGGGATTATGACCATGGTATGTTCATGTGTTAGAACCGCTTATAGTCTGTATGCTTCATGTCAATTTGCAAAACATTTAGAAAAATATTCTCATTTTAAAAAATCGTTAAATTGTGTTCCAAGGTAAGGTAGTGCACATAGTTTTATACACCGGTGTGCACAGTGCACTCATAGTTTTACGCAACTTCGACTCCGTCCAGTTTAAAGATTCATTCCTTACCTAAACGCACCAACCTTTATATTAGCTGATTGTCAAGCACACTGCACTGTGAATTTAAATAAAATAGAACTGTTTAAGTTCATTGTATTCCGTACGGTCGTAGATGTATAAAACTATATCAGGATTTGATAAGAGGTTGTCAGCATTGCTTTCATAACTTTAAGATTTAGTTAATGTTAATTATCTTGATATGTAAATATCAAAATTGTATACCCGAGAGGGTCCAGAATTTGGTAATAAAATATATTCTATTCTATTCATCATCGTGACAGAAAATAAAAAAATATGATTCGTCTCAAAGCCTAAAGTACAAATTGTCAGTTTTTCTCAATAGGTATTTTACTCCTATGATGTACTTCGGTAATTTTAGCCAACTTGGGAACATCATCTCATTGTGTTGTTTGAACTTTGACGTTTGATTTTAAGAACACTTTTATGTTATACTTGATAAGTTTATTAGGGAATATGCACTGAGTATCTTTAATTTTGAGGTGTTTTATGGTCGCATGCAATTGTTCCTAAAGCTTTTATTCTGCTCTAAATTTTAGCTCCTATTTTCTTACACAACTTGAGTATAACTGAATAAATTATAATTATCTGTGATATTTGCATACTTATAGCACTATTCTTGTATTATAACTTTATCATCTGAGTACTTCAGCTATGCTAAATTATTTCTAAAAGTTTGATTTTTTACTCTCAAAATTTATTGATTTCATGACTTTATTCTGATATTTTTTCACTGTATTGATTACCTGTTTCAGTTTTTAGCTCAACATAGCGCAAAGTGCTCAGTCAGCATTGTCTTTTATAAACAGTGCACAATCTTGCATTGTCTTATATAAACAGTGCTCAGCCTAGCATTGTCTTTTATAAACAGTGCACAATCTTGCATTGTCTTATATAAACAGTGCACAATCTTGCATTGTCTTATATAAACAGTGCACAATCTTGCATTGTCTTATATAAACATTGCACAATCTTGCATTGTTTATATAAACAGTGCACAAACTTGCATAGTCGTATATACATAGTTCATAATCTTGCAAAGTCTTAAATACTAAGAAAACTGTGCACAATCTAGAATTGTCTTAAATCTTGAATTTTCTTTGGTATTTATAAACCGTGCAGAATTTTGCACTATCGTATATAAAAACGTTGCTCAATCTTTCATTGTCTTACATAAACAGTGCGCAATCTTGCATTGTGTTATAAAGGATGCTAATCGCTTGCTTTGCACAAAAACACAGTTTTAACCAGTTAATTAGAAACAGCACTGATGTGTTATGGTAACATGTATTAATAATATATCTCATGAAATCTGGGTGGTCAGTCGTTTGTGATTTGTTTAGATGCTAGATTCCCTGTCACTTAATGATTCCCATGGTATGAGTGTCTACAGGTTCTGTGTCAAGTTATCTTAGTTAGCGAGGGTAGATCATGCTTAAACCCACGTGAGATGTCCCATTTGCACCCTACATACATGCATCTTATTGTAGACATTGTTTCATAGTTTACACCTGTAGTGGGATTCAAACCTATTTGTTACGGCACCATCACCTATGAATGTAGTATGAATGCATTAGACCACTTGGCCAATGTTACAACCCCAAACTTTTGACTACAGCACACCACATCATGGGTATGTTGCCTAAGCAAAGCGCTTTCCAACACCTTTATTCAGTAACCCCCATTCAATTGAATATAGAAGGCATAGATTATCCCCCACCCTGGAAAGCTCACCTATGTTAAGGGTCTTCAGTAATGGGTTTATACAGATGACTACACTGACTATATTTACACTCTCTGTGTTCGGGATCTAGTTCTACACTGATCACAGCGACCAGAATACCCGAGTTTTATACCGGATCTAGGATACTAGGTGTATGAGTGACGATACCATATACATGTATCTCACTATATCACAAACTTTATATTAACTTTGCAGTCAATGATCATTACATCTAAGTAAGTTGAGTTTTGTGATTGGAGCTCTATGTAGCCTGGCTGTATAGGCAATCACTTGTACAGTTCTTGTAGTGCCAGACTTTATGTGTTCTTAATATGTCCATGTTATTTGACATTGCGCGAGTTTTGTGTGCATTGTTCATTTTAAAAGCCTTGTTCTTTGTTTTTAACTACCGTACTAATAGTTTTTATTAATAACATGTTATTGAGTGGTGCAATGTTATTAATATACTCTCATACTTTGTGTACCTTGTTAGGCTAGATTGAAGTATATGAATGCTGGCATGTTTTAATGTCACATGGTGTTTCTTCATTGTCAATTCTTATCATTCATCAGTCTTGCTATAGAATAGATTCTTTCTATTTTATTTATAGTGTTATATTTTTTTCCATAAAGTGGCAGGTTTGGCTTCAGCATGATTTTGTACAGTATTTTAATGAGCCATTTAACTAGTCATTTTTTCTCTCATTTGCATATTGTGTTTTATGATAACATACGGAGAATGAACTTTTGAGTGCACCTGGCTTATATCAAGGTGTCAAATCAAATTTTGTCACTGGCATACTTACAGTATGGCTTATCAGGCAGGATGAACATCAGCTGGTCATCAGGGCATTGTCAGACAAACTCGAGGTGTGGCTTAGTCTGCGACCGTCTGATGACTGTGTGACCATTGAACGTGTCCGTCCAGCACCGAGAACCCTTTGTGTCCATGATTCAAAGCCGATCATTGGCTGATGCCCAGGGTGAACAGCTTACTTGGTTCATTGTTCTGATGATATTTGCCAGCATTGATGTTGTCAATTTCTGAAAATGGTACTTAATGGATCACACATTCACTGATCACAGACTATCAAGTCATTATGTTATATAGTAAAATATCATATTTACTGGTCTACACTGACTGACATGTCCTTATGATAACCATATTCACCTATCACAGACTGACATGCTGGGACACTATGTATAATATCATACTTACACACAGACTGTCATGTCCGTACACTTATATATGTACAATACTTACAATCACCTGTATGCCTCATCTGCTTCCAGAATGTATAGAGTTATGTAAGCTTATATGATCAGATATGCTGATATTAAATCTATTTATAAGCTGAGGAATGGTGAATGTTTCTGCTTTGCTTTGATCAAACTTAAAATGTTATGGTTTTATATTTACATGTTTAGGAATGTGATACGCTGCTGTATCTGGCTTAGTTTCTGCATCTTTTTATCAATGACAATAGTTTTTCTTTCTTGTTTTAAATGTTTCTCTATGCTCTATGTCATCACATAAACTTGCTCTGGTTATAGTGTGCTGGATTTGTAACTGGGCAATCCGAGTTCAAATAATGGTCCTGGCACAGATCATAACCATCACGAAAATTTGTCATCAATGTTGATGTGGAGAAGTTGTTGGTTCGATCCTGGTGGAAGGGTTAGTTAGTACTGGTGTTAGAAAGCAGTCCAGGAAAACTGGTTTGGTGAATCCATCGCCATATATGAATGAAAAATTGTTGAGAAAAGGTATTAAATAGGAATAAACAAACAGTTGAATATAGCTCTTGAAGTGTACAGCTCTCTGTAGCTTTGGATATAATACTGCAACTTTCTTTACTTGGTTGTTATGGTTACCGACTATTTCTTGTTACTACAACTGCCCTGCTTCACAGATCTGGTTCCCAGTTTGGCTTTCCTATTCCCATGTATAAATCTGATATCAACTTGTCCCTTCCCCCCAAGTGCTAACCACAGTAACAACCTCTATCCTTCCATCTTTCTGGATCAAACCTGATGTTTGAACAGCATTTCTTTACCTAGTATAGTATGTGGCTACAATATTCTCTTAGTTCAATTTTCCCCACTCTATTAATTGAAACGCTATTCAGATCTTTGCTGGTTGCATTAAATAGTGTATGTATACATTGTTTCAAAACTCTTCTTTAAGTGTGAAATGACTTAAATATATTTAATTTATTGTGAACATAATTGTTCATTTTATGGAAACTTTGTGTCTATTTACCTGTATTATAAGCATATTGAATGATCCCAGTTACTGTGCATTGTTTCTTCAATCTTGTGTATGTATCTCATCACAGGTGCACTGTGGCATGTAGGCTGGTCCTTAATGACCCCATTCCTAATATGTCTTTGAAAGACAAAATGTTTTAATTTATGGAACTAAAAAATTCTGGTCTTCTGAATTGATAAGAAGGTATTTGACTTACTGTAGCCCCAACTTTTTTTGAAAGCTCAAAACTGCATTTCGCTGGCTTAGAATTAGAAGTGGTCATGTTGACCAAACTAAAGTTTAAAATGCTTGTTTTAGCATAAGTAAAGAGTAGTCTTCAGACAGTTTTTTCTTGTTTTCTCAAAATATTGATTCTGTTCTTTCGACCTTCTATTTCTAAGCCAGCGATTTGGCCAACTTAGGGGCATCTTGGACCTATTAAAAATGTTTTGGACCAGTCGACATGTCTGACACCTGTGCATTGCATAATGTTCACTCTACACTATATTCTCTTTATAAACTGACATTCAATTGTCTCTAATAAGATTGCTTGGATTGCCTAGCTGTTAAACTTGAATGTCTATAATATTACTCAGATATTTATTCAACTTTCTGATAATGTATAAATTTGAAAATGTGTGAACTGTATTTGTAGTTTTGTACAGAATATTTATTTACCTTTCTTGTAAACTTCAGGTCTTGATGATGACGAAGAAGAAGTTGTCTCCGCCGTATGAGCATGTTTCCATAGTAACAGAGATCATGTGACTTATGGTTGCTAGGCGACACTTGTTATGGTTGCTAGGTGCTATATGTGGTGGACTGTACGTGTTGCAGTGATGGCATGTAGGATACTGAAGCTGAATGTTTTGTTGTTAAACAAACATTATGTTAACCTCGAGAAGGCCG
Source organism: Spisula solida (assembly GCA_947247005.1). Lineage (NCBI taxonomy): Eukaryota > Metazoa > Mollusca > Bivalvia > Venerida > Mactridae > Spisula > Spisula solida. The sequence continues at coordinate 34,844,366 of OX365944.1, read as the reverse complement.
TTGATGTTTGACATAAAACTGGAAGTTTTCACTATGAATTATCTGTGATAGCTGTAGTACAGCATGTATATAGTACCAGGACGTGGTCAGTAAGTGAGTGACCAGTCAACTAAAGTACCAGACAGAGCTGTGGTCAGTGAGTGAGTGACCAGTCAACTATAGAACAGAATGACTGGTCAACTATAGTACCAGATGGGACTACGGTCAGTTAGGGAGTGACCAGATGGGACTGTGGACAGTAAGTGAGTGACCAGTCAACTATAGTACCAGACAGTACCAGATGGGACTGCGGTCAGTAAATGAGTGACCAGATGGGACTGGTCAGTTAGTGACAAGATTGGACTGTGGACAGTGAGTGACCAGATTTAACTGCGGTCAGTAAATAAGTGATTAGTCAACTGTTAAGCCTGATTGGACTTTGATCAGTGAATGAGTGACCACTGTGGCACAGTTGGAGGTTCTATTGTGGCATTGTAAACTGACTGACGCCAGACATAGATAGGAGTGTTAGAGTGACATAAAGTACTTACGTGTTTGGACTTAATGTAAGTTGTCTTAAGAAGTTGTCTGGTGATGTGGTGGAATCAGTGTTGGACGTAGGGTGTGGAGGTATGGAATAGTTAACATTATATGAACTGGAGATTATGAACAAAGTTATCTGCAATTGTTTTACGTGATGTAATTCAGACTGGACTAAAAGAAGCATTATGTTACAATATGTAAGATGAACACAGGTGGTATGTGATTGCAAGTACTAGAGCAATGTCGCAATCTATGTGACACGAGGAATTAACATATTACTTAAAGACAAACGAAATCTTGCCTAAATATTCAGCATGATAATCGTGCCGAGACACGACCACGACACATGACAATCATAACCATACTTATAAGTGCATATATACTTTAAGGGAGGTTTTCTACTGTAAAGGTAATTATATTGACAATGTGTATATGTGATATGTGACATTATATAGCATGGATCTGCAAAAGTGTCATCTTACCAGGGCTCGACACTAACACTGGTCTGCTGGTCCGAGACCAGTGAAAATCCAGAAGGACCAGTGAAAATTCTGGAGGACCAGTAACTGTCCTATTTACAAATTGGGCGCTTTTGCCCTGTCGGACCAGTGGCCAAAATAGTTAGTGTCTAGGCCTGCTTACCTTCTCTACGACATACTGGAGAAAATGTTGATTTAAATTCAGTATTACCAACACAAATCTATACACAATGGTATAACATTAAACAGTTCTTGTACAACATTTGATTATGTGATTGTCGCTGAAAGATTGTACGCTCAGTAATTTTAATAATTGATCCAAGAAGATCACAGTTTTATTGACCTTGAGTTGTAAGGTGAAGGTCATGCTGGATACAGACAGAGGTTTTATTTGTCATTTTATTTTTAAAAGACAATTTAATGTACTGTATACTATTTTATGATGTTTTAGTTTTTTTTTATTAGACAAGTATAGAATTCACAGACAAGTGTGCAATATAAGGATTGATTATCTGTATATACTTGCTAGATTTATTCTAAACAAGTTTTCACTCACCTTTATGATTTATATAACCTTTTTCTACTACCGTAACTAGATTTTGAATCTTGAAGGTACTTTGTTGTCAAGCCAGATTTATTGTAAACAAGTTCTTACTTACCCTATTATTTATTTGACCATTTTCTACTCCTGTAACTAGATTCTGACAACATTCATGCAAGAATCTTGAAGTGACTTTGTTGTTACGCTAGATTTATTCTTAACAAGTTTTCACTTACTCTTTAATATCCATATAACCATTTTCTACTAAATTGATTTTGAAAAAAAAAATATTGCAAAAAATCTAGAAGTGACTAATACTTGGTAATTTTTATAACCATTCTTTACTAATTTGAATTAATTTTTGAAAAAAAATCTTATAAGAATCTAGAAGTGAACATTTTATTTCATAGATTGACCTGCTGTAAGGTATAGGAAGAAAGACACGGTGTGGGTACTAGTACACTGGAACATTGTAAGGGTACCGAAGTCACCACTGACCATTTGGTTATAAGAGACCAGATATTGTATACTCAGACAATAATGTTGATAGTTTCATGTTCTATCAAAAGATTATGATAATTATATTTATTATATTTATTCACATCGCATAATCTTGACTACTGTTTGTCTTAGAGCATATAACTAGAGGAAGGTAGAGAGTTATTCTTGTAATTGGAAATGAAGAGATTTCTGTTACAGTGTATCTTTAAGAGTTCTGATTTCAATACTAGATGTCTTGTATTACTCGTAACTTGTGTGTTATCTTCTATGTGATACTTAGAAACTGTTGCTTAGAAACCATGAGTTTTATGATTAGAACCTATAATATTGGATTATTGTACTCGTTTCAATATCAAGTGTTTGGAATCTATATCTGGTGAAACAAAACGACAGAAATTGCTGAAGATTTTTCAGATGTTTTAATTTTGTTGACACAAAATGCAGGTTTTTGATGCAATGAAAAATTTCAAAATCTGCCATGTTGAAAAATGTTATTACCCAAGACTCAATATAACATGTGTTGCTATTTTGTATTTTTTTAAACCATACTACACTACTCCGCATCAGATCAGGTTACTTTACTCTTGGTCAGATCAATGTTAGTTACAATTATTCTGCAATAGATCAGTACATAATACACTACTCTGCTAGATTAATATAAATTACTCTACTCTGCTAGATCAATATAAGTTACACTACTCTGCTAGATCAATATAAGTTACACTACTCTGCTAGATCAATATAAGTTACACTACTCTGCTAGATCAATATAAGTTACACTACATCTTCGTCAGATCAAAATGAAGTTGAAGAACAACAAAAGAAAAAAAAATATATGCATGTAATCCATGTATGTTCTATATTAATAATAATAATCTAAAGAGAACCCACCCGGTTAGTGCAGTGCTGTTGATGGAGTACTGAGTACATATATTTGTTTGATACTGAGTAGGACAGGTCATGTTCTACTGTGACATTGGTTACCATCATGTCCTCCACATGTATGTCCTCCACATGTATGTCCTCCACATGTATGTCCTCCACATGTGGAGAAGTTTTTAGTTAGTTGGCAGTAAGCTTGTTAGTACTGGTTGAATCAGTCATTAATTATTACCAGGAAAACTGGTTGGATCAAATACAATCAATTATACATGCACTATTGAAATGCGTTATTTATTTAATCTTCTCTTTCATTCTCCACTTATACCTATAGTTCTGAAATTGTATCATAAATTATGGTAAAATACCACATGTATTGCATAACAGTAAATTAATTGCTGTATATTTTTGCTTTCCTCAATTTTTGTACCGAATCTTATTTACTGTAGACAATTGTAGTATACTACTAAAATCGTGTATTTATATGGTCAGAGGTATAAACTATTGTGTTCATTCATTGTGCGTGTAATGCTGGCCATTAGGTATGAATGTCTTATCATCATGTATATATATCAACTGATTTATGACTATCATTCTATCAAACGTGAATAAATTATAAAATATATATATCATGTTGTTTCTTTGTTTTGAGTTCAATACTACACTTGGGGCTAACATCACTGACAGTCTTAGGAACCTGCTTGGCTAACATGATCACCATAGCGGACACTAACAAAAAGGTGCTGCTGAAACGAGTGTGAAAACAAAGTACCTCCAGCAATATAAGAATGGGCGTGGACACTTCCAATACACAAATGCCTCTATACAGAGAGGCTTAAAAGATCCTTAACAAATGAGTGCAGTCTAAAAGCTGTGTCTCTTACTAGATCTAATATTATCAGTCCACCAGAACTTTTTTGGCTGCAAAGGCTTTCAAGGTCATTTTTACCATTGGTTATAATTTATCATAAAAAGGTTTAACGGTAATAGATTCTGATTGACAACTGTTGTCATGTCAACTATTGAAGTAGTGACTGCTCTTTGCCTTTAAAGGGAGATAATTCAGTGCAGAATGAAAATAAACACTTGAAAGAGTTCTCTTGCTGAAACTGTATTGGATATAAAAACGCAGAAAGATTGTTCGTTTGTCCATTCTTATGATTATGAAAAGATCTGATTATTGGGCCAATGATTTGGTATACTGTGTACAGATTAATTATATCGAATGTAAAAAAACATTTCATGAAAAATTGGTATAAGTATCTTTTGAAGAGTTGAATACATAGTTTGTTCTGATTACCTACATAAAACCCAGTCGGACAAAATAATGGACTGGCAGCTTGAGGTGTATTTTGTCTGATCTACATTACTAGTATACCCAAAGCTCCCCACCGGTTCCTGGAATGATTTATCAAGCAGTACTAACTTGCTTTTCCCGAGCGACACTGAATACATCACTTTATGCAGAAGACATGATCTTAGCCATCGCTTCAAAGATGTCTGTATATGAGGTAGCTACTTGTAGTATAGACTACTTGGCAGTTAGTGACAATTGAGTGGCGGCCTTGTGGGATCGAGATGTCGGGGTTCAATCCCCATCTGCTCACTGCTTAAATCCTCTATGCAAGAATAACCCACAATGCTTCACTCTACCAAGGTATGAATTGGTATCTGTGAGGGCAGTGTCTAAACACGTTTGATATTCCTGGGCGCTGTATCTCGATGTTGGCTGCACACAACTTGGAGAGAAATGGTCTGTCCAGGGAGACTCGAACACAGGTTTCCTTGGGTAGCCCAATGACCAGTGGAAGTTAATATAAATTTTAAGGGGTGGCTGAATTGCTGAAAGCGGCCATCGAAAACTGGTACCAGTAACTTAACTTTTTTTTCAATACTGAGCAGAAACCCACAGTTTGTATGGATGCGAAACATACATGATTGCTTTTTGTGTTACAGTAAGAAGTATGACAAACAAATCATCCCAGGTACTGTATCCGTGACCTTGTTGGTGATTTATTGTTAACAAAAAAATGTCACATTTCTAAATGAAGTGAACAAGATGGAATTTATGATTTGAGATTTTTGTTATAGATAATTGAGTAGATAATTAGTGAGATAAAGACCATGAGTGGCATAAACCATATGTTACCTGAGGGTAGACAATTAGTAGTGTGACATGTATACATCTACCACACACCATACCATCATCTATCTCTCTTATATACAGGGTGTTAAAAAAGTTCATTCTCAAATTTTTAGTTTCAATAGTTGATTTTTCTGAGGTCTGAAGAATATACAATTTTCAGGTTAAATTCAAGAGGGTTATGCCATTGCTCTAATCTTTCGAGCATTAATTGAAGTTATTTGTGTACGAAGTTAAAATTGTACACTGCGTACAACGTTCAGATAAAATTTAGTATGAATTCAAATTTTGAGAACAAACTTTTTTAACACCCTGTACTCCTATATATACAGGGTTTAAAAAAGTTTGTTCTCAAAATTTAAATTCATTCTAAATTTTATCTGAGTTATGTACACAGCGTACATCTTTAATTTCTTACTCCAATAGCTTCATTTATTACCAGATAGGTTAGAACAATGGTAGAACCCGCTGGAACTTCACCTGAAAATTTCTCATTCTTCTGACGTCAGAAAAATTAACCATAGAAACTTAAACATTGAGAACAAACTTTTTTAACACCCTGTATATACCATTATATAGAGTCGTAGAATCATGTCGCCATGAAGGAGAATTAGTAGTATCCATTCATTTGCTGAGCATCATTTTCTATAGACAAATTTGAAAAAAAGATTACATTTGAGCCTGACCGAAAGTCATTCCACTCGACCACACTTCATACAGCCAGGGATATTGTATTTCAATGTCTCTGATACAGCCTAGAATAGTAGTGATAATATGGACAAATTTGTGCAAGGATGTTTAGTCTTGTTGTTCTTGATTACTTTTTGGCCATTGAGAAATCTGAAATCACCCAATCTAGTGTTCTACCAAATGTACTACATGAGCAGAATCCCTTCAAGATACCATGATCTAACAAGTAACCAGTACAAGTAATTGGATCATTGATGAAGAATAAAAATTATTAAAGAAAATAAAGAAAAAAAATACATAAATTTGTATCAACATATTTCTGTTCTTTTTTATCAATGATACAGTTACCAGCGGTCACCAGTTAAGTTTACTTTTACTCAAAGAAATGTGGCAATTTACAACATTACATTTGTATATGGGAAATTGTAGAGCACTTTGTGTTGAGTAGAATTGGTCAAACATACATGTTTGCATCACATAAACTGAAATTTTGATACAAAATTTAATTGTAACATTTATATTATGTTTGTTCATATTTATAACTTTGATAGTTTAAGTTATGTACAATCATGTTTAAGCATACATCACTAATTAAACATGGTATAATATAGTAAATATTAGCATAGGTGATCCAAAGTTTGCTGGTGGTCAGACAAATTGTACTTGATGAATGTTTGGGAATGATCATTTTATTTATCTGTTTATTAAACTGTTGAGAAGAAGTGATGAATAAATAGTGTTGTTTGTTTTGTGTAATACTCGGGCTAGTAGAAAGTATGTAACAATATCCTTCATCAAAATTCATTTATCCAATGTTACATCGATGTTATAGACAGAGAAATGCAACATAAGTTTCTCTTATTTAGTCCAAGGGCATGGCCTGAGATTAAATATGACGACTGAGTTTTCTGACTTCTCTATTTGTTTTGTATCATAGTTTAACTGAGTGTGCAGTGATAAAGAATGCACACCCTGTGCAGTTATTGCACTCTTACTAATTGCAGTTATTGAACTCTTTCCCATTGCAGTTATTGCATTCTCTCCCATTGCAGTTATTGCATTCTCTCCCATTGCAGTTATTGCACTCCTTCCCATTGCAGTTATTGCACTCCTTCCCATTGCAGTTATTGCACTCTTTCCCACTGCAGTTATTGCACTCTTTCCCACTGCAGTTATTGCACTCTTTCCCACTGCAGTTATTGCACTCTTTCCCACTGCAGTTATTGCACTCTTTACCATTGCAGTTATTGTACTCCTTCCCATTGCAGTTATTGCACTCTTTCCCACTGCAGTTATTGCACTCTTTCCCAATGCAGTTATTGCACTCTTTCCCACTGCAGTTATTGCACTCCTTCCCATTGCAGTTATTGCACTCTTTCCCACTGCAGTTATTGCATTCTTTCCCAATGCAGTTATTGCACTCTTTCCCACTGCAGTTATTGCACTCTCTCCCATTGCAGTTATTGCACTCCTTCCCATTGCAGTTATTGTACTCTTTCCCAATGCAGTTATTGCACTCTTTCCCAATGCAGTTATTGCACTCTTTCCCACTGCAGTTATTGCACTCTCTCCCATTGCAGTTATTGCACTCCTTCCCATTGCAGTTATTGCACTCTTTCCCACTGCAGTTATTGCACTCTTTCCCAATGCAGTTATTGCACTCTTTCCCACTGCAGTTATTGCACTCTTTCCCACTGCAGTTATTGCACTCTTTCCCACTGCAGTTATTGCACTCTTTCCCATCGCAGTTATTGAACTCTCCCATTGCTGTTAATGCACTCTCCCATTGCTGTTAATGCTCTCTCCCATTGCTGTTAATGCACTCTCCCATTGCTGTTAATGCACTCTCCCATTGCTGTTAATGCTCTCTCCCATTGCTGTTAATGCTCTCTCCCATTGCTGTTAATGCACTCTCCCATTGCTGTTAATGCACTCTCCCATTGCGTTTAATGCACTCTCCCATTGCAGTTATTGCACTCTTTCCCACTGCAGTTATTGCACTCTTTCCCACTGCAGTTATTGCACTCTCTCCCATTGCAGTTATTGCACTCCTTCCCATTGCAGTTATTGCACTCTTTCCCACTGCAGTTATTGCACTCTTTCCCAATGCAGTTATTGCACTCTTTCCCACTGCAGTTATTGCACTCTTTCCCACTGCAGTTATTGCACTCTTTCCCATCGCAGTTATTGCACTCTCCCATTGCTGTTAATGCACTCTCCCATTGCAGTTATTGAACTCCCCCATTGCTGTTAATGCACTCTCCCATTGCTGTTAATGCACTCTCCCATTGCTGTTAATGCTCTCTCCCATTGCTGTTAATGCACTCTCCAATTGCTGTTAATGCACTCTCCCATTGCTGTTAATGCTCTCTCCCATTGCTGTTAATGCACTCTCCCATTGCTGTTAATGCACTCTCCCATTGCGTTTAATGCACTCTCCCATTGCAGTTATTGCACTCTTTCCCACTGCAGTCATTGCACTCTTTCCCACTGCAGTTATTGCACTCTTTCCCACTGCAGTTATTGCACTCTTTCCATTGCAGTTATTGCACTCTCCCATTGCTGTTAATGCACTCTTCCACTGCAGTTATTGCACTCTTTCCCATCGCAGTTAGTGCACTCTCCCATTGCTGTAAATGCACTTACCCAGTGCAGTTATTGAACTCTCCCATTGCAGTTATTGCACTCTCCCACTGCAGTTATTGCACTTTCCCACTGCAGTTATTACTCTCTTACCCATTGCAGTTAATGCTCCCTTACCCATTGCAGTTATTGCACTCTCCCATTGCAGTTATTGCACCCCTTTCTGTCGTAACTATTATACAAGTATACATACTATCAATAATGGGGGAAATGAAGCTCAGGGGAAAGTTTAAATTGTTTTCATAAACCCCTTGTCAGGTAGGAAATAAAGGCCGATACTTTGGTGTAAAATTGTTCCATTGTCCGTTCAATCAAATTCCAATCGGCAATTAAAATTTGGGTGTTCAAATCTACTTCACAAATTTGGTTAATTATTTTGGACGGTTAAGCAGTATTGTAATCAACAAAAAAAAACTTAAGAAGTTTGATTATTTGCGTGATATATGAGAGATTGTTAATACATTGATTATTTGTCATGTCTAGAGAGTATTGTGAGAGAAATGGCAGTGGGATGACAAGCAATTCCTCATTGTAATCAACAACGACAAATAATTCTACATGACTAGCGATCAGAGTTTTAATATATTGCTGATGTTATATATATTCATGTGAATACTGACTGATGACCCGAGGTAAATGTATATTTATTTACCTTTTTAAAATATGGCTAATTTTTTAAACTAAAAGGCGATTTGTTTTTCATAGATGAAATTCTGACATCTAATGAAAGATGTTTCAGGGGTTAGAAATAAGTTCAAATAACTGATAAATTGAATGTTCATTTATTGATCATAGTTTAATTGCTCTTAGTCTATGAGACAGTCTACTTTCTGAAAACATTTACTTGCTGACTCCAACCCCAGTGTATAAACTAGTCAACTTCTAGTCATCGCAATAAGTCATAAACTTTAAATTCTATTGATCGTCTCCCAATAAGTTGTACAGTGACTGGAAGTTACAGGCGCTTTGCTCGCAATAAGTCATACATGTTGAATGGTAGTCTACCAATAAGTCATACAGTGACCAGAATTTACTGGTACTTGACTTTGCTCGCAATTAGTCATACATGTTGAATTGTATAGTCTTCCAATAAGTCATACAGTGATCGGAAATCACAGATGCTTTTGCTCTCAATAAGTCATACAAGTTAACTTGTATAGTATCCCAATAGGTCATACAGTGATTTGGTTTATACGCAGTGGGAGTCAGGTTTCTACAGAGTCACAGCCCGTGTTTTAAAAGTTTAGAACTTCCATGTTTGTTTAAAACTTTTAAAGCAATAAATAATGTCAGTTGAAGTTTTGTATACAACTACTTGACACTGTAAAAGGTATTGATTGAAATATATATATCATTGTGCATATGAAAATGGAAAGTTGAGAGGATATATAGCTCCATATTTACATATCATTGATGACAATTTAATGAAAACAAAATAAGACAGTTTGGCATTCATAGAAATTCGTCTTTTTACTTTAAATTCTAATAAGGAAAATTTGGGACATGGCATAATATATTATATCAGGCTTTTCACGTCTATTCTCTGCTAGGAAACTGTTCTCTCTGTTAAATCAGTCGTATCTATTTTACCTTTCATTCGTCTTTTGTTGTCATATTGCCTTCACTCAAATATCAATTTAGTCATGTTGACTTAACCATTGAGTTTTAAGATCATGAATTTTTGTTTAAACGCCATTGCCTCCAAAGTCGAATAATTCTGTACGATGTATAAACACTTTCTATTTTGTTATTTTTATTGTTAATAGATAGCAAAACTATTAGTTTTACAGATTTTGGCTTAAGTACCCAAAAGTGCTTGTTGTATTTTTTTAAATAATTTCAAAATTATGTACCACTTTAAATCATGTAGGAGTTATTGTGTTCTTAATACGCGTGGAGTTTGTTTGGTTACGTCATTAAAACCGTTGATGTGAATTTAATCCCTTGCAAAGTAAATTACATTTTTTTGTTATTTTGTTGAAATTAATCAATCTGAGTTTGATAGTTTTTGTATAACTGCGGTCTGAGTCACGAAAACATTGATTTTTCACAAAAGGTGTTTTGTATTCTCAATTTCTGGTACATTTGTATTTATCGTTGATACAAAGATCACATCAGCTGGGATATAGTGGTACGTTTTGTTTTTATTGTAGTTTTATGTTTTAGGATGTGAGTTATCAGAGATCAATTTTGTGCAGGTGTACTTTTTTTCTATTGACAATCGATATCTTCAATTTTTCATAATTTTTTATCTTTCTTCATTTTTTTTTCACATAAATCGGACTACATAACTTAAAAGGAAATCTGAACTTCACCTGAGGACTTAATAAGTGCTATAGTGTTAAGGGATATCTGAATTCTAGAATAGATAGACACCACGTAAGAATGCTTTATTATTATTTATTAGTAGTATTTATTTGTTACATATATATACATTTCCTATAAAAATAAGTATTTGAAATTCAGAAATTATTTAGTGAATTTGTTCAAAATGTTAATTACATGTACATGTATATTGAAAAATAAGTTAAAGATTGAAATGCTACCACGCATTCATGCTACTCACATGGTTATGTAATAAAAAATCATAATACTGACTGATAAAAATGAGCCACTTTCCAAGAAAACCTGCTATTTTGACATTATATGTTAATTACTATCACTACGTAATAAAGATTTGAAAGTCTTAAATAAGAAAATTTGACATACATGTATCTATTGAATAAAATTGAATTATATACGGTTTCTTAGATTTAAATTTTTTCATGAAGTTATGTTGAAATAAATTGAATCAATCACTATGGTGACCAATTTTGAAAAAGTACTCAGGTTGAGAGAAAGGAGGAGGCTTTAAATATTGTTTAAAACTGTAGTAACCTTTCTCTAAATGCCACATTTATGACTTTGGTGTACATTTTCAAAAAATTATTTTATAATACTGTAATATACTATCTTTAAAAGTTTGAATTAGACCTACAAGAATTCTTAATTTCTAGATTTATTATGAAACCGTGTGTCGAGATCTATCTTAACAAAATCAGGATAAAATAACATTTTTTTGGCATTTAGTTTCAGTATTATTTACTCTTTCAAATTATGGAAACACTCAAAATCAATAGATAAGTCCAAATAGCAGAAAGACCGCCTCAAATATATATTATTCAGGAGCGGAAACAGGATCTGGTGTTAGGGGGTCTTACTCCCACTTCCGCCCTCTCTAAATCTGCCCTTGTTAGTTGACAATGAGTTTGTTAGAAATGGTTAGTGGGTATAGTGCCTATGTGCTGATTTGTAACCCGGAGATGGGCGTTTGATTCACAGTCACTGCAAGTCATAGCCTTCTATAAATAAAATGCTTATATTTCCCTCCACATGTGGAGGAGTTGCTGGTTCCTTGTGGAAGGGTATTTAAGTTGGTAGGTTAAAATCCCATCTCTGCTTGGATTGGATGTACATTATAACTACAGGGCCATCTGAGATATTAACAGTACAACTATATTTGACTGGTATATGAAAAGGGCCTACTATTACACATTGAGCCACGATTTGATGTTATTTACCCGTAGTATATTTTACAATTTCAATTTCACATCCATTATCATTATTATATGATACATTTAAGACACCTTAAATGGTGCAATTAAGGTGGAACATGAAATATTACATCCTGTCAATCAGGTTTACTTAAAGCCTCACTTCTCCCCTAGTAACAACATGAGAAATACGTCCCTATAGCACAAGGCTGTATCTACCATTATAGTCAAATAGTTGATAGAACTTTGTTGCGCCAAAAGGATTAAATTAATTATTATGCTGAATCATAAAGGGTTTTAACCCTAAATCCAGTTAGGGGTACTTCCTGTATTGACTGTTGACGGAGCTTAAATAATTTCTCATTGTGTGAGGTGTTGTGTTGCTGAAGGCAACCACAGTGTTTGAATAAAGGAAGTCCTTTCAATAAAATGCAGATCGGAGGACTTGTTTTACGCACGACCTGGATCGCTTAAGTTATTTGTTGTGTACCAACTGATTTTTCCCACAGAAATTTTGTAACTTAACTAAACTGATGTACAAAATTGATGCGATAAATTAATTTGTACAATTTCTGTCTAGGTAAAATTGAAATAATCCATGGATTATCACTCAAATCACTCTCAAATTTAGTGGTACCGGATACAGTATAGCAATACCACAAGACTATAACATCACTTAAGGCTACAAATCCAAGACGAAGAATGCTTCTCTTCGAAAACAAAAATGGGAATTATTATTGTAAATTAAAAACATACAAATAAAAACTGAAAAAAATCTGTTTCCACATTAAAACTACATGTAGTAACACAAAATAATGTATCAAGGTTTTGAAAATAAAATCTCACCAAGTCCCTTTTTAAGTAGGATTAAGACGATTACTCGGTTAATCAGAGCGGATTCGATTACTAGGTGAAATCGGTTTCAATTTTGCAAAACCGCTAATTATTCTAAAACAATATAGGTCCTACATTGACAATAAAATGTATTAGTAGGTCATTGCAAGAATACATTATATTTTTGACAGCAGCATGTGCATTTACCAACACATAAACAGGTATAGTCCAGTCAGGATAAAAATCCAGTGACGCAGCAGTCGAGTCCACTATAACGGTGTAAAACCAATTATTAAGGCTTATACTGTATAAACAACTATAATTTCAATGTTAAGCCAACATACTATAATCGCTCTACCTGTTCAGACAATGGTTGTTTTCTTTTGAGTACACATAAACTGCAACGTCACTGTCACAATATCCTAACTGGACTGTAACATAGCTGAATTTATAGGGGTAACTTGCGAGACATACTCTGTATGTGATTTTATTTAACATTTTAATCGTACACTAATTGATATATTTTCATCGAATGGTATAATAAACAAATGAGGTCCGCTGCTGAAAGTACCTTGATCGGATTTCAGGAAAGTCAAAACCATTATATATAGCGGCCAATTAACCGGTTCGATTTCCGATTTCAGAATTTTGAAATTGTCCCGGTCCTATTTTTAAGGCAGAAATACAATTATCAGCAATTGATTAATAATGACTGTATGTAGTTCATTTAGTTGTGATGCCGTTTTGTAAAGCTTCAAGCATTTATTAAAACTGTCCACATTAGATAATTGTATGTACTCCTGATTCACAATTCAGGGAATGTGAAATCCCAAAAGCCTATCCATGTCAAGCATCATAATCATTACGGAATTCAAATCCACATTATTGATGATACGTTTGCTTATTTATTGCTATTAATGTGCTGAGGCTAGAATGGAATTAATTGTCCATTATATGAGAATATTCAGCATGAATTCCCTTTTCATATAATTTATTGTTATTATATAGACTGTATAATATTGATTAAGTATTAAACATGTAAATAATTATAAAAAAGGCAACATACTTTAGTAGTTAGGCATTTGCCCGATCATCCCCACAAGCCTCATGTTAATGTTAAAACATTTTGATTATAAATAAAATCTTTTTTACGATTGGTATTTTTATTTTCACTGCAATTTTCAGTTCTTTTACCAGTTCTTTCTGTCAAATGTTTTGATGTACAAAAGAGTACAGGCTTTAACCCCATGAGCATGAAAACTTCAATATTTAATGAATCACTATTATCTATCATATCTTTACTGATATGTAAATACCTCATATCATTAAAATATGTATGGAATATAGGTCAATGATAAATAATCAATGTTGTGCTTAAGTATGCTCTAATTGCTAAATGTTGTGCTACAGTATGCTCTAATTGCTTAATGGTGTGCTATAGAATGCTCTAATTGCTTAATGTTGTGCCATAGTATGCTCTAATTGCTAAATGTTGTGCCATAGTATGCTCTAATTGCTAAATGTTGTGCCATAGTATGCTCTAATTGCTAAATGTTGTGCTATAGTATGCTCTACTTGCTAAATGTTGTGCTATAGTATGCTCTAATTGCTAAATGTTGTGCTATAGTATGCTCTAATTGCTAAATGTTGTGCCATAGTATGCTCTAATTGCTAAATGTTGTGCTATAGTATGCTCTAATTGCTAAATGTTGTGCCATAGTATGCTCTAATTGCTAAATGTTGTGCTATAGTATGCTCTAATTGCTAAATGTTGTGCTATAGTATGCTCTAATTGCTAAATGTTGTGCTATAGTTTGCTCTAATTGCTAAATGTTGTGCTATAGTTTGCTCTAATTGCTTAATGTTGTGCTATAGTTTGCTCTAATTGCTAAATGTTGTGCTATAGTTTGCTCTAATTGCTAAATGTTGTGCTATAGTTTGCTCTAATTGCTAAATGTTGTGCTATAGTATGCTCTAATTGCTAAATGTTGTGCTATAGTTTGCTCTAATTGCTAAATGTTGTGCTATAGTTTGCTCTAATTGCTTAATGTTGTGCTATAGTTTGCTCTAATTGCTAAATGTTGTGCTATAGTATGCTCTAATTGCTAAATGTTGTGCTATAGTTTGCTCTAATTGCTAAATGTTGTGCTATAGTTTGCTCTAATTGCTAAATGTTGTGCTATAGTTTGCTCTAATTGCTAAATGTTGTGCTATAGTTTGCTCTAATTGCTGAATGTTACAAATGACTATATTACTGGAAGCTTCAATAATTTCTGGTCCATTTAATCACAGAGTGTAACAGTAAATGTAAACTGTTGAATTATTCATCTTGTCTTTAAATTCTTCAAATTAGATTCTTTGGATTTTTTAAATTTATTCTTTGTCCCATCATGTCCATTGTCCGAAAAATCAATAAAGCTGTTGAAAAAGATTTTATATTTCATGGAAAGCAAATAATTTTTCCCTTTAGCGCGGCATATAATTCATAGAAATTGATCAAGAAATAAAATACTTATGACTATTTTATTTTCCAATGTTTACCTTTTTTTTTCTTGTAACTGTAGCCAAAAGTCATGGTATTGCTACACTGTATATAGTAAGTAACTATAGCTACATAACAATAAATTATGGTAATTACCTGCCCAGAACACAGCCCAATACATACCTGTATTGTATATGTTAACTACATAAGGTAGGCTATTTACAATAATATTACTATGGTGCACCTTAATGAGGGTAATTAGACAGAAAATCATGCCTCGTTGCATGATTATATACTACTCAAAATTTGCAAAGGGTCACCTTTTTAGATCACCTGTCACATAATTTGGGGTCATTTTTAGTAAGTGCTTAAAAATATTTCTGTCTGCATAAAAGTGGTTTCATTCATGACTTTAACAAAACTTGCACACATCCTTCAAGTATTACCATCAGATCTCTGCTCTTTTCTTGAACAAGCTATATCCAACTATTATTCCTCAGTTATGGCCCTTGAAAGGCTAGGCATTTGTAGCATTTAGTAGGCTGTGATAGCCTAGTGGTAGATTTTCGCTTTGAATATGCGAGGTCTCTGTAAATTTGATCCCAGGCTGCGACATACAGAAGTCGTTAAAATAGTACAGTATTATCTCCCTTGATTGATGCTCAGCATAGTAATTAAGTTCCAGGTGACTGCTGCTGGTTGGCCCAGTGTCAGGATAATTACTAGGCTGACATACTGTTAATCAAGGAGACTTAATGAAAAACATTAAAAAATAACATAATAAATGATTAACGATATTTCATTCCTGAATTCAGAATGTATAGCTCAGGCCAGAGTTCTTTCTTTTTGTTACTCGGACCCTCCTGCCCAATTTTTTGGCATTTTAAATTTTTTTTTGAAAAACTGGAAAAAAAACAAAATTGCATATAATGTTTTGATGATAAATGGACCAGCCTTGTATTATTATTTCATTATTTTGTTAATAATAAGTTTTATTATATTAGTGTTTCACTGTAGTGTCTTGATAAATTGGCTGTTTTCTTAAAAACTAACACTGTTGTTGAGTGTTGATTGCTTTAGATTGGACCGTCATTGACTATTCTACCACCAACAGCTTGTGAAAGATATATTTTTATTTTTTTCCCTCCTATAGATTTTTTTCTGAAAAATGTCAGGGTAACAAAAAATTAAAAAACTCTGGCCTCACCGGAGATAACTCTCGCCTTGTATATAAACAAAAATGGATAATATCAACACGGTTGACTGGTTGCTTGTAATAAGTGTAGATTGAAAGAGTATAAGTGATTATGCACGAAATCAAACAAAAATGGACAACAGAAATACATTTAATTGTCATTTGATTTGTTAACCAAGACTAGCATTATTGTCTTCAAACTACTAGTAAACAGATAGAATCTGACCAGTCTGAGCGGTAACCTTTCCGTATTTGCTATAAAGAGTCTATTATTAAAAGTGCAATCACAACTCAATACTCGTTTTCAATCTATGATTTTAAACATATCTACAAAAACATCTTTGATAAAACAGTTGCCCTTACCAAAGTTTGGGTAGTATACTTATTGGTTTCAATGACTATTTAACTAATGACTTAAAAAGTGTTTATGAGCAGGTTGGTGTAATCTTACTATTGACTCTACATGTATTAACCCTATCTTCCTGTCTATATCCTGAGTCTTCCCTATATTACCCACTAAGTGTTGTTCTCAAAGATAAATGTCAAGATTTTGACAGATTTATATCAAATTTTGAATCTGTATACAGTACTTTACTGCAATCACAGGTTCATGTACTCATTGGACTTTCAGAAACTAAATGGTGGATTTAAGTATATTTGACAGAGTATACTAGTCCAGTCATTCTACGATTTAACCTCAAACTAATTGCAAAAGAATTTCTTTTTCGATAATCATGTAGATAAATGTATGATTATAATCATACAAAAAGTCTAGAAAAATCTAAGGTGGGGAAAACGATGAAATTTAACCTTAAACTTGTTCATTTTTTCGAACTACGACATGGCAAATATAACTCGCCATAGTGACGTCATATGAATTTAGCGCGTGCGATGAACTATGTAATTACGAAGGCATAATCTCGTCATATTTACGTGAATATGTTATTTAAATATAAAATAACACGTACACACCAACCAATTCAGTTGATTATTTAAAAATAGGAACTGTAATAATCTTGTTATATACAAAAGTCAAATATTTTACGATGGTTTAAGAAAATAAATCGGCGTTATTTTGACGTTGAGATTATGCATACACTTCCTCTCTATGGAAGCGCATTACGGACATTGTCTTAACCTCCCTCTAAACGGATAACAATACAGTTTTTGTATGTTTCTATTGATATTGTTTGTGTATTTGACGAATTAAATGAGTGCCATTGTACACATGTAGAGTCTACATACTTACTTACGTTAACCTAGCTTTGTACACAGGTCTAGATTTAGGGCTGCACATAGTATGGGCCTATTCAAACAAACTCAAAACGTAGGTCTCACTTGACCTAATCTTACAAGTATGCATTGAACTTAAGTTTTAGATCTAGCCTTGCACTGTAGACCAACTCTAGCCAGCATTGAACGCAGGTCTTAGGTCGATCGTTGCACTGAGGACATACTATAGATAACATTGAACGATGGTTTAAATGGACCCATTTTGGCACGTCTTGAACGTAGGTCTGAACTGGCCCTACATTTGTATTCCGGCAAGCATTTAAGGTATGTATTAGGAGTCCGGTAATCTTGACAAACCCCAGCAAGCATAGAATGTATAGTCTAACTGAACCTATTCCAATATTCCAATTTGGTCTTAGATTGGTTCCTGCACTCTTGACCTTCTCTTTTAAGTCTAACTGAACCTTGTCCTGTAGGTTTAGTGTCGAACATTGTACTGAGGAAATAATCTAGTAAGCACTGAACTTATGTTTAATTGGACCTACTCCTGCAGCATTCAATGCAGATCTAAGGTCGAGTGTTGCGTTGTGGACATACACTAGTAAGAATGTCTAACTGAACATTCTCCAGCCAGCATTGAGTTTAGATCTAAGATCGAGCGTGTACCTACTATGGACACGTTCTAACAAGCATTGAACGCAGGTCTAAGGTCGGGCATTGAACTCATAGATGTTAGCAAGTATTCCGACTAGTATAAACACAGGCGATCTAGCATTGAGCCTTGCATTTATGATACTAGTATAATTATGCTGGCGAAAATTAAGCGATACATCGAGCTCTGTAATCCTGAACCAAACATGGAAAGCACATCTAACATCTCGCAAACTGTGCCTAAAAGGCAACAAAACGCACAGCAATGTCCATAACAGAGCCAAATGGACCACCTACCAAGTACAGGTTTCGTAACGACCTGATCACATACCCAGTCATGTACATGCAATGGGTATACCCAGGCCTGTACATGCAATGGATGTGCGATATGTTCTATGATTACCAGCCAGCTTTTATTTATACCTGATTGCTAGTTTGATCTCGGATTCATACATTAATATAAAGTAGTTTCAAGTCGCACTGTATCCAAGGATAACTAGAACTGTCGCCATTCGACAGACTAAATAAATATACCCCCACGTGGCAAACATCATTGCAGCTAATTCTTTTCTTTATGCACATAAGAACTATTCACTATATACACTATATATTGTATAAAAGTACAAAGGGCCACAATTCTGTCAAAAATCGTCGCAGCGCAAATTCTTTCCTTTATGCACATCTACATGTTGAGGATGTTCATCTGTTAAAGTTTGAAGGAAATGCTGCAAAAACGGAGGAGTAATGCGTCCACAAGAATGCGTATACGGACGGGCAGACCGACCGACAGACAGATAAGCTGAATCCAGTATACCCCCTTACAACTCGTTGTGCGGGGGTATAATGAAGTAGAGATACTATCTTCAACCAGTGATTCACAGAAATATTTGACAGAACACACCGAGTTGTCGAGAACCGATACTAATTTAGGATACAAAGTTGGAAGTAATATATATTTACCTGTATCATCTATATAGCCAAATTAATCACTTTTCCTATACCACGACGTCCATATTAATCGCCATCTTGGATTTCTCGAAGTAATCTCCGACATAAAAGTTTTGTATGTGTACCAATTTACATTTATGATTTAATAAACTTCATGCAAGACGAAGTTAGTTTGTGAAACTTCAAATTACTCGATTACAAATTCATTGTGTGAAATTGGTGGGTGGGGTAATAATACCACATATTACACCTCAGATTGCATGGATGCACTGAGTTCCAATTAAAGAAGTGTTTTTTATTTAACAAATTATATCATTTATTCATAAAAGTGTATTTTAGATATGTATTAATCAACATTATAAATCATAACCAAAGACATAAGAGATTAGAAAGGTGAAATTGCCTCTGTACCTGTTTTTCGTATGTTTTACCTGCAAATGACACTGACTGACATTGCTTTTTGAAGATTTTCAACATAAATAATGTATCTAAAATATTTGTTTAACGATGTTTGTGGTTTCTTAAATACATATACATCATTTAAGGACATTAATTTCAATGAATTTTGTCATATATTCCTGCTATTTTCATGTATATACCCCCAATCATTGAGTCGCAAGTCAGCTGAAACATTAGGTGCCGATTGCAACCCAGCAATGTCAGCTTTTGACCCTCTCATGATTTACCCACTCTCGTACACCTAAGTGAAGTGATCGTAGCATTTTGGGCATTTCTTGTCAAGTTGCTCTGAGAAATTAAGCAGTGGCACAGACAGGGGCCAAACTCAGGACCTTTGATCCGAAAAGCAAACACCCTTCCTATACACACAGCTCCCCACATCTGGAGATCCCATGTAATATTTGTGATTGTATGGTCCCTTTTAGGGACTTCCTCATACATGTTAGCCTGTATTTGAAGTTGAACCTCCCCACAGGTATAAATCTATTGATTTTCCCCAATCAAGAAATGTGTATTTGTCCATAGATTACTATTCTCTTACTGTATAGCATAGGTAAATACATACCTTAGTATTCACTGATAACAAGGGGTATTACTTATCTAAAAGAATGTTGTTGACATTGTCAAATCATTGAAATAGGCTTATCAGTTTGTCACATGATCAGAACACACTCTTCATTATATCAATCAAACTGGTATCATTTTAACTTTATAAACGTTTTCCACAATGACGTAACAACATTTAATAAACTGGTTAAATTATACTTGTATTTTAGTACAAAATTTCACGAAGAAGAAAAACTTTTAATTTAACTTTTAATATATTAAGGATTTATAATTTCTTTTAAATGGGTGTGAGGGGAAACATTTGCGAAATAGTTACAAATTCATTTGTTAAGTTGTATCCTGTTGTCACAAGAACCCAACCTTTACATCAAATTTAAATCAAGTACCGGTAATGGCATTGGGAGTGATGTCACAGTCAGGTATCAAACCCATGGGCACATTAATTACTCAACCCCTGTCTTCAGCACCCATTATTATACTAAATACCAATCATTTATATTCGTATGAAATAAATGTGTATTTTAAAATTACTAGTACTCTTCTGATTTAAACATCTCCAGGATGACTACTTAAAACAGATTAGCCTGTATATGGAAAATTATTAACTTTGTTTTACAGTTAATTACTGTAAATCACTTATATTTGTGTGATCTTTATTTCACAAATTTCAGTAACAGATTTTTTCAAGTAATTTATGACTTCACAGTCGAAGGTTCAGTCATATGTTATGAAAGTATGTTTACATGGATTAATGAATTTGCAAAAAACTGTATTGGTGAATAATAGCAAAAATAAAAACTTGTGAATTATAACCGACGTACAGTACACAATCATAGTTTTATGACAAAGTATTTGTTCTTGTTCAAGATAACAGGATCCATGCAGTTTGTTTACAGTGTAGCAATACCATGTGACTTTTGGCTACAGTTACAAGTAGAAATTTGTAAACATTGGAACACAAATATAGCCATAAGTATTTTATTTCTTCATCGATTTCTATAAAATATACGCTACACTATGGGGAACATTTGCTTTATGGCCAGAAATAAAGACACACTACTGTTTATTTCATTGATGAATGAAATTATGAAAGAAGTTGAAACAAAGGTCTGTTTGTTGATATGGCAACAGTGACATATTGACTGAATATAAAACATGTGCTTATTATAAATACTTAAAGTTATTTTATCGCTCAGAATGATAATAAATCCTTTTTTCTTTCAGTACATTAATGCATTAATAGTCATACAGTTATTATACAGTTTTATAGATGCTGAAATGATCATAATCAATGTCAATAAAATATTAATTCCCTGTCTTTTGTATTACTTTCTTTGATAATGTCAGACTTCAAAGAAAATTCTTTCTTTTTTTGGCAACCAGACCTCTAGTCACTTCCTTAAAAAAGTTATGCTATTTTTCTGAATACACCGTTTAAATTGGTAAAAATAAAATTAATTAAAAAAGGAAGCTGGTAAACTTGTGAAAAAATATCAGCTAAACCTTAGATTTTGACGTTGAATGATCAAGATTTTTTTCTTTAGATTAATAAACTTAAACGATCCGATCAGACAGTTTTCTTATTGCTAACATCTTGTTAATGATTGACAGGTGAAACGTAATCATGATGTAACAAATAAAATGCACCGCTGATCAAAACACTTGATTATTATATGATCACAAAAATATATAAGTCTTGATTTATTATGTGATTTTACAATATATGATAAAAATATAATACACTGTTGTAATTATGTGAACTAGCAGATGACTTGGTTAAGTGTAACTTATCCATGAGTTTGAGTTATACATTGTAATTATACAGTAAACCAATTTACTTTCCTGAATACTAACTTTCGCTTTTTTCTAAACGTCAGCATATTCGCGACTCCATATTTTCGCGTTTTCAAGTTTCCCGCAATGTCCATATTGATGATTTTAGCACTTTTGTGGCAACTTAATTTCACGAAATTCTACCACTCGCAAACTCCGCAGAATTAAATCGCGCAAAATAATTTCTTGGTTTACAGTATTCAACAAACTCAAATCCAAGAACAGGTAATGTACAATTTGTGTGCTGATAGTGGTATATCAATTCTATGTGTAATAGTAAAGGAGAAGTGAGCAGCCTGATATGTAATAGTTCTCGAACCTGCATCCTCCCTCTTGCTGGTCAGACACTCTACCAACTGAGCTAATCAGACAGCTAGTACCTTGTAATATTATTCACGATCGGATCAGATGAATATCTTCCGAGTCATAAAATACTGTAACCAGTTACCACACGAAGAATGTAAATACCATATAAGGTGCTTGACCATTTAAAATGCGTAAATTATCTTGTTTGTCGATGGCATTTTATGTACTGTAGCCGAACATATTGATAAATCAGTGAAGTTTTGTCTAATCTATTGTTTATTTCTGTGTATATTTCTCAAGTTTGTGAAAAACCTTAGAAAATTCCTTAGTAGCCATAGTGTGGCTGTCGATGTTCCTCAATAGGATAGATAATGTATATTTAATTAAGGCTTACCTTTCTTATATTACGCTAGATAAGGAATTATCATACAGGACTTGAGTGTGCCTGGCAGATTGTTGGTTCGAAGTGATAGTCAGTGGTTCTGAGTTTGTGTGAAATATGTTCAAACCTTTATACGGATATAATCTAATCATAACCTTATAAAAGCTATCAATCCTGCCTACTTTAGTTCATAGACTCACATATAAATAAACTTTATCCTAGTTTTTGCTTAAATAAAGCTAGTCAAGAAAAACGTAGTAGATCTTTTGGATTTTTAGTGATCAGAAAAAAATGAAAATTGTGCTATTCTAACAAGAGACAGTACTGTTGTTTTATGTTTTTGCTCTCGTTTGATGAAAGCAAGCTATATCAATATAAAAGGATTTTACAATTATTGATAAAAAGTGCAGAGAATATTAAGTTTTTCATTCACGCTTATTTGGAGACAAGATAACAATGCATGCTTAAGGCAGAATTTTGATTAACTTTTTGTATGATAGTGATCAGTGTGATTTGTTTGTTATAGATTATTGTGACCTGATCGACACATACCTAATATTGGACCTATAATCATCAACAACAACTTCATGACATCAACGTAAATTATAATCAAAGGTAAGATTTTTATCATAGAAGTTGAACAGTGCAACAGGGTGAAGTTTAGCTCAGTGATATATGAGAGTTACAAGCAGTTTGTGTGGATTTTTGGGGGAAGCTTTTGTTTGCTGGATTTAATTTCTGTGCCCTTTGACAAATTTGGTAAATATCTAATTGATTGCTTTATTTATAATTTCAGTGTATAGAATTATTTTTTGATATGGCTGCATGCCTTCAATTAAAATTATTGTTTATAAATCAATTTATTGCAGAGTTTTTACATGTATATGTAAACAATATTGTTAATTAACATATAAATCCTACCAACTATTACACCATCATTGGTGTTGAAGAAAAATCTGTGATATAATTATGATTTGTGAAAAATGAGAAGAAATATTGCCATGGCAATGCTTTGGCTTTATATGCTAAACAGGCCAAAGTTTTATTTTTTATGTTTTTAGGATTTATTTTTATTTTTTTCTACCTGGTAGAGGAAATGAAATAACAAGGGGGTTAAAACAAGAACCCAAGTCATTCGCTTGCTTTTGTGAGAGCGACAAAAGATCCCAAAAGGGCCTCTTGTTACTTTTCAATTCCTTCCACCAGCCTTTTGTCGGACAAAAGATTTACATAGCTTATGCTATTTTGTTCGTACCAAATTTCCAACAATAAATAAATTTTGACTTTGCCAGCTAAATTTTCAAACATTTCCATCAATCTAAAAAAAAAACCTTTGGCCTTAGTATGCTTGCCTAATTCCTTTGATAAGAGAGATTATTTCAGCTATTTTGTATTATTGTAATAATTATATAGCAGACACTTGTTTGATAAGGCTAAGATTTGTGAAGCTATTATAGGTTTATTCAGTTGCCCTAGCAACCATTGAAAGGAATTGCTTGATCTATCATGATGACTCTTTCAGGGCGTGGCAAGTTCAGCAGCATAAAATCTATATAAGTGTAAAATATTTTCAATCTGATCGATTTCACAATCAATGTACTGATGAATGATTTTTGTGGAATCATTGGCATGAAGACATTAAAGTTAAATCAAGCATTTTGAACTGTCACAACTTGACATAACACATTAAAATGTTAAATTCTTTTCAATATATGGTCACATTTTCCAATGCAATGATCTTTTAACTTGTATTCAATTTCATACAGACCATTTATATTTTGTACATAGTATCTGAATTAATGAAGTATTAAATGCCATTTTGTATCGGTAGTATTACTTGAATAAATCAAGTGTTAAATGACATCTTATAATACATAGAAATATATTACCATTTTTTATTGTACAGAATTTAAAAATTCAGCATTACATTAGTATTTCATGGATTTGGCAGCCATTAAATCAGGCATAAAATGATTTTGATATCATTGATATGCGGTATACCGATACTTGTAATAAAGCAATATATGACACCTGTAAAGATAAACGGAGGGAATTCCCCAGTATAAATGTGTCATTGGAATGCCAGTGGAATACCACCAGAGATTCCAGTGGTCCATATGAATTCACTGGATTGACAATCAATAATCCAAACTGGTAAAGCCTATACCCAATGGTCAAACATAATTCCAGTGGGAATTTTTTATCCAACTCCAATGAAATTCCAGTTGACTTATTTTAATAAGACCATATTTTTTATGTTTACCGAAATTATTTAAACATTTTGCGACCAGGATGACGGAATTGAGAAAATTAATAATAAGGGGCCTTTTCAGACCCGCAGGTTGCTCAACCAATGGCAGTTGAGCGATCTACGGCCTGTCGACTGGCCCTCTAACTATTCAATCCCCTCCTAATGCCAGCAAAAAAGCTTCCAGTAACCTAGAAATAAAGGAACGTGGTTTTTGTGGTTCTTCCATCAGTTTTCCTATTGTTTAGAAATCTACCCTAAAAACACTACTGCTACTGCAAAAAGGATCTAGGTCATAATAGGCCTACTAGATGTGTTCATAAGATGGTCTTCAAGTCGTCAAAATTATTTATCTTCAAAGAAAGTCATGGTTCAATATTGCTTTAATATTGACTTACTATTATGAAGTTCAGTCAATAGAGCATTTTATTGTAGCATTTGATGTATCATTGGCGCTAAATCACTCAAGTATGGTGAGATATCTTTTTGTACCTGGGTAGATAGACATTTTTATCTATTCTCAGTGCTCATTTTTTAAAAATATTTAATTAATTTAAACTCAATGATGTAACAAATTACCTAACTTTGTACCAAAGCATGGCGTGCAAAATGAAGTGAGAACGTTGTATACCGATGAATCCATGTTTAACAAACCTTTCAACAATAGACATTGAGAACACAATAATATATCACATCACAAAATGTTAGCACTGGCCAATAGAAGTTGGAAACCGAACGAAACATGTTTTATAAACCAATGACCAGTAGACATTGAGAACACAATGATTGATGACATCATATAGGCCAATGAAAACATGTTTTACAAACCACTGACCAATAGACATTAAGAACACAATGATAGATTACATCATATTAGCCAATGACAACATGTTTTACAAACCACTGATCAATAGGCATTTAGAACACAATGATAGATCGCATCATATAAGCCAATGAAAACATGTTTTACAAACCACTGACCAATAGACATTTAGAACACAATGATAGATTGCATCATATTAGCCAATGAAAACATGTTTTACAAACCACTGACCAATAGACATTGAGAACACAATGATAGATTACATCATATTAGCCAATGAAAACATGTTTTACAAACCACTGACCAATAGACATTGAGAACACAATGATAGAATACATCATACTAACCAATGAAAACATGTTTTACAAACCATTGATCTATAGACATGGTAAACACAATATATGCTAGTCTTAACTACATGTAATTTTGTATAAATAATAATTGCATCAATCTTCACCATAATAAGCCTGTGTTTTGATTGCAGCGCCATATTATGCTTAACATATGATATGTCATAATTATGATTTCACTATCACCTTCCAAGTGGTGAGGACAGATTTGAAGCTAGTCTTCCTCTTCCTGAAGTTGGACCGGCATGTTTAAAGTTGTGGCATCAATAATAATATAAAGAATATTAAGGAACATTTTATAATAGATCTTTTTAAGAAAATCAGCGTTAAAACTTTGTACTGGCTTTTGGGACACTTTGCCTCTGGTGACAATCTACCATTCATTAGGGGTGGGCTGATGCATTGAAATATCGATGCGTTGCGATTCCGAGGGTCCCAATAGTATGGATCGATAGTAAAAGTCTCGATCCAATAACTATCGCCGATAGTTAGCTCAACAATCAATAGTTACGATAGTTCCCGTTTTATAAATAAAGTTTATTATTAATAAAAAACAACTTCCGTTTTCGTTAAAAAACTAATTGTAAATAACCACACGTATCAAAACAGCCACAAATTGGCACAATGGACCAATATAGCCTTAATTTTATAAATCTATTTCTGTCGAATTCATTTTAAATCATTTCCACAAATAGTAGATTTTTATGTTGTAAAAAATGTGATATTTTACACAGTGCAAATTTGCATTTACAAGTTAATATCTGGTTTTCAAATCTTGGCAATAACTATTGCAATAGTATCGCAATAGTTTCCAGCAATACAATAGTATCGCAATAGTACTTTCAGCAATACCAATATTATTGCAATAGTCAAAATTTGACTCAATAGTCACCCCTACCATTCATGCATATTGTATCAGCCATCAGGGGTGTAGCTAGGCTTTAATTGATGTTACACTCATTGTATCAGCCATCAGGGGTGTAGCTAGGCTTTAATTGATGTTACACCCATTGTATCAGCCATCAGGGGTGTAGCTAGGCTTGATTTGATGTTACACCCATTGTATCAGCCATCAGGGGTGTAGCTAGGCTTGATTTGATGTTACACCCATTGTATCAGCCATCAGGGGTGTAGCTAGGCTTAATTTGATGTTACACCCATTGTATCAGCCATCAGGGTTGTAGCTAGGCTTGATTTGATGTTACACCCATTGTATCAGCCATCAGGGGTGTAGCTAGGCTTGATTTGATGTTACACCCATTGTATCAGCCATCAGGGCGTTGTATCAGCCATCAGGGGTGTAGCTAGGCTTGATTTGATGTTACACCCATTGTATCAGCCATCAGGGGTGTAGCCAGGCATGATTTGATGTTACACCTATTGTATCAGCCATCAGGGGTGTAGCCAGGCTTGATTTGATGTTACATCCATTGTATCAGCCATCAGGGGTGTAGCTAGGCTTGATTTGATGTTACACCTATTGTATCAGCCATCAGGGGTGTAGCTAGGCTTGATTAGATGTTACGCCCATTGTATCAGCCATCAGGGGTGGAGCCAGGCTTTAATTGATGTTACGCACACAACAAGCCTTGAAATTTGTGGTTAGGGTTACTGAGATTATAGAAATTTGATACTTTTATGCCATTTTGGCCATATTTATATTTGTTCTTTTCAAGTTAATGTTATGCGCGTGCGTACGTCTGTATCGCTGGTTACGACCCACATGGCCATGGACCTGTTGTTGAACATTGTCAAAACATGCATGGCTTGTACAGTTCTACCATGTACCATGCAAATGTATAAATTGTTCCTAATCCTTGACTTCAATTGGATGCCATTATATCACCATAAATATACATATGTATCACTTTTATTAAAACATTATTATTGAAACAATGATTTAAAGTTGGTTCCCACGACAATACTCTCTTGATCATTAACAGTCTATTGTCTATATTGTCATTTTATGATGCATAGATATTATTTTCATTACAATTACATACAATTGTACTGAACAATTAGATCAGAGAAAGGTATACATATAATATAGACATACTCAATTTCAAAATAGTGTTAGTTTATTACAATTTTGTATTTAAGTCTGAAAATTTGCTTAATGTTATTCTTATAAATGTATTTTATGTAAAACATATTCCACAAAGTAGTATAGCTTATACCACAGGAACTTGCATTTATGATTTAAAAAAAATATAAAAAAAAATATTTAAAAAAAATGTTTTTTTCACTGGGCCTACTATGCAGCCTCTATATTAAAATACAGGCTGTACAGTAGGCCCAGTGAAAAAAGTTTCAATTTTTTTTTTCAATTTATAAATGCAAGTTCCTGTGCTTATACTTAAGTTGACTTTATTTGATAAAGGAGTTGATGTACAACATATTGAAATTAGACCGAGTCTTGTAAGTATCAGTGTAAAGTATAGAATTTTCACGAGAACGGGACCAAACACGTAGGAATGCTCTTTGTAATTGGTTACATACAATTGGTCATGTAACGAAAAATTTGTTTTCTTTGCAAAACAGCTTTAAGTTATCATCTTTGTACTTTTATGGACATTTACAAATTTTCAAATGCATATATGGCCCAGTTATTGAAGGGTTCTTGTCAATGAGGAATTATCAATGTTTGCTATATATCATTTAAAGTAACTACCCGGGTCATTCTACCCGGATTATATCAAATCATGAGAGGTACTCAATTCTTGCTAGACATCAATATGTCTATATTACCAGTATGCAGCCTTAAGTTGAACCATGTCACAAGTAATAAGGTACAAATATATGACCCGTTGAGCTTCCCATTCTCTATAAATTATCCTAGATTCTAGTTCTTTATTGCATTTGTAAATCTGTATGTGTCCTATAGGCCCATTTTGTATAAGATAGGTTAGAGAGAGGATATTTGTTGATTTTGGTGTAAGATCGTATTTTATTTCATCGAGTGATCACAGAAAATCAATATTTGATTTTATGTGATCACGAGTGAAATAAAATTGATCTTTCACATAAAAATCAACATATTTTCTAAGTATTATATGCCTCAATTTCTCTTAAAAGGGTACCGTAATTAGCTTAATTGGAAAAATTGTGACGTCATGATGACGTAACGTACATTTTAAAGCCCGGCGCCGTTGACGTTACGTTTCTTTTTCTGAACGATACTGGAACCAGCTTCTAAAACAGTGTTATTTTCACTGAAAATTCTCCGTAATCCATTGAAAGCAAATAATAAACTATATCAAACGTTTTCTTCACGGGTTTACAGTATAAGTGTGTGTAGACTTATCAGCAAACGTTACTTAACCTGTACTTAGACTTAACTTCCCTGTCCGACCTAATGTTATCTTTTTATAAGCTCTAAACTTTATGTGGAATAAGACATCTGTACGAACAAGTTATGAAATGGCCTCTCAAGGTCATGCGACCTTCTCCTTGAGAACAAATTTTTAATTTCAATTTAATTTTCTTTTTATGCCAGTTTTATTGAGAGACCTTTTCACTAGTAGTCCATTACGAATTCCGAATTAGACCTTAAATGGTCAACTACCATTAGCGAAATGGAATGAGATGTGAACAATTTGGATGGGAATATAATTGGGGAAAATGAAGTACTTTCTTTTAATTATAGTTATAAACGCACACAAAATAAATTCAATAAATAATCATTTGATGTTTTCATCAAATACGTGTACAAGATGGCCTTATAGTTATTATGGATTTAAAACAGTTTTCAAAGAAGTTTTCAGATTTGAATTGTATTTAATTAAAAAAAAATCTAGAAATGTAACTACTTGATTAGAATTTATATTATTTGTAAGCTTTAATTTCAATCTTGTTATAAAATATTTTAATATCACACCAAATTGAAAATAGCAAAATTAATAAAAACAAATTGTTATAACTTTTACGTTGATTATAACGTCCATAATGCACTTGGACATGTCGTGATTTTCTAATCTACAAATAACAGCAAAGTTGACGTATACATATCAATTGTGCCTCTTTAATTGGCAAATTATGCATTTTTCATCAAAACATTACAAAATCAATAAAATTGAAGAGAGTATATATGTAAAATATGTTAAATTTAATGATATACTGTTTCAAAAATGCGTACATGTTCTGCTGAAAGGTAAAACCATACAAACACAGTGCAACCTCTATAGATGAGTCCTCCATAGAGCAACAACCGCTCCAGATGAGTCCTCCATAGAGCAACAACCTCTCCGAATGAGTCCTCAATAGAGCAACAACCTCTCCAGATGAGTCCTCCATAGAGCAACAACCTCTCCGAATGATTCCTCCATAGAGCAACAACCTCTCCAGATGAGTCCTCCATAGAGCAACAACCTCTCCGAATGATTCCTCCATAGAGCAACAACCTCTCCAGATGAGTCCTCCATAGAGCAACAACCTCTCCGAATGAGTCCTCAATAGAGCAACAACCTCTCTTAAGCAACATGATCATTTTGTTCCAGAAGTTACGATTTGGTACTTCCTAAATATACGAACATGACACATTTTAATATATACGAGGGAAAAGCCTCAATAAAAACCAAACACGCTGTCAATCACAATACATGTATTTAATAAAATTGTTTAGTACAAATCTACTTTATTAAAACAGGAACACCATTGCCAAGTATTAATATTGTCCCTGATCAAGAACAATGAGATTTAAGGCCATTAAACAATCACCCTCCATCTTTAATACATAGTACGTGCTATCTGCCTCATGGAATTGCAAACATCCTCTTATTTCGAATCCCACTGACGTTTATCATGTCATATTAGCATTATTACCATGTAAGGTTATGAACATGGTGTCCCTAAAGTATAGATGTATAAATCCATTTATAAATGTGATTATTGCACGTTCCGTGTCAAACGATCTCATGATTTATTGTTTGTGGTTGATGAAGTTCAGTGGCTAGTAGCAATCAACAGGCATCAAATACTTCAGAACATTCCGTGAAAATAGACGTCCATATTATATCTGATTCTATTATATCCAGATTTGGTACTCTGATTGCCTGAATATTGCTTTAATATTGTTGTAAACTCTTGTCATTCCTTTGATGTACAGATTAAACTGTCGTAGTTATACCAATAAATGCACATACCGTTGCCAGATTACAACTCTAAAATTCGTAGGAAGTAACCGCTGCGGGGTGTTTGGAACATTACATTATTGTAGTCATATATATGCTGCCAAACTCAACTTTATTTGCAAATGTGCTTACGAATTCAGAATCTTTCAGAGTCATTCTAATCAGACTTTAATGATTTAATGAGTTCTGGTGCTAAGCCCTAGCCACCTTGAAAATGTTTACATAGAACATGTGTCTAACAAACACCAATGATTATTGATGTGTTATCATAATTTGTTGGACAGCCTTCTTTGGGAGCATGGGACATCAAGTGTTTAAATATTTATCATGTTTTAATTTGTTCTCCATTGTCTTTGATCCATTGAACAATTATCATAGTTAGTCACGTGGTCCGAAGCTATAATGAGCTCAGTACATTGCTTTTGGAACTGTGTAACTTATTGTTGTGGTTGTGGAGGCGATAAATTCTAACAGAAAACAATTACATGTTTGGTGGCATTGAACGTTTGAAGTCCATTTTGCATTTAAATAATTGAAATGCATCTTGAACACGTAGGGTGATTTGAAGATTGTTAATTAATTAGACAATTCAGAAAGCGGCCTTATTGTTTGCGTTGTCATAGTAACCAAGTGCTTCCAACTGATGAAGAATGGTAATTGCCTCTCGAGGAATTAGAGAACCGGGTTGATGGCTAGTTAATGGATGGTATTGATTGGTTGTTGCAGGATTAATTTACCTTTCATTGATATATATCCCCCATCTCCTGCATGATAAATGACCAACCCCCATATTCTCCTAGAATATGATTACAGATGAATGAAGTACTAGATTTATAGGTCTACATTGTGCGGAGTCTCCGTATGAATGCTTGTGTATATAATTTTAACCACCATACATGACCAAGTCTAACTCTTCCAGTGGTTGTACAATTAAGAATACAGATACTTTATATACCAGGCTGCGTTACTGATGAATTCAATATGCTTGCATTCCTCATTTGGTACTCTTTGAGTGCAAGAACCGCAAAGATGATAAGAAATCGAAAAGAGAAGGTGGTACTCAAAAGAACCAGCCGTGAACTAAAGGCACACAAATGAACACACAAAAAAGAAAGTGCATACAGTATTTGTGTATAGAACGAATACGAATGTTGTACATAATGTTAGTGGCGATTGTTAACTTGCTATTATGGTACATGTGTTTGTCTATAACTTAAACTGTGAATTTGATCCTAAACTCGTAAATAACATAACCATAATGACCTAGTATGTTAATGTGACGTAGACAATCAGTATTTCAAAACGTTCCTTGTAGATAAACATCGAACACAATTACTTTGAACGTATATTGTGCAAAATATCTTAAATAACACCGATCCGTTGTCATTGCACATATTATCTTGTCAGATCGTTTTAAAAGGGAAGTGCATAATTTCAACAGTAATTATTCATGCCATATTATCAATAATCCTCTAAAAAAATATTAAGAGCTGAATACAGAATTTGATTTCACTGTGTCTTCTCTAATTGCCACATGTCTCGTTTCGTCCTATTTTCATTAATTAAGATGTCAATATGAATCTTGGATTTGTTAAGTCACCTGACGCATTAAACTGGCATTGTCTCTCGACAACACATAACGTCAAGAATGTCGCCCAACCGCGAACTATGTGCAACTATGATTTAGGTAGCCACACCTCTGTAGCTTAAAAATATGAGTTAGAAAGAACTTCCCAACAGTATCTGGAAAACTCTTTCTGTCCGATGAAATATTCTTCAATGAAGTGTTCAATCGTGGTCAAAGTAAGTCCTGTATCAAAGTGGGAGAGTAACACAAGCCAAACACATGCAGAAAATAGTTTTATTTCGCTAGAATCAATACAATTATATGATTATTTCATTGGGTGATCAATTCTATCATGTCATACAAAACACCGTACGAGTGAAATAAAAATTGGTCCCGGGAAATAACATGGATCATATTGGAACATTCTCTGGCTTTTATAAAAACGCAGAGAAATAAGATGTTATATGGTGAACCAGATTTACACAAAAAATGCAAATCGTCGTTAAAATTCTTCTAAATTAATTCCATAGAAAGGAAAATGGTCGGATTTTCTATG
Source organism: Spisula solida (assembly GCA_947247005.1). NCBI lineage: Eukaryota > Metazoa > Mollusca > Bivalvia > Venerida > Mactridae > Spisula > Spisula solida. Next base: position 34,810,872 of record OX365944.1, on the reverse strand, counting down.
AGAGACACCATTGAACTATATGCACCGTATAACCCAATAACATTATTCAATGTACAAAGCTATGTTTGTCTTCTTTGAATTCTGAAACAGTTCCTTTCGTACTTTTTATAATTTCTTGTTACTGACAAGTTGTAATTGGGAGAAAGACAGCTGTATAATTGTACAGGCAAGTTGTTTCTCGTGGTGAAATCTCAATGCTACTACTGTCATGCATACTGATGGAAACGTTCGTTGGGTGTGATGTTATAATCCCTGTGCGATTAAGCACTGTCAGTACAGGCGTCATCTATTGACTTCCTGGAAACAGAAAAGGAGCACTAACATTTTTGTCAATGTACAAAACTAAAACAATAATCACAGAATAAAGTATGAAATATATCAGTACCCATAAATCATTTAACGTGTTTGGTTCTTATCCCGTTTGCATAGAGGTATACACTTTCTTTTCTATTTATTTTGCCGTGATGAAGTTTTCTTTAGTACATGTATGTGCCATTTTCAGCTTGTTTCACGTTCATGCAGTTTGTTTTATACGTGGCCACTCTTCAAAACAACATTGCAGCCATCGTTACTAGAAACTGTCGTTCTTTTGTGCATATTTTTGTAGAATAAAGTTCATCCACGAAATTAAATCCCCCACGAATATAAATCATTTACAGCATGTATTAGCTAGGTGTTAGCTTACCTAAGGAAACTGTACTATAACAGATTCTTAAATCGATGCTTGTGGACTTTCTATATACCGTGGAGCATTGGAAACAAAAGGACACTCTGTCTTACATAATGACAAAATGAGAAGAAATCCAGTGGACTTGCAGCCCTTGAGAATTCTAATTTTATACGAAGTTGAGATGAGTGACAGTACAGTTCCAGATTTGTCACATTAAGCCACCTAATTATACCACATTGTGCACGATGTCAATGTAACCAATTCTTATTTAGCAAGTGTCTGGAGGTTTTCTTATTGTTTCTGACTGCTCATGTTTACTAACACAGCTGTATATTAATATGTTGATTGCCCTGGAGACCTAAATGAATGATCAGTTGACCACACGTTCACCCTAAATACTCCCTTAAGCATGTTTGTAAATTGGTGCTTTTTTTATTCGTCATGCCGATGATATTGTATGTTTCTATGTAGTGCATGTTTTATTCATATGTGTGAAATCCAGTAAATAATTGACGAGCAACTTTCACTGTTCTTGTTAGATGTAACTAGGAGATTACAGGGGGTATGAATATGGCCAGTCACACGTTAAATTGACGCCATTATGAGGTCCATTATGTGTGATGTTTCATTGAACGTGCGTGTTAGCCGTACACCGTTCTGCCATTTACAACGTAATATGATCATATTTAGCCAATGTATTTTTGTAACCCAATACCCAGCTTCTAAGTGAAACTCCGCTATGTAAGGTATTTTGAAACAATGGCTACTTAAAAAGTTTGATTGTGCGGTCACGTTAGTAATTGACATTTGTACCATTCATATCGACGGGTTGTCGAAACAAAACCCATTATAAAATCTTGTCCTCGGTCAATTAAAGCACATTTAAGTAATGTACATTGGTATCAGAGAATGACAATATGTTTGTATTGATGTTTGTTCTTCTCTCAACAATATGTTTTTGCAAGGGTGATATGGGTTGGGGTTTGGTATTTCAGCGTTTTTGTTCTTGGATTAATCACAGGCATGTAATACATTATTTTCATGGTAGGTTAACAGCTTTATGAAATAGATTTTTGCGTTCGAATGAGACAGTCATAGTGCATTGCTATTCCGTTTTATCCCTGCCTAATTTGTCACTGACCTCCGGCTTCGAGAGAAGAGACAGAAAGCACAAAGCTCAATGATGATGTTGGCAAGAGATGCAGTCAGGTTACCGAATATTGCATACACATTGAATATAATCCAATTACAAATTCAAGTGTTCAATTTGAGGTCAAAAGGGAAGTCATTGATACCATTGTTGAAATCATTATCAATGTTTGTTTTCGACTAAAATTATCATAGAAAATCTCATTTGTAAAAACGTGCGTTGACCATACCATGCCAAAGGCGTTTGAGATAAACTTCACGACTATCGAGAAATACATTATTATTGTATGATTTTGGTAATTTCACACATTCACATCTGATTTAATGATTGTTATGACCACAGGGGTTTTAAGGGCCTAGCTATCAAAGGTGTACCGAAATCATTAAAATTTTACCCGTCTTGATTGCTTTGCTAGATACAATGTGTTATATTGATGTCTGGGTTCAAATTGACGTTTTATTACATTTCCATTTTGTCTGCAATGAAAATAGAACATATAATTTATTATTTTGATGGCTCTGTCTTAAGTGTGCTAGGACCAGTACTGAGTATGATATGAAATGCTACATACGTATGACACCAGTCGCACCTAAAGCATACATGACAACACTGACTATAGCAACAATAACTATTTCATGTGTTGCATGCTTTGTGGCTGCACGTTGGTCCAGATGCACCATTCATATTCCCAACCTCTTATCGTTTCATATGACTACTTTTGCATAATTTACATGTTTAACATGCATTACTTTCATATTGACACAGATATTTCCTCAGTATGCCATACATGCTAACTGATTAGGCACTTCCTCTTCTCCACAAGGTCTTAGCTTAGTGCTATAATCGGTTTCCATACGTCTTTACATATCATGTTGTGTGTTCATGTATTGATCTCCATTGCACATCTGGTCTACTAGAACTGTCCAAATAAACTTATCATGTTATACCAGGAAATAAAACAAGGGTTAAGTGGTTAATAAGTAATGCCAACACTAAACCAATATCAGGACTGAATTCAGCTTCTTTCATATATACTCAACGTAGCCTTAAGCCATGCTCGCAATGGTGGTAAAACGCTATACTACAAACTACATTGTTTAATGGATTTAGAAAGAAAACAGTGTTCAGCTATTCAACCTGATGTTGTACATAGATAGGCAACACGTTAAGAGAGGCACAATCTCACCAGACCATCTTATCCCATGATCACATAACGCTTTACGTGGCCATCTCAACTCTTCGACAATAAATATTTAATCTTTCATCGATGTGTCATACTTCTGTCGGATCTGGAGGAATGTAATGAGATGTATCCGTTATGTCAATGCCTTCCTTTGTTTTACGTCTGTCAGAACTTAACCGTATCAGATTTAAGTAACGTTTTGTGTTAAGGCTCTCCAGTCTGTCAACTTTGTTTATTTTTTCACAGCTGATTAAGTTGCTTCAGTCAAAATTTTAAAATTTAGGTCATTATCGTTGTTTGAAGTTGAGTGGTCGAACTTGTCAATGTCTCATTTTTGTAATGAGTTTGAAGTCACTGTGTTGAAATATCTATGGACATTATAAAGTTGGATAGACAAGACAATTTATTTAAGATTTCTGTTTAATTTAGGAATCTAAGGTAACATTTCTGCTTATGGATGGGATGATGTCGGTTGAGATGTTTGTACATGCACACGGCATCCATACATGAATAATACATTTATTTGTTGCATGCTATACTTTATACAAAGACATGTGATATGTATAGGTCTTTGTTTTATACCATGCTAGTATTGAACAAGAAGTTGTCTTCTCGTTACCATTGTATATACATGTACAATACACGTAATGGCAGTCCTGTCATGGTTTACCTTTTATAGATTATTATAACACGAACTAGCATGTAACACTAGATTATAATATCCGCCATATATGGATGCAACAGTGTTTATTGGAAGAGATGTCTAAACCCCAATGGATATCCATACGTGCAATACCTAAGCACACGGTTGACAGTATCATAGAAACCGAGTAAACATACCATCATTTCATAATGTCTCTGAGATAATTAATGAATAATTGATGATAAACCTATTTATCGGTTTAAGATCTTCATATCCATAGTAATTGATGCTTTATAGACAGCCTTTGGGATTCGAAACGTAAATGATACATTTAAAAGCTGTGTATGAGCATGCTAGTATATTAAGCCCCATATATTTATGAAAGCAACTGAGCTGTTGATATGAACAACTTGAATAGCATAGAACTTTATGAAAGCAAAAGTGTTGAGCATATAAACTTCACGAAAGGAAATTAAAGATGCTGTTATGAACAACCTAACATAAAACTTTACGAATTGAATTTCAAAGTAAACTGTCTTAGCATAAAATCTACGAAAGCAAAGGTGTTGATATGAACAATTTCGCAAAGAACTTCACAAAAGCAAGAATGTTGTTGATACAAACAATTTAGCATAAACCTTTACGAAAGCAAAGGTGTTGATATGAACATCATAGCATACAACTTCACAAAAACAAAGTTGTTGTTGATATGAACATCTTAGCATAAACCTTTATGAAAGCAAAGCTGTTGATATGAACAAATAAATATAAAACATTACGATAAATCCCAAATTTATATAAAGGATTACTCATAGACAAATAGCTGTTTCAAACTAGCTGGCAAATGGAGACCACTGAACATGGGTGTGCCAAACTTGTGATGTATGTGTTATCTACGTTCGGTTACCATTTATCAACTGTTTATCAGTCACGTTCAAACATGGAATGTTTATATTATGTTCTTGTAAGCAAAAATACATGTTTTACCTAATATAGTTATTAACTAGTGACTCTCGTATTTCTAAAGGAAGCTTAAACTGTATTGCGACTTGATAAATTTATGGCTTTGTATACCAACTTACATAAAATGTTTTGCCGGATTTGATTAATTGGAAAACAGTTTTAATTAGATGAAAAGTTCCATCCGCTCTAAACATTGCACTGGTTTGTTTTACATTGATACAAAAAGCTGGGACGTCTACTTATATTCACCCAGTGTAATGACTGTATATTAAGACAACTTGAAACAAAGCAGAGTTCGGGAAGGGCAGATAAATGTTTGAATGGTAACTTTTTTCTATGACGAACGCCCCAGTTCAAGTGCGGTTTTAATTCGTCTTGGGATTTATAAGGTGTATGACATGAGTGCACGAGACGTCTATGTCTTATTTGTTGGGTTTGATTGCGGATGTGAATATTATTTGAAACGTTGGGTTCAGCTGACAAAGCAATGTGTCGCAATTGAAGGTGTATTTGTACAAAATTTCACTATGTAAATATTGACTGGAAACAGATTATCGTTTAATCGGACAAATTATCCCCTGTTTATAATTAATATCACCAAAACTCCAGCATCACTAAGATAACACTCATTTATCAGAGCGAATTAATTTTGGGGTTTTGAAACTGTTAAAATATGGGCTATATAAATGCGTGATACAGATGTAAAACGAATGCTATAAAAAGATTTTGCACATGCTATCATTTACAAAGTCCATACACAATTGCCCCCCCGTGCATTCAAATACCCTGGGTGTAATAGCCAATTAACGATGAGTCAACTCGCATGCTGAATTATTAAAAGGGTCGGAGCCTGTCTTCTTATCTGAAGGAATTCATCTCAAGGAAAAACATCCACAAAGTGCGTTCAGATTGTCCCGGTTATTTTTACAAAGAACTAAAGAAGCTAATTTGTGCTCTTGTTGGGTTGTATGAATTCTTCGCTTATCTAAAAATCTCACGAAGCACTGTAAAAATATAACAAAGTACATGACCAATTAATGTCATTGTAATTGGAGCGGCGATCGAACAATAAATATTGAAGCACTTGCAGTACTGTAGACCTATCAATTAATTTAATGGGATTTAAAAAGTTGTGTTCATGAGGAATTTAAAAATGTTTGCAAAACGTTATGTTATCTCTTTATCAGAAATATACTTGTAACCCAAATGACCTTAAAAGGAAACCATATACATGACCTTAAAAGTATTTTTTTTTCGATTAAGGAATCTAGAACAATAATGTCTAACGTAATATAAATGCACAAACAATACGTGCGTAAGTCTGATATTCGATTTATTAGTTCCTCAGACGATGTGTGGCTCCACACGAACAGCTGCCAAGCAACAATAATTTGTCGACTCCTGTCAAACGATTTTGTCCAATTTAGTCGTCTGCAACAATAGAGCTGGTTGTCACACCTGTATGGAACGCCATAGCTGTCTTTTGTTGACGCTTGTCATGTTAAATTGTTATAATATCATTTGAACATGTCTATACGACATGTTAAATTGTTACACCAACGTCTTAAATTGTCGATAGGGCATGTGAACTTCTCAGTGAAACATTATTATATGTCAAGTCACACTGTTAAACTGTCCAAGTATCGTGTGAACATGTCTATATGCCATGTTAAATTGTTAAAATAGCTTCTTATCATGTTCATTCGGCATGTGAACTTCTCCACAGAACGTGTAATACTCTTAAACGACAGTGATAAATTGTTAAAAATCATTTGAAGATGTCCATAAGCCATGTTAAATTGTCAAAATAGCTTCTTATCATGTCCAATCACCATGTGAACTTCTCAACAGAACGTGTTATATTGTTAAACAACAGTGGTAAATTGTTAAAATATCATTTGAAGATGTCTATACAACATGTCAAATTGTTAAAATAGCTTCTTATCATGTCTAATAACCATGTTAACTTCTTTATAGAACGTGTTATATTGTTTAACAACAGTGGTAAATTGTTAAAATATCATTTGAAAATGTCTACATGCCATGCTATAGTGTTAAAACGATATTTTAACATGTCAACGAGGCATGTGCACTTCTTAATAGACGGTGTTGTTGTTGTTCTAATTTGTATGACGTCATCAATAACGGAAGTTCCTCCCGCGTGCATATTGAACAAAGATGGCGAAAATTTTCAATATGCACGCGGGAGAAACTTACGTTATTGATGACGTCATACAAATTTGAACAACAACAACACTGTCTATTAAGAAGTTAACATGCCTCGTCGACAGGTTAAAATATCGTTTTAACACTATAACATGTCGTATAGACATCTTCAAATGATAGTACAACAATTTACCATTGTTGTTTAACAATATAACACGTTCTATTAAGAAGTTCACATGCTGAATGGACATGATAAGAAGCTATTTTAACACTTTAACATGTCATATAGACATCTTCAAATTATATTTTAACAATTTACCACTGTTGTCTAACAATATAACACGTTCTATTAAGAAGTTCACATGGTTATAACAATATAACACGTTCTATTAAGAAGTTCACATGGTTATTGGACATAATAAGAAGTATTTTAACACTTTAACATGTCATATAGACATCTTCAAATTATATTTTAACAATTTACCACTGTTGTCTAACAATATAACACGTTCTATTAAGAAGTTCACATGGTTATTGGACATAATAAGAAGCTATTTTAACAATTTAACATGGCATATAGACATGTTCACATGATATTTGGACAGTTTAACAGTGTGACTTGGCATACAATAATGTTGCACTGAGAAGTTCTCATGCCCTACCGACAATTTAAGACGTTGTTGTAACAATTTAACATGTCGTATAGACATGTTCAAATGATATTTAAACCATTTACCACTGCCGTTTAACAGTATAACACGATGTGTTGAGAGGTTCGCATGCTCATTCGACGTTGTAAGGCGTTGTTTTAACAATTCAACAACGCATATAAACATATTCAAATGTTAGTTTAACAATTCATCATTGTAGTTAAAGTCTAACATGATAATACGAAGCTTTGAGAAGTTAACACGTTCTTCTAACATTTCGAAGCGTTTTTTCAACAATTTAACATGTAACGTAGACATATACAAATGGTAATTTGACAATTTATCGATGTGGTTTAACAGTATAACACGATGGCTTGAGATATTATTTTATTCTTTTAACAATTTAAGAGGTTGTTTTAACAATATAACAGAGCAAGTTGACATATTCAGATGATAGTTTGACAAGTCAACGATGTGGTTTGACATATTAACACATTGTACTAAGAAGTTCACATGTCCTACCGACAAGTCAACATGACAAGCGTCAACAAAAGACAGCTATGGCGTTCCATACACCTGTGTATACCTGTGTGTTGCAGATAAAATCAATAACACGCCTGTTATGTTCAAATAACAGACTGGATTCACTTTCAGTCTCATCAACCTACCAGGGAACCAATAATTTAGTGTTTAATATTAAACCAGTCTACGCGTAGTTCTCTTCTAACACATGGGCGTTGGTTTCGACTTTTGGAATAAACAGCTTTAATAATCATCGCGCTCTACCATGAGTGACATCATTTTTAAATGAAATATATTTTCTGCTGGATTGGTAGAATTTCGTGATTCTGACGCTGAATAGTTCGGAAATATTGAACCATGTATACAAGATAAATTGCTGGAATACCTATGTATTACTTTAATTAGTAAGTGTATTTGCTGTTTCTTATTAGAACAAAAGTTTGATATTTTACTTTAAGAAAAATGCTTATTAATAGCAGTTTACTTGTCAATTAAGTATACAAATTGTACAAATTCATACCATATATAAATAACAGTGTAAAATCAAGGAATAAAACGGACTTCTACATGTATATCGTATCTAAACAACAGTTAACTAGGAGAATGAATGTGTTTATTAATAATAAATAATGACACAAGAACTAGCTATTTCTAAGAAAACTACTTGTACAAAACTACATAATTTTTATCTACTATATTTTTTCTTTTTCTATTGTTCTATGACATTAAAAATAAATTGGTGGATTATCTATACATTACTTTAATTGTACATTATAGTTAGTGTGCATTTGCTGTTTCTTTTATTAAAATTATTTTACCTTTTCAGAAAAAGTGTTTTTTAATAGCAGTTTACATGATTGTCAATTAGTTAAAACAATAGTGTGAAATCAAGTTTGAAAAAGTACAGTATGATCATTCTAAAATCCTCAGTTGTTTAAAACAGTTTATTTAATCTGGACGAATTTCTCATGAAACATTGAACTATTCAGTATTGATTCTTAAACTTGTTTATCATTTAATCAACAAAGACATATAGAAATTGAGCAGTCCGATAATTCACCATTCAACTATTATATTAAATGATAAAATTTGGTTTCATATATTTGATTCAATTGAATATTATTTTCTTCTTAATTGAATAATGACATATAATATGAGATTCAATTGAGTATTATTTTAAATTTCTGACATATATATATATATATATATTTATAATATATATACTTATATAGCCTGTTTTAATGAAGCCCAAAGTTATTTAACCATTTGAATACTGGGATCAAGTGAATGAGAACTACTATTATATATATGTAATAATAACCAGAAAGAAAGAAGAATTATAGTAGACCTAGCTGTATGTAGTTTTGTACGAGTATGAATTCTTGAAAATAGTTGAAGATAGTTGTTGCATCATTTTATATAATGATCTACCTTATAATGTGTGAACAAATTAGTAAGGAATTAGAAAATAGTATCTAATTTTAGAGTAAATATTTTTGGCAAAGCATCATGGATTATTCATGACATTCAATCACTTATCAGTTCTTTATATTATATGTACGTACATGAAATTGGTTTCATTATAATTTCTGATTATTCAGTTTAATGAGAGTTTCATTAGGTTGTGCCAAAAGTTGTCACACAATTATCATAATGCCATAAATATGCATGTATGTAGTATGTATCGGTTGTGCCAAAAGTTGCCACACAATTATCATAATGCCGTATATGCATGTATGTATAGGTTGTGCCAAAAGATGCATGCATGCATATGTATAGTCCAGAAGTTCCATTTGACTCGCGAGTAGGGGCTTTAACCTTTCAAATTTAGAAAAAAGCCAATTTTTTATTTGAATGGTCAATTTCTCTTAAAATCATGGATATTTTGTCTATAAAATGGTAAAATTTAGTCAAAAGTATCAAAATGAACCTTCAGATTCAGAAGTTAGTGGAAGCCCTGATAGTCTACCCGCATACATATGTTTGACAATCCTTATAAAGCGTCAAGTATCAAAATTCTATGTGATAAATGATGAATATGTTGCTATAGGTTACCTGATATTTCTAACGGTATCTGATCGTGACTATAGGTTATGTTGTCTCATCTATACTAGATACACAGGTGTTCTGGATGAATAATATATCATATTCACCTTGCTGTCTCTCAAATCAATATAATAATGAGAAATAACTAGGCAAGGTTTCAATGAGTTCCTTATTGATCAATCATTCATGTAGAAAAATATAAGTACATGAAGATTATACTATTATATTTCTATCTTGGTTGTCATGGTTATTTTAGTGATTGCTATGTTTTTTCCGGTTTAACACTGTTTCTCAACAATTTTCAGCCATTTCTCTAGAAAAACTTACTCACATGAAACATATGTGTATATACATGTATTATATTTTTATTCTGGTTGTCATGGTTATATCAGTCACTGAAACAGATGAACTATAAAAATAGACCCTCATTGATAGCTGGAGCCCGGCAAAATTAGTTTTGTTGTGTGGTTTACAGCTTTAATAAGAACGGTCACCGAATAGAACAAAACAGAAAACGGCTGTATATTCTTTTTACTCTATTGACATTTATAATAATTAGTAAAGTTATCTACATTTTCATACAGGGATAGCCAGCTTGGTGTGGACAACAAGTTCAATATAAGTACAAGCCTATGTCAGAAATACCCGATCATTACGTGCACACCTGTTGCCAGCACTTAAACTGATCATTGATTAAGAGAGACAAAAATAATGATTTTTTTTTGTAAAATTCATAAATTTTTCAAAAATGTTTATTTTTATTTTTTACTCTTAATCAATGATACAGTTACCTGTGGTTGCCAGTGGTGGCCAAATGAATGAGTCATCCATTATTGTCTAAAACCCTAAATGCTTGTATGTATTTCTATTGAAAATTGATGTCCCTGTCATTGACCTTCTGCTGCTTTAGAACATAAAACTTTTATTTCAGTGGCATTAAATGATAGAATGTGGGTGAGTGATTACCGCCCAGCCGTTTATTTGTAATGGGATCTGTACAGTCATTTTTTACTATATTTACTTTATTCCAGTCAGTCATTGACTTCGACATGGTTCTGAGTTTCGGGTACAATACTGATGTCCCTTTGACCTGTTGTAGTCATACACTTGTTATATAACACTGAAATCAATTATAACATATAAAAGTTCTAGAATCATCACAACATGTGTACAATTTTCAAAAACATTATAACATGTACACAATCTAAAATCTTCACAACATGTACAATTTCCAAAAACTTTATAACGCTAACGATCCAAGATTAAAGTTGCCCTGATATGTTGATAATTGTAATGTATGATTAGACCAGGTTATACTCAACTTTGTTTCCTTGCTAAATGAAGTTCTTTTAGACTCACTCACTCGTGATCACTCGCATTTTTGTAAATGGAAACATCTTAGAATGAATGAGCAGCACATCTATGTGTATTAAGGGAAAACAAAGGAGATGGATTTGTTTTATTTTCTCTGAAAATTGGTTCTGTAATGGTTTGTAAAATGTTACATTAACTTTCTAGACAAAAATCAGAAATTCAGAAACAAAATATGTGATAAAATGTTTCAATTTATTCTGCTATGGAAATATTGACAAGTATGAAATGTTGCACTTTAAAAGTTGTAACCGAATACATCAACTGTTTGCTGAAGAACTTCACAAGATGAAATAGAAAAGGGCTTCTGCTGATGGAAAACAGTGAAGTATGATAATGTCAAAGAAATTTCTAAGAAAAAGTGAGTAAGCGATATTTCTTATTGTTACTGAATAACCCTGATTGGAGGAGCGCATATGGACTCAAATGGTTATCTTGATTGGTGCTGTAACAGGCGTGGACACTGGGGTCTTTAATTGAAAGCGAATTGAATATAAGAGATATGGAGCATTTGGAATTACAATTTCTGTTCAGGAAAATTGAAAACAGTACATCCCATCTCAAAGTTTTAAAGTTACTGTAAACCTAGAAATTATTTTACGGGATTAAGTTTTGCGGAGTTTGCGATTGGCAGAATTCCGCGAAAAATTAAGCAGCTGCGAAAGTGCTAAAAACATTAATATGGAAAGCAGGAAAGTGAAAAACGTGAATGTTTGTAGTAACGAAAAAGCTGACGATTAGCAAAACACGAAAGTTAGTATTCGCAAAAGTAAATTGGTTTACAGTATTATATTCTATATGACTTCCAGTTTAGTACTCTGACTTGTACTGATTAATCTAATAAATAGATGATGCATGTTGATTGGTTCCTATCATGTTGATGATGATAAATTCACACAAAGTTTATAGAAATTACACAGAAATCTGTGATGATTATCAGCATGCATTGTTGTACAGTTTGTCATGTCAATACTCCAATCATGTCTCCCTTTGTAAGGCCATATCGCTAATATTTATCGTATTTTTCATGTTGTGAACTAATTAGTTGTGCATGTTATTGACATGTTAATATTCCAATGTGTGTAGGTTGAACTTGACTATTATCACTCGTCTGGAAAGGTTTAAGAATGTGTCAGACCTTCAAACTGACAAAAGGTTGAAAAGTAAATAATGATGATAGATGATGATGATGATGATGATGATGATGATGACGACGACGACGACGACGACGACGACGACGACGACGACGACGACGACGACGACGACGACGACGACGACGACGACGACGACGACGACGACGACGACGACGACGACGACGACGACGACGACGACGACGACGACGACGACGACGACGACGACGACGACGACGACGACGACGACGACGACGACGACGACGACGACGACGACGACGACGACGACGACGACGACGACGACGACGACGACGACGACGACGACGACGACGACGACGACGACGACGACGACGACGACGACGACGACGACGACGACGACGACGACGACGACGACGACGACGACGACGACGACGACGACGACGACGACGAAACATTTTTTTCGTGTTAAGAACCATTTCTTTACAATTTATGTTCACATGTGGAGTAAAATCAACATTATTGTCTCATTTTCATGGAAGGCGGGTTATAATAATGACTTGCAGGCGCACTTGCGAATCAAACCCGAATCGCACATTCAGCGATGAATTTTCTTTTTGACATAGTTGATAAAGATGTATGTTATTTGAGAAATAATGAATTTGTACCTGTGTTTTATTGTAGAATTAAACATGGTCAAAAGTTTGAATGCATAGTAATTAAATCACGATTGCATAGTTATACATAGACGAAATTGCTGGTTGTGTTAGAATACATGTTAATTATGCACATATCAATGTTTTCCTCCAGGGGGGAGCGGCGGGCTGACCCAGGGGAATTTGACATTTGTACTTTTTCAAAGTCTAAATTCCCACCCTAGAGCTAGGACAATTTGTCAAAATCCCCTCACTGGGAGATGCTTTACATACCCCCCGGGATCAAAATTTTGGCCAAAGTCAAAATTTCCCGGAACTCGGCACCAATCTTTCTGTCAAATTCCCACCTATCGGGAACAGCCTTCTGTCAAAAGTCCCGTGTATGCCCGCCGCTCCCCCCCTGGGGGAAAACATTGATAGGTGCATTAATATATTTAATATGTATCAATTAGTTGTTTTTGTTGTCAGTGAGTTATGCATCTATGACAACAGCTTGCGCTTTGTTACATCACTGAGTGTGGTTGCACAAACAACATCATTTAATGTTGTCGTAACCACGGTGATCATTAAAAATGAAAATATTCCTACATTTGATGTAACAACTCAAAACAGGAAAATTCTCTGATCCTGATATAATAAAGAAGAACAAAACTGGATCCATTTAGATCTTATTGACTAAATATTTAGTGACGGAGGGAAACGTTTAAACATTGTCTAGTTTGTGATAATGAAGCCATTTGTCTATGAAGTTTACATTCAGGCTTAAAATAAAATATTGTTTATTTCATCCCCTGTAACTATCTACGCTGCTGTCAAAATCGCCCCTACCTGAAAAAAAATATTCTGGAAGACAAAATCAATATTATTTCTGTATTATACGTAAAAATATTTTTCCTGCCTTTAAATATCTACCCTTTAAATATCTACCACAACCCAACTGTAAATGGCATGAGTCGTGAGATAAGAAACGAACAATATTTTATTTTAGGCCTCAGATTCTTTAGGTACAGTGGTTACATAAAGTGTTACACGGCTAGTGTTTTTTCTGCTCTTAGATGACTTTTGGCATATTTTTTCCCCCCAAACTGCTAACAGCAATTGCTGACAATATATTTGCCTTTATATGGTAATTGAGACAAATAATGATGTCACATAGTTTCAGAACATTTAGTGATTAATTTGTCTGTGTGGAATGGGTGTTAACACATTAATTAGAACTCGAGTCTAATTGTAGAAAGGCGTATGGCATACCTACCTGATTCATTTTCATTCTCCTCTGATAAAACGTCTTATATTTCACCTAATAAGAAAATCAATATCAATTCTGTAGTTTTCTGTTATGTATCATGTTGACTGTTTTGAGTATAAACTGTGTAATAAATAATAATTTACTCAATGATCCGTCAGAGGAGTTAATACTTCTCTAATATATTTATCTCCAGTTCCAGAAACCTTGGCATCATCAACTTTTTTTGTCCACGCAAACTACTCAGATAAATAATAATTTACTCAATGAACAGTCAGAGGAGTTAATACTTCTCTAATATATTTATCTACAGTTCCAGAAACCTTGGAATCTGACATCAGCTTTTTTGTCAATGCAAGTTACTGAGAGCAACCATTCATTGAATAATTACCAGAAACTTTCTGTCCATTGTGTTACCAGAGGTATATTGTCAGAAAGCGGGGATTTCTTTCCTTCTATAGCAGGGGCCGTTTACAGGTGGCCTCCCCTCAGGAAAATTATTTAAAATCATGCAGTTTTCCCCTAAAATCTAATTTAAATCAAGTTTTTTCTTCCCCTTTTGCAAAAATTATGACTTTTTTCCCCAAATTCAAAGAAAAGGCCCCTTAGTCCCCTATACTCTTGGAAAAAGGCCCTGGAAGATATTATCACCTGACTGAGGGCCATGAGTCTGATAACAGGACTGGAAAGTCTAAAATGCCACTTAAATTGTCTCCATAATTAGATTGTAATGTTTAGTATTGTCTTCATTAAAATAAGTAGTGAAAACTTATGTTTAACAATAACTCCTTATTTAATTTTAGTGACATTTCATGTCAATAATGTCATAAATTGTGTATTAAATCTATTTCGACTTTTTTATGACAAAATCACATATTCCACAAATTAGCTTGTGATAAGGAAACTAATAAAGTTGAAAGTTAATCTGGTACTGTTACCATTATAACAATTAAAGTTCAATTAAGTACCAAATGAGTGATTTATAGAATAAGAACTTAATATGCTCTTGACTTATCTTAACTCTTAATATCTGATGGAGACTCCACACTTGAAGTATGAACTACATTATCCTTTGTCATAAAAACATAGTTAAATTTGTATTTACAGAAATAAAATGGTGATTAATAGATGTATTTATAATCATATCAATTCACTCTTTTTGAATGTTATCAGAGGAAGGAATTAGGGATGAAAGTGATTTCTATGATTTATTGATTTATTGAACCTTAAAATTTACTGCTTCAACACTTCATTAAATTAGATGAACTTTTTGGTTTGCTTGAATATGTAAAAGGGGCCTCCCTGTTCGGTGTATATGGCATTTGTTGTTTGTGAAATGTATAGTAGAACTTGTCCAGTGCAGACCTGAGACTCTAATTAAAGCAATAACCTTTTTAACAACAGCTCCAAAATATCCCCAAGCCGATATTCACTATTGATTTAACCTCTGTAGAGTAACAACCTCTAAACAACTAGCTGTCTATATTTGCAGCTTCCAAAGGGTATTGTTCTACAGAGGTTGTACTGCATATAACTTGTCTTTGATATTGATCGTCTGACAAGCTCAGTTGGTAGAGTAT
Source organism: Spisula solida (assembly GCA_947247005.1). Lineage (NCBI taxonomy): Eukaryota > Metazoa > Mollusca > Bivalvia > Venerida > Mactridae > Spisula > Spisula solida. The sequence continues at coordinate 34,794,920 of OX365944.1, read as the reverse complement.
CTGACTTACAAGTAGAAGGTCGCAGGTTTGAGTCCTGCATCAGACTTCACATTTTTCCCATCATTTTGTTGTTTTTAAGATGTTGTATTATGGGATTTTTAAACTTTTCATAGAGTCTTTGAAACTGATGAAATGTTCATTACACCTAGATAATGGTGTTTCATGTGTTAATTTTGTGTCATAGTTTGACGCTTTATAAGTCCTGAAAACTTATTTGTTGATTCAACATTATATTTACGTGAGAGCATCTTAGTTGTCGAGACAATGTGTCCCAAGTTGACGTTCTGTCAGAATATTAGGTATTATTACATACAGGCCAAATCGATCAGTGTAATACAAATCGACAGATTGCAATTTCCGAATCATACATGTCTGGTTTTCCGAATCCGTATCATGCATGTCTGACGTGTTATATGCTGAACATATGCCAACTTCAATGATGTCACGACGTAAACAATTGTCTTTTTATGAATGGGCTTCGTGTTATATGCCGAAAATATGCCGACGTTCATGACGTCAATGTATACACATCAAACGCATTTTCGCGCGTAAAAGCGCTTTTTTCACTTTTGAAGGTATATAATAAAAGGAATAGTACTGCAGTGGTGTTGATCCGTTAAGCCATATAACCTCTCTTTGCTTGCGCCATACCGCATCTCACTCGATCTAGCAGTCTCGTGAGATACGGCATTTCACAAGCAACTCGAGGTAATACGGCCCAACGGATCAACACACTGCAGTGATATTCCGTATTTATACCGTCTGTTAATAGGAGTATTTCTTGTGGTAATTACCTCATTTGGTAATAACCTTGTTTGGTTAAATAGCCTGGACTGGGATTCACAAAGCATCTTAGAGGAAAACTTCATCAAATTGAAGAATAACCAATGTTTTCTTAGTGATTATTATAGCAGCTCTGTACATTAAGCTTTTATTAACACTTCGTAAAAAAATTAATAATCGTGTTACTTAAAATACACTTCTATAAAGACATTTAGGTTTTCTACTCATAGTTAAGTTGCTTTGTAAATACCACTAAAGTCTTGTTGGTTGTAATGTTCTTGTCATATTTTTCTTCTATTTATGACAGGTGCTTGTTGAGGTCATATTACAAGCCACGACCCTACCTGCAAGTCCTTTGTTCTAATGGCCGCCCGCATGTTGTCAGGTGAAAAAATGAATGCTGTATCACTGAGAATTATTTGATCAAGATATTAAGGGTGAAATTCAGCAATTAAATTAAATCAACTATATTTAGCTATTCAAGCATGAATATTTGATCCTAATTTGATTGAGAGATCAAAGGTGTTGTCTGATATGGTTGTATAAGGCTTTTTTCTGATGTCTTAAGCTATTCAAATTGATGAGGCGGGTCCATCCTTTTTATGTGAGTGGTCGAATGTAAACGGATCAATGATATGCATACAGGATCAATTGTGTGCTATATAATCACTATTTATATAGCTCACATGGTTTGCTCCGAGTCACTTGCAGATTTTTAGCTCAACTTTTCGAAGTAAAAAGGCGCAACTATTGTCATGACAGGATTGTGTAATCCTCTGCGTATGCGTTGGTCATGTTTATGTCAGTGTCATATAATAATAGGTATCCACTTCCACAGATTAGCAAGTACGAGTAAGTAGAGCGTTCAGCTCTTGTATACAGAGAAAGTCGAGCGTTCAGCACTCATATGCCGAGAAAGTCGAGTACTCAGCACTCGTACGCCATACTCTTGTTATTGTGACAGTTTCCTCACGGATAATATACATCATATTTATATTGTTTCTATTTTCAGACTGTGTATCAACCATTTACAGTCAATGAACATCCTCATCTAAGAAAATGTGCCAACCAGTCCATATTAGTGTATTGTTACTGTTAACTTTCATATTTCAAGGTAGGTTAATTGATGGCTACGTCCGTTATCATTATCCTCTAATTGGAATAACAATGCACCAACGGCAACATCCGGTCTTCTTCCCCTATCATGTCTACAGTATGTTCATTCCGTGAACGTATGCTATTATTTATGTCATGTTATCAAGGCATTTACATTGAATACGCTTATGTAGTCGATTATCTGGTATTTGTTGACTAATTATGACAAAAACGTTCACGGAATGAACACATTGTAGTCACAATAGGGGTAGAAGACCGGATATTGCCACACCAACTTTGATATTGTTTTCAAAATCTGTTACCACTCACCTTATTGACTTGATCATATAGCAACCCTGGTTGTTACCGTAATTGTACTGTACGTTCCGCCTCACCCTATCATCAGGTCAGCACCCAATTAGTGTTGTCACCATATACTGCATTGTTATAGATACCTCAGAAAGTGAGCAGATGAAGACAATCTGACAGGAAATTAGGGATCGGCAATTTCTGTTTGGTTGATGCTAATTGCTATTTTTATATATTAACTATATATATCTGAAACCTTTATGACCAGCAGACTCGATGTCTGCTAATTTGATTTGTTTGGTTGTCATGGTTTCCATGAATAACAATGCTATACATATATGATTTATGATATCATTATATAATAACGTCTCTTATAATAGTTTTATAATATTACATATGATATATATTTATATCATTAATTGTTTCTTGGGGTTTAAGGCCATTTCCCAACAATGTTTTAGTTATATATAGCAGCCGATTGACTTACCCTGATTTCATTGATTGTACGAGGGGTGATCAACAAATACGCGGAAAAATGCTCTGAAATATTTGTTACGTGACCAATTTGAAAGAAAATTGGTCTGGTTCTAGATTGGAGAATTACGAGTACATACCTGTAAAAACATTAAGCCTAAAGAATTATTTAGTGAGACTAACATAGAAACCGCAACGTCACTATGGCTACACCGGCCCAACGTCATCTCAACGTCGTTACATAAATCATTGTCCATACTCATTCGTGGCACAATTCATTATGTATAACGCATTTAATGATTCTCAAAATATAGTTATACGACCAGATACAATTCCTTGATATGTCAACTGAAACTCATTTATTTTTCTTTGCAACTTGCAAGTAAATTATCAGAAATAGCTGTGGGAGAACATTAATACAGATTATGTAATTTGACGTTATTGACGTCGTATAGCCCATTCGCATATTGGCATTGATTTCACATGACTACATATGAGAGAATATATAAAACAGACACCAGTTGTAATATTGCCATTGGTATTTTATGACATTTCGTTCGCAACACAATTTTTTAGCAGCCGATTTCTGTATCACACTCATTCTTAGACAATGACTTTAATGCAAGAGGCTCTAAAATGAAATTTTGACGTTAAAACATTTTTTTGAAATAATGAATTTAATGTTATATCATTGCATATTCATAACCCACCCGTTAGAAAATGATAATATTACAAGCGCACGAATGATACGTCATCGTTTGCTACGTACAACGTTGGAAAATATGAAAATTTGGGCCACATGATGTCGAGTGACGTTGCCATAGGAAACCTAGTTCGTTCTGATTTTGGTTAATATTGATGGTCAGCGGTGAATCAATTTGAAATAAACTTATTTTCATGTTTAGAAAGTTTCATCGACTTACAATGACAAATAAAGAAATGACAGCACTTTTCCGTGTATTTGTTGATCACCCCTCGTAGTATCCAATTACTACTAACTTAAATTTCCGCAAGGAATTAAGCTGCAACTTCTCCACATGTGGAGGAAAATTGACATTGTCGCCAAATTTTCATGGAAAGACTATGACCTGCGGCGACTGTGAATCAAACCCAGATCACTAACGAACATTCCAGCATACAAACCACTGGACTGCGACCATGAATCAAACCCAGATCACTGGGGGGCATTCCAGCGCATGAACCACTGGACCACGACCGTGAATCAAACCCAGATCGATTGGGGACATTCCAGCGTACGAACCACTGGACCGCAACCGTGAATCAAACCCAGATCGCTGGGGGACATTCCAGCGTACCAACCACTGGACAGCGACAGTGAATCAAACCCAGGTCACTGGGGGACATTCCAGTGCTCGAACCATTGGACCACGACCGTGAATCAAACCCAGATCTCTGGGGGACATTCCTGCGTACCAACCACTGGCTAGCGACAGTGAATCAAACCCAGATCACTGGGGGACATTCCAGTGCACGAACCATTGGACCGCGACCGTGAATCAAACCCAGATCTCTGGGGGACATTCCAGCGTACCAACCACTGGCTAGCGACAGTGAATCAAACCCAGATCACGTGCACGAACCATTGGACCGTGACCAGGAATAAAACCAAGATCACTGGGGTTCATTCTAGCGCACTTATTACCACTGGTCCACAGCTGGAGTCCTTATATCATTGACAATTCATCAAATATCTTGCCCTTGTATGAACATCAGGAAATGTTGCTCTGTACATTGTCTGTATCGGACACCAGGTGGCGCTATTCTATCTCTTCCTGTTAACAATAATAACGTGCCAGATCTCCTGTTAAGCTGACTTAATAAATGTATTTAATGACAATCGGTATTTAAGATTGCCTGCTGAGGCTGTATCTGGCATGATGGTTTTGAATTGATTGGCATTTTCACAGAATATAAGCTTATGAAGCACTGGGAGACATCTCCTGTTTTAGGATACGATGATAGAAGAGTTTATTGCTATATTATTGATCACAGTGGTTTATCTGCATGGATTCTCAGAAATATGGCAACATTAATGATTTTTTTAGAATTAATGAATGATATTATTTTAATTGATTGATTATGTACCATTAGTTCTCTGTTAGTTATAGGCGTGGATTCTCAGAAATATGGCAATTAACATTCATGATTGTTTTGCTTTAATTAATAGTGAAATAATGCATGTACCCTTGGTTGTCTGTGAGTTAGTTGTATATTCTACCAGGCCGCAATCTCCCGAAGCATCTCAATCTGAGTCGAGATTATTCTCAATTACTGTAATGTGTCTTTGAGATAATTTCAATGGTAGGCCAGACTCTGAAAGTTGGCACTGCAAAACAGAAACATTGTTCTGAGTTTATTACAGTAAAATATTTTGAGAACAAACTTAAGAATGATCTCAAATTTATACTTTTGACCTGAGCAAAATCTCAATTTGAGTTGAGATTTCTACTTGAGATGCTTCGGGAGATCAGGGCCTGTATTTCTGGCATATTGCTTAATTTAGGGTTTTATTGTTGATAGGGATAAGGGGTTATGCCCATGAGGGACCCAAGGGGATGCAGAGTGTAAAAACAGAATACATGTACATGTAATTAAATAAGTGTCTATTTTCATTCTGAATTTATTGAAAATTAATTGTTGTGAAAAATATTGAAATTTTATTATTTTATTATTCTTGTTTAATAAATGGAAAGTCACAAATGTAATGCCTGTTCCAATATTCTTCCGATCACATGAATGATGAATGTCTATTGAATGATATATTTTCTGACCAATTAATCAAAAGTGCTTCATTTAACTTTGATCAACATGTAAATTTGACGAATGCCTCTTGCACTTTTAAACAAAGTCAGGTCAAAGCTGAGTTATTACAGCGGTGTATTACAATCTTTATGTACAAATGGCTTTATTACACTCCTGTAATGTCATACATGTGATTATATACAAATGTTTTACATGGTCTTTAATATACAGAGTTATCACCCTTGTTTCTTATCCATTTACAGAAAGTTAAGTCACACGATATGGACAAAAATAATCTTATTTAAATAGCCAAGGGGTGGTATTTAATATTGATCTTACTTGACTTAAAGATAAGGAAAACCAATCAGATCACACCTTATTAAACTTTTGGTCAGTAACAGCTAGGCAATATGATTGGCTATCCTTATTCTCCAATTAAATAAGATCAATATTGAATACAAGCCCAGGGGTGGTATTCAATATTGATCTTATTTAATTGGAGACTAAGGATAGCCAATCATATCGCTTGTTACTGACCAATAGTTTGATATGGTGTGATCTGATTGATTGTTCTTATCCTTAAGTCAAGTAAGATCAATATTGAATACCACCCCAGGTCATAATGTGTTCATTCTTACATTCTGTTCATCTCCTTATAATTGATCAGTCACAATGTTGATAAATTGGTTTTGATATCTATTACACATTTGGTGGGTGCTGTGATTATGGCTGTTTCTGACATACCAGTAAATTAAGTGCTTTTCAAATGTAATATGCATCAATAATTCAGTTAATATGTTAATATCATCAGTATGTTGACACATTTCATTTATCTTCCTCATCCACTCAGCTAGTGTATCAAAACTTCCTATTGTCCTAATGTAATTATGGCCAGTAGATAAATAGATAATTTTAGTTTGGGGACCATTATGATTATGATTATAATCAGGGGAGGTAACTGGGATGTCAATAATTCTGCATCAGGGCAGGTAAGGGGAATGTGGAATCCGGGGAGGTAACGGGAATGTGATTGATTCCCTACCAGGGGCGGTAAGGAGAGTATCAATGATTTCCTACCAGGGGAGGTAACGGGAATGTCAATGATTCCCCGTCCAGGGAGATAACAGGAATGTCAAATCGGGGGAGGTAACGAGAACGTCAATGATTCTCCATCGGGGGAGATAACGGGAATGTCAATGATTCCCTACCAGGGGAGGTAAGGAGAGTATCAATGATTTCCTACCAGTGAAGGTAACGGGAATGTCAATGATTCCCTGCCCAGGGAGATAACAGGAATGTCAAATTGGGGGAGGTAACGAGAACGTCAATGATTCTCCATCGGGGGAGATAACGGGAATGTCAATGATTCCCTACCAGGGGAGGTAAGGAGAACGTCAATGATTTCCTACCAGGGGAGGTAATGGGAACGTCAATGATTCCCTACCAGGGGAGGTAAGGGGAATGTCAATGATTTCCTTCCAGTGGAGGTAAGGGGAATGTCAATGATTTTCTACCAGAGGAGGTAACGGGAATGTCAATGATTTCCTACCAGTGATTCCCCATCAGGGAAGTAATGGAATTGTCGATAATTCCCTACCAGGGGAGGTAACAGAAATGTCAATGTCAGATTCCCCATCAGGGGAAATGGATTATACAGTATACAATTATAACAGAGAATTATCAATATTGTAACTTATAAATGGACTAATATAATCACTGCAGGCACAGTTACTGTAACATTTCATTGTCTGATCCTATTGACTAAGCATAAATAATTCAACATCATCCTTGCCTAGTTCTCAATTCTACAAGATTTACCTCCCTTTTCTTGAATAGGCTGCCATCTTTGAATAGAACTTTCTTATATCCTATGTTAACAGAATGAATCAGATGTAGGTTATAAACATTACATTAAATATTTTGGGCTTATTAAGGGTATTGCCTCACTTCTATTATTTCCAGCCTTATAATGCTTTTGTGGAAAAATTAAAACAATTTGGTGCAAATTTAAAGCTATCTTTAATATATTAGACAAAGCTTAGGTTTTCAAAGCTAATCCATTGGACAATGTGATTATAATTTGCCGTAAAAATTGATTTGAAGGTAATTGATTAATTAATTAACAACTGGCGTAATGTTAATTGCCGGATATTTTAATTACTGTAATTCATTCACGTGTCGGCCATAAGTTATTGAACTGTGACATTGTCATATCTCATTCCAGAAGCAAGTGCCATGATCCACTGTTACATATGATTGTAAAGTTCTTTGTTTCTATGAATATTTCATATGACTTGTCACCGACCTTACTCAATAACTTAGCAGGTTGCTAAGTTACATGTTTTGTTTGTATTCACTTAATGTAATTAAATTGTGATCTGGAATTGAGAAATTGGTTAAAGGGATGCATGTGTTATAACAGCAAGCTGCCAGCTGTCACTGCGGCTCATTATGTTGCTATTCCTCTGGGTGTATACATATAATTATTGTTATTCAATTGTGATGGAAGACATTCACTCAGCTCTTATGTCAATTAGCGCTGCCAAAAGCCTGTACAATAAAGTGCTTATTTATTAGCACCAATTAACCCTCTCTCCATTGAGACTCACAGGGAAGGGGAAGAATGGGCTTGCCTAAGTGTAAAAAAAATTAGTGTTGTTTCTAACAAGATAAATTTATACACCCAAATATGTACAACAAACAAAACCATTCTGAAATTCGACCTTGACCATTACCTACATTTCACATTTCATTTTACAAAAAGTTTTTTGAAAAGGGGGGTAATTTTCTTAATTTCTACCAAATGTGAAAAGCACTTTTTTGCATGTTTTACAAAAATGTTCAACTTTATCATTCATGTCCGTTCTAATTGTGTAATGGCTTTCATGGCATGTTTACTGTGTATTTGATTGCATTAATCACCTGTTAGGTTTGTGATATACCCTGGTATGGTTTGCTCATTTATCAAGATAAATAAGTTAAATATTTGTGTAAAACATCCGCTATTAATGTTTCCGTTATGTATCCTGTTTGTAACCAACCCCTCCCCCCACACACTGATATAGCAGTATACAGACAGTTATGTCTCTTATTTTCACCTGCCATGCACACAGTCATATAAACTTATAAGTCGTTCATAAACCCTCCCCGGTGGGTGGCATTGGAACCCTTGCCTTCTTGCATTGAAGAAACAGTGAGCATATACCAACTATGCCAATGAGGTAACGCTAAATGATTACCATATATTTTAATTTGTTAAACTAATTTTAGTTCAACAATATGACTTTTCTGTTACATCGAGTTAATACATAATTCATGATGAAACTGTTTATATATTTCAGTATCCTGTAATAATGGACCTATAATACTTAATGGTTCATCTGTTACCATCATCAAACGAGAAGATACTCCTATAAGTAAGTATATATGGGGTCCTGGGTAGTGTTTTATCAACGCACTTACGCAAATCATAATCTTACGATCAAATTTAAATTCTTTGTAATTTATTAAAAAATATAAAGTGCGGTAAATGGAGCTGTAATACTAATAATGATTCAGTTAAGGAACTCCTACGAACAGTATCCGTCATCAATTTGCAATTGTTAATGAATTATAAAGAATTTAAATTTGATCGTAACTTTAAGATTTTCGTAAGTGCTTTGATAAAACAGTACCCTGCACACCAGGGGTGGTATTCAATATTGATCTTACTTGACATAAGGATAAGGACAATCAAATCACAGCATATTAAAATCTTGGCCAGTAACAGGTGATGTGATTGGCTATTCTTATTATGCAATTGAATAAGATCAATATTGAATATCACCCCAGGGGTGGTATCCAATATTAATCTTATTCAATTGCATAATAAGAATAGCCAATCACATCACCTGTTACTGATTGACTATTCTTATTATGCAATTGAATAAGATCAATATTGAATATCACCCCAGGGGTGGTATCCAATATTAATCTTATTCAATTGCATAGTAAGAATAGCCAATCACATCACCTGTTACTGACTAAGAGTTTAATATGGTGTGATCTGATTGGTTGTCTTTATCCTTAAGTCAAATAAGTTTAATATTGAATACCACCCCAGGAATCATTTGAAAGTCAGATTGACTCGAAAACAAGAATATTCCTCTGCAGAATAGACAATTTATTTCATGAAAAAAAATATGTTGACTTATTGATGGCATATTAATTAGTTGTGGTCATTTAAAATTTCATGTAGCTGAATTTTAAAAATGTTGGAAGCAGAGCGTGTGTTAATCATGGCACACGAAACATTCTTTCATCTTATTTTAAGGATTCAGCATAAAAGCAGGTAATGTTAGGTGGTTTAGAGAAATAGTGTATTAATAATTAATTTAAGTGTCTTCTAACTCATGTTTGACTATATTAATGTTGTGGTCCGAGTAATGGACATAATTACATATGAGTGACATGTGAAGTTTTTTCTCCATCACAGGATAATTCTATACTTCGTTTGTTACAGACACTGTTATTGGTAAGCTTAAAGCCAACGACTCGGATGGTCCACAGGAGCTAGAGTTCTCCATACCGGTAGGACATCCCACAGAATCCCTGGTCAAACTGGAAAATGTTCGTGGAGTCAGTGCCAGCGCTGAAGGAAGATCTGTTGATATTGTATTGATAAAAGAATTGGATCGAGATTATGCTGTAAGCGCCATTTTCTGTCTGTTGCAGCTTTCTGTAAAAATGTCTTGGTACCTTCTTCACCACGTATAAACCAAATCACTGTACTCATTATTGAAATCCTCTATAATTCAACGTGTATTCATTATTGTGATTGAAACATCCGGTGATTTTCCATCACTGTACTCATTATTGCAATCCTATATAATTCAATGTGTACTCATTATTGTGATTGAAACATCCGGTGATTTTCCATCACTGTACTCATTATTGCAATCCTATATAATTCAATGTGTACTCATTATTGTGATTGAAATATCCGGTGATTTTCCATCACTGTACTCATTATTGCAATCCTATTTAATTCAACGTGTACTCATTATTGTGATTGAAACATCCGGTGATTTTCCATCACTGTACTCATTATTGCAATCCTATACAATTCAATGTGTACTCATTATTGTGATTGAAATATCCGGTGATTTTCCATCACTGTACTCATTATTGCAATCCTCTATAATTCAACGTGTACTCATTATTGTGATTGAAACATCCGGTGATTTTCCATCACTGTACTCATTATTGCAATCCTATATAATTCAATGTGTACTCATTATTGCGAATAACTGGTAGTTGACTCGTTTATACACTGTGTTCTTTATTTATGCTTAATGATAAAGTTTCTCCTTAAAGTGTTCAATCCAAAGTCATAAAAAGCGGTACTGGTATATCTCGGATTATCTCCCTTACTTAATGCTCAGCATAGTTAGTTCTAGGGTACTGTTTTATCAAAGCACTTACGGAAGTCGTAAACTTATGTCCAAATTTAAATTCATTATAATTCTTTTAACAGTTACAGATTGTGGTAAAGGTTTGTTCAATATCAATTATTATTCAGTTCCCAATAACGAGGTTTTAAATAACAATTAAGAATTTAAATTTGAAGGTAAATTTAAGAATTCCTTAAGTACTTTGATAAAACAGTACCCAGGTCCCTGTTGGTTTGCCCAGTGTTAGGATAATATGACTCAAGGATAGTCTCCATAGGACAGAAATAATTTTGAAATAATGTTGAAATAATGTTTACTAATGAGACATAAAACAATCTAGTAAAAAATATACAACTTGGGTTGGTGAACAATCTTCATTGTCCATATATAACAAACCAATTTAACAAACTTTCCACTATTTTAGTTCAAACTGTTACTACATGGTGACACCAGTCTGGTTTGGTTCTAACCCTAGGGAGTGACATAAGGAATTATATCTAAGTAAATCATGATATTTCTCAACAAAATGTCAAATTGAATGTTGTTTCTGTCCCTGCAGTTATGAGAGCAATAATATTGAAGATTTGAGTCTGCTGTAACAATATTAACTTGCAATATATTAATAATTGCAATATTAAAAAGCAATGTTGCATTCGAGGGGCTATCCAAAATTATGTGAAGATCAATGTCAATAATGGAGAAAGGTCTCTTTTAGGTAAATTTCATACTGATCTGAGATAAAAAATTTAGAGCAAAAGTCTACATAATTCAGGATCTCTCGTTCGTACCCTATCTGATTTGAAATAAACTTCATAAAGCAAAAGTCCACGTAATTCTAGATCACCCGTTCATATTCTATGAGATCTAAGATAAACTTTTTAGAGCAAAAGTCCATGTTATTCTGATTCACACGAGGGTTTGGAGCAAAAGTCTATGTTATTCTGAATCACACGAGGGTTTAGAGCAAAAGTCCATGTTATTCTGATTCACACGAGGGTTTGGAGCAAAAGTCTATGTTATTCTGAATCACACGAGGGTTTGGAGCAAAAGTCTATGTTATTCTGATTCACACGAGGGTTTGGAGCAAAAGTCTATGTTATTCTGAATCACACGAGGGTTTAGAGCAAAAGTCTATGTTATTTTGGATCACCCCTTGTGTCTGTATATCAATTGTCTGTTATTTTATTTCCATGTTGAATTATGTTTTCAGGCAAGTTCGAAAATAACACTGAGATTTGTGATAGAGGATGATCCAAACAGGGACGGGAACAAGGTAAGATTTGGGTTTTGTCTTGTCCCTAAAGCCTAGGTCCCACTGAGCATTTTATGCCTCGGCTATGTATTCCCGATTGAAATTAATGGGCATTCAGGACATCAGGAACAGGTTCCTTGTGGTCAAGGGGAAGCTTCGGGAAGTCATGAGACAGTTTATGATATCCGAAGGAATTTTAATGAATCAGGTGGTTTCAGAAGAAATTAGGAGTACATCCCCGATGTGGAATTACTCAGTGGGACATATGCTTAAGCATTTTTATCTGAGTTAAATATCAAGTCAATTTTTCCATATCGGATTGGAATCAAAATGGATTTTACAAAACAGAATCATCAATCTGAGCTTACTGCAGTAAATTTCAAAAGCTCCAAGAACAGATTAGTCTTAGGGGTTTTCCTGGTGCTTTTGGGAACAGGATACTGAAGTGAACATAGTAATTGGCTGGCTTAGAACCAGAAGGTTGTAAGTCCTAATACTCTGGCATCACGAGGCAGTTCTTATGAGCCTATTTTCATAAAAATCGGAAGTGGTCATGTTGACCAAACTAAAGTTTAAAAAGCTTGTTTTTCCATAAAGAAAGAGTAGTTTTCAGACAGTTTTTTCTTGTTTTCTCAAAATATTGATTTTGTAATTCTAAGCCAGCGAATTGTTTAGCAACAAGAAGCTTAAATCAAGGTCATCCTTTTCAATGTACTCCAAGCAATGCTTTTTGATCAGTTAAGTATTGAAATACTCTCTGGTGACGTTGGAAAAAACAACAATACAATGTCTAATGATTGAGCTTCAAATGTAAAAAAAATAAGACATGAATATTCATACACTTGGGGGAAAATGATCATACTTTCCATTGGGAATGGTCTTCTTACTTTGGGAATAGGTCAGTTTTCGGGACCTATAGAAGTTGTAGGAAAACCAAGGAGTCTCAATCCACTGTATTGATGATTATGCCTGGATTCAAAAGTATTCCAATACAATATAATGATGCAATGTTTGAAATGTATATAAGTTTGCTGTGGAGGTTGCTGATTGGCTGGTATTTGTATAGATGGTTGCTGTGGAGGTTGCTGATTGGCTGGTATTTGTATAGATGGTTGCTGTGGAGGTTGCTGATTGGCTGGTATTTGTATAGATGGTTGCTGTGTAGGTTGCTGATTGGCTGGTATTTGTATAGATGGTTGCTGTGTAGGTTGCTGATTGGCTGGTATTTGTATAGATGGTTGCTGTGTAGGTTGCTGCTTGGCTGGTATTTGTATAGATGGTTGCTGTGTAGGTTGCTGCTTGGCTGGTATTTGTATAGATGGTTGCTGTGTAGGTTGCTGATTGGCTGGTATTTGTATAGATGGTTGCTGTGTAGGTTGCTGATTGGCTGGTATTTGTATAGATGGTTGCTGTGTAGGTTGCTGATTGGCTGGTATTTGTATAGATGGTTGCTGTGTAGGTTGCTGCTTGGCTGGTATTTGTATAGATGGTTGCTGTGTAGGTTGCTGCTTGGCTGGTATTTGTATAGATGGTTGCTGTGTAGGTTGCTGATTGGCTGGTATTTGTATAGATGGTTGCTGTGTAGGTTGCTGATTGGCTGGTATTTGTATAGATGGTTGCTGTGTAGGTTGCTGATTGGCTGGTATTTGTATAGATGGTTGCTGTGTAGGTTGCTGATTGGCTGGTATTTGTATAGATGGTTGCTGTGTAGGTTGCTGATTGGCTGGTATTTGTATAGATGGTTGCTGTGTAGGTTGCTGCTTGGCTGGTATTTGTATAGATTGTTGCTGTGTAGGTTGCTGATAGGCTGGTATTTGTATAGATGGTTGCTGTGTAGGTTGCTGATTGGCTGGTATTGGTACGAGCATGATCTTGCATCGTACAACCTTTCATGGTAATAGGGGTGGAACAAGCCATTTTCTGATTTAATGGTCTGTGAGATTATATACTGTAAAATCATTAATATTCGTGGGGGATTAAATTTCGTGGATTTCGTGGATGACCTCAACCACGAAATCAAATCCCAACGAATAATTTTACCAACTAATCAATATGTAAATTGACAAAGTGCAAATTTACCGCGGCCGCCATTTTTGTACAGAGCTCGTTTTTCCTGTATATGAGTCTAGGATTAGTGCAGATTTTCACCCGATTTTTTTTTTGCTGAAATACGAAATCCACGAATTTACGTCCCCACGAAATGGTCTTTTTCACAAAAACCACGAAATTTCATCCCAACGAAATTAAATGATTTTACAGTATGTTTATTTAACTCCGCATGGTTGTGCAATACCATGGTCCTCTTTGAATATTTATATGATCTGGGCTCCCAATGCATGCATAATACATACATGATGACGTCAGCATAATTATAACATAGACACATTGATTAACAGGGTATATTTCAAATATATTACGTGCATCATTTATATTTAATGGTATGTTCTTGATCAAAGTGTGTTTATAATTCTAATGACGTCCCACGCGGGGATAAAAATGTTCTTTATGGTTGATGATGACTCCAAGAGTTGACTGCAGTCTGGCAGCTATACGATCTAACCTATAAAATTTCAGGATTACCTGGTACATGTTTTATGGCCTGATACTGTGTTAATTGTAGGGAAAGGTCATCAATAAGTTTAGTTTTGCATTGTTTTAGCTCACCTGTCACAAAGCTACAAGGTGAGCTTTTGTGATCACTCTTCATCCATTGTCTGTAATACTATGTCTGTCCACAATTTGCTTTTTTAGACACTATAGAGCGAACAATTTTACCCTTATCTTTATGAAACTTGGTCGCAATGATCATGTCAACAAAATCTAGACCAAGATTGATATTGGGTCACCTGGGGTCAAAACGAGGTCACTAGGTCATCATAGGTCATCATAGATAAACCTTTGTGTATGAATTAGACAACAGTAGACATACTGTGTCCGAAAAACTGAGCTGAACTGGTGAGTTTAATTACCGCCAGTAGAAACAATGACAGAATATCCAAACAAAATACGATATGGATCATGCATTGATTAATATACAAAATCTGGTCTGAAAATATAAAAAATAATTCATAAAATTATGAAGACATGACATGAAGTACATTGTGTATCCCTATTATTTAAAATACAACTATAAAATTGTTGTATAACTCTGACCAGGTTACAAATACACTGTTGCATGTTAGAATTCCATATAGATGATCACCATTGCATGTATGTTGATGATTGGCTCGGTTCTAATAATGAATAATTGATTAATACGCTAAGAGGAAGTTTATAATTGCCCTTGAGATTCCTATGTTCAATAGCAAGTTGAAGACATGACATATATCTTACGTACCCGGTGTAAAATAATTATTAGGGGGGGGGGGTGAAATAGACCAGATGGGGGAAAAAGGCCTGGCCTGATCTTTCCCCGGGGAAAAACTAGACCGGCCCAATTATTCCATGGGGAAGAATTGGCTGGCCCGAAAAACTGGCCGGGGGGGGGGGGGGAAGACTGCTACACCTGTAATGATTCTTAATACAATTATTTAAGTATTAAATTTTGTTACTTTTTCACTAGATATATATACAAATGTACATGTTATGTCATTGTACAAAGGAGTTGACTCTACACACTGGTCTGCTGATCCTAGCCCTGTGGTTTTCATGGAATACTACTCAATTATAGAATATATGTGGTCCCATTGACCTCTGGTCATTATAATAATGTAAGACAATGATATTTAAACAGGATCTAAAAAAAAATTACAAAATGGAGCATATAAACTGACGATAGGCATTGTTAAATAAAATCACATTAACTGATAAATAGAACAAAAACAAAGAATATAATACAGTAAAAGTTAATTATTATATTTAAATGCTGAATCGGCAGTTAAGGACCACCTGGAACTCTGTTAGACCAGCAGGATTCGATAAGCTACTGGTCCTTTAGGCCACCAATTGGAACATAAGGTTACATGCCAGTCCCTGTGTACATCTTTTCTATGGCAATACCTTGACCCAACACCAGACATTTATGAAAACATTCAATTGTCATGTAAAAACATTGGAATCATTCCACATGTTTGCGTAATTTAACAGATTTTCTTGATAACCTCTGACAAACAAAAGGGCGGAGCGTTCTCTACACAAGCGTCTGGTTACTGTAACTTACGTCCAACTTTAAATTCTTTATAATTCTTACAACAACTACAAATTATTATGTTAAAGAAATCTACAATATTAATAATAATTCAGTCAATGAACTCCTACAGAACGATACCTGTACATAATTTGCAGTTAATCCTGATGAAGGTCTTTGTGGAACGAAACCGGTAGATTAATAAAAGAAGTTAAACCTATACCTGTTGTTATTGACATCATGTTTCTGTTTACCATATTTGATACAGTCTATTATGTAGTTGTATAAGCAAGTTGAGAATATAAAATTTGAGCATAAATTTAATATTACTGTAAGTGCTTTGATAAAACAGTACCTTGGTTAATTAGATTGATTGGTATTGATGGCAGAAGTGCTGCACTCTAACCAGATGTGAAGCCTTAGGGTGATGACAACAGTAATGAATGATCAGAATTACTAAAACATGAGAAGTCTGAGCCAATTATCCTGACAATACTGTACACGTAACGCCTTTCTGCATTCCTTTATAGTTCAATCCTTAATTAATTTGTCTTGTGACATATAAATTATTAATACATTTGTATGTAATTTGTGGAGATGTCATTGCTTCTTAATATGATGTGTTCTGTAACTACATTACTGATACGTTGACGTACAGTAGAACTTTGATGCCTCGAACTATCTTCAGACTGGTAAAATAGTTTGCGCCATCTACCTGTACAAGTCAATTACTATCAGTGCTCAGTGCCCTCTCCCTCAATTAAATTTTCATTTTTATGCACCCCATCTTTGATGAGGGAGTATAATGCTTTGCACATGTTGGTCGGTCGGTCTGTCTGTCTGTCGGTAGATTTAATGGTTGCCGTTCAATAACTCAAGAACGCTTTGCCCTAGGATCTACAACTTTGTTGTGGTTGGTCATTAACAGTTGATGAACCCGATTGATTTTGAGGTCAGTAGGTCAAAGGTTAAGGCCACAATGACCTTTGCAATTTTTGACTATTTGGCTGCCATAGGGGCAGATTTTCTCAGTTTTTTCCATCTTTTACCTGTGTTTCTACATTAAAGATGTTCAATATTACAGATAATTGTACAGATACCGCTGTATGTTACTGATGTTAATGATGAGGATCCGCAGTTTGTACAGAACAGATATGAACATGATGTGTTAGAAGTATGTGTCATCAGTGTATAACTTCATACATTAACCATAATTATATTTCTATTGTACTGACTATAAGGCTAATGAGATCAAACAACGTTTGGTTAAGGAGTTTGTGTAATTAAAATACTTATTCTTAGTTAATGCTTTCATTATATCAGCCATTTTCAGAACTGTTACGTAAAGTCTAAATTCTTCAGTTGGTTGGTTCTTGTCATTCTCTGGCTGGTTCTTGCCATTAGTTTACTGGTTCTTGCTATTCTTTGACAAGAACTTGCCATTCTCTGACTGGTTCTTGCCATTCTCTGACTGGTTCTTGCTATTCTTTGACTAGAACTTGCCATTCTCTGACTGGTTCTTGCTATTCTTTGACTGGTTCTTGCCATTCTCTGACTGGTTCTTGCCATTCTCTGACTGGTTCTTGCCATTCTCTGACTGGTTCTTGCCATTCTCTGACTGGTTCTTGCTATTCTTTGACTGGTTCTTGCCATTATCTGACTGGTTCTTGCTATTCTTTGACTAGTTCTTGCCATTCTCTGACTGGTTCTTGCTATTCTTTGACTAGTTCTTGCCATTCTCTGACTGGTTCTTGCTATTCTTTGACTAGTTCTTGCCCTTCTCTGACTGGTTCTTGCCATTCTCTGACTGGTTCTTGCCCTTCTCTGACTGGTTCTTGCCCTTCTTTGACTGGTTCTTGCCCTTCTCTGACTGGTTCTTGCCATTCCCTGACTGGTACTAGATTTATTCTAAGAGTACTTTGTCTTTTATCAATTTGTACTGATTATTTCAGAGTGCTGCTATAGGATCATTAGTGACTAAAGTATCGGCATCAGATCCGGACCAGGGAACTGGTGGAAAAGTTAAGTATTCTATGGAGGTATGTATCTGTTGAATCTGGTAGTGTGTGTCGGTGATCATATACTCTTATGACACTATAAGACTGGATGGGGAAGTGGGGTACTGTGGTCCTTTGGCAGTTTGGTTGTTCCTTTATTGATGAAACATTTTATACATAAACTACTAACTTCCTGTTGCTTTGTTTTGTATCACCCCTAAATATCCCCTACTCCCCTGGAGTAATGCTTATAAAGGTCAGCAATTTCCTTGTATCACCTTTTAAAAATATTTCTTATCCCTTGCCTCCCTAGCTCACTTACCAGGCTGCCTCTTTTCATTTGAATTCCTGTTTTGGACATTGATGTTCAATATCATGGCTATACCTTATTTAAGAAATAAAATATGAAAAACCATAGTATATCGGCTGTTATACACTGGTTGTGAGTTCTGATGTGTAGGAATTAAACGCGAAGGCCATATCATTCGTAGGCCTGAGTGGTTAATAACAAAGCGCCAGGACCACAAACCATTGTACAACAAAAGGTATACTACCGCTTTTGAATGTTTTATTTCAATTCTTACATGATTTTAGCGTGCAATTATATATTAACCCTGTGTTACTTTGCGAGAGTATGTTGTTTACCTTACTTGTTTACCTGCTTGACGTCATAAAACGTGACTTCACTGTCATTGTAATATCAGATGATATGCAATGCTATTTTGTTCTTTGTCTATATAGGCAAAAGCGTCGAACACATTATATCCATGTTGCTACTAGTCCTGTGATATTATGGTATTTTCCATGTATTTCAGCCTGTCGGTCAAGCTATATCGGATGCATACAGGAATGCCTTTAAGATAGACCAGACAAGTGGTGATGTACATGTTAATGGTACCCTGGATGCTAATATTTACAACTACTATGAGTATACATTAATTGCTGCAGTATGTATCAATCAGTGTTAACACATTATATCTTATTATGACATTCATACTGATCTTGTTAAAATAAGTTTTTCTAATGCCAGTCAGCTTTCTGCTGAAACATAGTGGGCATAATGTGTGTTTCCATCCGGATTTGAACCTGGGTCGCCAGATTAGATGGCAAGCGCCCTAACCATTGTGTTACGGAGAGCCTCGGACAGTCATAATGGCCAAAGACTGATGGAAAATGCTACAGTACTGTCTGCATGAGGTCCAATAAACTGTACTTCCTGGCAACTCCATCAACATTTCACAAGACTTAGACCAAAGCTTATATAACTGTGTCAAGAAGGATTTAGGGTTATTGAGGATTCAGTGCTAGTAGCTAGCTCTTATATTATACTCCGCTTTTTGACAAAATGTTGTGCAGTAATAGTTGCCCAATTCAGTAGCAAAAGCGTGGGGTGGTTTTTTGAAAGCTGTGAAGTAGTATTTTTAGTGCTGATTTTTTAATGTTAAACTATCTCATAGTTTTAAAGCTTGACGAAGGTCAACATTTTGCTTCTTCTTTAAAAAAACTTGTACAGTTTCTGATTGATATCACATGATGTTACATTTTCAGGATGGTGATGGAAGGACGGGGAAGTCAGTGTTGTTAATTAAGATACAAGATGTACAAGACAAGCCACCTTACTTCACAAACTTACCATACAGTAAAAATATACTGGAAAATGTCTCACTGGTAATGGAACATTCCTTATCTTTATACCCCCCAGATACATAGTATATGGGGGCTATATTGGAGTCACGCTTTAGGTTGGTTGAGTGGTCTGTTCGCCGATCGGTTGGTTGGTCCATGCAAAGTTTGTCTGCGCTATTTCTCTGTAACCATTAGTGGGCTTTCAACGAAATTTTGCTCGACTGATTAGTTCTAAGTCTAGTTGTGCATTTCATCAGCACACGTTGGTCAGATCCATTTAAAGGGAGTTATAGCCCTTTGTTCTTTTACTTAAAAAAATGTTTTATTACACTTATAAGTTTTGTCTGCTCTTAACCTCTGTAACTTTGGATGGATTTCAATGAAAGTTTGCATTACTTATGATTACAAAGTTTCGTTGTGCATATTCTCTGAGAACATTTCAACAAAGTTATGACCCTTGATTTACTTGGCTAGTTGTTATGGACAAGACTTCAAGCAGGGCATAAGCGTTTATTAAATACAGTCCTGTTTCTTGTTAAATTTTTGCAATTTTGAGTGTGTTCGCGAGGTTCATTAGTGTCACTGTGGGGTGTTTGGGGTGTTGATTGCATATGGCTGTGGTTAGAATGATATTGTTGTATGCACTGAAAGCTCTTATATTAGTTGTATATATTATATTACAGAGTACACCAGTATTACAAGTCACAGCATTAGATGGAGATAAAGGCAATCCAAACAATGTCCGGTATAGCTTTGTTAGTGGTAAGTCATCCTGAATTACAGACATTTTTCCGTGCAAGCTATATGGTACATAAAAGCCATTTTGCAGTAGTCTTATTCCTAATTCTCTTAGATGTTTGTTGTTAAATATTCACTCTTTATTGTTGAGTATTCTTATTATTATTACGCCCCCATGTGAGGGTATATTGCTTAGCATGTGTCTGTCGGTTGGTCCGTCTGTCTGTTGGTCGGTAGACCAAATGGTTTCTGTTCAAAAACTCAAGAACGCTTTTCCCTAGGATATCCAAACTTTACATGGAGGTTAGTCATCAACAGTACATGAGCCCTATTGATTTTGAGGTCAGTAGGTCAAGGTCACTGTGACCTTCACCACTTATGACTATTCAAATGGTTTTCGTTCAATAACTCAAGAACTTGTTGCCCTAGGATCTTAAAACTTTACATGAAGGCTGGTCATCAACAGTATATGACCCTTTTAATTTTGGGGTCAAAGGTCAAAGTCACTGTGACTTCTACCATTTCTGACTATTTGGCTGCCATGGGGGCATACTTGTTTTACAAACATCTCTTGTTTTTATCTGTAAGTTGTCGTTTAATAACCATTTTCATAAATAATTATGTAAAGGTACTGTTTTATTGAAGCACTTATAGAAATCTTAAAGTTAAGCTTGTATCTAGGAATTCATTGATTGTATATTGTTTGATTTGTATTGTAGGAGATTTTACCAACTTTGATATAGATAGTTCTACAGGATGGATTACAGTGAAGTCATTGTTAGATCGGGATGCCCTTGATGTTAGACAGAGTGGAGGGGTATATGCTATATATGTCAAGGTATGTCATCCTATATACCTAGAATCCTACCATGTCCATATTAAATGCTTCCATATATGGACTTACTGTAAAATCATATTTTCGTCGGTATTAAATTTTGTGGCTTTTGATAAAACCCCATTTTCGTGGGGTCATAAATTAGTGGATCACGAAACATGGAAGGGTAAAACCATATTTTGTATTTGGGAGTTCAATATATAGTGGGTATTAGATTTTGTGGTCGAGTTTAACAACGAAAATTAAACTCCCACAAAAAATAATGATTTTACTATACATGTTATGCATAATTGTTTGTCTGTTTATTCAGGTTTATTATGCGGTTTTTCAGTTATATACAACGACTGCACTAATTTTCCCTTCTACATGTAGACGGCAACTTCTCCAAATGTAAAGGAAATTAACATTTTTGTCAAGCTTTCATTGAAGTGTATGTTATGCCATTTCACATTTTCCTGACTGCTTACACCCTGGTGCTGATTGTTTATTATTTTCAACTAACCTGTATGAAAATAATGTACACAATCTAACTAATCTCTAATCAGGATTCTGTAGATAAATCATAATTTTTTATGGATTACTGTCAACCAATTTACTTTCGCGAATACTAACTTTTGCATTTGGCTGATCGTTTGGACTTCAAAGTTTTGTGTTTTTAAATTTCCGGCAATGTCGATATTAATGTTTTTAGCACTTCCGGGGGACTTAATTTCGCGAACTTCTATCACTCGCGAACTCTGCGAAAGTAAATCGCGCAAAATAATTTTTAGGTTTACAGTATTAGATTGCTAATAACCTGTATGGAGATTGTGTTCACAATCTAACTAGTCTTTTACCAGGATACTGCAGGTATATGGATTAGAGGTATATGGAGGAAAGGGTTAAGACTTAATGCAGAATTTTTAAACTCAGAATTCTAATTTCAGGCGAAGGAAGTGGACAGCCTTGGTCAAGCTGAAAGTCTGATTACTGCTACAACACTTGTTACAATCACAGTAGAAGATGTCAATGATAATGGTCCATTGTTTAACTCACCGAGATATGAAGCATTTATTGTAGAGAACATGCAGAGTGGGGTACCTATCACATTTAATGGACCAGGATCTCTATCTGTCATGAATGTTAGCGATATAGATCAGGTATACTAGTTTAATGTGCTTTGACAATTTTTAACTTAAACATTTGCTTTTAAAATTTTCATTGAATTTTTATTCACAAACTAGAGTAGCCGACTATAATAATTGAACCATTTTTTCTATGACCATATCCGAAAAAATCATTATCCGAAAACTAATACAGTTCAGGTAAACTACCATCCTTGATTTGTAACTAACATATAGCTTAGCTTATTTTCAAGTTTCTCCATATCACCGTGTACAAACCAATTCACAGTATGCCTTATTGGGATACTATACAATTCAATTTGTATGACTTGTGATTGTTGTTGTTGTTGTTGTTGACGGCTATAGAGCCCGAATATCCGTCGCTAGTACGTTCTACGCAGGTAAATGGTTTCTCATAATGGCAAACAGGTAGTGTTTAAACATTGAAACATCCAGTGATTTCTTATTGCAAGACTCTATAATTCAGCCTGTACTCCTTATTGCAATAACCATAAGTTAACTCGTTTATACCCTGTGCATATGCATCATACATATATTTCTCAATCTTGTAGGGTGTGAATACTCAGTTTAGTCTGAGTTTAGAGAAAGACGGAGAACCATACATAGACTTCACACCTATACCAAGTCAGGTGTTTGTAGAATCCTCAGTATTGATACAGGTGGCTAACAGTACAGCTTTAGATTATGAGAAAGTTACTCAACTCACATTTCAGGTAATGCTTTATACATTGTTACCTCCCCTCTGTATTTAAATGGTTAGCACGCTCGCCGTCTAATCTGGTGACCCGGTGTAACGGTCTGTTTTATCCCCAGGGGGATAAACTGGGCCAGCCTGTTTTATCCCCCAGGCCTTATCTTCTGCACCCAAAAAAATATGTTTTTGGTTCAAATATGTATGGAGGCACTCGTATGCCTGCCATATTTCAGCAGAAAGCTGACTGGCAAATAAAGGCTATGCTCAGCATGTTACCAAAATAAGATATACCGCATATAGCTTACAATATTACATTTCCTGAATGATTCTGGAGTGAATTCTTGTTTACATAGTTATGATGTCAGTACTTGTGCATAAATTATTAATATACCATATTTATCCAGCGTTTTTTTCATGTATTTACCCGTTCAAAGATGTTGAACATTATCAAGAATAACATATGGTTTTAAAGATAAGAAATAGATTCTATTAAGCATGAAAGTCAAATGATATGGGCACTTGTAAATGAGTTCTTTTATACAATTACGTTGACTCTTGTTACCTAGAATATTTCAGTTATGTGCATTGTGCAATATAGGTTGACTAATCAAATGGTTGAGATACACTTTGTGAGCTTTAACATGTCGTAATTCGTATTGAAAAAAAAAAATAGGGACTTTCGAATTTTTTTGACTAAATGGAAAATTCAACTTTAGCGAGTCAAAATAATGAGGCTAAGCTGTATTTCATAAAAATGAAGCTTCGGGGTTAGTGTGCTAGAAGTGTAACCCGGTGATCCGGGTATGATTCCTGGTTACCTCAGGTTATATGTACCACAATTTTTTCAAATTTCCTCCACGTGCGGAGAAGTTGCTGGTTCCTTGTGGAAGAGCAATAATTTCAGTTTGTAGTATATATGTTGTATATATTATAATTTCATCTCCCACATCCCCTAAGGGGCCGCATAGAGTAATGACACAGCATTGGACAGGCTCATCAGAACAAGGCAAAGACTGAGGCTTATCGGTCAAGTTTTTCGTAGGGCTTAAAAAGTTGTGTTATAATGCTAGATTTTTACACAAAATAAACAGTTTGTGACTATATTTATTATTGCAGATTGTTGCCAGAGAGACAGGAACTGTAGAGAAACGATCCAGTAGTGCAGATATAACTGTCAGTATACGAGACATGAATGATAATACACCTGTATTTAGTGATGATACAGTCACTAATCTCAATATACGTGAGAATGCTACTGTAGGGACGGTACTTACTGTGCTAACTGTGAGTATATAAGTACATGTATATATATCATTTAAGTACATGTATATATATCTATGAATGATAATACACCTATATTTAGTGCTGATACAGTCACTAATCTCAATATACGAGAGAATGCTACTGTAGGGACAGTACTTACTGTGTTAACTAAGTATAAATACATAATGTATTTTCTTTGTGATGTAAATGGTTTTATCACATAACCTGCAGTCCAGCAGTGCCTTAAAGCTGTGCTGTAAATATTGTTCAGCACTCACAGACTTTGTAATAAATATTTAAATTAGTCTGACGCGACGTAAGCCAATCCATGCATTGATCTGTCAATGACGTCAGGATAAAACCAATGTCGTCATGACGTCACGCTCATTGTACAACTGAATTTTGTCTGAAGCATATGCAGCGTACTTCATCATTTTGAATGATGATGAGCGTTCTCTAAGGTTATGTGATAAACAGAATCCTACATTCGTGCTCATTACATACAAGTTTTATTTAACTCGTCGACATAAACAATATGACACTTGGCAAAGCCTCTTGTCATATTATTTTGTCCACTCATTATAATAAAACTTGTATGTAATGAGCACTCATGCAAGATCCTCTATATATAACAATATTTCGCTCTTTGATCCGAATATGGAACGTGTTAATGAATGACAAGAAATAACATCAATAATCTTGTCTGGTAGTCACAGTCGACGTACATCTTGCAACTTGCTTGCTTTAATTTACTTGGCATTTCTCCGGTTGATACTATAATACTTTTATCTATGATATTGCAGACCACAAGTCCTTACACACTGCTAACTACTGTACAGAGACACTAAACAAAGCTTGCACATCAATATCAATAGTAATCCAAGTCTTATAGGACTGTTGGGAGCAATGTCTGTACGATTTCATTTATAATACTCGTAATCCTGGTTTAAACAAATACAAGAAACTGTTTTCTCTGACGTTGCTAATGAAAATAAGCCTGTTGCTGATGGCAGAAAACTCTATCCTACATGAGTGTACATGCGCCACACAGTAGGATAATTTAGTTTCGGGATTTACGTGTTTTGACGATATTAAACTAACAAGACGAAC
This sequence comes from Spisula solida, assembly GCA_947247005.1. Taxonomy (NCBI): domain Eukaryota; kingdom Metazoa; phylum Mollusca; class Bivalvia; order Venerida; family Mactridae; genus Spisula; species Spisula solida. The sequence continues at coordinate 34,769,299 of OX365944.1, read as the reverse complement.
ATCAATTGGCTCTATACCATTTAAATAACATTTTCTTGTCCAAAACATAACAGCATAGTTTTATTTACATTATTATTCAGGATTGTTATGATTAAGAATGTACGGCAAATATCACGTTATGATGACGTCATTTTGGCGCCATAAAACCAACATGATAATTATAAACTCACATTTTTGCAAATTTCATCGCAGAGAATTAATACATCATGAGACAGTCGATGTAGGATAAGGATATCTCAATCCTCGCGTCAGAATTTTAACCAGGAACTCAGCAAGCCTCGTCCGTGGTTAAAATCCGACCCCTTATTCTTCATAGAAGCTCATGAAGGATTCTTATATTCCACTGGATAAAAAACAAGGCTGAGATGCTGATTGCATCTTCCCAACTTCCTTATATTACTCAGGGGTCCTATAGTTACGGATTTATCTGGAATTCCGGATTTGCTGCACTAGAAAGAATGAACTTTTCTGCAGAAAATAAAAGTTATTTGATGAAAACTTCAAAGAATTGACAGAGTTACGGTCATTTGAAGTTTCATAAATTGATATTTAACAATAGTTTTGCTATATGGATGTGTGCTAATGGCACCAAAACAGACTTGTGACTCATTGTTCTTTATTACGTAGTCTGTACAACAATGAGTGTTTCTTTATAATGCCTTAGTAACAGCATGTACATGAGTTATGTTGATAAATGCCACAGGACTCCGATATACATTTGCAACAAGACCATCACCACAGGACTCTGACATATGCAACAAAACCATACTGATTGCATAATTATGGTACTGAGTCTATGGTCACACTGCTCTAAATAAAACCAAACCAAATCATTACACCAAGTAAATTGAATACAGAATTCATAGCAATTGCTTTATAAAAAGTTGTCAATTGTCAGATGATCAATACCACAGATACAATGCTAGATTTGTCTAAATTATCTGGAAATATTTTAAAGTATGTTACTTGTTCCATATTATGACTAGGCAAAGAACTTCTAAACGCTAATAAATCTTAAACGCAAAAGATTACTACCCATGATGCTAACATTTATAGGAAACACATTTTAGTGTGTTCGGATAACTAGCAGTTTTGAGACAGAAACTTTATAATAAAAATTGTAAAGCACTTTAGGCTGCATGCTTAATAACTTGAAAACCTGGTTACTGGCCAATTTGGCTTTTACTGACATAAACTGACATTTATTGTCATAGATATTTCATATTTGTACATTATCAAACTGGTCGTACAATAGAACTCTGTTGTCATAGAATAACCTCTTCTGAGCAATAGCCTCTGACCTGAGATCCAGTTAGGCTGTTTTATTGAGGTTTTAAACTTTATTACGGCATCAATAATTGATAAATTATCATAAAGCTAAGTATAAAACAAAAAAGCAACAAAATTTGGCAAATAAAATGCTGATAATTATTAATCTAGATTCATTTTTAATTGAATACGACATGAAAACACAATGCAATAGAATATTATCAACATTGGAAGTTTTTGCACACAATTGACTGTGAAGTCTTAAAACAACTTGTAGAAATCCGTGAACTAGTACATGTTGCCGTGCTAGTATCTAAATGCTCAGACAGCTTTATATGCAAAGGGAGACAAGTCCACAATAGAATGAATCTACATGTATATCGGTTGGTTTATTGATTTATGAGTTACTGATGAGACAGTTTTTTCACAATAGACACAGAATTTAGGCTCGCTGCGTGGACACCTGAGACACATGTTCAATTTCTCAAAATCTGATTGACCTATTATGTATATACAGTACAACCTCTCCAGAGCCGGCCCTCTATAGAACAACAACATCTCTATAACAGCACCCTTCAAAATTTCCCAAAGCCAATATTTACTGTAAATTTAACCTTTGTCGAGCTACAACCTCTAAACAAAGGCAAATATTTGCAGCTCACAATGAGTGGTGCTTGAACGAGGTTGTACTGTAGTCATAATATAAAATGTACTATGGCTTTTTCATGTTTTCCAGGCATGTGTATTAGGCAGTATTAACAAGTATGTTTTATACTTACATTTCAGGCTACTGATGCAGACAAAGGCATATATGGAACTATCACATACCATATCAGAGGCAGCAATAGTGTGTAAGTGTTTACCGGTATATAGGTTTTATATTGTTTACATTTAATGTCACTGTTAAGTTTTGAATTATTTTTCGTCTAAAAGAATTTCGTGTGGTCTTATCTGAGATCCGTTGCTTCTGGGAAGTCATGAGTAAATTTATCATAATTTTTTATCAATTTCATCAAAAACATGACTTGTATGTAAAAGTAATCTCCTGTGTATATTATGATAAACGAACAAATGATGGAGCTTTTAAATTTTATCACAACCCATGTTTTAGGAGTGCATGCGGTAAACCTGTGCCAGAAATATCATTCAGCATGTCTGCAGAGTGCAATAAATATTTATATTAACTGTGACGTGACATTGACCAAACCATGCTTTAATTGGATTACACTTAAGTTGTCAAGACATCACATTTATTGTTCTGATAATTTGGTTGAAAACTATGCCGAAAGCATAATCATTTCGAAAACCATGAGCGTTTTCTCAAGTTTTGTAATAAATAGAATCTTACACATGTGTACATTGAATATGACTTTTATTAAACTGTTTGACAAAAATGTGTCATATTATTTTGTCCATTTGTTTGATAAAAATTCATTTCTAGTGAGCACTTGTACAAAATCCTGTATTTTCTTAATTGTTATTGGAAAGACATTAATTTTGTTTCCCTAATTTGCTGTAATTTGTTAGAAAGACACATGTTTCAGCATTTTATATACATTACAGGTTTCAAATAGGTGAGACATCAGGAAAAATAACACTGGTCGCACCATTAGATCGCGAGAAAGTAGATGTCTACTTTATCACAGCGGAAGCACGGGATGGTGGTGGTTTTACACAGTTTGTGAATTTAGAAGTAAAAGTTCTTGATGTCAATGATAAGAAACCTGTTTTCATCAGAGAAGAGTATTATGTGACAGTACGAGAAGACAGTTTGGATTTCCTCCGTGGAGATCTTGTTGTGGAGGTAAGAATGTTTACTCTCTTCCATGTGGAGGTAAGAATGGTTCCTCTCTCCCTTGTGGAGGTAAGAATGGTTATGTTCTCTCTTGTGGAGGTAAGAATGGTTATGTTCTCGCTTGTGGAGGTATAAAAGTTTACCCTCTCCCTTGTGGAGGTATAAATGGTTACTCTCACCCTTGTGGAGGAAAGAATGGTTGCTCTCTCCCTTGTGGAGGTAAGAATGTTTAATCTCTCTCCCTTGTGGAGGTAAGAATGGTAACTCTCTCCCTTGTGGAGGTAAGAATGGTAACTCTCTCCCTTGTGGAGGTAAGAATGTTTACTCTCTCTCCCTTGTGGAGGTAAGAATGGTAACTCTCTCTCCCTTGTGGAGTAAGAACGTTTACTCTCTCTCCCTTGTGGAGTAAGAACGTTTACTCTCTCTCCCTTGTGGAGGTAAAAATGGTAACTCTCTCCCTTGTGGAGTAAGAACGTTTACTCTCTCTCCCTTGTGGAGTAAGAACGTTTACTCTCTCTCCCTTGTGGAGGTAAGAATGGTAATTCTCTCCCTTGTGGAGTAAGAACGTTTACTCTCTCTCCCTTGTGGAGGTAAGAACGTTTACTCTCTCTCCCTTGTGGAAGTAAGAATGGTAACTCTCTCCCTTGTGGAGGTAAGAATGGTAACTCTCTCCCTTGTGGAGGTAAGAATCCTGTTTTTACCAAGCAAATCTTAAACATTGAATATAGTCCATAGCATACATTTACACTAAGAAACACCTTCAAATTTAATAATGTCCTGAACTTGGACATTTTGGTAAGGGTGAATGTGCAACACATGTGCCGCACCAGAAATGTTAACAACCTGTATAAGCAGTCTGGATGTCCAGCCAATATACATTTCATTTGAGTTTGGTAAAGTAAATACTAGGGATGCCACTATTTGGTTACGTTTTTAACCAGTTAACTAGTTAATCTTACAATTTGTAACTGTTTACACCCTTATTTAATTTACTCAGCTTGAATAGTGTTGTCTTTAATCAAAAACCTCAAACACCACTGTGTCTGTCTGACTTTTGTTATTTGCGTTTACATACATCGTCTTTTTATAATTTCACAATCTATTGATTTGGTTTCTAGGCAACAGATGATGATGAACCCGGCTCACCTAACAGTAACATAATGTACAGAATCAACAAGGCATCTAATGGATTACAGGATAGTTTCCATGTCAACCAATCATCAGGCATCATCAGTATGGTGAACATGATTGATTTTGAATCTCTGCCGTCTGCTTTAAATGGGCGTGTCTTACTGGAAGTGGAGGCGTATGATCTCGGGCAACCACGTTTGTCCAACACCATCAACGTTACTGTAGAAATTGAGGTTTGTTCTCAGTTTTTGAATTCTAATATCATTTTCTCTAGAAATTGAAATTTGACCTAGGTTAATTTTGTCTGACATCTGTAAATCTGACATGAATATCACATGACTTTTACACATACATATCACATGACATTTATACATACATATCACATGACATTACATACATATCACATGACATTTATACATACATATCACATGCCATTTATACATACATATCACATGCCATTTATACATACATATCACATGACATTTATACATACATTTTATTCTGTTACAGGACGTCAATGACAATGCGCCTACATTTAATCAGACCAAATATTCCGCCATTATTGCTGAGAGCGCTGCGTCCGGAGATAAAATCATCCAAGTTTTTGCAACAGATGGAGACAGAATGAAGCCAAATAACCAGTTCTTATACAGAATCGACAGCGGGGCTGGTGACAAATTTAGAATTGATTTTCAAACAGGGGAGATAATCATTGAAGTAGGAGCGAAACTTGATCGTGAAACAAAATCTAACTATGTGTTGAATGTATCGGCGACAGATCGTGGTGCTATTCCACTGACTGGATTATGTTCTGTGGATATCACGGTTACCGACGTGAACGATGAAGCCCCTGTATTTGATCTGTCTACTATTACAGCGTCAGTGTCAGAAAATGCTCCTGCAGGTAAACACATAACAATATTCTATATTTCCTGTAGACAGCTCAATGAGCTCATAGTTGTGTTTATTTTTCTTTTATTTAAAACATTATACACATTTGTTTGTGGTCATAAAAATGCTACACTTCAATCATTGCCGTTAATGTAGATTAATTTAAGTGTTGATTTTACTTTTGAATATTATCGTGGTTAAAAAATGGCCCCACTCAAGGCACTCCATCTTCAAAAATTACTGGTATACAACACAGGTAACTGTAGCATTGACAAAAGAGTAAAAAAAATCTTTTATAAAATTTATCTTATCTTATCTAAGATATTATAAATTTTATAAAAACAATGTTTTTTTGTTTACTCTTTATTAATGAAACAGTTACCTGTGGTATACAACACAACTCTTCTTCACAGTGTAATTCAGAAGTAAAACTTGTAGAGGACATTTTTCTTGCTTGGCCTTTTTCACCCTAAAGAAAATACCCCGCCTTTTGTAGCAAAGAAATGACTATTTGTACTTTAAAAAATGACTGGATTATATTGTTTTATTTCGACTCCGGAGATGAAACGCTGTTGTTTGTTGTATTACAGGTACCACTGTTGTTTGTGCTAATGCTACAGATCCTGATACATCATACAGTCTATTGTACAGTCTGGTACCCGGCGTACAAGGATACGATGAAAACGATAGATTGGTCAATGCATCCACTACTGGGGTTCAGGTGTGTGCATAAATTTTGAATTTCTCGGCCAGTTTTAAAGAGTAAGGGGAGATTTTGTCCAAAGTGGATTTGGCTTAAAGAGAATTTTGTCTACCCTGGAAAAAGCATGTAGTGTGTTTTTGTCCAATATCTCAATACTGTAAACCAAGAAATTATTTCATGCAATTTATTTTCACGGATTTCGCGAGTGGTAGAATTGAGCAAAATTAAGTTGCCGCGAAAGTGCTAAAAACACTAATATGGACATTGCAGAAAACTTAAAAACGCGAAAGTTCGTACAGTCAGATCTCAATACAACGACGCTGTTTGTTTCCAAGAAAAATGTCGTTGAAATGAATATGTCGGTATACTGAATTGATACAAAGAGCATTTCAATACTTTTGTCTCCAAATTTGATGTCAGTATAGTGAATTTGTCAGTATATTGGGTGTCGTTATAGTGAGATCTGACTGTAGCTTTGCTATTTGCAAAACGCGAAAGTTAGTATTCACGAAAGTAAATTGGTTTACAGTTAGCAATTAGATATACTCAGTTTTGATATTTGTATATTACAGGAGTATTTTAGTATAGACAGTGTCCGAGGTTGTATCACTGTGAAGAGTCAACTAGACAGAGAAGCTGCTGAGACTCTTGTTGTCAAGGTCAAGGTCACTGATGATAAAGCTGTCATATCACCACCTGGCTCGGATAACACTCAAACTGCAATAGGTAATTATCAAGTCACTTCCGGCAAAATCGACCAGATAACAGGGTGCCGAACAAACTTTGCTTTATTCACCTGGCCATGTGACTTGTGATAAACTGCTAACTGACCTCACATGATCTGACAGACTTCTTTTTATATGAGAGTCGGCGGTTGGAATTCCATACTCCTGGGTGAGGTTTTCCTATCCTAAATGAGCTGGCGGCTGATTCATTATTTTCTACGACTTACCTGATAAACCTTTTCATCTACGGCACTAATCTATTATTCTCTATAAAAACACCTCTATTGATTCTGGTATTTTGGTAGTTCTTGTTGTTATAAAGTTTATATACCATAACATTAACAACCTTACACATAATTTGACATAAACCAGTGATTTATTGAATTTGTATTGTATACATAACACAAAATCATAGTTATGACACTGCAATCATGTAAATAATTTCCGATATTTCCTTTAAGTTTATAATCTGTAACAGTGTAGATTTCATTAATACATTAGAAGACAAATAATAATTGACTGGCTATAAACAGACCAGCTCGCTAAGGTTGAATTTCTTGATATAAAAGCTGCTCTTCAAATTCTTCATTGACAATTTATACAAGTAGAATCTATACCAAGGCCCTTCCCTAGGGGCAGAAGGCGCTGGGGTACCACAGCGTCTTAAATTTTAGCATGGTCTTTGTGCTTAAATAAGCCTTTAAATTATGTTCAGTTTTCTCATTATAAACCTTTTAGCTGTTCTTGTGGATCTTCGTAAGCGCAAATCCTAGCATTGCCCCAACACCTTAAATTTTTCTAGGGAATGGCCTGATACCTATGTGTAGTGACACGCATACAATCTAAGAGACCTTGGTTCGATTCCCAGCATAGGTGGCTATTTTTTACGTTGCAATTTTTCTATAGATTTTGTTTTATTATGTATTTCAACTGAGGTGGCTAATTTTTTGTTGAAATATTTCTATAGATTTTGTATAATGTATTTCAGCTGTAATCACAGTAACACTACTAGACTACAATGACAATCCACCAGAATTCCTACCTGACGGTTCATACAATCTGAGGATATCAGAAGGTTTAGAGACACAATCCGAAGTTTTACGATTTGAAACATTAGATAGAGACAAGAGTTCAGTTATAACATATGAGATGCAGACAGATGATGATAATAACTTCATGGTCACTGAAAACACAGGTATTAATAGTCTGGTTTCATTAAGGGTTGTTGATTTTATTAAGGTTTCATTAAGGGTTATTGATTTCATTAAGGGTTATTGATTTCATTAAGGTTTCATTAAGGGTTATTGATTTCATTAAGGTTTCATTTCTGTTTTTATGGCAGGAGTCCTGGGCTTGAAATAAAAGTGGTTTCAGTATTTTTCTGTCTTGATGGTGAGCATTTAACAATCATTTTAGAGAGCTGACTGTTCGTTCTTAGTCTGACTCTTGCGTTGATGGCTAGGCGCTGCCGTAATTTCTGTGTGGCTTTAGATTGTCTGTGCGCTACAGTGTTTGTATTTTTCAGGTATATTGAAATTAAACAAGTTGTTAGACAGAGAAAAGACTCCCTCACTGAATGTGACTGTTATTGCCAAGGACAACGGTAACCCGCCATTGTCGTCCATAGCAACGGTTCATATTGATATACAAGATATCAATGATAACCCTCCAGTGTTTGTTACCTATGAAACTAGTTACTCTATCAGTGAGAACGCTGCTGTTGGTGATCATATTGCTACAATATCAGCCACTGATAAAGATTTGAATGAGTTTGGTACGGTGGTCTACTACTTTGACGTCAGTAATGATGATGGTAGACTCATCATTAACAGGACTACCGTAAGTAATTAAACTCTAGACATTATATTTCCAACTGTTTTATGTAAAGAAAATAAATTCTAAATGCATCATACATACATTTCATAATCAATATTGTCAGATATTTATTATTAATTAAGAGCATTGTGGTTGATTATATTAATTTAGTAATCATACTTTGTTTTATGCATAGGTAATGTTGGTTATATACCGCTTGTTGAAAGATTCTATATAATATGTTTTGCCAACAGGTTAACAATAGTTTAATGAAGTACGATGTGATTTGGTTTTGTTAAAACACTGTCTTTGACATTACAAAGCTGTTTGTATAGCTCAGAGAATTTGACATGATCCTGATCTTTATGCACAAATATATTAAAAGGTTCTTGCGTTGAATATATAAATTTTCGCGAGCAATTATGCAATATCGGTCCTTTATATTTGTGTTGGTATTACAGCTCTAGCATCTTCGTGATATTTCCTGCTAATGAAAACATACAACTGAGATTAAAAATATAGATAATAAATAAGCTGTTAAATTATGCTAATAGAAGGTTGAGAGTTGTGTCATATTCTTTGGACTATATACCAACATAACAATTAAAAAGTTATAATGTTACACTATCATTCTCACAGAACAAAATAGTTGAAAGATTTTTTACTTCATGAAGTTCTAGATGGTTAGTTGGTTATATTTGACAAATAAAGCAATGATATACATGTAGAATTGTTGATGTTTTCAGGGTGAGATAACAGTTGCTAAGCAACTAGATAGAGAAACACGCAGCTTGTATACATTGTATGTAACAGCCACAGACAACCCTAACAATCCAAGCAATCAACGCACGAGTCAGACCCGAGCTATTGCAGTCCAAGTCCTGGATGTCAATGATAACGATCCGGAGTTTACTAATATAGACAGAGATACACGTGCTCTCGTGCTGGAAAACGCTTGGGACCCTAACAAAGATGGCTACCTGGTGTTCACAGTGAACGCTGAAGATACAGACATTGGTGTAAATGCTGAGCTAGAGTACTCAATCACTGCCAACGATACTGCAAAAGATTTGTTCATTATTAACACCGTACCACGTACAGTTGGTGGTATACCTAAATATGACGGTGAGATACGTGTTGCTAGTAGCCTCACTGGGAACGTTGGTGAACTTCATGTGACTGTGACGGTGAAAGATAAAGGTGTACCTTCTAAATCTGCTCAGACTGATCTGATCATTGTCGTAGAAGATGTTAACCTTAATAAACCAGAGTTTACGAAACCTGTAGGTCCGAGGGCAGATATTAACACGCTTGAGGTATGTGCAATAAATATTCTGTATACTGTAAAATTATAAATATTTGCGGTGGATTAAATTTCATTGATTTCGCAGATGAACTTGATCACGAAATTAAACCCCTCGAATACATAACCTCAACAATACGATTTTTCTTCAATATTTAAAATCCACAAATTTAAGAAACCACTACATCTATTTAACCATAATTCACGAAATTTATTTCTTGCAAAAATTAATGATTTTACAGTAAGTGATAAGTTAGCAAGATAGAAACATTGGAGAATTTGGCAAATTTACAAAATTCACCTCATACGTCATTTAGCATAATTTTTGCGAACACAGAACTCTTCTAAGAATTTTCAAAATAGATGATATTTCCATACATTGCTAATAATTCCCCACACGGAGCACTGAAATTATTTTAGAACTGCTACAATACAGACTTTACAGTATGCATAGTTATTCAGGTGGCTCAGTTGTAGAATTTGGTAATTTATTCTTGAATAGAACTATGCCTATAGTAGTGTAATGCCAATGCTTAAAAAAACCCTGATTTTTGAAGGATTTGACGTATTACTTGTATCGTTTGTGAATTTAGAAAATGCTGACTTTAGTGTTTTGAATAATGTAAAGTTATTGTGTTTTTTTCAAACAGAAAAATCCAGTTGGAACATTGATAATGCAAATTGAAACATATGATGCTGATCACGGCCGTAATGCTGAGATTGTGTACAGCCTGGAACCAGAGAATGATTGGGAAATGTTTGCTATAGATGCCGACACAGGGAAACTTACCAATGCTAAAATATTAGACCGGGAAGTCAGAGAATCCTACCAGGTAGGTACAACACTTTGTAATGCTGAAAGGTTTTACTCTGCAACCTCTATAGAGCAACACCCTTCGGGAGCTGCAAATATTGGCTGTTGCATAGAAGTTGTTGCTCTACAGAGGTTATATGAATAGTAAATATCAGCTGATGGAAAGTTTGAATGAGTTGTTATAGAGAGGATGTTGCTCTACAGAGGGCCGCTCTGGAGAGGTTGTACTGTACACTGCATCACCGATCTGGGTTTGATTCCCGGTCATGCTAATTAAAGCTCAATATACTCATGAGCATACTCAACTTTATATACAATTATTTAAATGTCGTATATGAATCCTCATCCACCATTTGGGATTCAAACACACAACCCCAATAACAACAGCTCCTAGCACTGAAGTAACTGTAACCATTATGCCTATATACTTAGTTGCCTTGCAGACAGACATACCACTTGTCTTTTATGAATTCTTGGGACAATAGGTATAAATACTTAAAAGTAGTTAAATGTATTAATGATTTACAATTTTCATCAAACTTTACCTTCTGATATCATAAATTCAACTGTGGCCGAGTGGTTAGTGTGTCCGCCTTGGAAGTTGGAGATCGAAGGTTCGAATTAGTTAGAACTGATGAGGTTGGTTGGTGAACAGTCAGCTAGGTAAAGAATGGTTACCATAGGCCCATCTCTGCCAGGCGCCCGTTATTACGAGAAGGGATTCAGGGGGTACTGTGCGCAAGAAATGTAGGTGTCTCATACATGTATAAGTCAAATAGGCTGGCCCTTTCAATAGGGGTTATTTTATAATAAACAAAACCTTTACCATGTACTAGTATAATTATACATATTTGACTTTTTCGTTCAGATCAAAATCAAAGCGGAGGATAAAGGAATACCGACACCACGACACAGTACATTATCACTGAACATTGTAATGCTGGATGTTGATGATAATCCCCCAGAATTCCAAGTTGATAGATTTACTCCATATAAGATAAGGATAGAAGAGGAGAGAGTACATGACCAGACGACTCAAAATTTGAATATTGCTGTCGATCGAGATTCTGGCAATAATTCTATCATATGTTATTATATTATAGGTAAGTTTTGTTTATTTTTTTAGTTTTTATAAAATCATTAAATATTGTCTCATGCACTACTTAATGTGTGGAACGCGTCACTAAACAATTATGTAATCACATCCAGCCTCTGTTGACACTTTTCGGGAGGTGTTAGCCTCTCAAATGTATCATTGCCTATTTCTTAATGCCAACTGAAAAATGTGAATCCGCACTGAAGTAGTTCCAGAAACTGTCAACATTCCCAATACTGCTACATATGTTTCTCTGAATTTTTAATTGTAAATTGAATTAAGTAATATATTACTATATCATGCTTTATTGATAACATGTATTTCAAAATGTACTTATATAATTGTGATATGATTCAATGTTTTAGGGGGTGATCCAGAAGTAACCAGCCATTTTTCGTTAGATCAGAATGGCAATTTGACATTAACGCAATCTTTTGATCGTGAGAATTTAACAGTTCCGTTCATCAATATGATCATACTGGCTTCCCCATCGTGTTACCTCAACATGGATATAAACCAGCGTCCTGCTGTCTATCCACCCACAGATTATGAAAGAAATAAAACAATACTTTGGGTACAGGTAAGAAGAATATGCTGTTAATATAACACAAGTCAAATAGTTCCTGCGAGCAAATGATGTACCGACAGTCGGACTTCATTTGACAGAGAATTGACAGGATCCTCGACCTTCTATCTGCATATTTCAACAGCTGATGTGTATAAAATTAAGCATGAAAATCTCAAAATTGTGAGAAAAAAATAAGCGCGATAGGCTGGTAGCTTTCAAATTGGGAAAACTATATGCATGATAATTTGACATACGAAATTTATCAACAAATTGTTAAATAATTTCATGTATAACAAACAAATTTTCAAGACACTTAATTGCATATTATGACTCCCTTGTTCCATATAATATTTATATGCTTATAAATAAAACCTCGTATCAGTTCATTAAAAGGTATTATCATAAGACATGTTTTCAGTGTTCAACAATATCAAAGATCATAAACCAATTCCGATAATTCCATGACAATTGACTGGGAAGCGCTGTGCTTATATGCAGCTGCAGTCACCTGTTTAGATCCATGGTCTCAATATTGAATGTTTCCATGTTTTATGAGTTACCGTATAGCGGGTTATTTCTGCGGGTAGAAAATTTTGCGATTTAGGCCTAAAATGGGTAGGTTTTAATTCTGCGGTTTTTATTTCTGCGACCTACTAGAAAATCGGGAATTAATTTCTGCGGATTTCAGAAACCGGGTATTGCTATATCGTTAATACAATTATACACAAACTACAGTGTTGCAAATTGAACCAGTTGTCAAACTTACATCAACGTGTATTGAGGGTCAATACCGATATAACACATACCATTCATTAATTGTTAAACAAACAAGCAAACAAAGACAGTCGATCACTATACGTGTGAAAAATACGACAGTAACAAAACACTAGAAAGATATAGATTAAATGTATATTACCAGTATATTGAAGCAAAATATGGAAGTTAAATTTTGCGAACAAAATTTTTACGGATGTTTAATTTTGCGGAATTTAATTTTACGGGACAGCCTCAAACCGCAAAAACCGCAGAAATAAAAACCCGCAGAAATTACCCGCTATACGGTACCTCATGATGTGTTGATCTTGCAGGTTGAGATTACAGATATAAACGACAATCCACCCAAATTTAAACAATCTGTACTAACACTTGGTGTTACCAGGGATACTGGTTTTGGTACCTCCATCACAAATCTACAGGTATAGTATTTCATAGACACTCACTCATTGTGTTTTTATCTCAATGTCTCGAAGAATAAGGGGGGGGGGGTTTATTTCAGTCTATTTTATCTCCCTTCTGTTTACTTAAAAATCCATGTTAAAGTTTAGGTACCACCTCAAATATTTTCAAAGTTCATTGAAATATTGCTTTGATACTATGCAAACTTGTTCATTATTGTGACTTCATCCTCTTTAAAGTAATAGGTAACCTTTCATGCATTTTTGTCCAAATTATCTGCCCTTTTCAACTTAGGTTGTTTGTTTGCGTTTTCTACTGAGACAGTTGTAAGATCTTTGAACAATTTTCTAATTGTCCTCATCCTTATCAAGAAGATTAACTCATAGAGGATCCATCACAAGTTGTCAATTGATATAAACATACCATAAATGAGTTTTCGAAATTTTATTAAGCGAGCCTCTGGCTTTTTCCTGAATGAGTTTAATGTAAGTTTGTATTAATTGACACAAGTGTTAGATTCTTTTTATCAAATGACATTTATATAACGAAAATGCACATTTTTCTGGTGAGAAATTGACTCTGTCATATAAAAATGATTCTCAAATTAACATCATTTTCAAGATATAATGACATCATTTAGGAGATAAAGTGATGTTTTTTTAATGTTAAACTACACTTGTGTAGTGAAAGAATATACATATTCATATTGATAATTCGGATACAAGGAAAGTCTTTTGGTAAAACAATATAGTACATACTCGTTATACTAATCTGATAATGTAAATAATCTGCCATAAGTCGCCCAAAACAATCCCGAAAAAAACTAAAAAGTCACCCCATGACTTATGAAAGGGAGAAGCAAAATTTGTAGCAAAATTTTGACCCGATGAAGACATTTTCCATCAAGTTACAGATCCACAGTAGCCTAGATTGTGTATGGCGAGAATATCATAGATGTGTGAACGGAGGCGTAGTAATCTACTCCGAGAAATATTCGTTTTTTGGCGACTTATGGTCGATTATTTACGGTACAAGGAAAGTCATGTGATAATATCTTGTATTTATTCAGGATTTGATATCGGACGATGACGCTACAATGAAGGTGGAGTTTCTAGCTATCTGTACGGAGCATCATCTACAGAATGATAAAGTGCCTTGTAGTATAGGTCAGAGGGTAAAGGATCAACCATTTACAGTATTTAAGAACGGTACCGTGGCAACCAACACATACTTTCAAGCCAACATGTATGGATACTATCTGATACATATACAAGCCAAGGAGAATGTAACAGGGGAACAACCATTCCTGGCTAATGCTACACTCAGAGTAAGTATATTGTTTGTTGTTAGTCCCCTACCAGTTTTTGACTGGAGGGGACTATAGGTCAGTCCGTCCATCAAAAATCTTTATTCTGACATAACTGAAACAGTTTCCAAGCTAGGTTAATGAAACTTGGTATGTGGATAGGGGGCAATAAGGGGATTATGCACGTCTAAAATATTTTGATTGTGACAAAAATTGTAGTTGCTATGGCAACAGAAACATTGAAAATGGCTTCAAACCGGTAAGGGACTTCTGTATTGCTCGCAATTCTTCATGACTTGTTTATTCTGGTGTAATACTGTTTCTCAACACATTTTTAGTTATATACACCAGTTTTCTGACTGTATGCTATATTGTTGAAATTTTCATGGCAAGGTAAGACAAGCCACAACATGATCCCAATATCAAACTTGCCCTAGACTTTGAAACCAGGTTTCATAAGATTCAAAATTAGGTAAAAAGTTTTCGTTGATTTTATAGGTAATAGTTTTCAATATCTATTAATTGAACTTGTAAACATTACTTCTGTGAGCTGATATAGGGCCACCTTAATGTAAGCAATCTAGGGGCATCTTGGCCTTCTTCTTTTTGTGCTTTCATGTGATGATGATTTTCATGTGATGATGATTTTCGTGTTTTTAGATATCGTTGATCAATGATGACCAGAGAGTGAAAGTTGTGTTCAGAAATACACCAGATCTCGTGCGTGGATTTCAAGTTACATTTACACAGTATGTATATATTTGTTTCTTATATATTCTAACAAAACAAAAGAACCATTTCAGATATCATAGAATTTCTTTATTACTAATTTCATTGAATATGCTTTCATGACTTTGATTTTATGATATTTACAAAGCACTATTTAGGAGGGTTCATTTTGTTTAGCTGCAGGCATGGTCATCCGATACTGTATTATAATTGGTTTTAAAATAAATGTTTCGAAGCATTTCTCAACAATTTTCAGTTATAGACATTCATCATTCGATCTTATTAATTATCACCCAGTATATGTAAGGTGCATTTTCCTACTGTTCGAATTTCGATCGGTCTACTGACAAGTGAAGCAGTGCTCTATCTGTTGTGCTCTCACCGAGCAGCTTTCAGTTATTCTAACACATTGTTAATATTGTAGAAAATTACAACAAACTACTGGATATAGGATTGTTGTGGATAAAATACAAACACACGAGAATTCTGCTGGACTTCCAGAGGTCAACAAGTAAGTCTATACTATAATAATATACATGGTCAGTGTTAAAATGTTTTAAATAGGAAATGTGATGTAATCAACACCAGTAGTTGAAGCTGAACCAACTGGCACATCATTTATTTTAAGTCCCCTACCTGTTTTTGACCGGAGGGGACTATAGGTATGCCCTCCGTCATTCTGTCTGTCGGTCAGTCCGTCAAAAAATCTGGGTCCTGACATAACTGAAACAGTTTTCAAGCTAGGTTTATGAAACTTGGTATGTGGATAGGGGACATAAGGGGATTATGCACGTCTAACAATATTTTGACAAAAAAGGTAGTTGTTATGGCAACAGAAACATTGAAAATGGCTTCAAACTGGTAGGGGACTTCTGTATTACTTGCAATTCTTAATGACTTGTTTTTATTAAAGTGCCTAGCAAAGCCATTATTTGCCAGTCAGCTTTCTGCTGAAATATGGCTGGCATATGAGTGCCTCCACCCGAGTTTGAACCCGGGTCGCCAGATTAGACGGCAAGTGGGCTAACCATTGAGCTAACCATTGGTAAGAATAAACTTCTGCGGATAACAGAACTCCATCTGTACAAAACATCCTGTTTCTTGAAATATCATGTATATATAAACATTTATGGTCGTGGTTAAATATCTCTGTAGTTTTCCTGATATACAATGTATATGAAACTGTGATGTTTTAACGAGTAATTCATAAACAATATTCTATTGAAAGACGATCAGATTAAAAAACATTTAAACTAATTATGTGTACCATGACGATGAGATGATTACAGCGATAATTGCCCATAATATTCGAAATGCTTTGGACTTTTTGGCAATTTACGGAGGACGAAGATTTTGTTGACATGGGCGATTTTATTCTGCTTGATTAATTTTTACGCATGATATTATTCTGCGTGGACTTAATTCTGCGAATTGATATTGGACCGCAGAATGGCAGAAATTTCCACCCCGCAGAAATATCCAGTTATACGGTACTAGTTTATGAACAGTTTAAGGCTGATAGTAAAATGTATCTGCCTCACTAATACATAGTTTAGTATAGGGCAGCTGCTGCTTACAGTGTGAAATGTCTCGGGTTCGATCCCAGGCGGTGACATACTTAACATTGTTTAAATGGTATTGGTACTTTGTCACCCTTGCTTGATGATCAGCATAGTTACTTCAAGGTAACTGCTGGTTCCTCTGGTGTCAGGAGGATGATACTGCAGGTAAGTCTCCATGGTACTGTTAAATCAAAGCACTTACGAAAATCGTGAACATACAATCAAATTTAAATTCTTCATAACTTGTTTAAAAAGTTATAAAGTGTGATACATTGAGCTGCTATACTAATAATGATTCAGTTACTGAACTCCTCACACCATATCTGTCACTAATTTGCAGTTGTTAAAGAATTTAAATTTGAGCGTTACTGTAAGATTTTCATAAGTGCTTTGGTACAACCGTATCCATATGGCTTAATTTAAACAATATTTTTCAAAAATGATGAAGTTGATTGTATGCCTTACTGTGTGATGTTAGCTAATGGTAACATGTTGCCTTCCAGAACTGATATGTTTATACATGGTGAAGATATGAAAACCAACGAGACAATATCAGCATCAGAATTACTCAGGTAACACTTTACACAGGTGTAATATTGTAAAATACAGGTCAAATTGAACTTTGAGTGTACTGTTTTTGCCATACTTATTGCCCCTTTTGGACATAAATTTTGTCAATTTTGCTTGAGGGCCAGATTTTCAATGTCTTTTAATATGAGATACGTATTTGAACCTCACCAAACTTCATCACAATGATAAATTCAATATGTAGATAAGAGGACTTTAAACCTAGTGAGTTTCCTTTACAGAATTACTGCTTATTTTCAACTTAGTATTTTAGCTTGAGGTCAATTTCTATAGTTGTATTTGAAACTCAAAATACTTCATCTCAATTCAATGAGACATGAGGTTGTAACTCTATCAAGGATTTTGATGGAGTTAATGCTTTTACTACTTAAAAATGTATTTTTCATATGGTTGCCATACATCGTATTATGGGGATATTATTTTTGTCACTCTTGGACTATTCTACTTGATTGTGTCTAACATAAAAAATTGTATGTTAAATAATGTTTCATATAATCATGTATTCTGTTACAGGGTGATAGATTCATACGCCGAGGCACTACTTACATTGAGATATGATTATAAAGTCCTAGAAATAGTGGTGAGTGTTTGTTGTATTGTGTAAAGCCTGTGTCACAGCAGCCTAAAAATGCCTCAGCCGTATACTTGTCTCGGGGAAATGGCTGATGTTTCATGTGACAGCCGTTAGACCGTCCTAGAACTTCCTTAGATATATTAGCACCGGAAGATGAACATGATATCACAAACCAAATTCTTGATATGTTGATTATTTCCATGTTTTGCTTGCAATTATGCGATAAGGCAATTTTTCTGCTATATTCGTGCAACACATGAGAGCATCCTACAGCAACCTTATGATGTCTTTGATCTGACTGGTTGTCTGCAATTTTGTCTGCGGCCTGACTGTAATTTTATTTTTATGTTCGGGAATAATAAATTGTTCGCTTGTGTGGCTGGTGTGACACTGGCTCAGAATATATGAAAACTTGGTGAGTGTGTGTATGTATTGTGTAAGATACCTCACTGAAATACTGATCTAATTCACTCAGATAAATCTATAACTTGTTTATGTGTGTCGGTGGTAACATTAGCAATTTTCATAATAGTAGTTGAAAATCTCGTGAACTTTTCAAAACCCATTCTTCTAGTAATGCATGTTTTTCTTTTTACTGTTGTAGAAAGTCTAAACTTAGAACTTCAAATTCTGTATCAATGTTTGAACCTTGTTTTAAATCACGAGCGTTGAATCATCTCTACAAAACAAAATTACCCTACAAGCAGACAGTGCCTGAAAAATACACTATTAGAGTAGAGTAGAATTTTCATGCCTCAAACAGCCTAAATCGGACTGGGGAAACTAAATTGAGTGATCCACCTGTTTGAGGCTGGTATTGCATGCTAGCACAGCATTATTTAGCCAGGGGGCGCAGACTGTTCGAGTTTTACTGTATATAGATCTAATGAAACATACCCTGATTCTCCCGGAGTCTGAATTCCAGGAAGTTGATTGTATATGATGTATTTTTTTATGTTTCTTGTATTGTTTTGTTAACTTAATGTAACATTTTAATTATGTTGAATATTTTCAGAAAATAGTGACTTCAGTAAGCTATATTTTGGTCCTCTCCACTTTGACTTTTAAATTTGCCTATTATAGCTATGTGGACTATAACTAACAACATTAATTGTAGCTGGTGATTAAATATTGGTGACTGACCTGAAAGTACAGACTGTTGGCAAACCTCAAACTATAGACTGTTGGCACGCCTCAAACTATAGACTGTTGGCACACCTCAAACTGTAGACTGTTGGCACACCTCAAACTGTAGACTGTTGGCACACCTCAAACTACAGACTGTTGGCACACCTCAAACTATAGACTGTAAGCACACCTCAAACTATAGACTGTTGGCATACCTCAAACTATAGACTGTTGGCACACCTCAAACTATAGACTGTTGGCACACCTCAAACTATAGACTGTTGGCACACCTCAAACTATAGACTGTTGGCACACCTCAAACTGTAGACTGTTGGCACACCTCAAACTGTAGACTGTTGGCACACCTCAAACTACATATACTGACTGATATTAGATACCTCAAACTTTTCTTCAAAGGACTCACATTTTATTCTTACCCTTCTATCATACCTGATTTGGCTTATTTCTCCCAGCTTTAATTGGGATTTAATTGTTGCAATGTCAAAACTGGCCTGCCATCATGGTTATTCACTTTTACCCCCTCCCATGTATTAACTTAATTTTTCCTTCATTTACACGCAATAATAAACTTTGCTGGAATTTCACCCAACCATGCTTCGAATAATAAAGATTTTGCTAATATTCCCAGTAATTACTTAATACATCCTTGATATTTTATATACATGTATGTGCCTCAATTAATTATTTAACTCACAATTGACTAACTTACTCCTTTTGTATTTATGTTTCCTTTATTAATATTTTTAATTATACTTTCCTTTATAATGATTTGCTTACAAACATGTATAGTTCTATACAGTCAGGACTCGTTACAACGACATCCGATATACCAACAATTTCGTTATAACGACACCAATTGGTGGGGACGAATTCTATACAACGTTAATTGTATCCGTTATAACAACATATTCACTTACCGACACCGTCAGCAAAACAATGGGAACGAATCGAGTCTTTACACAGTTATTAATACTCGATATACTGACACTATCAACAAAATGAATCACCAATTTATTCTCTAGAGCGTTATATTTTATAGTTTACTGTAGTAGTATCCGGACATCTTTAAATTCGGATGCACGTTATTTGGAGCTCTCTCAAAACATTGTATTTTATTTTAAATATTATTTTATGAAATTATGATAATTTCAAGCTGCTGATTTTGCTGATTATGACAATTTTATGACATAATAAATTATATGTTAATCAATAATTGATTTTTATGAAACGATCTCCCAATCAAAATTCCCGTCACTAGTGAAATTCAGTATAACGACAAATTCGTTATAACGACATTTTGATCGGGAACGAACAGTGTTGTTGTATCGAGATCTGACTGTATATATAATATATTTTGTGTTGTTTTATGTATCAAACTGTTTTTATCTGTATATATAAGAAAATGATGGAAATTGTTCCCACAATCTTTGATGAGGGGGTATATTGCTTTGCACATGTCAGTCTGTTCGTCTGTCTGTCTGTCCATTGGTAGATCAAATGGTTTCTATTCAATAACCTAAAAAAACGCTTCACCCTGGGATCTTCAAAACTTACACGAAGGTTGGTCAGCATTGATTTTGATGTCAGTAGGTCTTAGGTCAAGGGCACTGTGATCTTTAACAATAGTGACTATTTGGCTGCAATGGGGCATACTGACATGTTTTACAAACATCTCTTGTTATTTTGGTCAATATGAGACATTAGGGTTCGGCCCTTTTTTGAGCAATGCTTTAATAAAAAATTATTGTGGACACAAACTGCAATCCCTTAGTAATTTCATAAAGGTAATATTGTTCAATGAATTACAGTAGAAACTCCCTAGTCTGAAACCTCCCTAGTCCGAAATCCTCACCAATAAAATCCTTCAGTCCAACAAAGTTTTCATCTTTCTATAATGTTTATATTGTATGAAAAAAAACCACCACAAACCGAAAACCTCTCTAATAAAAAGTCCTTTCCAATCTGTATACTTTTTGTTCAGTATGAAGGGTGTTTCCACTGGTACTAAAGCCTAGGTCCCACTGAGCATTTTTTGAATCGGCGATGTACTCTCGATTGAAACTAATGAGCTATCAGGTCATCGGGAACACTGGTTCCTCTTGGTCTAGGGGAAGCTTCGGGGCAGTCATGTGACAGTTTGTAATATTGGAAGGAATTTTGATGAATCGGGTGGTATCTGAAGAAATTGGGAGAACATAGCTGATATTCATTGCCGAATTCCTCAGTGGGACCTAGGCTTAAATAAACATTACTATGTATCAAATGTTATATTTCTCATATTTTATTTCAGCCAACATCTGTATCTATAGAAAAGAGGAGTTTAGAAGATGTCTTCAAGATGGCTCTGATACTAGTGACCATATTCCTGACCTTGCTCTGTGTAGCGCTGTGTATAGTATTCTATATAAGTCGTCAACAGTGAGTCTTTATATTAACATACATTTTTATCCACTAAAACAATAATCTTAAAACTAGATCTCTCTATATGGTTTGCCCTAACTGGCCATAATATGAATCCGATTCTGAACAGATTATATATAGTAAGACACAATGCTGTTACAAAATTTGAAACAAAAATTTCTTTGATAATCTTCCTGTGGTTATTCACATATTGAAAAAGGTCTACGTAGAATATCTTTCACTGTCGTTAGTTTCATGAAAAAGCTTTGTGAAATATAAATCAGTAGTTGATATGTATTAAGCCATATTTTGATTCATGCACTTGTTAATCAAATTCTGGTTTAGGGTCCAGGGGCGGTATTCAATATTGATCTTACTTGACTTAAGGATAAGGACAACCAATCAGATCACATCATATTAAACTTTTGGTCAGTAACAGGCGATATGATTGGCTATCCTTATTCTCTAATTAAGTAAGATCAATATTGAATATCACCCCAGTAAATTTTCGTTGAACCCAGGGCAGGTTATCATGTTTTGTTATAAAATTGGCTATGTTAAACACTCGGGTATGATATTCAACTGTGGCAATGGTCAGTGGTTAGTGCACTGGATTTGTGATCTAGGTTAAATTCCAGATCTTGGCAGTCATACCCTTTTGACATCAGTGTCAATTTTCCTCTGCAAGTTACTGGTTCCTCAGTCCAGGAAAACTCAGATAAGTGAAATTGGCCGCCGTCAATTACTGAAAAACTGTTGTGTCAAACCCGCATAAATGTAAACATACATTGTACATGGTGGTTCTATGTCTATATATTGTATTCTATCTTACAGATACAAGAGAAAATTAAAAGCTGCAACAGCTCTAGCATATGGTATGTTTATTATTGTCAGTTATATATTACTCCTTTATTATTTGTTAATTATGTTGCTAGAGTTACATA
This sequence comes from Spisula solida, assembly GCA_947247005.1. NCBI lineage: Eukaryota > Metazoa > Mollusca > Bivalvia > Venerida > Mactridae > Spisula > Spisula solida. The sequence goes on along the minus strand of OX365944.1, from coordinate 34,746,761 downwards.
TTTTAATTTTTTTTTAATTTAAGTTAATTAAATGATACTGAGTATTTTCATGCACATATACATAGTAGTTGTGTAGCAGGCCCATTTTTCCCCAGTTTGTTTTTGGCTTGGGGAGTTAACAGAAAGCACTCCCTCAAAGCCAGAGGTCATTGACCAATTTGGCAGGAAAGCGACTGGATGACCAAGCACTTACGACTCTCTAGTCAAACGCAAACACAACTAACAAACAACTGCATGGTCCTCTTTACATGGTATGCATGACTATATAAGATACGCAAGTTACTGATTGCCCTGAAATGGTTGTAGTAGAATAATTATCCTAACACTGTCTGCATTTTACTTCATGTAAACGTATAAATTTAATTGATTAAATAAATGGTATACCACGGTCGGCTTTTGGCCGTAAAATCTGTCTCTCGCGTCTAATTAGCAATTTTTTTCAATGAAATTTACGTCTTTTTTAGTGCATAACGTCATGAATTCTATGATGTTATCATTGAGCAAAATTTTCTTTTCACAGCGTTTTTGTTTAATTCTTTAATTATTTTTACATTCTGGCAACAGTAATTGCATGAATGTATGGGATCTATAGAGGCATTAGTTTGAATAAATATGAGCAAAAAGTCGAAACTCCAGTGGTGGAGGTCCATACTTGATACAGCTGAAGTCTATAGCAACACGAAAAATAACGTACCTCTCCTCAAGCAAATTAGTCTGTATAAGATTGCACTCATTACACATGCTAGAATGCAAATAGATCTTACCGGTAGTTATGCGTGATATGCCGGTGAATAAATCAATCATATCGTTCATATGCATTGTTCTTAATTGAGATTAATTCCTACACATATGAACTTATAAATTAACATGGTAACATTAACACAGGTAACTGTTTCATTGATAGAGTAAAAAATTTTTTTTATAAAATTTACATGTATGTTATCTAAATTAATATAAATTCTATAAAAAAAAATTGAAATCTTTATCAATGATACAGTTACCTGTGGAAATAACCTGTTCCATTGACAATTTTGTCTTCTAGTAGTATAAATTACTTCTCTGATAACTCAATGTTGTTGACTGCTCTAGAATCACTTTGGTTTTCATATAGATGTGTTTTCTGTGTGACATGAATGTTACTTTGTATATTTACTATTGTCATCTTCAGTCCAAACATCTGTTACAACAATTGCTAGTAGTTACCTCTTGTACAAACATTGAAGAAAATATTTCATTAAAAAAATTATATTTGTATGTCTCTATATATAGTGGCTGTAAATGACTCCTTCGGTCAACCTACTAATCATCCGACCCTTACTAGGGTCCAAGGTAAAATCTGGCGACAGACAAGTAAAACCTCTTCGCTATATGAAGGTATATAAGCACATCATAAAGGATTGTCCCAGTCTCACATCGTGTAGACATTTCTAGAATTGCTTTATTTGTTTCTTTGTTGTAAAGGTTATTTTTTTATTAATTCAACAAATATTATATAATGCAAAAAATAATTAGTGCTAATTTTTGAATGCAGTTTAATATTACATCTACTTAATTATCTTATTTTTTAATCTAAAAGTTTTTAAAAAAATATTTATAATATCATTTTTAATTCATTGACTTGGTGTATTTTGTTTCACTTACATCAGTTACGTCATTTACATCGGATTCTAAAATGTTATTGTATTGTTTAAGTTTTATACACTTTACAACTTGCCAATATACTATACAATATACCCCCAGTTTCCATTTTTTCCCTATCTTCTAAAACTAGCTAAAACAGCATTGCCTAGCAACACTCTTAAATGAAGAGTATTTTTTCCCTATGGCAATCTACATGGTAGGAATCCCGATACACGGCTTCTCAATTCTGTCCGAGAATTGTACTGTTTTTATGTGGCTCTGACGGAACGGCCCCAATTCCACGAAAAAACTTAAGTTATTGCTCAGCTGAGACTGCTATTTTAAAAACATATTTTGTGGGTTAAATGACTCAAATGTATACTTGTGTATATTGTTTCATCACAGTTAGATGCCAATTTAATAGAGCAATACATAATATTTTTAGTCTGATTTTTACAGAAAATAGTGTTTTAAAGTTCTAAACATCTAAAGCAAAAACTTAAGTCTATTATAACAGGCTCAAGTATGACATTCTTTATTATTCATTACTGTTGGATTTCCATGAGCATTTCATACAAAAATCACCTACTATATCATTATTTAGCAATGAAAACCGAACAATTCTCTGACGGAACTGAGAAGCCGTGTATCCAGATACATACTGTGATCTAGACTTTTCCTCCACAGTTCTTCTATCCAGAGTTCTTCTAATTGAATATAGATTGGCCCACTGCATTTCTCCTATTTCTTCAAGGTTCTGTGGACATCATAAAGTACCCAAGTATTACTCATTTCCTCCTATATTCAAGAAATGACATTTACCCCCTGAGAGTAACCTATTGTTACCTTGCATTATTTGTGTTTCACGTTCTCGGACAGTTGTGTCTCCCACATATAGTGGGGAAGACATATTGATTTTGCGCTGAATGTCTGTCTGGATAGGTATTATACAGTTTGTTTGCGATGGTGCTCCTAAACCATTGGTCTGATTTCCATGAAACTTCACTTGAATAGTTAGTACAAGCCTAGTTGTGCATAATGTCAGGAGTATTGCCAGAGTTACTGCCCTTTGTTGAAGACATACGTTTTTATGTCAAGAACTCTTCTAGTTCTCTCCCTTTGTATCTCATCAATCTCTGCTGGTTAACATATGGCTGGCGTAGAATTAAAGGTCGTAAGTACAGAAACAATATTTTTAGAAATCGAGAAAAAACTGTCTGAAAACTACTCTTTTCGTATAGAAAAACAAGCTTTTTAAACTTCATTTTGGTCAACATGACCACTTCTGATTTTCATGAAAGTAGGCTCATAAGAAGTGCCTTGTGATGCAGATTTTAAATATGCATGAGTCTTATAAGGTCGTAAGTTACTAAGCCTTCTAATTCTAAGCCAGTGAAATAATCTTCTGATTTTTATGAAAGTAGGCTCATAAGAAGCACCTTGTGATGCACCGTTTTTAAATATACATGAGTCTTATAAGGTTGTAAGTAGCCTTCTATTTCTAAGCCAATGAAATGATCATTATGGAAGTGGTTTCATTGTCTCAAAGTGCATGGATATCAAATTCATTGCAGAGTGGATAACAATCACATTGCAACTCATACAGTGGACAACACAAACATTCCACAGGGGGGGGGGGGGGGTGTAGAAATGTCAGCCAGTCAAGCAGTGGCAGAATAGGAGAGATCACCTGATAATATTCATATGCAAAATGCCCACCGGCAATCTATTGGATTAATGAACGATGAAAACCTACCATTCACCAATAGCTAGCTGGTGGTATGAATACCTTTTAGGTATACAAACATGATCTCTCCTATTGACTGACTATTAGAGCGTTCTTGCCGGTTACTTATAATAATTTTCTACTTTTTACATAGGGAGAGCTCTCAAATCAACTGCTTACTTTTGAGGTCAATTGGCTACATGAAAACACTTCTACACCCCTGCTTTTAATGGAATACTCATTGATTGGATAATTCAGCAGGCAGTTCAGGATGCAGTCATCAACATTGTTTTTGCCACGCATATAACTTAAAATATTTTTCATCAACTGTCATTCATGTCATATATTCGGACAACTAATAAAAGAGATTGCAACCTCAGGAGGGCTAAACTTAAATGAAATTTGGGTGAAAAGAAGGGACATTTTAATTCCCTCATTTTTAATATGAAAATAGCAGTTTTTGACTCAATGTTTAGAATATGCCTATAAAAAAATACATTACTTTAATTTGAATGACCTTTCAGTGCTATGATTCTACCAAATTAGTGATTTTAAAGAGGTTTTTAAGCAATTTTTCTTCTCGTGCTGAGATGCAAGAAGAAATACTAAAAATTAAGAGAGAAAAATCTCCCTAATATATTAATGGAGATATGGCATGTGTGGTCTGTGAAGCCTAGGTCTCACTGAGGAATTCCACATCGGCGATGTTCTCCCGATTTCTTCCGATACCACTCAATTCATCACAATTCATTCTGATATCACAAACTGTCTTATGACTTCCCCTAATCTTCCCCTTGACCACGAGGAACCTGTTCCCGATGTCCTGATAGCTCATTCATTTCAATCAGGAGTACATCGCCGAGGCAAAAAATGCTGAGTGGGACCTAGGCTTGAAGTTGTGCGTTGTGCACGTATATAGAATAGTTTCTCCAGAGTCATGGGTCTTGTTAGAAAACCTGCTTTTTGTGAAATTTTCATAATTATATCGTGTTTCATCGCTTGCTACTGTGATAGTATTACTTGTGTATGCTGTGTTATTACTGTATGTATTTTATATCTCAGCTTCAGCTCATAACGGTTCTGGTACAATTGTTACACAATGTACGTATTTATTATTGTAGTTATCATACACGGTATTGGGTAGATTGACTAAATGTCTGACCACCCCTTGTCTGTGTCACTAACCCCCTGAAATTATTGACTAACCCTTCTTTATTTTGTCAGCGTCTCAACATGCATGGTACCTACCCTGATGTATGCATGGTACCTATCCTAAGACATCAAAATTCACCGTCTGACATGTTTATGCATGGTACCCCTATCCCAAATACAAAGGTTCAAACAAATGTTTAATATTGTTTGAGTAATTATTTGTTTATTTTATGGAGATATGGAACGAAATAAGAAAAGCAGTTTAAATTTGATGACATGGTTGCTTCATGTACCATCTGCACTGAGGTCACTGAGGCCCGACTAAGAATGCTGCATTATGCATTTCATTGGTCATATTAACACTATTCTGAGAATTCAGATTTAGCGTCTTTTGGTGATTCAATTACTGTAAACTAATTTACTTTCGGGAATATTAACTTTTGCGTTTTGCTGATCATCAGTATATTCGCGAATACAAATTTCCACGTTTTTAAGTTTCCCGCAATGTCCATATAAATGTTTTTATCACTTTTGCGGCGACCTAAATTTTCGAAATTCTACCACTCGTGAACTCGGCGAATTTAAATTGCCCGAAATAATTTCTTGGTTTACAGTATAACGGACACACGATTAACACTGACTATAATTAACAGTGTATTCCACTATTGCATGTAGTTACAAGATTAGATGAATATTTTCATTTTGTGCATTTGTTGCTTAAGTCATGCTGCTGTAGTTTCAGTGTTGTAGAAGGGCGGGGCATCATAATTTGTAGAAGGGGGCGGGGCATCATAATTTGTAGAAGGGGGCGGGGCATCATAATTTGTAGAAGGGGGGGGGCATCACAATTTGTAGAAGGGGCGGGGCATCATAATTTGTTAAATAAACCGTTCATGTTATAACTCCAGCCCAATATATTGCAGTACAATACAGCTTTGATAATTACTATTTCAGAATATCAAGGTGCATGCAAACAGTAAATGTTGTGTTGTAATTTTGTGAACACATTCACAGGTCAATGTCAGGGTCCTAACAATTTAACAAGTCTGTAAGAAAACATTTAGTCTGTAACTTTAAGGCTGACTGCATTGGTATATTGAAGCAGTTGTATGGACTTCAAACAAGTTCATTCAGAATTTGGCCCAAGATAAATAATTAGGTGTGCTTTACAGTAAATAGTTTGCCAGCATCATGACCATCTTGTTTTTGCATTGCAATATATTGCAATATATTGCGCTGGAGTTATAGGTGGTTTGTAGTATGTTGAAAAGTAAAGTATATCATTACTGAATTAATCAGAATTAAATAAATTGTAGTTTTATATGTGTTATAATGAAGCCTTTGAATGGAAGTGTTAGAATGTGTTAGTATGTGTTAGAATGATTGTTAGGTTGAAAGTTGCTGTTTTACTACTTCGCTCTGAATTTCTGCTGAGCTTGCACATGTCATACTTTTTATAGCTACTCAAACTTAGTAATTACTGCTGCTTCTTTGCTATCACATTATTTTCTCCACATGGTTACTATGGCAACAAATTGACTCCAATGTCTGTTTTGTAGCATCTTTAATAGAACATTTATACCTACTCCCCCCCCCCCCCCCCCCCCAAAGACTTAATCCATTTACCGCTACCTGGACTTCCAATTCTTTCTGGTTCTTCCTATTTTTTGCAATTTAACATGCTTTGATTACATTTTAGTTCGATTTTCACTTTCATTATTATTTTGTTCGCCTCATTTTATACATCTTATTTCTCTAATTTTATTCTAATTTTACCTTTTGTTATTGTGAAGGCATTAATTTTATACTTATTTGCTAAAATAATAAAAAAACACTTAATTTTACACTTGTTTGCTAAAATGATCAAAACACTGCTAAAATAATTAAAACAGATTTAGAAATATTTATGGCGGATTCGGTCTGAAAAATAGTTATATAATTAAGTCATTACTTATGAGTTTTGTTGAATATTATAGTCTACTAGTACATATATATGACTTGAATTTTGTGAGAACTGCAGACGTTTTCTGCACATCATTTTGTCTTATAATTGAATCTAACCATAACACCGTATTTGTTTTATCATTAACAATTGACATTACACCAGAGCAGAGATCCTTCTACCTTGGTTTCAAGAGAATTTATTACTTTAAAACGTATTTCATTTCCAATTATGATGCCAAAATATAAAATTGGGTGATCCACAAGTTTCAAACTTAGTTACCATACAAATTCGCTTATAAGACAAGGTTTGTGGACTCAGATTCAGGTTCGATGAGGGGCGTCCGTCTTATAAGCACAACAATAAAATCAATGACATTTGTTGGAATCATTCAATCGTGACTCGGTAGACCCCATCACACAAGCTAATATTCAGTTTGGCAGGCATTGTCTGACCACATCAAAATGAGACTCCTAGCCTATACCCCCTCAAGTCTGACAATTCTCAGTTTAATGTGGTTTACCAATTGTTAACCATTGTTGAAGGCCCCGTCTTACACGCAACCCAAGTCTTATAAGCAAATTTGTATGGTATGATTCACCTCATCGGTATTATAACATTGGTAGAGTATTTATTATACAATGTGCTTAGGATTTACCATTAAAATGGATTTAAAGGTAAGATGGTGTAATGTCAATGAGCCCTAAAAATCTATTAATTAAATGTTAATTGATTAATCGATTATTGTTTAAATTAATAAATATCACACAACATGTATATTCTGTATTCCAGGTTCCAACTCTGACTTACACAAGCTTGAATTACCAGGAACCAATGTTCATGCTTATGAAAAGTAAGAATATCTTTCTCAACGTTTACACCTTATATCTAATACATAACTTATAATATAGCTAAATGTGTAAGAATTAATACTCAGTCTGTGTATTTAGTCAAATCTTAATTACTAATACTGCATTATAATATCCAGGGCATTTCAGTGATTATTTGAGTAACATCAAAACTTATCATTTATGGCCCCTGGTAAGTTTGTATATAAGTTTGCCCTTAAACCTGCATATCATACATGTATTTTTTTATTGTGTTCATTTTCATCAAGCTATGTCATATAATAATTAATACAAGTGTGTAGCCTGGCTATAACGTTTCCTGTATTATTCAGACCTTATTAGACCCTTTTCTGAATACAATTCCATTTTTGAACTTTTTCCTCCGTAATGATTCCAAGAATTATAACGTAAAGCGTACGTCACATCAGCCTTGTATCAACCATACGCTTGCCTCATAATGCTCACTTTTTGGAGAAATCGCAAGTGTTTTGATGAACTCCCATCAGACCATCATACCACCCACGTTAGAAGTATCAGTACCGCAAGATCAAGACAACCTTGCAAACAACGTCTCAACATGTCAACTTCTTCCGTGTGTTTCTTGGAATTTCCCAATAAAGCATATAATCTGCTTTCAACATGTGAGACAGCTGTTAATTATGTATGAGCATTGTATGACAGCCTTGGATGTCTGCAACAATTGCACTCTAGATCTCTGAGATTTGTCTGCAAACTGGCCCTGATCTCCCAAAGGATCTCAATTTGAGCTAAATCTCATCTCACATACTGTCATTTATCTTTGAAGTAATTTCCATGGAAGGCTGCATTCAAAATTGGCATCACAAAACAGACACATTATTCTGAGTTTATTACAGGAAAATGTCAAGATCACAAACTTCTGATGTATCTAACATTCAGACTCTGATTTGTGCAAAATCTCACTTTGAGCTGAGGTTTCTACTTGAGATGCTTCGGAAGATTGGGGCCTGGCTGTTTACTTTCAATTTCATTTTCATGAGGAATAAATTGTAAAACAAAATCATCTTGCGACTGATAAGACGCAGGCTTAATTAACTCTCCTGTGAACTTCAAATAAAAATGTCCACAAGGATGTATTTCAACATTATTTGTTCTATGTTTAACGAAGCCATTAGTACTGATGTGTTAGATTTTATACTGTATATGTTTTGTATCATGGGTAAATCTTCACATATTTTCTGTGTCACATTTCACATTATTTGTTGTTGACTTCAGAGTGTACACTAACGAGGGACAAACAAGATTTTAGGGTATTTTCTTGTTCAGTTCCACAGCTAAAAGTGTTTCATGTTGGGGCTTCCAAAAATTATACCTTCCTCGTATTACCGAAACATACCTAAGCTCATTAATTTTGTTAAGAAAATTTTATTTCTAAAGTTTCTGCATTTTGAATTAGGAATTTATGAATGTTTTTGTGTAGATCAAATGATGCTATGAGTTGGTGACACCACTGAGTTGGTGTCATCAATGAGTTGGTGTCATCACTGAGTTGGTGTCATCACGAGAGTTGGTGATGTCACTACATGTAACATTACTTGCAACATATGTATCTTTACAATAAAATTCTGTTTGTGATGTGGTACAAACATTTTGATTTTAGTATTTGCATGGAACATCATATTTAACATTATTATGCCTAGTTGTTAGTAAGGACATAAACTTTTGGATAGGGATGTTCAATGATACATGTTTATTGTATGTTAGAAGTGATTGTAACTGTCTGCTGGCTTTTTCTTGTTGTTTAATTGCAGGGGTATCGCTGCCCTTGGGAATTCACATTACATTTACATTTCTAGAAGATATCTTGAATCCTTTAAATGTCCCTGTTTGAATACAATATTTCATTTTCCATGCTAGTAAGTCTCATTGCTCACACCTTTATCTAAAATTGACACAGTGTGCCTGGAGCGATAATTATCCAGACCACTGACCAGCCTTGAGTTCAACGAATATTTACGTGACGAATGTTTCGTACCTGTTACATATTTACCTGTTGCGTACCAGGTACAAAATGTGCATCACATATTATTATTAAATACTCATTGAACACAGGGCTGCCACGTCACATAAATATTCATTGAACACAGGGCTGCCATGTCACATAAATATTAATTGAACACAGGGCTGCCACGTCACATAAATATTAATTGAACACAGGGCTGCCACGTCACATAAATATTTATTGAACACAGGGCTGCCACGTCACATAAATATTAATTGAACACAGGGCTGCCACGTCACATAAATACTCATTGAACACAGGGCTGCCACATCACATAAATATTAATTGAACACAGGGCTGCCACGTCACATAAATACTCATTGAACACAGGGCTGCCACATCACATAAATATTAATTGAACACAGGGCTGCCACATCACATAAATATTAATTGAACACAGGGCTGCAACGTCACATAAATATAAATTGAACGCAGGGCTGCCACATCACATAAATATTAATTGAACACAGGGCTGCCACGTTACATAAATATTAATTGAACACAGGGCTGCCACGTCACATAAATATTAATTGAACACAGGGCTGCCACGTCACATAAATATTAATTGAACACAGGGCTGCCACGTCACATAAATATTAATTGAACACAGGGCTGCCATGTCACATAAATATTAATTGAACACAGGGCTGCCACGTTACATAAATATTAATTGAACACAGGGCTTGCTATCATAATCCTATGATACTCCATGTATATAACTATATATCTAACTCCCTGCTCTACCTACTGCTCTATTAACTCAACATTTGGAACCTTGTTTGTTTCACTTAAAGCTTTGTTACTGAAATAACATATGGAGCAGACCGCCACCAGGTGTATGCAGGTAAGCTAGTGGATTTGAGAAAGTTTCAAAATCAAAATATGAGATTTGGGGAAGGTCATACAGGGCATGTTCGTAGCGTCTGTTCTGCACATGTGCGGGATGTTCTACTCCGAACAACTTACAAACAAAACGGAACTGTCCTGCACAGTGTGCCGAATGTTCTACTCCAAACACCTTACGAACAAAACGGAACAGAAAGTAAAATGTTTAAGACGGCCAAAATTGTAGTTGCAGCCGTAATATTGGATAATAATGATATATTTGAATGTGACTGTTTGTCCGCAATGCCCCATAATTGGAAAATAAATTTAATTTATTCTATTTTATGACACAAGCGACCATTGTTCTTGCTGTAATCACGTGACTGTTCTGGCTGCACCACCTCTGTGGCGGGCACAGAAAGAACATGTTCCGAACAGTGTTCCGGTTTGTTCGTAAGTGTGTTCCACTGTCCGGAATGTGCGGAACAGCGTTACGAATGCGCCCACAATGTACTCAACTACTGTGTTCTCTGCATGATTCAGTGGCTAACATAGAAAACTTGCATATTGAACATTAGGACCAGTCTCTTTTCTGAGATTTATTTGAAAATATCCGACTTTGTTTTGGCTATTTGAAAATATCCATATCCTTAGGACTATCGGGCATTTTTAGGGCCTTCTTGAAATTCATATGGTCCCTAAGTTAATATTCTGTCCCTTAAACGTTACTGACTTGCAGCTCTGAGACTATAAACTCAATTCATCCAGATGCTACACTCCCGACCGAAAGTGAAAGTAGGCAAAAAATATCAACATTACTACCTTCAAAGTCTTTTGCAAATGGGCCAACAGGCACAGAAACCTTTGGACGACCTTGACCATGTGATATACTTTAGTCTGGGATGCAAGTATATCCATGACAGTGTCACATTCAAACTGTGGCAATTAGGCCGTAAACTATATGGTAGCCCGAAATAGCCATTCCTGCCAGTCCACTTTAGTACGTTATGGTAGAGAAAAAGGTTATAATGAAGAACCTTCGGCAACATAAGTTAGCTTGTTCTATGCCTCTCAATTTTAAGTTATTACTATAATGATGAAGAGAGTTATAAAAAATATTGTTGCAAATGTGGAAAAAAAAGTGAATGTTTTAATTTTTTTTTTCAAGTAGAAGTAACACTTTTATTTTATATATACAGAATGGATTGAAACTTTCTCAAATGTATTTCTGCAAACTAAATATATTGAATGTTTAAGTTGTACTGACAGGGTTCGCTTATGGTATTATTGTTGTGTGCAACCAGTAATTTCATGACTTGCTCAAAGTCACCGCTCTATACTAACATATTCTACCTAATCCTATTTGGTAAGAAACAAACCCCAACATGAAAACACTTCTGGCTGAAAGCTTCAATATCGACATCTTTTGTTTTCTATTTGTGTCTTGTGCAAGTTTTTGTCTCAGTGTAGTTATTGCCAATGTTGTTATTGATGGTATCTATGGTGTACAACAGATTGCATGATTGTCCTACAGTATGTCGGGGACTGCTAACCATGCATGTTTGTTCAAGACTGCTAACCATGCATGTTTGTCCAAGACTGCTAACTAAACAAGGCCTGACAGATTGTATGATTGTCCTACAGTACGTCGGGGACTGCTAACCATGCATTTATGTCCAAGACTGCTAACCAAACAAGGTCTGACAGATTGCATGATTGTCCTACAGTACGTCGGGGACTGCTAACCATGCATGTACGTCCAAGACTGCTAACCAAACAAGGCCTGACAGATTGTATGATTGTCCTACAGTACGTCGGGGACTGCTAACCATGCATGTATGTCCAAGACTGCTAACCAAACAAGGTCTGACAGATTGCATGATTGTCCTACAGTACGTCGGGGACTGCTAACCATGCATGTATGTCCAAGACTACTAACCAAACAAGGCCTGACAGATTGTATAATTGTCCTACAGTATGTCAGGGACTGCTAACCATGCATTTATGTCCAAGACTGCTCACCAAACAAGGTCTGACAGATTGCATGATTGTCCTACAGTACGTCGTGGACTGCTAACCACGCATGTATGTCCAAGACTGCTAACCAAACAAGGCCTGACAGATTGTATGATTGTCCTACAGTACGTTGGGGACTGCTAACCATGCATGTATGTCCAAGACTGCTAACCAAACAAGGTCTGACAGATTGCATGATTGTCCCACAGTACGTCGGGGACTGCTAAGCATGCATGATTGTCTGAGACTGCTAACCAAACAAGGCCTGACAGATTGCCTGATTGTCCCACAGTATGTTGGGGACTGTTAAGCATGCATGTATGTCCAAGACTGCTAACCAAACAAGGCCTGACAGATTGCATGATTGTCCCACAGTACGTCGGGGACTGCTAACCATGCATGTATGTCCAAGACTGCTTACTCACAAACCAGACCTGATATTTGGTTGTCCAAGACAGGTAACCAAGGCCAGACATGTTGTTTGGTTGTCCAAAACTGGTAACCAAGGCCATACCTGTTGTTTGGTTGTCCAAGACTGGTAACCAAGACCAGACCTGTTGTTTGGTTGTCCAAGACTGGTAACCAAGGCCAGACCTGTTGTTTGGTTGTCCAAGATAGGTAACCAAGGCCAGACCTGTTGTTTGGTCGTCCAAGATAGGTAACCAAGGCCAGACCTGTTTGGTTGTCCAAGACTGGTAACCAAGGCCAGACCTGTTGTTTGGTTGTCCAAAACTAGTAACCTGAGTCTGAATTTTATTTTTAGCATAATGTTCAAATCTGAAAAATATCCATGGTAACTTATCACTCAGAATGCATTGTTATTCTTTGGACACTCAAACTTCCGACATCAAGACCTCGGCCAAGTAAAAGTAAATTCTGAGTGCAGTCGGTATTGAGTGACTTGTGATGGTTAGATAGACTTGTATACAATCAGTTGAATGCATGCATGTTTTTCTCAGATTTAATCATAGGTCAAAGATTTTTTTTAATTGCATGACAAATTCAATATTTATTTTGCTAATTACATATGTATAGGTAGAATCTGACCTCTGAACCAAAACCTTTGGGTATATACCATATAAAGTCTATGGCTAAAAGTGCAGTCACGGCTCAATACTCGTTTTTGATTATACTGTTATGTTTTTGTCTTACGCTTGGATGAAAACCATTATAACTCTAGCGCGATAAATTGCAATACAAAAACAAACACAAAATCCGCTATATTTATCGTTTCTGAATATTTAGGAGCATGAAAACTTTATATGTTGTGCCAAATGTTTGAATGCTTTCATTGGTATGCGTTACGGTCCTTGATTTTAATCCATAACAAAAATATAGGCAATATTGTGTTTGTTTTTGTACTGCAATTTATCGCGTTGGAGTTATACTGACACCATGTTAAATATTGATTGTATGATTGTGGATGCATGTTGATGTATGGTCAGTCCGTGTCACCCTTGTGTGCCCCATTATCTGTAGAAATATTGTCATTTATGTTAGATTTATCAAACAGAACAATTTTTTTAGTGATACACATGGGTACTGTTTTATCAAATCACTTAAAAATCATAAACTTATGATCAAATTTAAATTCTTTATAATTTGTTTACAATTATCAAGTGTGGTAAATGGAGCTGCAATATTAATAATGATTCAGTTAACGAACTCCTACAAACCATATCCGTCACCAATGTGCAGCTGTAAAAGAATTATAAAGAATTTAAATTTGAGCATAACTTTTAGATTTTCGTAAGTGCTTTGATAAAACAGTTCCATGAAGTATTAATTTAATGTTTATGTATCTCACAAACAATAATCGTGCTTTATGAACACACAATACACATACCATTACCTGCAATGTTGTGTTACATAATGAAGCACAGTTAAAGTTACACATGCTCTCCTCAAAGTAGATAGAAATGCTTTTGTGTAATTATAAAAATTAAGTTTGTTCAAAATTAATTCATGGTATCTTATGAATATTTTCTGCGTATCCATCATACTTCCAGCCCTGCGTTAAAAGAAAAATTATGTGACGCATGTTTTGTACCAGGTACGTAACAGGTACGTAACAGGTACGTAACAGGTACGTAACAGGTACGAAACGTTCGTCACATAATTTTTCCTTGAATGCAGGGCAGGTTTGTTATTTTAACATGATACAACATCCTAATGCAGTGTGGACATACCATGTGGTATGTGATGTTATTTTTGGCTAAGAATGCATCGAGGAGGTCTCGTTAAAATCTGTCAAAGAATAGAATACTTACGGTTGTTTTTAACTTTAAATTACGTCACATACAGTCCAGTTAGGATATTGTGACAGTGACGTTGCAGTTTATGTGTACACTAAATGTATCTACTATTGACTTAACAGGTAGAGCGAATATATTATGTTAGTTTAGCATTGACATTATAGTTGTTTGTACAGTATAAGCCTTTATAATCGGGTTTTCACCATTATAGTGGACTCGACCGCTGCGTCACTGGATTTTTACCCTAACTTGACTATACCACATGGTATGTCCACACTGTTATGGTACTGTAAAGAAAACACACAATAGTATAGCTCTGCGGAGATAACTCTAGCCTTATGAATAAATAAACATGGATAATATAAACAATGCATGATCGACTGACCGCTTGTTATCAGCATAGGTTGAAAGAGTATGTGCATTTAAAGTGATGATGCTAATAATTTAACAAAAATGGACAAAGAAAATGCATTCAATTATAGTTTTGTTTTGTTATCAAAGACTAGTGTTATTATCAGTGGAGTATACTGCTGAAAAAGAATTAGAGTGAGGTAAACAATTTCACACATTATACCTACCTGTAGTTGTCAATTTAATCTGAAACATGTTTTCATTGGCCGCCTAATGGCTACTCTATTCTCTAACAGAATATCATTAAAATAGTCTTGTTTATTTCAGTGCCAACCCAATCTATTTAGAAAAAGTGCTATTAGAAGAAGCTGGAGAACAAGAGTAAGTTCCCTTTGTATTATCAGTATATCAAGAGTTACTGTCCTTGAAAACTTGTAACAAACAATGTTACAATTCTCAAGGTTTGAATACCATGAAAAAACTTACCACCCTTGAAAACTTGTAACAAACAATGTTACAATTCTCAAGGTTTGAATACCATGAAAAAACTTACCACCCTTGAAAACTTGTAACAAACAATGCTACAATTCTCAAGGTTTGAACAGCATGAAAAACTGTTCAACGCTTTATTCAGAAAGTTTGTCTCCCACATTATAGTTGGGGAGAAACATAGGGAGGATCATGTATTTATAAGCAAAGTGCCCTCCGGCAGTTTATTGGTTAAATGAACAATAGAAACCACAGGTAACTGTATCATTGATAAAAAGTAAAAAAAGTTTTCTTTTATAAAATTCATGTTATCATTCTAAGTGTAATTATAAATTTTATATAAAAAAATATTTTTGTTTTGTTTACCCTTTATTAATGATACAGTTACCTGTGATATAAACCAGGTCCTGTCATTCTCCAATAGCTAGCTGGTGGGCACATTTGCACATGAATAACTCTGTATATCAATATGATCTCTCCTATTAATTTTGTGTTGGAGGGATAGGTGGACAGACTCTCCAAATTTGTCTGCGCTTATTCTTAATCACTGGTCAGATTTCAATGAAACTTCATTTTAATACTTGGTACCAAAATTAGCTGTGCATGTTATCCGGAATTGTTTGTCAGATGAATGTTGCCAGAGTTATGACCCTTTGGAGAAGACCTATATCGATGTTTTTGTGTCCAGTCCTCTAAAGTTATGTACATTGTAATAACATTAGTGAAAGATTATGAACTTATGATCCATTAGTGATGTTAACAAGAGTTGCCTCGAGCTCACATCAGCCCTACGTTCAAGGAAAATATGTGTGACGTACGTTTCGCACCTGGTATGCACCTGT
The DNA here is from genome assembly GCA_947247005.1 of Spisula solida. Taxonomy (NCBI): domain Eukaryota; kingdom Metazoa; phylum Mollusca; class Bivalvia; order Venerida; family Mactridae; genus Spisula; species Spisula solida. The sequence goes on along the minus strand of OX365944.1, from coordinate 34,730,654 downwards.
TATTCGTTGAACGGTATGTTTAAAAATACATGTTTGACACATACGCCAAGTTTGGCTAACCATATCCCGAGGTGGTGTGCGAGTATTTGTGGTATTAAACAAAATGGCGGACAGAGGCAAACAAAAGAATGTGAATAGTAAAATCTGTGCATCCGTACATATTTCTAACTGAGAACGGAAAAAACGGGAATTAGTACTTTCAAATTGTATGCCACAAACGAAGCGTACAATAAAGGATTTTATCGACAAAAACCCGTGATTGTTAAACATGTTTGCAGGTTACTTTTCTTGAACGTAGGGCAGAGCTTCGACTTAGTCTTGTTAGAAATTCTTTTGGTGATTTTTGATTTTAATAAAATAAGTTCATTTTATGATAAGCAGCCGACCAAAAAGTACCGATTTATGATGTAAAGTAAGTGTATATTGTAGATATATATTACTAGGTAGCGGACACTGTGTGACACATCACAATCACAATGTTACTGTATCAGGGTACGGTTTTATCAAAGCACTTACGGAAATCGTAAACTTATGTTCAAATTTAAATTTCTTATAAAGCTTTTACAGCTACAAGTAGGGGACACATATTGTTTTTAGGAGATCATTAACTGAATCATGGCTAATATTACATGTCCCTTTACCAGTTAAAGTAGCAGTTAAAGAATCATGAAGAATTCAAATTTGAGTGTAAGTTTAGGGTTTCCGTATGTGCTTTGATAAAACAGTACCCAGGCGTATAAAATCTCACAGTAAATCCTCATTTGGTTCTTGTTTTTACACTCATATTTTGTGCATGGTTAAAACAATCTGTATCACTAATAGTATTAGGTCAAACTGGCTGCCACCTTATCTGTTAATGCAGTACAACCTTCGTAGAGCAACACATTTTAGGAGTGCAAATACTGGCCGTTGTTTAGAGGTTGTTGCTCTACAGAGGTTAAATTTATAGAGAATATTGTTTTAGGGGAATTTTAACGATTTTGCTTTAGAGAGGTTGTTTCTGTACAGAGGGCCTCTCTGAAGAGGTTGTACTTTATATGTTGCTTGTAAATGAGTCTGTCCTGCAACTTTGTCCACGTCAGTTTGCAGCAACAAATTATTGAACTAGAATCCAACTTTGAAAGTTGCTCGGAAGATTCACTGTTAGGATGAGAAGCACATAATTATTGTTTGCATAATTATTCCTTTTTGATGAATATTTTCACATACTTAGGACATATCCATAGCATTAATTTTTGTCCTTAGGATGTCATGTAGTTTGTTAATCATAACTCTAATTGTAAGCATTAATTAGGGCCCCGCAAAAATTTTTAGGGCCCCGCAAAATTTTTTTGCGTGCCCTATAGTAATCACCCTGTCCGTCCGTCTGTCCGTCCGTATGTCCGTCTGTCTGTCCGTCCACATTTTTCAAGTTTTTTTTTAATAACTTGAAAACCATTATAGGTATTGACTTCAAACTTCAAACAAAAGCTCACAACAACAGTACGCTATTTTATGGCAAGTTATAAAACTCTCGCTACAATATTGGAAGAGTTATGGCCCTTTGTAAAATTCAAATTTTCATCAATTTTCAGCTTTTTTTCTTGATAACTTGAAAACCATTGAAGATATCAACTTGAGATTTTAAACATAAGCTCACAACAACAAGACACTATTTTAGGACAAGTTACATTACTCTAGCTACAATATTGGAAGAATTATGGCCCTTTGTTAAATTCAAATTTACTCATTTTTCATCTTTTTTCTTCGTAACTTCACAACGATAGTAGATATTCAACTGAAACTTGCTATAATTATTGCCAGTGATAATACACTTATCTTTAGCAAAGGGCAACAACTCTAGCTTTGATAAATTTTGACTTATGCCCCTTTTCAGCTTCAAAAACTATAACATTGGTCAAAGTTAAAAAATGGTTCAAGATATTCAAATGAAACTTGCTATATTTACTTATATTGACTACGACAATAAGTACATGTATGTGGAGCAAAAACAATATACACATTTTTAGCAAAGGGCGACAACTCTTTAAAACTTTAATAATTTTTGACTGATTCCCCTTAACACTTGCACACAAAACAAACAGATTAATGTAGTTCTGTTTTGTGTATTTCCATCTTGCAAACACTATTGGCTGATCAGGAACAGGGCAATGTCAATGAAACCGATGTCATGATTACATGAATTCAGTGTGCAATTTTAGTCTGTCAAAGATATTTCCAAACTTTATAAAAGTCAAAGTTCATCATGGTTTCTATGTAGGAAATTAAACCTGCGCTTGTCAAACACTTACACTCCTTACGCTACACTCTTCCCCTCCCCCTCTTACGACATGCTACCACGGGGCCCTGTTCACGACAGTGATAATTCTAGTTGTATTTTCTGCTCAATAAATACTGCACAGTTGTTCAAATATGAATAGTTTTATGAATTGCACTTAACTATGTTTTATTTATGATGGTTAAATAGATTTACATATTTCCCGGTACTTGAGTTTTTGTTGCAACTTTGATACATGAATAAATAGAGAAATAGCAATTTTTATGTTACAACTTTGATACATGAATAAATAGAGAAATAGCAATTTTTATGTTACTCGTATCATAGATCAGCTGACCAGGTAACGCTGACCAGCCGGTATGTGATCAACTAACATAAGCAACTAGCTGGTGACTATTCTCGTTCATTAATGTATTCTTCTCTCGGAGCTTATGATATTAAGTCAGACAGGTAACGCAGCACTCAACCTTAACCAGGGAAGGCAGCTCTCAACTTAACCAGCCAAGCACAGAAAACATTAAAACGTACTGGCACATCACTGATGTGTGAGGATGCTAGTGACGAAATGGAGCAAAACTTACATGATTCATAGCTTTAAAAGAGAAGTTTACAATGATTTGGCAATAGTTTACTACATTTATTATAAATTGTCTCCCTTTACTCAATATGACTATGACTGTAAGAGTAGTCTCCCTTATTTCAGTGATGATGATTCTTTGGATGACAACGCCGTCGGTTTAACGCAACAATCGCAGACAAGTGAACAGCAAATGTCAATGAATTTCTACACTGAAGACAATAATCTTAACAAAGTTCCACAATCTAAACTTGGAGATGGCGACGCTATGCTAAACGCAGCCATACAACATCACCAAGAATTGAAACAAAAACTAAATGGTGTTGTCAAACAGAACAGTCAAGTTGAATCAAAACAGGACAATTTTGCAGGCTTGCCGACTACAGAAATCTGAGAGAATTATCAACATATAGATTTACAACTAAGCTAGATTGTGATATTAAGTTATTTATAATGTTAATGTTATCCTAGAAAATTGTTGCCCAAGTTTGTATCCACAGATTTCAGATGGTGCTATATACCTGATAGAGTTGCCGTGGTATGTCTAGGATGATGCCAGTCCTCTTAAATGAAATTACATAGGGCCTTAGATAAACTATGGTTAGTTTTTGCTTCCCGCCATCCACCTGCTAAAATCGCTCCTACCCAAATCTACCCAAAATATTTTTATTGAGAAATCAGAAAAATAAATTATTTTGACACAAAATTAGGGAACAAGGTTCGCACAGGTCTTGAAAAGAACTTGAATTTGATGCAAAAGTACTTGAATTTGAAACTGCCAAAAAGTCCTTGCAAAGTACACGACAAAAGTGATTTTGTAGTCCTTGAAAATGGGGAAAAGTAAGTGAATTTTGTTTCGAAAGTTCTGTATGAACAATAGGGAAGGTCATTCAATACTAACATTAGTTCTTTAAAAAATAGGTATTATCAACAATATTTTTTCTACCATAACCTTGAAGATGGGTGAGGAAAGCAAACAATATTTTATTTTGGGCCTATATATGACCAAGATTAAGTTACAATGAATCTTATTAGTGATTTATATATACATTATTTATCATAATTTAAGTGTGTATTGTTTACATGTTGGTAAGAATATATCGTTACCATGGTGTATTATTTGTATCATATGATACATGTTGGTAACAAATTATGGTTGCCATAGAAACATATCAATCAGATTTGGTCAATTTCATTATATTTATTTTCTACAAGATTATATCCTCGGAAGACACTAAAATATCATTGCTGTTTGTGCCATGTTAGTACCGTAAAAACTCGAGTATTGGTCGCAATTGTGTATTGCTAAATTGAGAGAAGCTAGGTATAGGCGCAAAAATCATAAAAAAACAATACAACGAAAATGTGGAGAAATACCTGAGACTTGTAAAATTTGTACACCAGTTGAAAGCATACATCCAATTTATTTCTACAATTCTGGGTTGATCAATATGTGGGCTATACTTGAAATTTTTCAGTACCTTGTTTCATTAGGACTGGGTCCTAAGATACATGTTGCCTGGTCCTTAAAAATGTAACGATTGGTCCTTAGACAGTAGGCCGTAGCAGACATATACTATCTTGCCTTCAATTAAATGTCTTCAGGTTTTTCTACAGGAATGCCCATATTTGCCTTCTGTTGATAATAATTAATGCTATCTTTACGAACCTAATGAGCATATATGTAATGGTCTTTGGCATGTTTGTTTACAAATTGTGTATTTACATATCCCTATGTGTTCCTTATAGTGTAAACAAGCAGACAGAATATAGTGTATTACATCTACCGTAATTGCTCAAGTATTGCTCACACCTGTATATTAGACGCAGACAAAATATAAGGGTGAGAGATTGTCAGAAAAAAACAGTGGCGAAAAATTGTGAAAATTCAGCAAAAGAGATTGGTCATTCCCGATTTGCTTATTCAAGACTTGAAAAGGTCTAAAGCTGTGATAAGGACACATTAAATCTTAGGTTATGTGATTCTGGGTTGATAAAAGTGTGAGCAGTACTTGGATGAATGCAGTAATGTAGTTAAAATACAGGTAGAAATATATAATGGGGTTATGTTTTTCAACAAGTTACTGGGAGGTTAAAATAATATTTGAGATATTACGTTGTGTATTGTATGTTTCAATAAGTTACCAGACTATAGAATTATTTAATAATGACACATTGTAAGATGAAGGTTGCCTTATAGTTGTATTTGCTCATTGAATGCTAGACATTTAACATTGTACATCTACCATCATCTATCTACCATCATCTATCTACCGTCATTTATCTACCATCATCTACCTACCGTCATCTATCTGCCATATTTCGCTGGCTTAGAATTAGAAGGTCGTTAGTACAATATCGATGTTTTGAGAAAACAAGAGAAATTTCTGAAAACTACTATTTACTTATGGAAAAACAAGCTTTTAGAAAATTCAGTTTGGTCAACATGACTACTTCCAATTTTCATGAAAATAGGTTCATAAGAAGCACCTTGGGATGCAGATTTCAAATATGCATGAGTCTTATAAGGTTGTAAGTGGTACTTACGCCCTTCTAATTCTAAGCCAGAGATTTGTACATCTGCCCCTGATTTGTTTACTTGGCATTGAATGGATTTGTTATGCCTTCTATCAAAGATGGGCGGGTATATTGTTTTGCTGATGTTGGTTGGTCTGTCACCTATATCAGATGGTCTGTCCAGCCATAGACTGATAGTTTCTCGATAATAAAATGATTCAGCATATTAATATCAAACTATGGAAGTCTGTCATGACCTGCATGTGACCCCTATTTTGTTATTTTGGGTCAGTAGGTCAAAGGTCGTGGGGATGTTGGTCATCAAGGGAATGGGCATGGGCATATTGTGTTCTACAAGTTACTTACTTGATAATGAATTAGTGACTTACTTATGAATTGGTTTTGATCACTACAGTGTACTTGCTGAATTATTGAAAGTGTGCAAATAGACCTTTATTTTATACTGCTAGACAATCACTCGATAAAAATTATGTGTTAGGTAAATTCTTCATCTTTTCTTCATCTATCAATCTAATAGTCATAAGTGATATTCATATACCATTTCCTGGCACTGACATGTGCCTGAATTGCAGAACAATATTTATATACCGGTTCCTGGCACTGACATGTGCCTGAATTGCAGAACAATATTTATATACCGGTTCCTAGCACTGACATGTGCATGAATTGCAGAACAATATTTATATACCGGTTCCTAGCACTGACATGTGCATGAATTGCAGAACAATATTTATATACCGGTCCCTGGCACTGACATGTGCCTGAATTGCAGACCAATATTCATATACCAGTTCCTGGCACTGACATGTGCCTGAATTGCAGAACAATATTCATATATTGGTTCCTGGCACTGACATGTGCCTGAATTGCAGAACAATATTCATATATTGGTTCCTAGCACTGACATGTGCCTGAATTGCAGACCAATATTCATATACCGGTTCCTGGCACTGACATGTGCCTGAATTGCAGACCAATATTCATATACCGGTTCCTGGCACTGACATGTGCCTGAATTGCAGAACAATATTCATATATTGGTTCCTGGCACTGACATGTGCCTGAATTGCAGACCAAAGGTTTAAATCCTGTTGTCATTCTGGTTTATTTAAGTGTCAGCAGCCAACTTGTAAAATAACAGTTACTACATATACATGTGCTAAATTACCACGAGTCATTAGGCGAAAAAAAAAGTTCCTTTTTCAGGACTTTTTTGGAAACGTTTCTTCACAATGTATTGATGCAAATGTATCATACACCTTCAATGAACTGTCACATAATAGTTGACATTTTCTCGAGTTCTGTTACATTTGGTACGTCATCGCCTCCATTGATATTATAACCTGACTAAAACAAGATATTGCTATGATTCAAGATATGTATACATGCCAGACTTCCTGCAGCATGAGCTAGTCCCACACATTTTAGACTACTCATGCAAATTGATAAAATCTCACTGTGACATTCATAAAAACACAATTAAGCATATAGTTTATAGAACATTTATAGAACAATTTTCACTTTGCTGGTGATGAAGTAACAATTAATCAAAGAATAACCTACATGTATATACCTCTAACTGAACACTGGGAGCTACAGGAGTCATAGACAGACTGACCATCATAAACTCTCAGTTGACTGAAATCTTTATTGTCATGTAAAAAATCTAACTTTTTGTTTTTTGCTTCGACTAATATCATCCCTTGGGCGCAACAAGTTTGTATCTCACTATATAGTGTATAGATGGATGAAACCATGTTGCACCAAGGGACGAATTATAGTCGTAGCGCGTGGCCATTCAGTGTTATCTCTGCCTTATTGGCCAATGACCTCTGGCTCATGGGAAAACTTCAAACAATAATGTGGTATTTTTGTCAATTAGTCAATGTTACAGAAGGTCTGTGTTGGTGTTTGTTCTGCCTTTGTTTTGTTATTATCTCCTTTAAGACAGCACATAGTATGATGACCAGTGCTACAGGCCACTTGGTGTGTTGATGACCAGTTGATCTCTTGGAAGCTGATAAAGTATGCAAAGTATTAACATCTTATATGAAACAAGTGTCCACCTGCAAGTCCATCTTCTTATTTATATCCCCTTCAAGCTGACACCATACAAAACCGTTATTTTAACACTTGGCCAGATTTAAGATAATACTTACAAATAGATATAAGATCAGCAACCATAATACTCTCCCATCAATGTCTTAAGAAGTCTCTGATCATGTAATATATTTGGATGCTCCAAAAATGTTGAAAAAAAATCGCAAAAAAATAAGAAAGTTGTACTGTAAATCAATTTATATTTGCATGATTTTTTTGCGGATTTCTGTAACAAGACTTGTTTAGCATATTTTTGAATTTGCAGTCGAAGGTACCAGGTTAGGTATTCATGTCATGAAAATATATTTACCAGTATGTGGATTTATGAATTAGCAAGGAACTAAATTCTCAAATTATAACAAAAATAAAAACATTACAATTATTACATAGCATGGGGTCTGTTTGGCAAGTTTGGTTGAAATCTAAGGGTGAACTCAGGTCATCATCATACTGTAATACTGTCATAGATTTAAGTGAATATGTCATTGAATTGTGTAAATTATTAATGTATGTTGAATTTATATAGTTTGTGTAGTACAGTTTGTCAATGTGCAGACTATACGATTAATAAACCACATTAAACACTACCGGTAAGACCCGTCAGACTTGAAAACGAGCCTATAAATAAACGAGCATAGACTCTGAGTCTCAGTTCTATATTAAAGTATGAAATTAAGTTCTACTGAATGTCAACAGTTTTGTCACTCTAGTGTCTTGTTTGTTATATGATTGTTTGATTACAATCAATCAATCAACCAATCAATCAATCAATCAATCAAGCAAGCAAGCAAGCAAGCAAGCAATCAATCAATCAATCAATCAATCAATTACAGAACTGTTTACTGAGAATTGTCAAGGGGCAACAGATTTGTTAATTTGTTAGAACACTGCATTTTGAAGCTTAATTATTATAGAAGAAATATAACCAAATAAGGACAATATGCTAACCCCAAACTGACGGCCGAATATTGAGTGGCCTAGTTTTATACTAGAAATTAAAATGGCTGTGATATTATGTATGGGTGTGTATCTTTGTATGTAACATAGGTCTGTATGAGAATGATGTAAGTGTAAAGTGTGTCAAGAGGAGGATGTCAATATTTTTGTCTTAGTGTTTAAACAAATAAGTTTTAATACTATGCAGGTTTTCATCTATAAAAGTGGAAAGTATATCAATCTGGTTGCTGTACTTGCTGAGTAAAAGTAACATTATATTATGTCTTATTATGGGTCTATCAACTTTCTTGGCCAATCAACTATATGTTTATTCCAAGGTTTATATATATACTCCCGTAATCACCTTCATGATCGCTGAGAGCAAATATTGCACAATTTTATAAAATTATTAATTAAATAAAACAATAAGTCAACAGCATCACTTCCGAGTACTTTGTGTAACTCTGCTCCGTCTACTGACCGGAGTATCATCTCACTACACCAATGAAACTCCACACTGAACAGACATATTTCCAGCAAAGAATTACAAAATATGTAACTGTGAATGAAATAACAGGAATTACATCTAACATAACATTATTAGGAACGTTTTAGTTATGTATTTGAATCATATTAGCTTCTAGTCAGTTCATTGTTATATGGTTTTTCTTGCCATGTTTTTATTTTGTACGATTGTGTAAAATTTTGTTAGTTTAGTCTGTTTGTTTTGATGATATCATTCTTTTCATGTATATATTTTGTATTCATTTGTAAATATTGCGATTCATTATTGTATTATTTTAAGCCACGAGAATGTTAAATGTGACATGACTCCAGATTTCACATATTTTAACATATGCATATTGTCTTTCAGAATTGATTACATTGTTCATGACCATAAAATGTTCAAAATGTATGCTTTTCGTTCTGATTATTGAGGATAAACAGTGTTTAACAGTTTTATATTTATATTATCACCCTTCCCCTTGGTGCATATTGCACAAATTTAAGGCATGTCAACAGATCTGTTGATCTGTTTGTTGATCAACCGGTAGACCAAATATGGTTTCCAATTGATGCCTGAAGAGCTCCTGGATTTAGGATTCTTCAATTGTCATTATTTGTTAGTTACTGTTATTTCAATTACCATTTTTAAATTTTGTTTGAAATTTATTGTATCAAAAGATGCACAAATCAAAACTTGGATGAATTACTTTTTGCTCACTTGAGACTTTCGTCAGTAAGTCAGCGCATTGTGTTAATTTGACCCTTTTCTGATCCTATATATTATTGTTTGAAATTTCACATATCAAATGTTCATGTGAAAGTAATATATTTTTACAGCACAGTAGTGATTATGTTCTACTATGAATTACTGCTGGAATTTCAGTGGTACCCCATTGGAGAAAACTCAGGGCATTGGATTGCAACAAATACTGATAAAAATTCTAGTCTCATTTATACAAACTTTGGTATTACAGACTGTTTTTCGTCTTAGATTGCCTGTCTTAAAAGATAAGGAAAAAATTAATAAATATGAAAATGATATAAGGTTTGAAATTTAGGATTGTTTTAGCCATTTTATACTACTTATGGAGCATATTGAAACTGAGTGCCACCTCATATCCTCACACTGATACATTGTAATTATAGCTTTCAAATATTTAATTGCATAAGAAAATAAGCCGCAAACTATGTTATTATTTGGTACGAATTCAACATGATCACACATTCATGTTCTCAAAGATTGTTAATAATTATAATGAATTTTGAAAGAGTCAATTTTCAAATTTGAGATTGGAGTGCTGAGTGTTAGAATTTGTTGTAATTCCGGGCCGGGGTGGAATTTGAGGAGCAAACTATACTGGAAAATTGGTGTAAGTTTACTTCTGAAAATCTAGTGAAGTTTTCGCCCAGGAAGAGTTTAGGTTTTTTTATTGTTTCATTATGTAATCTGAACTAGTGTGTGCTACAAGGATATTGTTGGTTTTATATGGCTATTTAGTGGGATATTCTGTACACTTATTTGTTGTTTATATGTTTTGTTCCTACTATGTTTTGTATGTTAGTGATAGCTTTATCATTTATAGAAAAAAAATAAAACTGATCTGCCTACAAACTGGTGTTATTGTTCATGCTTGGCTCTCCAGTTGTTCTAAATGTCCAACTACGGTATATACGAGGGGTGATCCAGAATTACGTGGACTTTTGCTCTAAAAAGTTTATTTTAGGCCAGATCAGTATGAAAGTTACACACAAGCGACTTTTATCTATTATTGACATAAAGCGCAACACATATCTGAAAACAATTCTTTGCATCAACAGTTATATGCTACCATGGCAACACATAAATGCTTTCGCGGATCAACAGAGATTTTTTCAGTTAAACTTGTTACGTTATTGCTTATCGTTACTGTGTTTCTTCATTTATAAATTCAGAAATATGGCATCATGTTGTCTAATATGGTATCGACAACTGAGTGAAGTTTCAAGGTAAAATTCGGTGTATTCGTCATATTATGAATATATATGTTATTGTTGTCATATCATTATTAACGTAAATAATGACGTCACAAAAATTCATTTACACTCGCATAACCATGCAATTCTGTGTACAGCTAGGAAAAACCCAACCGCAGAAGACAGAAATGCTGGAGAAATTAAGTATAAGACATATTGTATCACAGCCACTTGTTGTTAAGTGGCCTTAACATTTTATAGAAGGCCTGGATGATGTGACAGTCAATGAGGTATAGAGGTAAAAACCCGACGTTGACTGGAACGGTGCTAACATTGGTCAGAATCAACAATCCGTGACATTAGTGGAAAAATATTATCTTGCAGAGCTGGTAAGGGTACAGTTCAGTAAATATTGACAGGAAGATTTAATATGCATACAATAAGAGCATAATGGGTTAGGGAAAATAAAGAACAGTTGATTAACAGTGTTCAAAGGCATCACGAAATGATACAATCGTGAAGGTGACGTCGTAGTCATTTTTGAGCTGCCCCGCGATTCGTAACCATACCCTCTTACAGACACTATATTTACGTTTTTTATTATCATATCCACTTGAAATTTGGTATACTTGTGCAATAAGTATCAATATTTCACTGTGTACAGTTTTGTAACTGTAAGTATAACGGTTTATGAATTGGACCAAAAGTCCACGTAATTGTGGATCACCCCTTGTACAAGTAGTTGTCAACTAACCATACCATGCGTAAAGTCTGACATAGGTTTGACTTTGATGAAGATCAATATGACAAAGTTTCATGCAGATGATGTTCAATTTCGTTACACAGGACCAACAGATGATGTTCCATTTAGCAAACAATCGGCCAACAGATGATGTTCAATTTAGCAAACAATAGACCAACATATGATGTTCAATTAAGCAAACAATCAGTCATCATATGATATTCAATTTTGCATACAATCAGCCAACAGATAATGTTCACTTAGCATACAATCAGTCAAGAAATGATGTTCCATTTTGCAGACAATCTACCAAAAGATGTTGTTCCATTTAGCAAACAATAGACCAACATATAATGTTGCATTTAGCAAACAATCAGTCAACATATAATGTTTAATTTAGTAAACAATCGACCAACAGATGATGTTCCACTTAGCATACAATCGGCCAACAGATGATGTGCCATTTAGCATACTATCGGCCAACAGATGATGTGCAATTTAGCAAACTAATCAGTCAACAAATGATGTGCCATTTAGCATACAATCGACCAACAGATGATGTTCCATTTAGCATACAATCGACCAACAAATGATGTTCCATTTAGCATACAATCGGCCAACAGATGATGTTCCATTTAGCATACAATCGACCAACAAATGATGTGCCATTTAGCATACAATCGACCAACAGATGATGTGCCATTTAGCATACAATCGACCAACAGATGATGTGCCATTTAGCATACAATCGACCAACAGATGATGTGCCATTTAGCATACAATCGGCCAACAGATGATGTGCCATTTAGCAAACAATAGACCAACATATAATGTTGCATTTAGCAAACAATCAGTCAACATATAATGTTCAATTTAGTAAACAATCGGCCAACAGATGATGTTCCACTTAGCATACAATCGGCCAACAGATGATGTGCAATTTAGCATGCAATCGACCAACAGATGATGTGCCATTTAGCATACAATCGGCCAACAGATGATGTGCCATTTAGCATACAATCGACCAACAGATGATGTGCCATTTAGCATACAATCGACCAACAGATGATGTGCCATTTAGCATACAATCGACCAACAGATGATGTGCCATTTAGCATACAATCGACCAACAGATGATGTGCCATTTAGCATACATTCGGCTAACAGATGATGTTCCATTTAGCATACATTCGGCTAACAGATGATGTTCCATTTAGCATACATTCGGCTAACAGATGATGTTCCATTTAGCAAACAATCTGTCATCATATGATGTTCCATTAAGCATACAATCAGTCAACATATGATGTTCCATTTAGCATACAATCAGTCAACAGATGATGTTCCATTAAGCATACAATCTGTCATCATATGATGTTCCATTAAGCATACAATCAGTCAACATATGATGTTCCATTTAGCATACAATCAGTCAACAGATGATGTTCCATTTAGCAAACAATCTGTCATCATATGATGTTCCATTAAGCATACAATCAGTCAACAAATGATGTTCCATTTTGCAGACAATCTACCAAAAGATGACGTTACATTTAGCATACAATTGGCCAAAAGATGTTGTTCCATTTAGCAAACAATCGGCCAACAGATGATGTTCCACTTAGCATACAATCGACCAACAGATGATGTTCAATTTAGTAAACAATCGGCCAACAGATGATGTTTCACTTAGCATACAATCGACCAACAGATGATTTTCCACTAAGCATACAATCAGTCAACAAATGATGTTTCATGTAGCATACAATGAGTCAACAAATGATGTTCCATTCGGTTACAATTGGCTAAAAAATGATGTTCAATGTGGGTTACATCGGCCAACAGATGATGTTCAATTTGGTTACAATCGGCTAAAAACTAATGTTCAATTCGGGTTACAATCGGCCAACAGATGATGTTCCATATAGCATACAATCAGTCAACAAATGATGTTCAATTGTTGTCACAATCGGCCAACAAATTATGTTCAATTTGGTTACAAGCGGCCAACAGATGATGTTTAATTTGGTTACAATTAGTCGACAAATGATGTTCAATTGTTGTCACAATCAGCCAACAGATAATGTTCCATTTGGTTACAATCGGCCAACAGATGATGTTCAAATTGGTTACAATCAGCCTACAAATTATGTTCGATGCGGGTTACAATTTGCCAATAGATGATGTTCAATTTGGGATACAATCGGCCAACTATGGACTCGTATTTATAAGCAATGGTCAAAGTTTCAAACACTGTTAGAAAACTGATTCTAATTGTTTCCCATACAATGCGCTAACAATATTGTGACTGTTATTATTATAAATGCATTGCTTATATAATAGTATGGTTACATCGTTGGGACACATTGCAACACACACACTATCTTGTGGTTGATGCTTCCTGAAGTACATGTATATGAATACCAGAAATATAATTATAAGGAATGTATACATGATTATGACACCCCCGGTATATATTCTTGAAAGGAATGTTTGTGGGCAAATTCTGCAAACGTCATTATAATTACTGTTAGATAAGTTAAATAAATCGTGTAATATGATTATCACAACCATTTCAATGTATTACGTATAAACCTCTTAAATTCTACAAGTTCACTTCATTCGAACAATCACAAAATACCCAGCGTTCATAACCTTACTAATATAATTAATCGGTGGTTAATCTTATAATCTTTTGTTTCCATTTTTATTAACTTAGATCAATTAATACATTAAAGTTCATTGTAGTGTTTTTTTCTCACCAACTTTTCAGCCATAATGACACTAGGCGAAAACATTCAGGCTTTGAAAACTTCCCCTCGATCGTTTTAATCCACCTTTGGAATTTCACCGGTGCATTATCGAAGTGATTTGTTTATTGTAGAATTTTGAATAGAACCAACCCCTGGGCTAAGCTTCCGATCATAATATTTATTTTAATGTAAACAGTTAGTGTATCAGCTGTGAAAAGATGTAAGAATAGGCTACAGGTGTATTGATGGATTTTGTAAAGGACAGTAAACACACGGTGTCAAGTTCTGTTGACGGACTACATCAATGGACTAAAGTCTTGCTGCGCAACATTTAATTTTGTTATTGTGAAAATATTCAGCTTATATTAACGGACTGAATTTATGAAGTGGCTTTCATTTTTTAACAGTGAATATATTCTATAAATCATCTTTGTGTCCCAACTATTTACGTACAGGTATTAACAAAAGAAAACTATGTCAGGGTATTTCATGAACTGCTTGTAGTACGGAAAATATGTTGATTGGGTAAATGCAATGGATGTGGTGGTTTGGTTGGTGAGTTGATGCAGTATTGGTTGGATTACACACACGGTGTAGAATGCGTATTCAATGAGGAGCACATCCAGATGCAATGTGATACGGCGAAAGGTACTTCCTCGTCAGAGTTACCACCATCATCATTGATATACTCGGACATTGTTAACAGGGTGGAAAATAAACCAGACGAATATCTGAATATGGAACCAAAGAAAGCTAGGCGTCGAATTATTGACAGCACGTGTGTACCAAAAACCAGACGTAACAGTTCACGGGGCTCGGGGCCATCCAACCCAAGCGCAGATAGTGAGTCAACAGAATCTGACGATTCTCCGAAACGGACTGCGATTGGTTCGGAAACCGTTAATGAAGTGGACGCGACGGTACGACACGTGATTGACAAAAGTTCAAAGAAGGGAAATACAGACACAAACGCTACAAATATTGATGCTTGTAATGTGACAGAAAATGTGGTTAAATCCTCAGTTGACGATTCGAAACTAGACTGCGCAAAATCGAACAACAACGACGCTGTTGAAAACCTTTCTAAAAATGAAATAGAATGTAGCGAAATGGATATATCTAATGACAATGAATTGTATGGTGGTGGATCTGTTGGTTATGATAAGAATAAAACATCCTCTGATGATGAATGTAATGTTATCGAAAATGAGTGTATGGACGATTCTGCGCCTCTGCCAGTTTTCAAAGGTTCTGATTCAACATTGAATATTGTACATGATGCAGAAGTTAGCAAACTAGATGACTTAGCTGAGATAAACAATGAAGATCTGATCACTGAAATGGGATTAGATGATGACAATGTAATGTGCAATAATTTCAGGAACTTTTTCAGACCCCGTATGTCAACGACCAGTCTAAATGACATACCTGGTAACATTGCTGATACGTTAATATGTCGTAAACATCCGGGGTTATTTGAAACACCCAGAAAAAGATCCATGAATAATTTCAAGTTCTCGTTAAATCTCAACGATCAATTGAACACAACAAATGCGAACAACTTTCAAGTAGATTGTGTGATGCAGAACAACCAAGAGGTGGATCAAGTGAAAGTGAACAACCAAGAAGTAGAACGTCAGAACAACCAAGAGGTGAATCGTGTGATTGAAAGGTCCGCTTTAACAATGGAACGTAAAGACCCATTCCTTGTTGAATTGGAACTGACAAAGTCAGCTAATATGGAACTAGATGATGCATGTATTCATGCGGATGATTTAAACGAGAAAGACCTTTTCAGACCATGTCAAACGAACACCGTTCTTGAACGAGTAGCCTTAAAACTAGACAAGTTAGACGAAATGGATGAAGGCGAAGAGGTAAGCGATCTTGCACCACCTTTCACGGAACTAAGTCAGATATTTGCTTGATATGAACTCTTTTTTATAATGTTTGCAATTTTAAGCCTTGTTAAAGGGGATGTTTTCGGCATCTTTCCAGACTTATTATGTTGGTCATACAATCTGCAATACAATATTGCACATGTTTAGCTTCTACCATTGTTCGAGCTTATTACAAAAGTGCAGAAAAAAGTGCAGAAGCACGGGTTTATTTGGAATTGCATCTCAAAGGTGGCATGGTATTTGAGCGGCTTACGCTCTTGACCACTGATCGATTGGTTCCTGCTTTGATCATTGACCGGAGCAATTTATTTCTGAAACGCTTTTCATTATTTCCCACCCAACTAGAAATGAACTGGTTAAAAACCCAGGGATAGTCTCGCGTGTATCGGTGCTATACACCGGAAACGTTACAGAACTAAGGAGTCTGTTCGGAATGAGTTAAGGCAGCGCGCCCGGAACGGATTTCTTGTACCACACAAACTATTCCCTCGAAGCCGGAGATAAGGCAGGGATTAAACCGAATGGTCACACACTACGACTGTCTCAATCGAACGCCAAAACAATGTATGTACATGTACTAGTAATGAATATAACGTAAGAAATAAATCACAATTTTGAGAAAATGAAGTTAGTTGTGAAGATGTCGTAACACCCTCTAAAGAAGTCAAGGGTCGTACATTTCACTCATGTCCGCGTAGTTCTTCATTCAAATACCTTCAAATAACTCTGTTTTATCAGTATATCTTTCAATTGTGAGTGTTTATATAGAAACGCAGTTATGCATCTAATATTAATAAAGTACCCGTATCTGTATATACTAATTAAAAGTGTGGGTACACAATACGCATACATACATCAAAGGGTTTTAGTCGGGTATATAGAATAGCATGATATGTCTTCCGTTCACAATGATAACGATCTGGGCAGACTATTCACACGTCATATATCTCTGAATTGTTGAACTAATCACTTTAACTACCATACATTGTGTTTGTCAAAGGGGGGACTTGGACAAGTTTTAACGAGTATCAACCCCATCTAGTGCACTTAAAACAAGGGTCGATCATCTACTATATATCGTATAATTGATATTTTTACTGTGAATGAAAAAATGATACAATGTTTCAAGTGTTTTCATACCATGGTGACACCAGACAAAACGATTGTCATTACCGATGTAGGGGACAACTATTAACTGCGATATAACCTATTATTTAATTGGCTAAACGTTTTAGTTATACACTTGTCTGTTCACGTATGTTCAAACTTAGGTAACAGGTTACAATGACACTCCTCTTGAAGGCATTGCTACAATGTATTGTATGGACACGTTCTTGTATCATAAAGAAACGTATTCATTATACAAAATTCTACAGTAAACTACATCAAATAAAACTAACGTAACTACAATAGTTCATATGTGTAGTGCCAGTGTTTAAGCCTAGGTCCCACGGCGAAGTTCTCCCCATTTCTTTCGATACCACCCGATGCATCACAATTACTTCCGATATCACAAACCATCTCATGACTTCCCCGAAGCTTCCCCTAGACCACTAGGAACCTGTTCCCGATGTCCTGATTTATTTCAATCGGGGGAGGGGGTATATCGCGGAGGCAAAAAATGCTCAGTGTGACATTGGCTTTAGCCGGTGACAGTAGTTTCAGGGTGGTCATACGGAGTATCCGCATTATTTCAATGTTGTGAAAACTATCAGACACTGTAACGTGTACCACATTGTATGACAGTTGCAACAACTACGGCCAGATATCAATCTGGAACGAAAATGGATCACGATACTTAACTAGTTAATCCGAAAGTTGTAGGCACATGTGTCGAACCCTTGTGCTTTCTGAACGTACTTATCGCTTGTATCGTTGCTTTTCTTGACATGCAACAGTTACTGACTACTGTCTTACTTACAAACGACATGATCGTCGCCGTTGTCAAGGAAGAAAACAACCTTCTAAATCCATGAAACCATAGTTTAACAGTATGAATCCCGATACACCGCTTCTCAGTTCCGTGAGAGAATTCTGTTTTTATACGGCTCTGACGGAACTGGAAACCGATGTAACTCTCGGACGGAACTCAGATGTCATGTATCATGAGTTCCGTCTGAGTGTTACATCGATTTTCAGTTCCGGTTTAGCCACATAAAAACAGAACACTGAAAAGCGGCGTGTCGGCGTTCATACCGTGAGTTTGTGAGATGACAATCTAGTTCTGCCAACTGTAGGTTTTCATTTGATGGCATATTATAAAGGTTCTCTACACTAAATGGTAACCATGTCCTTGTGAAGAATACCATTCGTAGTCTTCCGAATGTTTGATTTAATTTGTATGTACAAAAGAAATGGAACACATTAAATATCCATTGACCAATTCTGTTTCATAGCACCAAATACACGTAACAGCAAATTTTGAAACAATAGGAGTATTTATCAAATTGCGTACAACCACTCTATGAAGTCAGCAAGTCCTTTAGTAGACACAAACACATATTATTAGACAAGCTTTCTGTCCCGTAGAGGCTGCTGTTCAATTTCTGACCTATGTATGCACCGAGTTTAAACTCTGTGCGGTGGACTGTTTCGACTAAAACGTTATAAGATTGAAGTAGAAACCACAATTTGTGTCACATACTTTGTAGTTTTATTAAATGTTCCTAATGCCCTGAACACCCGTACTTTCACAATGTACAGTCCTCTTCAAGAAAGCATTATACCTGTACTAATTGGAGACATTATCAGAATTACAAAAACGTACTGAGTATTCATGTAAGAATGAATCTTATTCCGTAACTGAGCAGAACATATAATTATAAATACAGAATTGTTTTACATTATTTTCGTTAAAATAAGTACATTAACATTAGTTGCATTAGCACTTTCATGAGCTTGTCTTTAATTCATATACTAGTACATGTAAATACAATGTTGGGGACATTAGCAGAATTCAAGAATGTATTCCCAAACTGTACAGAACATATAATTATGAATATAGAATGGTTATATATAAATACATTAGTTTTGTTGAAAAAATACATTAGTTGCTTTAGCACTGTCATGAACTTGTCTGTAACCCATATAAACACATTAGTTTGGCGACGACCAGGTAGAGTTACTGTTAACATGACCAGATAGACCCGTTAACTCGCTAGAATAAGTTTTCTTTAATAACATGAATGAAAGGCGAGACATAAAACAAACGTTTTGTCACTTAGAGGATATATGTTTACTGTTATCTATTAACTGCCGGATAGAATATTTTTACGTTTGATTTACCGAGCGTCTAAATGACATTGATATACGAGCTATCAAATTTCGCTGTAAAATCTTTGTCATGTCTTTGAAATAAAGATATGCACAGTCCATTAACGCCTCTGATATGATTAAGGCCAATGTGTTTCAGATTTACCATCTAGCCACATGAATTCCCTTTTTTGTTTTTAATTCCCTATTTGGATTTATTTGTTTTAACGTTAACCGGACTGAGAAACACATGTTGTAACATTTTTTTGGAATTTGTTTTAAAACTGAATGCTTTAGCTAATACTGAAAGTAAATCATTGCAAGTTATGACTGTTGACGTATCTCTTACCATACATGTCATAACCCGAGGTGACATTCAGTGAGAATGCTGGTAGGTTATCTGACCAGGGTGTTAAAGTTTACCTCCCTAACAACCCTAGAGTTGTAGAAACTGGACTATGTACCAGTCAGTGAATGGCTTCTGATGGAGATGTTTATTGTTGGTCACATTACAGGGGACTGTTTGCCTACTTTAGGGATTACTGGTGTATCATTAGGGGTCTCCAGTCCCTATTGTGTTTATACAAACATTGTCATCCACAGCTTGACTTTGAAATAGTTTGAATATTCCATAAAGTGCATCTGACGCTGACGCTGAACGGATGTAGCGTCTGTTATATCGACATACCATATACTATATAAATATTAACTGTTATTGTCTTTGTAAATCTGACATAATTAGTGTTAAAACATGTCTCTGGTTATACATGACGTGAGTCAGGACTTGCACAAGGTAACTATTCTATAATCATTTGTAATGTTCTAATAACTTCTATCAACATAATTAGTTTATAACCTTAGTTTGCAGTGGTGGCAGGGCATGCCTCCCGATACACCACTTTTCAGTTCCGTGGGAGAATTACTCAATTTTCATATGACTCTGACGGAACTGAAAACCGATGCAACGCCTAGACGGAACTCTAGGATTTTATGTATCCTGGGTGTTACATTTGTTTTCAGTTCCGTCAGAGTCATACAAAATAGAGTAATTCTCCCACGGAACTGAACAGCGGTGTATCGGGATTCATACCGTTGGTGTGGTACACGGTATGAATCCTGATAACCACTTCTCTATTCCGTCAGAGAAATATTCTGTTTTCATATGGCTCTGACGGCACTGAAAACCGACGTAACGCAGAGGAACTCAGGATACATGACATCTGAGTTCCACCCAAGCGTTACATCGGTTTTCAGTTCCGTCAGAGTCATATAAAAACAGAACAATTCTCTGACGGAACAGAGAAGCGGTGTATCGGGATTCATTCCGTGTGGTAAATTATGGGTAAATGATGTCAAACTTGCTGTGATCGTTAATATAGCTAGAGTGGTGTTGTTGCATTGACTGTTTGAAAAGGTGACACGTTAGTCGAGTGGAAAACGCTTTTGACATAGATCAAGATGCCCTTAGTTCGATTCTTGGCTGGGTCATCTTCTTAAACGCTTTTCAAATAGAGATAAACTGATTCGTAAACCAGTGATAGTCGGACGTGTTTCTGTGCTGTACATTGTGCACGTTAAAGAACCAATAAGTCTATTTGAAAAAAACGCGAGGGATTTTCACCCGGATTTCTTGTATAACACAACTAGCTAGATGCGGTAGAAACATTCTGAATGACCACGCACTTACGTCACAATCGAACGCAAACATACAAACCAATATCATTACAAACATCATTACAAACATCATTACAAACATCATTACAAACATCATTTCAAAAACATCATTACAAACATCATTACAAACATCATTACAAACATCATTACAAACATCAATACAAACATCATTACATACATCATTACAAACATCATTACAAACATCAATATTACAAACATCATTACAAACATCATTACAAACATCATTACAAACATCATTACACACATCATTACAAACATCATTACAAACATCAATACAAATATCATTACAAACATCATTACAAACATCATTTCAAACATCATTACACTTAAAATCAGCTGTAGCACAATGTTCCTTGTGTTTAGTTGACAACATTTTCTGGTTTCCAATTGACAACATTTCAATTATTTCAAAATTCTAACCGTGAATCACCCAGTAAACTTCATTATTAATACATTTTTGTACGGATTATGGCTGCTATTGAAGCATGATTGCAAGCTGTCAGTTTTTGTTTAACCCTCTACCTGTCAACAATATTATATATAGCCTTGAAGGTTACATATCCGTCAATGAACTTATTATATGCAATGTCGTCACTAGCAGACGTGCACCGGATTATAAGACCACTTTCACACGGACTTTATTCTGATATAAAATGTATGATTAATTACATATGAATGTACAATGTATTATGCTTGCTTGTAGCCAAAGTACAATCATAGGTGGTTAGTTTAATCATTTTATTGCATGTTTTTTTCAACAAGAGTACAATTGGTTTGTATGCATAGTACTACTTAGGCCAGAGTTCTTTTATTTTTCGTTACTCGGACCCTCGTGCCAAATTTTTTGGCATTTTCAAAAAAAAAATTAAAAACTGAAACTGTACTAGTCTTAAGATAAATTGGCTGTTTTCTTGAAAACTAACACTGTTGTTGAGTGTTGATTGCTTTAAATCGGACCGTCATTGACTATTCTATCACCAACAGCTTGTGGAAGCTATATTTTTGGAGTTTTTATATTTATTTTTCCCTCCTCCTGTGGACTTTTTTTGAAAAATGTCAGAGTAACAAAAAATTAAAAAACTCTGGCCTTAGAAAGAATAGATACAACATATCATCAAAGTAAAGCAACTTTAAAGTACAGGGTTATATTCATTACAAAATGATCGGGCCACAAGTTACTATAGCATTAGATATCGGCCCTCTCCATTTAATTGTGAGGTATAGTAATTAAACAATTTAGTAGATTGTTGTTTTGAAATGCAGTAAGGGTTTTACTTGGTAGAAATATGTGATTGTGATTTTTAATCTGGCCTCAAGTTGGTCTTTATATTTAGTGTAAGCTAGTGTAGAAAATCATATTTTACAGCTTGAGAGGTTTTTAGGGAATTGACTAACCACTGGTATATAGGAATGCACTTTATAGAGGCCAGGACAAAAATATTCACTGTGCCCGACTGAAGCGAACAAATACTGTCAAATAATATATACATTTAGTGCTACCAGTTAGCTTGCTATATTTTTACTAAGTTTTCGCTTCAAATGTCATTTTTCGCGAACTCTAATTTTCGTTCATTGCAAAGGCGAACGTTTGCAAATGTTTTCAATTTTTATTTGAAACAAGTTATCGTGTATAATCATCTTTCCTAGCTGTTCTCAATCGTAAAAGTTCGATCATTTCCGTTTTGCTCCGGTGAAATTCAATGCACAAAGGTCGAGGTGATGTGAATGGCTGCATTCCCCAAGAATGCATCGTGCCTTGCTCAAGATGATGTATCCCTCAAAGAATAGGCGTCTGGAGACCGTGAACTATGCCAATGATGCCGTTTAAAATGGCAAACTTCGTTAAACCGTGAACACACTGATCTATACGCCATATACTTCACTAATTGAAAATCTATCAGTTGTTATAATAAAATGAGCAATGACTATGTATATGAATAATTGAAGTAGTTGTAACAAGCTTGAAGTCACTTGAAGTGTTTAGTAAGTCTTCTGGTACCATTTACAGAATTTTTAATTGTTTGCTTTGACAAGATCAGGATTTACACAGCCTACTTGTATGAAACATTAACATTTCATATCGAAATATCGATGTGAAGTTGTACAAATATATGGATATGTACACTTGAAGTTTAAAGCTACTTTGAGAACAAAATGTTTACATATATTAAACAAATTTGACCCAGACTTTGAAATGTTACATTCCTTAGTCACTTATCTTAATAAGTGACTGTTAATTCTCACTTATGTGAAATATATTACGACACATGGAAGAAACAAAAATGTATTACACACATGTTGAAGAATATACTCTAATGTGTGATAAGTTAATACCATAATATTAGTGGACAGTCCAATGGTGTCCATTTAGTCCTCTGCAAAATCAGTAGTTTCGGAAGCTATATAAAAGTACTTAAATAATTGATTCCCACGTTTCTTAAGTTGTTTTTGAAGGCTTTTCTGCAAAATATTGATACACGTACTTTAGTAGTATACCAGTTAAAACATTCGTAACAGGTTTTGTATTGTGTCGGTTCAAGTTATGGTCCTTGTACACCATAATATTTAACGTTGATCACTGTTTACTTACTGGTGGTTTACCACGGGCGTTGTAAGCTTCTTGACTGGTTGGTTTGGTCTCTACCGAGCAGAGAGGAATTTTTTCAGAAGCTAAATGATGAGGTCGGCAGTCGGACATCCTGTCTTCACAATTTTGTTTTGTAATGTCGACGCCATTTTGTTTGACAATATCTGCTCGACTCTTCAAACTTCTTATCAAGCGGAAGTGACGGAAGAGCTTCTAAAAACAAAATGGACCCAATTGAACGAATCGGAAGAACTCTCTATATTATGAATGCTAAGGTTTTTGCCCAAACGAAGTGGTCAATGGTCGTCCCAAAAACGTGTGTTTTTTGTGGATATCGAGCCGCTTGTGAATGAATTGATTGCTGAAACATAATGATGACGTATGAATGATATTGATACAGTATATACAGTAGCTATTTGATATTGTGACGTGAACTGTGACATCCGCGTGTAAATATAATTGGTAATTTAATTCGGACATTATTTGGTTTTTTAGATTTTATTGAAATATGAGTTAAATTGATTGTTTTGGTGACGAAGCCTTTTATTATAACTTAGATATCGAGCAAAGTTTGGCTGCACGGAACACAACCGCTCATTACGGCCTGTATATAAGGTTAAAAGGTTATCTGGTGGTATGAAGGAAACAGTTTATATTTATCGGATCCTTACATCAAAGTGAAGTCATTTAATGGTTTGATATAGCAAAGCAGATTGATTTTTCCACGTGAAAGGTGAAAATCGAATATTGGATTAGAGCAATAATAGAGTGTAATTGTTAGTGGTTGGCGTTAATGTTTCTGTGACACAATGGTATGTTGGAAATTATCTTATAATATCTAGTTTTCGTAAGCCTCCGGATTAGTAAACTATACAAGTATGTAGTACTACGAAATATATTATAACTATATTGTTCGTTCATCTATTTTAATTATTTCATTCATTATTAGAAAAGAACAAGCATTATATTCGGCAATCAGGTTATTTTTGACCCGGGTACTATCACAGTACTCATGATACACGTTTTCAAGTTAAATATGTTTTTATTATTCCTCAGCGACCTCATATAAACTTGCATATTTCATACAATACAGTTGTATCTTTTATTACAAACCAGAATATTAGTACTTGTAGGTGACATCACAGGAACTTGCATAATTTAAAAAAAAATGAAAAAAATGTTTTGGGAAAAATTCCATTTTTTTTATAAATTATGCAAGTTCCTGTGGTGACATCATACATCTTCGTTTACCATTATCCACAGTAAACCACCACTATCTAAAGAAAAACTTTTTATATCACAAAATAGGGCTTTCATTTATCTAAAAAAGTCTTATTACTTTTATATTGGTTTTACTATAATAGTGCTCTTTTAATAACAAATGTACTACCGGTATATCAAGCTATAATGTATATTATTAAAGTGAATTATTTGGCCTGCCGCACATATCCTGCTGTTAATTTGAATGTTCACTACTTTCCTATTGGTTCATACATATACACAATGGATATAATCGAAATGTCGCTACTCAAACGTGTATAATAATTTGCCAATTAACATTATACACTCACTGTTTATTAAATCTGCAATTTAGTTCCAAAATCAACAATTTAGTACCAAAATCAACAATGTAGTACCAACATCAACAATTTAATATCAAAACAACAATTTAGTTGGGGCATTGTTTTACCTTAATCAGGCCGAATAATCCAATTGCATTTTCATTTTGTTTTCATGCAGATGGAAGCTTGAATGTTTCTAATGTTCCGTGGTAAAATCGTCTTACGTCCTTGAAGTGGAACGTTAAAGTTCGCTGCTTATACCAAAAAGGTGAAGGCAAAATCAGTTTTGTACCAACAATGTACGTTTGATTATATACCGTGATTTGATTGTGTTAACATTTCATGTCTGTTTCCAATGCTGCAGACAGTATCATCACAATACCAGTCCATGGGGGATGGGTTATCAGACTTGGGTATTTACAATTCTGGTGTAATACACTTCACATTCCTGTTCTTAAGGTACCGGACGATGGGTTCGATAATTGAAGAGTCGATACTATTTGGCATTTTTTAAAAAAATATTTGTCATTGCACTTATAAATAACAGAGCGCAAAAACACCCTTATTGTGACGAAAAATACTGATATACATACAGTATATCCATGCTAAACCAACATTTTCTTATTGTTTCTATGGGACTGTGGTTGGCAATCATAAAGCCAAACACCATACCCTCCACAAAATTGTTGATTTGGGTTCTACCCACATTGCAATCACACAGATCGTTGTGTGCATATGTTGCCCGACACATTAGTAAACGTGGACCAAGATAGATTTTTCACATACATCGAGTAAGCAAGAAAATATCGGATGTTCAACTCTTTGCAAATATAAGTGGGACACCTCTCGTATATTTTCTTGGTCCTATTTTTATGAAATAAAATACGTATGAAACTACTAGTATACAATACTTTGTCGTTATACCCAAATGAACCATTTCATCCCAAATATATTAATAATTACTACATGTACTACTCGTTTATGGCTTTGTACCACAATCAATAATACATCTGTCCATTCCTAAATACATTTGCTAGTTTTAGACTATAAAACTATAAATCTAATGTTCTTTGATCCGTATATAAATGGGAAGTAATAACATCCACAGAATGCTATGATATTGGTTTGGAATTATTGAACTATCGACCTAGGTTCATCTGAGCATGGCCAAACTGAATGCCATGATATTGGTTTAGAATTAGATCGGCCAAGGTTTATCTGAGCCTGACCAAACTAAATGTCATCTTACGTTCAGACTCTTTCTTTCACTTTGAACTGAATTATTGACCAAGGTTTATCTGAGCCTGACCAAAATAAATGTCATCTTACGTTCAGACTCTTTCTTTTACGTTGAACTGAACTATTGACCAAGGTTTATCTGAGCCTGACCAAACTAAATGCCATTTTACGTTCAGACTAAATCTTCCACTTTGAACTGAATTATCGACTGGGGTTTATCTGAGTCTGAACAAGCTAAAAGCCATCTTACGTTCCAAGAATGTAGGGTCGGTACTTTGAACTAAACTTTGAAGTATTTTATCACAGTTCCCATTATATCAAGAACACCGAATGCATACATATAAATGCAATTAAAACTTTATAACGATGAAAAACCCAAGGGTATAAAATACCATTACTGAGTAATGAGTATAATGACTGTACAAGATACGCTTGACTTCTAGCCATATAGTTAATAAGTCATCAAAGTTCCTTAGATGAAAACACGGTATTTTATAGGAAAGTAAATCAGTGGACATATTGATCGTGATAAAACAATTTTTTTTCACAGAATTGTGCAATATACGAGTATAATCGTATACTGGCGAATTTTGACCATGGGTGGTATTCAATATTGATCTTACTTGACTTAAGGATAAAGATAACCAATCAGATCACATCATATTTAACCAAGGGTCAGTAAACGGCGATATGATTGGCTATCCTTATTCTGCAATTAAATAGGATCCATATTGAATACAACCCCTGAACTAATGTGGCTTTATATATCAACAAGATAATTAAAAAATACCTTGATATTATTCATTTTGATACCCATTATATGTTTGAGAGATATTTTTAAATATGAGTGTTTCCATATACATGTACGTATGTTGTCTGGTATAAAAGGTCAAACATAGGAATAATGACGAGTGTTTATTTCAATTTTCGATCTCTTCCTGTTATTTAGGCATACTTGTAGTTGTTCTTTGTTTCCCACCCAACTTCTTAGAGATAATCTTGTTGGTAACCCAGAGGTAATATTGCGTGTATCCGTGCTATACACTGGGAGCGTTGAAGAACCAGAGAGCTTAGGTAGCGCGTCCGGGTTCCTTGTATCACACAAAGACTTTTCCCTTCGAAGCCGGAGGTCATTGACCAAATTAGGCATGGTTTAAAAACAGAATAACCTCGCACTATGACTGTCTCAGTCGAACGCAAACACAACTTCATGAAGAAGAGCATGAGTTAAGTCTCGTCGATATTTCTATTATAAATGCAAAACACTTCCCTGAAGAGGTACTTAAAAAAACAAATTTTGTAAAACATAGGTTTTGTGTCAGCAAATACCATGGCTTGTACGTGTGTATTTTGATGTAAAGGGTTTATATACAATGCACCCAACAACAATCTGACGCTTGTATGTACGCTGACATAAAAAAGTTAAACAAATAATTACACATGTAGTTGGACATGGTACTGTAGGACTGCTGCCATTATATGCATAAAACCGTTGCGTAGTTATTGAAAGTGACTTCTGTCTCTCATACTCCCGTTATGATGGATAACATCAAAAATGAGGTGTCAATGGTGATCAATAACACTTGTAAGAACTTGTTTCATATTCCACCAAAACAAACAACAGTTACTACCAAAATCCCAGTTTTGTCGGGTGGCATTACCAAGCAATATTTTTGTAAACCAGACACACGCAAAATAAATCGGTCGGTGACTTTAAACACTTTTGATATATGGTTTTGAATGACTGCATCTTATGATGTGTCAAGTTTATTCATATTTATAGTTTATAAATTGAGTTTTAAACAGTAACACTGGGTATAACATTTAATATAACAAACACAGGGATGCTCGTAAGGCTAAATACCACATCTTGTGTCGGATTAACACGGAATTATAGTTTTATTATTTCTATTAGTTTTTGTTAATTGTGTTTATACTGATACGTTGGTTTTGGTTGATATGTGATTTGAATATGGAATATAATCGTCACATCAGATTTAGTCGTTTCTTCATTCCATCAAATAAGACAGAAAGATGGTACCCGGTAAGTATTTCCCAGCCATACGTTCCTTGGAGTTATTAAGCATTTCAAAGCCACGCGTTCCTTGGGTTCATTAAGCTTTTCCATATCATGCGTTCTTTGGGGTTCATTAAGCTTTTCCATATCATGCGTTCCTTGGGTTCATTAAGCTTTTCCAAGACATGCGTTCCTTGGGGTCATTAAGTATTTCCAAGCCATACGTTCCTTGGGGGTCATTAAGTATTTCCAAGCCATTCGTTCCTTGGGGTGATTAAGCATTTCCATATCATTTGTTCCTTGGGTTCATTAAGCATTTCCATATCATGCGTTCCCTGGGGCTATATGAGCATTTCCAAGCCATGCATTCCTTGGTTTCATTGAACACCTCCAAATATTATGTTCCGTGGTATCAAAAAAATATTTAAAATTAATATACATTGTTATAAATGTGCACGTATTTTAATCATTTCCAAATATTGCGTTTCTTGTGCAATTTCCAAATCAAGTTTACCGAAGTTACCTGTAAGCATTTCCAAATTGTACGTTCGTTGTATCTGTTCTGTTGTATAAGTTAAGCTTTTTCTGAATGTTCAGTTGTATTATTCGAAAATTTATAATTTCGTTGTATATAGTGTATTGTATATAATTATGAAATGTAAATGAGACTTTAATGAAATAACTGGATTGAATTGAATTGTGTTCCGAGGTACATGTATCGGTATAAGAATAGTGGTGGCAGTTATATGGCTCCATAGAATCGGTATTAGTCAAGCCTTTCCAAGAAAAAGTAGTTTATTTGGTTGTATCGTGTATAACTATGTCATTATCTGGGGTCCCGTTTGGACTGATATTTCTTCGATAATTCATGACCATTCTTCGGAGGATGATGTTCAGCAACTTCTGCTATGGAATGAACCTTGCAAGAAGCTGTGTTGGATATCCTGTTGCGAGTGTATAAGAAATTAAAGCCTAGGTCCAGCTGAACATTTTTTGCCTCAGCGATGTACTCTCGATGTTTATTAATGAGTTCCTAGGACATCGGGAACAGATTCATCGTGTTCTAGGGGAAGCTTCGAGTAAGTCATGAGACCATTGTGATATAGGAAGGAATCGTGATGAATCGGGTGGTATCTGAAGATATCGGGAGAACATCGCCAATGAGAAATTCCTTAGTGGGACATAGGCTTTACCCTGTATATCGCCCTATATCACTGCTAAACTTCATGATTTCAAAACTAAAAGACTATATACTACACGGACGTTCAAGTTTCAACTTCAGATACGATTTATAATTGAAACCATGCATTGTTTTCTATTTAATCACAGGTTACAAATATGAATATAAACATTGTATTCCATTCCTCTTAAGTCTTTCATCGATAACTGCTTATAAATGGGTTGTTTGTGCGTTAATTTGTAAAGTAAAATGTAAATGCATTCGCATTTAAAAAGGTAAAAATACGACATTGTGATGCTTTCATATGTAGTGTTCTTGCTAATCAATCAAAAGTCACCAAATCTCATGCTTCGTTTTTGACCGGAGCAAGTTTGATGCATTTTCGCTCACCAGAGTATTCTTCGTCCGAAACATAGTCTGGGAACTAGACTAACCACTGATGTATGAGGATGGTTTGATGCAGAGCAAGCAATTTGTACAGTTATTCTTTTTGTACCTTTCGTGCTTTGATGTGTCTTTGAGTGCCACCATCCCTGTCCGATTTGTCATTATGTTAAGTTACCAATTTTCGAGGTCTGCTCTCTCCCGTTCAGCGACACTTTGACATTTAACTTCCCTAGTCATGTGGCTACCTAAGGAAACCTGCGTTCGAGTCTCCTGGTTGGTGTGTAGCCAACATCGAAAAACGGCGCCCAGGAATATCGAACAATTATAGACACCACTTTCACAGGTACTAATTCACACATTGGTCGAGTGGAGCATTGTGGATATTCTTGCTCAGAGAAATTAAGCAATGGCGCAGACGGAGATCGAACCCGGGACCTCTCGATCCCGAAGTGCGCGCCCTACCTCTGGGCCACCACTCCCATCTTTTATATTGTCACAGCCCTAGCTACTTTCACCAAGTCATTTCCGCTAGTTCCCATGGTAAACGAAAATTGTGATAATTTTAAATAATAATGACATGTTTGATATACTGATTAATCATGAATTAATGTAGTGACGTGTACATATACATATGGGAGAATCCCTACATGTACGTAATGCCTTTATATGGATTCATTGCCACAACATGAAATTTGTTCAAATATTTGCTAACAAAACAACCGTTGACATTTTCAATACCTGGACAATTAAGATATGACATTATGTACCCAAGCCCCCTTAAAACGATTGTAAATGGTTAATTGCAAATTACGATAATCAACGTCCGGTTCAGAGTAACAATTTTGTAAACTTTGAGTGATCCTAGCGTTTGTACAGCGGTGGTGGTGGTATGTTTATACACGGGTATCATAGACTTTAAACACTAATGGAGTATTCTAAAAATATTTGAGTAATATTATAAGACTTGTAAAATAGTCTCTTGAAGTTAAATGCGGCCGTAAAGCCCTGGCATATATCAGTTACTCGCTACGTATTGACAATGTAATGAAATAGCGCCTTTGTTCATTGTTATGTTAATGTGTGCCAATATATATCGTGGTTTTATTCTTATATGATAAACACTGATCGAACTGATCAATCAGATGAAATAAAATACGAAAACTGTTACAATTCTTCATCAAGTTGCGAATATTTACAATAAGTTCGTCAACAAACTGCGCAATATTTGTAACTGTTTATAACTACGCTTTACGTATAACTGTCAAAATATTTTTAAAATGAATTTTGTCAGTGAAATGAGTTGGATTTATAATCCAGCAGAGGTAATGTTGTTTTTTTTATCATCTTTTTTTGTTTTTTTTTCTACGAGTCACAAAAATCCGTACGATGCTCGTACGAGTTTCGATATCCGTGTACTGTACAGTCTCCGTACGGAAGCCGCCGTGCGAGTTCGCCAAAAACAACTCCTACACAGCTCGTAAGAGCTCGTATGGCAAATGTGACCGTAGCATTAAATATTCAAATCAACTTATATTATATCAAATGCACTTATACTGAATATTGTAAACGTGAATAAGGGGTATATATCTGTATTAAAATCTTAACTCCGTACATTAACAATAGAAAATACAAGCATGTTTGAAATACAAAGCCATTCTTAAAAGAATTATAAGATACGTGTACTAATTTGAATATTAAAGAGAACATATTTATTTATTTATTGAATAATAAAATACATCTTCTAACATTATACGTTGCTAGATTTTGTTGTTTACAGACGATACATAAAACATACGTACCGTATTATACGTAATTTGTATTTCTACCCGAATTTTCAATCCACTTAAAACGCATACATGAGCTTGAGCCTAGACATATGCATGTTTCTATAGCTTCTGTTTCGAACGACATTATAGTCATGTGACCTATTTCCCCGGGAGTCAACGTTTGTGCAACAAAGCGACTAATTGTATCAAATCACTATTTATGCGTTTTAAAAATTTCATCACACTTCATTACACCAATAAATTTCTTTTAATGCTGATAAATTGTATTTTGGTTAAAGAATATAACGTATGCATGAGTTGTTGTTTAATGACTTATACATTTGTATCAGAGTTAAGTTTTACATTAATCACAGTGCTACACAATGGCTCAGAATAAGAAAATCCTGGAGCACCATCACTCAGAATACATCTAAGTATACTTGAATACAGTTAGGGATACACGATCAATCTGAATACAGTTAGGGATACACAAACACATGATAATTAACACGGGCGTATGTGATAAATAAAAGATTTCACACGCCCTCTCCATTAACTGTAAATAAAACGATACTTTTTATAAACGAAGTGTGTTCCGTAAGCTGTCGCTGTATCAAAAAGGTTTAAACTTAGGTTGACGTATTTTGGTGAATGCAAGGTTGCACTTAAATTGTAGTTGATGTTATTTGTATAATTTCAGGACGTGTATTCAGCACAGATGGATGGTCCAGATGGAACACCTCGGCTTTTATCCGTGGAAGAAAAATGGCAGATCATCTTCAATGAGGTAATACATTATCGTATATTTTGATTGTACCACGTGATCTATATTCACAATCCCCGTCCTGTTACATGAGAGAAAAGTTCTCAACCGCAAAGGTGCTTGGCATGTGGATTTGATCCCCCTTATGATCCCCTTTAATTTGATGTTGGGTTGTAGAGGGGATCATGGGGTCATATCCAAATACCAAGCACCTGTGCTAAAACCCAGTCATGCTCTTGTACTTCATTGCATGTACAATAGAACCATAGTTCCTCCGATCTTCCGAAGCATCTACATTAGAAATCTCAAATTGAGATCTTGCCCATACCAGAGTCTGAATTTGAGATAAATCTGAAGTTCGAGTTCTTGAAAGTTTACTATGAATACCATTTGCGGTGCAAATCTGTGAAACCAGCCTCCAATGGCAATAAGCTGAACGACAGATGATGATATATGAGGTATAGCTAAGACTGAGAGGAGAGACCAGTATGCACATCTTGAATAAGAATTAGGCTCTCATGGAAAGCAAGAATCTGACCTTTATTTGCTTGATTTATTTTTCATTCGTTTCAGTACCGAACTTGGCAATTACTTTTTAAAAGATAACGTAGAATGTCTTCATGCCCCTCGATCTCCAACGAAGATATTATAATATGTACGAGTCTAAACATAAATCTCAATGTGTCGAAGTGGCTTGAAAAACTTACTTTATTTATAGATATCAAATATACGTATAATGCTTATTGAGATGTTTGAAATAAACGTAATTGCTACAATCATGTATCAGTGAAATCCGCATCTTGATACAACCAGTCTAATGTTACGATACAATACCACAAATAAACCAATAGTTAGTTTTATACGAAATTTAAAACATGTCACATTTGTAAAACTGGTTGGCTAAAAGTTGTTTAAAATCTAATTCTTAAAGCAAATACTATCAATTAAACGGTTAAACAGTAAATTAAAAAGTACGAAAGAAAAATGTCTCTAGCAATATATAAATATCACATTTGTAAATTATGTTTACTTAAAGTTGTTTAAAACTGTTTTAATTCCTTGAAGCCAAGTATAAGAAGTATAGTGTATGTCTTGAGTTGCTTGCGACTCATTCCATACAGCAGATATATTTGCCAAGATTAAGCAAAAACATTTTTTTAAGTTTTGTATAAAATAAGATATTACGCAATTAGTGTCAATTTAATTTTGATATAATTATACCGTTGCAATATTTTAAGACATTTTGGATATTTTAGTGAGAACATAAAGATAACATCACTATCAACTGTCTGTATACACTTTGGTATCTGTTGTCAATGGGTCTCTCATATTGTATTGCGATTCTCAATTATTACAATCAAATGTTAATTAAGGAAATAAGATCGGTGTTAAATATATCATCTTAAATACATTAACTGATTTAATGAGGTTCATAAATTATGAAAACTTCCTTATTTGTAAATAAATCTATAGCCCGGCTCTCTCTCATAGTTTCGTATTGCCCACGTATTTCAACATAGGGCCTAAATTATGCGCATTTAATAGTGTGCATTGCTAATATCTGACCTAGTATACGTTATTGCAGATTAATTACAACCTGATCGCACGCTTGTAATCACATTATTTATTGGTTCCGTTTTCACCTGCAAAGTGATTACGTCAAAGTCAGTTAACTTTCTTCACTAACTAGGACACAGCCACACAGCATGACACGATTGCATACCAGAAACTGTTTAAATCATACAAAATCATAATTAGTGTTACGACTGAGAAAACATCTGATTGACATATCGTTCACCGAGATAAAATTAATTTGTTACGAACCATTGGCTTCGATTACATTTTTGGCACCAACTCTGTCATCAAATTTCTTATGTCCATATGACTTAAACATACCGATATCTTCAGATTGTCCATCGGAAGAAATATAAGCCCTGATCTCAGGACGAATGTCAATCAGAAGTCGTTCTGAAAAGGGACATATGGCAGAAAACTGAATGAGTTAGCAGATAATCTTCCTAGCTTTACATGTATTTTATAGTACAAATGTATATAATGTTAAATGAATGGTATTTAATAAAGAGTTAGACCATTGTCTGTCTGTCAATATGATTATTCGGGCGTTATGAAGCTTTAAATGAACCGAATAGTAAAATGATATAAAACAGCCCTAACTTGCCGAAAGAAATCATGACATAATATTTGGACACAGTTTTACGGTGCTTTGGTGAAATATTATGTTATCTATAGGTCAAGGCTTTCATCCGAACCTGCCCTAATGTTTTGATGAACTTTTCATCATATTCGTGAACGCAAACAAAGGGCGTCAAATAAAATTACGTTGTAATAATATGCAATTCTGTTACACCATCGCTTTGAGCATCAACTTAAATTCTCAGTTTAGTGACATACAAACAATGGTAGAATCTTGTATAGTTTGTGTCAAATATGTGTCATCTGTCATTAAAGATAATAACAAATTTGACAGTGAAAGCAACATTCAAAAGAAGCAACTGAGCACATAAGACACAAACAGAAAAAATACAAGCTCAAGTACTAGTCATCATGCAAAACATCAAAATGAACCGAAAAGAAAAAAAATGAACCGACACAATGACACATCCTGAGACCCCATCCCGACTGTCTCAGTCAGTCAAACAGAACCCGAGTAAAAGCCATCAGTCAAAAAGGAATAGCAGGGAGGACCACGAATCACAAGAAACAACAAACAAAGCAACACCAAACAGAAACAGTACTCATGTCTTTTTGATATAAACGAAGCAGTCTGATGCTGGACATTTAATCCTCATAGGTTCTAGAACGTTGTAACGTTATCTCTTTTGAACAAGCCGGAACGATATTTCGAAACTTGTGGCTAAACTCGTTCCGTTGATTATATGCAATTAGTCATACAGTAGTTAGAACAGAATAGTATGTAAATGTTTAATGATTAAACAGGGCGAAGCGAGCGATTGGCTCAAAATGTCGATTATATTCTAAAATATGCCAAACTATCTAACTATAGATAAACCACAATCGTTCGGGCGTAACTGTACTTTTAATAATGAAATAATCCAGGTAAAAGGGGTGTATTCGGAAAAGGAATATATTATTTGAAATTGTAGCTTACATCGTCCTCCATGGCGCAGTAGGCTAAGCTACTGCTTATAAAACTAAATAGATTTTTTGCTTGGGTTCGAATCCCACCCATTTTGAATATTTTTTAAATTTGCTAAATAAAACATTTGCGTGCATGTCTATGTTATATATATTTCTAAAATATATCTATTTCCTTTGTACATTTTGTCTGTATTTTAATCCTTGAAAACACTACCACGTCACGACTGTTGAACAGAGATATCGGTCAACAGTCACCCGAACTGTGGTCCCTGTATTACCAGAGTAAACGCTTATTAATGTTGAAGTTTCTACCGAATATTCTTAGAGTGGTGATTCAAATTCTAATTCCAGCGAAACCAATGATGAAAATAGTTTGTAATTCAACACGAGTGTCATCTGAGCACAAAATGAATAAATACAATATCCAGGGCAGGCTAAAATCGTAAAATAAACGAATCAAAGCAACTTTGTATTTAACCTTAAACATAATTTCATTATTCATTAAGTAATAAAATATATGAAAAAACACTCATGTATTATGATAATAAAATTATTGAAAAAGAGTTTAGCAGCGGACTCGAACCCACAGCCCATATAAAAAGAATGTTCTGAGTACAGAGTAGTTCAGAGCATAGATCATCTTAACCACTAGGCCACGCTGTCAACTTGAAAGATAACGTTAATTTATAAGATATATTCCTAATATATTAGAAAAATAAAGGTAAATATCGTTTCAACCTTAGCAAATGAACTCGCCCAAAGGTCATATTTCGAAGGTCGTTGTACATCTATACACAGTGTGCATGTCATTGTTATTTGTAACCAGCGTATACATTTTACTAAACAGTTATTACAGTACAGACAATTTGACCTTGTGCTAATTATTAATCCTCTTGTATTATCGTTATTGTACCGTAAGAATGTTTTGATTACTTAAAATAACAACTCGGATTGGACAACGGGTAAGCAAAGATATTCAATTATTCCATGTTAAATGTTCTGAGCTATATATTGTTACTTATCTCATTGTCGTTATTGATGCTTTATTATTATTATTGCTATTGTTTATATTGTAGAAAACGAGAGCACCAATCTACGCTGTAGCCCAGTATATCGGATATCTGAGACAGTTTATCAGTGGACAGGAGGGGGATGCTAGGAAATCTGACGTCATCAAGAAAGATGGAATCCATCCAATATCATACTTGCTACGCAAACTGAAGTTGGATTTAAAAATGTCGTACGATAGGTAAGGACTAGACTGGTCAGACCAAGGCATAGGCACATGATTTCAACTTATCTGAGTCAAAATTATACAGATTGTACCCAGTATAGAGAGAAGGTTGGGAAGAGGCCATGTTTATCCGCAACGGATATGACGAACTACAGGAACTGGTGTCCATGTTTGCTTGACAACTGTAGAAAAACTGCGTACCAGCTTTTCAAACGTCATATTCATTACGGATAGACACGGCCGCTGCCAGACCTTCTCTCAATACAGGGTACACTAAGATACTTTTGACTCAGATGCTTTGCAACCATGTGCCTATGAACCAAGGTCGTTGTACATGTATATACTTGTTACTGTCAGTATACTTAAACAAATAAATAAAACATGTATTTCCTGATGAAGGCAAAATGCCGAAACGTTAAATATACTATATAATTAATTTCTACACGTGTTTTTGTTGACATTTATCTTTGTCAGTATACTTGAAATCCATGTCTTGATTAACTGGACATACTTTTGCAAACCGAGTTTCTGTTGAAATCAATGATAGGTGGCCAAAATACTATATATGCGACCCCGGTTCTGTACTCTGGTTTAGTAAGGGGAAACAAACAGACACAATGCTAGGGTATAGGGTATAACAGGATATTATGACGGGCAAGAATACGACTTGCTAGACTACGATATGCTATAGATATGACAGGTTAGATTATGCCATGCTATGCTATGACGAGGATATGATAGGTCGGGTTATAATAGACTAGGCTATAGTATGGCAGACTATAGACATAGTATATCTTGCATCATCCTACAGTTGGGTTTCCATTGGACATGATTTGGCCGAGTATATACACCATATGTATGATTAAAAACTTGTGTGTTAAGAAATGATAATATACGATGTGCAGTTGTTTTCAGTGTTTTATCAGAGATGTTATGATTTCATTTTCATGTTTTCTTTCAGTTTCGTTGAAGAGTTCATCAAACCAGAAAATAATGGAATGTCGCTGTTAGTGAAATTGTTGAAATCTATACAGAACACCGGTACACAACAATCCGGCTCCGCAAACCTCACACAGCTCAAAAACTACAAGAAAACATTGGTAAGTGGTAACGTTTAATAAGTTGCATTCTAACTTTACCATTTAAGTACAAGTGCGTGCATTATGGTTTCAAGTTGAAGAAGTTTAAAGATACTTACTTACTTACTTAATAATCTTACTTACTCAATTCTTTTCGCACACTTACACAATACATAAGGCTTCCACAGCCGCTCTCCACATCTGGTTTTTGGTTTGGCCTTCCTTTCTGAACTGTATTCGGGGTTTTGCCAATCAACGTTGGCTTGTTTACGCAACATGTGAAGGTAGCGTTGCTGATTAGGATATGGGAATAAACGACGATCGAAAACTTTGAGATTGGTCCGAAAAGGGAGCTGCTCACATAAACAAACGGTTCACACCTATAGTTGGATTCGAAGTTACACTGTGCGGCTCCGTCGCCTAGCAATGTATAGTACGAAAACCGCTCGGTTATCGTTACATCCCCAACAAAATATAAATGTGACGTCATTACACCACACCAGTAATCGGTTGATGTGGATACGGGCGGATTTATGTCAGAAGAAATATGAAATGACACATACTGACATTATAATATTAAATTAGTTTGAACTCAGAAACACATACTCACATTATAACATTAAAGTTTGAACTAAGAAACATGCTATCAAAAATTTCGGTTTGTCGTTTAAAAAATAATAGTAACAAATTTATTTTAACGTTTAATAGAAAACAAACTGTTGAGGCATAACGAAATACAGTGATTTTCTCACGATATAAATAATAATTTACAACATTAATCGTCCCGTCTGTAGATATGTTTATATGACATGCTCGTTGGTATAATGAATATTTATATTATCACACGTAAGGGTTAAAATTTTACCCATTTTTCCTTAAGTGATTTTTGCATTCTGATTAAAGATATAATATGGATGCTGAAATGGATAAATGATGTAATATGAATGCTGAAACTGTTAAATGATGTAACATTAACTTCATTATAAGACAAGGTCACAATCACGGTTGATGTACGTATAACGTAGATTCGTGCAAATAACAGACACTGTACTCTATAATTTTTAACTTAAAGGGACTGCCTCACGTTTTTGTGTATTGTAAAAATGAAATAAAATTGTCAAATATTTGCGTTATTTTGGTATAGTTGCCTGTATATGCCGTAAACAACCACACTGACATCTAAAATAACTCGCGAAACATCGGCGATTTGTAGTTATTCAGTGTTTTTACATCAAAAACACTACTATTACTTAAAGTGCCTGAAATGTGTTCGCATTTGATGAAAACGAATGGAAAAACAAACAAAATACCTTACTGATGTTTACGCTGTAGTTTGCTGATGTTACAGTTCAATCACATGTGAATTACTTAATTCACAAAGCATGTTGGAAGGAAACCTAGCGCTTTTTTTCAAGAAGAAAATACTCAGTGGGCGATATCGAGAGTGGTTAAAATTGCTTATTTGCACCAAATCTTTCATAAAGCAACCGTCATTGGCTTTCTATTACATCAATACTTGGTTAGGTTAGAAAATCACGATATACAAAAATTTAAGCCAAATCTGTAAGGCAGCACCTTTAAAGTCAGAACTTAGAATCCTCATACGTTTATGTAGGTAGTTGTATTGACGAGTTAGTCATACTGTATCACTCATGCATTTCTTGATTGAACTACAGTCACAGTAAAGTGCCCGCTATTATCGTATTTTATAACCTGGAAATACATTAATATACTCGGTGGTCAATGGTCAGTCTGGTGTACTGGCAATCTATGATTAAACAAAGTCTGTGTGTGTACAGACTAACACAGAACCGCAACAGCGTATACAAACGCACTGTCATTCCCTTCATATGTGTAAATTGATTTTGCGTGTACGTATATGCGTCTGTACTCTCCGTAGTCGTGTGAATTATCCAACTTATGTGTCTGTAATTGAATTAATAATTGTAAATTCCTGGGCTTCTACTTTTGTGTTTAAATATCTGACTCTTGTGTGTGTGGCTAGAACGATGCTGCCGCCATTTCTGTGTTGCTTTGGAGTGTCTGTGCACTACACTATTTAATAGTATTATATACCTATTTTTGAGATTCACTGTACATTTGTTTGCAGACTGACGAACATGATTGCTTATTGTGTATAAAATACTCGTTACGAATTAAGGTAAGTACATATCTACATTTGAGTTTTTTTAAAAACAATTTTTTTTCGGTTCAAAATCAACATTTAGATTCTAACTAACGAAATAGTTGCTTGTAATGCTTGTTTAATTAAAGTTCTGTCAATGTACGAATGTAATAACATGTTTGTGTCATTGTTTGGGAAGATGGCATATAGCACGAGTGTAATAGATGTACGAGGGCCATCCGTTAAGTTCGTGGACAGCCCCGAAAAATAGTTAACATTCATACAATATGCACTAGAACTTCATCTTATGAATTCGAATATGACAAAGTGATGTTGTAGAGTTAAAATATGCGTATGTTATCGTTGCTAATAAGGCTATAAGGCAAATTTTGTACTACATATTATTACGATCGCCCTCTTTCAGCCACTATAATTACTTTACTCGTATTATTTAGGTACCTAAACACTTCATGCTAGCCATTTGTTAGGATCGGATGCGTGTACATCAGTATACTAGTAACTTTATGATTTTATGTTATAGTCAGAACATATTAAGTAAATTTTAATGATTAACATTCTGCATTCTGATTGGCCGATAGAAATTAGCGCCAACGCATGACGTCCAGTCTGTTAAGAGAAAAAATTAATGATTAAATTTTCATTTAACCGCGAAAATTCGGCGTTTTCATTGGGTCATAATGTAGGTATTATATTTTATAGGTTGATAGTACTCATAATTATACCAAGTATTTATTATGTTCCAGATAGCATTACGGACTCTGTTTGATATCAATTACGGACTGGAAACTGTGGCTATGGGTGTGATCAGTACATTTACTAAATCTAGGGGCACTGCAATAGAGGTAAGGTCCTTTATAAAAACATTTTGACCAGGGATATAGTTACATTGGGGCTAGTTTTTTGCGCAACCCGTCATCTGTTTTGGGTGGCCTAAAGCTTTGTACTTCGCTTTGCTAGGCGATGAAGCCGTACAGTATCGGGTTGAATGACGCTTATAAACGTGTAAGCTTTTATGTACGACCTAATCTGCATTACTAGTATTTCACCATAAATATGTAGTCAGTTGCCCAAGACAGTTTTTCTAGAATTATATGCAACACGCATACATAATAACTAACATACATTGGCGGATTGGATGCCAGGCCTTCATAATTATGCATATTGTTTGCTCATTGCATATACCTTCAAGAGAATAATCCCAAAAAGGGTATCACTAACTCGTAGTAGAGATAAGGAAGACCGTACAGACGCTTCGCAGCATCAAACAACATTGTATGTACATTGTTCTCTGAGAAAACCCAACACCCGGATCGGACCGCATGATTTGTTCACTTTTCATGGTAGTTCAGTATTTACAAAATACTCTGTGTACATCTCTTAAAATTTGTCAAAATTGGAATTGAGTACTTGCATAAGATTTACTTTATATCTTATTTTTCAGATTCTAACATTAGCTCTGTCGACAGATGAAGGGTTCTCACGCATTCTGGATTGTTTCACTTATATACAACTGAAAATTGGAGAACCAGTCCGATTTAAATCTCTGATTAATATGCTGAACCTTGACAGTCATCAAAATACAATTTTCAAGGTAAGACACGAGTGTGTTTACAATAAACCCGAAACGGATAAAACCGTGTTTGAAGCTATTTAAGAAGTTTAAAAACAACAAAGTTTGGCATGATATTTAAAAGTTATTTATATCTTAAAATAGACGGTCCATAGAATATTGATTAATAAATGAAATGTGGTACTTAATGGAGGTATATGATTTCAGGTATCAACAATGAAGTTTTTGAATTGTTTACTTGACGCGTCTCCCAACATGAATATCCGGGTTTATTTACAACACGAGATACAATCTGCGGGGCTTGATATTCCATATATACAACAGGTAGGTAGGATTGGAGTACTTGTTCTCTGGGAAAATAATATAGTTATACTACAATCCATATAAGGATATATCCGAGCAGTCGGTCCAAATAGTACGTGGTTTTTCTAATAGATGTATTGAAAGACTCTGACCTATTGCAACACCTTCAGCATATAGAGCCTATAGTTAAAAGAGCAGTCACAGCTCCATACACGTATTCGTTCCAGAATAGTTACGGTATATAACCTCGAAAGACGTGATATTCTAGTTGTCTGTGAGTTAGTGTCCTTCATTTGAGAGTGTCTTTATACAGGGACTGCCGAATAAAGTACAGTTTTATCTCCCCTTGACCTTTCTATATGTTTGTAATAGTGCTGAACCTCTTTATATAAACTGAGCAGGGAACACAATTTCAAGTATACTGGAATATCAGACAGTATCTACCGACTACCTACCTAGTCATTTTGTGCCCAGTGTGCGGCACACAGGGCAAAGGAACACCAGACTCTCTGAGAGTAATATGTTTTAAACCATGTTTAAATATTGAAACAATTTGCAACAATAAATTAAGCTATCCTTTATAAAAAAATCGTATCCCTTACAAATGAGTACACGATGCAATAATTTAACTGTATGTGAATAAATAACAACTTTCTACACTATAGAAAGCGTCTGGTACGGGTCTGGAGTTTGATGATTTACGTCGGGAACTGGATCTCTGGAATAGACGATACATTGACGTAGATGTTCTAATGTCGAATAAAGCCAGTGTTACAAGAAACGTCACTGAGAATAAAGACAACACTGAGGTTTGTATTCAATAAGAGAGATCATATTTACATACAAGGGTATTCATATGCTAATGTGCCCACCAGCTAATTATTGGTGAATGGCAGGTTTTTACTGTTCATTCATCCAATAGACTACCGGTAGATACTTCGCATATGAATGAGTGATCTTCCCTATGTAGGCCTTATTGCGTTTTAACATAATAAATAAAGCATATTATACTATAAAATGACACTAAGATAATAATAATAATAAAGACTTTATTTTACGAGGAAACTCATTTGACAATTATTATAAATGGCAATCTTCATGAGATCCTCAAATAGATATCAACAGTCACTCGTTTTATTTAAATCTAGCGAAATGCTGACAGAATTATTTAATTGTAGCTGTGCACATATCGTACGTATAATTAATTTATAACAAGGCAAATGCACTCGTCTCTACACGCGGCTTAATATTATTATAGTAAAAAAATCAACTTTCAGTTCTTAGAATAGATACGTTAACATGCAATGATAACTGAATGATTTGCTCCGGAACCATCATATGTGTTCACAGTCTCATTTCTGTTTTCAGATAGAAGAATTACAGATGCGAGTAAAGGTAAGATAAATATTTACCAGTAGGAGAGGTGCCCACTCATATTTGAACAAGATTGAATATTTTGATGCTAACATGATATCAATTAAATATCTCTTTTTCATCGTGATAAAAGACGGATTTCAACCGAGATAGTAGTATCCATCGGAAATTGTCAATCACATCATTTAAAAATTATACATGCCAAATTCCGGAAAAAATCGTTGTTAGCCAGTTCAATACCAAAACAATAAC
Source organism: Spisula solida (assembly GCA_947247005.1). Taxonomy (NCBI): domain Eukaryota; kingdom Metazoa; phylum Mollusca; class Bivalvia; order Venerida; family Mactridae; genus Spisula; species Spisula solida. Next base: position 34,686,843 of record OX365944.1, on the reverse strand, counting down.
ATAAGGGAAACAAACATATTTAACGCTGTAAATGCTACGTACCACGGAACGGTTATTGCAATTACTCCAGATGTCACCTTTGATGATACAATGATTAATTACTGAAATGTATCGTTCAAGAACAGGCTGATATAGTACATGTTGCTTGACACATTATTATATGGCACGGTCGAAATAGAGACATTTCAATTATATTTTTTCAGCATAAAAATATTTGGTGTTAAAGACTGTTAAAAAAAAGTGGGACACCTCTCGTTATATTTACACTTTTCTCTGATATTGGGTTGATCAAAGCGTTATGCAACAATCTTTACGATTTTGTTTCGAAATCCTGTATTTGAGATATTAGTCGAACCACTGTAGCGACATACGGGTATACAATACTAGACATGTGTCAGTAAGTCTAGGTTAATGTCACATATCAAGTATCTAAACTAAACCAGGAAGACACCCACGTCAAATCGTATTTATAAGATTCTGAATATATTGTACCATAGAAATAACTTGTAAGCGAGTCACAATTAAGTCAAGTGCTCCTTATTTCAACTTCTTCTTATTTTGGTGCCCATAAGATAATATTTCTATTGATAACCTCACATTTAACCGAATCTTGATGCTTCTATTTACAGAAATTATCGGCAGACAAGGCATACCTGGAATACCAACTGAAATCCGTGAGTATCCAAATGGTCTATGTAATACTGTAACTGTATGTGACTTGCCTTTGTATCAATCTTTTAATGGCTAATTATATCAAAGAACACTGTGATAAATGTGACACGTATTACAGACTAAGAGTGTATTGTTATTCAAAATTTACACAAATATGTGAATTTTGACATCTGTAGACAGGAATATGTCTATGAGAAACAATGCTAACAATGAGGAAGTCAATCCGTTAGGAAGAATGTGCTTATTGGTCTACCTTCGGCCTCATCTGATAAAACAGATAATTTATCTGTCAATAATGTCACTCGTTAACGCTAAATAAATACAGATTAATGTTTTTTAAAATGTGTCGACATTTGGAAATTCATTAATATAATTATGTAGACATACCCATTTGAATTAAGCGTTATTACACAAAATGTCACTAATAAAATGTGCACCTATTCTATATAGTTCGAAATGTTGTTGAACTGAAGACCAGATATCCCTGGTGGCATTGCTATTTAATTGTAACCTAATTGAACTTGCAATTTAGCTTTCGTTTTAGTAATTGTATCTTGTGTATGAAGCTTTAAGTGAAAACGTAGAATTAGAGCGAACACGATATAATCTCAAACTCATAATTACATAAATGGATGTCTTCTATGAACCAGGTGGGTAAAGAGCTGAAGAAAAGATATGAAGAGCTAGAGTCCCGTGCCTCCTCACGTGTACACAAATCCACACAATGTCGAAGACGACCAACCACACGTGTTAGAAGTAAGTCCAAACTGTACATAAACACCCTCATGCAGTGCTAGCAATTTTGTTGGTATACTGTTCTTTTTGTGCATTAATTCCGCGCTCATTCCTCTCCTGTTCGATTCCTTATTATCTTTTTATAGACATGTATTCAGCTGCTAGTTTTATAATTTCTTGTGCATTGTCATGTTTGTCGTTGTGGCTTGTACGTGTAATAACATGTGTTCTTTTTGTACCTGTATTGCTTTGCTGTGCCTCATGTGAATGCTGCATTTCCTGTCCGATTCGTTATTACCAGTTTGTTTAAATGATGATTTAAACATCACAGGAGATGTTTCTATAGTACAGTAAAACATCACGCACAAAGTAATGATATGAAATCAGGCAGGGAAGACAGCACTTAACAGAAAAAAACAGAGAAAGAAAGGCACATAAGGGAACACACTCAAACGTAAAATCGCATACCATGAATTTTTCTATCTCGTTAGTTAGTGTCATTACTCGAACAAAACCGACTACTAGATTCTTCACAATCGATGGTGGTCTCATCAAATTATGTAAACAAGACTGCGAATTTTGATTTAAAATCACCTTGTATTTGCTAAAGTGGTTTCTTGTGGTTTGTTTTACCTAGACCTTAAACTTCAAATGATCTCATTTGTGCTTATTCTGAACAAATTTGTAAACTTGGTTGAAACATGGTGTTTGTTATCAAAATATACTACCCATATGTTGTTTTCGCATGCTAAATGGTGTTGATTATGATGTTTGCCGTTTCAGATGTTGGAAGCCAGTATGACACTCCTCTCACTTCCAATACTAACATGGATCCTTTAGAAACAGCCGCACAGTTCTTTGGTTGGAAGGTTTGTATGGACTTACTGATATACTGTCCTATAACAGACATACTAACAAATCAGGACAATAATGATGAAATCGATAAACATGTAATCTGTAATTAAGATGAAAACGAAATGTCTCACTCCAGAGTCGAATTAACCTGTATGTGTCGTTAGTGTGTCATCCATGAAGAACATTTATTTCATTTTTTAAAACTAGTTTCATGAACTCAACCTACGTACAGCTGTAATAAATATATAGTTGAATAAATGTATATCTTAAATTGGCGGTATGCAATTAAGTATAATGGTTTAACATCATGCAACATTAATCTAACACACGAACCATTTTTAGCTAAATATTCCAGGTTAAGTAAAGAGAGTACATTATAAAATACAATATTCCATATTGAAAGTAAAGTAAAGCTGGTCATGTCAGTTAAACATGAATAAATTTCTTGTCTTTTCTTCGCAATCAGCTAATTGTGGACGTGGTGTTTTGGCTGATATACATGAGCATTCACTAGGAATGAATTATTCTGAATATGTGTTGATATGTTTGAGAAAATAAAGATAATCCAATGACGATATGACGTACACTTTGCGAGTTTCTGTATTATCTCATGTCTTTCAATGCAGGATGTATTCGTTAATGAAGATGTTGTTGATACAAATGGACAGAGTTATTACCCAGTTTGTGAGTTTGACAGTTCTAAGGCAGACGACAATGAATCCAACCTCAGTCGTGAAATAGCAACGTCCGATGAAGAAGGAGTCGTGAAAGTTAAATACTGGCTTCGTTCCAATTATGGATCTTCAGAAAGTGATCTTGATGGAAATAAAGACGGCGAACAAAAGTTTTATTTCGCGCGAAATAGTTCAAGCCGCCGACGAGTCAGTGGAAGAACTAATTTTCCCGGAAATTGGAGACTGATTCCAAAATCAATCGAACAGTTTCCATCTCGTTTCCCGCCGCATAAATGTCATAAGACATTTTGTGATCGATGCGACATTAGAAATCGACCGGAAAATGCGGGGCAAAGTCATAATTACGTTGTACAAAGTGTGTCTGTAGATTTTCCTGCCAATGATGATGGAGATGGCGAGTGCGTGAAACAAACAGACGTGAAATCGTCACAAAGTTCAGATAGTGCAATAGGTGGTTCCGGTGATAGACTTTGGAACGAACGAAGAATACCATTGTTGCCAGTTGCTGACAGCGAAGCAGAAGTACTTCAGGATATGATACAACCAGACGATTCAGCAAGTCGTTGTCCTGACACAGAATCAGAACCATTTCCAGACTATTCTTCTGTCAGTTCTAGGTATAATACACAGAAAAGTTATAGAACTGAACTATCTAAAGTGCTTAGAGAATTTGAAGGTGAATTGTTAGAGTTTGATAGACCGGTGAAATCACCTACTGAATCGGTGGAACATTACATTACACTTGGCGAGGTCTAACTATAAATGTAAAACATGTGTTATCAGATTATACTAAATAAAGTAAAAATATTTAAAAGCATATCTACAAGGTTCAACTACATATCGTCTTGAGTTTCTACAGTCCTCATTCTTAGGGTGATTGGTCATGGCCTGCTAATATAATTTTAGATAACCAATTCTGAGGTTCAATGTCACAATGTCTTTGGATACAAAATCTTTTTTTATACTGTGTACAGTCGTGTCTATAGAACCGCAAAGATGGTGGAGTGGTTCGTCCTGATTACCAGATAAACCCTACAGAGTACTTGCGCCCTTCAAACATTAACCTAAATTGGAGTGATTAAGAGGTTTTTTCTTTGAGTTGGTCTAGTTTTACCCCCAGACGAACCAATTACAAACTAAGCACAGAGACACACATGTACATTATGACCAGCTTTCATGTCAAGAAGTGTTAACGTTCTTTGATCTGTCTAGTGACTCAGAATTTATTCTCGAAGAGCCAATTGTAAACTTGGTCTGGAATCTACGTAGATTGTACAGAGACGCATGTTCTGAGCCAAACAACAGACAATAACATGCAGAAATAACATAAACTTGTTTTTATTCCACCAATGACATATTTTAAAGGGCAGTTAAGTCAGATGTACACTGAGCGGCTTTGAAAACGCAATACTAATGAAAATCAAGATAACTTTTTTATTTAATATTATTTCTCAACGAACTTTTGTGTGCGAGTTATTGGCTACCCATGGATTGTAACTCGATGTTCTTTCCATCTAGATTCGCAACAATGATGTATTGAACCATGAAACGGATAAAACGAAACATGTAAGAGGAATTGATTTGATGATGCAATTATTTTTATGTTAGGTCAATTTGAATAGTCTATCAATCGACAAATTCGAAAAACACAAAATAAGACGATTTACTACTACGCAACATAGTGGTCGTAAAGTTTCAAAAACACTTGATAGCAATGTTTCAGGTTTACCGAAAAATACTACCAATTTTACAGTCAAGGGGAAAGAATGCTGGATAGAGTGATTAAAATTCAATTTTTCTAAATCCAAATTGAACTTTAAATTTATCTGTGTTTGACTTTATTTCTGTCTCAATGATATGCACGGATACTTGTTCATGAACTTTATACGAAGTATAAGTAGACATCGTCATTAACAATCTGAAAAACGCAGAACGACACAGGACATCAAATTTGCTTTTGTTTATGACATCATTGTTTTATTGTGATTGTAAAAGGTCTTATCAGATTGTCATGTAATGAAATTGATTGTTATGCCATATATCTTTTGCTCAAAATTTCAGCACAATTGAATGCATATTGGCCGAGTTATGGGTAAATACTTACATACATACATAACTGATTATGATTTCAAAAAGCGTATTGTATCCGTTAATACTAGTATCACATTGTTTATTGGCTTCATGCAACACTGTTTTTACAAGATCGTGTAAGTTGCAATCATTCCATCACGTGTATGTTCTCCAACATGACAGTGTAATAACCACGTGCCTGGATTATTGGCAAACATTTCAACAGTTTCGTAAGTTCCTGGGAAGACTTCAACCACGTCTCCTTCCAGTGTTACCCCGGTTCGGTATGTATAAGTCTGACCGTGAAAATGTACTGTATGTATGTCTTCAATTTCCCCTAACCCCATTACATACCATGCTATGTTGTCACCAACTTTAGCCGTCAAGCCTTCAACATTATTGTAAATCAAACCATTTATAGAGTCATACTTGTTACTTTCCTCAAAGTCACCAGTTGAAGTATCCGCCAATGGACAGTTTTCTTGTATGTTTTGTTGGAGGTACCAACTCTGATTCTCGTCAAATGCTAGAAACAACGTAGCAAATTCTTTTCTTACGGAGTCAGACCTTTGGTCGTCTTTATTCAATATACCTCTACGGCAAATTACGATCGGTCCGACAAGTCCGGAGTAAGTATCCTTTACCATGTTCACTGCCGAGTGATATATCGAATTAACACAATTAGGACCATTTGGACCGGGACCAGCACTTTCTGGAACCTGCCAGCGATAAGTAAATGTTGTTCCGGGTGGAACTCCGTTCCCAATTGTACTCTGCGTTCCGTCCTGGTATTTCATCCCTTCGTACGTTTTATTGTAGCGCAGTCCCTGAGCATGTATGGAGTAATTTCGCGTCGCCATATTTTTAAAAACAACCTCAACAACATCTCCTACATTGGCTCTTACAAATGGACCCAACACTCCTAAATGCCATCGTTCAGATGTGATTGGTACCTCTTGCGTGAAAGTATCGTCGGTAAATTCTCTATACAACGCCTTCATATATATGCTGCCAACATATTTGCCTTCTTGTTGTACTCTGTTGTATTGAGGGCTGAAATAGTAATAAATAATGTGAAATAGGATAACGTGTAAGCAAAAAGGTAACATATTGAATAAATCTTTACTCTCTATGTAAATATCACAGTGACAAACGTCTGTAAAACGTGTACCAATACTTAGCTGACTTAGAATGAGAAGGTCGTAAGTACAAAAACGCTATTTTAAGAAAAACCTGTCGGAACACTACTCGTTACTTACGGAAAAACAAGCTTTTGCAACGTCAGTTGGGTCAACATGACTTGTTGTGATTTTCATGAAAATAGGCTCACACGAAGCGCATTGAGGGGAAGATTTCCAATATGTATGAGTCTTAAAAAGCACTTACGATATTCTCATTCTAAACCAGTGACTTGTGGTAAGTGACGACTACTTTGTTGTATTGATGGGTGAAAAAGTGATACATAATGTTCTCGTGGATAAACTATACACCAACTTACTGATTAGGATCGCTGTAATTGTCCATTGTTAAAGGATGAATTGTTTTCGGGGAGAAATTCCATTTTCTTTCTACTGCTCCAATATAATATTTTCTAACAACACCACTCGTTTGGTAAAAGTGCTCTCCTGCATTTCCACAAGTGTCAACGTTATATATTGCCTTCATTCCAGTATCAAAATGGACGTTGTTATGGCAATGTATGGACCAATTACCTGTGAAGATTAAGTAATGACATGTTACTGTACATGAATAAGATAAATATTTCGTTAGAATTGTTATTATATTCCAATAACTGTTAGTAATAAAACCATAAGAGGAATATATATTGACCAAACATCTGCGTCCAATCGTATGTCGGGAGATATTGGCGAATGCTATCAATCGAATCCAATAGATAGTGCAAACATGAGCAGTATTTCCAATGTTTTAAAAAACCTTAGTTAAATCCTTTCATTTGTCAAATTGATAATCGATTTACATATTTTGATTATTATAATGTCTGATCAAGTACACAGTGAACTTCTCACGAGAACGATTCCCAGCGTTGAAATCGAGGAAACCACAAAACAAAAACATTACAATTCAGAAGGGGTCATGTAGGATTATAATAAAGAACAAAAATGAGAAATGATGTAGAATTCAAAAAAGACTTAAACCTCCCGTTTGGTTTCTTTGATCTTTGAACACCTGCCTGCTAACGTGAACTCACCTACGGGGTAATTGTCATCACCATTCTAACAAAAACGACTAAAACGTGGCTGATACCTACCTACATTGTCCGGTGTCATGACGGCACTAAATGCCATACCAGATATGATGACATGAGAATCACGGTTTACACCGTCTATAACCACGTTATTTCCATTGAATGTGATTGCATGGTTACCCTCGGTCTGTCCAAAACTCAAAATATGCCAGACAACTTTCTCATCTTTACAAACATCCAGACCATCAAGGTTAGCATACGCACGACCATTTAACGCTGTAATATAAAACAATAACACACACAACTATGACCACCGTAGCTCAATGGTTAGCGCGCTTTCCGTCTAATCTTGTGATGCGGGCTCAAATCCGGATGGAGGCACACATATGCCCGCCATTTTCAGCAGAAAGCTCAAGGGCAAATAAAGGACATGCTCTGCGTTTAGAAAAATAAAGAAAACACAACATGATTATGTGAAAAAAACTGCTTACGACATATTTCTGTACGTACACAATGGGTATAAAATATGTTGTTTTTTTCCAATCCAATGACTTAATAATTTGGCATTCCAAAGCAACGTTATAAGAACTTAGTTCACAATATTTTAGATTGAGAATTTAGTAAGAAGAAATATATCAATCAGCAAAAACGTCTCAGTTAATAGATAGAAAACAAGACTATATCGGTGAGTTACTTCCATGTAAAATTATTTATAAAACTAAAATCAAATTCTGTTTGTACAGTGACAGTGTCTGGAAATTGAATATTAGCTGCTTTTGTGGTTGGCATTGTGATTTATGGTCGAACTTGTAATTCCTTGTCATCTGATGACTCGTACAAAGATTATGTTTAACCGACTGAGGCTGCAGGCTGTTGGGGTAGTGTTTCGTAATCTATTTTGTTATTAAGCTTGTTCATTTTACATGTTTGTCGTTGTATCGTGTTCTATTGTGCTATGTGATCTTGTAATCAGTTGTGTGTGTTCTTTTTTGTTCCGATCACGATCTGCTGTTTTGGATGAGTGCAACCTTCGCTGTCCGAGCTTTGTTTTCAATGGCTATTTAATGTACTTACATCTCATAATGTTAGATTTATAAAAATCTGCATCTCTCCTATCAACTGTTTGGTTGATGTAGGTGGCAATGTTGTCATTGATATACCAGGAGAAGTTCTCATCAATGCTCGATACAAACAGGAACATTTCACGATCTACATATTTCTGAAACAAACAAATACGGTACAATAAACATACCAGTGTATCAGGCATTGTGTAAAATAAATTTGGATGTTGATAAAGCACACAAGAGCAGAAAACTAGTTAGTGGTTGCAGCGACATCTATTAAAAATATGAATAGAGCAATACTAGTATACTATAATAATTATTTCATGTACCCGCATTGTAGACTGCATGTGCATGTATTTGAAGGGCGACAACTGGGCCCACGAATAATCCCTGTTTATGTGTCCTACCAGGTTCGACATTTTACAAGTAAAATTACTCTTACAGTACAATAACGAAAACACACGAAGAATAATGAGTGTCAATTCAAACACAACCGGAGCAAGAGTTGGCGGACAAGATCCAACAACAAGTACGAGCACACACTACAAGCACAACCCAAAAGCAACACCCAGCAGAAACAACATACATATGCTTTTTGGAAGGAACTGAAATATAAAATTGTGTTATTTACTATCAACCATTCATCCATTAATTTTAGTGATGATCATTGTTATCGCCTAAAAAAGGAGAACATTAGGAAACAATACCTGACGGCCGGAATACGAATCAAGTGAGCCTTGCTTGCATATCAAGAGTGGACCAACTAGACCGGAGTTCACATCTTTTTCCATGTTATAGGTAGAGTAATACATATATGATAGACAGTCCGGATCGTCCGTTCCGGGTCCGTATGACATAGGCACTGTAAATGTGTAGCTCATCAGGTTTCCTGAATTCACAATCCGTCCAGTTCCATTGTGGGCTGAAATATATACAAGCATGATATACATGTACATTGTGAATTAGTAACATGTACACCTTTGGTCAAAAGTAAATGGTAATTGCAATAGGCGACTGGTTATGATTCTGTAAATATCTGTTCGACAAGACAGCAGTGATCAGTAACAAAGAATACAAAGAATACATGTGTATGATCTTTGTCAGTGACAACTGTATTCAAGCATTAAACAGCAGTTTCTCAAACTTTTAAAATATTTGTGCAAATCTTTATCATGAAATACAACATTTCAACATTCAAGTTTTGTTTTTCATTATGACTGATTCAGTGATCTAAATAAGCCCAGAACGAATGTCTGTACCCGCTTGTCCTTGGAGTTCAGAAATAAAGGCATCGTGTCAATGATTCACAACATTACAAAGAAATCAAGTAGTATTGTTTTAGTACATGTATATTATGGTAATTTCATTATTCAGAATTATAATTACAGCAGTCTTATCTCTTCTGTAATAACTTATAGGCCAAGAGCTGAGGGCCATTTATTTACAATTCTTGTCCAAATCTATAATTGGTATGAATTGAAAGCATATAGTGTCCAATTTACGAAATCCATTTCTTACAAAAATCTGCTGTCACAACGTTGAGAAATCCAAGATGGCCGCCAAGATGGCCGCCAAGATGGCCGCCAATTTTTAAAATTTACCCCTGTGACATAATATACATATTATAAGTACCGATTCTGTCTTATAACATGTTTTATGTGTTATTTTTATAGGAAACATGTTGAAATACACAAATCAAGCTCTTGGACTATTAATATTTAGTTCAATATATATTTTATTTCTAACGCAATAGGATGGGGCAACATGCTTAGCCTATATAGCCCTCTTTTTATACAGTAACCTCTTTAGTTATACAGTATACAGTAAAACCTCGTTATCTGGAGGACCCATCGGGACAAGCCAAATGCTCGAGTTAAGCCAGGTGCTCGAAATATCCGAAGTCTATGATGAATTGTTGTTATGACTAAGTGTTGAAAATACGTTTGATACATGTATTTGGTTGTAACTACGAATATTGTCATTGTTTATCAAGTCTATACGTAATTTAAATCGTGTGTACATATGCCGAATTCAACAAATTGCATATGAAAGTCGTAATGAATCCTTTTACTTTAAATATCAAACTCCATTTAACGGTTGTAATAAAAGTTCGCATCGGCCTCTTCTTATACAGTTATCACTTCATACAAATGTATTTTAATACTTACTTAATGGCTGTTTAACCCACATTCCGTCCTGGGAGTTATCCAAGCTGGTTCCTTGTAAGAAGATTGATACCGGCTTGGGTGTCAGATTCAGCAACACGATGGATATGGTATCACCAACTTCAGCTCTAAGAACGGGACCCAGCAGGCCCAGATGTTGCTCACGTTGTGTACGGTTGATTTTCGTGCCGAATGTGATATCGGTGTACTCGTGGAATCTCGCCTTCTTATACGTTCCACCAATCCGTGGTTCACCATTATATTGCTTTGAGTAGTAGAATTCCGATTCACTGTTATAAAAGACGAGAATAATACCGAATCGGCATTTGCATTTGATAGCAACTTCCGACATGTTAGAACATGTGTATTGTTAAGATACTGTTAGTTGCTTCAATAATCGAAGTATAAACATAAAGTCTAATAATATAATAATAAATTATGTAAATTGATAAAAATGAGGGGTAACATGAAAAGTCTCAAAGATTTATATAGTGCCCTTTTCATGCGAACGCACGTTCAAAGGCACTTTACATTATTTTTTTTTGTTGCAGCCACAAGGGTGCAGGTGCATCCTCTACCAGTGCAGATACAGCATGATCTGACCAGTGGGACAGACTGAAAGAAAGCCCCTGAAGGGAGAGAGAGAGAGACATTAGATACAGGCATGTCCGGCGCTGCAGAAGTGCGCCTATCTCTTATTTCCAATAGACAGTCTGGTTCTTTAATTGCCCGGTGTATAGCACCGATACGCAGCTTCCTGTCACTTCCAGATACTTTGCAGACCACACGGCCAGATATAGCGAGAAATATTATAGATATTTCAGAAATGTCAAGTTCCGATGCCAGAGATAGTATTGTACATTTTATAAATGCTCCGCATCTTCCCCCAATCAAATAAGTGTTGACAAGGAAATACTAAAGAACATACATGTATATAATACTAGTGTAAACCGCGGTCTCCTGTTCGCGGCGCAATCTAGTACACAGTGTAGCAATACCACGTGACCTTTTGCTACAGACCAAAGACGAAATTTGTCAACAAAAACAGCAATAATTATTTTATTTCTTCATCGATTTCTATGAAATATACGTGGCGTAAGCGAATAATTATTTGCTTTCCATGAAATATAAGATCTTTTTCAGCAGCTAGCTGTACCGTTTTGTCCAGTGCCCTGTGAAACCGCGGAAAATACACAAGATGCTTAAGAAAACGGTACAGGAACATCTAGAAACATGGCGCAATAAAGTTAAAGGGGCATGCCCTGGAACTGAAGTGTCTCGAATAGCAATCAAATTGGTATCATTGTAATACCCAAGTCAAATAGAGAAAACCCTGTATAAAAGTCACGAAATATCCCACTGGTTTTTAGAAAAAAATACTTCAACAAAATATCGAAGCGCGCTTTACAGAGTATTTTTTAAGTCAAATTATTCTTTGACTTTTCGGTAATAGTTGGTTTTACGAGTGAAAAGCGCATTTTTTTTGTATGCAAACCAAGACACTCCAGTTTCTGGGCATGCCCCTTTAATCTGTATTTATATATATGTAACATCAGAATAAAGTTCCCATTGTGTAATACCTGCCAGGTTCTGTTAGACTGCTACCGTCATACTTGTTCATACCGTACGGAGTATAATTCCATTCTTCTGTTTCAGCTGACATAAAATAGTTCCGAACCTTTCCACTTAATATATCCTTTACATTACTGCTATAACAATTCTTCACGTTCAGAAATATTTCCATTCCATCTGTAAAGTCAACACAATTTATATTTATGATTACATTAACTGAAATACCATCGATTACATTTGTATGCAAACGAGAGAAGATGTATTTATAAGACGTTAATATTTTGCCCCTAGTGGCATTCGAACCAATACTTCAGGATTTCATCGCTTAGCAATACGGAGTACGGTTGGTATGTTGGTATGTTGATAACAACACTGACTATATGTGCGAGGAAACTTTTTACGAATTTGACTGATTTTAACGAAACTGATTACAACTCGGTGACAATGCCGGCCGGTTTCCAGAAATATACAAATCAGGGCGGCCACAGAAAATTCCCTTACAATTCTCTGGGGTTTTTTTACTGACTGAAAGGTGATATTCCATGATTGTTCGCGGTGTTCACAACTCAAATACAGCTGAAAATATGACACCCAACCTCTCATATCCGTTTCTTCATCACCAAACTCATTATTTATACCTATCTTATAATAAATACACATTGCTAACAATCTGTTTGAATAAGTACAACTATTTAATAAAGCCAAGAAGAGAAGCAGCCAGTAGACTTTGGCTTTACCTCCATTTTGTGTAAAATTCCCTGATAATTGCCTGATGTTTTCCCAATTTTGAAATTCCTGATTTTCCCCGCAGGGAATTTGTTTTTGATATTTTCCCTGTTTTCCTTGTTTTCTAGAGTCTGTTTGTCACGTTGCAAATGTACGTATGTGATCAATCGACAAGCATTGCTTAGATTACGATATAACATAAAATCTTCGTTCTTACTTCTATTATGTTCGGAGTTCATACATTGTATCAACCAGTTACCCGGGTTTCGGGCCTCCATTTCTGCCTCTCTGAATGTCGCTGACCATATACTCACAACACTCGTTCTGAAATTGATAAATTTGATGTCATAACATCTCAAAATGCACTTACAATTCGCTGGCGTAGAATTAGAAGGTCGTAAGTATGACTCATGCACATTTGAAATCTGCATCTCAATGCGCTTCTTATGAGCCTATTTTCATGAAAATCAAAAGTGGTCATGTTGACCAAACTGAAGTTTAAAAATCTTGTTTTTACATAAATAAAGATTAGTTTTCAGACAGTTTTTTGAATTATAAAATTCAGAATGTAGGTACATGCACATAAGGCTTTTAACTTCGGAACTCTGTCGTGAACATTTTAACATTCTATTTATAATTGGTGCTGTTACAATTGAGAGTATAGAACACATAAGTATGTTTACGACAATGCAACATCGATCGTAATTTTAAAAGTGAGTCGGAAAAAGAACTAAAAAAAGAAATAGTTTATACTAATTTATTTTAGGTCGATTGTGGAACAAGTTTTTCTCAATTTATATTAATCACTTGCGAAACCTCATTCCTGATGTTATCAACGCCACGATGGTATAAGAGAAGAGAAGCCAGTTTACATTGTTTGCTAATATAAGCTTCTAGCAAGGGAATTACTGGTACCGTCTTTATTTCGTCTTTAGTATGACGCTTCTAGGAATCGAACCCAAGAGCAACCGCACTCAAAGCGGATTGTTCAACCACTAGGCTATCTAGGAGGCGGAAAAAACAGTGAACTACAGAACTGACACATACGAACCTATGATGGTGCTCTATGAATGTTTGTCCATGTATATTTACGGGATGCAGTTCAGCATTTAAGGAGAATATATACCAAGCAATTTTGTCTCCGGTACACACTGACAACCCAGGACTATTACCATACATGAACCCTGTAACAAAACGTAGACCCTATAAAATAACATGTAATATAACATAATGTGCAGGTACTTGTACATGGGTAACACCGAATTTCCTTGTAACAGAACATTATAGGATATATAAGCATAAGCCTCGTTTGAACTGCTCATTTTACATCAAAATTATTACAAGGCATTATTTATTATCTTAATATATGCTGGGGAACTGGAAATTTCAGAGTCGCATTTCAGTGTTTCCCACCCATCAAGAGATGAACTTGTTGGAAACCCAGAGGTTGTCTCGTGTGTATCGGTGCTATGTAGGTCGGGAATTGTAAAGAACCAAGGAGTTTATTCGGAAAGAGCTAGGGTGTCCGTCCGGATTCCACGTATAACACAAACTTTCTATCTCTTCCCTCAAAGCCGGATGTCATTGCGTAATAAGGCAAGTATAAAAAAAGAATGGCAACGCACTTCGATTGCCTCAGTCGAAGACCAAATAATCTTAATATGTGGATGTCACTATACATTATTTACCATTTATTGAATCTTTCTTCAGACTTTCCTCAAAGTCGGGATCACCTGATTCGTACAGTTGTCTACATTCGGTGATGTTCTGACATCGTTTAAGATTTTCATCGACCAACCAAGATTCACCTTCGTTGATAGAATCAAAGTACAAAACACGCTCTTTATCAACATCTGAACGACGTCCATTTACATCCAGTGTACCTGAAGAAAGCATGAAGTTATTATACAGACCATCCAGTGTACCTGAAGAAAGCATGAAGTTATTATAGAGACCATCCAGTATACCTGAAGAAAGCATGAATTTATTATAGAGACCATCCAGTATACCTGAAGAAAGCATGAATTTATTATAGAGACCATCCAGTATACCTGAAGAAAGCATGAAGTTATTATACAGACCATCCAGTGTACCTGAAGAAAGCATGAAGTTATTATACAGACCATCCAGTATACCTGAAGAAAGCATGAATTTATTATAGAGACCATCCAGTATACCTGAAGAAAGCATGAAGTTATTATACAGACCATCCAGTGTACCTGAAGAAAGCATGAAGTTATTATAGAGACCATCCAGTATACCTGAAGAAAGCATGAAGTTATAGAGACCATCATCAAACACGTCTCTTGCAACAAAACAAGTAGTACGGTGTGATGAAGTTACATTGATAATGATTACATGTATTTTCGTAACCCTTTTTATGTGCTTGTATATATACTCGAACAAGAAGATCATATTTGGGAGTTGTTGCGATAGCACAGTTGTCGAATTATTTTATATTTTGTTTTGCAAGACGATGGCGCTATACAGTATGGATACTTCGGCGCTGTGCAGTATGGGGTTAAATCCTACAATGGGTGTAAGCTATCATGAATAGATGTAGATATTGTACGTGGACAGTGAGGAGAGATAAAGAAGTTATACCTTGTTTACACACCACCAATAAGCCAAGCAGGCCTGAATTCACTTCTCTATCCGGGTTCACATGGGAATGATAAGCGAAGGGTATACAGTTGGGGTCATCATCTCGTGGACTGAAGTCAGAGGTCAACTTCCACGTCAGGGTTATATTGGCCCCTTGTAATGTTCCGTCGTCCACTTTGTTATTGTTACCGTCAGCATACAACGCTCCTGTATAACACAAGAAAAAGAAAAAAATGTTGTAAAACATCCAAGGGCGCGTTTGAGACAATAACAAGATGACAATTTGTATAGAAATAGTAAAATTGATTAGATGGTAATTAAAATAGTAGCATATCGATATAGAATTGATTTCCCCGTAATATTATTAATAACCCTTATATACACATATTCATTATTATTATTATTATTATTATTATAATTACGACCAGAGGTGCATTCCATACGACTTGCCGTCCTGCTAGTGTATTAGAGAAATAGCACACATAATGTGGACAATGTAGTGCGTTTGATACAGCAAGCGAATATGACGAGTTTTTAAAGATTACACTGATTTCGACGACACAATTTTCTCGGCAACTGTTGAGTAATATTTAAAGTTAAACCTGGGTGAAATAGGGCTCCCTATGTTGTCACTTAAATCTATAATATATCATTCACGTGGTATTTCAGGACTTGGACGCCCGTTATTCGTGTACTAAAGTCTAGGTCCCACTGAGCATCTTTTGCTTCGGCGATGTACTCCCGATGGAAATGAATAAGCGTCGTGAGGCTTCGGGAACAGGTTTCACGTGGTCTAGGGGAAGTTTTGGGGAAAGGTTCTGCAAATACATCGGGAGCCATCGGCGGTCATCGGGAGAAACTATGTGTTATTCCACATACATTGCCGATGAGGAATTCCTCAGTGGGACCTTAATGGATCGCGACTTTTGACTTACCTTCATTCTGCTTATTATAGCGTACACCGTGTGGATGGACTGATACGGGTATTTCCACAGTGTTCTTGAAATGTACCCTGATCACTTCTCCGACCTCACCGTGAAGTAAGGGTCCTACATAACCAAACGAGGAGTCAGTAGGGATCTCCGTCGTGTATGTATCGTCTGTGTACTGTTTATATACATATTTGCTGTATTTACTACCCACTCTGTTTGGCCCATTGATCAAAGTATCATTCAAGTACCTGAAACAACATCACACATATAATCAATCGTGAAAGCTCGGCCATTTCCGTTTGTCTCCGGCAATGCATAAAGGCCGAGGTGATCAGAATGACATTAGCCAATCGCGCATTGAAGCTTGATCACGTGCTCCTCCATAGCCAAATCGTTTAGTGCATTCCAATTTAGTCCTGCGGCCTCGGGGCCGTAGGTAATAATAATAACTACTACAAAATCAGAATCTTTTCCGGTGGACTTATTTTCGCTATACTTGTATTTGCGACTTTGAGAAGTTCGCCAAAATGTATCCTGCAGACTTAAACAACCACAATAAACGCAGAAAGTACATAAATCTTTCTAAAGTTTACCAACCGCAGACATTTAACATCGCGAACTGTCTCAGAATAATAAATTCGCGATTTTTTAACCGCGCGAAATATTTTATTTTACATAATTATGAATGTCTACATAATTGTTTATACCAAAACCGCAAACAAAGCACATTATAAACACTGCACGGTCGACTGGCCGCCAGTTATCAGTGAATATTTAAAGAGTATATCATTAAAAGTGTGTATGCACAAGATTGAACGAAAATGAATATCGAAAATATATTTAATTTTTATTTATATTTGTAAACAAGGGCTAGTGTTATCTCCGGCGAACTTTACTTGAATGTGGATAAACACGGCTTTGCCTAAAGGCGTTTAATTGATAATACATAATAAGAAATAAGCAATGCTAAATATGGAAGGCTACGCCTGTGATTTCTGTATAGGCGTGTTTGTTCACACAGGAGCTCGTTAGCATTTTATTAGTAATGAATTATTAAGAAAAGAAAAACACTACACTGCTCGTTACTGCATTCAAAGTCTTTACTTAAACAGAAGTCTACTCGAATTGGTTTACAGGCGTGCATTTAAAGGATAATTATGTGAAACAGACACATCGACCATAGCAAACTACTCAGAAAAACATAAAAAGTAAGGATGCTTCACAAAATTAATATAAAGACAAAAAGATACCTTAAGAAGGTAAGTGTATACGATGGGGTTGATTTTCGTTTATTTCCTTGTTGAACACACAGGTAACTGTATCATTAATAAACAGTACCTAAAAAAATAATTTTTTTTTTGTTAAATTTAGAATTCTTATAGGTACTGTTTATTAATGATACAGTTGCCTGTGGTTGAACATGGCCACGAAATATAAATCCCACGTTTGACCGACCTCTCAACTTGTTTACCCATTCATATTCTTTAATCCACGAATTTACGAGCACACGAAGTTGCATTTTTATCAAACTCCACGAAATTCCATACCCACGAAAATATGTGATTTAACAGTAATAAAAATTGCGACTCACTTACCCGTCAAAAAAGCCTACTAAGTTTTGCTTGTACTGGAGATAATCCCATTCTATTTTCTCTGCCTGTATATAGTAGTCCCTGTGATTCCTAACTTCGAATCCATCCGATGTCTGTCCGGGTACTGCAATACACAAACTTGAACCAACAAGAGCCAGTGCCGATATTAATGACAAAATCTTCATTTCCCCTATGTTCGGTTCGAGTCAAACCATTGAAATGTATTGTATTTAAAAACGAGCTTGTTTAACAGTTATGTATGCGTTTTTACATTCAAATCTGGTTTGCTGATAAGCTTAGCGTGACTCGGCGGTTCCCGATAGGCCAAAGTTGTGAACATCTTATATTCTACGGACAGTAACAGACTAACTTCTTATCCGTGCACACCATTATTAAATACTGAAATGGTAAGTTAGTAGCCCTGGAATATGTTAATAGGTGAATCGATCATTTATATAACTAGAGATGGAAAAATGTTGAGAAAAGGCGATAAACCAGTATAAACTTTTTATCGCGTATTTTAATTACATGGGTATATGTTGTGGGTTCAATCCCCAGCATCGGAACTTGACATTTCTGAAATATTTATAATATTTCCCGATGGCGTGTATCGGTGCTATACACCGGACACATTAAAGAGCCAGGCTGTCCATTCGAAACAAGAGCTAGGCGCATTTCTGCAGGACCGGACATGCCTGTATCTAATGTCTCTCTCTCCCTTCAGAGGCTTTCTCCCAGTCTGTCCCTCTGGTCAGATCATGCTGTATCTATACTGGTAGAGGATGCACCTGCGCCCTTGTGGCTGCAACACTTTAATGTAAAATGTCCTTGAACGTGTGTTCTCATTAAAAAGGCGCTATATAAATCTGGTGTATTTATTTATTGAATAGCCGCGGATTAAAACGAATTTGATGTACGTCTCAAAAACAACGTCATATTTCGGCAAAAAATCACAGCTTGAAAATATACAGTTTTATCACAAACTAGGAGAAAAGACTAAACAAACATTTAAAATGATGAAATGGGCATCGGAAGGGAAGTCTGGCAGAAGTATACTTATATATCGTTAGTACACACTATTTTATGGCGGAAAATAAATATTATTATATCAAGCAGAGGCCCGAAATGCATTACATGAGCGTTCAATTTTGGACGTTGCTCGCCAAGACGAACGTCATACGCGGAAGCCGACTTTATAATGATAATGACGGAATAATTATTTAACATATTTGACAGTCGTGATATTTTATTACAACTGAAATGTTTTTATATAAACAAACTCTCTTTCTTGCTAAATACTGAATAAACTGCAATTGTATGCAATACGTTTAGAGATATGAGCTATTTATTTGAGCAATGTGACGTTACCGTTTACGTACATGACGTAATTGACGTCAATTTTGTGCGGCGAGTCACTGTACCCAAAGTTGCGAAACCGCTGATATATCTTCAAGTAATAAATAAATAAATATAAAACTCAGCAGACAGAGAGAGGATATATTTTGTAATAGGCATACAACTTTTCTTATTTATATTCGTATGCATTGTCATTTTATAGCGTTTGTCTCATTTCTTTTTGATCACCCCACGTATTTTATAAATGTATAGTTCGCCGGGGATAACCCTAGCCTTATCAATAAACAAACAAAGCAAATTATAAACACTGCACGGTCGACTGGCCGCCAGATTTCAGTGTAGATTTAAAGACTAAATCAATAAAAGTGTACATGTACAATATTAAACAAAAATGAATATCGAAAATGTATTTAATTTTCATTAAAGGCTAGTGTTACCTCCGGCGAACTATAGCATGTGTACATTTTGTGCCTAGCGTAGTTAATATCTCTATCCTGTGCTTATGTAAGTTTTTATAAAAAGTTATATAAAGTCATATAGAACGGATAAACAAATTCAATGTATTAAAGCGAATGGCCTGATGGAAAACTTATAAAACAGTCGGGACTTTATCAAGGGCAACTGTATTGATTTAAGTTTGTTACCGAATCACGTTGACGTGTCTCGTGAACACGAGGTTCGCAGATGATAAAGATACCTGCTAGTAAGTCCCGAACCTGTACCCCGACAACTTGTATCATCGATAATAACTACCAAGGAATTTCAAATTTCTGGTTATGTGCAACCCTCGTCTATTTGTTGAACAACGGTTAAATTTATTGTTTAAAATGGAACGCGCAACAAACAATGAGAGAAGAGCAGGCAGCTTTGAGAAACGGCTACTAGTATCACATTTTTAAAAATGGCTTATATAATCAACAATAAGTTTTCAGAAACGGCAATAACTCCTGTTAATAGGCTATCAATTTAGAAAAAATGCTATCACTTTTGAGAAACAGCAATCTCGTTTGAAAAGATCTATCACTTTTGAGAAACAACTATGGTTAACGGATTTAAAAACGCGACACTTGGCTATTATGGTAATTGTAGGAAAACAGAGCCCCATATAAAATGTATTTGTATATTCGTAAAGGCGTATTCCAAGTCGTCATTTTGATACCAAACTTAATAACATTCAACGAGTATTAATTAAATTATCGCACGAATAAGACATTGGTCCAGAAAACAAAAGTAACATGTTTATCGACTCATTGGTTTTATCGTTGAAGATTACCAGTCTGTATAACAGATCGAATGTCTACGTAAGGTATGATTTTGGTTTAGATTAGCTGGAACTCGTTTATTGCTCGGATGAATTGGTCGTGGAGAAATTACATCTGTAAAATCGTAGTGATTTCTGAAGTTGGTATGTAACAATACTTGGGAGAATCCCCCAAGTAAAAAACCACAGTCATAAAAATTTCACGTCTGAGTAAGTTTTTCTTATTGACAGTGTATGCTTTTTATAAATATCTTCGTAACTACGAGTATCGTATTACTTCGACTAACGTTTGCCGTATGTGGACATGTTAATTTTATAGCGTATCTAATGCAGTTCTAGATGGTGTTCTTTATTTTGACCAAACGCTGCTTGCGACATTTTGCAAATACATTTCGTTACAAGAAGCCACCACACTTTCCTTAAGTGAGGTTTATGTGAACGTGTTATTAAATATTTAAATAACATATTCACGGAAATATGACCAGATTATGCCTTCGTAATTACACAGTTCATCGCACGCGCTTAGTTGATATGACGTCACTAAGGCGAGTATATTTGCCATGTCGTAGTTCGGAAATATGAACAAGTTTAAGGTTAAATTTCATCGTTTTCCACACCTTAGATTTTTCTAGACTTTTTATATGATTATAAGCATACATTTAGCTACATGATTATCGAAAAAAATATTCTTTTGCAATTAGTTTGAGGTTTAATCGTAGAATGGCTGGACTATTTTAAAAGCAGCGTAATCGTGTCAATGGAAACGTTATCAAGGCCGACCGAAAACAACGACGTATCGACAAGACAGGCAAAATGTTGAAAGTTGAAAGTTAATTATAAAGCTAATATTATTTTCGTCGACAAATTATCACTAAATTGTGACTAATGAACACATGAAATAAACCTATGTGATGAAATATTCATTCACCAATCAAGAAGTACGTACGGATATTGGGCTTTATAGTCACCGACAACAACAACAACTACTACATTCTTCAACTTCAACATTGAAGAGTGGGGCGCCAAAGAGTAGTGGTATACGATAGACAGGCACTGTTTGGGCAGAGTTAGGAATAGCTAGACAATCGGTTGGTTATTACCTGCGAGCCATGAGCGAGCAGGTATATTGGATTGCCTTAAGTAAAAAGTCCATGGAGGGGCACGTGACCTGTTCTCGATGGTTTACGATTCAAAAAATAAATAAAAAAAAAAGATGCATTTCGTAAGAATGTCGTGAACCAGATTAATTCCATTATTCCATGCGGATAACATCGGTCTTTGTCTCATTGCAATAGTTTATCTACCGAAGAAATCAGATCTAAACAGCAGGTGACTGCAGCTGCATTGGTTTATGATCTTTGATATTGTTGAACACTGAAAACATGTCTTATGATAATACCTTTTAATGAACTGATACGAGGTTTTATTTATAAGCATATACATATTATATGGAACAAGGGAGTCACAATATGCAAATAAGTGTCTTGAAAATTGGTTTGTTACACATGAAATTATTTAACAATTAGTTGATAAATTTTGTATGTCAAATTATCGTGCATATAGTTTTCCCAATTTGAAAGCTACCGGCCTATCGCGCTTATTTTTCTCTCACAATTTTGAGATGTTCATGCTTAATTTTATACACATCAGCTGAATAATTATGCAGATGGAAGATCGAGGATCCTGTCAATTCTCTGTCAAATGAAGTCGGTACATCATTTGCTCGCAGAAACTATTTGACTTGTCAACTGCTTGCGAACAAAAGTTCAATAATGCATGATTGGCAAAATGGGATTTTAACGTTTAACATGTCACCCTTGTGTAATATACTTGGAAAAGTCCAACGGATTGCAATAAACATGTCTCTAAATATGAGACAGCATACAACTCTCGTATCTGTATACCTCTGAAGAATCATACTCATTGACCTACATAATTACTTTTACTCTAAAATCGGAGTAGCTTGAAGGAATGACAAACACTGACTTACTTAAACAGTATGGTATCGTTTGATAAATATGGATTGAGCTATCGTGTGGTCTTGGAAGAAGGTTAATTATTAGTACGTTATTGACTAACATAATGATTCAGACTTCGGTTTGTCTTGAAAATTAACTGTAAACACTTACATACATATTTTGGCATCGGTTTGTCTTGAAAAAAGGGAAAAACCACGGAAGAAGGTTATTAATTAGTACGTATTGACTTACATAAAGATTCAGGCATCGATTTGTCTTGATAAAAGGAAAAACACTTACTTAAAGCTTAAGGTATCGGTTTGTCTAGGAAGACGACAATCTAATAAACACTTACATAAAGTTTTTGGTACATGTTTGTCTAGGAAGACGACAATCTGATAAACACTTACATAAAGTTTTCGGTACATGTTTGTCTAGGAAGACGACAATCTGATAAACACTTACATAAAGTTTTTGGTATCGGTTTGTCTTGAAATAAAGGAAACAACTTTAAACACTTACATAAATATTTGGTTTTGGTTTGTCTTGAAAACAAGGAAAAAACTTTAAACATACAGAGTTTAGTATCGGTTTTGTCTTGGAAGACTAACATCTAATATATTTTGGTATCGGTTTGTCTTGGAAGACGACAATCTGATAAATACTTACATAAAGATTTTCGTATCGGTTTGCCTTGGAAGAAGAAAAACGGATAAACATTTACATAACGATTATGGTATCGGTTTGTCTTGGAAGACAAAATTCTGATAAACACTTACATAACGATTATGGTATCGGTTTGTCTTGGAAGACAAAAATCTGATAAACACTTACATAAAGATTTTGGTATGGGTTTGTCTTGGAAGACAACATTCTGATAAACACTTACATAACGATTATGGTATCGGTTTGTCTTGGAAGACAAAAATCTGATTAACAATTACATAAAGATTTTGGTATCGGTTTGTCTTGGAAGAAGAAAATCTGATTAACACTTACATAAAGATTTTGGTATCGGTTTGTCTTGGAAGAAGAAAATCTGATTAAGCACCAAAAATGTACGAAGATATATACTGTATTTCTCCGGATCAAACACAATCATTTCGGTGGCGATAATATCCGAGAATTCCAAATAATATTAAGTATTAACCATAATTATATATTTAAATATCAACCATCCATATTTATCTAATTGAGTCAACTCGCTTTTCATTCATTCATTTTAAACTTAGTTCGTGTAGTACAAAATTATTTCAAGTTTACTAGAAATTTGATTTAATGATTTATTTATGGTCATTTTATTTGACAGCTTGAATTAATGATGGTCATTTCCGCGTACATCTCTGTCCAAAACTTTAAACACACCAACTTACTATACATGTTCGAAGATTAACATTAATTAACACAAACTTTTATTTTGTAAATTCTCAGTGTGTTTGAGCTGCATATATTTCATGGTTAGCATGTACATAAGTTATTATTATATGTAATTATGTTTCGTTTTCGTGTTTTAACTTGCATATGATATCACCGCGTATAAACCAAATCACTCTAGTATGTAGTAATTTACCTTGTAATATTCTCAGTGTGTTTGAGCTGCATATATTTTATGTTTAGCATGTAGATTATATAATTCGCTGGCTTATAGTTAGAAGGTCGTAAGTACAAAATCAGTATTTGGGGAAAACAAGAAAAAAAACTGTCTGAAAACTAATCTTAACGTATGGAAAAACAAGGTTTTTCAATTTCTGTTTGGGCAACATGACCATTTCCGATTTTCATAAAAACAGGCTCATAAGAAGCGCATTGTGGTGCAGATTTCAAATATGTTTCAGTCTTAAAAGGTCGTTAGTAGTACTTACGACCTTCACATTCTAAGCCATGTCTTGACTTGCCACGTTTTAACTTGCATGTGTAATGATAATGGTCCGAAATGAAATCTCCGACAGAACAGGCCAACATATTTTTGTTTATACGTGGGGCGTTCAAAAATAAACAGGACTATAGTCACATATACTCTATAAATCAGATATCAGTTTTTCGCAATTAAATTCCGATTCAATGTTATGTAATAATATTTGTATAATATTTAAAACTAAACCCGTGAGGGCCCCAGTCCTGTTTATTTTTGAACGTCCCACGTATATCCACTGTATTGCTTGCAACACACTATTTGTAACTAAACAACCGCGTTCGATGAATAAGTATCATTTGACTGTCTATTTAAGGCGGTTTTGGCTGTATATTTAAGGCGGGTTTGACTGTCTATTTAAAGCGGGTTTAGCTGTATATTTTCAAATATGTATTATGATGTATCATGAGCATGTACGATGTTGACAAACATTCGTGTGTTGCCTAGTACTGCACGTGTTAACTGTCAATCGTCCTCAAGGCATGAACAAACTAGTATTTACAAAGATAACCGATGACCGTCTTAAGAAACCAATTTTAGCAGGTACACCAGTACTCTCGCTGTCAGTTATGTACTTATGAGTCATGAGGGTACTGAAAAAGCAGACATTTTCGCGAGGGATTAATTTTCGCTCTTTTCGCGAAAATTTATGTTCGTGTATATATCTTGATATATTTATTATCCATGCCACTTGATATTATGTCTTCTTTATCAATGATACCGTGACATGTGATCTTTATTATAAACATTCTACATGTACATACATACTTATGTATACTATTGGGGTTAAAAACGCTTAGTTATTTTTTCTGTACACTACCGGCTCAGCATGTCTATGTAACAACAACATGTTGTAATATGTAGGGGAGCTAATCAATGTGAAGATGTTAAAACTACTTCGACACCGGTGATATTTGCCATCAACATAATTCATGTAAATGTGTTCATATGGATTGTCTACGAGCAACATATTGGACGAGGTAAAATACAGCTTACTTTTCATTCTGCTGTGCATTTGTTTTGTATCGTATTCACATGCGCTACTAAAATGTTCATTATATTCATTAATAGCTACGTTAAGGCAGCGTATACATGTAGTACAATGTGAGGGCCAGAGTATGGGAGTACAGTATCCGTACAGGGCAGTAGATAGAGGTGGGTGTGAGAGTATGGGAGTACAGTATCCGTACAGGGCAGTAGATGGAGGTGGTGTGAGAGTATGGGGGTACAGTATCCGTACAGGGCAGTAGATGGAGGTGGTGTGAGAGTATGGGAGTACAGTATCCGTACAGGGCAGTAGATGGATGTGTGTGTGTGAGAGTATGGGAGTACAGTATCCGTACAGGGCAGTAGATTGAGGTGGTGTGAGAGTATGGGAGTACAGTATCCATACAGGGCAGTAGATGGAGGTGGTGTGAGAGTATGGGAGAACAGTTACCGTACAGGGCAGTAGATAGAGGTGTGTGTGAGGGTATTGGAGTACAGTATCCGTACAGGGCAGTAGATGAAGGTGGTGTGAGAGTATGACAGTACAGTATCCGTACAGGGCAGTAGATGGAGGTGGTGTGAGAGTATGGGAGTACAGTATCCGTACAGGGCAGTAGATAGAGGTGTGTTTGAGGTATGGGAGTACAGTATCCGTACAGGGCAGTAGATAGAGTTGTGTGTGAGGTATGGGAGTACAGTATCCGTACAGGGCAGTAGATGGAGGTGGATGTGTTATGGTATGGGGTACACTATCTGTACAGGGCAGTAGATGGAGTTGGGTGTGTTAGGTTATGGGGTACAGTATCCGTACAGGGCAGTATATGGAGGTGGATGTGTTAGGGTATGGGGTACAGTATCCGTACAGGGCAGTAGATAGAGGTGTGTGTGATGTATGGGAGTAAAGTATCCGTACAGGGCAGTAGATAGAGGTGTGTGTGAGGTATGGGAGTACAGTATCCGTACAGGGCAGTAGATGGAGGTGGATGTGTTAGGGTATGGGGTACAGTATCCGTACAGGACAGTAGATGGAGGTGGATATGTTAGGGTATGGGGTACAGTATCCGTACAGGGCAGTAGACAGAGGTGTGTGTGATGTATGGGAGTAAAGTATCCGTACAGGGCAGTAGATAGAGGTGTGTGTGAGGTATCGGAGTACAGTATCCGTACAGGGCAGTAGATAGAGGTGTGTGTGAGGTATGGGAGTACAGAGTTCGTACATGGCAGTAGATGGAGGTGTGTGTGAGGTATGGGAGTACAGTATCCGTACATGGCAGTAGATAGAGGTGTGTGTGAGGTATGGGAGTACATAATCCGTACAGGGCAGTAGATGGAGGTGTGTGTGAGGTATGGGAGTACAGTATCCATACAGGGCAGTAGATGGAGGTGGATGTGAGGGTATTGGAGTACAGTATCCGTACAGGGCAGTAGATTGAGGTGGGTGTGTTAGGGTATGGGGGTACATTATCCATACAGGGCAGTAGATGGAAATGGGTGTGAGAGTATGAGAGTACAGTATCCGTACAGGGCAGTAGATGGAGGTGGGTGTGTTAGGGTATGGGGGTACATAATACATACAGGGCAGTAGATGGAAATGGGTGTGAGGGTATGAGAGTACAGTATCCGTACAGGGCAGTAGATGGAGGTGTGTGTGTTAGGGTATTGGGGTACATTATTCATACAGGGCAGTAGATTGAGGTGGGTGTGTTAGGGTATGGGGTACATAATACATACAGGGCAGTAGATTGAGGTGGGTGTGTTAGGGTATGGGGGTACATTATCCATACAGGGCAGTAGATGGAAATGGGTGTGAGAGTATGAGAGTACAGTATCCGTACAGGGCAGTAGATGGAGGTGGGTGTGTTAGGGTATGGGGGTACATAATACATACAGGGCAGTAGATGGAAATGGGTGTGAGGGTATGAGAGTACAGTATCCGTACAGGGCAGTAGATGGAGGTGTGTGTGTTAGGGTATTGGGGTACATTATTCATACAGGGCAGTAGATTGAGGTGGGTGTGTTAGGGTATGGGGTACATTATTCATACAGGCAGTAGATGTAGGTGGGTGTGAGGGTATGAGAGTAAAGTATCCGTACAGGACAGTAGATGTAGGTGGATGTGAGGGTATGAGAGTAAAGTATCCGTACAGGACAGTAGATGTAGGTGGGTGTGAGGGTATGAGAGTAAAGTATCCGTACAGGACAGTAGATGTAGGTGGGTGTGAGGGTATGAGAGTAAAGTATCCGTACAGGACAGTAGATGTAGGTGGGTGTGAGGGTACAAGAGTAAAGTATCCGTACAGGACAGTAGATGTAGGTGGGTGTGAGGGTATGAGAGTAAAGTATCCGTACAGGACAGTAGATGTAGGTGGGTGTGAGGGTATGAGAGTAAAGTATCCGTACAGGACAGTAGATGTAGGTGGGTGTGAGGGTATGAGAGTAAAGTATCCGTACAGGACAGTAGATGTAGGTGGGTGTGAGGGTATGAGAGTAAAGTATCCGTACAGGACAGTAGATGTAGGTGGGTGTGAGGGTACAAGAGTAAAGTATCCGTACAGGACAGTAGATGTAGGTGGGTGTGAGGGTATGAGAGTAAAGTATCCGTACAGGACAGTAGATAGAGGTGTGTGTTAGCGTAATTGCATGCTTGTTAGTTGGTGTTTACCAATGAGGGTTTAAACATAGGTGACGAACATGATAGGTAAAAGTTTAAATCTAAACAGAGTCCTGGGAAATGCATAATTTAGCTGTAATAAAAGGAAAATGTACGTTTTTATGCATTGTCCTTCAACAGTGATACTTTTCGGTGTTGCTTGTCAAAAATATGGATATGTCAGAGGAAATGACCACATTGGGGCTTAGAAATAAACATTCCGCTGCTAAGATTTGTTCATTTAAGTCGATCACAAAAGTATTTAAAGAATAATCATTGAAAACTTACTGTCGTCCGAAATCGATATCCACTTTCACTTTCGTTTTCGTGTTAAGTAGGTGGCTATATATATCCGGTGTACGGTGTCTACAAGTGCGTATGGTAACTTGCAACATTTCAACAGTCTGATTTTTTGAGTGAAAGTTAACTTTACGACATGTTGTACACTCTGACTCGATACTATTGGTTTACATTTTTTAACACGAATGTGCAAAATAAAACTCGCCCTACCCTAGGGTATTATAATAACCCTTGAATGAATCCTTAAATTATATTATTTAAGAAATAAAAATCTGTTCGCGTATTTTGTCGGTGAATAAAACATGGGCAGGAGTTCGGATGCGGAAAATTAAATCACCAGTGCGTAGCCGAACGAGTGCCCGTGTTTTATTCACCGACAAAATACAAGAACAGAGTTTTTATTTCGATTCTAAATACGATAATATCCCGCATTATTTAACTGCGCGCATTCCATTTTCACCCATTTGACATTTAACATAATTCCACGCTGAAAATGAGTGACTTATTAGCTGGTCCAATTACCTCCCTCGTTAATGAAAACGACCTTAGTAATTTTCTGAAGGAAATAACACATTTTAAATATTGAAACAATGTTAATAACACGAGTATAGTGTATCTATTTCATGAAATGAAAAATAATATGAACTAAGGCGCTGCCTATAGAAATGCTAAGCTATACACTAGAAGGCTTTTAAGTGGCCCGAAATTTTCAGACATTCCTAAAACACTCAACCAGTGGGCCCTGTATCGCTCAGATGTGCCCACTGTTATAGTAGAACGATATACTAGAACCCTATTCCAACTGTACCTTGATTTTGGTTGCTATGGTAACCCAAATTCTGCATTTATGTTGCTATTGTTTGAATGAACCACCCAAAGAGTGTTGTTACCAATTTGAAAAAATGAAATCGCTATATTTAGAAAGGACCATTCCTGTGAAGTTTGGTTAAAATTGGCCTAGTACATGTAGTTGAAGTTGTTAAGAGAATTGTTGAAGGACTTACACACACACGGATGACAGACAAAGACCGATCACCAAAGCTCACCTTGTCACTATGTGACAGGTAAGCTTAAGAGAGCCTAATTCCGAAAAGAGCTTTTTTAAAGTAATTCCTGCTTTTCGTATTTTCGGTCTAAACTAGAATTGGCACACTGACAATTAATACCCCTAAGAACCACTTTGTCCCAGAAACCATGTTTTCTTTTTTTTGTAACAGTGAACTTGACCCCACCTGTCCCACTTTCAAACTTAAGAGGAGTATTCACATAAGCCACATATGCAGCAAGTTTCATCACAATATATCATTCCTGTCTAAAGTTATCGTCAAGAAACCAACAGACCAACTGATGGACGGACATATTTGCACTATTTAGCCATATATTAGTGATATTGTAGCATAGGTTTAATACCCCTGCCCAGTAAGCACAATATCTTAGTGCCAAATGTTGTATCACAACTATGCGACAAGGCTAATCCGTCATGAACTCTAATTAACTTGTGACACAACGATGTGAAATAACCCTGACACAACCAAATTACATCATTTTATAAGTGATAAATATGAGACAAAACAGCATATGTATATTATATCGTATGCTTTTATGCAGGCTTTACACGTAAAGAACAAAATAATTGACAATTTAGTCACACTCTTCCATGAAAACCAGAAAATGAATATGTTTCTCCACATGTGGAGAAGTTGTGGACTCTGTATGGTACGGTACATTAGCACGGATATAGGATACAGTCTAGATACTGGTTAAAAGTCAAATAGTACATTGTTTGAAAAAATAGGCTGCAAAGCGGTAGAACAAAAATTCATTTGTTTTCCAACGTTCAAACATGAAAACTTAAGGTATCAAAAATTACTACAGATTATCATTAAACTTCTTTGTAAAGCTTCAGCAAAAAGTACCGGTATCCTAAAAAAAAGCTTTATATTAAAAATATTGTATTTTATTCTACACTGCCGCTTCCGTATCTCGATACTGATGGCAAGAAGATATAAACAGAATGTTTAATTAATATATATTAAAAAATAAAATAATATACATAGAATAATTATAAATAAAACAGTTGTCCTTATTAACTTTAGTAGGAGTAGAACACAAAACTTATTATATTTTTGTTCTTGAATCTAAAACAAAATAGAAATCACATTACTAACAATGTGGAGAGCACTCGATTTGCTATTCTCGATATCCACATTACTGGATAAAACCCATTTTCCAGAATCGAAAAGTTCACGGTCGTGGGATTCCGGACAATAAGTCTTATAGCGGGAGTGTATATAATTATTCTTTTTTCAATATTCAAACATGAAAAATGTATAAAACAATTATTGTATATTATCAGTAAACATGTTTGTTTTTGAAAACCTTAAGCAATAATTATCCTAAAAAATGCTTTATATGACTGTGAAATATTGCATTTTATTCTACACTGTAGCTTCCGTAGCTCGATACCGATGGCGAGAAAATAAGCTCATTTTTCAAGTTAAACATATTATTTAGGCAAAAATAATCGCGATTTTTGTAGCTAGTTGTTCTATACGCTATATTCAGGGGTCTCCCTGACGTACATTCGGAATATCTCGCACATTGTCGCTCAATTAATTCCGTAATCCTGGAAAACAGGTTTTAACCTGTAATGTCGATTATGGTGAATGCTAGGAAACAGCTTGTTTAAAAGTGCAACATAGCGTACAAAGAGAAACATTTATATGCTACTGGTGAGTGCTCGAAGATAGCAGATCATTTGACAGCAAAGCGCTACCAAAGCCGTCATTCACTGCTTTGCACAAAAAAGCGCTTGCCTAGCAAAGTGCTGAGAAATCGTATGCTATTGGCGAGCACTGCTTGCTGGTAGCATGTCGTTTATGTAAAGTAAAGCGCTATTTGGTAGCTGTTCGGTCAGGCATCAGGCTCCTTTACAATTTACGCCCCGTATCACGTGACCTATTTATGAATAAATGAACGTAAATTTTATAGTAAATCTTTTACGGACCGCGAGTTTCACGAGTACCCAGTGTTATAGCTATGACGCATCTATTTTTAGAAACTCCAATAAACTCTCGAAACAAAGATTCATAAAAACTTCTGGTAATCAATTTATTTAAAGCGAATAAATCGGCGTTCTGGTAACATCCGGATCCGTCTGAGTTTTAGCCCATTTCACTGGACTAATGGGTATAAAAATGTTTGTTATGGTTCCGCAGCTACAGAAAGAGCAGAAAAAATGGCGGCCAATATAATAAAAAAGTCATATAAATGCAAAATACTGTTGCTAATAAATTTTCTTTTATATTTTAAAACTTGGTAAAAATACAAAAAGCAGTAGATCTACAACTTTAACGAATAAAGTAGGTCTAGACTACAGTGCAAAATTTCAGACGCCCGCTCTTATGCATTCGTAACTACACGGTTTGCCGAAATCAGTCTGTGAACCATGAAAGTACTTGTTTTAAACAAGGAATGTTGTCTTATAAACACATAATTAACGATTATCGAACCGATTACCCTTCGAACCTGCTTCAGTTTTTCTTGAAAATCAGCATCCGCCATCGGGTGTCGAGTTAATTGAAGATTCTATAACTACGTTAATTATGTGTTTATAAGACGACATTCCTTGTTTAAAACAAGTACTTTCATGGTTCACAGACTGATTTAGGCAAACCGTGTTTTCATCCGGCAGTGATGTTGGTGGCCAAACTCCACTAAGTTTTCCTTAGCGACGCGTTTATCTCCCTTGCTGAGTTGCTTTGATAAATGTTAGCTATAATCACAGACTCGGGTGTTTGGTAATCGTACGGCCACTCGATAAATCCTTATTTTAAGCCTAAAACTTTCTGTGCTTTAGACTTTTTAGTTATCTAGATGACGGAAATAGCCGAGTATATACGAATGCATAAGAGCGGGCGTCTGAAATTATGCACTGTAGTCTAGACCTATTTATTCGTTTAAGTTGTAGATCTACTGCTTTTTGTATTTATACCCCCCGCACAACGAGTTGTAAGGGGGGGGGGGGGGTATACTGGATTCAGCTTGTCCGTCTGTCTGTCCGTCCGTAGACGCATTCTTGTGGACGCAACTCCTCCTACAGTTTTGGCAGCATTTCCTTCAAACTTTCACAGATGAACAACCTCAACATGTAGATGTGCATAAAGGAAAGAATTTGCGCTGCAACGATTTTTGACAGAATTATGGCCCTTTGTACTTTTATGCACTATACAATATATAGTGAACCGTTCTTGTGGACGCAACTCCTCCTACAGTTTTTGCAGCATTTCCTTCAAACTTTAATAGATGAACAACCTCAACATGTAGATGTGCATAAAGGTAAGAATTGACGCTGCGACAATTTTTTACAGAATTATGGCCCTTTGTACTTTTATGCACTATACAATATACAGTGAATAGTTCTTGTGGACGCAACTCCTCCTACAGTTTTTGCAGCATTTACTTCAAACTTTCACAGATGAACAACCTCAACATGTAGATGTGCATAAAGGAAAGAATTTGCGCTGTGACAATTTTTGACAGAATTATGGCCCTTTGTACTTTTATGCACTATACAATATATAGTGAACAGTTCTTGTGGACGCAACTCCTCTTACATTTTTTGCAGCATTTCTTTCAAACTTTAATAGATGAACAACCTCAACATGTAGATATGCATAAAGGAAAGAATTTACGCTGCGACAATTTTTTTACAGAATTATGGCCCTTTGTACTTTTATGCACTATACAATATGCAGTGAATAGTTCTTGTGGACGCAACTTCTCCTACAGTTTTTGCAGCATTTTCTTCAGACTTTAACAGATGAACAACCTCAACATGTAGATGTGCATAAAGAAAAGAATTAGCTGCAATGATTTTGCCACGCGGGGGGTATATTAGTCTGCCGAATGGCGACAGTTCTAGTTTTACCAAGTTTTAATATATAAAAGAAAATTTATTAGCAACAGTATTTTGCATTTATATGACTTTTTTATTATATTGGCCGCCATTTTTCTGCTCTTTCTGTAGCTGCGGAACCATAACAAACATTTTTATACCCATTAGTCCAGTGAAATGGGCTAAAACTCAGACGGATCCGGATGTTACCAGAACGCCGATTTATTCGCTATAAATAAATTGATTACCAGAAGTTTTTATGAATCTTTGTTTCGAGAGTTTATTGGAGTTTCTAAAAATAGATGCGTCATAGCTATAACACTGGGTACTCGTGAAACTCGCGGTCCGTAAAAGATTTACTATAAAATTTACGTTCATTTATTCATAAATAGGTCACGTGATACGGGGCGTATATTGTAACAGCCAATTTCCTACCATGTTTTATCGCGGCGATAATACATGGCTTGATCTGCTCTATGTTTAATGGATTAATCCGCAGATCGTGTTAGAATATGGTATATTCCAATTTCATGTCCTTACTATCGTTTTATTTGCGTTGCTGAAATTTCACGTTGGATATATCATAATTGTCATTGGTTTATATATTTGCAGATTTGTGACGCATACCCACGATGGCTGAATATCCTTTAAATGTTAATGAAACAACATACAGAGATACTATGGTTAATAACATATCGAAGTTGTCTGATCTCACTGAGAGTGGAAATTGGACTGATGTGATAAAAATGTTAGAGGATCACCGTTATTTGATTAATTTATGTCGTCTACCAAAAGAGAATTCTATGGGGAAACTAGTCACACCACTCCACCAGGCTGTCGTTCGTAAAGCTCCTAGAGATGTATTTGAGAAATTGCTTTCTTTACGCGCTTCAAAAACTTTGAAAACAGCTGATGGTAAAGCGGCCTATGGTATTGCAACAGAAAATGGTTTAGATGAGGATATTTTGAAGCTTATTGAAGTTCCAGCAGAAATAAGAGAACATGCTGAAGAAATTAATCGAATGGAAACTAAACTTCATGAAGTTATTAATGGACGTGTAAAATCGTTGTTGAAGGAAAATTGTCAGGCTTTACCGCAGCTTTCATATTTATATGAGTTCGGGAACATACATTACTCAGTTCCTGGTTGGTACGGAGGATTCAATATAGAGAAACATAAAAAGGGTATTGAAACAACGAGCTTTTGTCGTATCTGGGGTGGTAGTGGGCAGCGACACGTGATTAAAAGGTCCGGGAAAGTTAAGTTGGTGGAGAAAGGTTTCTATTAATCGGAAAAACACTAATAGAGTTCAAACATTATTTTTATGACAGTGTAGCACATAACTTAGCGTTGCGTAAAATTGCGAAGTCACAAAATCTGCTCCGGCTTAAAATGCAGATTTTTCCAACGAATAAGAACGCGTATTCCTGAGAGTTTAGGCTATGCAATGTTGCCGCATTGACGTCACCTTTGATGGGCAATCTCAGTGACAGTTGATAGAAGCATAACCACTTGTTCATGCCTTTCTTATCAACATACAAATGTACTTTGAAATCCGACCAGTCATTGCAGAAAAATGACGTTGAATTTTTTTTAACAATGAACGAACAGATAGACAGGTAGAACACGGCTCAAACATCTGTAGGGGGTTAATGATTGTAAACGCGTACTTTTGCTTATTGGAACGCCAATAATAATTAAATTCAAACAGTTACTTTGTGCAACATTGAAAAGCCCGTGTTGATAAACCCGACATTGACGTTTGTGTTTTTTTAGGATAACAGGTCATGAATTTAATGGAAATGACCACGTTTTATTTCATTTCCCGCTGTTTCACCATTTTCTCGTGCAATTCGTTAAATTGCTATTTTCACAGTCCAATGGACAATATTCATTGAACCGTAAGATAAAAATATCGGATAACGTTGCGCGTCGACTGACAACCAAATACACTAAATTTCGTTCAAACATATTAACAATAAAAATAAGTATTAGGAATTGAAAACTGCACAGTTATAAGTGCCTCAAAGGGCCATATTCACATCCTCTCCTCCACTCTCACTCACTGAGTTAATCCAAATTTAATTATCGTTTCGTCCGTGCGTTTGAGTGTGAACTCGACCTAACTAGAAATTGTTATTCACAACGGTAAGTGTAGCTGGAGTTGACTCGACTGAGTGAGGAATTTTCGAGGGAGCGAAACGTCGACTTGACCTCGACTCCAACCACACTCAATGGAATGTAAGTGAATACCAAAGTTAGTCACTAACTAAAATAGACAATCCACTATAGGAAGAAGAATTTGAGGAGATGGTTATACCTCTTAGAAATGTCCCAGATCATGAGCAATTCCTTAGAAAGCATGGATAATGTGAAATTATTGTAAAACTTCCATAGCTACACTCAAATGTGGTTACGTGCATACCGATTTAGCGCATGAATGTTGAAGTAATAAAACTATTGTATTTTCAAATTAAATTAGACAACAAATTCTTACGATGGTGTGGGTTTACCGCGATGTCAATTCAATGCATGCTATTTATAT
This sequence comes from Spisula solida, assembly GCA_947247005.1. Classification (NCBI taxonomy): domain Eukaryota; kingdom Metazoa; phylum Mollusca; class Bivalvia; order Venerida; family Mactridae; genus Spisula; species Spisula solida. The sequence continues at coordinate 34,651,088 of OX365944.1, read as the reverse complement.
ATGGAGCATAACAATGAAATTATATTGTTTTTATTCCTTGCCATATCATTATTTTTAATTCCGTCCAGTGTTGATATGAAGATAACTGAACTATTTAAATGAAGAAAAAAACGTGCTAACTTGCAACACATACCGATGATGTGCATTATTTTTTCTTATTTGCAACCATTCATGAGTCCAAGTGCCGCCTCGATAGCCTACTGTTAGAGCGTCCGCTTCGAATGTGGGAAGCACCGGGTTCGATCCGGGGTCACTTAACGCTAAAAACGAAATGGTATTAGTATTTCCCTTGTAAGATGTCTAGCATAATAAGCGAAAGTTGGCTTCTCTTATGTTTATCGATTCCATTGTGACGATGGATAAACTCGGACATGAGGTGTCGATGATGGTTAATATTAGTTCAAGGTTGGACCAACTTGTTTCATAATCAACCTAAAACCAAGAGCCATAATATGTAAATTATATTTTATATATGTCGCTTATTAAATGACATTCTAGGAATTATTGCTTTCTAGTTGTCGGGCTTCCCCGGAACGGTCTGAACGAAGTACGTGTAGTTATAAGTTTACAAAATCATCTGACAAGCTGCTTATAAAAGTAAACTAAGTTCATCTCATCTGACTTCTAAATTATTGACATGCAATTATCTGCTTGACGGTCGGTGGAATTAATATTGACGTGATATACTATTTAATATTGAGTCCATGCCGAAAACATACGGCATTTCGTATGGTGTATTCTTCGATATGATCATCCTTTATTCATTTAAAACTCGTACGCATTGTCTTGCATAAATGTTTTGTAAATATATACGTTCATTTAACGTTAATTACATCGAAGTTCTATGTTAACTGATCCACTATCATCATTACAATAATCATACTCTCTATTTGTGATTATTCAAATGAAGGTTTCATCTGAGCGAGTTCAAGGAAATAATAAAGAATGTAGCAAATAATCATCAAAATTATAATTTGACTGTGTTAGTATACATTACGAAAATGCATCGAAACCCAACCAACCAATTCAATAATAAAGCATAGATTGTTTGTACAGTGTTATATCCTAACGTATATTATAACGGTCACACACTCAGGAAAGTCGAGGGTGAGTTACCCATGTGAATACCAAATCTCCACTCGACCTTCACTAACTCGACCGTCACTCCAGCTACACTTGAGGCTACCTTAGGTTAGTGTGAGTCGAGTTGGAGTGGAGGACCGACATGTGAATATGGGCCTTAGTGTATGTACAATGTATGTACATGTATACGTCAAATTCTATCTATCTATCTATCTATCTATCTATCTATCTATCTATCTATCTATCTATCTATCTATCTATCTATCTATCTATCTATCTATCTATCTATCTATCTATCTATCTATCTATCTATCTATCTATCTATCTATCTATCTATCTATCTATCTATCTATCTATCTATCTATCTATCTATCTATCTATCTATCTATCTATCTATCTATCTATCTATCTATCTATCTATCTATCTATCTATCTATCTATCTATCTATCTATCTATCTATCTATCTATCTATCTATCTATCTATCTATCTATCTATCTATCTATCTGCCATACGGTCAAACCCCGCAAGGGGACATAGACCTTACGCGCGTCACCAACAAGAAAATTAATAACAAACAGAGTAAAAGTATAAAAGAAAGAAAAGTAAGGTTAAAAGGTTTAAAAACAGAGCAGGTATCGATTAACTTGAGGAGGCACATGTTCAATCTGGCTAACTGCCAGACTGAACTCAGGGCCGGGCAAGGTGACAACATCAGGGGGTAGAGCATTTCAGTGGACAATGGTTCTGGGAAATAAGGAGAATTTATAGTAGTCGGATTTGGTGTGAATTTGCTGGAACGCTTTGAAGTGAGAGTGACGAGAGGGTCTTGCATTTGGGACTAGGTAGTCAGGTTTTGGAATAGCAATCTGGTTATGCAGGATGTTGTGGAGCATAACCAGGCGCTGGTCAATGCGTCGTTGGTCTAGAGGTCTCCATTTGAGTGTTTCAAGCATGGCTGTGACACTGGGGTGCGACCATAGTCGCTCATGGTCCAGCGCGCAGTCGTGCGCTGGACAGACTCCAGCTGGTTTATCGGGGTCTTTATGTGGGATGACCAGACAGATGAACTGTATTCCAGCTGGGGTCTGACCAGTGTCTTGTATGCGATTGACCTAAGGTTTTGTGATTTTGCTTTTATGTTTCGTCTGAACAGGGAGTTTAGATACGTATCCTATTTATAGAACAGGTCTTGGTCTGAAGAAGCCTAATGTTTGGTTTGATTTCTGTGTGATATTGTCAATGTGTGTGTTCCATGTTAAGTCATTTGAAATTGTGATGCCTAGGTACTTTGCAAATGTTAGTACTGTGTCTAGTGTGGTATTGTGTAAGAGATATTTTGTTGGTATGACTGTTTTGTGCTTTGTGATTTGTATGACCTGGCACTTTGAAGGATTAAATTTCATGTCCCATTTGTTCTCCCGTAGCTGAAGTTTTAGATCTTTGCGTCAATTAAAGATGCATAATAATTATGTAAATTTGTGTACATCAAGTTACAAAAATGTAGGGCACATACATGCAAAACTGGCGGAATGTATCTTATATTTCACAAGGACAAATTAGTAGATACAGTAAATTAAGTAGAATTGCAATTGAGCATTGGTACTCTTTATATAGGATTCACTCAGATAATTGGAAACCATGGTACTGTTTTATCAAAGCACTTACGAAAGCTTTAAACTTAAGGGCACATTTAAATTCCTCGTAATGTTTCTACAACTACAAATAGGGAACATATGTGGTTTCGTTGGAGTTAATTAACTGAATCATTGTTAATATTGCATATCGCTTTATCACAGTTTGTAGCAGTTAAAGAATTGTAAAGAAATCTTTGAGCGTAAGTTTTCTACTTCCGTAGGTGCTTTGATAAAACAGTACACATGTGCCTATGGAATGGATGTGTTTCGTATAAGGGAGACCACAGACACTTGGGGTCTGGACCCCCAGCTACGCACCTGGGTATATTTTATCATCAACATTGTATACCCAGACCCATACATTAATCACACAAACATTATTAAACGCATCCGGACAAATGCCTCTCTAGCTTTAATAATATGTGTTTTTTATGTAGTAGATGAATTACGTAGATTTTTGTATTAATATCAAATACATCCAACAAATGTTTGTGTGATTACTGAATGGGTCTGGATATATAAGAAATATAAAAAACAGGCACGTAGTGGGAGGGGGCGTAGTCCAGACCCCAAGTGTCTGTGAGGGAGACCACTGTGTTAAATTTTGTACGGATACGTGTTAATCTTTAACGTGTTCCTCAAAACAAGCATTTACTGACCTAGACTTCCGCATAAAATATCAACATGTTTACCGAAGTAAAAAATCTCTTTTTTAACCCTAATCATTGTATGTCATCGAAATATTTCATTGGAATAACAGAAACAAATGCAGACAGTTCATTTCTAATCCACCACTTTCTTTCTTACTTCCTAAAAGAAAACACGCGAGTCGCATTGTTGAGCTTTCGTCAGTCGTTCAATCATTTCAACAGTGTTGGAAATAAAATAGGCAACAATCTGTCACAAGCTAAGGACCGAAGACTATTTTGTTTTATTGAAGGCCTTAAGTCACTCGCCCGAGCTGTGAATGACGGTGTATTAACTGGTGACAATCCATGGTGCGACGTTGTTGATAATCGTCGTATTTGTGTGAAGAAATTGCACGCTTGTCTGAAGAAAACAATCAAAGATTTCTTGCCGGATTTGGATAAAAACGTTATTTTCATCATAGATGATTTGTCACCATTATTGGATATTGGTGTTACATCGGCTGATTGTATTGCGTTAGTGCAATATTTACAACATTTTATAAATCAAGAATTAGATGGGACTTTGGTAATTGGGTGTAGCAATGATCTAGGAGACATCGATGAAGATAGAGATATTCTCAGGAAGTTTCTTCAACATTCAGTGGATTTGTGCCTTGAAGTCAGTGGTCTTGAGACGGGGTACTGTAAAGATGTTCATGGTCAGGTAATGTTGTTCACATTTATTGTTCGTTTATTTGGGTTTCTCTTTTTTCAGTTTTATACGCTGGGAGGTTAACCAATAATAAATTTCCTTGGACTGTGTCCGAACAATTAGTACTACCAGGCCTCAATAAATCCACTCATCCGCTCAAAATTTTCCTTCTTTATTTATATAGCAGGACCAGTGAGAGTTTGGGGTTTTCTTCTTTGTCTATATTGCAGGACGAGTGCTTTTAAAATTATTTGTTGAGGCCTGACTACTAACTTTTTTACTTACCCTCACGCAAGGAACTAGCCAATTCTCCACATGTGGAGTAAAAACTACATTGACTCTTGTTGTCATATTTTCATGGAAGGGTATATATGACCTGCCTCCACTGGAAAGTGAGAATCTGGATTGCCAGATTAGTGGGATTACAAATCCAGCACACTAACTTGACTAAGTTGACTAACAATTGGACCATGGCCGTGGCTTTGCCTTTAATTCTTTGACAATATGGAATGTGTCAACTACAAGTACTGATGTAGTATGGCATTGCAACAGATATGTGCTGCAAATCTTTTGGGTAATTGAGTTTCGTACGAACGATAACTTGATCTTTGATTCTATGAACTGAGTTATTGAGTACATGTGTAGAAACAAATCGCGGAACTAAAAATCTAAGTTGAGTAACTGATTTAAGATCTATTGCGGAACTATTACTCTGTTACCATAAACAAATATTGTGTAAATTCTGTTTTAATGCTTTTAAATAATAATGATCGTTGCAAGTATTTATGAATCTGTGTTTTATGATTTCAGTTGAAAGTTACATGGAATAACACTGTAAAGAGAGAGAAACCCACCAGAAGAGTGACTCAATATAAACTCACAGACAAAAATTGTGCTATATTTGCATCTGGAATGTCATCAGCAGTTTTGTAATAAATTTCACTTATAACATTGTGTTATGTATATACCTGAGGCCAGAATTTTTTTTTTTTTAGATCTTTGAATTCCTAGATCTTTGGTTTCATTCAAACAAAAAAAATGTAACAGTAGACTGTTACAATAGCCTACTGTCCATTGAAGAGACAGCAAATCGGTCTAAATTTATATATTCCAAAAACTTGTTTTGAAAATAAAAGCCTAACTTTAGTATTTAAAAAATCATTCAGGTAATCTAGCAATTTCTTTATAATGGCATACAAGGTTCACACAGGCCTTTAAAAGTCCTTGAATTTGGTTTTAACCTTGAAAAGTCATGCATTATGGGCTGCCTTGAAAAAAAGCCAAATTAGTACTTGAACTTACCTGAAAATCCTTGAAACTTAGGCAAACAGACTTGAATATACATAAAAGTGTATGGATGTGTCAAAATGATACATTATCTTCATAAAAAATGAAACAGAAACACTCTTTTTCTTACAAATCAAAAGTATGTACCGTTATACACATGGGTTGAGAGGGAGGCATGTAGTACTAAGCAGTAGTTGTGATGACAAAAATTGTCATGATATCTAGTCAAAATTGAACATTTTTGTTTTGTTTTGAAAAAGTGCCTTGAAAATACACATTTTACCTTGAAATAACCTTCAAAAGTCATGGAATTTGACCTAACTACTTCACAGGAATGATCCTTGGGATTCTTCTTAAAATTTGTTTAAAATGATTTGGATGCATTACATGACTATGAAACCCAAAAGAGATTTTAAAACTGAAACTATTTTAATAATCTCATTTGTTGCTCAAGGCCTACAGCCTAGAACTGGTATTCACAAAGGATTTTAGTTGAAAACTAACAATTCTGACTTTAGTTAAAAATTTGTATTACTCATAATTGTCACAAATTGAAGAAAAATCCATATTTCCTTAGTGATATAAGTAGCTCTTTACATTTATTCAAAACTATGTAAAATATTAATCATCTTGAATTTCATGTTAAGCTGACACTCCCTTAAGAATATTTTTTGATTTGAAGAAAAGTTTTAAAATGCTTTGTGAATACCACCCCTGATATTTTGAACTGAGCTTTGAACATCAGAATTCAGATGGATGTTTCTCTACCATAACTGTTCTAAATACACATGTATGCCCCCTTTAGTCATAACCAGACCAAGGCCTTGTCACTAGTTTTCTAAGACTATAGAGCTATATAAATCTGAAACTCGTGTTCTCAGAAACCAGTTTGCAAGTTAATTATCAAGAATCTAAAGATAATCTCTACCATCCAAGATTGTTCAAATAATTATAAAACCCCAGGGCTTTTTTTCAACAGTAGGGGAAGGGGCCTTTCCTTTGAATTTAGGTGAAAATAACTCATAATTTTTTTACAAGGGGAAAAAAACACTTGATGTTAATTGGACTTCATTGGAAACTGCATGGTTTTAAAGAATTTTCCTGAGGGGAAGTCACCTGTAAACGGCCCTTGCCCTGCCCTTAGATCAGAATATTACTGGGTATTACGTAATTAATGTTCCTGGTGAAAGCTGACTTGCACCTTTTATCACCAATTTTTTGTAGCTTTATTATATGGGAAAAGTTGGTAGGCAGACTGCAGGACTGATTATTACATTAATATAACCAGAATTTAAATTATGATTTTAGCCATCATATCAAGGGAAGCAATTCAAATAGTGTATTTTCAATTAATATATTGTAGTTACTTCCCTTGAAACACTAAATATAAATCTTGTTTCACAGAACATGTCCATACTTGTTATCTTAATATAGATTTAATTGGTGATATGTGAATATCTTGACCTATTGTTTGAAAATTGTGATAGCAGATCATATGACTGATAATTTGGCAACACAAGCATGTACTAGTTGGTTTTGAAAGCCGTCACATGACCATGTATATGTAGTAAATTATATACTTATGAATGAGCAGTGAAGTGTTCGCTGTCTGTATTGTGTATGTGAATGTTTCAATTTGATTGTTGCAGTAGATTTCAAAGGTATGAGACCGTACTACATAAATTCCCACCTATAAGTAGTCAACTTCAGTGCCATATACATGTAGTCAATGCCTCTGAATACCACATTCCCTCTCTGTGCTCTATGTTTAATGTCTGTCTGTGGTCTATGTGCATTCCCTCTGTGCTCTATGTTTATTTCCTCTGTGCTCTATGTTCATTCCCTCTCAGTGCTCTATGTTCATTCCCTCTCAGTGCTCTATGTGCATTCCCTCTCAGTGCTCTTTGTTCATTCCCTATCTGTGCTCTGTGTTCATCCCCTCTCAGTGCTCTGTGTTCATTCCCTCTCAGTGCTCTGTGTTCATTCCCTCCCAGTGCTCTATGTTCATTCCCTCTCAGTGCTCTATGTTCATTCCCTCTCAGTGCTTTATGTTCATTCCCTCCCAGTGGTATATATTCATTCCCTCTCAATGCTCTATGTTCTTTCTCCCTCAGTGCTCTATATTCAGTCCCTTTCAGTGCTCTATGTTCTTTCTCCCTTAGAGCTCAATGTAAATTCTCCCTCAGTGCTCTATGTTCTTTCTCTGTCAGTGCTTTATGTTTATTCCCTGTATGTGCCCTATGTTCATTCTCTCTCAGTGCTCTATGTTCATTCCCTCTCAGTGCTCTATGTTCATTCCCTCTCAGTGCTCTATGTTCATTCCCTCTCAGTGCTCTATGTTCAATCTCTCTCAGTGCTCTATGTTCATTCCCTCTCAGTGCTCTATGTTCTTTCTCTCTCAGTGCTCTATGTTCATTCCCTCTCAGTGCTCTATGTTCTTTCTCTGTCAGTGCTTTATGTTTATTCCCTGTATGTGCCCTATGTTCATTCTCTCTCAGTGCTCTATGTTCATTCCCTCTCTGTGCTCTATTTCTTTCTCTCTCAGTGCTCTATGTTCTTTCCCTTTCAGTGCTCTATGTTCATTCCCTCTCAGTGCTCTATGTTTATTCACCTTTATGTGCTCTATGTTCAATCTCTCTCAGTGCTCTATGTTCATTCCCTCTCAGTGCTATATGTTCTTTCTCTCTCAGTGCTCTATGTTTATTCCCCTTTGTGTGCTCTATGTTCATTGTCTCTCAATGGTCTATGTGCATTCCCTCTCTCCTCTGTGTGCATTCCCTCTGTGCTCTATGTTCATTGTCTCTCAGTGCTCTATGTGCATTCCCTCTCTCCTCTATGTTCATTCCGTCTATATGCTCTATGTTTAATCTCTCTCAGTGGTCTATGTACATTCCCTCTGTGCTCTATGTCCATTGCATCTCAGTGCTCTATGTTCATTCTCTTTGTGCTCTATGCTCATTCCCTCTCAGTGCTCTATGTTCATTCCCTCTCAGTGCTCTATGTTTAATCTCTCTCAGTGGACTATGTACATTCCCTATCTATAATCTATGTTCATTCTCCCTCAGTACTTTATGTTCCTTCTCCCTCAGTGTTCTATGTTCATTCCCTTTCAGTGCTGTATGTTCATTCCCTTTAATGCTCTATGTTTATTCTCCCTCAGTGCTCTATGTTCATCCCCTCTCAGTGCTCTATGTGTATCCCCTCTCGGTGCTCTATGTTCATCCCTCTCAGTGCTCTATGTGTATCCCCTCTCGGTGCTCTATGTTCATTCCTCTCAGTGCTCTATGTGTATCCCCTCTCAGTGCTCTATGTTCATCCCTCTCAGTGCTTTATGTTCATCCCTCTCAGTGCTCTATGTTCATTCCTCTCAGTGCTTTATGTTTATCCCCTCTCAGTGCTCTATGTTCATTCCTCTCAGTGCTCTATGTTCATCCCCTCTCAGTGCTCTATGTGTATCCCCTCTCGGTGCTCTATGTTCATCCCTCTCAGTGCTCTATGTGTATTCCCTCTCGGTGCTCTATGTTCATCCCTCTCAGTGCTCTATGTCTATCCCCTCTTTGTGCTCTTTGTTCATCTCTATGCGCTCTATGCTCATCCCTTCTCAGTGCTCTATGTGTATCCCCACCTCTTTGAGCTCTATGTTCATCCCCTCTTTGTGCTCTATGTTCATCCCATCTCTGTGCTCTATGTTCATTCCCTATCTGTGCTCTATGTTCATTCCCTCTCAGTGCCCTATGTTCATTCCCTCTATGTGCTCTATGTTCATTCCCTCTCAGTGCTATATGTTCATTCCCTCTATGTGCTCTATGTTCATTCCTTCTAAGTGCTCTATGTTCATCCACTTAGTGTGCTTCATGTTCACCCCCTCTCAGTGCTCTATGTACATCCCCTCTCAGTGCTCTATGTTCATCCCCTCTCAGTGCTCTATTTTCATCCCCTCTCAGTGCTCTGTGTTCATTCCCTTTCAGTGCTCTGTGTTCATTCCCTCTCAGTGCTCTATGTTCATCCCCTCTCAGTGCTTCATGTTCATCCCCTCTCAGTGCTCTATGTTCATCCCCTCTCAGTGCTCTGTGTTCATCCCCTCTCAGTGCTCTGTGTTCATTCCCTCTCAGTGCTCTGTGTTCATTCCCTCTCAGTGCTCTATGTTCATCCCCTCTCAGTGCTCTGTGTTCATTCCCTCTCAGTGCTCTATGTTCATTCCCTCTCAGTGCTCTGTGTTCATTCCCTCTCAGTGCTCTGTGTTCATCCCCTCACAGTGTGCTTCATGTTCATCCCCTCTCAGTGTCATATGTACATTCCCGCTCAATGTGCTCTATGTTCATACCCTCTGTGTGTCCTATGTTTCGGATCAGTGTCATTTAACTACAGTTTATGATTATCCGACCTCGTGCGAAACGTTTACCCAGATTGAGATAAGTAGAGACTATATTTATTTTATAGTCACTGAAAGTTTGAAACAGTCAGTACTTAAATCATGTACACACTGTAGGAAGCCAATCATTTCAATCTGATTAAAATCATATCCTCAAATCCGCTACGCAAGGAAGATAACTTTAACTTTTTCTGATGATATACCCATTAAGCCTATGGCTTATCTCCCTATCAAGTACTTTAGTCAGATTGCCAATCATTCTTTGCTGGGGCCCAGGAGGCTAAGGTGTAATACAGTAACATGTGCCAGTTACAAGTTCGACAAAGAAAATCAGGTTTCATTATATTATATATTTAATTTTATTTGTTTCAATGTACAAGAACAATATTAGCACATTTAAAATAATGACATACTAGTAACATAGAATAATATTAGAATCATGATAACAGTTTTTCCGCTATGACTCTATTCTTTATCTGTCAACACTTGGAAACCGAAAGTACAACACATAGCTACCATTCAAAGGAAATACGTTCTTGAATATTCTGGACAAGCACTGATTACTTGTATATGGTCTACGCAGTGATCAATTCTTAATCAAACTTTCTAACACTTGGTGTAACCGTAAATTAACTTGTAAATGTGCACACGCCCCCTACAGCACTTTGATTTTTCGTGTATGTAACAGACGGGGAAGGAGAACTTTAATGTTTATCTTACTAACATCTGACCATTTCCTGAAGCATCTCAATATAAGCTTAATCTCATCTCAAATAGTGTCATCTAGAGTCTTTATGTTCATTATTATGGAAGGCTGGACTCAAAATTGGCATCCAAAAAACAGAAACAATATTCCGAGTTTATTGCAGTAAAATTTCTGGACCTCGAACTGCAGTTTTATCATTTATATAAAATTCGAACTCGCATTTGAGCAAAATCTCAATTTGAGCTGAGATTTCTACGGGAGATGTTTCGAGAGATAAGTACCAGGCTGTGTTCGCCTGTGTCATTCGTTCCACCTGTCAATTGAATGACAAACAGCAACTAAGTATTGGTTGATATTTGTGAATAATTCCAGGAAAACTTGCTGAGTCAACTGACCACCACATGAGACTGGACTATCGCTGACAAACTGTGTTTAACGCGCAATAAAACATTCACACAACATCTTAATAATAATCTGTGTATATACTTTCAAACTATGTACAAACTTCAACAATGCAATGTGATACTTGTCAGATAATAATTATATACATATAAAGCACAAACACTTGAGAAAGTATTTTGAAATCATCCGAACCATTCTTTTGAAACTTTTCAGGACATATTTTAAACATCCAGTCGTATAGTTAAGTATGATATGTACAACAATACAATCACTTAAGTCTTGACATAGTATAATAGATGAGTTGATAACTTAACACATACTTATGTTGACATGGTCATGTTAAAGTATAAAATGTACTTTTCTAGTTGTGATATGGTGTACAATATATCGAGGAACGATATCTGCATATAAATATAGGGACTGCTAGACGTCGGCGTCATTGATAAACTTAATGAACATGGCTGGTATTCACAAAGCATCTTAACGGGGAAACTTAAATATTTTAACTTAAGTTAAACAATTGAGCTGTCATTATTGTAGCTCTTAATAAATCGATTTAAACTGGGCAAAAACTGTTAATCTGGATTTCCTGTTAAGCTGATTTTAAGAAAAGTCTTAAGTTTCCCTTAAGACGCTTTGTAAATACCACACATATCTACATTATGAGTATGCTTATTTCCAGATCTATTCTTCCATTATATTAACAGGTCATTTTGCCTTATTTAGCATGATTGTGGTTATAAGGAAGTTGTTATGATTTGTGTCAATGACGTCACATACACTGTTTCCATGAAATACACCTCAGAATCAGATCAAATATTGCTATTGAAGGAACCACTGGAACTATATTCCAGTTGAGTATCCGACTGTCTACATGGTTTGATATCGCCCCGTCTCTGCTACATCATCGTAATCCATCCGCAGTAATGCCAAAAATATGAAACCTTCCACCAGGCAAAGTCCTGTACCCACCCATCCTAGTATGAATGACCATGCGTATTTTGTTGTCGCACCCTCGGGGAATATTGACCTTGAAGTGTGGTCAAGGTCACGTAAGGCAATAAAACAAATACCACTGGCTATGCCTGCCATTGCTGAAAAATAAAGTAATAGTTTCATTAAGACATGACCTCGTTTGATTGTACAGTATTGTCGCGAGTATTTTATTACCAACTGATTAAAAAGACCATGTCTAATTTTCAATATAAATTACCCATTACGGGGGTGGGCAACATACTAGCTAGACTGTAGATCTACCGTCTTCAACAATCAATTGAGCTTTAACTGGTGTAGTACTATTACTGCCTATGATTTAGGGAGTTAAATGTATTTGCTAACTAGCAAACTGTTTAATTTCTTTAATACACATAAACCTATACACTGGAAACAAAGTAGTGCAAGTGCACCCTCATTCTTTCCTGATTAGGTAATCATCGTTCACTTAATATACATGCATACTTTTAAAAGTCATGAACATTTCCCTGAGTAGTTGGTCATCTTAGTAACAGTCACTGACCAACCGTACACAATACTAAACCATCCTCATACATCAGTGGTTAGTCAAGTTCCCAGACTACCTGTTATATCACAGGTGAAGAACCCTCTCCTGAACGAGAATGTTCTAAACATGCGACTGCTTATAATGACTATTTCGCTGGCTTAGAATGAGAGGTCGTAAGTTACGACCTTATAAGACTCATGCATATTTGAAATCTGCACCACAAGGCGCTTCTTATGAGCCCATTTTCATGAAAACGGAACTGGTCATGTTGACCAAATTGAAGTTGAAAAGCTTGTTTTTCAATAAGTAAAGACTAATTTTGTTTTCTCAAAATATCGATTTTGTACTTACGACCTTCTCATTCTAAGTCAGCGATTTGTCAGTTCCTTGCCTTACTATTTGTATAATGCCAGATCTAATGATGTACTTGAAACATACTTACATGCAAGCAAGGACATGATGGCAGCAATGAGATACAATGTTGATCGTTTAATACTGTGACAATCTCCAGGCCAGAGTCCACAGATCAGTGATAGTATGGTGAACAGTTGTAATCCACCAGCCGTAATCATCAGAGCAACCCAGGAACGTTCCATGCCTGAAATACGTGTACATAGAAAATTAGTGCAACCCAGGAACGTCCCATGCCTGAAATACGTGTACATAGACAATTACAGCAACACAGAAACGTTCCATGCCTGAAATACATGTACATAAACAATTAGTGAAACCCAGGAACGCCCATGCCTGAAATACGTGTACATAGACAATTAGAGTAACACAGGATCGTTCTATGTCTGAAATACGTGTACATAAACAATTAGAGTAACACAGGAACGTTCAATCCCTGGAATACGTGTACATAGACAATTAGAGTAACACAGAAACGTTTAATGCCTGAAATACGTGTACATAGACAATTAGAGTAACAGAAACGTTCAATGCCTGAAATACGTGTACATAGACAATTAGAGTAACACAGGATCGTTTTATGTCTGAAATACGTGGACATAAACAATTAGAGTAACACAGGAACGTTCAATGCCTGGAATACGTGTACATAAACAATTAGAGTAACACAGGAACGTTCAATGTCTGAAATACGTGTACATAAACAATTAGAGCAACACAGGAACGCTCCATGCCTGAAATACGTGTACATATACAATTACAGCAACACAGAAACGTTCCATGCCCGAAATACGTGTACATAGACAATTAGTGCAACCCTAACGTCACATTCCTGAAATACGTATACATAGACAATTACAGCAACACAGAAACGTTCCATGCCTTAAATACGTGTACATAAACAATTAGTGCAATACAGGAACGTCCCATGCCTGAAATACGTGTACATAGACCATTAGAGTAACACAGGATCGTTATATGTCTGAAATACGTGTAGATAAACAATTAGAGTAACACAGGAATGTTCCATGCCTGAAATACGTGTACATAGACAATTAGAGTAACACAGAAACGTTCAATGCCTGAAATATGTGTACATAGACAATTAGAGTAACACAGGAACGTTCAATGCCTGAAATACGTGTACATAGACAATTAGAGTAACACAGGAACGTTCAATGCCTGAAATACGTGTACATAGACAATTAGAGTAACACAGAAACGTTCAATGCTTGAAATACGTGTACATAGACAATTAGAATAACACAGGAACGTTCAATGCCTGAAATACGTGTACATATACAATAAGAGTAACACAGAAACGTATAATGCCTGAAATACGTGTACATAGACAATTAGAGTAACACAGGAACGTTCAATGCCTGAAATACGTGTACATAGACAATTAGAGTAACACAGGATCGTTCTATGTCTGAAATACGTGTACATAAACAATAAAGAGTAACACAGGAACGATTAATGCCTGAAATACGTGTACATAAACAATTAGAGTAACATAGGAATGTTCAATGCCTGAAATACGTGTACATAGACAATTAGAGTAGCACAGAAACGTTCAATGCCTGAAATACGTGCACATAAACAATTAGAGTAACACAGGAATGTTCCATGCCGGAAATACGTGTACATAGACAATTAGAGTAACACAGAAACGTTCAATGCCTGACATATCCAACTATTTGTCCCATTTGTATTCGCACATGTGACAATTTTTTTACCATTGGAAGGCAAGGGGACTCCACGTAAAATTGTCCATATGATAATAACTATTTGAGATATTTCTTATGTGCAAACATATTTTATAGTTTGATATGTCTACAATATAATGCACTAAATTTCATAGTTGTATCTTTATGGGATCAACCCCCTTTTTAAAGGTTTTTAACATGACTATCACTCACATTGAACAAAGAAGGAAATGAACGGATTTGATATCAAACTTAGTTACTTTCTTGTCCGTAGTTCTTTTGTTTCTCGGGGAATATATTTTGTGCAAACTTGATTAATAGTTTAATTTCTTCCCGTCAGATTGGTGTTTTGATATAAGAAATGTGATAATTAGATCTGCCCCCTTTTTACGGTTTTTAAAACAGGTATCATTTTTTTTTTAGTAAAAAAGTAATACACATATTTAATTTGCACATTGTTAATTGTTTTATGACGCGCCCCGCTGCGATTGTCACAGCATGTGGGGTAATAAAAGTGGTACATTCGCGTGAAGGGTTATAACCGCTATATTTCCTGTATACATACTTTATTATGATTTTAGAGATTTGAAACTTTGACTTTATTGCCGATTTGGAAAGTAATACATGCATTAAAATAATTAAAAGTGAAATGTCATAAGCTCACGCATAATTTAAAATTATAATAATCGAACAGGTGAGACATAAAAATGAAGAATCATGTCATTCCTATGACACTTGTTAAATAAACTGGTTAATTGACACGTTGTACCACCTAATTGAATATACATGTATACGAATTGTAAAATGAAAATTAAACGTCAAAAAAGGTGAGAAAAAATCCGTATACTTTTAGAGGCATGAATTCAGATGTTGAAATGTATGTTTTACACTAAGGCAGATTAAATACATGTGCATTATAGCTTTATGGTTCATTTACAGTATACATGTACTTGCTTATATATTGCTAATAATATGCGTATCTTTTAATGATAATCACTTAACTATAGCCCGGCTAGAGGAATAAAGCGCGTCTGCTCTGACCAGACAGATTACGAAGCCAGTTGGGATTCGAACATTCTATATATTAATTAATCATATATATTAGGTTTTTTTCTCCTGAAAATTTATGTTTTCCATCATTGTTATTTGTTATAAGCATTGTTTTATGCTTCATGCAAAGTAAATTTTCATATTCGTATAATAAGTATCATAAATATTTTTTTATCATACATGTATGGTCGCATCGCTGATACCTATAACCACAATGTAAAAATAAAACAGTAAGTATCATTCAAGATGCGTTTATATAAAGTTTCTATCTGCCTTCTTTTTTCATTTGTAGATACAGCCTTTTTGCTATAATAAGACAATACATGTATTCGTAAACAAACCCCTGTAACTTTTATTGCGGGTGTCACCGGAAATTCCACGGGCATATAACGCATCATAAATCAAGCCACAGTCTCAATCTATATATTATAACAAGTCTGATAAAACAACAAATTCATATTCAGATATAAATTGCCGATGTGATTAAATCCATTTTAAGTATTTTACTCATTATTTTAAAAAATCAGGATGATGAATTGACTAGCATAATTTAACAGTCAATATATTATCACAATATATTTCATAATCGGGGAGTATCACGAAGTAGCTCGAGATGTAATACAGTGTAGCAATACCACGTGACTTTTGACTACAGTTACAAGAAGAAATTTGTAAACATTGGAAAATAAAATAGCCATAAGTATTTTATTTCTTCATCGATTTATATGAAATGTACGCCACGCTAAGGGGACAATTGTTAGCTTTCCATGAAATATAAAATCTTTTTCAGCGACTGTGCCGTTTTGTCCATTACCTTGTGAAACCGTTGAATGTGTAGGTTTCACAGGGTAATGGAAAAATCGGTAAAACTGCTGAAAAAGATATTATATTTCACGGAAAGCAAATACTTTTCCCCTTAGCGTGGCGTATATTTTATAGAAATCGATGAAGAAATAAAATACTTATGGCTATATTTGTGTTCAAATGTTTACAAATTTCTTCTTGTAACTGTAGTCAAAAGCCACGTGGTATTGCTACCCTGTAATAGAAACACAAATTTGAAATACCGATATCGCACGACTTGCTTGCGGAAATTGATATTCATGTATTCAAAGCAAGAACCTTGTAATATAGTCTTGCATAAAGGTCAGGTTCAGGTCAAAATAGCCAAACTACATTTTGTGATAACTTGAAAATGAATATATGACTTTGTTGGTTATATGATTGATCATAGGCAGTCAGCACGTACCCAAATACTACCCCGGCCAAATCGGATTTTACCACTGTTTACTATGTTATGACAAGGTGAATCACGAAGAATGGAGTGCCTGTCACATAACTTGTCTTATTCTTTTATTTATTCACTCAAGTGCTATCTTACAGGTATCATCGTGTAGCCAAGATATTTTACTTTCCAGATATATAAACAGTTTAGTCCTTAAATACACACCCTTAACACAATATAAGTCAAATCGCGAATTTTTTTTGGTCATCAATTAAGAAGTTCAGTATATACACCGGACACAAACGGGAATTGCCGAGCTTACACGATTGAACAACTATGAATGACGTGACACACACTCTATCCAATTAAACGATCGCTTCGAAATCTGTTGAGGTCGAAAGGTTATCGGAATACTAAATAAAATTGGAAATTGACGGTGGCGAAGTTCGTACATTTTTTTTTAATTATCGATCTAGTGAAATATTGCGATGTTTAATTGGCATGTGAGGTAAATTATTTAGTTACACTAACTGAAAGGATGACTAGCTAGGCCCGTTTGTGAAGCATACATTCTGTTTCAAGGCAAAATTCACGTTTACAAGCGTGAAAATCTGGGTTTTGCTGAACGTCTTAGTTAGCGACCTAATTAAGGAATTGTATTCTTGATTCTGACGTTCGGTGTGTAAACGGGTGTGTATCTAAGGACTAAAGTGTTGATATATCCTGAAAGTAAAATATAGTAGCTACACGTTGATACCCGTAATATACCATTTCAATGAATAATAAACCTACACGGCTACAAATGTGACAGGCACTTTTATAATCGGAAATATTGAAAGTAACCTTTCTTATATAGGTAAACAATGAGAAGGTTGATATGACTTGTGAAGTAGTAGGGTACGTGCAGGCTGCCTATGTGATTGATGTTATGATTTGATTAAAACAATGAAAACTGATTTAGTATTGGTTTAACATTTCAACTCTTCATAACTTTGAAAGCACTTGTCCAACATAAATAAGTTGAACATATGTTTCATCCCGATATCTTGAAAAAATAAAATATTTGTGACAACTAGAGTTTTGTCGGGTCCGCAAGCGCGCTAATATTCTCCTATTTAATTCAAGAAAAAAACGCTCTATTTCACGAACTTAAAATTGTCATAACTTTTTTATTTTTCAAGATATTAAAAAACCAGTTCCATAATTGTATGGTCTATGGCTCGAAGATGCAACTGAACAATCAACCGTACAACATACTTGGTTGCTAAATTTCATTTAAACTGTACTTTGTGATATTGCACACATACTCAAGCATTGTACAGTTACTAGTAACCGTTTATTTTTTTATCATCCATCGAATATGCATGATAATAAGTATACATATCGTGACATGTATTGCGGTTACTAGTATAACAAATGCATAATTGTTAGATTCCTCACACATGATCAACGAATTCTGAATGATACCATGGAAGCATTTATCATTTGCATTTGTCAAAAATACCAAAGTGTAACTGAACGCACAAAACCCCTCCAGCAAATGATATACATTAATTTATACACTCCGACAACCCGCTGAGTTAGCATAGCGCGATTACGCAATCGAGATAAGATCGATCAGATTAAAACCGGTATAACACCAGTCAAGGGAAGGTAACTGTGGTCGACTTGAAAACACATTCAATACAAATGGGACAAATAGTTGGATATGAATACGTGTACATAGACAATTAGAATAACACAGGAACGTTCCACTAGTAATGTATTCCAAATACGTGTACAACAACAGAAATAAAAGCCATATGTAACGTTCATAGTGACATCTGGCACAGCGACCCAGGGTCAGCTACCCCGGGTCGGACACAGCTACCTCTGGCACAATGACCCCGGGAACGGCGAAACTGGACATAGCGACCCCGGGTACGTCGACCCTGGACATAGCGGTCTAATTAGCACAAGGAGACACTTAATATTATACAAACAAATTAAGAAAATCAAATACTCTCCGGGTTATATATTTTCCTCGTATGCAATTTTATGTACGCCTTCTTTTTCTAGCTCTTTGTATCATCATTAATAATGGCTATTAATTTTACGCATGGTGTGATTTTCAATGCATATTTTATAGGTATACTCGACAAAACCGTTATATTTGTATGCTACGTATAAACATTTACAAAGCCAACAGAGACGCAAATAACGCGACGTTATACGATTATAGATTGATAGAATCTGACCTCTGAGCCGTAACCTTGGTGTATGTATCACTATAACGTATAGAGCGAAGCTCAATACCCGTTTTCGATCTATAAAGAATTGGAACTTGTACCCATGGTTCCACCACTAAGTAAGGACAAACCGATCGGTGATACAAACCAAGCTGAATTGTTCTGGCATTGCACATAAGCATTGGTTCCATTGATAGTAAGATCACTGTACTCATTGTTGTGATACTATACACTTCAATGTGTACTCATTATTGCGATAACCGGAAGTTGACTCGTTTATACACTGTGACGATACGATACGACTGAGGATATTTCCATTTGGCCCATTGATTCAAAATCTCAGAGGTGATAAGTTTTATATATGCACGTGTACTTATAAATTGCTTGGCGGATACGCAAACGGAACTAGATACATTGTATGCGACAGGTAGTTTTCGAAAAATTTAAATAATACAGTTTAAAATTTGTTAAATGCAGTCTTATAATACAGCGAAAGAGTACAGTAGTAATCCATATAAGTATACTATATTTTAAGTACAATATTGAGTCCTCTAAAGTTCAAACAGAAACCAAAAAGTGTTACAACGAGTAAATAATACTGTGAGAATAAACATTTGATTGTTGGTTATTTTGTTCAGCCAACTATACCAAAATGATACGCCAACGTTTCGTTTATTATCAGTACAGTTTTAACTCTCAAATTGACATACCATGCAAACGCTTCTCACTGTACATGTAAATAAAGATTTGCTCATGCTCAATTCAAGTTCAAGCTCAAACTTCAAAATTTCAAGCAATACAATGTCTAATGATTTCCAGAAACTTCTAGTTTAGAAAAGTCACCTTATAGCAATCCGATTCACATTTCATGCCAAAATAAGGAGCCAATCTACGTAGTTTCATGCTCAAGTTAAGTTGAGAATGGAAAAAAACTTTGTAATCACAGGACAAGCTCGTACAGCACAACCGCTCTGAAGAAACACCTGTTGGGAAAAACAGAGTTTTGTTGTTGTTCAAAGGTTGTTGATCTGGTTAGGTAAAAGTAATAGTAAATACAGTACCACCTCTCCAAAGCAGCCCTCTGTAAGGCAAATACCTCTGTATAACAGCGCCTTCAAAATTTTCCTAAGTTGCTATTTACTATAAATGTAACCTCTGTATAACAACAACCTGTAAATAATAACCAATATTTGTAGCTCCCAAAGGATGTTGTTCTACAGAGGCTGTACAGTAGTTACATCTGGAACAAAATGATAATGTTGCAAAAGAGGGGTTGTTGCTTTAAGGGGCTGCTCTGGAGTAATTGTGTAACTTACTTAGATATCTGTAATCATCAGACGACAAGTTGTCTTCTGCTCTTCTAATCAAGTCCTTGTATGTGAACACACAGTCATTCTGTCGGTTTTCTGCCGGGGCACCTGTAACACGAGATGGTAACACATTGGATGTTTTATTACGTACAAGGACACAATGTCAACGCAGTCGCTTTTATTGTGAACAGAACAGACCGTGAACGTGAGCAGAACAGAACAGAACAGAACAGAACAGAACAGAACAGAACAGAACAGAACATTACGCTTACTTATATTCACGACGTGAATATCTCGGCGAGGGGGTCTGACCATTATTGTACACTCTGGTGACACGCATTCCGCATGTAGACGGAAGCCTAATGAACGTCAATTGAACTAAATAACCCTTTCACAAGCAACAGGCAATACAGTATTACCAAATTGGAGGAAAAACAACACTGTTGTCAAATGTTCGTGAAAGAGTATGACATGTCGCAACCAGGAATCGAACCCAAATCGCCAGATTACAAATCCAGTGCACTAACCACTGGATCACCAGACAGCCTTGGTTTTGAATGATCGAACCATACTCAGTACATTGTATAGGCTTATTGAAACATGGCATATCTGTGTATTGTCTACACGACACTTAAATGTTCAATTTAAAACGGGTTTAAAGCACAGTTGTCACGTCGTCTATTTATTATCAAGATATTTGCATAATGTTTTCAATGAATGTTGAACTGTACTTCGACATACGATACCGTTAGTATATAATATGCGTTTAAAAACATTTTCATAAAAGGTGGGTAGTGTATATCAGCCACGTAAACATTCTTTATATGGTATCAACGCATTTATTTGGATTATGTTCATAATGTGTACATTATATGTAACATCCTAAATAAATAACCACAGAATACATGCAGGTCCTATATACAGCGAGGAATGCATATTTTCAACGTATTAAACTCGTTACGTAAGCTAGGTAAACAAACGGATTTCATTTCACGTATACAAGTTTTCATCTAACGTTCAACATCTGTCATCTACATCGTGACAGGGTGACAAATCGGTAGTTTGCGCAACTTTGAGGTCATGTATATAGGATACACAGTTTTAAAACAAACGAATACAAGGCTTTGAAGAAAGATTATTATACTTTTATATACATGTAATCGTAAAATAAACAAACGTGGTGGATGCAATACTAGTCAGAGCGGTTGAACGGTAAGGAAAAGGTCCTCAGCCAAACTATAGGTTCCTTGTCCAAACAATTCTTGAATTAATGGTGAACATTTATCAAGTCAAATGAAGAGCAACAAAAACCCCAGGATTTATTTGCCATCCGTATAAAATGGGAGAAAAAACACTCATTTACAAAAAAGTCATGTGATGCCTATATTGTGCGACAATGGAATACAATAAACAATAATGATAAATAGTAATGTTTTTGATTTACAGAATATCTGTAAATTTACGCATTTACAAATTTACAATTTAAGATATAAATACTGATTCATATTTATTTTACTTGGGATGTAATGTGTTATACATAAATTATTATTATGTAATTCGTCGAAAAAAATGCATTTACGGATTTCAAAAATAAAAAATATCCAATATTTCAAAGTCAATATTTTGGAAAATGAAGCACATTTTCTGCCTTTAATAATGGTTTACTTTCAATATTAAACCAAATAAAACTGCGATTTTTGACTTAAACTTGTTTTCTTGTAACTTTAGCCCTCTATTCTGTAAATTTACAGAATGAACTTTCTGTAAATTTACAGAATATGTGTAAATTTACAGACAATCTGTAAATAAAGCAATTTACTAGATCTGATAAATGACTGAAAGATGTAGCAGGACTATACTAGTGTAACAATGCCCACCAAAAAATAAGTATACAGGTGCAAAATTAAACTTGGTCAAATTATTCAATATTTGTTAATTAGACGGTCATAATTATACAAGTTTCTGAAACTACAGTTACTAATTGAGTCATAAAAGAGACATACTTCGCATGAAGATGTTCTGAATTAAAATAACAGAAGGTTGCATTTTTCATCTTTTTGTGGCAAAGTTACCCTTGAAGCCGGACAAACGAAAGCTTTATTTTTTGCACCTATGGTACCAATCAATACATGATCTACTTAATAAATAAAAAAAAATGATATTCCTTGTCTTTAAAAATATTGTTGCTTCATTGTTCTTACAGATGAGTAAAACGGGCAAATTACCTGTGTATACTAATTCTTAGTGAACAGTGTCTATTGGAACTGTAATACTATGTACATGAACAGGTTGGGGACAAGACTAAATTTAGTAACGCCTTTGTGTAACTAAATTTAGTTACATATGGTGACAAAACTGCATGAATTGTATTGGTTTGATAATTTAGCTTGATAATTGCAAGAAATTGACTGGGCAGTTTTCTTCAGTAACATCAATAATGTAGAAAACTTACAAAAAAATAAAATTTTACCGTTGCGTTTTTTGCATCAACTTATTTTAATTAAAAGGGAGATAACTCATATTATTTTCCAAATTTTATTTATGCAATAACTTAGTTGTTTTATGTCCGATTTCAATCAGATTACCTGCAAAACATTTTAATTTATTAATTGTAACAACAAACAAAGCAACTAACTAAAAATATGTTGATAGTGAATGGTAATATCAATTTTTTACAAACGCTACTAAATTTAGCGTTGTACCCAACCTGATGAAATCCCTGACTATATACTTATTCCCTGTAACATAATACAACCTACAGCGTAAATTATCGACGTCGAGCTATACAATGTATAAACACAGGAGCGATCGAGAATCGATATTTGAAAAGCTACCTGATTTTATCACGGGTAAGGTAGTCCGGCAGATAAACGGCAATTTTTAGGGTAACCGTGCAATGTCTTCTATACAAAATGTTTTTGCATTTTCATATTCTTTGGACAATACTATAACAGAATCCGAATGATGCCACCTTGTCATCATTGAGCAATTCTCACAATGAGGCCCCAAAGGGGTATATGTTTTTTTCTCGAATTAATCGGTATATATACATTACTATTCAATCAAATGTGAATCAAAACACCTTAAGTGCGATTGTATTGTGTTAGATAATGCGTTACATCAATATATACAACTTTTATACTAATTAAATGTGGAAATGAGGCCCCATTGTGGCTTAAACATAACCTGAGGCCCGGTATTACACACACGTATTAGTTAAATAAATAAATGAATACATGTAGAGTAAATATCTCTATATATTGCTAATTAATAATATATTCAATGCCTTTGATAAGTATAAGGAACATGCAATACATTGCTTAATATTTTGTTAATGACAATCGAGGCCCTGGTAAGGGTTAATGTATGAGACAATCTTTCAAATAATGTTCTATTTCTTCTGTATTTTAGAAAAGGAACGTTAACCATAACTTGAAGTTATATAAGTTAATTAAGTTATAGAAGTAACATGTTCTGAATTGGTAAACTAGGGAAATGAGGCCCTGCTTGGGTGTTGAACTATAAATTACGCTTTTATCCCAAAACAAATGTTAATATTTCATAATACATTGTACTTGTAATTTGAAATCATATATGAAGTGTCTATGTGTTGTAGCATGCCTATAAGTAAATGACATAGATAAGTATAAACAACCTGAATAGCATGGCTAAATTGCATGGCTTAATATTTTATTTCATGAAATTGCAGCCATAATAAGGGTAAATTTAAATGTTACAATGTATCAAAACTTTCAAGTAATGAAACTGTTATTATTTACGAAATAGTACAACGAGGACATGGGTCTCTACTAATGATTTTAAACTACAAAAGACGCCTTAGACAAAGTTCAACAAACATTTCCTTGTTATCAAGCAATTAAAAAATCTACTAATAATTCAAATACGGCTTGATGAATAAAGGTAATTTGAGATATCAATGACCGACGCTGGTATCTTCCTACCAGTATAGTCTCTATAAATTATACTGAACATGGTCCTCACCATCACCGACTACTGTTATGCGAGTACCTTTATAGTATTTAAAAAGGACAATACTAGTCGGACAGGGAAGACAGCACTCGTCAGAAACAAAAAGCATGAAACACTTTTAATTTACAAAATACCCCTGTATTTAAGTAATTCCAAGCTATATCAAGATCCCATGACAACCCATTCCGATCGCCATGTACAGTACCGCTATTTCTCTACGCCACCACCAAATATGACTTTTCGTATGTACTGCAATTCCATGTCAATGGATAATTCACCACCGCCAAGTGAAACCATTCATACATAGATAAGGTACGCAACACAGTGTCAAGCTATACAATATATTCAGTCTTGAATAAAGCATCTACAATTAGTTCAGTCAAGCCTTATACTAGTATTTATAGGGAATTGCCACTGCCGACTGTGTACAGTCCTGGCTCTACATATCACTGCAAGCTACATATGCATGGGACGTTTAAGTACTAAACACTGACCAACACAACCATTCATGGTTATGTTGGGACCCCAAAAGGCAATAACAAATCTGACAGGGAAGGTTACTATAGGCTCAACATAAACATCACCTATTAACTAATGATAATTGCGTGGCAGTTTACAAATATTGCACTCAGTAGTGCCTGGATTCAATCGGGGATGGAATATTTATGTGATGTATCGTATGGGATTGGAATAGATTTACTTGGTAAGTTAGTGAGTTCGCCATAAATATGGGTGACATGGCATATTTTGCTGATGGTGGACCTTAGGGGATTATGTGAAGCCTCGAGTATATAGCGGCGATAGCTCACTGCTAATGCACTGGGCTGGCGATACAGAGGTCGTTGGTTCAATTCTCGACATGGGAACTGGACATTCCTGAAATTCTATTTGTAATATTTCCCGCTATATATGGCCGAATGGACTGCAAAGTATCTGGTTAAGGGTGTCAAAAAGCTGTGTATCGATGCTATACATCGGACAAATTAAAGAACCGGGCTGTGCATTCGAAAAAAGAGCTAGACACACTTATGCAGCGCTGGGCCTGCCTGTATCTAACGTCTCAATTTCCCTTCTGTTGGGCTTTCTCTCGGTCTGCTGTATCTGCACTGGTAGAGGATGCACATGCGCCCTTGTGGCTGCAACACTATGTAAAGCGCATTGGATCGTGTTTCGCATGAAAACCACGGTATATAATCTGGTATCAATATTCACTTACAGTAAACGACGGTAGTGACTATAGTGTACACAATGGGGCATTGTACGGTTGCACTCTCATATAATGAGTTCCTCATAGGGCTTGCAGTGGCTGTACGTCGTGGCCGTGTGTAATCCGATATAGCTTGCTATGTCTGCAGTGAATAGCAGTGATGAACATTATGCATAAAATGGTTGTACTCTGCTGTGGTAAGGATTACATACTGGCCACACGGGTAGGGCATATCATCTCTGACACAGTTTGGTAAAATGACTATCTGTAAATTACAAACCAAATCTGTCTGCTATTTGTAGTAGTAAAATCATTATAAGATATTTAAATTTGAGCGTAAGTTTATGATATCCGTAAGTACAATGATAAAACAGAATACCGGAGTCTATCAACTCATTCCGGGCCTCAGTTGATTATTTCATTTCTATGTATTATTTAGTTATGTATACTTAACAATACTATAATTTAATTAATCAGTAAAATCTAATGTCTGATATGTTGAAATGGTTAATTAAACAGGGACTATTTACCATTCTTGTCTTATTTCTAGTTTAACACGCATACAGGGCCTCATTGCCATAGTTTACTTTTTCCAAATGTACCACACGAATAGTTCGATCACATGGTAATAGCAATAAAAGTACAGTCAAAATTGCATTCCTTAAAGTATAAGATAATAAAACATTTCTTGACATCGATTTTGGAGAATTTCACTATTTTTTCTATATTTAGATTTACCATTTATAGGGCCTCAATTTAAGAAAATAAAATATTTAGCAATGCAATGTAGGCTGTTTATGATTGCCAGTGATACTGAATTCAATGTTAAGTATCAATATAATGAAAAACATTGTACCATGTATCATGAACGAATTTTATTCATATGTTTGTCTAAAAAGGGGCCTCATACAAGACGTTAAACGTCAGCAGGGCCTCATTTCCACATTTTAATATTATAAATGATATATAATTTGATGCAACTTATTATTTAACACTATAAAAACAACATTTAATGTGTCTTGCTTTACCTTCGTCTAAACGATAATGTACTAATACAGCTTAATTCATGAAAGTTCATGTACCCCTTCGGGGCCTCATTGTGAGAATTGCTCAATGATGACAAGGTGGCATCATCCAGATTATTTTATGGTATTGTCAGGAGAATATGAAAATGCAAAAACATTTTGTATAGAAGACATTGCACGGTCCATTGCAAGTTCTGCCGGACTAAGGTGGGGCTCTATGAGAAATCATTGACTATATTATTGATCTGCTTATCTGTTAGTGTAGTATAGTGTAAAATGTTGCATACTCTGTGTTGATACATCTGCTACATGTAAACACGGATATTATACTGTTCTGTACAGGTCAATGTAAACGTCGACAGAATTAAAATAAATGACTCTAAATTCTAGTACATGCAATTAAATTATAACACGGTGACTCAGGAGATTAATACACACCAAGCGCCCTGTTAATCCTACAAATGTGACTTTCGGTGTGGTATTTTAACATTTTGACTTGCCTGCTTACAGTCATTCCCCAGGTAACTCGGTGCCAAGCGCCCAGTAGGCTCGGTTGACAGGGTAAACTTGTATACCAATGATCTAGGGTTCGATACCCACGTCGAGGGCACTTGATCAAGTTGTCTTCAGTCTTTAATTTATGGTGAACAAAACAAAGATAATCATTGGCTCGATCAGCACTCATCGTTCGACTCACGTTAATTGTATTAATTTCTTGTTTGAATGTACATATACGAGAAAAAGTATCACTATTAAAACTTGACAATAGAACATGTATGGCGGGTTTATACATAAAAATCGCCTTTTAACTAATGAGTGAAACCTACCCAGGGGTACTCCGTTGGTATAGCAACGTCTCCACATTCCCATTGAGTAGGAAAACTCTCTTTTAAGCGTCGCATTGCTTGAATCTGTAGCGTCCACTTCATACCAAAAATCAGTTACCACACATGTAACAATTAATCCCAACGAAACAAGAATCAGAAACAGAACTGTAAACAATGAACACATGTGACATTTCCCCATACGAGCCATTGTTGCAGTGAGCAGGTAGGTCCTTGTACACGCCTAGAAAATACTAATTAAGACTTAAAATCAGTCCGAAAAAATGTCAGAAATATCACAGTCGGTTTTATCGGCTTAATCTATTGTACTATTTCAATACACGACTCTTCACAAACTGGGAGTGGCCACTGTAGACAAACCATTGGTTTTCTTTCACCATATTCATTCACCTGTATCGCTTATTTACATTTTAATAAAAGCAAACAGGAACGACAACCGCTTATAATTATAGTTAAAATATTTAAAGGTAAGCTCCCAAATTTTGTCATTAAATATGAAATGCTAATAATATAATTATGGAAGTCATTGAATGCAAGATTTAAAAGTGTTCAGTTCGTTTTTTTATCCAAAATTTGAACAATGCATGCATATACATGTAAACGGTGCACATCAATTACTTGTTTTCTCAATTCTCGTTTGAGCAATGCATATGGACAAGTTTGTTTAAACGTATGACGTATCATTCGTTCCTCGATTCAGCTTGGTTTGAACTTACTCTTCAACGAAAAACGGTTGTAGACGCAACAGCAGGCTTCGGATGCTCTTTAAGATCTCCTTGGACTTGCAGACATACCAATATCCACGTACCTAAAACCCAGCGATGGCCGCACCCGAGGTAGGAACACGTTCTATCAGGAGCACCTTACAGATAAGACCTTCCTCAACACCTGCTTCCCTAGGTCGGTGAAGGACTGGAACTCACTCCAAACCAGAGTATCCACAGCGACTTCCCTAGAAGACTTCCAGTCTCTCGATCCTCCGGGTAGGATCGGCATATATAAGCGGATTTAGCTCAGTGGTAACGCACTAGGCTGTCAATCCAGAGGTCATGGGTTCACTCCCAGGCATCGGAACTTGACATTTCTGAAATCTTTATATTTCCCGCTATATCTGGCCGTGTGGTCTGCAAAGTATCTGGAAGTACCAGGAAGCTGTGTATCGGTGCTATACACCGGGAGATTTTGTGGCGACGTCGCGTAAATAAACGTAATGTCGCGAAAACAAACGTTACGTCATAACAGTTTTTGTTATGAGCGTCGACTTCCGGGATCGGCAAATACCAAGAAAACATGGATAATGCGTGTTAGTTTACATTATTTAAATCTTATAGAAAATTAATTGGAAGTTACAAATGAAATAAGAATTGCAGTTCATAAGACGCTGAAAATCGTTTATTTTCATCGGTGAGGCCCTGAAATGAGCATACGTAAAACTGGACGTTAACAGCGCGTTCTCGCGTGAATCTTTATGTTTACGCATGGTTTTCGTCCCGTTTGGGCAAAATCACCGTTTTTATGCTATAATTTATATTTATATATGGATACAAACCATGTACATGTTTGAAGTTTAAGATATACGCACAGTTTTAACCACGAACTATGAATTTTAAACTTGTTTTTGAACCTTTGATCACCATCACCATGAAATTGTCGCAGGGTTATTTACGGTCTATCAAGGTCCTAGTTCAATACTAGGAAGAAGAAGTTATCGGTACATAATGTCACGGACCATTGCTGTATAAATAAATAAATAAGGGAATGTCTCTGTATTTTTAAAAACCTATTTTCCTGAATTTTATATTCATTAGTAGCGTACACTCTCATGAACAAAATGCAGAAGATCATTTAAAGCTAAAATTATAGAGATCCTAGATATATATTTTTTTTAATCGGGGTAATTTCATAATTTGACATAATTTATTTACACGTAGGGACATGTACATGAGTTAATACATAAATAATGTTCTGTTATTTTTTGTATTCTTTATCGACTACTGGAAGGGATATGCCCGCGCGAGAATTTCACCCGAATCCCTAGCAAACCAGGTCGCTTTAAAGATATGCATTACATCGAAGCAAAACAATCTGGTCACGTACCTTTAAAGTTATTTAAGCATAGAATGAAGCAATATAGATGATAAGAATGGATAGGGTTGTATGAATGTGATTGTTAGAACGTCCCGCTGTATAATGTGTATATACCTTTAAAGCAGATCAAAGAACCCGGTGTAAGTACGCCGTATACAAACTACAGTAACTTCTCGATAATAGGACCATCATAGCGACATTGAAAAATAATCGTCTAATTAGGTGGACTGGTATTCCGTGACAAAGCATCTTAAGGGAAAACTTAAAACATTTTGACACACATCTCCCCAGAACGAAGAATTTACCGATGTTTTCTTTGTGACTATTGTAGCTCTTTACGTAATGCTTCTAAACTATGAAAAAAGTGGTACTATTGATTTTCCTGTTTAGCTAATACGCTTTAGAAAATGTGAAGATTTTAAGAAAGTTCTTATTTTTCCCTTAACATGCTTTGTGAATACTACACTAGTATTAATTCTGGTAAAAAAGGAGATATACAGTTAAAATTAACTTGAAAATTATTGTCTTAATATTGAGGTGGTCGTATTAATGAGATGGTCTTAATATTCTGGTTAAATAGTAAGATAAACAGTAAAAATTAACTTGAAAACTATCACCTTAATATTAAGTTATCTTTTCAATAAAATATGGGTAAAGGGCCTACTCACATGTGTATTGGTGTTCGAAGCACAAAAGCAGGTCCTAAAATTGTGTTTACCTAATTACTAGTATCTAGAATTTATAAATAGATAAATTTAGAAATTAGCTAACAAAAGTTTAGTACCTGATTTGTCGACAATTTTAAGTTCATGTCTATGATCATGACAGGAATCAATGTAGAACATTCATATCAATACGATGGTGACGGAAAACATGCGGGTGGTCTTTAGGATGTACGTAGACGTGCGGTTATCCAGCGACAATTGATACGAGGGATGTTCAGAAATAACGTAGACTTTTACCGAGGAGTTCGCATTTGTTATAGTACGGAAATAAAAAATACACAATAATAATTCGGAATCTTTCTGTGATCAGTACACCAAATTAGAAAAATTAGGAATATCTGTAACAAGTCTGTCATAAATTATAGCTTCTCAAAAACGGTCACCACCACGGACCCGGTTCTCCCCTCGAAAAAATGGTGCTACAGAAAAGGGACGACCTAGTAGTAACTACACAGGTATGCGTATGTACGAAACGCCCCAGAGTTTTATTCACAAAGATTTCAATTCACGTGGAAACCATGCTATAACTTTATACACCTTTACACGGTACACGTTTTGTTTTGAAAGCGAATTTAAACTGCGACTGATATGTGTTCTTGTATAGGCCATGATTACACATACAAGTAGTCGTGCACTTTTATTTCACGACATCCTAAAGGTGCATCTACACGGCAAGTCTTGGTGTAAAAGTCGAAGATGTACACTTCACAAGACGTACATCTTCCCTAACTACACGGTACATCATGACTTACAAATCACACGTTATTACTCTCCAAAATACTTGTTAACAATGGAGTCGGTTGAGGAAGACCTATTGATAGGACTGTGTGTGGTGTAACCGTCCCTGGTGTTAATATGATTGTATCATACTGGATGAATTCTATGAGCAGTTCCGTTTCGGTGTAACACCAAGCTATTTCCACAGGCCTAAGAAATTATATCACAAAATACAGTTTTGAATTTCCCCATCTTCCGTCATTACTATAATTATTATGCCCCCCCATCTTTGATGAGGGGGTATATTGCTTTGCACATGTCTGTCGGTCGGTCGTATAAAATGGTTTCCGTTCAATAACTCAAGAATGCTTTGATCTAGGATCTTCAAACTGTACATGGAGGTTGGTCATCAATGGTAGATGACCCCTATTGATTTTGAGGGTAGTAGATGAAAGGTCAAGATCACTGTGACCTTTACCATTTCTGACTATTTAATTGGTTTCCGTTCAATAACTAAAGAACGCTTTGACCTAGGATATTCAAACTTTACATGGAGGTTGGTCATCAACAGTAGATGATCCCTATTGATTTTGAGGTCAGTAGGTCAAAGGTCAAGGTCACATTGACCTTTACCATTTCTGACTATTGGGCTGCCATGGGGGCATACGTGTTTTGCAAACATCTCTTGTATCTATTATATATAGTAATGACGGGAAGATGGGGAATTTCAAAACTCTGTATTTTGTGATATAATTTCTTAGGCCTGTGCTATTTCTGTACTGTGGCGATTATCCAAAGAATATGTC
This sequence comes from Spisula solida, assembly GCA_947247005.1. Classification (NCBI taxonomy): domain Eukaryota; kingdom Metazoa; phylum Mollusca; class Bivalvia; order Venerida; family Mactridae; genus Spisula; species Spisula solida. Next base: position 34,619,424 of record OX365944.1, on the reverse strand, counting down.
GTACATCTCCCGAAAATGTGTGGTAGAAGTTTACTACTCGTTATTACACGGTACATTTTGACTTATAGGTCAAGACGTATAGACCAAAACTTACCGTGTAGATGCACCTCAAGTCTCTTGATTCTAGTAGAGGGGGACAAGCCACCCATGAGGAAACCAACCCCTGCGACCAATTGACCATACTCTCGCTCCTTCCAAACCATTTACAACTATGTCAGTTGCATCTGTATGACACATTGTGCACGTGTAAAACGTTTCCAGTGTTGAACAGGCGTGAAGAAACGGTTTGTATATTTGTACGAGCACCTCTTGCAAAATGACCCGCATAACACTATGACACGCATTCAGCTGATCTTACTTTCAATTTAGAATTTAAAGTACATGTACATTTGATTTATACTGTATAGTAGATGTTGCATTTAAAATGTTCAAAGTAAGAGTGTATGTTTGGTATGATTTTCATTAGGATCTAGGAAGGCACCGGTGATACCTGTGATAACATAATCATGCATCCTGAACCAAGATGCTCCTCCCCATGGAATTGAAGGAAAACAGCACAAGGCTCTCAGTAAGCTCCTATACAACTCTAGATTGGATCCTTGAACGAAACCCAGCTCACACCTGCAGACAAGGATTCACTGACATATACAGAAAGGGCAGTTCAAAATGCAGGGATTTACAAGACAGCACCACTATTTCACTGTCTATCCCAGTAGGCAATATACTCTCCAATTATAGAGCCGAGGTACAGGACTTCAACACAGTTATACTATTTCACTGTCTATCACAGTAGGCAATATACTCTCCAATTATAGCAGGACCACACCACAGCTGTACTATTATCATGAACAAAAGAGAACGAGACAAACTGGCTTTCTAACAGACTCAATACCAGGACTCCCAGCGCTATCAGCAGAACCATTGGATACCCTAACAAGACAGGTGCAGACAGACATCAGTCTCCTGTCTAAACACAGCAATGAATGCTAGTATAGAACTTCAATGGATTCCTGCACATGTGGGCATGGCCTCGATTGAAGATGCCGACAAACTTGCGAATAAAGCAACTAAGAAAACACAACTCAAACCTCTACCGTACGCAGAAGCTAAAATTCTGCTGAAGAACAATTACAGATTCGGCTGGAACACCATAAACGAAGCATTCTACACACACCTAACAGGCATAGTCAAACTATCATATTTCACCTACGTACTCGAAACTGTGGTCTGTGGAACTATATTAAATGACTGGGTCTAGTGGAAACCGCTCGATGTCAGTGCGGGACAGAGGAGCAGGCACCATATCATATAGTGCACATGCGCCCAAATCTAGAGGAAGCACAACGAAAGTTTGACCCACAGACATTTCCTTCCAGACCAAGCTGTGGGGAGATGCCACCAGCCTTCATTAGACAGTAAGTTCATCACCAAATCCAAACTGAAGATGTACACGGCCGTAAAAGATGGAATGCAGAGGAAGATGTCGGAAGTAGAAGACGAAGTAGAAGAAAGGTAGAAGAAGAAGCAGAAGAAGAAGTAGTAGAATATGTAGTAGAAGAAGAAGAAGAATATGTAGTAGAAGAAGAAGAAGTAGAAGAAGAAGACTTAGTAGAAGATGTAGTAGTAAAAGAAGAAGTAGAAGAAGAAGTAGAAGAAGAAGTAGAAGAAGAAGTAGAAGAAGAAGTAAAAGAAGAAGTTGAAGAAGAAGAAGTTGAAGAAGAAGAAGTAGAAGAAGAAGCAGAAGAAGAAGTAGTAGAATATGTAGTAGAAGAAGAAGAAGAAGAATATGTAGTAGAAGAAGAAGAAGTAGAAGAATAAGACTTAGTAGAATATGTAGTACAAGAAGAAGAAGTAGAAGAAGAGTAGTAGAAGAAGAAACAGAAGTAAAACAGGTAGCAGAAGAAGAAGACACGAACATTAATGTCATTATGCTAAAACAAAAGAAACTAAAGCCAGCGTATAAAACTATAATATATTTTTTAATCCTTACAATCAACAGAAACAATTACGTAATAACAAAATGCATTAACATGATTAATATCCTTGAATTACTGTATAATTTAACTATACTAAATAGTGAACTATGAACAGAACCATAGGCAGTCAGCACGTACCCAAATACTACCCCGGCCAAATCGGATTTTACCACTGTTTACTATGTTATGACAGGTTACTTTCAATATTTCCGATTATAAAAGTGCCTGTCACATTTGTATAACTCCAACGCGATAAATTGCAGTACAAAAACAAACACAATATTGCCTATATTTTTGTTATGGATTAAAGTCAAGGACCGTAACACTTACTAATGAAAGCATTCAAACATTTGGCACAACATATAAAGTTTTCATGCTCCTAAATATTCAGAAACGATAAGTATAGCGGATTTTGTGTTTGTTTTTGTATTGCAATTTATCGCGCTAGAGTTATAGCCGTGTAGGTTTATTATTCATTGAATTGGTATATTACGGGTATCAACGTGTAGCTACTATATTTTACTTTCAGGATATATCAACACTTTAGTCCTTAGATACACACCCGTTTACACACCGAACGTCAGAATCAAGAATACAATTCCTTAATTAGGTCGCTAACTAAGTCGTTCAGCAAAACCCAGATTTTCACGCCTGTAAACGTGAATTTTGCCTTGAAACAGAATGTATGCTTCACAAACGGGCCTAGCTAGTCATCCTTTCAGTTAGTGAAACTAAATAATTTACCACACATGCAAATTAAACATCGCAATATTTCACTAGATCGATAATTAAAAAAAAATGTACGAAATTCGCCACCGTCAATTTCCAATTTTATTTAGTATTCCGATAACCTTTCGACCTCAACAGATTTCGAAGCGATCGTTTGATTGGCTAGAGTGTGTGTCACGTCATTCTTGGTTGTTCAATCTTGTAAGCTCGGCCATTTCCGTTTGTGTCCGGTGTATATACTGAACTTCTTAATTGATGACCAAAAAAAATTCGCGATTTGACTTATATTGTGTTAAGGGTGTGTATTTAAGGACTAAACTGTTTATATATCTGGAAAGTAAAATATCTTCGCTACACGATGATACCTGTAAGATAGCATTTGAGTGAATAAATAAAAGAATACGACAAGTTATGTGACAGGCACTCCATTCTTCGTGATTCACCTTTCTTATATAGGTAAACAATGAGAAGGTTGAATTGACTTCAATGTGAAGTATTAGGGTACGTGCTGGCTGCCTATGAACAGAACATGGTAAATGGCACATTGGATACACCATATTGCATTAAACATACAATAGTCGCCTACCATAACAATACTTTCCTGAAATATCACAAATAACTAGTAGTATGAAAAATATATATATGTACGAAAATAATTAAGACTTGGCACTTGACGTATATCACAAAACATGTAAAATGCTTACAAAAATCTACAATTCGTGTAGATATAATATGCAAATAACTGAAATAAGTACATACACAAAATAAACACTGTGTAAAAATGAATTCTGAACATTTAACCAACACAATATCTACCAGATATTTTACACTGTTAGTTAATTACATGTGTATGTACAATTATAATTCGAATACATATAGATAGTTGACAGTACAATGTAAAATATTGATAAAAAGATTATTATGTTTGTTTCTTATCGCATTGTATGAATCTTGTATCCCTGGTTTCGTCTTATTGTTACCATACACGTATGTCACTAAAACGAGACTCAAACATTCTATTTCAATAAACTGAGTGATTGCATAAACTAATCTCTAATTCGCACGATTTTGGCGCTTTGTCCTACAGATATTTTGTTCTTACACTTGGTGATGGTCATACTTTTTCTATCCAAAAAACAAGTCAAAACATTCTTTTTCAAAAAGCCAATTGATGGCATAAACATTTTAATATCATACGATCCAGCACAGTGTCATCTATTTCATTTTAACAATTGGAGAGGGCCATGATTTTTTCTTTCCAAATCCCATTGCTGCGCCTGTGGCCCCGAACGTGCTGGCATTTAAGGTGGCTACCAGTGGATCATGATTCAAAATACTGTTTGGATGTTCTACTGACGTGTCCCTTTCAAGGTCCACCCAAGTTGTGTCACCGAGTTCCAGATCATCTGTTATGATACAGAAATCTATAATTCCCCTATCAGTTCTTCTCTTAGACCCTTCATACTTACAAAGCTTAAATGGACTTTGAACGAACTTTGCTATGTTTAACATCTTCACATTGTAATCTCCTGCCGCAAGAATGGGAAGATTAAACTTTTCCCTGATATTTCTCAGAAATTCCATCCAATACTCAAAATATTCAATCTTCGTCAATTCTTTCAACCGTCCGCCGCTCTTTTTGTTCGAACTTCCATGCCAAGATATGCATATAAACTCCAAACTGGGTTGAGCAAACGTTGTAATTATCTTTGCACACATGCGGGAAATAGGGTTAAAATCGTTTGGAAATGGCCTTTCTAGACGATTGTTTGAGTTAGATTGAAGTTGTCGAAGAATGTTATCGAGAGCTGTTGCTGGAAGATTTTGTACAGTTTTAAATGTTTCATTATGATACATTATACTGGCATCATAATGACCCGTGTACTCAAACTGTTCTGGGATAGGGTGCTTACTCCATGTCTTACCCCTAATACCCTTCCAAGAAAATTCCTGGAACAGGACGACGTCAGGTTTATGCTTTACCACGATGTTCTGTATCGCTTGCCTTCTTCTTTCTGGAACAGATCCACGTTTATCGTCATTTCCGGATGCGTTCATTACCAATACTTTGACAGGTGATGAATTCAGACCTGAAGAGTTTGGTTGTTGTTTTGCCTGTCTTGTAATGGCTGTGCTTGTGCTTCTCTCTGTCACTACGAATCCAGATTCTACTGTTGAGGAGGAGGCAACCCGCTTACTGACGCTAGCTTGTACTTGTCCGTTAGGGATTGCAGATAAACGTTCTCCCTCTGAGGCTGCTGTATCTTGCTCATAGTTCGTGTGCATATTTCTTTCTGTGGGTGAAAGTGAATTTTGAATTCGTGGAGTATTTTTGGACTGCTTCGATGGCCCGTTCATATTTTCCTTATTAAAGACCGGTTTTCCGGGCGTCGGCGTAGCTTTAATAGGTCGTGGGGTAGATTTTGGTTTAATGAAAACTGGTGTAACACTGCCGACAGCAGAAGGATTACCATATAAACTAGATGTGTTGCCGTTTGATGCATTCATTTTTCTGATAAATACTCGAACTTCCATTTCCTCTCTAGTGACAAAACCGGCCGGAATTTTGTTCCGTATACGTTCACGTAATGTATTTACGTCTTTTCCATCTTTGGCGTCGGTTGTTTTAGAACGTCTATTGTATACTCTGTTTATCATTTCTTCTCTAGTAACAAACCCAATCGGATATATTCCCTTCTGTTCTTTATTCCCAGTTGGCGTTTTCCTTCCGGTAGACTCCTTCGATGCCAATTTCGGTATTCTTTCGTCAAGTGCGCCTTTTTCATTTGCATGCCTTCCATTTTGAATGTTGTTTACGGTTGGTACTAGTGTTTTGGTTGAATCTGATACTTTCTTAGCACGCGCGTTTTCTTTTCCGTAGACCTTAGTTGCCATCAACCTTTCCGGTCGTTGCGCCATGTTTTCTATCAACTATTCTGAAATAAAATAATGCAATAGAGAAATTGTGATATTTTCTTATATGAACCAGGACATTGTTTCCCGGGGTCCAATCATTAATAACAATAGATCAGACCATAATTATGACAACATTTATTTGATGTAAAATCTGATATATGATATATAAACTAATATTCTATCTCGCTATTTTCAGAAAATCTATCAAGGGGTGGCTTAACGTAGAATTTAACAACTCGTAATTATCCTGTTTCCTGAGGAATGACAAGAAATTTAGACGATGCGACGTATCATGATAACATAGACTGATGTGGTCCTGAGATCATCCCACATCAGGTAGTTGGGTTGGTCATCACCCGAAGGTGGTGGGCCATTCAGACACGGACATAAGTTTTATGGGGCATACATGTTTGAGCAAAATTGACATAAGTATGGTTGTAGGATTTTGTATTTTTTTTAGTTGTTCAAATTTGTGCTGATCAGTGTGGTGGTATGTGCTTGTGGTCTGTGGTTTTCTTTCCTGTTTGTGTCTATCATACTCTGCTGTTTCTGTTGAGTGCTGTTTTCCCTGTTTGATTTGCTATTATTTTGTTACTATCAATACGTACATTTATGTGCTCAAGATCCTTAAGTTCATTGAAACGAATTTCTTAAATTCTATATCTCCGAATTTGATACCAATTGTTATATTAACACAAGACGATTTATAATAGTTATGAAGATACACATGAAAAATGCATGTTACATAGTAAAATACCCCAAGTTCTAACACAATCAATTGGGAATTTCTCTCCGATTTTTCAAAAAACCTACTTTCGTTTTGATATCCGCCAGCTTACGGTTTAGAAACAGTCTTCTTGTTAATTGAAACACCAAAATATGGTTTAATCTTCTCAACTTATCACTAACCAGAGAAAGAAAATACAAGCTCGATTTAAGATTTAATTTTGATAACAACTATTTTCTGAAATTTTATTAGAACATAAAATTAGAAAACCCGAAACAATTGACTGTTACGAAATAATAGTATGTGCTATTGTTAATCTACATGCACGAGTATCTAAGAGCCGGAAAATGATAAAACTATTTACCGGAATTCCATAGATCACACATACAGATACATACTTATGTTACTATCATATACTTGTACAAAACAACGAGAGAAAGACCACGTAAAATGTACATTCACAGAAAAAGTTTTTTTTTAAAAAAGCCATACCAACCTAATCGTTATCCCAACAAATTCACATAATAAATATTTAGGAAATCATGTCTCTAGTAATGTGAATACACTGTTCTATGAATGAAGACAACTTTACCCTGTGTATATAAACGTTTATATTGTAGTATACTGACCTTATATTAATTTTTGGCATATATTCAATAAATCTGGTAACAATAGTACATGCATAAACATGCCAGCAAGGGAGATTACCACTTAAAGAATTAAGAAAAGGCGTGCATGTGCATCAGAGTTGTTTCCCTTTGTTGCTATTTTTACAATGCATCATTTACATCATACCATAATAACGAGTTATTTCAAGAACCTTAATAGACATTGAGGTTCAGAACAAATAAAATAAAGCAATACCTGTATATACTGGCCTTTGACATTCGAAAAAATGTATGATATAACGTATACATGTATATAATTCTCATATACCGGGCTAATAATCAAAAGCCGCTAATTTTTACCATTCTTACCATATCGTCGATCAGATCCAGAATCATCGTTGCATCATCGTCGTCGGTAAGTGTTATGTCTATGCTGCCTGGAACCAACCATACTACTCATAATTTGATAAAGGTCCACAAATGTTTCTTGTGAATTTTCATAAAACGTCATGTTACATCTGCAAACATATCGACTTTGTTTTTTGCATTATTCCAGCGGTATTAATTTAAGATAAATATTTTTGGTATGAAAATAAAGCTAATAAATTGAACTCGACGTACATATCAATGACGTATTATTTTAAGAAGAGAAAATGTCAATTTAAAGCTGACTTTTTTTGAAATTACTCAAATATCTCAATGTAATTTGTAACAAAACTCCATCAGTTGTAGTAACCGAATATCTAGTACTATCAACATTTCTAGCGCAAATCGCCGGAAATTTTGTTGCAAAGCGTCTTGGATGTAAGACATGAAATGACACAAGTTAAACTACCAAGGCGTAAACAATAATAAAAGCGACCATCATAATGGAAATTTGTAAAATGCGTAATTTTGCTAAATTTTGGGGCTTTTTGAGGCACTTGTTATTTTGGTATGTATAAAATAATTACTAACGCTTCTCACAATGATATGAAGTTTTAAATTTGAAATACATCTAGGCCATTATTTATTTTTATCTGTTATGAAACTGATCTGGCGTTATTACACCGGTTTTTAAATGCAATTTTCAATGCTGAAAAAATGTCCACTTTCGCATTTTACGTCGCGTGCGACAACAGTTCTAAAATCTAAATTAGAAAAAATTCGAGATATTTATTTATTTCCGACATACATCTGGACTATTGTTCGTAAAAAAGTGAACGTTCCATTGATATCGCTTAAAATATAAGTTTTGTGGACGTTTCTGAACGTTATATGCGTATGATATTGCAGAGCCACCAATGAAGGAGTATTTTAAGTATTATAAATGCCAAATAAAGTCACCTAAGGACGGTCGAAACTGAAAAGATTACAGTAAGACTGACAAAATCAACAATGTACCTTTTAATAGCAAAAAAGTCTATCAGATTTTAAGAAACCAAAGAGCTAATAAAAAAGCTGATACTGACCGAAAAATAATTCTAAAAATGAGATAGAAAGAGGGAACAGGTTCAGGGAGAAAAATAGATGGGTAAAATGTATCCTCAGCAAGAAATCTGAAATTTGATGGAAATACTCGGGCATTGAAATCCTCTCTGCCACAAACACAAGACCGATTGATGTCATTGTTCATTTTAAAGTCGTTTAAACGAACGTCTTTTTGTTACCGTCATTACCCCAACTTTTGACGTTACGTCTATACATCTCCGACTGCATCATGTATATATACATGTAATGGTTGTTCGTCTGTGAAAGTTAGAAGGAAATACGCATTAAACTGCATCATGCATATCTTCATGTAATGGTTGTTCATCTGTGAAAGTTAGAAGGAAATACTCCTCCGACTGCATCATGCATATCTACATGTAATGGTTGTTCATCTGTGAAAGTAAGAAGGAAATACTCCTCCGACTGCAACATGCATATCTACATGTAATGTTTATTCAATGTTCATCTGTGAAAGTTAGAAGGAAATACTCCTCCGACTGCATCATGCATAATATCTACATGTAATGGTTGTTCATCTGTGAAAGTAAGAAGGAAATACTCCTCCGACTGCAACATGCATATCTACATGTAATGTTTGTTCAATGTTCATCTGTGAAAGTAAGAAGGAAATACTCCTCCGACTGCATCATGCATATCTACATGTAACGGTTGTTCATCTGTGAAAGTAAGAAGGAAATACTCATCCGACTGCAACATGCATATCTACATGTAATGTTTGTTCAATGTTCATCTGTGAAAGTCAGAAGGATATACTCCTCAAACTGCATCATGCATATCTACATGTAATGGTTGTTCAATGTTCATCTGTGAAAGTTAAAAGGATATACTCCTCAAACTGCATCATGCATAATATCTTCATGTAATGGTTGTTCATCTGTAAAAGTTAGAAGGAAATACATCTCCGACTGCATCAGGCATATCTACATGTAATGGTTGTTCAATGTTCATCTGTGAAAGTTAAAAGGAAATACTCCTCCGACTGCACCAGGCATATCTACATGTAATGGTTGTTCATCTGTGAAAGGTAGAAGGAAATAGATCTCCGACTGCAACATGCATATCTACATGTAATGGGTGTTCATCTGTGAAAGGTAGAAGGAAATAGATCTCCGACTGTATCATGCATATCTACATGTAATGGGTGTTTATCTGTGAAAGTTAGAAGGAAATACTCATCCGACTGCATCATGCATATCTACATGGAATGGTTGTCCATCTGTGAAAGTTTGGAGGATATACTGCTCAAACTGCGAGTGGAGTTGCGTCCCCAAGAAATGTTCACAATATATTACATTTTCTGTATCTAGAGAATTAAAACATAGGGTCATATTTCTGACGAGGATAATTCGAACGCAAATTTCGTTCTCCATGCACAACTGTAATCTGTGAAAGTTATGTGGAAATAACCCCAACAAACATTTGTCTGCTCACATCACTTAATTTGTTCAAAAATCAATGACATATTTCTTATTACGCAAAAAAACAACAACACATTTTATTGATAGCAGTGAGATAAAATAGTTTGTATTTGCAAATATAATTATATTGTATGTTTAAGGTTGGAGAAATGGCGGCTATGTGGAAACAGAGCTATGTTACTTATTATTCATCTTTGGGTTATTTGTTACTTTTTGGGACTTTCATACACTTTGGCTCAATTGTAGTCAGTTTTTGCCAAGAAAGACAATTCTCAAGCGCAGTTTTTTCAGAGAACCTTTTCTTTTACCACATCACCTCCACTCCACCCATCTATATATATTTTGTTTCTTTTGATTGTTTTGTTTGGACTTGCTCTGTTCAACTTTATGCACGGTTTATGCTTTTTATATGATCATTTTGATATTTGTTTATGCATGTTTTATTATGCATTTATGATAAAACGTCTGGCATGGGTTACATGCCAGATATAGTCAATTCCACTGCTGTGTTTGTTATTCCGTGCCATAAATTAACTGCAGAGACAAGGACATGCAAATATAAAGATTAATACCATAATGCGTATGACTGAAATACTATGTTGGAAATAACGAAATTGAATATTTTAATTGTTTACTAGGGCCTACTAGACTAGTATATGTGTACTTTGAGTAATTGTCAAAATAACAGTTGTTGTTGTTGTTTGTTTTATAGAAGATTATGTTTAGACTAAGATGTATGTGTGTTTGTCTGTTGCATATGTCTGTACATAATACCTTCTCTGAATAAAGATATTACTATTATAAAAGAAGTTTATACCACCGCTGTAGGAGGAGTTATGTCCTAACAACACTTTGAATCAAGCGTTGTTATTTTTAATGTATATTTTATCATTATCTTCACTTCGTTTCAAAGTTTAATACGCAACATTGTTGCCTAGGACATTGACTTTATTGACTCTATGCTTTTCAAAACAAAAATTTCAAATTTCTTACCGACAACATATTTACGTGGATCCAAAATACATGGTGCATGTATCAGAGTGGCCACAGAAAATAAAGAATGAAATTCCCTGATAATTCCATTATTTTTCCCTGACTGAAAGGTGATTTTCCACGAGTGTTCGCAATATCTGCAACTTAGATACAGCTGAAAATATATATGGCCTCCAACCTCCCCTGATAGCCATATTTTCACCACCAAACTCATTATTTATACCTATCTTATAATAAATAGATGTTACTGAACAGTCTGTTTGAAGAAATACATCTATTTAATAAAGTCATGAAGAGAAACTACCCGTAGACACATTTTGTACCTTCAATTTTTGTAAAATTCCCTGATAATTCCCTGATATTTGCCCAATTTTTAAATTCCCTGATTTTTCCCTGCAGGAATTTGTTTTTTGCATTTTCCCTGTTTTCCAGAGTCTGTGGTGACCCTGTGTATTGTTAACATGAGGCCGGTTGCCTATTGTAAAAGTCTCTACAATAACAAACAAGTTAACCCATGAAGCGTAAAACCTACGCGTCTTCGGTGCGTATTTATTCGGCACAAAAGGATATTTTGAAACATTTGTTTTTGCATGTATAAAAAGTGGATGGGGAACGGCACAATTGTGAAGTATATGACCGGGTGTACATCAAAACACTTCAGTTATTCAAATGCCTCAAGGCGCGCGTGCCACCTTAACATATTTATTGCTGTTGTGAATGACGTAAACAACAAATGTACAGTCATGTACATATTGAATGTATTTTGAACAGACTACACATATTGATTTAGAAATTATTCATCGAATGTTATGATTTTCTTCAGTATACTGTCGTCAATAATGATTCTACCATGATCATTAACGAAGTTGGATGTAGAAATGTTAGTATAAAAGATGAGGTTAAGGGACCTGCTGTAAACAATGTCCACCACAAGATGCTGTGAAACACATAATTGCAACGACGAATATCTAATTGATATTGATCTGGAGAACTCCGCAATAAATGTGACGTCATATATGTTTGCCAACAATTCAGCAATATATGTGGCGCCATCAATGTTTGCAATTGTCTGCCGTCTCGTTTTTGCGCTTTTGTGATCACCCTTTTGTCCGTCGTCCGTCGTGCGCCGTTCGCCGTCAACAATTTGACTGTTAACACTCTAGAGGTCATATTTTTTACATAATCTTAATGAAACTTGGTCAAAATGTATGTCTCTATACAATCTAGGTCAAGTTCGTAATTGGGTCATCTGGGGTCAAAAACTAGGTCACCAGATCCAATCAAAGAAAAACCGTGTTAACACTCTAGAGGTCACATTTTTACATAATCTATATGAAACTTGGTTAAAATGTTAGCCACTATGAAATCTAGGTCAAGTTTGTAACTGGGTCATCTGCGGTCAGTCAAAAACTAGGTCACAAGGTCATATCAAAGAAAAACCTTGTTAACACTCTAAAGGTAATACTTCTTTATGTAATCAGAATGAAACATGGTCACAATATGCGTTTTTATAAAATCTAGGTAAAGTTTGCAACTGGGTCATCTGCTGTCAAAAACTAGGTCACAAGGTCACATTGAAGAAAAACCTTGTTAACACTCTAGAGGTCACTTGCTTTACCTAATCTATATGAAACTTGGTCACAATGTTTGTCTGTATGAAATCTAGGTCAAGTTCGTAAATGGGTCATCTGTGGTTAAAAACTAGGTCACAAGGTTACATCAAAGAAAAACCTTGTTAACACTCTAGAGGGCATATTTTGATGTAATCAGAATGAAACATTGTCACAATGTGTTTTTATGAAATTTAGGTCAAGTTCGCAACTGGGTCATCTGGGGTAAAAAACAAGGTCACAAGGTCACATTGAAGAAAAACCTTGTTAACACTCTAGAGGTCACCTGCTTTACCTAATTCATATGAAACTTGGTCACAATGTGTGCCAGTATAAAATCTAGGTCAAGTTCGTAAATGGGTCATCTGTGGTTAAAAGCTAGGTCACAAGGTCACATCAAAGATAAACCTTGTTTACACTCTAGAGGTCACATTTTTATGTGATATCAATGACACCTGGCCACAAATGTGGCTTTATGAAATCTAGGTCCAGTTCGCAACTGGGTCATTTGGGGTCAAAAATTAGGTCACCAGGTCAATTATTCTGCATAAACTGCTAGTCATCAGGTGAGCGCTATAGGGCCAATGGCCCTCTTGTTTCTTAAATCACTCAATGTGAATATCATACGGAGTACGTTGATGCAGTGCAAACTGTGTACCACGCTGGCCTGCATGAACTGTATGTGGGAATCTAATCATGAATAGATTGAATTATACTATTACCGATCTATATTATATGTTGCCTGTTTATGCACCAGACTGGGGGGATACGGTGGTAATAGACAGACGAATATTCCCGACAGGGGGAATTTGATAACCTTATCGACTCCGAGTTCCGGGAAATAGACTTTGGTCCGGTTCCGAGACCCCGCGAAAGACGACAGCAATACTTTTATTATAGATGAAACTAGGTCATTCGCCTTTTATAAAGCTGAAACTTTAGGTCTTTCAGCTTTTTGTTTCGGGCTGAAACTAGGTCATTCAGATTTCTCATACCTGAAACTAGGTCTTTCAGCTTTTTGATATCTGGAACTTGGAATTTCAACTTTGTGACAGCTGAAACTTGGACTTTCAGCAGTTAAGTTCATTTTCTCGTTCAGTTGTGTGTTGGGCATTGGGTCGTGTAATTGTAATATGTATTAGGTTTTTGGAGGGGGGGGGGGGGGGGGGGGGGGCTCAACTGTTTTAGTTTCAAGAGTGCTGCCTTCCCTGGCTGAAATTTTGCTATCTTTTTAGGCATGTTCAATGATGCAATCTAATGGTATATTCAAACTATCACTCTCTTCTCTTAGAATTACACAAAACTAATGAACAATTTGATGGTTCTTCGAGAGCATAATGTCAGTTGTACATAACGTTTTGCAGCTATAACGCACAGTAACTAAGACTAGATCAGTCATGTCGCTATAACAACTCACCCATTAACACATATTTTCAAACGAATACGATGAACCCCCACACCAAATGTACCACATATAAGTGCACGGTTGCCACAAAGATAATGTGTTCTTATTGGCGCCTTTCGCGTTCTGGCCCCGATCTCCTGAAGCTTCTCAACTTGAGCTAAATCTCATCTCAAATATTGTCATTCAACTTTGAGGTAATTTCCATGAAAGGCTGGACTCAAAATTGGCATCGAAACATCATTCTGAGTTTATTACAGTAAAATGTCAAGTTTTACATCTTCAGGTCCATCTAAAAATCAAAATCGGATTTGAGCAAAATCTGAGATTTCATCTTGAGATGCTTTCGGAGATCGGGGCCAGCTGTTTGTATTAAATATTGTCTTCCCCTTCAGTTTCGGTACCATCAGGACCTGTTCTATAAATGGTATGTAAACCACCTGGTAGGCTACTGTCATGGTTTGGTTTTCTCGTGTTGACATGAAGCGTTGACATTCTTGCTATCTACCATCTCATGTGATGTAACATACCACAGGAACTTGCATAATTTAAAAAATAAATGAAAAAAAAATGAAAAAAAATGAAAAAAAAATTCAGTAGATCTAGGCCTTAGTACCAATAAAATATATTTCAATATATACAGGCTCTCTGTAGTATTGAATTTTTTTTTCATTTTTTTTAAAAATTATGCAAGTTCCTGTGAACATACATTCGTACAGTGCACTTCAAACTTCAAAACTCGTTGTAGATGATGGTTATACTTTGGTCAATAAGACAGAGGAGCTAGATAAGCTTCAGACAAAATTGACACATTTCTGAACTGTTTGCGATCGTTTGGTCTTATCTAACATAAAGCCGACCCGACGATGGAAATAGCTTGACAACTCTCCTGCTGGGATAGCTTTATCAAATTTCATAAGTAAAGAACAAATAGTATTGACCACAAATGTCAAATAGATACTTTGTTATCACGATATTAAACTAGGAATTTCAAACTATCCGATATTATTTATTGATGTATACCTGTACCGAATAAAAATTATACCCAAACATACAAGGGCAGTAATGAAATCTGCGCACGACGTTGAGTAATGTTATGTTGTTTAGCAACGTGCACAACATTCGCTTGTCATTTGATCTTAAACAAATAAAATATCGCCCTGTGACTTACTAGAATAACGGGCCGATACATTAACGTCATGATTAAAGACAGTAATCATGATTTTGTAAGTAATGAACGTTTCAGGGGGTTTCAACACGCGGATTTATTAAAATTTATCGACCAGGTTTAGAGGGTATAGCAAACATAATCAAAATAGCGAAAAATAGTTATGGGTTTACACTGTAGCTACCAAGGATTATTTTTCAGAATCCCGGCGCCATTACTTCGCACATCCGGAAGCAGTATGTGATCCTCTCTCTTTGGTTACAAAAAGTCATTAACAACATGAGTATGTTTCTGTTGTAAAATGTCCAACCTCTAAACAACCGCTCAACAACAATCGAATTAGTTTATAGTTTTTACTAATTTATTTAAGGTCGATTGTGAAACAAGTTTTTCAAACTTATATGTATCACCCTCAACACCTCATTCCTGATGTTATCCATCGCCACAAGGGTATGAGAGAAGAGAAGCCAGTTTCCCTTTTATGCTGAGCGTCTAGCAAGGGAATTTTCTGGTACCATTTTTATTTCGTCTTTGGTATGACGCGGCCAGGGATCGAAACCGTGACCTCCCGCACTCGAAGCAAACGCTCAACCACTAGGCTATCGAGGAGGCGAGAAGTGTGCTAATGCGTTCGTAGTTCACATTGCTAGGCGATGGTGCCGTGTCGTATAGGTCCAAATCCTACAATACATGCAAACTATCTATAACCGATTTGAGAAACTAGTATTGAAGTAATCCAGGCGTTTTCTGACTTCGTATATTTTATGTGCTATTGTGCGTGAATAGAATTTGGATTCTAACATGATCGGCGATTTTGCCTATATAGACAAAGAACACATCATAACGTTGTTAATCGGCCGATATACAATGAAAGTGACGTCATGCAGGTAAACAAGTAACCTAAGCAACACAGATCTTGCAAAATAACACTGCCTTTATATATAATTCCGGGTTTAAAGCATGTTAGAATCGAAATAAACTATGAAAAACCGTTGTATACCGGCTGTTATACAATGGTTTGTTGTTCTGGCGCTTAGGAATTAACCACGAAGGCCCTAGGCTTGAGTGGTTAATTCATACGCGTCAGAACTCCAAACCATTGTTTAACAGCCGGTATACAACGGTTTTTCATAGTTTATTTCTTAATTGACTCATGGTCACAAAATGTTATATTCAGTTTTGCATGTTTTATGAGAAATACTCATTGTATTTTTGTTTGTGTGTTTGTATTTAGTGTGTGCATTTTTATTTTATACAACAAATGTTAAGCATTTGACATTTTATTTCGTCCTACTATCTTATAATAACCGGTACACCGATTTTAGCTGTAATTGTGCAACTTGTTTTCGACGTTCTGACAGATCTTTACCTTTCTTTTATCTAGTCAGATTAAATTAATATTGACTCATCGTTTTCCTAACAGGGGCTACCATTGATTTCGTATTATCTTAAGGTTATAATCATTTCAGAAAACCTTTGGGTTTAATCAACATTCTTTGATATCATAAATTTAGTAATTCTACCCATAATACCCTGTATACTATGGTATGCATAGGGAGCACATAATAATGTCGGGAAACAACCTACCGCTAATACCTCGGTCACATTAACTTAAAACGAGCTCCGTACAAGCTCCGTACACGTTGTGTTTGGAAAATGCTACGGAAGTTATTGAATCGTAGAGGACTCAAGGATTATAATGCATATATTAGTAGTCTATTCTAAAGAGGCTCACAGGCAAGACTCATGCCCAACTGTGTTGCCTCTATCAATTTTTAGAATATAACCTACATTATGAGCCAATGAAAACGCCGAATTTTGGCGGTTAAATGAAAATTTAATCATTAAATTTTCTCTTCACAGACTTGACGTCATGTGTTGGCGCTACTGTCTATCGGCCAATCAGAATGCAGAATGTTATATTCTAAGTTAGTTAGAACCTATTAAGTAATTTTTAATGACTAAAAAGGACTCGCATCGCTATGCTCGCTCCGCCCGTTTTAATCATTAAAATTTACTTAATATGTTCTAACTATAACATAAATGAAGTCTGTACTATTATTATTATTATGTTACTGGAGATGTATTAAAACACGTACGACTCGTATATTATAGTAAGTAGTTCATTTCACTCTTAGAGCAAGGGATCATTCGCATGTAGAAAGACAACGCCAACGGGTAAAAAGAAAATGAAAAAAAAATTATCACAAATACCCGGTATTTTAGTTTTGATGGCAACGAAACGTTTTTAATAAATTAGAAACTGTACTTTTATTGTGGGTCATTTTGAAGTGTAACTGACATATTTTAACTGAAATCGTGAAAGCTCGGCCATTTCCGTTTGGTTCCGGTAAATCTACTATTGCAATGCATAAAGGCCGAGGGGATCAGAATTACTGCCCAACTAGAGTGTGTACTACTGTAAATGTACT
Organism: Spisula solida; assembly: GCA_947247005.1. Lineage (NCBI taxonomy): Eukaryota > Metazoa > Mollusca > Bivalvia > Venerida > Mactridae > Spisula > Spisula solida. The sequence continues at coordinate 34,601,954 of OX365944.1, read as the reverse complement.
TAAACAAGCCGGATAAAATGATTTATAAAATTGTTGACAGAAAATTGTTCCTTCAATTAAAATGAGAATTCCACCCAATACAACGGTTGTCAATGAACACATAATAAATCTTACACAAAGTAAATAAAACATAACAAGTTTGTATCCATAGATATTTGCAGTAAGTTACAGAATGCCAACTAAGAAATGCGTGTAATTAAATGTACTAGTCGACGGTCTAGTGCTATAAGGGCGTAGGTAGAACTTAGGACCTTTTTATGTTTCACACCATTCGAAGCGGAACGTCATCGCGCACATTAGGACCAAATATTATAACCATGTCGTAAAATTGGCTTCAATAATGAGGAATGATTGGTTGGACGTATGTGCATTGAGTTAAAAATGAATTTTTTTATAAGGGCGTGACTACGCCATCGACAAATCTAATGTTATTTATTGTCCGATTTTATAATAAATACCTCTGATAGGTAGAAAGTAACTTCATATGAGGAACCAAAAAAAAACAACATTGGGTATCAGATGCTCTATGGAGTACTCAGCACCACCGTGTACAAGCATTCTATATGCCGTGGAGGGTACTAATACCACCAGTAAGTCTAGTCATTCAATGTCATAATGGCATTCCATTACCAAGCACAACAACCAATCCAGGCCCTACTGAGCACATACTATTGCCTAATAAAGTCATTTCAGACACAATGAGACAACACACAGTGTAAACCTATACCTAGCCATATGAAGTACTCACCACAATCAGCCGTTTATGGTCCGAATGGGGACTCGCCTACTGCTGTTATCGTACGAAATCCATGAGTTGTACTATATGTGGTACCAAACACTATCGGGCACCGAAATGTCTGGTCCTCTTGGCACATTTGACAATTTCTGTCACAGACATTCATGTGTTATGTCGTACATGTTAACACTACCGGGCACAGAAATGTCTGGCCCTTTATGAGACCTAAACCAAATTCCTAGCAATGTGGGCACAATGTCCTATGACATACAATTCTGGTCCACTTGGGACATAATGCCGGTCACTGCAATGTTTGGCACAGACACCCATGGATTATCTGGTACACAACACTGCATAGTACAGTTAATCTTTGCTCTGTAAGGAAACTGACACTGTCAGGCCATCCTGTGCTATATAGTACCCAACACTGCTTAGGAATGTCATTAATTGCTTCATGTGGTATGCACGAGTAACATATCTTTTCCTAGCTGTATACGGTTACAAATAAACACTGACTATCAGAGCTATTAAGTACCCTATATGATACATTATACTGTTAGGAACAGCGATTCCTGGATATATTGGGTTCTATATTCTAAATGTACCATTGGACACATTTGTGGACCTACAGGGTACCAAACACTATTATTCCTTGCTTCATTTGGTAACTACCAACCCTGGCTAGGCCATTCCTAGCTGTAAATGGTAAGCATCACTGCTTAGAACCGCCCCATCTTGCTCTGTCTGGTATATAGCACACATTTCTAAAGCTCCATACGGTGCAACGCTGACTGCCGTAACTATTCATTACCCTGCGGGTTACCTTACACTGCTGGCAACTATTAATTCTGGATATATGGAGATTCCAACTTTACCTGTCACAGTCATCCTTAGTTGTATAATACCTGACACAATCATTCCCGACCATTGGGTTCCTAACACTGCGGGCAACTGAAATGCCTGGTTCTATGGAGATTCCAACTCTACCTGTCACAGTTGTTCCAAGTTGTATAATGCCTGGCACAATTATTCCCGACCATTGGGTTCCTAATGCCGCCATGCATCTATTGGTGTCAAATTCTGCATATATAACGCTCTATAAGGTACTTAACACTGCTGGACTCTTGCCTCCAAACTAATTTACGAAAACACTTGCTTATCCTATGTTACTATCAATAATACAATGTACTAGTATTCAATTATGAGTTATATTTCTATCGGTACAAATGTACTATTGAATGTTTTTATTGGTCATGAGATGTGTACCCACATAGGGCCTGTGATACACGTACCTGGCAGTGATTTGTATCACATGGGGTCTGAGATACATGTACTTCACAGTGATGAGAACCTGGTAGGGCCAGGGATGCATGTACTTGGCATTGACGTTAATCTCGTAAGACCTATGACTCCTATTCTCGCAAGTGATGAGTACCCTCTAGGACATGAGTGTCTGGATTATGGCGTGGTGAGTACCACGTAAAGTGGTAGATGGCTAGTCGTATAATATACTAATATTATAATGTTTTGGTGAATACTACACAGAGCCTGATACGCGGTGAATATACCATAGCGGCATGTGTTTCAGTACCAATGTACTTATCGACAAAATAATCCGTAAAATAAGGTAAATAAAAACACACAGGAATGCAAGAAGACATAAACATAGCTTAAAAATAAAAGTATTGTAAGAAAGGTTTAACTTTCTAGCTTGCTTTGATAACTGGATAAATGTTGTGAGATGAGTATAAGTATGACTGGGGGAAAAAATCCATTAAAAGACCATGTGACGCTTAAAATGGAATAATTTGTACAGAACCCAATGGGACTCAAACTCAAAAACAGTTTTTCAGACGCTTAGGCATAACATAACATAACATAACATAACATAACATAACATAACATAACATAACATAACATAACATAACATAACATAACATAACATAACATATCTTTATTACACTCAATACATGCAATATACATAGTACAAAACATGTAAATATGAGGATTAACATTAATTCAAATACGAGGCGTAAAATACATACATATATATACATGTACATGTTCACTAAAATATGTATTTAATGTTATAACAATTAGAATTTAGGCTAATATAAGAATTTTTTTTAAATACACATTTTCATTATGTTGTTTGATTATTGTTTTATTTTTAAATCTTAGTTTGCTGGAGAGTCGCCTAAGTCTTAATACATTAGTATTTTAAAGAATATAACAGATATAAATGATCATAGCTAGGTGTAATTAGCGTAGTGGTAGAGGACACTGACAGAGGGACAGATTAAGACATAGTTGTATATATATATACAGTACCTATGTACTCTCATATTATACAGTAAAAAGATAATATTAAGTCAGACAATAATCAGTGATGCAAATAGGGTCTATATAAAAACGTGTTAGTTCCTCGTTCATGACAGAATGCAGTTAATGAATTTACACAATTTAATATGTTCAATTTATTACTGGTCGACATAAGCTGTTCAAATTTATACATGTTAGGCCTTCTTGTGTAATATGGTTTGATATATTTAGTGCATTCAAAAAGGTGATGAAATTCGTCGCCTATTTTATCGGGACAGTGGGAACAATATCTTATATTTATTGAAACTCTTTGCCAATTTCCGGTTTCCACAGGTAATCGGTGATTTCTTGTCCTAAATCGAGTCATATAATATATGTAAGTAGGTTTGATGGGGTTGTTTTCAAGTAGTTCTCGAAGCCATATGATTTCTTAAATTTTTTTTATACTTGACTCTTATTTGAAGTTTTGTTTTTACAGTTGCTTTCAGCCAATTGGCATTTACATAAATATTATTATCCCACAGGTTCATTAGCCCACATTTGATAAGTACATGTCTAATTTGATAAGGAAGCAAGACGATCCTATTCTATTTCAACATAGTGAAAGTAAGGACAAAGATACAGATCACTTTAATAACTAGTTGTCTTATAATTCTGTTGATGACTTTTCAGGCTTTAAAAAGTGTCCACTCTATATTTCAATAGGCGTAAGTTGACCGATAACTGCTAGTCGTGAATCCCGATAAGATGTTTATAAAGGGAGATAATTTCGCCAATAAGCCAGTAAAATGACTTAGATTTCTGGATATGATAAAACGTTCAATAAGTACCTAGGTCATCAAGACGACACTATAAAATGAGTGTCCAGGTCTTGCTGGGAGCATTGTTTGTGTACGGTACGGGACAGTAACAGTTAACGGCTCTAAGTAAATTAACATCATAGAAAAGGACAATGGATCTTCGTTTAAGTAAGTTTGGCAAAAAGTTGTTTCGGACGTGTTTACTGTTTAAGAATATATATTTAATGGTTTATTTCAGTCTCATCCATATATATGCCAATAAATAGATTGTATAGTTTAATTTGCAGATAAGCCGAATATCAAATTATTAAACAATATAAATAGTGTTAATGAAATTATCAATGGAATACACGACAAATTAGAAATTCATGACAAAAAATGGAGCAACTTCTTAACTTATTAATATACGAAAAGGCTTTATTTTCAAAATCCAACCCGTTGCCCCATGAGGATATGTTTGGTTGAGTGCTGCCTTTCCAGTCCGAATTTTCATTAAACATTTTTTTTATAAAAGTATGAACTGACCGTGTCGTAACGTACGCTACTATGGACGTTTGTAAAAAATCCTTGTATAACACTAATTGTAGAACAGTTCAATTTCATTCATAACATTATATATCAAATACTAAAATTATCTGTTGTTAAATTGTCTACACCCCTATATCAAATTGTTTTCATATAGAATAATATTTAATCATAGAATGGGAGACAAGATCCGGCGGATTTACATACAATGTTAATCTGCGAAATATTTCGAACACTTATACTAATTTTAAAATACATGCGTTTTGTGCAGTAATTATGTTGACGTAAAATTACGTAACACAAACGTACCAAGTACTGTGCACTACGCCGGTACGATGCTATATTATATCAAATCATTTTGCACACGTAAATAATGAGCATGGACCCATCGTACTGTTATTTAACTGAAATATGTAAGTTGCTATAAAACAAAATGACATTCACCATCTAACGGACTACATGGCTATGCATCAAATTTCAGTAATGTGTTCAAAAATTAAAAAATACCAAAAAATACTATCAGTACCTATTACGTTTGACCGGGGCTCATTTTCTTTTCGGCAAACGTAAGTCTCATTGGCTTAATCTGCCATCTACCTGTCTCTTTCAAAAGGGTTCTTGCTTACATGTAGTGCGGGAGTGCTTTTGAATATTTATTACGTTTACGTTTAGTTTATACTAATTTATTTAAGGTCGACTGTGAAACAAGTATTTCCAACTTATATTAATCACTCTCGACACATCATTCCTGACGTTAACCATCGTCACGAGGGTATGAGAGAAGAGAAGTCAGTTTCCCTTTTAAGCAAGGGAATTTCTGGCACCATTTTTATTTCGTCTTATGTATGACGCGGTCTGGGATCGAACCCGGGACCTACCGCACTCGAAGCGGACGCTCTACCACTAGGCTACCGTTCAATATATGTTTTTAAATTTGAAACCAAGAGATATCGCTTTCTTAAAACTTATATTAAATATACAATGACACGTTGTAAAACAAACAAACAAAGCTATTAAATACGTGGTCAGGCTAGTTGGGTAATGCAAAGAATGAATATACACGCGTAGAATATATTTATAATTCTGCGTAAATATACTGTCATAACGTAAATACCGATCCTGGAACCAGCTCGTATTCAAACATCGATGCATAAATTTGTTTTCTTGACATATGTTTTATTTCAACACTGATCGATGCATTTAGTATGAGCCAGGGTAGATCTATGTGACGGCGTTTGTGGCAAATATTTGAAGCCCACGAAATTTACTTTTTATTCGTTTTTAACAGAACTGTGTGCTATGATGATACTTTTTAACTACACCATTTTTAAACACAAACCTCGGAAAGCTCTTTCGTTGACACATTTTATCTATAATAAATATAAATGAATGGAAAACAGTTGTATTTAGACATAGTTTGACGTCAATTTGTATTTGACGTCGTAAAAATTCTACTAAAAACGTGGCGATGGATAACATCAGGAATGAGGTTAATACAAGTTAAAAAAACTTGTTTCACAATCGTTTCCAGCTCATATTGCACCCGTTTAGGTATTACATGTAGTATGGTTTATAAAATGCTTTCAAATCTAACAACTTAAGCACAGTCAAGTGATCATAGTTTATTGCTTCTCGTTTAAATTTTTAGTCTTAGATTGCAAACAATCAGTTAAATATCATTATGCTTGTTTTGCTGGTATAGAACAGAGATTTCAACGTGATCCTCGACCTTCTATTAATATAATCAAACAGCTGATATAGTATCCACACAATGTATTTATAACCTCGGTTGTATGTTTTCATAAGCGGTGAGTATCACGACGACGCTCGAGGTGTAATACAAACCCAAATCTAACGCACCGAGCGTAAATTTGTTATCAATGTCCTGTAGTGCGCCCACGATAATGAGAACGGCAGGTAAATTTGGTATATTCCTCAAAGGTGGATTAGTCAGATGTGCTCGATTTATCAGTGATGTTTTGTTACAAAACTGTTTACTTTAGTAGTAACTTTAACCAATTTCGCAACAGTTGTCCTAACCGATTCATGTTTGTAAACATAATATTATCCTGGGCGCACTACCAACGCAAGAACCTTGTAATATAATTATTATGTATAAAGGTCAGGATCATGTTAAATTCTCCGTGCCATACATGCATGTTGTTTACTAGTATGTTACTTCTAACAGTTTTTGTGGTGCTGACTCTCCTGCAGTGTTATACGGTCCACTCACAAACAAGCGAGGACCCTACAACTGCCTTAAACTCGACATCTTCCGCTGCTACTACTACGGCTGCTGGTATGTTTGATGTACTTACTCTTTTTATAGCTTAATTAATACTATATCATATATTGTTTGTACTCTTGTTACATTGAAGTCTATATATCACATTATACACAAAGGCAAAAACCCGCTGCATTTTCTTTCAATTGCAATTGTTTACATTGAAATCTGCTGATCAGCATTTGTTTATTGCATAGATGAACTGAAATCAAGGTGCTATCATTTCCATTTTGATTTTAATGAACCACTTTTGTGTAGAAATACTATAATAACTACAAATGTTATTATGTTACTCAATTAAGATGAAAGGAAGCTATCGTAATACTTTCGAGTGCCATTTACGTAATAACGGCACAGTAGCTTACTTTACAACTTAAAAAATATTTAACAGCTGTCTTAGTCAATTTGTTAAGCTTTCAGTCAACATCAGCCCTGCGCTCAAGGAAAAATCACGTGACACACGTTCCGTACCAGGTACGATACGTTTCGTACCAGGTACGTAGTCACATATTGCCGGATAGTTGATACATAAGGAACAAAATGTGTCGTCCGCTGATTTCTAGCGATGAAGGCCAATCGGAACGGCCCGTACGGCATTTATCGCTACTGACGTTACGCCGTAGAAATGGCCGAGTAGTTCCGAGTGAGTAAAGGCAAGCATTTGTCCGCTGGTCATATGTGTAACTTCCGGACAACAACAGGACACGGGACTCCGGACAAACAGACGCATAGCTACCGTTCACCGGGTGGTTTGTCCTTTATGTCCGGTGACAAAATTTAAGCATGCTAAAAACTTTCCACCGGATACTAAAAGAACCGATATCGCATGACAAAGGACAACACACGCACACGAACGAAAACTAACGTATACGACCTGATCGCATATTTTGTGGATCTTGTCTATTGAAAACTTGCCAAAAGCTAGGTTCGAACTTTCCGCTACTTTGGACAGAAATCGTATGACCATTAACGCATTTGCCGAACCAATGAAATGAACAATACACGGACATCCAACGGCTACTAAAGTGTTGTGGGTTTTGTTTTTACCCGTTGTATGTCTGTTTACGCTACCCAGTAAACTGTCATTACACCCTTAGTTGTAGACCTTAAAAAGTACATATTCTTATTTTTGATTATTAATATTTCACGGGTTTTGGCGATTTTTCAATATCATCAAAAGTCATTACCGTGCTTTATGATGACTTACTAGTATTTGTTTATAATTAAGACGTTTGGTAGCAATTATTACCTGTGTTACTGAACATTTTTAGTGGCACCTAAAGGTTCAAGTATTAAACCAGGCGGATCAGGGTCATCAGTAGCAGAAACAACAGTAACAGTAGCAGCAGCAACAACAACAGTAAGTTAATCATATTTGTACTGTGCGTGAAAAGTATTATATCATATTTGTGTGTACACATAGTATAAATGAGTCAACTTCCGTTTATCGCAATAAGGCATACACGTTGAATGGTTTTATATCCTTCCAATTAGTCAAACAGTGATCGGAAATCACATTATGCTTTTGCTCACAATAAGTCATACAAGTTGAATTGTATAGTATCCCAATAAGGCGTACAGTGATTTGGTGTATACGCTGTGGTGTAGAGAGGTGGTATTTTTCATTGACAGTGGATCCTACGACCCGTGCGTGTACTGTACTTTCCTATCATTCACTGATGTTCCTTATACTAATGCTTATGGCCGTCAATTGATATATGCACAGGGTGTTAAAAAGATTCATTCTCAAAATTTAAAGTCAAACTTAATTTATCTGAACTATGTGCGCAAGGTACAATTTCATTTTCTTACTCTTATGACTTCATTCAATACCAGTGAGCTTAGAACAATGGTAGAACTGGAATTTAACCTGAACATTTTACATTATTCTGGCGTCAGAAAAATAAACTATTGAATCTTAAACATTGAGAACAGACTTTTTAACACCCTGTATATGCATGTATAATCGCGTAGAAAAGGGACTCTGCAGATGTTATAGCACGAAAAGGCATTCGTAAACCCTACATTAATGTGGAATGCGTGTATTTCGGGCCGGTGGCTTTATATTATAATTAACTTAATTTAAGATGAGAAATGTATCGTATTAGATCTACAGTGTATTTTATCGTACCACAGAGCATTTATCGTATCGCAATGTATTGTATCATATCACAGTACATTATATCGTTTCGCAATGTATCGTATCATATCGCAGTGTATTGTGTCGTATAAGTGTATTGTATCGTTTCGTAGTGTATTGTATCGTATCGCAGTTTTTTGTATCGTATCACAGTGTATTGTATCATATCACAGTGTAGTGCATCGCAATTTACTGTATCGTATAACAGAGTACTGTATCGTATCGCAATAGATTGTATCATATCACAGTATATTGTATCGTTCGGCAATATATTGTATTGTATTAGTGTATTGTATCGTTGCGTAGTGTATTGTATCATATCGCAGTGTAATATATCGTATCACAGTGTATTGCATCATATCGCAATGTATTGCAAATGTATCACAGTGTATTGTATCATATCACAGTGTAGTGTATCGCAATTTACTGTATCGTATCACAGAGTACTGTATCGTATCGCAATAGATTGTATCATATCACAGGATATTGTATCGTTCGGCAATATATTGTATTGTATTAGTGTATTGTATCGTTGCGTAGTGTATTGTATCATATCGCAGTGTAATATATCGTATCACAGTGTATTGCATCATATCGCAATGTATTGCGAATGTATCACAGTGTATTGTATCATATCACAGTGTAGTGTATCGCAATTTACTGTATCGTATCACAGAGTACTGTATCGTATTGCAATAGATTGTATCATATCACAGTATATTGTATCGTTCGGCAATATATTGTATTGTATTAGTGTATTGTATCGTTGCGTAGTGTATTGTATCATATCGCAGTGTAATATATCGTATCACAGTGTATTGCATCATATCGCAATGTTTTGCATCGTATCACAGTGTATTGTACTGTATAGCAATGTACTGTATCGTATTGCGATGTAACGTTATATTGTGTTGTGCCGTAGTGAGTTGTATTTTATAAATGAAGAGGATATTTCGTTGTTTGAGAGTTTGGTCAGAAAGTTAACAGCTGTTTTAGTTTACAACTACATGTACTAGTATATTATATGTTTTACATTATATCTTTATTTCAGCCCAAACCTTTGACATGCAAAGTAGGGACATGTACGGATACTAAAGCAACGTGCACTGCATTCAAAACACAAACATGTGCAGTCGGTCAAGTATGCGGTGTAAGTATAAATTGTCTCAAAAATATGTAAATGAAACTCTGGAAACGCATCTCCATATTCCAGACACTGTATATCTAGTCCGTCCGTTCACAGCAAAGATGTACATTTGTCAAAAAACTATTTCGTTTTCTGATGAAATAGATTCGGGATTTGAATGTATCAGTAACATTAGAACAATACAGTTCTGCTTTTTAGAAAAATTCAATAACTTTTAAATAATGCAGATACTTGCAATTTCAAGATCCTAAAGTAAAAACAAAAATGTTCCCCTATCTAGACCAATTTGATATTAAGACCACATATTTGACAGGTCTTATTACCGGAACTTTAATACAATAATATTATTTTTGCGGCTATACCTTGATGCAAGCTCTTTGTGTTTCATATTACGCGGTGAACTTCCATGTTATTTCCCCCAAATGGCATGGTGCAGCTAATAAGATTGAAATCCTGTATAGCAGAGATCATGTTTGTATACAGAGTTGTTTTTATGTAAATGTGCCCACCAGTGAGCGATTAGTGAATGAAAGATTCACCGAATAGACTTTCGGCGGGTATTTGAATAAGTGATCTTCCTTATATATTGACATTGTAGTTGCAATGGGTTGCTCAAACTATCCATGTTGCTTTATTTTCAAAGTTACACGTACTTAGTTACATACATTTGTAGTTTTGTCGCTAAATGTTTATTTATGTATATTCTTACATTTTCAGCTTGTATTGGGGAATGGAAACGATACTCTGAACACATACACTTTCAGTTGCGCTACCAAACCATGCACAGCGAGCGGTATGAAATGTTGTGAAGCGGATAACTGTATGCCAGGAAACACAGATGGTAGAAGTACCGGTACTCATGTACATATTAACTTTGTCACGTTTGTTCTTATGTTATCAGCAATATTATGTTTCGTCTAAATGATGCCTTATGTTGCCACATATTGCCTACATGTACGAGGGTCGTTAAATATATAATGAGTATGTTTTAGTGATATGTGGCAGGATTGTCAAGGAACCCTTGACATGTATGTATCGTCCTTGTAAAGCACGAGTCCCTTGCATCTCAAACTATTACGGAAGCGCAACATTGTCATTATATATAGAACGACTCTCGTATAAGATATGTTGAGACATGCCAGTTGATAGAGGGAACTCGGCAATAGATAAATGAACTTTCATCTCACCGAACGTGCCTTATGATATTTGCTGGCATGTTTATGAAACAATTACATGTATTTGTCTTACTTTGTATTCTCATATCTTCAAAGTGCTGTGATGTTTTTTATATATATTTTAGCTAAATGTTGGAAGTACAATACTAATTTTGTGAGAGTGTGTTTAGTGTTTGTTTTTATTCCAGCTTTATTATTGCATTTAAGTTTATTATGGTTTCTGGTCCCATGGTCATCAAGCTTGTTTTAATGCTCCACTTGAGTATGAAACTTGATTAGCTCCTAAAAAGTCCAACGTTGAAATAATCTTTACTATACCGGAAAATAGTACACTTCTTTTATTAAGGAACTCCATGTAATATAAAAATTTCAGTAAATATGAGACATTTTAATGTTTGAAACATTTAAAGTTTGAGCATGAAATTGGGTTGATCATGATAACAGCCGTATAATCATTGGGCCTGATTGACCACAATAGTAAGCAAACCCTACCTTCCAGTCGTAGATATGTCTAACCATCTCACCTCTGTTGAGAGACTAGGTCTGTGGCCCAGTCTACGGTCTCTACAATCTACAAATGATTGGTCCTTTGATTTTCATATGTTCAGTTAAGTCATGCTAATGCTACGGTCACAAAGCTCGTACGGTATTCGTACGAATTTATCAGCTCGTACGAATTCACAATTTTTGAAATCCTAACGGTTTTTGTATGTTCGTAGCGTCTTGTCACAGCTCGTAAGGACCACGAACGTTCTATAGAGATGCACTCATACGATATCAGTACGATGCTCGTACGAGAAAAGAAAATCTGCACAATGTTCGTACGAGTCATCGGTGTCCGTACGGACGCCGTGCGAGTTTGCCAAAATCAACTCGTACGGGGCTCGTAAGGAGCTCGTAGGGCAAATGTGACCTTAGCATTAGGTGTTGACAACACGCACTTCTATATAATCTAAATAATGGATACTTGTGACAAGTGTATGTGTTTTGACAGAGATAAATTAAACATGAGAATTAACTTTGAATGTGCATGACGACAATATCCCAAGTTTCTGGTATGCTCCTGTTTAACTGATACCAAAAGCATGTCCTTCAAAAATGAACAATAATCCGCCGGACTTAGTCATAAATAAAACATGAGATAGTGTATAGCCAATCCCTGAAAGTTACGACATAGTTTAACTCAGACTTTCGGGCCTCGGTTCAGTCGACACTCGCTAGATCAAACAGCGGTCTTATGTCTGATGTTTCACTCGATTGTAAATAACATGCATTCGTAAAGTAGTGGTTCTGAATACTTAAGCTACCTGGAATATGGCTATAAATCGAATTCCAATAAATAGATAAAGGGTAGTTTATGATTAAAGTGTGTTCAAACAAGTGGGAAAGTGTTAGTATACCAAGGGCTTCATTCGAACATGGTTGTTTATTAGAAGACATATATTACATTTCTAATAATAATTTATTAGATACACATGTGTTTACTTTGGTATTTCAATATACCGTTACCAACTACCAATCCTAAACACGTTTGAGTTTGTTTTTTTGCAATTTCAAAATATAGATGAACCGCACCGCGATGATATATAGATAGAAATCTATGCACGTACTTTATTTTACATTCTTTTCAAAGGGAGAGTTTAATCTTGAACTTTGCATTGGTCTCATACAGCGAATATAACCACTTAAGACCATTCGACAAATGTTTATAATCTTGCGTCTTTTTAAAATATATTTTTACTTTGAATTCAGTTTATACTTGTCGGAATTTATTAACCACCTAACATCTAGCAAAGAAACGTATATATATCTAGTTGATAAATTATATTATTGTGTGCTAACAAGGACACTGCGTGGATGTTTTTTTTTTGTTTTTTTTACATTTTGTAAAATGCTTTTTTGTCAAGCCTGGACCAGCCAATTTGAGTGACCAGCCACGGTTTTTCTGAACGCATTTTCTTAACAAAATATGATTCTTTAAAACCAGACTGGCCCCATGATTATAAAGCGTTTTTCATATTCAACTCAATTTCGTGCTTAAACTTTAAAGGTTTCAAACAGTAAAATTGGCCATAATATACTGAAACTGTTATATTACATTAAGCAGAGTAATATATTCCGGTATAGCAAAGATTGGTTTTACCGCTGGACGTTTGGAGAGCTTATCAAGTTTCATACTCAAGTTGAGTTGAGCATGAAAAAACTTTATAATCTTTGGCCAGCAGATGGGTAGACACACAGTAACCATTTTTTACAACTTTTATAAGTTATAGCCGGGCCTTTCGGTTTTCGAGCCTTATATCGTGGAGTGCCTTAACCACTTGGTCAAGGTGGACTGCAACCAACGAAATTTCGTTCTCTCTATTGTTGAAAATGCGGAATTCTTCTATATTTTACTATAATTCAATACGTGCGCGTCCTTAGCAACGAGTAATGCGGGGTGTGTTGTACCCAACCGACACGTCAATATACAAACATCATTTTTTATCTAAACAGACCAACATATCGGACACAAAATTGCTATCTTTTTGACATTATTTGTATCCACCGTGATTTATTGTCATAAGTTTATTGAAATTAGATTTAAAATGCCTCCGTTGTGGATTACAAGTGCTCAAACTGCCAACGATAAATTAGATTATCAGATCAATATTGATAACTCGTTTTCATGAAATATCCAGAAAATTTGTTTTCAAGTCCAATATCCTTATCACCGTTTTCAACAAGCAGTTGGGTGAATTGATTTCAGTGTACTAGATCAAAATGTCATATTAGCCTTATGACAGCCGTCAACTTGTCTACGATCACCTTTTATAACAACACCTTTTTGAGAAAGCATTCGTGTTTCCGTGCGACTGCAGCAAGACCATTCTACGACTGCGTGAAATATTAACACAGCAAAATGCATTAAACGTCGTGAATATTATTAGTCCATGTGACAGACCGAATTTCATTACCAAAAAGGTGAACAGATCCAACAATGATTTTCGGTTAGCTTGATATCTCAGCAGTCTGAAAATGGTTGATGGACTTGCGGGTCACTTTGCAAAATGACCTTTTTGCGGCCATCTTTAAAGATGGCTGCCATTATTTTGAGCAATCATAAGCTTTGGGAAAACTTGAATTATTCCTCACTCAATAGGGCTATCGGCTTGCAATATGTCTTAAAATGTTCGTATTTCAACCCAACATACGTTGATATATACATAATAATATTATAATAAAGTGATAAGTATTTATTGATATTCTAAAAAAATCTTGATATTTTTCACTTTTTGTCATTATTTTTTGTCTTGTAATTCTGATTGGGATTTTTATTAAGCCATTTTTTGTTTGTTACATTCAGAGAATATATTTCTAGTCATCCATTATGTACATTACATTGATAGATTTTAACTTCGAAGTCCAAAATAGGTCAGGACTATATGACAACTGATGCCTAAATTAAATAGATATTTTAGGGCATATGAATAGACCGTATAAAACAATCTCAGGAAAAAAGAATTTGTTTTTTTTATTCCATGGCTACTTTGTTGATACGATGCGTATATATATGCGTAGGTGTCCAGTACCGTGCCACAAGGGTGTTAGTGTGGTACCTGACCCCTAGCTGGATGGTTTGGAGGCTCGGATCCGGCCAGTTGTGTGAGTTCACATGACATTATTTTCAAAACAATGATTATTGGCAGGAAAACTTAAATAACTATTCAGCGAAACGGAAAATCTACATAAAGATGACTCCAAAAATTTGATATGAGTTTATACATTTTTATTTTTGCTTATAAAGTTCCAAATATTACAGTAAAAGTACATTATTTTCATAAATTCTTCTTCAATAACAGTGGAGCATGTTAGGAGTCATACCTCCCACTGTTAAATTCTGTTTGTTTTGCGCATTCACTTAGAAATGAAAATGTGAAAGCAGGAACGTACTCGAAGGGAAACAATACAGTAAGGGATAGAGGGGATACAAAATAAACAACATTATATATTGAATCAGTTGATCTTTGTCTAGTGCCTAGCTTGCTACTTTTCTGACTCAGGTGGACCTTAGTAACCTTTAAATAACCGTTCTGGATAGAATTTGTAAAAAAAATAGACATACTCTTAAAGCCTCCACAACCCTACCACAACTAAGGTTGTAATTGGTGACACGATGGTGGCTGAGGGGTTAGTGCTCTTGACTACCAATCCGGAGGTCTCTGGTTCGAGATTTCATTGACCAGTGTTCAGTATAATATTTCCCACCCAACTACAGATGATAGTCTCACGAGTATCGGTGCTATACACTGGGCACGATAAAGAACCAAAAATGAATATGTTCGAAAAGAGCTAGGGTATTCCATTCAGATTCCTTGTATCACACCACTATCACTTCTACTTGCTGTCCCTTCAGCAAAGCAGAGAACCCCATATGAAATATTGAGAAGTTATCCTTGACTGAAAGGTTTAAATAATTACAACTACAAATACCACTACAAGGTGTCAACCACGGGGATATTTATCCTGCGAGTTATGAATGTTTTCAGTATCACCGCTATCTCTGCCATGCCTGCAGGCACTACCTTTAGATGTGTGCATCCATAATTACATATGGGTATACTTTTCTTGTTGGGTTGCGTCATGCGGTATTGCTCCGTTATGAGCATACTTATTCCTGAACTCATGGATTACTAGTATGTGTCGGCTACAGTCAAACCTGTTACGACATATTACGGATGGACAGCCTTATTCCTGACTATAAGGGTTATTAATGCATACCGGTACGACATATGGGTACAGTAATTTGTAACCATACACGATACATATTACAGATAGGCTCATTCGTTCCTGACCATATTGGGTACATACTACACATGAATACAGATATTCTTGACAACATATGATACTTAGTACACGTACTAACCATATGAGTACTAACACATGCTACATGAAGGAACATTCATTCCTGATCATATGAGATACATTCTACTGATAGGTACAATTGTTCCTGACCATATGGAGTCTGTAGTAGATGGGGACAGCCATGCCTTACCATATATGTGGAACGTACTACATATGGGTACCTGAATTCCTGGCCATATGGAGTGCACAGTACAGATGGGGACAGTCATTCCCAACCATGTGTGGTACAGCCTACATATGGGTACATACTGTAGATTCCTGGTCATGTGGGGCACATATTATTTATAGGTATATCAATTTCTTATCATATGGAACCCGTAGTACTGATGGGTATACAACTATTCCTGACCATAACTATGTCATACATATTACATATGGGTACACCCATTACTGTCAATACTTGATACATACAGATACATACATACAGTCTTTCGTAACTATGCAGTTGGGCACGGGCATTCCTGACCATATGGGGTACATCATACAGAGGGGTAGAATGAGTACAGCCATTCCTGACCATATGTGGTACATTCTGCAGATGGTAATCATTCCTGGTCATATGGGTAATAGAACATGTTATTAATAAAGATAGGAACATCCATTTATGTCTATATGAAGTACATTCTACTGATGGACACATTCATTACTGATCTTATTGGGGGGTACTAGAACATAACCATATTTATATGAGGTATATACTAGGGACAGATTCCTGTCAACAAGAGGTACATACTATACAAAAGTGCAAATGGGAACATCCATTCCTGACCATATGAGGTACATGTAAATGATTGTTTATATTACAGATGGTCACAGTCATTTCTGATTTAATACTAGTAGGTGAATATACAAGACCATTCCTTACCATATTGGACTTTTTTATCGGTATAGTCATTCCTGGTCCTTAAAGTACACAATATTTCTAAGTAAACCATTCGTAACCCCATTTGGAATATTCCACCGATTAAATCCGTCCATTTTCTTAATATATAGAAGAACTTTCCTTCAGAAATGCTTCCGTCCATTCCTGTCCCATTGAGGTATATTCTACTGCACGTACATCATTTTCTCTCTATGGGAGTAAAGTCCACCACATATTACATCCACTTTGGTTCCTATGGGGTACATTCTGCAGTCAAGTTCAGCTATTACATGTACTGATAAGGGATAACGACCACTGGCAGGAACAACACTTCCTCTTCTAATGGGTACCCCCACATCACTTTTTCTGTGTTTGTGTCATGGGCTATTCATATTCAACAGGCGAAGCTATACCTACAAGATCATATGATGCGTCTTACTACACGGTTTAATGCTATTCCTGTCTCCATGATGTACATGTAGATAAGTAATTATCAGCCAGATTGGTTCCCTACAACCATTGGGTGCAACTACCACTGGTAACAGTTACCTAATATCATTAGGCATAGCAACTCCTGGTCCTACTGCTTTCCTACAATCAAGGGGTACGACTAACGCCGGTCATGAATACCTACAAAACAGTGTACATCAACTCCTAGCCATGTAATCAAGGGGTATGACTTAATATAAACACCGGCCATGAATGTAGGAACAAATGACTTGAATCTTCGACATTAAAATTATAGTGTATGTAAAAAGCACCCAGTTAAAGTCAATTTTAAGACATTCGACCATTCGACCGACTGTACATGTCTCACGTCAGCTGTTACACTCGCTCGGCGCTGTTGGCTGCTGACTGCTGACAGGCTTTTAACCACCTCAAGTACCTAGTTATACATTTGGCATGTCGGGCATGTGGATTATTTTTGCTCAGAGAAATTAAGCAGTGGTCCAGAAGGGGATTGAACCGGGTACCTCTGGATCCCGACGCGCTCACCCTACACCTAGGCTCCCCACAGGTATCGTTATAATTCACGCAGCAGTATTTAATATTTTAACTTAAACATAACGTCAGTGATGGCAATTATATAAACCAAGATCGTCAGTCTGGTGATGCAAGATTCAGAACCCTTCGCTTGAAACAATGATAAATTTCATTATGACCTCTGTAAAACGTCACGAAAACACTTTTCAGAAGACAACAAACAACTTAGGAACCTAAAATTTGGCATACATTCGTGTTGAAAAATAAGAATTCAATTCGCTAATGATTCACTATTTGGGAAAGAATCAAAGATTAAGTTATACTGAATCAAAGGCTTATGACGAGTATGATCCTGTACTAATAGCCGGACCCTCGCCTGCAAGACTTCTAGCTGGGGTCCGGTATCATACTCACAGCCTATTAGGCATAGGATTCGATTTCTGGATATGTACACATGTTTAAATATGTGCATATGAACAAGCAAAGTAACTTTGAAATAATAAATCAAAATTAATGTTTGTTTCTGAGATTATTGAAAAAGACTCATGCGTCTTAAAAATATCCATTTAATATGATATCAGTTGTCATATATTCCTGACCAATTTTTGACTTCAAAGTGAAAATCTATCAATGTAATGTATATTTTGGATGCCTAGAATACCCCCTAATATAACAAACAAAAAATGGCTAAATACAAATCCGAATCAGAATTGCAAGACATAATATAATGACAAAAAGTGAAAAATATCAAAATTTTCTGAGAATATCATTAATTTTGAACTAAAAACTTTATTATAATATTAATATGTATATATCAACATATGTAGGGTGGCAATACGAACATTTTAAGACATATTTTAAGCCGATAGCCCTATTGGGTGAGGAATAATTCAAGTTTTCCCAAAGCTTATGATTGCTTAAAATAATGGCGGCCATCTTTAAAGATGGCCGCCAAAAGGTCATTTGGCAAAGTGACCCGCAAGTCCATCAACCGTTTTCAGACTGCTGAGATACCAAGCTAACCGAAAATCATTGTTAGATCTGTTCACCTCTTTGGTAATGAACCTTCAATTTTCAAGGCCTGGGACATGGACTATATTAGAAGGATGAACTAACCAATTGAAAGTCACGTTGTAAAAGAGAACAATACAAATTATATGAACTACCCATATGATTCACTGTGTATATACGAGTCAACTGCCGGTTATCGCAACAAGTCATACACGTTGAATTGTATAATCTTACAATAAGCAATACAGTAATTAGGGTTAAACGCTGTGTGAATACAAGGGGGTGTAAATTCAAAAAGATATTTGAGTCTCCACATAATGTGACTTATGATATAGATATAAAAAATTATGGGTTCTGGTCCTCTGGAACTGGTCACTGAGAATAGAGACGTTGAGTCCCTGGGACCCGCTTCATAGACCTATCTAAGGTAATATTAGACTTTTAAGTCCATATATGCTAAGAGCATACTAGGTGAATCCGTGCATTTAAAATAGCTATTTACGATGAATCCAGTTCACATAACTTCAATGTGTTAGCTTTCTTAGTTTGCTCTAAATAGTATACGAAATTTTCAAATGTTTGCTTAGATGCGTATATGCTTGAAACGGGAGCGGTGCGTCTGGAACGTGTAAGCCGTACGTATTCATGTAGAGCATTACGTCATCCAGGTGTATGTAGATTCTACAAGAAAATAAAAACGTACATGACAGACGCCAGGCAAAATTAGACAAGCAGAGGTTTGTGTTAGACGTCACACAGGCATGCTAAGGGCACGAGCAACTTCGGGTTATTTCGCCCAAAGGAAATACTATTTAACAGCCATGGACAATTGTACACGCACATTGAAATTGCAACTTGTACGCCTAAATGTATGTGTAGCTACACGAACAGTCTATGTCCTCGTACGCATTGTTACGGATTTTTCCTGCTCCCCGACCTTTTTTAGTATAATGTAACAGCCGATTCTTGTCTATATTTAGAACGGTTATCGTGAGCGCACTATATATGATTTTATTAGCCGGAAGTATCAATAAGATGTCCGAGGTATAATACAACATTAATCTAAATGATCGATACTGCAAGAGCTGCTGGCGGGGATTGGTATATTCAAAGCAAGGGCAATATAATTTCTTCATGCAAAAATGTTTGAATCATGTTAATATCTTCGTACTACACGAACTTTATAAGGTATCCTCAAACTAAAATTCCTAAAACATAATTATAATATATGTACGTGTACATAGAACAACGCTGTCGTTCCTTGTAATCTACGTTAAGTATGTTTTTCATTAGCGTTGCCAAGTAAATTGTTATTTTATACTAGTACCTAAATACTAGGCTGCTAGGCTGCTAGGCCGCTAGACCGCTAGGCCGCCAACTTCACGCCGCTAGGCTGCTAGCCTGTCAACTTCACGAACATCTAAATACTTTAATAGATAACACCTCATTGTTTCGGTGATTAGAACATTCAGTTCACAGGGTTATAAAACTCAATTCCTTGAAAACAACAAGTTTCAAGTGGAAAATATCTCATGTTTATCGGGTAACCGAGTATAAAATACTCATACACATTGATAACCGGATCCACTGATAAAGACAGACACACACGCACACATATACATTCTTCATACATTTAGATCAAGGAGTAACCTGAACGACAGTTTTGTCAAGTTTATCAATTTTTCTATTCATGTTTATAAACATTGTATTGGATAGTGTGTGGCTCATCTTTATCCATGTCCCGCACGTTCTCCCGAAGACATACAACTGCGACCACTCCTTATATCACATTGAAGATGTTCAAATGTCAAAGTGATGTTTCATTGCTGCACAAATGATAGAAAAATCGGACAGGAAAGGCATCACACAACTGAAACAATCGAGCACAGAAAACATAAAAGCTACACATATTACGACTAAACGGCACGATGACCAACACACAGCTGAACCTGAAAATTAACTTTAACGATGAAAATCCAAGCTTCAGTTGTAAAAAAGTCGAATTGGCAAGTCCCAGCTTTAAAACATGAGTGCCATTGACCAAGTTTCATTAAGATTATGTCAACATTGTGACCTCTAGAGTGTTAACAAGGTTTTTCTTTGATGTGACCCGGTGACCTCGTTTTTGACCCAAGATGACTCAGTTATGAACTTGACCTAGAGTTGATAGAGACATACATTGTGACAAAGTTCCATTAAAATTATGTCAAAAATGTGACCTCTAGAGTGTTAACAAGGTTTTTCTTTTATGTGACCCGGTGACCTATTTTTTTACCCAAGATGACCCAGTTGCGAACTTGACCTAGATTTGATAGAGACATATACATTGTGACCAAGTTGCATTTAGATTATGTCAAAAAAGTGACCTCTAGAGTGTTAACAAGGTTTTTCTTTAATGTGACCCGGTGACCTAGCTTTTGACCCAAGATACATTGTGACCAAGTTTCATTAAGATTATGTCAAAATTGTGACCTCTAGAGTGGTAACAATATTATTCTTTGATGTGACCTAGTGACCTTGTTTTTTACCCAAGATGACCAAGTTGCAAACTTGACCTAGGTTTGATAGAGACATACATTGTGACAAAGTTCCATTAAAATTATGTCAAAAATGTGACCTCTAGAGTGTTAACAATGTTTTTCTTTGATGTGACCTGGTGACCTTGTTTTTGACCCCAGATGACCCAATTACGAACTTGACCTAGATTTGATATAGACGAACATTATGACCAAGTTTAAAAAAGATTAAGTTTAAACTATGAGCTCTAGAGTGTTAACAGTCCAATTGTTGAAGGTGGATGGCGCACGACGGACGACGGACAAATTGGTGATCACCATAGCTCACCTTGAGCACTTAAAGACCTAGTTTCAGCTATAAACAAGCTGAATGACATAGTTGTCTTCCTATACCCGATAGTTCTACACAGACATGACATTCAAATCACCAGATTTGGAGTTAATCAACTAGAATGAACGTCTACCTTTCACATTGTACAACTTGATCTCGTGTAAAACTGAATAAATACACCGACTGTACATGAAGACAAAGCTTGCTTGTTTCTCGTTAATCAGAGGTACGAAACGCACGTATCTCGCTCTGAGACGTTTTGTTACAAGATTGTAGAAATATGATAATATAAAATCTATAAGCTCAGCTGTGCTTTCCCCATAGCCTGATAAGGACATTTATAAAATCTATAATTGATTGTACGAGCCATTTGATAGTAGTATACCATCAACCACTTCACTTGAATCATGACCTTATAAGCCGCTATTTTGGACAAGGTTTTACTGGTGCGTAAGAGTATTTGTAACCCGACAATTTGTCCAGGTCGTGATATCAGTCCAAATCTCATTAAAAGCAGATCATTATTACGCGTCACTACGTTACGCTCGATCTGATGACACTTCGTATAGGGTCATGTCGATGTGAACTTGACTTTATCCAATCAAATAGCTTCTTTCCACGAATCTGAAAGTGCGGTGAAACACAACTGAGGCTACGTGACGTCATTGTGCAACAGAGAGGTCATTTGAACCTCTTCCGGAGTGTAGTCAGATCTCTAAAAGCGTAAAGGAATGGAGCAAATGTTTAGGTCTGATTTTAATGAGATTGTACCTGTCCATGAAAATTTGACTACGATGACGATATTCCTTCACTCACATGTCGAGAAGTTGCTGGTTCCTTGTGGAAGGGTGTGTACTGGTTAGGATATAGACCAGTAGAACTGGTTAGTTGAATATAACTGGAAAATGTTGAGAACCGGCTTTAAACCTAACTTAACATAAATTGACCTTAAAACACAATTACCTGTTAACAATAGATGTCTCCTTTTCAATAAACTGCATCATTGCCAAAATCTTTCAACGCATTTGATTTAAAATCAACCACAAGTATTGTCCAGTCAGGATAAAAATCCAGGGACGCAGCGGTTGAGTCCACTTTAACGATGTTAACCAATTATAAAGGCTTATACTGTACAACAACTATAATTTCAATGCTTTAACTAACATATTTAACTTCGCTCTACCGGTTTAAACAATGGTTTGTGGTTTTTGCGTACACATAAACTGCAACGTCACTGTCACAATATCCTAACTGGACTATATTTAATATTAGACTGATTTTAACGAGACATCCTCTACACTCATGTCGAGAATGAGTACTTTCCATCCAGAATATTATTATTCCTCAACAAAAGTTCACAGTTTTTGCCTGAAATCGACTAAATTGTCTTACTCCTTGGTTATTCTTTAACGTGTCCGGTGTATTTCTCATTGAGTGGAACACAATGGAAAGCGTTTCAGAAATGACCAAGTGCCCCGACCGAGATTCGAACCAGGTACCTCTCGATCCGTATTCAAGAGCGTTACCAACTTTACCCACTATGCCGTCCTGCCTTAAACTTGTAGTTTGTTAGATTTGTTTTGCATGATTATTATGCTTCATAAAACAGACCGTAGGTTTTGGGAAAAACACTCATATGGAAAATAAAAATATACATTGTACATTATAAATGGTTTCTCTTATAGTTTCTTTCATCTTGAGACGTCTGAATATGTAGCCCATGCTAACTAGATTATAGACCACTTCACGAACATTTGATATCATACAACAAAACTCTTCAAATGTCAGAATATTGAACAATCTTGTTGAGTATAAAGCTTCTGTTATCAGTCAATAAGATTGTCTAGATTTGTCCTGGAGGAAGTACTTTTTTATCAAAAATATGAGTTTAAGAAACAAGATACATTTTTGTAGAATAGTATGTATACACGTAACCATGACGTGCAATGCAACAATTCGTGTTTTATCATAACAGTTATTCTTAAAGAGATATTAGAATATAACCTACATTATGAGCCAATGAAAACGCCGCATTTATCGCGGTTAAATGATAATTTAATAACAATTTTCACTTAACAGACTTCGCGTCATGCGTTGGCGCTAATTTCTATCGGCCAATCAGAATGCAGAATGTTATATTCTAAGTTAGTTAGTACATATTAAGTAAATTTTAATGACTAAAAAGGCCTCGCTTCGCTTCGCCCTTTTTAATCATTAAAATTTACTTAATATGTTCTAACTATAACATAGAAAATCGGACAGGAAAGGACGCACTTAACCGAGCACAGAAAACATAACTGAACATAACATACCACAGTTATACGGCACAATGCCCAACACATAACTAAAGGAGGAACTGAAATCACATTCAAAATTGCAAATCTGAGTAAAGTTGCATCCATTACTATAAATCTCCTAATACAGGGCGGATATCGTTAGGATTAATGGTAGCTTGGTAATCACAATATTCTCACGAGGTATTTTAATGGTAGCTTGTCAATCACTATGATCTCAAGAGGTATTTCAATGGTAGCTTGTCAATCACTATGATCTCACGAGGTATTTCAATGATAGCTTGTCAATCACTATGATCTCACGAGGTATTTCAATGGTAGCTTGTCAATCACTATGATCTCAAGAGGTATTTCATATAATCTCTCTTATCACCAAAGTCTCCTCGTAGATTTGTCTAGGTCCAAAAACAACGTCTCAGCCGTCTCCATAGAATACAATGTCATTCTCTCAAGGAACGCCCAAGAAGAACGATCAACAGACTGACTCGTACATATCCCTAAACGTCTATCGGTCTCACAGTTGTCTATGTGGTGTACTCTCAGCGATTTCCGTAGATACATCTCCAACTCTGTGACACACATCGAATGCTTAAACCCCTTTCACAATTGTCGCACGACGAATGTCCGACAATTAAGACTGCTCCACACAATTCCTACGACAATTGTGAAAGGGGTTATAAGATCATCTGGCTGGTCTCACTGAAACCTAAGGCCATTGCACTATATTTATAGGTCACCATAAAAGTTGCCAAAATCGCACATTGGTCTCCTAAGCATTTACTCAGATATGATATCCTCAAGACCTAATGGACACAGTGGCGTGATTGGACTAATTTTTAGTTAGCTTATATGTGTGTAAAGGTTAGTGTCTTACTAAAACAACCAGACGTTCCCAGTTCGAATCCGGCGAGGGGCACTTGGTCATTTTTGGAAAGTAGTTCAGTGTTTCCTGCCAACTAGAGATTATTTGTTGTCTATTTGGAGAGAGTTAGGGTATCGCGTGCAGATTTCATGTTCCAGACAACTGTCTCTTCTCTCGAAGTCGGATAGCATTGGTTACTCTGGTATTGAACCCCGGGTGCATGTGCACTAACGACCGCCTCAGTCTAACGCAAAACACTAATGTTATCACATACCGTGACATTACAATATATCGGCGTGTGAGAGGTGGACCCGGTGGAAGAATCAGATGACCTGGTAGGTAGTACACACTATTTCATAATTCGCTTTCACTTAAAGGTGCTGCCTCAAAGATCGGGCTAAAATTTTTGTATGACGTAATTTTCCTACCTAACCAAGTATTTATACAATAGAAAGCCACTGGTGGTTGCTTTATGAAAGATTTATGGCATAATTATAAGCAATTTAAATCACTCTTGATAATTTGCACTCAGTATTCTTCTGTTTGAAAATATTGCAGAGTTTCCTTCCAAAATGTTATGTGAAATATGTAGTTTTTACAGGAAACTATACCAATATTTCATGAATATTAGACAATTTAATTTTATTTTTGCATTAAACCAATACATGAGGCAGTCCCTTTTAAATCAAAATAAGACAATTAATATAACTCACTAAATGCTGTTTTTGTTGGTATCGATGTACCATCGTACTTACGTGCCAATGGACATGTTTGCTTCGATATTGACATGTTGTCGTATTTTGATAGACATGAAGGGTGTCGTTCTTTTACGTAATAAATTTAAAGTGGACAAAGTTCACAGCGTATAAATCTAATCAATGTATGACACATTGGAAGACTATACAATTCAAATTGTATGACTTATTACGTACAAAAGCATCTGTGATATCCTGTCGCTGAATGACTTATTGGAAGACTACACAATTCAACGTGTATGGCTTATTGCGAAGTTAGCTGATGAAGAAGTGCTGCTCGAAGTAACACGTTCAAAATGATGACGTTATTATTTTATAGAACAGTATAATAGCCAAATGCTTGTGTGAATGCTCTACACGAAGTTGAAATATCAGTTCACCTAATACTCGTTTACACTAACACTCGGATGACCGTGTTTGGTGAGTTCATCAATGGTCAGATGAGACAAACTTGTAAACCTAACCAGAAGATCGTGTTTTAATTGAACGGGAGGTAACTGTATACAGGCGCTCGGCAGCGCATTGCTAAAACTTCTTTAACAATTGTCGTACGACGGACGTGCGATGGGTCTACGATGCAAATTTGGGGACTATCGTGTGTCCGTCGCACGAAGGACTTAAGACATTTCTGCATCGTGCGACCGTCGTGCCACGGAAAACATAATCATGGACCCTCGTCGTAGAGTTTTGGACATGTTCAAAATTTTCTACGGCGGGTCACTGTCGTAGGTCCGTCGTGCGATGTCCTACGTCGTCGCACGACGGACGTGCGATGGACGCACGACGGACGTACGATTTGTTTGTGATTATAAGGTCAAACTATGCACTTAGAACCCCACCACTATCGTGCGATGGACGTGCGATGGACGTGCGATGGACGTGCGATGGACGTGCGATGGACGTGCGATGGACGTGCGATGGACGTACGATGAACGTGCGATGGTCGTGCGATGGTCGCATGACAGTCCTGTGTATATTCACTATTCTACGACAGCCGTGAGTCAATCGCACGACCGTCGTACGACTCTCGTAAACATATATGTCCTTTTTCTAAATGCATATCCTATAGTGCAAATCTAAGATAAAATCATATTCTTAGAGAAATATGTGTACTTTGGAAACAATAAAACCTCTCTATAGCGACACACATTGAGAAACATAACATTACAGAGGTTGTTGCTCTGGAGAGGTAAATGTGTATACATAATATGAACAAATGCACTGCATCAAGTAGGGAATTTCCCATAAGGTCTTTGACACTATAGTCTTTGGCTCCCGGACAGAACCATGTAGAAGGCATAGCGAAAAAATGCTTAGTCATTTATCATTCTTGCTTTAAAGTGCAGATGCGAAAACTTTAAAAGGCTTTTAGTCATTCGGACTAGCAGAAATAAAAATGTTGTCCGAATGAACATTTGTCAGCCCGATCAAAATGAAAATATATCTGTCTGTGGATAACGCACGTTTTTCAATTTGTTTAATTCTAGGTCTACTTAATTCAGGGGTTACTAGTTTACATATAATGAGATATAAACACATATATAACAACTGATATCAAATAGGCCTAATTTGATATTTTAACTTTTTATAATGGGTTGCATGAGCATATCAGACAGTACGTTTGTTCCAGAGAAAAGGCTATTTTCATTTCAATTAATCACATTACGATTAATTATCAAACATCTTTAATCTTAATCACCTTTTCTTGTTAAATAAACTCTGTTGCAAATCATCAAAACATAAAAGATATTGAGACGGATAATTCCGGGTTTTATTGTATCCAATCACAACAACAACAACATTTAATTAGTTTTCGCGACCTTTATCCCGCGAATATTTTTACATATTTTGACGATTTTGGAGGGATTTCTTATTACATCTCGGCGAGGAATTACGAAATGCATTCGTGTTACTTTCTTTACAATAACCCACAACTACGATGTGGAATTATCACCGTCCGGTCCGGATACGTAAAGACCCGAAACGGATTTTATATTAATTGTATTGCAAAGCGAATTAACCGCTTTGCAAAAAGAAGTAACCTGAACATGTGTCGTTTTTATTAGATTTTCTTAAGATTGGTTGATATTTCGCACATTTGAACGATTCCCGCTCGACTTACTTCGTAATCTCAGAGTAATCATGTGTCTCATAACAGTTTGAAGCATCGTTTATGCTCTGAAAATGTTAAAATTGCCTTCCGAAGCGGGCAAACAAATGGCTGCCATTTTTGTTTCTAAAGCTATGGAAAATAGTGTCTTCCATCTAGGAAACGGGTTGCACAGCAACCATGGAAGACTGATTTATTTTTTTTATTTAAAGTTTTTTTGGCATAATACATTTATTCTATAAATATTTAATTATAGTTTTATTCTGGTCTTTTACTATGATTGTTATTTATGTTCCACATTTAAAAAATAAAAATAGAATCAAGAACGGTTATCGATTTCTCGGTATCAAATTCCTGCTACCGGAAGTCGGAAGCAAGAGACCGTCTAACTAGTGACCATAGAGATCCGGTCTGTCAAAAAATAACGGCGTTAGCGAATGCAAAACTACAACAAAAACAACAATCGTGTGTTTTCGCATGTAATCGTTACTGGGATTCCCCTGTCGCTTCGCGACCTTGGGGAATTCCCCTATTAAATTGTTTCTTCTCGAACAACATGTTAATATTGCTTAAGAGAAGTTGTTGCTCAGTGGAGAGCTGCTCTGGAGAGGTTGCATTGTACATACATATGATAGATGCATTCAGCTATAAACTAAGATCTAAGTTGCCTGAATGTTCTCATACACGTATATCAACAACATACTTTCATCACTTAGCAGTATAAAAATATCAACAATCATGTATGTTTTTATTCCATAATTAGTTACCTTTAAATGTATACCTAGTAACGATATACCAGTATATCTAAAGACTATAAACACGATTTATTATTTCATAAATAATTCCAACATTTTATGCACAAGAAAGCCATGATTTGAATTAGGAATCAACAATTCTCTCTTTTATAACAAGTGGACATCCAAAACATCACCGCCTAAAATATGTCGCGTTTGAAAACAGTGTCCACCACAAAATGCATTATTATTATTATATTGATTATGCATACATGTAGTTTAATACTAGTATTATGCAAGTTCCTATTTGCAAAAAATATTATTATTCGAAAATGAAGTTTGGTTCGACGTTTTGATTAAATATATCCAGCTGCTGAAACTTATTTTTGTACGACGGACGTGCGACAAATGTTCATCGTAAGGCTGTCGTGCGTCAATTGTTATGTCGTGCGACCATCGCACGACCGTCGTACGTCCGTCGTGCGACGGACGCACGATAGTTCCCTAATACGCATCGTAGAGGCGTCGCACGTCCGTCGTGCGACAACTGTGACCGCTCCACGAAATTACCTTTTCCAGACGCGAGTCGGTACATTTCGACGTAGATTCGCAAGCGTCGTGCGACGAAGAAATTCCTACGACAATTGTGAAAGGGGTTTAAGTAACGACTTTATTTATAGTAGATAACATATTTGGTGTAATACCAATTTTCAACATGGTCTACATAATAAACATATATACATTAAATACATGATAATATACAAACAAATTTATAAATTAAATGAAACAGTATTAGTTAAACTTAACAATATAGGAGACTCATGTATTGTTTAAAACGTTAACCTATAATTAAGTAGCCTAGTATACATACAAAATCAATAATCAACTGTGAATAAAAGTGCTATTCATTATATACTATATAAAAACGATATTAAGTCAGACAGGGAAAGCAGCACTCAGCTTAACCAGCCGGGCACAGAAAACATATAAGCGGCACAGACACTGTCCAACGTAAAAAATCTAGCAACTACAAAAGCACGGCATCCCGTCCCGAAAGTCTGCCGCCTCAGTCAGTCAAACTAAAACGGAACGAGAGCTAGGTGACAAGAAAATAACAACCGGACATTACACACCACAAGGACAATCTACAACATATATATAATGTACATGCAATTTTGAAAGATACGAAGCAGCCTTGTGCTGGACTACGAAATTGCAGAATGGCACATACAAAATGAACAAAGTTGGCGAAATATTTTTGTATTTTTAACATTGATATATGTATGCATAGATTATTATGTAGTATTGCGTTTCCAATTCAAGAATTGTCTGATAAAAGAACTTGTGTTCTCTGCCTGTCTAATATGTAATGGAATATCATTCCAAATAGATGCACCTGAATAGGAAAAATATTTCTTAAAGAATTCCATGTTTGGATGTGGTACAACCAATTCTTTATTCGTTGTTGATCTTAGTCCAGGATTAGCTTTTAATTCAAATTTATCACTTAGATATTTTGGGACTTTATTTTGCACCGAGTTATACACTAAAACAGCTTTTTTATATGTTATTCTTTCATGAATTGTCATCCAATTTTGCTTAATGAAGAGTTCTTCTGATGGATGGTCATGTGGTTTATCCAGAATTACTCTGGCTGCCATGTTTTGAAAGTTGTAAAGTTTATCTCTGAGGCCTTCGGCACATGGCCCCCAAATTGTACAGCAATAGTCGAGGTGGGCAAGATATAAGCATCGAAGAAAAATTTACGTGAATCTATATTAAGACAATGTTTGATGCATAGTAGTAGGTATAGTAGAGAGTTACATTTATAAGAACATGATCAACTTGCCTTTTCCATGTTAGAGTTTGATCTACAAAGATACCAAGCAGCTTTTCTTCTTTTAAATTTGAAAGCACTTGATTGTTAAGTATTATATTTGAATCATCACATTCAGATATGTCTTTTAACTTTTGGTGAGATGCAGCAACATACATAACTTTAGTTTTTTGGGCATTTGATATCATGGCATTCTGTGTGCACCAAGTTTCAGTAAAGTTAACTTGCTCTTGTAGGGATGTGTTAACATCGCTGAATGTTTTACCTGAAGCAGACAGTGTTGTATCATCAGCGAACATGACGATTTTTGTGTTATTATGTTGATAGAGGGGAAGATCATTTATGTAGATAATGAAAAGTAAGGGTCCTAAAACTGATCCTTGTGGAACTCCCGCATTTATACCCTTGGCATCTGACATCTGACAACTGACCTGATATGCTAACTTTTTGGTAACGGTCTGTTAAATATGATGAGAACCACTTAATTGTTTAAGGGCTTAGCTTATAGCACTCCAATTTCTTGAGTAGTAGTTTATGGTTGATAAGGTCAAATGCTTTAGTGCGATGGACGCACGACGGACGCACGATTTGTTTGTGATTATAAGGTCAAACTAGGCACTTAGAATCCCACCACTATCGTGCGATGGACGTACGATGGTCGTGCGATGGTCGTGCGATGGTCGTGCGGTGGTCGTGCGATGGTCGTGCGACGGTCGCACGACATTATTGTGTATATTAACTATTAAACGACAGCCATGAGTCAATTGCACGACCGTCGTACGACGCTCGTAAACATATATGTCATTTTTCAAAAGTCATACCCTATAGTGCAAATCTAAGATAAAATCCACTGGCACCAGAACACCAAACTGTGGTTTAAATTATGTCAAAATAAGTTTTAAACCTAATCAAGCCAAACACAAACTCAAAAACGCAGATTTATTGACACGGCCCCTTTGTAGTTTGTCTATATAATTACACATGGTAATGAAGCCGATTCGCTGTACCACTCGTTTTTGAACTCGTATTTTCAATACGCGCCGATAAATCGTCTCAGTATTAATACAGTTCGACAGATAAATGATTTATCTTTAAGATGCAACCGAAAATCTAACTGTTTTAAAAGACTACGACTCACCACAGCTTTGATAAGTGAGTGATTTGTCGATCCGTCAAAATTATTGCAAAATCTTTCACTGTAAACTTCCGGTTATTGTTGTACGGTCGATCTGATTGGCTGCTCATTTCCAACTGATTACCGGGAGGGAAACTTAAAAGTCCAATTAATTAGGATTTTTTTTCTCACGCGGTATCTGACAGCTTCTGTTTCATAAAGTCATGAATGAAACAATATCTCAATTTACTCAGATATCAAAATTTGTACAATATGGTAATGGAATACACGAATTGACATATTGCGGGAAATCTACGCGGAAAATTTGGACCAATCAAATAACAGGTTACGTTGTTGTTGTTGTTGTACCGGAAGTTAAGAGTGAAAGAAAATTACAGAAACGTCAAAGGCAAGGAAAAAAGCAGTATTACTTGATAAATACGACACGTCGTACCGGATTTTCGGTTGCATCTTAACGATAAATCATTTATCTGTCGAACTGTATAAAAACTTTGACGATTTATCGGCGCGTATGGAAAATACGAGTACGAAAACGAGTGGTACCGCGAATCGGCTTCATTACCATGTGTAATATATAGACAAACTACGAACGGGCCCTGTCAATAATCTGCGTTTTTGAGTTTGATTAGGTTTAAAACTTATTTTGACAACATTTAAATCACAGTTTGGTGTTCTGGTGCCAGTGATAAAATCATATTCTTAGACAAATATGTATACTTTGGAAACAATAAAATCTCTCTATAGCGACACACATTGAGAAACATAACATTACAGAGGTTGTTGCTCTGGAGAGGTAAATGTGTATACATATTTTTAAAAATTGTTTCTTCTCGCACAACATGTTATTATTGCTTAAGAGAGGTTGTTGCTCAGTGGAGGACTGCTCTAGAGAGGTTGCATTGTACATACATATGATAGATGCATTCAGCTATAAATTAAGATCTCGAAGTTGCCTGAATGTTCCCATACATGCATATCAACAACATACTTTCATCTTTTAGCAGGTTATAAAAATATCAACAATCATGTATGTTTTTATTCCATAATTAGTTACATTTAAATGTATACTTAGTAACAATATATCAGTATATCTAAAGACTTTAAACACGATTTATTAATTCATACATAATTCCAACATTTTATGCACAAGAAAGCCATGATTTGAATCAGGAATCAACTCTTCTCTTTTTTATAACAAGTGGACATCGAAAATATCTCGAAACAAACACCGCCTAAAATATGCCGCGTCTGACACCAGTGGACAGCAAAATGCATTCTTATTATTATATTGATTATACATACATGTTGTTTAATACTAGTATTTAAGTTCCTATTTGCAAAAAAATATTATTATTCGAAAATTAAAATCGAGTTTGGTTCGACGTTTTGATTAAATGTATCCAGCTGCTGAAACTTATTTTTTAAACCAGCTAATAGTTCGACCGATGAATGCTACACGGACGTGCGACAACTGTTCATCGTAAGGCTGTCGTGCGTCAATTGTTATGTGACGGACGCACGATAGTTCACTAATACGCATCGTAGAGGCGTCGCACGTCCGTCGTGCGACAATTGTGACCGCTCCACGAAATTACCCTTTCCAGACGCAAGTTGGTACATTTCGACGTAGATTCGCAAGCGTCGTGCGACGAAGAAATTCCTACGACAGTTGTGAAAGGGGTTTTAGGCAACGCACCCGATGTAAAAGACAGATGCCAAATGTACGACCCAGTGTTCAATTATATAGTATTATCCAATAATAAAAAGTTAGACAGGACAAATGCGAGTGTCAGTGTGTTTATTGTTTGATCATTATGCTTCTCTTATCTACCAAAATAACCTAAAAGTTTTTGAAACATTCGTAACATGATTAATTTAAATGGAGATAGAACTAAAACAATTTGATGAGTCAACATGCCTGACTGTCCCTTAACGATTTATGTTCTGTAATAAATCTCGGGTAACCAAGACAAACATTGAAGCGTGTTTGAGTCTCTGATGTTGTTAATGCAGAATGTCAAGAGACAAAGTGCGCAAATATCGAAGCCGGTATATAAGAGCCGGCATGTGCGCAGTACTGCATGATTCCCCTGGCGTGAGGTAGTTGACACTAGACTTCAAGGATACCTCTTTACTTATTAACAACCGAAAACATGGATTTTAAAATACAATTAGGTAAGTAGTCTTCCAAAAAATATAATTATAATTAATTCAATTTAAATTTATTACAAATGAACGTGTATACATATTTCCGGGTGAATTGAAGCAATGTAAATTGCTTTGCTTATTTGGTAAAATGTCATGATAATATTTAAGCATAATATAGTAATTATATTGAATTGAATTAAACATAAATATTATAACTTTTAGCACAACAAGAAATATGCATATCCGCATTTTAATAATCTACTTAAGTTTTCATACCTGTGATTGTAAAATAATTTCTCAAATAAATTGAAACGAGATTGACCAAGTATTAATAAAACAATAATATACCAGATTAATATTGCACCATTTTCATGCACACGTTCATAAGAGCCACAAGAGCGCAGGTGCATCCTCTACCAGTGCATGATCTGACCTAAAGGACAGACTGAGAGAAACGCCCCTGAAGGGAGAGAGAGATATTAGATACAGTCATGTGCGGCTTTGCAGGAGTGCACCTAGCTCTTATTTCGAATAGACAGTAAAGTTCTTTAATGTGCCCGGTGTATAACACCGATACACAGCTTACTGGCACCTTTAACCAGATACTTTATAGTCCGTACGGTCATATATAGCGGGAAATACTACACATGTAATTTCCGAAATGTCCAGTTCGCATGCCTGAGATTTAACCCACGACCTTTGGATAGACAGCCCAGTGCGTTACCACTGAGCTGTCGGCGAGTACTGACGAGTAGAGGTCGGAGAAAGTAGCAAGATCGGCAATGAGAACGTACCATTATTTAGATCAGTTGGTCACTCGTTTACCAATACGGGTGTCTCAGGATCAAAGCAACGGGCATGCATGGTCCCTATGATAATTTATGTACATTTTGCCGAGTTAAGGTATTTCTTTGTGGCTAGAAAATATCAGCCAAGATTTTTTTGGAAAAATTTGAATTGAATTCGCATGCTTCATAGAATGCATGTAGATTCAAAATATGTTATACATAGATGTATAATGACATTAATAGTTAAATAAGAAACAATTATTACTTTAAAAGTTTGAATATAAAACTCAAAACAGCTCTTATATTCAAAAGTGTTCAATTTTTGTGCACACTCCCAGACAATATTAGCAAACAGATTCCCAATATAACACAATATTTCACTAGTTCAAACTATCCAGGTGCTCAGGATGAAGTAACCATGTTTTAACTTACTTACGTAACCTGAATTTTGAAACCATTCCTGATAGAGGCAAACACTGCTTTTTTGGTGTGGAAGTATTTGTTTAAACTTTGTAATTTAACATGGTATCATGTTTGATACATAAAAATATCGAACCAACCATATGTCACGGTGCTTTTATAGGAGTTATCTGCGCTTAAACGGTATTTTGTTTTAAAATGTGCATTTCATGCACCTATCAATATTTTGCTCCAGGGGGGAGCGGCAGACCCAGGGGAATTCTTTCTTTGGGGTCTAATTCCCCACGCTAGAGTCAAAAAGTTTGTCTAGAGCTCCACGGTGGAGACGCTTTGTGTATAAAATGGCCAGCCATCTTTAATCGTTGATCTGCTTTTTTGCGGCGTCTAACTTCTCCTATGCCGGGATCTACAAGTATCATTGTGAAAATATTCGTTAATGTGATTCCATACTCTTCAGTTGAGCGGAAGATTACAAATCGGTGTAAATAAGACTTATTGAAAGCGTCTGACTAACATTATGAAATAGTGTGAAAAACTTCAAATTGATGTGTCAGCATGTTCTCATGTCTTAAATCGCGAATTTAGTGTATAGTTATTACTATATTATACTATAATAAGCTTGCAAAATAAAGCTACAGCTGAAATTTTATGTGCCATTTATTCCAAACGTTGAAACACCAACACTCGCGAATACTAGCTACAACGTATGAGAAACGTTATAATGTTATAATGCGCCCACACAAATTTATCAAATAAAAGTTTTTATATTTGTTTAGCAAGAATCCCGACTACTTTAGAGGAAGGTTCTTGTGTAGACTAGCTAATGTAAAAGAGCATGGGCTCATCTTTAAATATGCACATTTTTCAAAAACAAATTATCGCGAAAACTGGATACAACGTATTCAAAACGTTGATGTATTTTGTAAACTCTCCTGATTTTCGACATTTCCGAAATCACTAAAATGTCAATTACAAAAATCTAGCCGAGCAACAGCCATGAAATTTGGGATAAAACTTCTATTATAGTTACGCTACTGGTTGCATTTACGAAAACAGTATGTTGTTCTTAAAAATGAAAAATCACATATTTTAAAATATCATTAAAAAATACATAGAACATGCATAGTCCAAAACAAACGTTATCATGTGATACCGTCTATACGAAATTTCGTGCATGCCAAGTTTCATGTAATTTAATGCCAAACTTTTTCGGTGAAATGCAAATAACAGTTTTTAGAGGGGTTCCCGACAATCTAAAATATCTTGAAAACTAGCCGAGCTAAACTGTAATGGCATTGCACAATCACTATCATGAGTGTGTTCTTCATAAAAATCAGGTGTTTGATACCTCTTGTACAGAACAATTTAAGAGTTGGGAACCACCTTAAAACATAAACATAACATTTCCTTAAACTTAAATCTATTCGTGATTTACAAACGAACATTGCGCAAATATATCAACAATTAAAATCTTTATTACCTTGCAATTATACATAATCACTGTCACGGATTGTTTCAAATAATGTTATAACGTCATGACGTCAACGTCAAACTAGCATAATTATCATTATTTTCAAAATGCTCCCCAACAAACGCTACGCATAAATGATGTGGCTATTTCTTATTATCATAAACATATCTGTATCACAAACATGAATATCTTTTCAAAATTGTTTGTACCTCTCGCTGAATTTATTAGAATCCCCGGATCATTTATCACATATTTTCCCAAACGGTGAAAGACGGCTAATTCCATTACAGCCAAGCCTGGACTATTATGAATTATGGACTGCAGTCGATCCATTCCAACCCAACAAAAACACCATGTCCACCCGTGTCTTAACCGTAGGTGTAATTGATACTTCTCAAAACAACTGAACATTTGAAATGAATTCAAATGTATTTGTAGATGCATATAATGACTGGGTGCAGGACGTCATAGCCGTGAGATGCTCCGCAAGTTTCACGTCAACGTCTCTGACAGTGAGAGTCGAAACTCTGGTGCGACGTGTTCTTTTAAATTACTTTGTTATTTTACAAGATATTGCTGTCAAATTAAGGGACAAACATCACGAACAATACATTTCAAGACATGATGAATCTTATACTCCAATCACACGACTCTCGAATCAGCCGGAATGGGCCCTAATGAGTCGGGCTGAAGAAAGAATAAACATTCGAAACACATTCCGAATGATAACTCGAATTGACCCAAATTATTTCAGCTTTGTCAAAATGCCGTTGGAATACTTCAAATACCATTCAAATACAATTCTTATACACTTCGAGTCTGCCTGGAATGATAGCGGAGATCGTGCACGCATAAGTTTTCATAATACGGTAAACACAAGCATCGGACCGTTTTGCACGGGATTATGCACGGGTTGTTCACGGGTAGTGTGTTTTATATCAGTACCTATAATGGCTTTAAGTAATGTTTCGAATATAGTCAGAATGCCGTAAGAATATTTAAAATGTAATCAGAATGTCGGAAGAATACACTTCGGTAGCCGTTCGATATTTCACCCGACTTCGAATGTATCTCGAAAGTTTTGAACATGCGCAAAACATTCGAAGTGGACACAGGAATGGGCCGGAATATATCGAATGCACTACGAGTTGACTCAGACAGTGGTTTCGAATGCATTTCGGCTCATTCCGACGCCGTGTGATCTGAACAGTATCAATAAATACAGCGAGTTTTGAATAACAGTTTATTCGCTTTTATTTTAATATGTTTTTTATTTCAAACGAAATAGGTTTAGAGCATGTTAAAATATTCAAACTGGCCCGAACATATGGAATGTACTCGGAATGCAGACGGAATACATTTCTAACATACAAGAATGTACCACGAATTGCTATTCCTACGGCATTCCGGCTCATTCCGACTCTCGTGTGATTAGGGTATTATGTAAATTATGCTATTTACAAAGGAGATACGGTGACTGAATGATGACGAACGTAATAACATTACGTTTAAAATTTAAACTGCTCCGTAACGCGATACATGCGTTCACATAGCAATGTTAACTAACGCATATGTTAACTCCGCACATTCAAAATGCATAAGAGATCATTCTCCATATGGTATGAATTAAACTGTAGCCAATATTCAACTAAAGGTTTAGGAGCTGTGCACGAACTTTACCGATGATCCCCGTAAAAGCCGGTATATTTCCATTGACCCGTAATCATAAGGCTTGTCAAATTCCCGTCTGTCGGGAATCGTCTCGTGATTGCCAGCCACTTCCCCCCTGGGGCAAAATATTGATACTGGTGCATCAATGGAAGATTACTCCTAAATAGGCACCGTGACATATGGTTGGTTTGACATTTTTCTGTTTCCGACATGATACCATGTTCAATTACAAAGTGTTAAAAAAGTATGACCTGCAGATAATTTTTCTTATTTAATGCTAACTGATGAGATATGGAGTTCTATCAGTGAAATAAAACCTATATCAGTCACTGGTTATCACCTACAATGTGACTGATATAAGCTCCGCCCCCTCACAGGGACTACTTTTATTTACCAAAATCTCAACACTAAAATGTCTGTAACTTTTTTATTACTGAACGGAAACATGTCATGTGGGGGGTTTTATTCTTAGTTAGACCATTTCCTACAAGTTGGTGTATGATTTAATGCAAAATTCTCAAAAAAGTCGTTTTCACCTATTCACCATAATCCAAGATGGCGGATTTTGAAGTGAAAAATATGAATGGAATAACATATTCATACGTAGCCTAACTACAGTGGTAATTTGGCATAAATAGTACCAGTTTTGACACCATAAAAGCATTAAATAAATAGAATATTTGTTT
The DNA here is from genome assembly GCA_947247005.1 of Spisula solida. Taxonomy (NCBI): domain Eukaryota; kingdom Metazoa; phylum Mollusca; class Bivalvia; order Venerida; family Mactridae; genus Spisula; species Spisula solida. The sequence goes on along the minus strand of OX365944.1, from coordinate 34,563,305 downwards.
GTTTTGATTGAATATGGTTAATATCTCGTCGTGTAGTGATAAAATTTTAATATTTTCACTCGCGCTACGCGCTCTTGAAAATATTGAATTTTATCACTACACGATGAGATATAAACCATATTCAATCAAAACAAACAAATATCCTCTATATAATTCTGTTTTTAACGTGGTGCTATTCATAAACAAAGTTCCATTATTGAGTAATTTAATTGTGAAAGGGGGATTTAGCTTTCATTCTCCATTATGCAGGAATTGTATCCTAGTTTCGGTGGAAAAGAGTGCAATAACTGCAATTCAGTACTCGAAAAGCGTTTGATTACTGTAAAAAGATTATTTTAAGTAAGACAGGGAAGGCAACATTCAACTTAACCAGCCAAGTACAGAGAAACATTAAAAACACACAATGCCCAACTGAACCAACCGGGCACAGGAAACATAAAACACATACAAGGCACAGTGCCAAACTAAACAAGCAAAGATTCGCCCAAGTCCCAGCTGTCGAAAAGTATAATAAATTATTACTAGCTGAATGACCCAGTTTCCACAGTAAATCGACTATAATGCATAGTCTTAGCTGTAAGAAATCCTAAAACGAACAAGTGCCCAACACACTGCCGACGAAGTAAATTAATCAGCCCTTGTCCCAACTGTTAAAAAGCCGAATAGAAAAGTCTTAGCAAACAAAAGGCGGAATGCCTACGCTGAATGACCTATTTACAACAGTAAGACTGGTGAACTACATAGTTTTAGCTGCCTTTAGCCACAAAAGTAGTAACAGTATTAAAACATTGAAAGGCCCGGTTTCGGCAACAAAAAATCTGAAAGCCCTAGCCGGATGACATAGTTTAAATACGTAAAATGCACAGGGTATTGACGCATATTATTTTATGCGTGTGCGACCACCTTATATCTCATATACGAATAAAGGGAAATAACGCTACCTTGATAGTGGTCTTTGATTACAACTTGGAACACACACATTTACAAAGATTTTGAGAAATCTTGCTTGTTATTCGATAGAAATATGATTTATCTGCATGCAACACAAATCCTCGAGTCTAAAATAAGTCGGAAATCCACACAAATGTCACAAAATCACGTCAATTTTTGCCGATGTCAGTTGGTCCGGCCACATGAAGAACGACCCATTCTCGGTCTTTCTCCACTAATAACTCGTAATTATTTCGTGAAACGTAAGTACAATGGTATAGTTCGTGTTATAAACCAACATCTTTGTAGTATTTTGTGTTTTGCAATTGTGACAACAACTTTAACTTGCATAAATAAGTAAGTCGTCTATTGGAAGTATGCTTTTTGGTAAAGCTCTATTGTGTTAATTTTTATACAACTTTCTTAAATTCTGCGACAAAAATGCGAAATAATAAAAAAGTGTTACTATGTTAACCATAGATATGCCAATGGACTAACATTTCACGAAAGAAATAGTAAACACAAGTTGAAATTAGAGGAAAAACGGCGAGGGAGTGTCGTGCTTTATTTGACGGCGGCAAAAATTGACGTGATTCTGTGATAGTTTTGTTAATTTCTCGCTTAATTTAGATCTGACGATCATTTTGTTGGGTGTTGCTTGCAGATATCATATTTCTATCGAATAGCAAGAGGATTTTCTCCATATCTTTGTTTATGTGTGTTTATTACGCTGAAATCAAAGACAACTACAATGTAGCGTTATTTCCTTTTATTCGTATATGAGATATAAGGCGGTCACACACGCATAAAATAATATGCGTCAATACCCTGTGGTAAAATGTCTTAGCTGAATGCCCTAGCCAAAACAAATCGAGCTATACCCAAGTGAACAACTCCGCCATAAGACCGCTGTGGACACTCCAGCCGGATGACCTAGTTTAAATAAATAAAATATTATGGTAGAATAAGTAACATGACGTAATTGAACAAGTCGAGATATGACGTAATGAACAACTATGTTAAATAACCTCAGGGGACGATAGGGCACAAGGAACTCAAACACCCGCAACAGAAATTTACATAACTCCACAGCTGTACATCAACCCCTGAACGAACCAGGTAGGAACCGAATCGCGCTGCACTGGGTGTTGTTTGTTGACCACGCCTTCGGTAACAAAGTACATACAGAACAAACACTCGGATATCGATTTAATCTCGAGCATTTCAGTTTTGTATCTATATCTATTGTTTTGTACTATGTAGTTACGTGTAGTATACTTCTACCACATATTTTAGGAGATGTACAAGTCCATTGGTTACACGTGTTGAGAGGGAAATATCGTGTACTGCATAAGTCATGTAAGGCTTGGTGTACATTTCGTGAAATCTAAATTTATACACCAAAATGAATGTACTGTCAAATTGCACCTTTACGGGCTCTCCAACAGGTTGCGACATGAACTGGTTATTGCTTCAAGCACACTTGTACAATCAGGATATGTTCGTTTTTTACTGTGACAACACCTGAATAAAATACAACACCGTCTTACAACTGGTACTTTTCTTACAGTGTTGTTTATGATGTATGTATGTTTATTTCTTTCATTAATAACAACTCTACAGCGCGTTACATTTATATACAATGAATATGATAATTGTTTATACCATCCATCGCTTCACATTTCAGGACTAATTTGTGTGACAGTATTGCTAGTCGGTTGTTATGGGGCTAGTAATACAACGACAAATATAACATCAACAACATCAACAACAAAAACAACAACAACAACAAAGCCGTTAGTAGGAGCAGGTAAGCTTGAAGAAGACAATATGCATATTTATCGCACACCTGTGCCCTTTTTCGCAGTTTCGTAAAATTGGTATTGCATAGTGATAATACACAGTGTCTATTAAATATGCAAATGAACCAAATCACAAGAAATATTCCTACGCCAAAAGTAAATAAAAACAAAACATTCTGTTCATTTTATAATAAATATCATTAATTGCATGTAACAAATTCTCTTTAAATATGCTTGATTATTGCATACACGTTAATACAATCGTCATTTGTAGAAGTGAACTTAATTTTTCGTGTATAATTAAAACCGCATTAGTCCATTATTTGTTCTTGTTTACCTTATAATTTTATACAGGTCAGTTGAAACAAGATATTTTGTGTCTTTGGTAAGGGTGTGTGATAAATAGAATATCAAATTCGTGTTGGATTAGTATTGAATTTACGGAACTCGTTGAGTAAAAATATTATGAAGCTCCTCTATATTATTTTATTCAAATCGTTCCATACATGCAATACTAACACAAAACTCACTCAATATCAAAAAAGTTATTTTTACCCATATTTTTACTTGTTAAGGGAGACCGCTTGTCAAAAAATACCAAGTTTCGCTGTTACAATGGATAATCTTCATGAATAGAGAATTTTACTGCACTCAACCAACTGCGTGAATTAGTAAACGATGTTATATTGGTTATGCAGAGAAAAAGTGTGTGTCAGAAAAATATCCGTTTTCTGATTGAAAACGCCAGAAGAGAATTCTTAGTTCATTTTTAATTTCTAAAGGATAATATTGAAAGATAGATTTATTCAGGTTTATATTATTTACCTAATCTGTATTTGAGCAATCATAATATAATATTGGTCATACTTAACCCCCTATTGACTTAAGTCACTGACCTTTTGTGTATGTATTGTCTACTTTATAGTTAAAATGGAAATTACCATTATGCCTTTGTGTGAAACTGTGTTCATTTTGTATGTTCCCATCTGCAATTTCGTTGTCTAACAAAAGTGCATTATACAGTGTATCGGTTGAGTGTTGTTTGTATAGAAGACGTACAAAAAAAAGAGAAAATACATCAGGGAGAAATAGAATACGTATACTAATGTATACGCTGGTTAGACTTTTGAGAAAGAAGTTATAAGAATACATACTTGTATCCGTACATTTGATTGCATGCTAACTGTTGTTCAAGGTTCGATTCAAATTAAGTATCAGTACATGTATCAACATACATGTATGAAGAAGAACAAACTGTTCATGATGCTGTTTTTTTTCAAATTTCACCTTTTGTGTGATATATTTCAGTATCGGGATCAGGATCAGGATCAGGATCAGGATCAGGTGTAACAGCAGTATCTACAACAACTCCAGTAAGATTGTTGTCCATGCAAAAATTGATAAACTAGTTAAAAAGTTATACTATGAAATGTATACTACGGTGTCCAGTCAGTCATTGAGGTGCATACAACAGAAATGACAATGTTATTCTAACCAAGAAGAAAGAAAGGGATTTCACGCCCCATGGATTTATTTTCTTATTTATGGACGGATTTTTAAGATATTGATTTCAAATTAAAGACGAAGCTCTCTAGTGTCTGATTATGCAAATATATGTAAGATAACACCAGTATTAATTAAATGCTAAAAAAACTGCACCTCAGTGACTGTGTGGTCAATTTCCCGTGTTATGATCCTTTCTAAGATAATTATTTTTATAAAAAGAATATTTTTTTGTTTACTCTTTTTGAATGATACAGTTACCTGTGGTTTTACATTGTTGTTTCCTAACAATCACTCCTTTAATAGTACTTAATACACAAACATATTTTAACTTGTGTTTTTCTTCGATGTTTTTTCTCATTGTTCATTTATTGAGTTTACACATGTTATATGTATTTTAGGCACCAATTACTTGCTTTAGCGAGACGTGTCACGGTAATTGCAGCACGTTCAACCAGACTAAAACATGCCCCTCAAACACAACAAAAGGATGCAAGGTAACGTAGAAAGTGTACAACTAATACTGTCTTACTGAAACTTTACGGTTAATCACTGTGCTGTACGGTTTGTAATAAATATATATCTTATTTATGCACATTGATTTCATTTATTAGCTGTTATGACTCCCGTACTGAATGCCTCGTCGTCAACCATGTCTTGTTTTCTGTAAAATGCTGAGCATTGGCGATGTTAGCATCAAAATAATGAATGTGTAGCTGAGCTTTATTAGAATAAAACACAGACACTATTACTTCGGTTTTCTGTAAACCGCATACTCGGTAAATATTACGAATACGAAATAAGTATACTACAAGCACAAATCAAATGAACCGATGATACAAGATTTGTACTCGGAATTTGGTATATTTTCATAAGAACCACCAACATGTAATACATGTACACTTAACACATCATATAAGTGTGCACGTATTTTTCGCGTATAACCTTTTCATTTATGAATATTTTTGCATGAATTTTTGTGTATATGCTATTGAATAAACCAAAATTAGATTAATAAAGTTTTTTCTTCATAATTAAATACAGCGGATCACTGAACCATGAAACCTCAAAACACGTAAAATGCACGAGCAATTTACGCGTATGTACACTTTATTTTTATTTCTGGTCAATTGGAATAGTAGATATATCGTTACATTTAAAAAACACAACATTATGCGATTTTCACTCAACAGCATACAGCTTGAATTTCATGGTCAAAGGGAGGTAACTCTTCACAGATTGTATTTTAAGGCAAAAGTGGGTAATTATAAACCTAAGTTGGGCTTTATTTTATCATTGTTTTCTTTATTTCTGTCTCCGTGATAAGTACATAGATTTGAACACAAAAGTGATCAGCAAAAAGGGCACATGGCTGCATTAACAACCTGATAAACACCCGATGAATACACGACAAAAACGTGTGAAATTAGCTTTTGCTAATGTCATCATTTGTTTACTATGTTTGTGTAAATTGTTATCAGACTGTAATAAAATCAATTGAATTGTGATTCTTGGTATCCAAGCTGCATATGTTGAAAATTTCAACAAGATCAAACACTTGTTGACCGAGTAAATATATACATGCACACTTTTAATATTTGTTTAGTGTATATTCATGCATGAAGATCAGGATCATGTTGATATCGCTCCTGACTAAACATGTACTAGTGTTTGATATTACATAGGATATATATTTTGATATTTCAGACGGAGATTGGAGCAAAGGGTGACTACACCTTTAGTTGCAGTGCTGTGGCTTGTACGACTACTACTACCACGTGCTGTTTCAAAACAAATTGCAATACGTATGCTGCAGCCCAATCCAAGTCAAAGGCAACAACAATGTTCGGAAACCTGGTGGCAATAACACTGGCCGTGATGTTAGCTATTCGTGTGTAACTGGTAGTGTAACTTGTGACACCTGTACCCAACTCATCATGACATCATATACTTCAAATAGACAAACATTCATACGATCTAATGCCATCCTTTTTTGTTTATGTTTATGTTTCAATATCATGGCATGAAGTAAAAATTTAGATTACTACCAAACAATAATACTATCCCAAGTTTCCTCTAATTGATCCTCATAGATTGCAAATAATGTGTACAGGAGACCGAATGTTTGGAACTTTACCACCATTTGTTCCTAATTAAGCAATAAGAATTCAGTGCAAAGTCCTTTGATAGTTAGCCGACGATAACACGAAGTACTGTGTTGATAACCATTTGAATAATTATACTTAGTTTAAATTATTGTGATAGTGAACGTGCTAGTACAGTGTGTGTATTGCTGTGGAGTGTCCAGTTAACGCGTAAAAACCATCTGTTTTGGCTTTAGTTATTTTTCCGACCTGAATTGAACCTTTTTCTATATGAAGCACAGCCTTCCGACGTTGGTGACGAATTTTCGTTTTAAACGCATGATAAGTACATACTGATACACGTATATTAAACACGTGGCAAGGACACACTGATACACATAGTCAAATAGAAGTGTGTAATGAAGCTGTAAGGCAGACAACATACAATCACTATGACATTTGACTTTGAAACATTTAGTGGAGTCATGCCGCATGTTTTACAAAATCCGTCCAAATCTTTTCTATTTTTTTATTTAATATATTTGCTTCTTTCAATAAAACATTTTCTCTTAGAAGTTATTGTTGTTGTGGTCTGGTAGATTAGATTCACTAGTTAGCCTTAATTGTCCATTAAAAAGGAGTGGTAATCTTTGACATGATGCACATAGTTGGACATGCGGACCAGTCTACCAAGTCTTATTATATCATTTTCACATGTAACATTCACCCGCAATCAAAACATTATACAGAAGAAAATGAAGGTTTAAAAGCAGATGAGTACTTCTACCGTAAGGGTTACGAAGAATATTTCAAGCATTCAGTTAGTCCACGGTGGCACGAGAAGCTTCGGGTTATTTCGCCCAAAGGAAATACTATTTAACAGCCATGGGCTATTGTACACGCACATTGAAATTGCAACTTGTACGCCTAAATTTATGTGTAACTACACGAACCGTCTATGTCCTCGTACGCATTGTTACGGATTTTTCCTTCTCCCCGACCTTTTCTAGCACAATTTAACAGCCGATTCTTGTCTATATTTAGAACGGTTATCGTAAGCGCACTATACTAGTATATGATTTTATTAGCGGGAAGTATCATGAAGATGGTCGAGGTATAATCTACAAACACAAATCTAAAGGACCGATATTGCACGCTTTGCTTGTGGACATTGATATATTCAAAGCAAGGACAGCGTAAATTCTTCATGCAAAACTGTTGGAATCATGTTAATATCTTCGTACTACACAAACTTCAACGGTATCCTCAAACTAAAATTCCTAAAACATAATTATAATACATATACATGGAACAACGCTGTCGTTCGTTTGTCGTTCGTTGTTCTTCACGCTGCTAGGCCGCTAGGCCGCCAACTTCACGCTGCTAGGCTGCTAGGCCGTTAGGCCGCCAACTTCACGCTGCTAGGCTGCTAGGTCGCTAGGCCGCCAACTTCACGCTGCTAGGCCGCCAACTTCACACTGCTAGGCCGCCAACTTCACGCTGCTAGGCTGCTAGGCTGTTAGGCCGCCAACTTCACGCTGCTAGGCTGCTAGGCTGCTAGGCTGCTAGGCCGCCAACTTCACGCTAGTAGGCCGCCAACTTCACGCTGCTAGGCCGCCAACTTCACGCTGCTAGGCTGCTAGGCCGTTAGGCCGCCAACATCACGCTGCTAGGCTGCTAGGCCGCCAACTTCACGCTGCTAGGCTGCTAGGCCGTTAGGTCGCCAACTTCACGCTGCTAGGCTGCTAGGCCGCTAGGCCGCCAACTTGACGCTGCTAGGCCGCTAGCCTGTCAACTTCACGAACATCTAAATTCTTTAATACATAACACGTCATTGTTTCGGTGATTAGAACATTCAGTTCTGACGGGGTTATAAAACCCAATTCCTTGAAATTTCAAGTGGAAAATGTCTCATGTTTATCGGGTAGCCTAGTATAAAATTCTGATACACATTGATAACCGGATCCACTGATAAAGACATGCACACACACACCTCACACAAATACATCATACATTTAAGTCAAGGAGTAACCTGGACGACAATAATTGCCAAATTTATCAACTTTTCTGTTTATGACGGGGTTAATAAATGGGCTGCATGACGTAGCTAAAAATTAAAAAAACACTTTTCTGTTCATGTTTAGTCCTTACAGAAACTTCTGTCACAGTGCTTGGAAAAGGTGGTATGCCTTGACAAAATGGAACTAAAATCTTTTTTTTTTTAGTTTAAAGGTATTGTATACATGTAGTTGAATGAGTGAATGCGTTTCATCTTAAATATTTTGAGATTTTGGCATAGTTGACAAAGCGAAAGTAGAGTAGGGTTAAACTCACATTTGATCGGTTCGCGCGTCTGTAAAAAATTGTCGACCGCCTTTGATAAACAAACTCTTTCTTATATTAAACATGACCCCCTGTTTTTTTGGTCTTATTTTGTAGCTGAAACATACTGCCTTTCAATGATATAGGTCTGTCAACTGGCCATAGACTTTAACATGATATAATCTGGGGCTGACAATTGTCACTTTACATTGAGCTAAAGAACAATTTTATTTTTCTAATAAAGTGGTTTGTGACCTTAAAGACACGGATAAGTAGCAAAATAAATTATTTAAGTAAACCAATTTACATATTTGGAGAAAAATATATAGCAATATTGAAACTGTTGACAGTTTCTGGAACTACTTGAATGCGGTAATTGAATGCGGATACTTTAATGTGGATTATTTTGATTAAAGGCGTTTACTTGATAATAAAAAATAGGCAATGCTACCTTTGAGAGGCTTCGCCTAACAAAAACATATTCGTATAATTATATATCATAACATTTATTCTTTGGATGTTTGTGGTATCACATGGTATCACATGGTATATTGAACGCAATGGGATCATCAGTGAGCGGTTCGTTGTTAGTTGGTCTATTTCATAAGAGATACAAATGTAGCCACTTTCATTACCTTGAAGATGTTCAAATAGCAAAGTGATGTTTCATTGCTGCACAAAATATAGTAAAACAGGGAAGGCAGCACTCAAACAACCGAGCACAGAAAACACAAAAAACAACACGGACTACAATAACACGGCACAATGCCCAACACATAACTGAACAAGAAAATGAACTTTACCGCTGAAAGTCCAAGTCCCAGCTGTCAAAAAACTTAAAGACCTTGTATCAGCTATAAAAAAGTGACTGACCTAGCTGTTTAAATACCAGATAGTTCCATACATGGCATTTAAATCACCAGATTTGGAGTTAATCAACTAGAATGAACGTCTACCTTTCACATTGTACAACTTGATCTTGGGTAAAACTGTACAAATATACACAGTCTGTACATGCAGACAAAGTTTGCTTGTTTATCATTAATCAGCGGAACAAAACGCACGTATCTCGCTCTGAGATGTTTTGTTACAAGATTGTAGAAATACATGTATGATTATATAAAATCTATAAGCTCAGCTGTGCTTTCCCCATAGTCAGATAAGGGCATTTATAATATCTATAATTGGTTGTACGAGCCATTTGATAGTACTCAGTAGTGTCTGATTTATTTTAACCATGACCTCCAAAGCTGCATTTTATGGCAAGTTGTTACTGGTTGATTAGAGTATTTGTAACCCGACAATTTGGATTCATCCGGGTTAGATTCCACGGCGTCGCAGCTCATACCCGTCTCAATCTCATTAAAATCAGACCCTTATTTACGCTTCACTACTTTACGCTGATGAAGAACATGACGGCACTATTGATAGGGCCATGTCGATGTGAACTTTACTTTGTCCAATCGAATTGCTTCTTTCCACAACTATAAAGTGCGGTGAAATACAACTGAGGCTACGTGACGGCATTGTGCGCCAGAGAAATCATTTGAACATGACATCTTACGGAGTGTAGTCAGATCTCTAAAAGAGCAAATGTTACGGTATGATTTTAATGAGATTTTACCCGCGCATGAAAATTTGACAACCCTGACGATATTCCTTCACTCACATGTGGGGATAGTTGCCGGGTCTTTGTGGAAGGATGTGTACTGGTTAGGATACAGACCAGTAGAACTGGTTAGGTGAATATAACTGGAAAATGTTAAGAACCGGCTTCAAACCTAACTTAACATAAACTGACCTTAACATACAATTACCTGTTAACCAATATTTACATGTCTCCTTTTCAATAAACTGCACCATTGCCAATATCTGTCAACGCATTTTAGATTTTAGTTAAAATCAACCGCAAGTATTGTCCAATCAGGATAAAAATCCAGGGACGCAACGGTCGAGTCCACTATAACGGTGTAAACCAATTATAAAGGCATATACTGTACAAACAACTATGAGTTCAATGCTAAACTAACTTATTTAACTTCGCTCTACCGGTTTAAACAATGGTTGTGCTTTTTGCGTACACATAAACTGTAACGTCACTGTCACAATATCCTAACTGGACCATACTTTACTATAAGACTGATTTTAACGAGACATCCTCGACACTCATGTCGAGAATGAATTCCATACACAAAAGTTATTATTATTGTTCAACAAAAATTCACAGTTTTTGCCCGAAACCGACTCAATTGTCTTACTCATTGGTTCTTCTTTTACGTGTCCGATGTATAGCACCGATACACGCGATACCAACAAGTTCGTTTCTAATTGAGTGGAACACAATCAAAAGCGTTTCAGAAATGACCAAGTGCCCCGACCGAGATTCGAACTAGGTACCTCTCGATCCGTATTCAAGAGCGTTACCAACTTTACCCACTATGCCGTCCTGCCTTGAACATGTAGTTTGTTAGGTTTGTTTTGCATGATTATTATGCGTCATAAAATAGATCGCAGGTTCTGGGAAAAACACTCATATGAACAATAAAAATATACATTGTACATTATAAATAGTTTCTCTTATAGCTTGTTTCATCTTCACACGTCTGAGTAAGTAGCCCATGTTGACTAGATTATAGACCACTTCACGAGCATTTGATATCATACAACAACACCCTTCAAATGTCAGAAAATTGAACAATCTCGTTGAGAATAAAGCTTTTGTTATCAGTCAATAAGATTATTTTGATTTGTCCTTGAGGAAGTAATGTTTTTAAAACATGAGTTTAAGAAACAAGATAAAGTTTTGCAGAAAAATATACATGTAACCATAATGTGCAATACAACAATTCGTGTTTAATCATAACAGCTACTAGATGAAAGAAAATCGGACAGGAAAGGCAGCACTTTACCGAGCACAGAAAACATAACTGAACATAACATACCACAGTTATACGGCACAATGCCCAACACATAACTAAAGGAGGAACTGAAATCACATTCAAAATTGCAAATCTGAGAAAAGTTGCATCCATTAATATAAATCTCCTAATACAGGGCGGATATCGTAAGGATCAATGGTAGCTTGGTAATCACAATAATCTCACGAGGTATTTCAATGGTAGCTTGTCAATCACTTTGATCTCAAGAGGTATTTCAATAGTAGCTTGTCAATCACTATGATCTCACGAGGTATTTCAATGGTAGCTTGTCAATCACTATGATCTCACGAGGTATTTCAATGGTAGCTTGTCAATCACTATGATCTCACGAGGTATTTCAATGGTAGCTTGTCAATCACTATGATCTCAAGAGGTATTTCATATAATCTCTCTGATCACCAAAGTCTCCTCGTAGATTTGTCTAGGTCCAAAAACAACGTCTCAGCCGTCTCCATAGAATACAATGTCATTCTCTCAAGGAACGCCCAAGAAGAACGATCAACAGACTGACTCGTACATACCCCGAAACGTTCAGAGATCCCTCTGCGATTTTCTATCGGTCTCACAGTTATCTATGTGGTGTACTCTCAGCGATTTCCGTAGATACATCAATAACCTTCGTTTCCAACTCTGTGACACACATCGAATGCTTAAACCCCTTTCACAATTGTCGCACGACGAATGTCCGACAATTAAGACTGCTCCACACAATTCCTACGACAATTGTGAAAGGGGTTATAAGATCATCTGGCTGGTCTCACTGAAACCTTAGGCCATTGCACTATATTTATAGATCACCATAAAAGTTGCGAAAATCGCACATTGGTCTCCTAAGCATTTACTCAGATATGACATCCTCAAGACCTAATGGACACAGTGGCGTAATTGGACTAATTTTTAGTTAGCTAATATGTGTGTAAAGGTTAGTGTCTTACTAAAACAACCAGACGTTCCCAGTTCGAATCCGGCGAGGGGCACTTGGTCATTTTTGGAAAGTAGTTCAGTGTTTCCCACCCAACTAGAGATTATTTGTGGTCTATTCGGAAAGAGTTAGGGTATCGCGTGCAGATTTCATGTTCCAGACAACTGTCTCTTCTCTCGAAGTCGGATGTCATTGGTTACTCTGGAATAGAAACCCGGGTTCGTGTGCACTTACGACCGCCTCATTAGAACGCAAAACACTTATGATATTACTTATCGTGACATTACAATATATCGGCGTGATAGAGGTGGACCCGGTGGAAGAATCAGATGGCCTCGTAGGTAGTACACACTATTTCATAATTCGCTTTCACTTAAAATCAACATTAGACAATTAATATAACTCACTAAAGCCCGTTTTTGTTGTTATCGATGTATCAGCGTAATAACGTGCCAATGGACATGTTTACTTCGATATTGACATGTTGTTATATTTTAATAGATATGAAGGGTATCGCTCTTTTACGTACAATAAATTTAAAGTAGACAAACGTCGAGCAGCGTATAAGCCTAATCCATGTATGACATATTGGGAGACTATACAATTCAGCTTGTATGACTTATTGCGAGCAAAAGCATCTGTGATATCCTGTCACTGTATGACTTGGAAACATATACAATTCAACGTGTACATGACTTATTGCGATACCCGGAAGTTGACTCGTTGATACACTGAAGTTGATGAAGAAGTGATCCTCGAAGTAACACGTATAAAATGATGACGTTATTATTGTATTGTAGAACATTATAATAGCCAAATGCTTGCAGTGTGAATGCTCTACGCGAAGTTGAAATATCTGTCCTTCTTATACACGTTTACATTAACAATGATGAACTGGTCAGATGAGACAAACTTGTATATCCGACCAGAAGATCGTTAACATGGACGGGCGCTACGTAGCGCTTTCACCGGGAAGTAGTACATGCTTTCTATGACCAATGGGCATAATGTCTGGTGTTTTTGGAAAATGAACCATTTTATATTCAATTGAACAAGAGCTAACAGTTACTTAATAAAGGCACTCGGTAGCGCGTTGCTTAGGCAACGGACCCGATGTAACAGACTGATGACAGATGTACGCCAGACGTAACGTCAAAAGGCGAGGTACACTCGAAAACGGCAAAACTCGCAAATGATTTTCTACGGTTACTTTCGCAAAACTTCGGCCTACATAAATTAAAATTATATCACTAAACGCAGAAACAAAGTGCACGTTTTGCAATATACTCATGTATACAAAAATAATGAAGGTGCACTGTAAAATGTGAACTGACTGTTCAATTATAGTATTATCCCATAACACAAAGTCAGACAGAACAAATGCGAGTGTCAGTGTGTTTATTGTTTGATCCTTATGCTTCTCTTATCTACCAAAATAACTTTAAAGTTTTGAAACATTCGTAACGCAATTATTTTGAAAGGACATGAAACTAAAACAATTCGATGAGTCAACATGCCTGACCGTCTCGAAACGATTTATCCTTTGTAATATTAAATCTCGGGTAACCAAGACAAAACATTGAAGCGTGCTTGAACTACTGATGTTATCAATGCAGAATGGCAAGAGATAAAGTGAGCAAACATCGAAGCGGGTATATAAGAGCCGGCATGTGCGCAGTACCGCATGATTCCCCTGGTGTGAGATAGTTGACTCTAGACTTCACGGATACCTCTTTACTTATAAACAACCGAAAAGATGGACTTTAAAATACAATTCGGTAAGTAGTGTTCCAAATGTATTTTCCAAAAAAATATAATTATAATTAATTCAATTTAAATTAATTATACATATTTCTGGGTGAATTGAAACAATGTAAATTGCTTTGCTTATTTGGTCAAATGCCAATGTCATCATAACATTTAAGCATAATATAGTAATTATATTAAATTGAATTAAACATAAATATTAAAACTTTTAGCACAAAAAGAAATATGCACATCCGCATTTGAATAATCCACTATAGGTTTCAAACATGTGATTGTAAAATAATTTCTCAAATAAATTAAAGCGAGATTGACCAAGTATTAATAAAACAATAATATACCAGATTTATATAGCACCCTTTTCATGCGAATCACACGTCCATAGAGCCACAAGAGCGCATGTGCATCCTCTACAAGTACAGATACAGTATGATCTGATCAGAAGGACAGACTGAGAGAAAGCCCCTGAAGGGAGAGAGAGACATTCGATACAGTCATGGCAGCGTTGCAGAAGTGCGCCTATCTCTTATTTCGAATAGACAGTAAAGTTCTTTAAAATGCCCGGTGTATAACACCGATACACAGCTTCCTGGCACCTTTAACCAGATACTTTATAGTCCACATATATAGCGGGAAATACTACACATGTAATTTCCGAAATGTCCAACTCCCATGCCTAAGATTTAACCCACGACCTCTTGATAGACAGCCCAGTGCGTTACCACTGAGCTGTCGCCGAGTACTGACGAGTAGAGGTCTGAGAAAGTAGCAAGATCGGCAATGATAACGTACCATCATTTAGATCAGTTGGTCACTCGTTTACCAAAACGCGTGTCTCAGGATCACAGCAACGTGCATGCATGGTCCCTATGATAATTTATGTACATTTTGCCGAGTTAAGGTATTTCTTGTTGGCAAGAAAATATCAGCCAAGATTTTTTTTGAAAATTTTGAATGGTCCGCATGCTTCATAGAATGCATGTAGATTCAAGATATGTTATACATAGATGTATAATGACATTAATAGTTAAATAAGAAACAATTATTACTTTAAAACTTTGAATATAAAACTCAAAACAGCTCTTATATTCAAAAGTGTTCAATTTTTGTGCACACTCCCAGACAATATTAGCAAACAGATTCCCAATATAACACAATATTTCACTAGTTCAAACCATCCAGGTGCTCAGGATGAAGCAACTATAAAACATATTTAATACATACATTTACTAATATGTTTTAACTTACTTACGTAACCTGAATTTTGAAACCATTCCTGATAGAGGCAAACACTGCTTTTTTTGGTGTGGAAGTATGTTTTTAAACTTTGTAATTGAACACTGTATCATGTTTGAAACATATAAATGTCGAACCAACCATATGTCACGGTGCTTTTTTAGGAGTTATCTGCGCTTAAAGAACAGAACAGAGCATTACTTTATTGACTCTCGTTGCTACAGCAACACAAGAGACTACAATACATAATATAATATTACAAAGCATGACATGGTGTGAATAACAGTTACATATTTTAGTTTTACTTATACATGTGAGGGGGAAGGGAGGGGGTAAATGTCCTACTGGTTTAACGGGTACGTCTATTATACGAGAGGTGCCCCACTTATATTTTAACACCGTTGAACATCCGATATTTTCATGCTGACATGCTATAATCGAAATGTCTCTATAAAGCCATGTATGTTAATGTGCCGACTAACATATGCACTCACTGTTTTTTTATTTTTGCTGTTTAGTTAGACCCAAAATCAACAATTTTTGTAGGGGCATCAGACTAAGCTTTTTTAAGACAGAAAACCCACATTGGTGGTGTAAACATTGATCGAGTGTAATTAATGCTGCTTTATCGCTAAGATTCCAAAGTTTATGGATACATGATTGTAAGACTTCGGCATGCACTATTCTGGTGTAATATACATTTTCTTGGTCAGATCATTTACGTTTTGAATAAAAATTCCAAAATAAAACATTTTTCACATTTCTTGGTTATTTTGTGACTAGGCCTACGCAGGAAAAAATCGTGTTCTTAAGGTATCGAACAGCGTTGTTGTGGATGGGTACGAAGCTGAGTCTTGACCAAAACACCATATCCCAGGCATTTTCGCCAGGAACGAGATGTGGCAAACATTTTATTAAAACACTATTTTAAACGTTAGGAGCATAGTACTGTGCGCTTATTTTTCCCTTTGTTGAATAAATATGAGTTCTATTTCATTATTTTTAACAGCACAAGTCATGCAACCCTTTGGGAAATCACGTTGCTTAACGAATGTTAACTTTTTGATAGTCTCGTAGACATTTCTCAAATAGCAATCTGTTGCGTTACCGTAAATATCTCAATGATAAGCAATATCTCAACAGAGAGGACAAAGTTATCGAAATTACCGTTTCGTTGTAGCATGTACGGGGGTTAAAGACGATTGTCTCCCTTGCATTTGTTTGGTAAAATCGCTGGTTAACGCCGACCAATTTTCAGAGCTTGGCATTCGCCATTTTTGTAATTACTTGATTAAAAGTTTCGAAGGATACTCCTACCTTCATTGCAATCCACATTTTGGTTATTAGATTTGTCCAAGTCATCATATAACCAATGGGCACGAGTTTTGAAGGAATCGTCACATTTTGGCATTTTTTAAATATTTTGTGTCATTTCTCATATTAGAGCAACAGAACGTAAAGCACCCTTGTAGGGACGAAAATTAATGAAGGTCTTCACGGAAACGCTATATCCATGATCTATTAACACCTTCTTAAGGAGCATTAAGCCTTCAAAAAGCCAAACACCACACCCTCTACAAAATTGCTGATTTCGACTCGAATCATATTGCAAACAAACCAAACAGTGAGTGCACATGTTACCTGACACATTATTTTACGCGGTTCAAAAATATCGGATATTCAACGGTGTTCAAATATAAGTGGGGCACCTCTCGTATTCTGCAATAGGTTATAAAACGGTATTTTGTTTTAAATTGTGCATATCATGCACCTATCAATTTTTTGTCCCAGAGGGGAGCGGCAGACCCAAGGGAATTCTTTCTTTGGGGTCTAATTCCCCACGCTAAATTCAAACATTTTGTCTAGAGCTCCACAGTGGAGGCGCTTGGTGTATCGAATGGCCAGCCATCTTTAAATCGTTATTTGCTTTTTTGCGGCGTTTTACTTCCCCAAGTCCGGGATCTACAAGTACCATTGTAAAAATATCCGTTAAAACATTATCATAAACATAACATTTCCTAAAACTTAAATCTATTCGTGATTTACAAACGAAACATGGTGCATAAATATTAACAATTAACAATTCTTCACTACCTTGAAATTATACATATTCACTGTTACGGAGTGTTCCAAATAATATTATAACGTCATGACGTCAACGTCAAACTAGCATAATCATCATTATTTTCAAAATACTCTCCACCACATGCTACGCGTAAATGATGTCGCTATTTTTAATTATCATAAGTTTATCTATATCACAAACATGGATATCTTTCAAAATTGTTTGTACCACATATTTCCCCTTCCAATCGGTGAAAGACGGCTAATTCCATTATAGCCAAGTCGACTATTACGCAATATTATACCTCACCCTAATTTCATTCAACTGTTTATTTGTTATTCCAATCAGTCAATATATCCAGCGATAGACTGACCGACTTGCATGTTCCAAATACAGCAGCCGGTCAATATTATAAAAAATATGGACCGGCAAAATAATATGGACCGGCAGGTAACTATGGTAGTGCCATAGAACGCTCTATTTTCCAAATACAGCAGCCGGTCAATATTATAAAACAAAAGGGACCGGCAAAATAATATGGACCGACAGGTAACTATGGTAGTGACATAGAACGCTCTATTTTTAGAACAGAATTTACGCTATTCTCATTAACAAAAACTGCTGTAACTGTTTTTGTTGAACCGAAAATATGGCATGTGGGTATTCATTTTCTTGGTCAGATCATTTATTACGAGTTCATGTACGTTTTGAATAAAAATTCCAAAATAAAACATTTTTCACATTTCTTGGTTATTTTGTGACTAGGCCTACGCAGGAAGAACAAACATAGATGTAAGGTCTCCCCATAATGATCGCATATGTTAACTCCGCACATTCAAATGCATAAGAGATCATTCTTCATTAAACTGTAGCCAATATTCAACTAAAGGTTAAGGAGCTGTGCACGAACTTTACGGATGACCCTCGTAAAAGCCGGTATATTTCCCGGGACCCGTAATCATTAGACGTGTCAAATTCCCGCCTGTCGGGAATCGTCTCGTGAATGCCCCCATTTCCCAATGGGGGGGGGGGGGGGGGGGCAAAATATTGAAACTGGTGCATCAATGGAAGATAACTCCTATATAGGCACCGTGATATATGGTTGGTTTGACATTTTTCTGTTTCCCACACAATACATTGTTCAATTACAAAGTGTTAAAAAAGTAATTCATAATTCTGTTTTTAACATGATACTTTTCATAAACAAAGTTCCATTAATGAGTAATTTAATTGTGAGAGGGGGGGGGGGGTAGCTTTCATTCTCCATTATGCAGGAATTGTATCCTAGTTTCGGTGGAAAAGAGTGCAATAACTGCAATTCAGTACTCGAAAAGCGTTTGATTACTGTAAAAAGATTATTTTAAGTAAGACAGGGAAGGCAACATTCAACTTAACCAGCCAAGTACAGAGAAACATAAAAAAGACACAATGCCCAAATGACCTAACCGAGCACAGGAAACATAAAACACATACAAGACACAATGCCCAACTAAACAAGCAAAGATCCGCCCAAGTCCCAGCTGTCAAAAGTATAATAAATTATTACTAGCTGAATGACCCAGTTTCCACAGCAAATCGACTATAATGCATAGTCTTAGCTGTCAGAAATCCTAAAACGAACAAGTGCTCAACACACTGCCAACCAAGAAAATTAATCAGCCCTTGTCCCAACTGTTAAAAAGCCGAATAGAAAAGTTTCAGCAAACAAAAGGCGGAATGCCTACGCTGAATGACCTAGTTACAACAGTAACACTGGTGAACTACATAGTTTTAGCTGCCTTTTGCAACAAAAGGAGTAACAGTATTAAAACGTTGAAAGGCCCGATTTCAGCAACAAAAAATCTGAAAGCCCAAGCCGGATGACCTAGTTTCAATACGTAAAATGTCTTAGCTGATTGCCCCAGCCAAAACAAATCGAGATATACCTAACTGAACAACCCCGCCATAAGACCACAGTGGACACTCCAGTCGGATGACCTAGTTTAAATCAATAAAATATTATAGTAGAATAAGTAACATGACGTAATTGAACAAGTCGAGATATGACGTAATGAACAACTATGCTAAATAACCTCAGGGGACGATGGGGCACAAGGAACTCAAACACCCACAACAGAAATCTACATAACTCCACAGCTGTACATCAACCCCTGAACGAACCAGGTAGGAACCGAATCGCGCTCCACTGGGTGTTGTTTGTTGACGACACCTTCGGTAACAAAGTACATACAGAACAAACACTCGGATATCGATTTAATCTCGAGCATTTCAGTTTTGTATCTATAACATATTGTTTTGTACTATGTAGTTACGTGTAGTATACTTCTACCACATATTTTAGGAGATGTACAAGTCCATTGGTTACACGTGTTGAGAGGGAAATATCGTGTGCTGCATAAGTCATGTAAGGCTTGGTGTACATTTCGTGAAATCTACATCATAGATTTATACACCAAAATGTACTGTCAAATTGCACCTTTACGGGCTCTCCAACAGGTTGCGACATGAACTAGTTATTGCTTCAAGCACACTTGTACAATCAGGATATTTTCGTTTTTACTGTGACAACACCTGAATAAAATACAACACCGTCTTACAACTGGTACTTTTCTTACATTGTTGTTTATGATACATGTATGTTTATTTCTTACATTAATAACAAATCTACAGTGCTTTACATTTATATACATGAATATGATAATTGTTTATACCATCCATCGCTTCACATTTCAGGACTAATTTGTGTGACAGTATTGCTAGTCGGTTGTCATGGGGCTATTTCTACATCGACAGTTGCAACATCACCAACATCAACAACACCAACAACAACAAAGCCGACAACAACAAAGCCCGTAGTAGGAGCAGGTAAGCTTGAAGAAGACAATATGCATATTTATCGCACACCTGTGCCCTTTTCCGCAGTTCCATAAAATTGGTAATGCATAGTGATAATACACATTGTCTATTAAATATGCAAATGAACCAAATCACAAGAAATATTCCTACGCCAAAAGTAAATAAAAACAAAACATTCTGTTCATTTTGTAATAAATATCATTAATTGCATGCAATAAAGTTCTCTTTAACTATGCTTGATTATTGCATACATGTTGATGCAATTGTCATTAATTTGTTGAAGCGAACTTCATTTTCCGTGTATAATTAAAACCGCATTAGTCCATTATTTGTTCTTGTTTATTTACTATATAGACAGGTCAATTGAAACGAAATAGTTTGTGTCTTTGGGAAGGATGTGTGATAAATAGAATATCAAATTAGTGTTGGGTTAGTATTGAATTTATGGAACTCGTTGAGTAAAAATGTTATGAAGTTCCTTCCTTGTCAATAGTTTTGAGTTCCAATTTCCATAATAACTAACACAGTCACTTTTAATGTAATCGGAACAATCTTCAAATTGGACCAAGATATCAAAGAACTAATAAGTATGGCCATTGTAGAAAGTCGACAATGTTGGGCAATTTTAATCGGGGTGTCAATTCAGCATTGCAAGCAACTGAAAGCATAGTCCCTTCTTATGACACAGTTTACTGGTTGCCTTCATAGGAATAGTCAATTTATACTCTGCCAACGGCCTTCAGAAAACCAGAAACAACAAACTGGTCGATGTTGGTTCTAACTACATTGTATATTCAATACACAGTATTGTGTAGTATGACACGATCAGAGATAAAATAGTCCAGGGTGGTATTCACAAAGCATCTTAATGGAAAACGGAGAATGCTAGAGAACCCGCCGATCATTTAATTTTTCTTTGGTGACATTCTCGTATACAGTTACCAACGTGTTAAGTACAAAACATCCAATAAGACCACAATTTCAACACTTATTCCGTAAAGACCACAAATTTGATTTCTCATCAGATCATTATCTATAATATTTAACTAGAGACCTTGGTTACTCATATTTTTTTATTTTAGCATACTTGCCATTTAGTTGGTATTCTTCTTCCAAAAACAGAGCTCATGAACCCTTTCCTTAAACAGACAGTGCTGACCACGTGTGCTGGCACCACTCTTGTGAAAGTAGGTTTCCACTTCGGCGTCAAAAAGCCCATTGGTTTACTCATACATAGTATGGTTTTGTCTCACGGCTCGCACGGCCTTGGACTTGTTCTTCTTGGCGTGCCTATCTTAGGTAGGATCCCAGATTGTAGCAACATTCTCAATCAAAGGACAAACCTTGGCCTTGTAGAAGGCTTCCTTGACTGGCGGCGTACACTCCTGTGTGTTTCTTCTCAGTCATGTGAGCCTTTAGGGTTATATTGTTGATATGGGAATCACAGGAAAGATTGTTGGCCGATGGCACTCCAAGAATCTTGATGACATAAACAGTTACAAGGGTGTGGTAATGCAATCCGTAATGAGTGTTGATCATAGCGCGTCCTCTCGCGGCGTTGAAGTTCATCTGCCACTGACTTTCTCACTCTTCTAGTTCAGTGAGGTCTTTCTATAAGCTTGCTCTCTCATTGTCGTTCAGTTTAACCTTGAAAAGCATACTGTCTTCCGGAAAAAAACTTGAATAAGGGGATGTCATGCATATCATTGATGTATGTTAGAAAAGGGTCGAAGTACAGTACAGAACTCTGGACAATACATTGTACGGTGGCTGTTTCTGACTTGGTTACATCAAGAACTACCTGTTAGGTTATGTTGGACGGGAATGAATGTACTCATGTTTGTCATTTCCTCTGATTAGGTAGTTGTCAAGCTTGTATAGTAGCTAGGCGTGATTGTGGTACTCTGTCGAATGCCTTCGCTAAGTCCAATAAGATTACATCAGCATGTTGTTTCTTCGCCAGGTCGGAGGCAATGTCATGGATTGTTTTAATCAGTTGGGTTGTGCATGGTTTATTTTTGCGGAATCCGGACTAGTTGTCGATATCGTATGAGTAACTTTTCGTATGTTTGTTAAAATGTGCAATGATATTACTGCGATATAAGCTCTAGCAAGTTGCAAGAGATGGATGTTAACTTGACCAAAGTGGCAGGTTGGAGGCGTCACCTTTCTTGAAGATCGTATCAAATTTTGTATCTTTCATATTTATTGTTGTTTTTCGTTATTCTATTCAATCATATAGTCTTATTGACATAAATGAAGTGAAAAAAGCAAAATGTTAATAAACACTGTGTTTTAATTTCATTTCACTTTTTGTATGATATATTTCTGTAAATGGAACAGGAACCGGGACAGGAACAGGAACAGGTACAGGAACCGGAACCGGAACCGGGACCGGAACCGGAACAGGATCAGGAACCGGACCAGGAACAGGAACAGGATCAGGAACCGGAACAGGATCAGGAACCGGACCAGGAACAGGATCAGGAACCGGAACAGGAACAGGAACCGGGACCGGGACCGGGACCGGAACCGGAACAGGAACCGGAACAGGAACAGGAACCGGGACGGGAACAGGAACAGGAACAGGGACGGGGACTGGGGCAGGAACAGGTCTAACAGTAAGTTTGTTGTAGATGGATTAGAGGCGTTTTTCCACGTGCTGTTCTAGCGACACGTGTGCTATATCCCACAAGATTTAATAGTACTCGACATTTAACGTATGGCCAGTGAGGACTGCCTATGATCGCTATTATAGTACATGTATAAAACTACTGATCTAGGAATTATTTGTATGGTAATTTATTTGTGTGCCTATTCTCATAAAAAATCAGAAATAAGTGCATTATATATATATAATTGGCACTGGTAAGAATCGGACTTATTTTTTAGGTTAAATATACAATCATGCATAATAAAAATATAAGAAACGATCCGCCATGTACCATGCGTACGTTTCTTTACACAATGTTTACAAACTGATAAGTGATAACACCCCTTGATCATCACTTAGGCTACAAAAGAGCAAAATCAGTTACACTAGTACTGGCCCAAATTCCACGAAAAAAACTTGAGTTATTGCTCAGCTGAGTCTGCTATTTTGAATTTATTATATGGCTACTATTCTAGTCTTGTGATGTAGATTTCTACCATAAATTATGAATTTATTGCTGCATATTATTTTAGTAGGTATGAGCTTGTTATAACAGACTTAAGTTTTTTACTTTTAAAGCACTTTATTCTGTAAAAATAAGACTTACATGTACTTTGTAATGTTCGATTAAATTGGCATCTAACTGTGATGAAACAATACATGTATATGCAAGTATACATGGAAGTCAATGTACCAACAAAATATGTTTTTAAAATAGCAGTCTCAGCTGAGCCATAACGTGGAGTTGGGGCCTGTTATGGTGTACTTTGCTAATCAACATCTTAAGGGAGATAACATGGTAGGGATAGTACATACGAGTAATGCATTGTTCAGTCTTGTATACGTTGATCGTTGTACATGTATAAAGCGTATTCTTACACAAAACATGTACTTATATTTGGTATTTCATTGTTATTTCCTAACAATCACTCCTTTAAGAGAACTTAAAACACAAGCATATTTTAACATATTTTTTTCTTCAGTGTTTTTCTCAATGTTCATTTGTTGAGTTTACACATGTTATATTATTTTAGGCACCAATTACTTGCTTTGTCGATTCGTGTCTAGGTAATTGCAGCACGTTTAACCAGACTCAAACATGCCTCTCAAACACAACCGTCGGATGCAAGGTAACGTATATTGAAAAAAAATAGATCATGTAAAACAATCAGACAATGTATCAATAGCGATTATCATGGATTGCTCTGCGTTACGAATATACATTGTATCCATTTTTAAGAATGTTTATACTTCTTTCCATCACCTGATAAAGTATAGTCTGGCTCCCACGTCCTTGGGACAGAAACCTGGCTAGATAAAGCCTTGATAGCGAAACGTCATTATTGAATACTTCTAATTTGATTTTGTTTATATTACGAAATGCTTATGATATACTTACATGTACGAATTATGTATTAATTAATTAAGTAGCAAATCATACATGGTTGGTGATACTATGAAACTAACAGTACTGGTACACTACTTCCTCTGTCTTATAAATGAAAGTATGCAATGGTATGATTTACAGTATTTTGATATTTCAGACTGTGATTGGAGCAAAAGGTGACAGCTACACTTATAGTTGTGATACCGGGGCATGCGGCGCTAGTGTAAAATGTTGTTACACAGACAAATGTAATACGTATGCTGCAGCCCAATCCAAGTCAAAGGCAACAACAATGTTCGGAAACCTGATGTCAATAACACTCGCCGTGATGCTAGCCTTCATGTGTAACTGGTAGTGAAACTTGTGGCACCTGTACCCAACTCATCATGACATCATAGACTTCAAATAGACAAATATCATACGATCTAATGCCATCCTTTGTTTACGTTCATGTTTCAATATCATAGCATAAAGTAAAACATTTAATTACAAACAAACAAGTATACTATCCCAAGTTTCCTCTAATTGATCCTCATAGATTGCAAATAATGTGTACAGGTGACCGAATGTTTGGAATTTTACCACCATTGGTTCCTAACCAAGCAATAAGAAGTTAGTGCAAATTCCTTTGATAGTTAGCCGACGATAACTCGCAGTACTGTGTTGATAACAATTTCAACAATTATAGTTAGTTTAAATTTCTGTGATAGTGAACGTTACTAGTGTTGCTGTGGAGTGCCCAGTTAACGTGTAGAAATCATCCGTTTTGGCTTTAGTCATTTTTTCCGACCCGAATTTTAACCTTTTTCTATATGAAGTACGGCCTTCCGACGTTGTTGACGAATTTTCGTTTTAAACACGTGATAAGTACATACTGATACACGTGTATTAAACACGTGGCAAGAACACACTGATACGCATAGTCAAATAGAAGTGTGTAATGAAGCTGTAAGGCTGAAAACATACAATCACTATGACATTTGACTTTGTAACATTTAGTGGTGTCATGCCGCATGTTTTACAAAATCCGTCCATATCTTTTCTATTTTTATATTTAATATATTTGCTTCTTTTAATAAAACATTTTCTCTTCGAAGTTGTTGTTGTTTTTGTTATCTGGTAGAGTAGATTCACTAGCCTTAATTATCCATTCAAAAGGAGTGGTAACCTTTGACATGAAACCGTATAATGCAGTTGGATAAAGTTTGACATGAGAACCAATTGACCTTTATCACTTAATAAAATACAACGAAGTTGCCATGGTGTGACTATGATGTCTTATTAGACGCTCGTATAATTTGCACGTGTAATATTCACCCGCAAACAAAACATTATAAAAGAAGAAAATGAAGGTACAAAAGCAGGTGAGTACTTCTACCTAAAATGTAAAATAAGACGGCATTTTGCTTCCAAAATATTTCAGGCATTCAGTCAGTCCATGGTGGCATACACTAGTTATATACGATTGCCCGTTATATAAGAAATTAAGAATATTGTTCACTTGTAAATAGTTATCTTTCGTACTTGTGGTGAAAATCGTTTTGTGTAATTGAAACGTCTTTGTGAAATGGAAACAGTACTAGTTTGTCTTGTTAAAGGTGAACTATCACTATGGGTCAATGAAGAGAGATTCAGTTCGACATCTCGGCACACGTTAACCACAACGAATGTATCAATAGGATACTACAACAATAGTAGCTTTATCCTTCAGATCAGCATCACGAGTGGAGATTTCAAGTACTAAGCACAAAAGGTACCTTAGTTTTCAACTAAGTCATTCAGCTTTTTGACAGCTCGGATTTGAGCAGTTCATTTTCACGTTTTGGTATGTTTTGGGCATTGTGACGTGTAATTGTGGTACATTCATGTAATAATTGTATGTTTCCTGTGCACGGCTGGTTAGGTTGAGTGCTGTCGTCCGTATCCGACTTTCTATTATCATATTTTAGTTTGAAAACCACACGTACACTTTCATCTACCTTTGACATGAAGGTTAATTTTACATGAAGGTTATTGTTGGCTCGCCTGAGGTAGTCGGTATACAATATGATTTTTCACGGAGACTACCTAACACTTTAAAAAGTGGGTAAAGCTTTGTTTCCAGCTTGTGCATCTTTCACTAAAACGATGCCATGTTATAATAGGCCAGCTTGAATGGAAAGCAAACAAATGGCAAAAATGAAACATACCCTTTAAAAGCTGTTAGGTTTGCTCGCTTGCCTCGAAAAAAACGAGAAGTGAAAAAAAAAGCTAACGCTAACCCTCTTTGGTACACGTTGCACAGTTTTTAAAATGTCTATAAATCTCACAAATCAAACGTCTTTAAGCAAACTGACATGTTTTTATGATCTACATGTCGTTTGAATCTGACACCATCACTGACATCATCACTGACACCATCACTGACACCATCACTGACACCATCACTGACATCATCACTGACACCATCACTGACACCATCACTGACATCATCACTGACACCATCACTGACACCATCACTGACACCATCACTGACACCATCACTGACACCATCACTGACACCATCACTGACATCATCACTGACATCATCACTGACATCATCACTGACACCATCACTGACATCATCACTGACACCATCACTGACACCATCACTGACATCATCACTGATATCATCACTGACATCATCACTGACACCATCACTGACATCATCACTGACATCAGAAATGTGTCCATATATGTTTTATGAGTTCTGTCTTCATAATAGTATCACAAGGACGCATTGTCCACTATAACCAATTCAAGGAAAATGTACTATTCTTCTGAATATGCCCAGCCAACGGAACTGAAATATGATATCGTTTGCTGTTTTATTCGTTGACATAAATTCAGATACAAATTCTAATACAAGGATTGTTTTAATGTATGTAATGGAGTGTTTACCACCATGACTTTCAGTGAAGTATTGGTTCAACGACATGTTTAACTGTCACCTGAAAAAGATGTGGCAAATGTTTGTCCAAAACATTTTATGGATGGACCTTACAAATTTAGTAATGAGTGTTAAACATATTCATTTATAAATTATTCTGATTTCTTCCGTACCATTATTTCCCAATGCAACCGACCGCGAACACATAGCGCTGGTCAAATTTCGACTTACTCATGCTGACCCTTTTTCCAATAGCAGACTCTTATGTCGTATGTTCTTCGTTGATAAAACATCGTACATGTATAAATAAATATCATACTATGCACATGGCAAGAGTTACTTTCTTGAATCCAAGGGAGGCATCTCTGTCCGACCTATTTTAAGTCGGTAAGAGTGACTACCCCTGAAAATCAGGGGATATATCTCTGCACAGAGCAAGAGTTACGTCCCTTGAATTCCGGGGAGGCAACTCTGTCCGACCTATTTAAGTCGGTTAGAGTGACTTCCCCTGAAAGTCAGGGGAGATAAATTTGCACAGGGCACAAGTTACTTCCCTTGAATAAATGAAGGCAACTCTGTCTGACCATTTTAAGTCGGTAACAGTTACTTCCCCCGAAAATAAGGGGAGAGACCTCTGAATTTGGCACGAGTTACTTCCCTTGACTTCAGGTGTAGCAACTCTGTCCGATCTTTTTAAATCTGAAAGAGTGACTTCCCCTGAAAATCATGGTAGAGAACTCTGCATAGGGCAAGAGTTACTTCCCTTGGATTCAGGGAAGCAACTCTGTCAAACCTTTTAAAGTCTGTGAGAGTGACTTCCCCTGAAAATCAGGAGAGAGAACTCTGCACAGGGCAAGAATACTTTCCCTTATAAGGGGCGGCAACTCTGGTCGGTAAGAGTGACTTCCCCTGAAAATTAGGGGATAGAACTCTGTCCAGGGCAAGAGTTACTTCCCTTGAAATCACGGTATATATAAATATCACCTTTCATTCATGAATTGTGTATGAACAATACTCCACGGTTTTCATGATTGATAATGCATCTTAGGAAAACAGAAATATTTGACTTGCGATATTCACTGCAAATTGAAGAATAATATAATTATGTTATAGTTGCCCATCTACACCATGCATCAGCATTACATGATTAATTTTCTTTATGATATTATTTGGTTCAAAATGGTTAAGTTATAGCATGACTTATGTGTTAAAAGACAGCCTCTTAGTTTATTAGTATGGTACACATTATTCAAAAGTGAAAGTAGCATACAACTTTAAGGTCTGCAGTGCCAATGACGATACCTCCGTTTGAGTATGCCCGTTAAACGCTTTTACGAAAGAAGGCGTTATGATCATCAAGTGTTGCGCAAAAATTCCAAATATGGTAAATTTCAATTTGTACTTGAATAAGCTCCAACTAAAACTATATGTATGATCGATATACACTATAATTCACTTCTTTATACTTGATCACTATATTGGTCCATACATGAGTATATTAAGAGGCTGTTCCCTAATACATACATAGTCAATATCTAATTAAAGTAATCAATTGCACATGTATGCCGACTATGTAACACACTTAACTTTTCCGCCTATTTCCCTCATAAGTACAACGATTTACACATCATTCATTTCTTAATGTTCTTTTCATGTTTAGAGGATATATTTTATCAAAAAACATCTTGACTTATAATCGAATATATGGGATGATATAAGGACAATGCATTATTTTATGCATGGGCCGGTGACTTAAATCTTCAATAATGCCTAAACTAATAAATCTACATATTAAAACTTTGATTTAAAACTTTTTTCAAACATCAAAATGAAACAACATGTACTCAGAGTCATTTTCATACATCAGTGATTGCTCAATCTGAACATTTCGCTAGTGAATGAGAATAATACTAGTACTAGTATATAGGAACTACAAATCCCATTAAAATGAAACACAAATATTAAATTTTTTCTACATGTTATTTCCAAAGATCTTAAAACACAAAGGTTGGAAAGATATACCAAATATCATTATATATCGCGGCTGTCTTCTGACATCTCGCGAAATCTCATTTGCTCTTAATGCTTTATATCACTTGTTTTAATGCACATAGGCAAATCTAATATATGTAAGCGATATATTTATTATTCAGCTTTAAAATGATACCTCATTTATTGAAATCAGTCGTGGAACAAAAAAGGAGTTTGCAAAGAGCCAGACCTACTCTCATTTTAATGGAAATTCCTATTTATAAGAAAATACCCGATTTGCCTCATTCAAATCATAATTTTCTGAATTCTATAAAAGGTAGACAAAAACAGGTTAACACATGCAGTGAAGAATCCTAGCTCTTCAAAATGAAATTTTTTTTATTAAAAAAATGACAAACAAAATATTTTATGCAAAATAACAGAATCTGCTGCGTGCTTTTTTGCATTTTCTCTAGATGTTTTCAATCGAGTGTCCAATCTGTGTTTTGTTTTAGATCTTTGTAATTTCAAACGGTGATCTTCATGGAGTGTTTGGTAACAACTAACAAATATTCTCATCTCATAGTATGTTTTCCACGATTTGTTTTCGACCGATGATAACAGAAACTTCATCCTTAAAATATATTGCATGTACAGCTGTAAAAGTTTACGAGTAGTTTGTTTACGCCCGCATTAAAATATATGTGTTATATTTGTTAAACGTGTCAAAACACTTACCTTATAGAGAGTATCGAACATGGGGTGTTACTCTCAGGAAACCGTTTATACAAAGTCCTACACCAAACTCTAATTTGATATTCAAAACATAGGCGTAAAATGCAAGTGTTGAACCCTAGTCTACTTGTAGGGGCCAGTCATGTGATAGATGTAAGGCTATATAAAGCTGCCAGCAGGGTATCTCGTTCAAAACTGGCGGGACTTATGAGTGTGCCTTTGACTAATTGTGTTTAAAAATGGATTATAAAATACTTACTGGTTAGTATCTTCTATTTTCTATTTAGCGAGTTTTGTAATGTCACATACAAATTTATACATGTACATATTATCAGTATTGAGCATTTATAAATAACACGTTACTCCATCATTAAACAAAGTTGGATAACACAATGTTGACGGACTGCATGAACATTGATGATTTTCAGGGGTAAATGTTCAGGACACTTTACTAAGAATGTTCTGTATTATAATACAATGTAAGTGCAATTTTGATTACATGATTTGGTCGATTTTAATATCCAAAAAATAAAAACAATTGAAAGTACATTCAATCATTTGTAACGTCGCCTCCAACCAAATAACGTTAGCAGTAATTAACACGTTGTTAGAACTAAGGGTTTTAACTTTTGGGACTAAAGGCTGCTATAACTATGTAGTTCGGCAGTTTTACTGTTGTAACTAGGTCATTCAGCGTAGGCATTCTGCCTTTTGGTTGCTGTATCTTTTCTACTGGGTCATTCAGCTAGTTATAATTTATTATACTTTTCGACAGCTTGGACTTGGGCGGATCTGCGCTTGTTTAGTTGGGCATTGTGCTTTGTGTGTTTATAATGTTTTCTGTGCTCGGCTGGTTAAGTTGAGTGCTGCCTTCCCTGTCTGACTTAATAATCTTTTTTTTGTGTCTCGATACTTGCTGATAATGCGGTCTATGTGACTTTTATGTTGAATGCTCGTGCTAGTAATAAGTATAAACTTGGGACAATAAAGTAGTTATTTCACATTGTCAGAATAACAATGTTTTGTCAATGTTTGGGAATGTATAATTACTGTTCAACATATCCAATAATTCTTGGTATAACACGGATAATTTGACGTGAACTTGACCTTTATGCATGAATATATTACAAGGTTCTTGTGTTGAATATATACTCAGCGTCAATGAAAAATTACCACCCTATCATATTTTAAAATTAACGTTACACTGTGTTAAAAGCCGAACA
The DNA here is from genome assembly GCA_947247005.1 of Spisula solida. Classification (NCBI taxonomy): domain Eukaryota; kingdom Metazoa; phylum Mollusca; class Bivalvia; order Venerida; family Mactridae; genus Spisula; species Spisula solida. The sequence continues at coordinate 34,532,005 of OX365944.1, read as the reverse complement.
CGACTATGTTTTGACTTTACTGTGTAGTCACAGCTATCCCATTTAACAATACTCAAATGCACACACACTATCAAAATTTTATACCGATAGATCATATTGTATACAAAATACAGAGGTATATACATGTATAAGTTTTAACTTTTCATTGAAGCCAAGTATATACATTTCTGCCAACAATTCGTGCAACATCGGTCCTTTAGATTTGAGTTGGTATTACACGCATTCGTGATACTTTCCACTTATGAAAACAAACATTATAAATATAGATACTATATCAGCTGTTAAATTATGCTAATAGAAAGTCGAGAGTCAAGTCAAATTCTCCGTAAATATATCATTTCAGTATTTTCAGCATTAGTTATGGTGTTTGAGAACATCGAGGCGACACAGGCACCAGGCACAGCTATTCCTACACTCTCCCCACCCAAAACTAGTATGTTATACTGTTTATATTTGAAATCTGCATCCCAGTGCGCTTCTTATGAGCCTATTTTCGTGAAAATCAGAAGTGGTCATTTTGACCAAACTGAAGTTTGAAAAGCTTGTTTTTCAATAAATAAAGAGTAGTTTTCAGAAAGTTTTTTCATCTTTTCTCAAAATATTGATTTTGTACTAACCTAATGCTAAGCCAGCGATTTAGTCATATTTCGTGGACCGTAATACAGGTACGCTAAGTGCATGCATGTGTGAATATTTTTTATTATTGTCAATGAAAGCCAAATAAGTAATAAAACACCATGGTATCATTTTTCAATATTGACCATTCTACGTTCTCTTTTGACTCAACTGTCACTTTTAGACCTTGTGCAGTGTGGACAAACCTCGTCGTGTGTGACGTATTTTTGCTAGGACCACAAGAGAAAATATGTCAACTCAAAATTAAAACAACTGTAAAGTTTATTCTTTGACAATTGTTAACGAGTTATTGATCTTACTTGACTTAAGGATAAGGACCACCGATAACACTGTATCAAACTTTTGGTCAGTAACGGGCGATATGATCGACTATCCTTATTCTCCAATTACATTAAGGATCAATATTGAATACCAATTCTGTTTATCATCGACGTCAAGCTGCAAATGTAAAGATGGTCGCAGATGCAAAATTTGTTACAAATTGTACCGTCAGTATAATTGTGTAGAAACTTTCTACAAAATTTAATGAAAATCCTTGTTGTTAAGCCTATGTCCCACTTTTTTGCCCGGGCGATGTTCTCCCGATTTAAATAAAGAGCTATCTCAAGACATCGGGAACAGGTTCCTCGTGGTCTAATTGGCTAAGTTACTGGAACCCGGCTCTTGGGCAACTTACCCGAGTTCGGTAAATCATCAAATAACTGTATAATATTTCTATATATAGCTACACGTTCCACGACACCAGCACCAACGTTTCCAACATCTAGGGCGTCCACAACCACAACTACAGTAGCATCGTCGACATTAACATCAACATTGGTATGTATGCATGTCTACACAATATCTTTTTTAATAATTACTATCATTCGGTGATATAGCGAATAAGTTGTATCAATCCCGCGCATTCAGTGTGTCGGAAACAGAAAACCTTACATTTGTCCTTTCAATAGCAAACCATAAAGACTTTGGAGATACGTGACAATAACTCGACCCGAGAAACACAATTTATTATTTGCTTTCAATGGATTATGGAGATTTTTCAGTGAAAATAACAGTGAAAATAACAGTGAAAATAACAGTGAAATTACCACTTTGTTATTTTCACTGTTTTAGAAGCTGGTTCCAGTATCGTTCAGAAAAAGAAACGTAACGTTAACGGTGCCGGGCTTTAAAATGTACGTTACGTCATCATGACGTCACAATTGTCACGTCGTAACGTTCCAATTTCGACGTGATTTTGCCAATCAAGCCAATTACGGTACACTTTTTAGAGAAATTTAAGCATATAATAAACAGAAAATTTGTTGATTTTTGGTGAAAGATCAATTTTATTTCACTCGTGATCACATAAAATTATATTTTCCCTCGTGGCTACGCCACTCGTGAAAATATTGATTTTCTGTGATCACTCGATGAAATAAAATACGATCTTACACCAAAATCAACAAATATCCTCTATTTATTATTTGCTTTCAATGGATTATGGAGATTTTTCAGTGAAAATAACAGTGAAAATAACAGTGAAATTACCACTTTGTTATTTTCACTGTTTTAGAAGCTGGTTCCAGTATCGTTCAGAAAAAGAAACGTAACGTCAACGGCGCCGGGCTTTAAAATGTACGTTACGTCATCATGATGTCACAATTGTCACGTCGTGACGTTCCAATTTCGACGTGATTTTTCCAATTAAGCCAATTACGGTACCCTTTTAAGAGAAATTGAAGTATATAATAAACAGAAAATTTGTTGATTTTGGTGAAAGATCAATTTTATTTCACTCGTGATCACATAAAAGCTACGCCACTCGTGAAAATATTGATTTTTTGTGATCACTCGGTGAAATAAAATACGATCTTACACCAAAATCAACAAATATCCTCTATATATTGCATTTAAATAATTTGACCACAGCTCTGCTGAGTCATTCTAAATATTCAGGACATATTGAGATCACAGTGGTGTTTTTTTAGTTTTGTTTAAATGCCGAGTATAGCCTTTATTTGCCAATCAACTTTATACTGAAATATGACATGCATACGAGTGTCTGCACCCGTATTTGAACCCGGGTGACCAGATTAGACGGCAAGCACGCTAACTGAACTACGGAGACACACTCTCAGTAAAAATTAATGGACTGAAAACGTGTCACGTTTTTTTCATTTTGAGATGAGCCGTTCTCCAGGAAATCATATTAGTTTGACAAAAAATGACTCTGAGTTTTTCCATAATTTGAAAGAATAATCATAATGAAGAAATTGAAGCAAAATGAATCTGTGTTCATGGCCTACTTTTGAAAGAGGTTACAGTTGGATTTTCGAAGCTTTTTGTGCGACGTTGCAAACGCCATATAGATGTTATTTATGGTGATTGTAACATCTAGTTCATAACATCAGTATTTGATGAATTATTGACATAAACTTTTCAAAATAATAGCACTTTTACTCATAGAATGATGTTTCACTTTTTAAAAGATTTATCAAAATCGATGATGTTTGCATTTATAGAAAATCTACCGTTGTTTTGAACGATCGTAACGTTTGACAAAGATGGTGATCACGTGAGGTTTATAGTAGTAGTAGTTTTATTTTAAAATCCAAAAGGTCGTACATTTTATTTATTGTACGGTGGTATAGAGGGGACATATGAAATAAAATATTTCCTGTGTCCGCTCTAAGCCACCGTAGTATTGAAATGATTACATGTGCATGTTTTCAGGCGCCGATTACTAGTAACTGTTACGCTGGGTCATGTGACACCTCGCAGTGCAGCGACAGTTCTTTTACTATGGCAACAATGAAATGTGGATCTCCAATCCATACATGTGTGGTATGTACTGTTTATGTATATATTAATTGCCATTAAACTACATCAACGTGTTTGGTTTTTCTATGACTAACTAAATCACTTTACTTAATCCTTTTCTACCAGACGTGGGCATTGGACTTTCAGTACTAGGAAACATCTACTTCAGTCTTTGGAAATGCTTTTGATTTTCCAAAACGAGTCTATGGGTTTCAGCTCAGCATCCAGTCTCCTCCCAAGTTACAACTGGCCCAACCTCTTTTTTCTGTGTTTCTGTGGATTCCGGCCTATGACATACTAGAGTGTCAACTCTGTAAAGTGTAGAAGCTAAATCATCTTCACTTTTATTTCAAATGACAAAAGTCCACATAAAATAACACACGAATATTGTACTGTACTTTTTTTCAAAACTGTCGTTTTAACAGCAGAGCTAGCAATTTGTAAACTGTTCTTTCTGTGCCTTATGTTTTCTGTTGTTTCCCTTGTAATTACATTTGTGTATGTTAAAAGTGTCTCTTAAGTTTGCATTAAATTTAAAGTTTCATTTTATCCATTTAGACTGAAATCACTGCGTTGAAAGTTGGCGGCAAACAATATGACTTCCGGTGTGGACGTACCAACTGTACCGTAGAAATGAAGAGTGCAAACAATAGTACTGAAGTGATGTGCTGTAATCAAGCAAACTGTAATACTATCCAGGGTGCCTTGGGGGCAGGTAATTCGGGTGCATCCAACTGGACAGGGGTTACTATCTTAGCGGTAGGCATTGTGGCGTTACTGCAACTGTGTAAGCTCTAACTATAGACGTATAAGACTGCAATGATAGATGCTTAGATAATAGAACAATTTGCATACTGAAATTCAAAAGAATATAGACAAAGTAATGAAGCTTCTGTTATATAACAGTGCAGTAGCATTGGGAGCTGTTTCTTTCTGGTTGATAGGTAAACGGCAGTGACGAATCAAAGCACTGTGTACGATTGTTGTAAATTTTGTATTTTTATGTCAACATTTACTTTAATAATGTTCAAAATGTGAAAGTGTGACCAGGTCCACAAATGAAACTTGTATGACAAGTGGATAACTGACCAGGCAATAAACATCTTACAAAATTAGTGTTCTAGTTATATCAATAGTTTCATCGATTTCATTTAAGTTCCAACAACTTTGTACATCTACACTTAACAAGTCTTATAAGTGTGCATGTATATATATTTACCCATAACTTGGTCAAACTGTGTTTGATTTTGTTGAAATTTTTAACATATGCAGCTTGTATATGTGTAATTACAATTCAACTGGTTTTATTACAATCTAATAACACTTTTCACAAACAGAATAAATAAATGGTGACATCAGCAAAAGTTAATGTCACACAATTTTGCTGTGTGTTAATCGGGTGTAAATCAGGTTGTTATGCAGCTATGTATTCTCTTTGCTGATCAAGTTTGTGTACAAGTGTGTGTACTTATCACTGAGACAGAAATAACGAAAACAATGATAAGCATAAATCCCAATTTAGGTTTATTACTACTCACTTTTTGTGTTAAAATGCAATTTTGGAAGAATTACCTCCCTTTGACCATAAATTGTAAACTGTATATTTAAAAGTTAAAAATCACAATTTGTTGAGTGAGTAAATCGCATAAATTTGTGTGTTTTGAATGTAACATTATATCAAAAATTCTAATTGACCATAAATAAAAATAATTTTCCCTACGCGTAAATTTCTCGTGCAGTTTTATGTTTCATGGTTCAGTGATCCGCTGTATTTAATTTTGAAGAAGAAACTAAATTAATCTAATCTTGTGTTACTCAAAAGCATGTACACAAGCTATAGGGTAAAAATATATCATTTCATCTTCATGAAGAGATGCCAGAAATCACTGTGGATACCACATTCCTGATGCTTTCCAGTGCCATGAGGTTATGAGAGAGATCAGCTTCCTTGTTATTAACTGAGCATCGAGCAAGGAAATAAAATATAATTTTTCTTGTGTTTGGTATGACATGGGTCAGGAAGCCAACCTTTAGCTGCCACATGACCCATACATTACTGATACCATTCAAACAACTTGTAGGAAATAATTCCCCTACCACAAATTACATGCGAGAAACAACAAAGCACTATAACAGTATCCATGATTTAATGTTTTATAAGTCAACTAAATATATAATAATTCTGATTATATATAATGACTAGATACCATATATAACTTGCATCAGTAAACATAGGTGCATTGGTGCAGTAGTTGTTATTGCGCAATATGTATCTGCATAGTACTTTACAGGTAGGCCAGAAAATAAATTCCTATATTATCACCTCTTCCTCTCCCCACCCCCCAAAAAATTGTATATTGATGTGTATTATCTTTTAAAATACTGTCAATTCAGTTGTTCACAAGTTTTAGAAAGAAGAATACCTGTCCTAATTATCACCCAAAACACACAATTATTCAGTTTTTCTTAAAACAAATTCCTCTCCCCTTACTTTTGCATGATAATGTAGCATTTACTTTATATATATGTTAGCCTTAAAAGTGGGCCCAAAAACAAAACAAAGCTATAAATTTAGTTGATGAGTTACATTACCTTTTCAATATCAAAGGGCATTTACCCACTGAAAATTGAGCTTTATATGCTGCTGGCATCCACAGCAAGACTAGGTACTAATATACTGATATACATACAGTGCCCACCAAAAATAAGTATACAGTAAATAATTGTTGCAAAATTAAACTTGGTTAAATTATTCAATATCTGATTATCAGACGGTCATAACTATACTGGTTTCTGAAACTACAGTTACTAAATGAGTCAAAATAGAGATAGAAATAAAAATGAAGATATTTGGAACTAAAATAACCATGTGATCAAAAAGGCTGAATTTCAATCTTTTTGTGACAAAGTAACTATTCAAGAGGGACAAAAAAACTTTAGATTTTGCACCTAGGGTACCAATTAATGCATGTCCTTTCCATCTAATAAACAAAAATATTCCGTTTCTTCAAATATATTGTTGCTTCACTGTTCTGCAAATAGTATCATGACAGGCAAGTAAGTAGGCAAATAACATCTGTATACTTATTTTTGGTGGGGAGTGTATAATGAGTCATAATTTAAGTTTCGTTAAAATCTTACCAATGGTTACTGAGGAACAGACCTGACAAAAATTGTGTGCAGATAAACAGAACATAAAAAGTGTTATCAACACAAACAGGACTATCATTGAAAGTTTATTACAATACATCAAAAACTTAACCTCACATTTAGATTTTACGAGAGATTGGAATCAAAGAACTTGTACCTTTCAGTCAACATACACATGTACATCACAGACATATGTGTGTACCGGTGTAACAAGTATCAGTATACTCATAGAATTGTATATGTTTGTCATATCAAACAAGTTATGAAGAATTGCAAGCAATACAGAAGTCCCCTACCGGTTTGAGGCCATTTTCAATGTTTCTGTTGCCATAGCAACCACAATTTTTGTCAGAATCAATATATTTTAAATGTGCATACTCTCCTTATTGCCCCCTATCCACATATCAAGTTTCATAAACCTAGCTTGGAAACAGCTAGAGATATGGCAGGATCCAGATTTGGGCATATTTTCACTCTTTCTGTTGCCATAGCAACCACAATTTTTGTCAGAATCAAACTATTTTTAAACATGCATAATCCCCTTATTGCCCCCTATCCACATACCAAGTTTCATAAACCTAGCTTGGAAACTGTTGAGTTATGTCAGGATCCAGATTGACTGACAGACTGACTGATGGACTGACTGACGGACGGAGGGCAAACCTATAGTCCCCTCCGGTCAAAAACCGGTAGGGGACTTATAAAGTAATATTTATATGCTTCATATAATGATTTAGGATAAACAACTTTGGGACCTGGTTGCTCACCTGGCATAGAAGTGCATGCAAGCCCAATGGTCCTAAGTAATAATTTATATTTTATGAATGTAACTATTCAGGAAATTCAGCCTCTGTTGCAAGTTTTTTTATAATTTGACCTTGTGATCTAGTTTATTTACCCCAGATGACCTTGTCCTAGATTTCATAGAGACAAACATTCTGACCAAGTTTCATGAAGATTGGAAATGATTATGTCCTCACCAGCTTTTTCTGAGTACTGACAGTCTGACATAGTGACCTTGACCTAGTTTTTAACCCCACATGACCCAGTTTCAAACTTGACATTATAGAGACAAACATTCATCAAGATTGGGTCATAATTGTGTCCTCTAATGTGTTCATGACAAGCTTTTTTTAAGATTTGACCTTGTGACCTTGTTTTTTTACCCCATATGACCAAGTTTCAAACTTGAACTAGATTTCATAGAGACAAACATTCTGACCAAGTTACATCAATGTTGGGTCATAATTGTGTCCTCTAATGAGTTCACAAGCTTTCTCTAATATTTGACCTAGTGACCTAGTTTTTGTGTACGGACGGATAAGCGTACGAAGAGTGATCACAAAAGCTCACCCTGTCACTTTGTGACAGTTAAGCTAAAAACAACAAATAATATCAATATTGTATGTGCCATGTGTGCAGTAGATAGGTTAACATTAGGTAGACAAATAAGGCCAAATAAAAGATATGTGTGATTCATGTAACATGGTAAAACAAAGGGGTGACCTGACTAGATGTATATAGTTTTTCAAAATGAAATACAAGTGTACAAATGTTGTTTAAAATTACAGAACAAAGTCTTTAGCCTGACCTCAATGCAATACATGACTATAATTTATAATATCACTTTGAAACAAAATATTTTAAACAAACATTATTCTGATCAGAATTGGTACAATGCATGGGCACAGGAAATACAAACAAGAAAGATGACTGCTTAAAGAGGTTTGCAATCAATATCAAACTATCAAATTGAACACCATTTTGTAAATTAATACAGTTTATGTAAAGGAGAGCAGAAATATAATAATGCCGCTTTTAGCAACTAACAAGTTTGCACCTATACTATAGGGGGATTCAAACCCATATTGTATGGCAACATCACCTAGCAATACTGTACAAAGGCATTAGACCACTTGGTAATTAAAACAACCCCAAAAATACTAATGCCCAATGACCATACCATGTGTGTAAATTCTATCCCCTAAACATATGATACAAATAACACATTATAACAGATAGCACTTTGCACAACAATGGAAGACCATCTACTGGTAAATCAAAGTATGAATCCTACAACCAATGAATAAAGTATATGTTAAAGGATATACAGGGTGATCCATTAATTCCGCACATTTAAGTAAATGCTTATAACTTCATCCTTTTTAAAGCGGTCATATCAAAGAAAACATGTGATTGCAGAGTATTATGTGAAAGTTTTGTTCTGATCTGAAATGGATATTCAACAATAGAATCCCTGTCTAAAGCAGACGTTCAATGTGACCACCCAATTTCTCTAAAACAAGTTTCAAACGTTGTTTAGAATTCTGTATATGACGCTGTTTCATGCAGCTATGTAACCAGTCTCTTTTCCCGGCGAATCAAATGTTTCATTTCACTGGACATATCCAATAATATTCCTTCTTGAAGGCACATGTGTATTTGGACACACTTTTCAAGTTTTCATTCACTTAAATTGCAGATTTTCCCAATTCATAATAAAGTTTTATGATTTGAGTTTGGAAATACTCAAATTTATGACGTCATTGATGATGTCATAACGTCACTTTGACGGCACAATGCCAAATACTTTCTACATTTCAGCAGAAAATTTTATTTATTACCTTTCCAACAATACCAAATTTATATGTGTAAGTAAAGAAATAGTGAAGTTATAGGCATTTACTAATGTGCGGAATTAATGGATTACCCTGTACATCCAAAATATGAATGCAAAAAAACTGAAGAATTTGCCAGGTCAGTGAAAATCTGTAACCAGGGGTGTCAACAGAGCCAAATTAAAAATCCTGAAAATCATATGCGGCTGACCATTTTTGACAAACTAGAGGTCGACAACCATATATATCTCAGTTTTTCAAACTTTTTATCGAAGAAAATCCTTCAGAGCAGATATAATTGACCATAACTTTGTCATTTCTTGAGATATTTTCATCAAATAACTTTTATTTTGGTCAGAAGGCATAGCTCTTCAGGGATAGACAAATCCGGAATTCTGGATAAATCCGGAAAATTGACACCTCTGCTATAACACATGTATACTACTATAGACCATCCATAGCCTCAAAATCCTCCTCCAATTAAAACATGACTAAAATACACATTTTCAATAATGTTTTATCAAATGACAATTTAAAAATAAAATGGCAATAAAACATTTAAGATCAGTGGGTTATATGTACTAAGTTTAAGCACTTACTATGACTAATGTCTTTGATTGCAACAATTAAATGATATCGAAGACCACATCAGAAATGTAACACATGCATTGTCATTGCAGGGCTCAATTAGTATGTCAGTTCGAAGTTGGAATAAACATAAGAAATAAAGTTACTGTAACAGTTTAACGAATGAAATATAAGTTTAGCGGTACATCAATGTTTCACCACAACAATATGAACAGTATGAAGTCAATGTTTAGGCACACAAACGAGCAATTTAACACGGGTCAGACTCAACTGATATTCAATGTTAACCCTTTAATCCATTGACAGATTAAACACATATTTAGATGCATCCATCCATCTGCATACAAACATAGTGAGGTGCATTTACTGCATTAGTGTCAGGGCTTTTTTTCGCTATATAATAGGGGCTGCTATATTTAGGCCCCTTCCCCAGGAAAAAAATCTTTAAAATCATGCAGTTTTCCTTAAAATGAAGTTTACCTCAACAAAATCATTCCCTATGTTACTAAAAATAAAACACCAATATTTTTTCTCTATTTAAAGGTAAGGCCCCATCCCCAATGTTCGAAAAAAAGCCCTGAGTGTCTTCATGCAGATGCAACATGATTGTCAATCACCAACTGTTTTCATTTTTCATAATAAAACTAACATCATCTCTCATATGTTTAAGTCAATTTTTTTAATCTGTCACAGGTACTAAGACATTGAATATTCATTTTAAGAGCCGCCGAGATCAAATGGGTATATATAACGGTAATTTCGAATGAGTCAATTTCATGTTAAATGTTTGTGTATGGCCACATACTTTTATGTGAAATAGGCTGTTCTCATTACTTACAGTGAAGCAGATGACCTTTGACAGGTCAGAAAAATCTGACTGTATACTGTACATACACAGATGAAGGCTCAGGTAATGGCACAGGTCAGAAAAATCTGACTGTATACTGTAGATACACAGATGAAGGCTCAGGTAATGGACGCAGGTCAGAAAATTCTGACTGTATACCGTAAATAAACAGATGAAGGCTCAGGTAGTGAAGTATTTACCCCAGTAACTAAACTTACTATCCTAGTAAATGTGAGGTAGGCAGTGGTAGACATTTTGGTTTTAACTTTTACATTGGAAGCATATACATAGTATATATTAATATCATAGGGCGAGTTCGGATGGAAACTCAAGGATAGGGTATGCTATTACAGGAATGATGTTCACTCCCACCAAAACAGGTCTCTTAATTTATCAACCAATCAAAAGCTTGGCCCTGGTTATATCTAAAACAGCTTTTGCCCTGCTTATTTTGTGTTACTTACAGAGACAGGGAATCAGTAAACCAAGCCAGGAGTTGACTCTTCAGTGGTGAAGGCACTAAAAGTGTAGAAACCAAGTGCGTTGTTCGAATGGAACCAGAATCTACCTAGATCGACTTACGTTCCATCTGAACTCGCCCATAGATTACACTGATTGATCAATGTCGTTGGTAATAGCATGATACTTGCAGTCATTTGTATTAAATGTAATAATAACTTAAAGGTAAATTTTTAATCGGTTGACAATAGGAAATTGATAGAAAAAAAAACAAGTGCATACTCATTAGTGCTGAATGTGTTTTACAATAACTAGAATTATGTACAACAATTCATACAATCATTCTCACCAAATACATCAATATCACAAAGGGAAAGTACCCCGAAAGTCTGACACCAAGGCAACGTAACACAAAATTAATTACTTTGTTGTAAATCAACAACACAGGTGTCATCTCATGAATTTACAAATCTTGCCCACCTACCCAACATCTATTTTTCTTTGAGAATTTATTAATAAATGCTCTTTGGTATATAGGAGCTACCTATTGGTTTTTGCAGTAATGTAAATAATCAGTTACTTTTGACAGATTCCTTCACAATAAGCATCAACAACAATTGGTGTGTAGAGGCACTTTATAAAGTTAAGCACTAAATCATATAATGAAGAACAAAAACAACATACTTTAAAGATAACATAACAAAAATAATTCGGGACAGAAACAAACATAGAATTCTATGTCAGTTAAAACATACATTTATATAAACAAGACTGCGATCAATTTACACTTATGCCCCGGAGGAAGCCTTGTCCATAATAACAAGCTAAGACAATCAGGGACCATAATTCTGTCGAAATGTTGGATAGTGTTTATTTACTATAACATGATGTTGACAATATAACATGTTTATAATGGTAAACAAGTATGTCGAGTTTGAAAGCAACACCTTGGTGAACTTTGAAAATATTTGAGTGTCAAAAACTTCAATGAGACGAACAAATGGAGGAATGAACAGACAGACAGGACAATCACTATATGCCTCCCACATCAGTAAATGCCAGGACATAAAAATTTATATAGATTGCAAGATTTGTGCTAATATAGCATTTTATTTCGAGGCTGGTGGGGTGATCAATGAATAAATAATTTCATACATTGACACCCAATTAATGTATGCTGCATGGAGAGGGCCGATATCTAATGTTGTAATAACTTGTGGCCCGATCCTTTTGTAATGAATGCGATATTATAAAACTTTCTCGGGTTTACTTTGACGTTATGCTTCTATTCTTTCTTAATAGTATTATGTATGCAAACCGTGTGTTCTGTTGTAAAAAAATCATGCAATAAAATATGATTAAACTAAGTATGCTGCATTTACATAACTTTTATTCCAATTTTTGACATTGTATTTATTCACTTTTTTTTCATTATTCTGTTGAAATCAAAATGGTTTTAGAGAAATGCTACATTCTAGTCAAATGTCATGGCAGAAGAATCTGCAGACAAGATTGCTGTAGTTAATATAAGTCAAAATGACATCACTGAAATCATATTTAAGATAGACATTAGACAGGTAATAAGATACATTTCATAACAACTAAAATCAAACCAATAATTTTTTCTAATGCTCTTCTAAAAACACTTTTGAATAACAGCGTCAGAAGGGGAACATTTATAGTGTGTCAATATAAGTTAACTATAATACAAGAATTGTGAAATTATCATAAATGCACCAGTATCGGAAGACAGTTTATAAAACCATCCATATACACACTAAATAATACATGAAACTTTTAACAAAAGCTTCATCATAAGGCAACATTTTTGGCAATAATTTCCAACATCATTTTTTTATCAAATCTTTTAAAATCTTTCTGCAAAAAGTTGTTTAACAACTGAGCTTTTCGAAGTTTAAATGTTTTTATATCCTGAGCTCTGTTCAAGGCGTTGAGAGCAGTCCTCACATATTTCTGATAATGAACAGATTCGCCTGGTTGAGCGAGCAAGGTCTTTGCTCTTCTACCAAGTTGACCAATACTGGCTTCCAACTTTGAAATTTGAGACAAAACTCTGTCAATGTTTTTCTTTACACACGATGCAGAACATGAACTCACAGCAGTGTCAATCTGTAGACTATGGTTGCTATGGTAGAGCAGGAACTTTATGAGGTTTGGAACCGTCTTAGCAACATTATCTGGATATTGACTGCTGTCAGATTTCCTGAAATATCCCAAAGTTACAAGACTGAAGTGATACAACAGATCCCCAACAGTCAATAACAAAAAAACATATTCTACAAATTAGGCCAAAACGGTTTAACTCGGGTATCATGTTGAAAATATAAGTGGCAGTAGTTTGAAAAATAGAGGACATTACATGAGTATCTTTTCATATTGAATTTATTAAACGAGTTGAATAAAATAATAAAATGCGAGGCTTTGCCGAGCTTTTTATCGATTTTATTAAACGAGTTTAATAAATTCAATGTGGAAAGTCACAATTAATGTAATATTCTTTTTATCACATGTTAGCTTTTTTCCGACCGAAACATAAAAATTTTTTTAGCTACTTATTTTTACTATAATAAACGCGCAACTTTGACGACGTCGCCTATGCTTTGAGTGACGTCACGTGAAGGCTTTATTACACTAGTGTATTATCAAAAATAAATAATGGCTTTATTACGCTACCGCGACGTCAAACATGTGATAAATATTTTTATTACATTTTGATTGTTTACCTAGAAACTTCAGCTGTAATGTTTCAGTCTGGAATGTGCAATAATCTTTGGAAAAAGACAATATGGTCGAAAGTTGTAAATATATAGTTTAGATAACAGTATTTTTAGACACAATTATTTTTCCGAATTTAATTTGCTTTCATGTCTAAAACGCTGACACAGCCACCTATGTATAAAGGGAGACAATTCTTAATTTTGGCCGAAAATATTGCAGACAAAACAGGTAAATATGCAGCTTATGATAATTGCAGGCCTCAATGAATCCACTCGTCTGCTCGTCCTGCACAATATCTTCCTTCTTTATTTATATAGCAGGACAAGTAAGATTTTGGGGTTTTCGTCTTTGTCTATATTGCAGGACGAGTGCTTTGAAAATAATTTGTTGAGGCCTGAATTGTGTTGGGTGTATGGAGTAAACGGTTAGTATAGAAACTGCATTGTAAGCTTACATTGTAACTGAGAATATGGAGGGAATATGCAACTAATAAACAATGTGAAATAAAGGGAAGTTACCTATATGCAGGGAAGAATATCATAGTAGGATATGCATCAACTGTGTACTCCCAGGGTAGGTCATTACGATCACCATTCACTCTATAAAATACATGACAACAATATACTATCACATAAATACCATGATCTTCCATGTGAGAACAAATCACGGAACAATGTTCTCTAATGTGTATGATAACAAATATGTGACCTCACCAGTTTATTGACGTGACAAAGTAATGCTGTCTGTTTGAATTTGCTATTTCTGGCATTGTTTTGACTCGATCATTATAGTAATGTGATGAAAAGAATCTGTCACTTGTTGTCTTTGAGATTAACATTTCTTTACCTCTTCACAAAAACAAATTATTAAGCTTGCCAAAGGATCACTTAATAACCTGTATTTTCTAGACTCATTTAAGAAAAATTGATCTCGAAAGACTCATGACGGATCCTATATAGTGTTACCACAATCAACCAAATTCCTCACAGCCCGCAGTGACCTCCCTTTGGTATACATTAACATACTACTGCAACTGCAAGGGAAGTAACCGTGTGCTGAGTTTGACATTCAACACATATACCATATAATATAACTTACACAAGGTATATTATACAATAATGCTTAATAAAGAGACACTCCATAGATGTGAAGTAAATATTGACCATTTTCTGATGCCAAAAATGACAGAATTATATAATACAAAGGAAATATTTTCTCTGTTTACTGACAAAACATTTTATTTCCTTAAATCTGTAATGTTGAAAGAATTGCTATGGTTAAGTCAGATTTGTTATACAGTTATAATATTATCAACAAATGCCAACATTCAAAAGAAAATTCTAAAATGGTCTTGATTAAAAAGTTAAAAAGAATTAAGCATCTCTTAGTATATGGGAGTATGTAAGAAATACCTGGCAAATACAAGGTCTGTGTTATCTTTGAAATATTGAGCAGCTCTTAGAAACACTTTGGCCATCTGAGCACAGAATCCACACCAATCAGTATAGTACAATAACACCACATCCTGAAACAACAAAATCCACACCAATCAGTATAATACAATAACACCACATCCTGAAACAACAAAATCCACACCAATCAGTATAATACAATAACACCACATCCCGAAACAACAGAATCCACACCAATCAGTATAATACAATAACACCACATCCTGAAACAACAAAATCCACACCAATCAGTATAATACAATAACACCACATCCTGAAACAACAAAATCCACACCAATCAGTATAATACAATAACACCACATCCTGAAACAACAGAATCCACACCAATCAGTATAATACAATAACACCACATCCTGAAACAACAAAATCCACACCAATCAGTATAGTACAATAACACCACATCCTGAAACAACAAAATCCACACCAATCAGTATAATACAATAACACCACATCCTGAAACAACAGAATCCACACCAATCAGTATAATACAATAACACCACATCCTGAAACAAACAACAATACATGTAACACCCTTGGATAGCTGAAAATGTGTACTTCATGTTAAATAAGTGCTGAACATGTTTTTGTACTTCAAGTCTGTATATATTTGGATCTGTCACTTGTATACTAACAATGCAATATCATAACATTGCATATTTATTGTTCTAAACATTTTAATTGGAAAAAAGGGCAGTGAAAATCAATATTTTATTCACTATGCCACAAAATAACACATAAAATATCTATTAAATTAAGACAAAAATTGCAATCTTTATGTGCACAAATGTTAGGTAAACAGGTGACTGACCTGATTAATTGAGTTATATAGTGTGCCCAGGATAATATGATACTTACAAACATGAATCGGCTTGTTCAACTGTTGCAAAATTGGTTTTACTAATCACTAAAGAAAACAGATAAGGTCAGTATTGTACTCAAAATGTCACTGATAAATCGTGCACATCTGATTAATCCACTTTTGTGGAATATACCAAATTTCCCCGCTTTTCTTATTATCATGGGCACATTAAACTTGAAGATTGTAACAAGGATACAAATGTGGACATACAGACAGACATTGTTACAAAATGGTTTTACATGCTTGTATCTTACGGCTAATTTTATTCACAGAAGTCCAAAATTATCCACATAAATTGGACTTGTTTTTCCATGCTATGTAGCCATTTAAGTATCATTTTAATGGGGCAGATGTATGGTGGAACAGACATTATGACAGCTAATGCTCCCACTTCCAGCACAATTTAATGGAAAGATAATCTAAATCACAAACCTTGTGTTTATTCATCACAATATCTTGGAATGTATCGGCTGTGACTTCAGTAAGACAAACTGATTCAGACATCAAACATTCAGCAGGGGACGTAACTTCAGATGACTGTCGATAACGTGTTAGTTGATCATCTGTATAGTTCTGCACAAAATTACCTGAATAGATTGTTTTAAAAAATATTTAAAAAAATATATATATACAATAAATGTTATTTGTGCTAGTCAGTTATATTTTATTTTTGGAAATAAATAAATAAATAGCCTTCATTTAATTTTATATATTACATGTATAAATGATTAAGATAAATAATGTTTAATGCATTAACAGTGATAAATTATAGAAAGCACAAATACCATTTGTTTTAAAACACTGCTGTTAATCTAAACTAAAAGGTTTTTTGACACAAAAAAACACATGTCACCCAAAAAAGGCCGCAATTATCCAACCTAAAAATCCTGACAATATGCACAACTAGCTTGGGACCATACATGTGAAGTTCCATTGAAATTCAAAAATTGGTAAAAGGAGACTCATCAATTGCGGACAAACTTTGTGACATCCAGGCAGACATCCATCCAGATGTCAAGCACAAAATCAATATGTCTCCCCCACTATATGTGGGAGACATAGATACCAAATGAATACTCACCAAGATTTTGATAATTAAGTAAATCCCTGAGAACGTAAAGAGCTTCATCGTTTAAATCAACAATTATCACAGATGTTTCTTTGGGTTGAAGGGGCACTTTTAACTTCTCCAAGAACACAGAATGATAAACACTGTCTACATAATAAAAATCTAATGTTTTATTGGTATTACACTGTAAGCCAGTTATATTTCCATTTCTCAAATCACTAAACTTGATTAAAAGTTTTGACATTTCGTCCACGGGAGATAAACGTTTTATTTTCTGTAGTGTTAGCTTATTCAAATGTTGTTTACAGAACAAGCTTTCACCGTTTAAAACAAAAGGGTCAGTATTTCTCCTAACTTTCCCCGACTCCTTGTTAATATGTAAATTTGGCATATTTGAAAGACTGTTTCTACAGCATACTGAGTAATGCTCATTTACATTATAAAACTGGTAAAAATCCTGGCAAGAATTTACAGTACTTAGCGACCAGTCAGGTTTAACCTCTGATCCTAGTTCAATATCACAGACTGTGTCACTGTTACTCCTTCTTACACAATATTCACAAACACCATTTTCATTCTTATACCTAGAACCAGTCCGTAATGAAACACAACACTTTAATGGATGAAGAGACTTAATGTTAGTATGATATAATGAGGATTTCTTCTCTAGGCACTTTTTGTGGAATTCTTTCACTGTCAAATGTTGAGCAAAAGATCCAAGCACAGACATCTTTAAAATGTTTTCATAATATTTGGAATTATTTCCACATGTTCTCAATGCTAAACCAGCAACTCGAGCCTGAAAACAAACAGTCAACACTACAGCATTGGTTCAGATTTACGACCAAATGTTATTTTCACAAATTTCTGCAAAACATGCATCATTGTAATCTTGGTAGTAATCCAAATACACCGCTTTCAGTTCTGATGTAACTCAGGATACATGACATCTGATTTCTTTTCGAGCATTACATTGGTTTTGAGTTCAATCAGAGCCGTATGAAAACAGAACAATTCTCCGAATTGAGAAACGGTGTATCAGGATATTACCTAGGTAATGGGAATACCTTAAAACAATTATAGAAAGTAATAGAAACACAATACAATGAAATAACATTTTTGCACAATAAAGTATGTAAAAGTTGTTAATATTATTAAGTACATTCGAAAAAGACGGTCCAAAAATGCGAATGGGTCTAAAAAATTAAAACTATGATACTTTACAATTGAAAATAGAAATGTATCTGAATTTTGATTTCAAAGTTATTGGAAGTCTGTTGAGTTTTTTTCTATTTGATTTCACTTGTCAAGGGTGCAAACACGTGCAGTCACTGGAAATGTGTTGTGAATCACATTATTTTAATATGAAAGTGGACTGAAGGCTTTTTGACACACCAACGAATGTCTCCCACAAAGGACCATAACTCTGGCAAAAATCATCTGACCAGTAAACTCTTGACAACTAGGCTTGGTACCAACTATTCATTTGATGTTTCAATGAAATCAAATAAATAGTAATTTAAAAGCCTTTTAGGAAAACTAGGGCAATCTTTGTGACATCCATTCATCGAACACAAAATCCATATGTCTCCCCTACTTTATGTGCCCAGTCTGGCCTTTATGTGCGAGACAGAAATACATTATTAGTGAATTATCTCTGATAATTTTAACTACTTATTTGCCTCACAGACAGACATGCCACTTTGCTTTTATGAATGCTTAGTGCTGTGGGCATCAAATGGGTCCATTTAGTTATGTAACAAGGTAACAAAACATGCAATCCCATGATTGTAGAAATAATGTAATTTAAATGTTAAATAATTGAACTATTTAACTTACCATATTGAAATATGGATTAAACTTGACAAGTGGATTAGCCGGACCAAAGACTAAGACAGCTGGTCCCTGTTGTAGCGGTACTGATAGTGTCAGGCTCTTCATCCCTGGAGGTACCAACCATGGTGATATATTCTACAATACAAACATTCAGTAATGTGATGAGAGACCTAATATGAAACAAACAAGGGCACCGCCAACGAGTGCTGGACACTTGACTTTCTCGTACTTGATAGTACCATTACACATCTGTGAGTTAAAATTCTAAGAGTAACAAGGGCAGATAACTCATAAATATAGGTCACTGGGTTACCCACCTTGTCAGTATGGATTATCCTTGTGATGTAGCATAACTATATTGAGTTTCAATGGGATAACTTTGATAGACTTTGAGAAAATGTTTGTGTAAAAATTCAAATCAGAAAAGGGAAATAACTCTTATAAAATGCTGGATAGATTTGTTTCCTCTTGACATAGATGTAGGTCATCACATTCCACCAGTGTATTGACTTTCAAGTCAAAAGCTTTGATAGAGTTTGAGAAAATTCAGTTTATGTGTAAAATTTGCCATTATTTCAATGTACTAAGTCAAAACAAGAGGGCCATGATATGGCCCTGAATCGCTCACCTGAATCACCTTGCTCATGATATTTTTATATATATGAACCTGTAGCCTCTTAAAGAAGACCTTATTAGGATGCTACAGACCAAATTTTATGAAGATCCATCAAGCAGTTCAAGAGAAGTCTTTTAAAAAGAATTCTATATATCTCTTATGTAAAATTAAGGGAGGCACGGGGTGGGGCCAATATTGACCCAGGGGTCATGATTTCAGCAATCTCCGTAAAGGTCCACCAGACAATGCTACTAGCAAAATATCTAAGCTCTATGCCTTGTGGTTCCAGAGAAGAAGATTTTGTAAAGTTTTTCTATATATTTCTTATATAAAATTATGAGATGTCTGGGGTGGGGCCAATATTGACCCAGGGGTCACAATTTGAGCAATCTTGGTTACGGTCCACTAGACAATGCTACATGCTAAATAACCTTGTGGTTCCAGAGCAGAGATTTTTTAAAGTTTTTTCTATATATCTCTTATACAAAATTAAGGGACCCCCCCGGGGCGGGGCCAATATTGACCCGGGGGTCATGATTTGAGCAATCTTGGTAAAGGTCCACCACGCAATGCTTCATGCTAAATATCTAAGCTCTATGCCTTGTGGTTTCTTAGAAGAAGATTTTTAAAGGTTTTGTTACCTGGTTACCATGGCAACCAGAGTTCTAGGTGGATCAACTTTATTTGAGCAATTTTTAAATCCCCCTATGTCAGGAACATCCAGGCAAAATTTCATCAATATTGGTCAAACGGTTTCAGAGGAGATGTCATTTGAAAGTGTGGACAGACGGACGGACAGACGGACGGACATATGGACGGACGACAGACGGTGAGTGATCACAAGTACAGGTAACTCCATAAATGTAGGCCACAGGGTTACTAGCCTTGTCAGTATGGACTTCCCTTGTGATGGTGAATAACTATGCTGAGTTTCAAATGGATACCTTTGATAGTCTTTGAGAAAAGGACAATAAACCTAACGAACCCACACACCAACAATCCAGTCACGACATTAGAATTTTTGTTTATTCAGGTTTGAAAATATGGAACAAAAAGTCAAATAAGAGAGTTTTTTGTTTGTTCCTATTTCTCATCACTTCTCAACTTTTTTTAGTTATATATGGCTGGCAGCAAATTCACCAATCCAGTTTTCCTGGACTGTGTTCTAGCTAGCACTAACTTACCCTAGTATCAGGAACCAGCAACTTCTCCACATGTGAAGGTAAATCGACATGGATGTCAAGTTTTCATAGAAGGGTATGACCTACTACGACCAGGAATAAAACTGAGTTACAAATCCAGTGCACTAACTACTGGACCACGGTTTGTGACTTCAGACAAGTTACATGAACATTGTATATAACTATATATACACAAACTTACCTCTTGTTTGTAATGAAGAATCCATGTGGTCATATTCTTTGACGTCATATTGTACAATAGAGGATACTTCTACAAACAAACAAAAGGACAAGAATAAAGTCTACAACAAAGTTAACAACTGCCATGTAGTATTGTGAAAAAGGCGGCCATCTTGGAACTCCACCAGTTTTGACAATTTATGCCGGAAGTCTCAGATACTACAGACTTTCCTGAGAATTATAGTATATGACATGTCTTGTTAACAGAGGTCCCACATGACCCAGATCTCCCAAAGCATCTCAAGTAGAAATCTCAGCTCAAATTGAGATTTACCTCAAATCACAGACCCTGATCAGTGTCTGGGTTTGAGATAAATCAGATGTTGCAGCTCATGAAATTTTACTGTTTCGGTAATCATGAAGTTTAATTAACTTGCGTGCTGTAATAAACTCTGAATAATGTTTCTGTCTTGTAAAGACAACAATTTGAGTCCGGTCTCTGACGGAAATTAAAACAGGAAGACACATTTGAGATGAGATTTAGCTCTGATTGAGATACTTTGGGAAATATTGACCAGAACTTATTTTTCCTGAGATTGTCACCCTACCAGAAACATCTAAGGTAGGAGAAATTAGAAACAACCAGATAAAACACATGTTGAAGTAACAGATACTTGTAACATGTGCATAAACTATGAATCATTGAATGTCACAGTAGACACCTGTTTGTAGGACTACAAGAGCATTAGATAAAACTTGGTAGTATTATGTACAAATAAAATAATGATATAATATCATAAAAGTCAGGAATTTATAAACCAGACACATTCAAATAAATTGCTTTCTTTCTGACTTCATTATTTCCCGCTTCGTCCCAATTTTTTTCAAAGCATTTTATACCTGAATAAAACTTACAATCGGCAGATAACAGTAATCGTTATTATATAATTACCTTTATGTCAGCATGCAGGTTATTCAAAGACATCATAGGAATAAGCAAGTATACTATATTATACGGAGGTTGTGTTGATAGCCAAGTGGCTTTGCTAGGCGATAGGGGTGACTATTGAGTCCAATTTTGACAATTGCAATACTATTGCTATTGCTGAAAGTACTATTGCGATACTATTGTATTGCTGGAAACTATTGCGATACTATTGCAATAGTTATTGCCAAGCTTTGAAAACCAGAGATTAACTTGTAAATGCAATTTTGCAAGACATCATTTTGTTGTACAACATACAAATCTTTTATTTGTGGAAATGATTTAAAATGAATTTGACAGAAATAGATTAATAAATTTAATGTGATATTGGTCCATTGTGGCTGTTTTGATGCGAAAACGGAAGTTGTTTTAAATTAATAATAAACTTTATTTATAAAAAGCAAACTATCGTAACTATCGATAGTTGAGCTAACTATCGCCGATAGTTATTGGATAGAGACTTTTACTATGGATCCATACAATCGAGACACTCGGAATCGCAATGCATCGATATTTCGATGCATTGGCCCACCCCTACTAGGCGATGGCGTTGTTCAGTAAAGATTCGAATCCCACTATTATAATATTCTGTGCAAACAGTTCATCAAAATACTTCACATTTAAGTTTATGAAGACACTTTCAAGACTTTAAAGTTGAAACACAAACTGACCAGAGTGAGATTACCAATTCTTGTCATAATGAATCTATTTGGTGTAGGAAGGTCCAGAAGAGTAGCCAGCCTCGGTGTATTCACAACACCAAATCCTACAGGCTGATAAAAATCTGAAAGTATATGGTTGAAAAAAAGATTGACTATACACTGCCCACCAAAAATAAGTATGCATATGTTATTTGCCCACTTACTTGCCTGTAATAATACTATTTGCAGAACAGTGAAGCAAAAATATATTTGAAGAAAATTAATATTTAAGAAATAAAAATCTGTTCGCGTTTATTGTCGGTGAATAAAACACGGGCAGGAGTTCGGATGCGGAAAAATTAAATCACGAGTGCGTAGCACGAGTGATTTAATTTTCCGCATCCGAACGAGTGCCCGTGTTTTATTCACCGACAATATACAAGAACAGAGTTTTTATTTCGATTCTAAATACGATAATATCCTGCACTATTTAACTGCACGCATTCCATTTTCACCCATTTGACATTGAACATAATTCCACGCTGAAATTGAGTGGCTTATTAGCTGGTACAATTACCTCCCTCGTTAATAAAAACGACCTTCGTAATTTTCTGAAGGAAATACCTCATTTTAAACATTGAAACAATTTTAATAACACGAGTATAGTGTATCTATTTCATAAAATGAAAAATATAAATGAATTGATTATCAGAAGCTTTAATAAAACTTGGTTTCTAGAGTAGATTGGAGTTTCTAAAAATAGATGCGTAATAGCTGTAACACTGGATTCTCGTGCAACTCGCTTGTCATCGTGACTCGTAGAAAATTTTACTATAAAGTTTACGTTCATTCATTCATAAATATGTCACATGATACTAAGCGTAAATAGAAACAGCCAATTTGATAGGTATGTTTTATGGGGGTAATAATACATTGTTAGGTCCGCTCTATATTTAAACGATTAATCCGCAGATCGTGTTAGAATTTTGTTTATTACATGGAAAGGCCATTCATTAATTGGTACCCTAGGTGTAAAATCTAAAGTTTCTTTGTCCCTCTTGAATGGTAACTTTGTCACATGTCACAAAAAGATGGAAAATTCAGTCTTTTTGATCACATGGTTATTTTAGTTCTAAACATCTTCATCTTACTTTCTATCTCTATATTGACTCATTTAGTAACTGTAGTTTCAGAAAATAGTATAATTGTGTCCGTTTGGTAAACAGGCATTGAATAATTTAACCAAGTTTAATTTTGCGACAATTATTTACTGTATACTTATTTTTGGTGGGCACTGTATATCATTATGCAACATGACCCTGATCATTAGGCCAAAATGTTTTAGAATACAATGACTTTAACTAAGTTTTTTTTTCAACCTTGTCTTATATAGTCGACAGTGTGTCTGCTTTCAGAAAATTCCTGACAAAATGCTTGGTAACAACCATTCATGTGAAGTTTAATTGAAATCTGACCAATGGTTAAGGAGAACAAGCGCGGACAATTTTTGTGACATCCAAATAGACGCCAAGCACAAAATCAATATGTGTTTGCCACTATATGTTGGAGATATAATGAATATGGTGGATAATACTAACCATAAGATATAATTCTAAGGGCAGTCAGGTAGAACTGTTGGAAGGCAGATCCAGGAGGTTGAGGTGATGAATTAAAATCAAAATAACCAATCACAGCATTCTGAAAACATTCCAAACCATGCAAATGTAAACAACTCAACTACTGTAACACAAAATAGCAAGTAGTAATGAAGGACATCAGGTGTGAAATGTTACTACATTGTAACTGTGAACTTGGTGTAGCACAGTAGGTAGGTGCTATCTAGTGAATGAATTGTCACCAACAATCAATTAAAGCCTAGGTCCCACTGAGCATCTTTTGCCTTGGCTATGTACTCCCGATTAAAATTAATGAGCATTCAGGACATCGGGAACATATTCCTTGAGGTCTAGGATAAGCTTCCGGGAAGTCATGAGACAGTTGGTGATATCAATAGAAATTGTGATGAATCAGATATGTAGTATCGAAAGAAATTAGGAAGAAAATCGCCGATGTGGAATTCCTCAGTGGGATCTAGGCTTTAGGACGAATGCCACAATTTTTCCAACCAAGTTTTCATTGTGTAATACAACTAAAATATCCAAACATAGGAACCCATGCAAATTGTTTGCTTTTGTCAAACAAGGGAGACTACTCTTTTCCCAAAGAACAAAAATCAGACTCACACTTCAAGCTCATATTAAATGTTCTCAGAAACAACATGTGCAAGAGGTATTGTCTAATCTGAGAAGCTTCAGTAACTAATCAATAACAGAAGTAAACACAAAGGCATCTTAGCAATAATCAAGATGCAGTGTCCATGAGAAACAATAACTAATTTACAAAAATATGTACTCTGAATGAAAAAAAATAATTTTCAACTAAAGTTTCTTAAACAATACTAAGAGTTTTTTTGTTTTGCACAGAGTTAGTAATCTACTGGAAAAATTAAATAAAAGTAAACTAATCCATGCTTCTTTATGAGTTACAGCCAAAAATCTATTACCTCCCTTTATAGAAACAAATGTCATTTCTGTATTAGACAAAATATATCATGTATTGTATCACAGTATGACTACCGGTCAATACCAATTACCGGTATATGAAGTAACATAGCCTTATTTATCACTTAACTTCAGGTGTGTCAACAGGGCCAAATTAAAAATCAGGAAAACTTCATGCGGCTGGCCAATTTTGCCAAACAAGATGCCTTCAATGACACTGTTTTCACAATAAACTCAGTTTGCATTAAAGCAAATTCTTTAGAGCAGATTAAATTTACCATAACTTTGCCATTTCTTGAGCTATTTTCATCGAATAACTTTTATTTTAGTCAGAAACCATTGTTCTTTCAGGAATTCTGGATAAATCAGGAAAATTGACACTTCTGTAACTTGTACTTACATCATTCTGTGCTGTAAACTCCTTTATCTGACTTTCAGAATGAAGAACTGTTAGAGGAAACAAGAAACTTTCCGCAAATTTTACAAAATATTCCGCTTCTTTTATACCTGAAGAAATAAACTAGGTGAATAATAATAATAACAACTTTATTTATAGTGGATGACATAATTTTTAGGTTCTAGACCAACTTTCAATATATGGTCCACACTATGTATGTAGAATAGAATAGAATATATTTTATTACCAAATTCTGGACCCTCTCGGGTATACAATTTTGATATTTACATAAAGACAATCCAAAGTTATAAAAGCAAAAACTATTTAAATGAGAAATAAGTCACATCTCCCATCCACGCTTGATAAGGTGCATGGGTAACTTCGTAACCAGGCCGAATCGTAACCAGAAAAGTATGTATGTTATATATATATATCCATAACCGCTATAAAGAACTATTGCTAACAGCTGATCACTTATATCATACATTAATTTATGAGTCTGTGAATTAAGCACTTGTCTGCTTGGAAAATAAATGATTGATTAAAGGATCACTTAAGCTGATTCGGACCACGTAATTTGAAATCTTGTATTCACAGGCTGAATTCTATGCCTAGTACTGACATTCATTATTGCAATGTTATCAGAAATAATTCTCAATATTTATGAAATATCAAGAAATGTGGAAATTGCACAAAATCCATGTTTTCAAACAAGGGCCACAACTCTGCTGAAACCGGGTTCAGCAAAAGAATTAGCACTTAGTTTCTGACATGACCAAAGCTAAATTGTATACCAGTGTCCGATAAATCCATTGCCCGGAGCCCCATGGGCTACCAGAAACTTTGGTCCGGCTACCAAACAATTCTTACGTAAGCCCGTCTGGCAACCATAAAATCACAGGATCAGTAGCCCGGTGTTTTTTAATTTTATAAATCCAGTCTGTAACTTCCCGTCATAAAATGCAAACCCAGTACTGTATACCCTAATAAACAATCGATAATCCATCTTGCCACAGTGAGGAAAAGTGTCAAACATTGTAAGGACTGTTATTAACACTTTTCATTAACACATCACCATAAATTGACTGTCGATATGGAGCAAATTTATATGTCCAGCAAAATAAAAATTTATCGGACACTGGTATACCCTTGGTCCTGCAAAGGTGCATCATGTGACTCATAACATGTTGATACCTGCACAAATTAGCCAATTGTGTACTAATTTTTTCTGTTAAAACGTTGGTTAAAACTTACGACCAAAGAACAATAACTACCTGTGAATCTGTAGCCATCCCCTACACCAGTGTGATAGATAAACAGTTCAGGGTAGGATACAAACTTCATTCTCTGTCGACACTCACCATCAGGATACCAACAATTCACAGCAGCAAACTTCACCTGTAATGCAATATATTGATCAATGCTGTGAATTCATTTTTATCCATTAATAAACAAAACAAATTTTAATCTTACAGCGCAGTCAGCACAGGTAAATAATTAATTTGATAGACAACAAAACATACACAGGATAAACACATGCAGGACTTTTTGAGGCTGTTATATTAACTGGGCCCCTCCCCTTTGAAAAAAATGAAATTAAACATAATAAGTACCCCATGTCATTAAATTATCAATATTTTCCCCTCAGGTCTCTAATCAAAGGTTTCAGGCCCCATCTCCAAGGTTAGAAAAAAGCCCTGAGTCATTTAATCTAGCATGATACATATCACATTCTGATTTATAAAACTTACTGTATCAGATAGAGCTTTTGCAGCTTTTATAAATTCTCCACGGACGTACATTGACTGCGAACACCATGGCGCATAATACATGACAAAGATTAACTCTTCATCTCCAAGAAGCTTTATAACTCTCTCAAGATTTCCCAATGGGTGATCGGCTACGTAACTGTGAGATGGGAAGAATCTGTTTGGTATACTTGCTGGTTGTGTGATCTGTTTCTCATGAAATCTACAATAGATAATTGAGTAGACACTAGTTGCTGTTCATAACACAGTCAAATAATTAATGTACAAAAAGTAACACGTAACACTAGTACAACACATATAATTCATTGTTTCTAAGCATTTTGTCAAAACTATCTTATGCGTATAATGTAGGACACTTGTCTTGGAAAGTCATCAACATTGTCTCCTGTACTTGTCACAATGCTGACAGGACTCGAGGCGGTACATATCATAATACCAAGGACTCAAAGCAGTACAGGACTTGACTCTTGAGACATTTCATATCACAATGCCGATAAGACTTGAGGTGGTACATGTCACGATGACAACATGAATCTGGGCGGTACATAATGTGATGCAGACAGGACTCAAAGCGGTACATTAATTCATGCAGACAGTACTCCTTGGAGGAAGTACTAAGTAAATGGCTGCATGCACCGGTGATGTACAGTAAATTAAATGTATTTTCCTTATTTTGCTGCCTAGTATGGAGTCTGGATTATATATTAAATGGTTAGCGTTGGTTAAAGGTCCATCAGTTAAACCATTTGTGCATCTTACAAAAGGTCCCACCGGTAACCCAGTTTCAAGCAGGCTACAATGTACACACCCCAAGTTAGTCAACCATAAATAAGCTTTTCATCCTGTGACAGTATGTACAAGTGTGACTAAAGTGTGATTTTCTCAATGGGGAATACATATGCAAATGACACGTAGATGCTGAGCTAGCATGTTTATGTACAGTACCATATTAAGTGATAATTTGATAGAATTAGAATAACAAATGTCAAAAATTATGCTCACCCATTGCCTTCACGGAAGTACAATGAAATCAGAAGAAGGACTATGACAAACATGGCCATGCGACAGATTTTTTGCAAAATTCTGATAATCTTTCTTTTCTTTCTTATCGACCTAAGTGTTGACGTTTCCTTAAGTGTCCCACTCTCCATTGGTTTGACAACACGTCAGGGAAATTACCGGAAGTGAAGTGCACCGGCCAAGGGAATGTGTCAAAATAATTATTGAATGCAATATACTAATTAATATAATTACTAATTATCGACACTAAATAATTAGCTAACAACAAAAAATAATCTTTGATGTTTCTAAACAAAAAACTTTATTGGAATGACATTGCCGTGGTAGTGGTTCATATGCTCGTTTTGTTTACTTGTCGCTATACTTATTTTGAAACGGTACCCACGGGTAGTCCTAGTGATTATTTTCGTATCTGTGTTTGTTTCTTTTTACATTAAAATTACTGCATTAGTATTTCAAAAATAGTAAGTCTAATGTATTAAAGATATTGAAATGAATAAATACATAATTAATGACAATATTGCATTTTAAAAAGAATCGTTGACAAATCCAAAACACCATTTGCTAGCTCTATATGAATGGCTGTCTTGTGATTTTGACACAACAGAAACATTTCTGTAAGGACGTTAACTGACGCTTTTAACTCTGTTTCTCATTTTTATTCTGCTTCTTTAATATATGATTTAACGTTCTTTCAATTGACTTGTTCATTTCGTAAATCTACCTTTTTGTTGACCCTACTTCGTTTCTAAAAATATGTGGCCCTTTGCTGTAGCTTTGTACTGTAGTTCTTATTTGTAGGGACATTGTTTGGACTTTTTTGTTCATCACAATTTGTCCCGATGTACCGATTCAATTAGCCTTTGATTTTTTAATGGCTGGACCGTCAGAATTTTAAGCAGCCACTTGCAGACAGCTTATCTGTCTACCTACAACACTAGTCAAACCATTTCGACGCAATCTATACAGGGATGCCCGTATAAGTGGCTGGACCGTCAGAATTTAAAGCAGCCACTTACAGACAGCTTATCTGTCTACCTACAACACATACGTCCGTCCACAACTTGAGTACTGTTCTAGTATCTGGCAAAAAGCTTTTAAACAAAATCGAAAAGGTAGTGGCTAGCCGTCCGGCACCGGACGACTAGACAGCGAAATTAGTCGTCCGGCATCGGACAACTAGCAACGCTACGTGCATTGGCTAGGGATCTGTCATTCTATTTCTATGCATTAGGCATCCAGAATTTCAGTTATATTATTGTGATAAGTATCACGTATGTTTCTACCTTGTAATAAACTAGGAATTCCGCAAGACATGTTAGTGCATTTATCTACATCCATTTTGTGATCGGCCGTGTATCTCCGTATATTGTCCGCCATATTGAAAAACAAAGTGTGCACGTTAATTTGCCAAGGTGTCACAAAAAAGCTAATATGGCAATTAATTATTTTTCATTCGCAGTTTTAATGGCACATAATTATATACAAACCAATACAATTGTAAATTGTAATTTTTATTTTTTTATTTTAAATACAATATACAATAGTGCATACCATGATATGATTCATAAACGGCAGCATTGTTTTCACGCTATTATAACCAGTGACATTCCAAACCGTCAATTACCTAACATAGCAATTTCATTTTTTCAGCATGAAGTAATATACTTTCCCAATCCTCATAATACTGTAATTGAAACACTCTATGTTCCCTTACTACTTCTAGCTCCATTTCTAATACACCCGACAACGATTTCCGCATTCATTCGTACCAGTTTATAAACTGACATGTCTTGTCAAATTCGTAGTTTATTATAAGGTAGAAACATACGTGATACTTATCACAAGAAAATAGCTAAATTCCGAATGTCTAATGCTTAGAAATAGAATGACAGTTCCCTAGCCATTACACGTACTGGCATGCCAGTAGCGTTTGCTAGTCGTCCTATGCCGGACGACTAATTTCGCTGTTTAGTCGTCTGGTGCCAGACGGCTAGCCACTGCCAATCGAAAAAGTCGAGACAGTTGCAGTCGAATAAGCTCATCTTATTTCAACCAGAAATCTCAACTACCTAATCCCTCAATCTCACACCCAATACTTCTCTAACTCCTTCCCTAGGACTATCTGACTTTGGAACTCCCTCCCAACCTTGGTCAAATCCAGCCCCAGTCTTGATGTCTTTAGAGACCGGCTGGCGGCTGTAGAACTGTTAATGAACTGTCTATTTTAACTGTAACATACTGTCTTTTACACTTTTAACACTTGTAACATACATATTTCTTTAAAAATTTTGACAGCGCCACCCTGTAATAGTCGGCAATCGACGGTTGGGTGTATGATGTAGATGTACTGCGGTACTGATGCCATTAGATCAATTGTCTTTAAATAGGTCCATACTGTTTAGGACATAAAAGTATGATCTTATATTTTGTCGGTGAATAAGACACAGGCAGGAGATTAAATTTTCCACATGCGAACGAGTGCCTATGTTTTATTTCGATTCTAAAGGTGATACTATTTAACTGCGCGCATCCCATTTTCACCCATTTTACAATGAACATAATTCCACGCTGAAATTAAGTGGCTATTAGCTGGTACAATTACCTCCCTCGTTAATGAAAGCGAACTTCGAAATTTTCTGAAGGAAAGAACACATTTTAAACATTGAACCATTTTAATAACACAAGTATAAGGTAGTTATTGCATGAGATGAAAAATATAAATGAATTGATTATCAGAAGTTTTTATGAAACATATATTGTCGATGAGCATACTGGAGTTTCTAAAAATAGAATAGATGCGTCATTGCTGTAACAGTGGATTCTCGTGCAACTTGTCTTATTCACAAATCGTTTAAGTTTTTACTACCAAGCTTACGTTCATTCATTCATAAATATGTCGCGTGATATTTATTTTCACCGAACTACTTTAAATCAGAATCTGATGTTCAATGTTTTGTAAAGGAACGAAACATATTTTTAGAGTTTAGTTTGTTTATTTGCAGAAACAACTGTATTAAACACTGTATCAGTATATTCAATCAATGCTAATTATGTATTTTATTGAGTTGTTTTGTCATTTTTGAGCGCACAAACAAATATGACAAATTTGCTGTTTGCAAATAGTACCAGCCAATTTGTCAGGTGTATTTTGTTGCGGTAATAATATACAGCTTGTTTTCCTCTATGCGTATATAGATTTATCCGCAGATCGTGTTAGAATTTAACGTATAGCATTGAATGACTGATATCCAGTATATAAATAGAAATAGTATTTAATATGTTGACAGAATGCTGTGCAACTGAATGGCTCAGTATCCTACATGTATCTATTCTCAATATCGACATTTAGGGATAAAACCTCAGTGTTTTCCAGAACTTAACTCGCAGGGGGGTCCACCCAATAGGTGGCATATAGTGGGAGTGTATGAATTATTATTTTTTTACTGTCTAAACATGAAAAACGTATACAAAATTATTGTACATAATACATTATCATTAAACATTTTTGTTTAAGCAAGAAAATATACATATTTTTCAATTTAAACATATAATTTATGAAAAAATAATGTCAGCGAGGTCGTAAAATATTGTTATCATTGTGTTCAAGAAAGACTTTTCACATATTCTCACCTTTTGTCAAAAATAAAAGAGATTATCATACCTGGTTGCTCATACCTGGTTGCTCTATATGCTATATGCAGCCACCCTACCCCTGACGTATATATTCGGAACATCTCGCACAATGTTGCTCAATTAATTCCGTAATCCCTGTCGCTCAATTAATTTCGTAATCCCGGAAAACAGGGTTTAATACCGTTTATTGGACTTTATCCTATAATGTTGATACAGTGAATACTAGTATTGGTAGTTACCTGTAGAACTACTGGGTAATTCCACAAATCTACAATGCCTGGCACCTCCACTGGGGAGCGCTGGCCTAGAGGTAAGACGCGCGCTTCAGGATCAAGAGGTCATTGATTCAAACCTCGTCTGAACCACTGCTTAGTTTCTCTGAGCAAGAATAACCCGGGTACATGCTCCACTCGACCAAAGTGTGAATTAGTACCTGTGAGGGCTGTGTCTGAACATATCCAATAGTCCTGGGCGCCTCAGATCGATGTTGGCTGCACACCCACCAGGAGAGAAATAGTCTCCCCAGTGAGACTCAAACGCAGGTTTCCATAGGTAGCCCAATGACCAGGGGAAGATAAAATGTGAAAATTGGTAACTAAACCTCCACACAGTATGCAGTCACAGTATTTAATAGTGCAATTATAATCATGATTCTTACAAACCTGATCTGAGTTCTACATGTAGCATATTTTATTTTCAGTTTGCTGTACCATTTATTCAGACTATTGTGTGCAAGTAGATATTCAGCTGTCATAGAGATCAGTGATCATGTCAAACAATCAACCACCCCCTTCATACCAGGAAACGGTTGGAACTGGTGCGTATATTGTGCCTTTTTCCGAACCTTAGGGATGGGGCCTTACCTTTTATTAAGGGAAAAAATATTGGTAATGATAGATATACATGGGTAATGATTTTGTTCAGGTAAATCTCACTTTTGGAGAAAACTGCATACTTTTAATGCATTTTTCCAGGGCAAGGGCCCTATTATATTATAACGAAAAAAGCCCTGTCATGATATGTTGAATTCTTATAATTTTTATGATAATATGATTGAAATTTATAATGAAAATTTAATAATAATTATACCCCCGCACAACGAGTTGTAAGGGGGTATACTGGATTCAGCTTGTCTGTCTGTCAAACTTTCACAGATGAACAACCTCAACATATAGAATGATGTGCATGAAAAAAGGAATTTGCGCTGCGATGAAGTTAGGCAGAATTATGGCCCTTTGCCGGCGGGGGTATATTAGTTTGCCGAATGGCGACAGCTCTAGTTAATTCTAAATATAATTTTGATACTATAGATGAAATGTAGTTGATCATATTTGACTAACTACATTCTTTAATACGCTCCCATTGTTCTATTACAGGTGGATATACAAACTACGGAGCCCCACAGGGTGCTGCACCTCCTGCACAGTACGGACAATATGACCCTAGCAAACAGTTTCCCCAGCAGGGAGGTTACCAACAGTTGCCTAGTTACCAACAACAAACAGTAATACAACCTCAACCACAGATCATTGTTGTTGGTGGTTGTCCTGCTTGCCGGGTAAGTAATAGTTACATGTAGTATAGATTCTTCAAGATTTTGGTAATTTTGTGTTGGTTTGTGAAAAGTTCAAAACATTACAGACTTTACAGTAGACTGACACATACAGTTTATAACCTGGCGATCCTGTTTTCTGGGCACTGAAGGTCTTGCCCTTCCATTACAATTTGACAAAAATGTCTATTTTCTTCCACATGTGGAGAAGTTACCCGTTCATTGTGAAAGTTTAAATTTTAAGTTTAAAAGTACTGGTCAGGATGCAGTCCAGGAAAACTGGTTTTGTGAATTGGCTGCTGTATACAGTGCCCACCAAAAATAAGTATACAGTAAATAATTGTTGCAAAATTAAACTTGGCTAAATTATTCAATATCTGTTTATCAGACAGTCACAATTATACTACATGTAGTTTCTAAAACTACAGTTACTTAATGAGTCAAAACAGAGATAGAAATAAAGATGAAGATTTTCGAAACTAAAATAACCATGTGATCAAAAAGGCTGAATTTTCCATCTTTTTGTGACAAAGTTACCATTCAAGAGGGACAAAGAAACTTTAGATTTTGCACCTAGGGTACCAATTAATGTATGGCGTTTCCATTTAATAAACAAAAAAATCCTTTTCTTCAAATATATTGTTGCTTCACTGTTCTGCAAATAGTATTATTACAGGCAAGTAAGTGGGCAAATAACATATGTATACTTATTTTTGGTGGGCAGTGTATAACTTAAACAAACAATAGATTAGCATACCAATGTACTTATCATGAAATTAATGCAAACCTGTCCCTTCTATTACAACATGAAGCATGATGTGCGATATTTTTGTTAATGACTGCTCATTGTCAACAATTCAACAAAGATCTGTTACCGCTCCTGAGGTCACAATTTATGCTTTATGAGACTTGGTTCATATTTTTATGCCCCCATCTCGATAGATCTGGAGGCATATAGTGATTCACCTGTCCGTTCGTCTGTCCGTCCTGGTTAACCCAAATTGACCGTTTCTTATAGCATTCATATGGCTCTGTACAAAGCTTTCATACTTGCATGGATGTCGTATATGAACACTCTCCACACGCCTGTATCACCTGACCCCATTTTGACCTTCACCTTGACCTAATTTTGGACTTAGACTTATTGAAGGGCCAAATTCTTGGTTGACCCAAATTGACCGTTTTGTCTATTATTAATATAGATTGCTACAAAGCTTTCATACTTGAATGGATGTTGTATTTGAACATTCTTCACACACCTATATCACCTAACCTCATTTTGACCTTCACATTGACCTAATTTTGGACTTAGACTAATTAAGCGTCCAATTCTTTGTTAACCCAAATTGACTGTTTCATCTTACATCATGTCCATCAAGGCGTTGCCTTCAAACTTGGCATACTTGTTGACCATTATAAGCCCCTTTCCTTATCAAAGCCATGTAGCACTATCCAACATTTTAACAGAATTATGGCATTGATTGACTAAGTTATTTTTATGGACCAGGGTACTGTTTTACTAACATTGCGTAAATGTCGCGTATGTTTACGCATATATTTGTCACTTACGCAAATCCTTAAGTGTGTTTTACTAAACGATCGCAAGTTGTTGCATACATTTACGTAAAAATATTGAATATTGAACGTAGACCGGGCCACAATATAACCAATATAACGGGAACCAGAGTGAATAAATATACATAAAAGTTCGATAAGTTTTGATGATTAAACATGTTTATATTACTAATCACGGTCTATAACAACAATTGACGGTCGAAAATCAACAGTGTGTGGCAAAAACTCCTCACTACGTTCATATTTGCTATTTATGGTTACTCTCACCTGGCATAGAGTTATGCCAATACTTACGACAAAACATAAGAAAAAATACCTTAGTAAAAGGTATTTGCGCAAATATTATCGACGTACGCAATATTTACGGAAAACTTAGAGTTACGCTAGCGTAAATGCTTTGATAAAACAGTACCCTGGTTTCCATGGGGGCATAAGCGTTTATTGAAAGCAGTCTTGTTTGGTCTATTTGAAATTGTTTCATACTATGTATTAAGTGGCTAAGTTAGCGACATGGAAATATTGGCAAATTTCACAAATTTACTAAATTTATATTTAATATCTACCGGTAGCATATTTTTTGCTTATATAGAACTCTGTATATTATTGATACACAGTAGTATTTGTCTTTACTGTAGTTCAAATTATGGATTTGTAACCTGCCAAATATTAACCAAATCTAATTAATGGTGTTTTCTTTTCAGGTGGGTGTGTTAGAAGATGATTTTACATGTTTGGGTGTTTGTTGTGCGATCTTGTTTTTCCCAATCGGCATTCTGTGTTGTCTAGCAATGAAAGAACGACGTTGCCCAAATTGTGGAGCAGTGTTTGGGTAGATCATCGTGAAATCTACAACTCTCATCACTTTAGGCTGTATTGCATTAATTTTGTTGCTACTAGTGAAAATTAGTGCAAATAGATATAATCTACATGTATTTAAAAAAGATAGTTTCAACTTAAATTCATAATTATAAAATACTTACTTTTAAGCAAACTTACTACGGCTGTATTTTTGTATTATTATTATTCATTGGACAATCATGAGATATTTGAATTTCTCTGTGTTGAAACAGTAGTATGTAAATATATTTATGATATAATATGCATGGAATATATACTTCAATGAAAACCCAAACAGCATACACTATGTACATGTATTCACTAATGTAATTGTAAATGTTGAATTGTTCAGATATATTTTGTAAATAATTTTACGGTCATGTTCTGCCCGTCTAGTTTGCCATAATTTACATGAGTGTAGTAAACATGAAAATGTACATTGTGGGGCCATTTCACTAAATTTTATATGGATGTTATTTTCAGAACTTTACGTGGATGTGAAAGAGTATTTCATACTATGATCAACTTCATACCAATTTTAATACAGATCCTTAAAAATTTTGTCCCCCCCCCCTACTCTTTGACTGATAAATAGTAAATTTGTAAGCACTACCTTTGTAGAATGGTATGAATCTTGAACGATATTCGTAAGAAGAACATCTTCCTCTATGAAGTTTAGTGACATGACCCCGTGTGTATTTTTTAAAAACAAATACTGCTGCAGTAAGAGATATATTATATATATCATTAGTCTTTGGTATTGATTAACTAGAAATGAAAGAATTATTCAATTGTTCCCGCATATTTTATTTTAGCTTATACTTTGTTCTTGCTTCTCGCTGCTTCACTTTTAATCAGACTGTGTCTGATTGATAGATCTTTTTTCATTGAAAAGATTGAATTATTTTATGGTTACTTTCTGTAATACTGCCTTATAAGGTAATATTTTGCACCAGGGGGAGGACAATTGGCAGTGACAGAGGAATTAGAATTTGTCATTTTGTAGCCTAATTTCTCTTCCTTGAGCCAAATGATTTTAATCCCTATACATTTTGTATATATTGCCATTGGTGGGAGATCTGCATAGTGTATAGATCACTTGTAGAATATTAAAATCCAAGCTTATGTCATAATTATGTTTATTTTATATATGTTACAAAACATGGTAGCATTCGGTGTGCCCAGAATCGTTGTCTGTGTAAGAATATGACTGTGTTTCCACCATTGTCATTGTTCACAAATACTTTTAAACAGAAAATCAGACTTTCAATTAAAAATTGACCAGAATTTATTTTCTCTTGGACCTAAACCATTGCAATATTGTCTGCATTTAATTGTTATTAGCTTTATATATAATAATAAAGTTATTACCCATATTCCAGTTTATATTGAAACAGGCTCATTGATAACAACATGAAGGTAAAAAAAGGTTTTAACAGTTAAAAGTCAAAGTTTGAGTTTCAAAGTCTGAGTTTCAGCCTTGAATTGTTTGTAAATACTTAATAAGGTGACTATAGTGCGCCCAGGATAACAAGAAAGGCGGGATAATTTGGTTGTGTGGATTAATGAGATATGCATGATTTAGCAATGATGTTTTGAGTACAATGCTGACCTTATCAGTTTACTTTAGTAATTTGTATAACCAATTTTGCAACAATTGACCAAACTGGTTCATGTTTGTAAATATCACATTATGCTGGGCGCACTATAGGATAAAACATGAGCCTTTTTTGGCATTGAACATTCTGCTAGACACTGGCACTACACAATCATGTGTTGATAGATTTGTTTGATTGAAGAAAGCAATAATGATTGATATTAAAGGTTTGAAATTAACTCTAATCGAAACCTAAAACCTTCCAGCACTTCTGATATGATTGGTCAGTGTCAGTTTTCATGATTTCCATTTCTACACTTGCTTGGATGTATGGTATTATGTATACTAGATTTGTGATTTTTAACTCACCTGTCACAAAGTGACAGAGTGAGCTTTTGTGATCACTCTTCGTCCGTCGTCCGTCAACAATTTGCTTGTGTAGACACTAGAGGTCACAATTTTGGCCTAATTATTATGAAACTCGGTCATAATGATCATATCAACAAAATCTAGGTCAAGTTCGATATTGGGTCATCTGGGGTCAAAAACTAGGTCAAATCATAGGAAAACCTTGTGTAGTCACTAGAGGTCACAATTTTGACTTAATCTTTATGAAACTTGGTCACAATGATCATCACGACAAAATCTAGGTCAAGTTTGATATTGGGTCATCCGGGGTCAAAAACTAGGTCACAAGGTCAAATCATAGAAAAACCTTGTGTAGACACTAGAGGTCACAATTTTGGCCTAATTATTGTAAAACTTGTTCACAATGATCATATCAACAAAATGTAGGCCAAGTTCGATATTGGGTCATCTCGGGTCAAAAACTAGGTCACAAGGTCAAATCATAGAAAAACCTTGTGTAGACACTAGAGGTCACAATTTTGGCCTAATTATTGTAAAACTTGTTCACAATGATCATATCAACAAAATGTAGGCCAAGTTCGATATTGGGTCATCTCGGGTCAAAAACTAGGTCACAAGGTCAAATCATAGGAAAACCTTGTGTAGTCACTAGAGGTCACAATTTTGACTTAATCTTTATGAAATTTGTCACAATGATCATCACGACAAAATCTAGGTCAAGTTCGATATTGGGTCATCCGGGGTCAAAAACTAGGTCACAAGGTCAAATCATAGAAAAACCTTGTGTAGTCACTAGAGGTCACAAT
Organism: Spisula solida; assembly: GCA_947247005.1. Lineage (NCBI taxonomy): Eukaryota > Metazoa > Mollusca > Bivalvia > Venerida > Mactridae > Spisula > Spisula solida. The sequence continues at coordinate 34,493,208 of OX365944.1, read as the reverse complement.
TTTGGCCTAATCATTATAAAACTTGGTCACAATGATCATATCAACAAAATCTAGGTCAAGTTCGATATTGGGTCATCTCAGGTCAAAAACTAGGTTACAAGGTCAAATCATAGAAAAACCTTGTATAGTCACTAGAGGTCACAATTTTAGCCTAATCCTTGGTCAGAGTGATCATCTCAACAAAATCTAGGTCAAGTGCGATATTGCGTCATATGGGGCTAAGAACTAGGTCACTAGGTCAAATCACAGGTCTTGCACGTACTGCTACAACAGGTGAGCGACCTAGGGCCTATTGGGCCCTCTTGTATATTTTTTTGAATGAATGGGATACATTTCATTTTGTTTTTCAACATTCCAGTATGTTTATTTTTTTATTATTCACCGGTAAAACAAACCCAGGAATGTGCTTACCTCTTCATTTTGAATAACCTTACTTTTTTATTTTTTGCCGAACATGATTTTTGTGAAGTCTGGAAAGTTTGGATGTAAAATGTGTTTTCTTCTATGCATTGTATTTTGGAGTTTTATCCCACTTGAGAATTGAGTCATAGTGAGCTACTATTAAAGTGGATGTTCAGGGGTTCCACTAGTTTCTGAATCTAAAGGGTCATTTTGATACTTTGACTAAATTTTACCATTTTATAGACAAAATACCCATGATTTTAAGAGAAAATGACCCTTCCAATTGAAATCTTTAGGGTCAAAAGGTGGCTTTTGGGAAATTTCAAGGGTCAAAACCTCTGCCCCCAAGTAAAATGAAACCCCTGTAGTTTATAGTGCCAAACAATGGAATACTCTATCAGTTCTAATACAGCCTGTTTAAGTAATAACTTAAAATTGTTGAACTGTCATTTTAACATGTGATATTTATTGAATTTTCTACATATAGTACAGTCCATTTATTCAGGTCTGTCACTTGTATACAAACAATGTAATAGCATTATAGTCCAGTTAGGATATTGTGACAGTGACGTTGAGGTTTATGTGTACGCACAAAATCACAACCATTGTCTAAACAGGTAGAGCGAAGTTTAGTATGTTAGTTTAGCATTGACATTATAGTTGTTTGTACAGTATAAGCCTTTATAATTGGATTTACACCGTTATAGTCGACTCGACCGCTACGTCACTGGATTTTTATCCTGACTGGACTATACATATAATTTTTATTGTTTAAAACATCTGAATCGTATTAAAAGGCACTCAAAACAAGTATCTTATCCACTATTTTCAGTGGCAAGCCACCTACTCATCCATTTACTATTTGTTTGATAAAGAACTTGAAAAGTGAAACTACAACGTTTTTACAAACAATGTTACGTAAACAAGTGACTGACCTGGATAATTGAGTAGTACATAATGTTTTATTAGGCTGGAATAAATAAATTACTACATCATCATCCCCATCTATTCCCTATTTTGTCCAACTACCTGCTTACCTTTAAACTAAATAATAAAACTGTTGTCGAGCATAGCCTTTGTTTTGCCAGACAGCTTTCTGCTGAACTATGGCAGGCATATGAGTGCCTCCATCCATATTTGTACCTGGGCCACCAGATTAGACAGCAGGCACGCTAATCATTGAGCTACAATGTAGGGAGGCACAATGTTTAAGTGTTTCAAAACTACCAAAAGAAAGCAGAATTTAGTCTAACTTGTGTCCAGAAACTTTGGTTTGAAAAGAAATCCCTGATAATTTAGGAATTAATATACGATCATGTATATATAATGGCTTTGCTGATTGTTCTGCTTATTTTTTGAGAGCATCTAGTAATGTGCTTTTATCAATATAAAACAATGAAGAAAGATTACTAATTAGTTTTTACATGTAAAGCTTGTTCATATATTTACTCTTGTTCGAAAAAATATGTATAATCAGACAGTGAATATGCAGTCCAAAGTTTCTGAGCAGATTTTGCAAGGACTTCAGTCTTTTTTAGCGGTAATCAGATAATTTGATTTTGTTATAATTTTTTTGACAGTTTGATCAACATAGTTTTGTTTCGCAACTTTCACATTCTTGGATGCTTGGTATCCAAAGATGGTTGTATAGTTTAGAGAATTTAACATGACTCTCGACCTTATATTAGCATAATTTCACAGCTGATTTATTGTCTATATTTATAACCTGGTTGTATGTTTTCTTAAGCGAGAGTATCACAAAGACGCTCGAGGTGTATTATATACCAACACAAATCTAAAGGACCGATATTGCACAATTTGCTCGCAGAAATTGATATATTCAAAGCAAAGATCTGTAATATATTCATGCATAAAGGTGAGGATCATGTCAAATTCTCTGTGATTTATTGTGATGAAGTGATCATTTATCTGTCAACGTTTCCAACGCCATACACTGTACAAACTTTTGATCTTCTCTGTGTTGGTACGACCTGATTGACCTTACAACAGATTTTTAAACAAGTAAATTGAGAAATCAGTTAAACAATAAAAGGGTCTACCTTATATCATCATTTCACTTGACCTCTATTTGCGTAAGATCACAGTTGACTAGTGTAAATGGTATTTATCCTCTGTTTTCAGTGTCATGTTGCAAAAAAATAAGAATGTGTACATGATGACATTAATGTAACAATATGAGGTCAATATTTCTTTACACTATATTATGGGGTAGATGTTCATAATACATGATTTGCTCTCAGATTTTGAAAGAGCTCACAGTCATTGATTTAATCTGAGGCAGATTGACAATTCTGGTATACTTGTACTGGGAAATGAGTAGCGAAGATACATAAATATGTTGATTTGCATGTATATGTGAACCAGTAACAGGCCCAACGGTCATGATTCACTTATTTAGCTGTTCTACACCTTGTATATTGGGTACAGCTACAGATTTTGAAAATAACAGCTTAGCTTTGAGTTTAGACTTGACCCATTTTCACAATTTGTATGTTAACCAAGAAAAATGTTTAATTTGTGTTTGACAAATGGGGATTTTGGATGGTTCCATTCATTTGGGCCAACCAATGCATCAATATTTCAAAATGGAAATTGATAAAAATTGATCGGCTAAAAATACTATTGATACATCGAGATCTCCTTTTATTGATGACAGCTCTAGATTTTGATGTATTAATTACACTGCCCACCAAAAATAAGTATACAGATGTTATTTGCCCACTTACTTGCCTGTAATGATACTATTTGAAGAACCGTAAAGCAACAATAGATTTTAAGAAAATGAATACTTTTGTTTATTATATGGAAAGACCATACATTAGTTGGTACCCTAGGTGCAAAATCTAAAGTTTCTTTGTCCCACTTGAATGGTAACTTTGTCACAAAAAGATTGAAAATTCAGCCTTTTGATCACATGGTTATTTTAGTTCCGAACATCTTTAATTTTATTTTTATCTCTATTTAGACTAACTGTAGTTTCAGAAACTAGTATAAATGTGACCGTCTGATAAACAGATATGGAATAATTTAACCAAGTTTAATTTTGGCACAATCATTTACTGTATACTTATTTTTGGTGAGCACTGTATATGATAAGGGTATGGATTAAGTTTATAATCTCTACATGTACTATAACTCTAGCGCGATAAATTGCAATACAAAAACAAACACAAAATATTTATCGTATCTGAATATTTAGGAGGATGAAAACTTTATATGTTGTGCCAATTGTTTGAATCCATACCAAAAATATAGGCAATATTATGTTTGTTTTTGTACTGCAATTTACCACGCTGGAGTTATACCTGCATTTCCGTACCTGGCTACTGATGTCACCCTGATGAAATGTTATTAGACCTTGAGCTGACAATTGACCCTGCTCCCCCCCCAGGGGCAATTTTCAACACTATGATTTTCTTAAACCTTATGGTAGGTGGCATTCACAGACAAAAGTTTGCAAGTTTCTGTTGGGGCTTTAACGAGTTACGGAGATTTCAAATACGTGACTATGTGATTTTCTACAGGAATCACTAATTTTGCTTTTATGATATTATAAACATACCAATTGTTCAATAAATCATGTGAATAAGACATTTATGTATGTTAAATGTATTTAAAATTGAAACTATCAGTTGTACAAATTATTATAGGCAAAAATGTGATAACATACGTAATTTACGTTACTTTGCATGAAATTACTAGAATATTAAAAAAACAGTCAACGTATATGACGTTTTTAAGTTAAGAAATGATGATACTGATTAGTATGCAGCTCAATAATGTATAAAGCTATAGTACAACTACACAAATAGTTAATTGAAATGAAATGCCATGTAAATTACTTTACCTTTAAAAAATATTGTTTTTTTTCAACAACATTTCAGTTAAAATTTCGGTAAAACACATAAAGTGGGGTGACAATTGGTGATTTTTTGGGGGTAGCGGGTGACAGCTAAAGTAGAACAAGCAATGTTATATACCAAAATGTTCGCCTATGTAAGTACTTTATGGAACTGCCGATATAAATTGTCAATACGTGGTGTGGACCCGGAAATTCAAGATGGCGTCCAAGATGGCCGCCATAATTTACAAATACACTTAAAATTCTATTTTCTCATGCATTTTATTTATTTATGTATATAGTCACAAATATTTGCTTAGATATTATTCATTTGATAATGTGCATCATATGGACAAACAAGACTGACCACTTTGAAGTCAAGGTCAAGGTCATTTCAAGGTCAAGTTACGAAACATATTCCCCATGGGATATGCAACACTGCAAAGTACAGGTATCCCAAGATCATATGGGGTACATAACACTTGTCAATACAACCACCCAATGTCACATTCGGTACTCACTATCACAGAGTACAGCCATACAATGCCGTATGGGGTAGTCACTACCACTTCTTATTGTCATTGTCTAGGCCATAAGGGGTACCAAACCCTTTCTTATGCTTACCACTACCAATTACACCATTATCAGGCATGCCTGGGTACTCATCACCATCATATATTAGGCCTGAATGGGGTGTAACCAACACCGAGTACACCCATACCATGCCCTTAGGCGGGGTTCTTAAAACACTTAATAGTCAACCCAGGCCTTATGGGGGACTTATAACACTGTCTATACATACATTCCATAACCAATTGAGTACTTACAATTGCCCAATACAACCATTCCTATTGAATTCTTAATGGCGCCAGCTATATCTGAGGCCCTATGGGATACTTAAAACCAAGAGGACAGCCAACCAAGAACATAGTGGGTACTCACCACCCTTAATTATAGCCATAGTATGCCATAATAGATACTCACAACAACTGAGTAAAGTCATATACATGTAAGTTTCTATATGGTACTCACTATTACTGAGCACAGCTGTACAAGGCCATATGGGTTACTCTCTAGTACAAAACTACAGTCATATAAGGCCCAAAAGGGCACTCATCCCAAATAATTACTGATTTCATACCCCATATGGGTGCTCATAACCAAATGATTTACAGTCTCACCAAGTTGTACAGGGTACAAAGGAGTCACAACAACATAGTACTGACATCCAAGGCTCAATCACCACGTATTACAGTTTATATTTTGCACTAAGTGGTCCACATAACCATTGAGTACGGTCACACCTGACTGTGTATCAACTATACTATGTCCTAAGGGGTTATCGGACCAACTGAATACTGCCATAGCAGGTGCAATATAGCCATCATTGGCTTTATTGGGTAATTCTCCACCACCAACCAGCCTTCTTAGGCCATATGCCCTACTCACAACTACTATGTACGGCCATACTATGCCTGAGAGATACTCATAGTCACTGAGGAAAGCCATTCAATGCCCTATTTGGTACTTAACACTGCCTAGTACAGCCGTCCCATGCTAGCTTATGAACTTACCTCCACAAGTTCAACCATCCCAGGTACCGATTGGGTACCCACCTATACAGAGAACAGCCATCACAGGTCCTATTGACTATCCTATACCACTGAGAACAACCAGCTCACGCCCCATTTGGTACCAACCTCCTCTGAGTACAGTAATCTCATGCCCTGTTGGGTACCCACCACCTCTGAGTACAGACATCCCGAGCTGTATTGGATGCCCATCACCAGAAAGAACAGCCATCCCAGGTACCCACAACCTCAGAGTACAGTCATCTCAGGCCCTATTGGGTACCCACCAAAGCCATTTTTGGTACTCAACATCACAGATTAAGCCATCCCATGCCTCATTGGGAACCCACCAATATAGATTTCAGCCCTCCTAGACCATATTGGGAACCCACCAACACAGATGTCAGCCATCCTATGCCATATTTGGAACACACCAACACAGATTTTAGACCTCCTAGGCCATATTGGGAACCCACCTACACAGATTGCAGCCATCCTAGGCCATATTGGGAACACACCAACACAGATTTCAGCCATTATATGCCATATTGGGAACACACCAATACAAATTTCAGCCATCCTATGCCATATTGGGAACCCACCAACACAGATTTCAGCCATCCTAGGCCATATTTGGAACACACCAACACAGATTTCAACCGTCCTATGCCATATTGGGAACCCACCAACACAGATTTCAGCCATCCTATGCCATATTGGGAACTCACCAATACAGATTCAGCCATTCTAGGCCATATTGTTTAACTTCCCCACTTATAAAGCCATACAATGTCATATGATGCAGCAATTCCTGACTACATGTCGTATGTAACACATGCAATACTGGCTCTAGACAGATATGGAAATATAAGCAGAGGCTTCAAACAATGAACAGTAACACAGTCTACACTATTTGTTTAGAGTATTTTACCTTAAATGATCTTGACCTCTCACTGGTCAGTATTGCACAACAATTCAGGTAGTCGCCGTAAGATAATTATGCACCTATCAATCGTTTCCTCCTGTGGGGGAGTGGTGGACAGACCAATAGGAATTGGACAATTTACTTTTGGGGTCTAGTAATTCCTGGTGCACCCTAGAGAATGTTTCAAACTTATTTTCAAACATACACTGTGGTTTTGAATTTGTATGTAGTGTGATTAAATAACTGACATACGATTGTATAGATGTAAATAGTAAATGTTTAAAAGTCATGTGTGTGCATAGTGTTCTCATGAAGATATTAAATCGAGGGGCAATCTGTGTCCCAGTTTCATAGTTTGATTATTAAATGTGTGTGTGTGTGTGTGTGTGTGTATTAAGTTAAATACATATTGTATAAAGCAAACAGAAATACTTGTACGTTTGAGATTTTACAAAGATAAGTCAACATTGTGTTAAAATTACAGCATATATGATATTGTAAAGTTTGTAAGTAAGGTAACGTAAATTGAAACATAAATTCTTTTGTTAAAATACATGTGTTGAAAGTTAAAATGCAAACTGCGATACAAGATATTTTGATTTCAAAATCAATTATTTTTTAGTGGTAAAGTTTATCTAAAGTCAAGAATACAAGGCTAGTAAATTGTATTTTTGTTTGATATTTAAATACATGTACATTATAATTTACATGTTGTTTAGTTAAACATACAGTTTGAACTGCAAACCTGTAATAGTTTTTGAGTAGGATTAAATTGTTATTTTTTAATTTTTTATTGTTTTAAGTACGTTTTTAAGACACTGACGACATGAACTTTAATTTGTATGTTTGGTAACGTAAAGTGCAATGTAGTATTGCCTTAACATATCTTACAAGTAAGATTTTTGTTAATATATATAATATAAACCATTATAAATATATAAAATGGTATTATATGTAACTGAAAAGTGTATGATACAATTTGAATACTTGAAATTATTGAAGGAATGAAAAACGCACATGTTTTGGAGAATGGGTGACATTTTAAGAATCGCTACCAAACATCGATCTCTTAACCTATACTGGCAATCTATACATCATTTTTTAGGTTGAATGTTGAACTTTGTAATGGTAACTTCATAATTTGATTGCCTGGTCATCTAAATTTATAATAAAAAACTTTATGTCAAAAAACTTTTGTTTTTTTAGGGTAACGTATGTTTTCCCATATTTATCTTCTTTAACATAGCATTTTGGCATTGAAATTCTATCAGTTTGCAGCTACTAGTTTACTCTCTTGAATAACATATGCAAACTTGGAATTATTTAATAGCATCATGGTACAATTTATCTTTAAAAATTAAAATATTTTTTTTATATTTTAGGGGTAACGTATTTTAAAGCGTGGTAACGGAGAAAAGCCCCACCCGCCAGTTGCAAACTTTATGCCAAAATGTTCGCCACACCTTGGGGTTTCAAAAAAATATGGTCCACAAAATTCCCCCTGGGGGGGGAGCAAAACCCCCTCTGGCTCACGGTCTATATAGTTTGTGTTATTTTTTCATCAGTAGCTTTGAACACACACAGCTATGATATTATAGTAAATACGATAATCCATTACTGGTATTTTGTTAATGTGTTTAACATATTGTTATTCAAATGAATTAAAAGATTATGCTTGTTAATTGTGTAAATAAAATTGAAATAAATAAAATAAATCAATGCATTGTTTTTCTGTCTTTTATTTTACAAGAATATAACCGAACGGCCTTTAATGGCTAAAACACATTGCATGAGAAAAGCTCTATATAGATTAGGTCTTGATAAAGCCTTCACCAGGTACATTTACAAATTTTTACGAATTATGGCACAATGGGCAAGCTTTTATTATGCAGCTTAGTTTCTCACTCCCTTTGACCTTAAATATCAAACTTGGCCTTTATTGATTTCTTGCAGACAAACGTTTTGACAGGGGTTCATAGAGTTTAGGTCAAAATTGACCTCAACATAACTATGGACTGCGGATATACAGTATTCCTTAAAGCTTGCATTGAGTACACATTTTGCCAAGGTCAGCTATATCATTGTGTTGTAGCATCGTATAAGCGAAGATAAATGTCAACAAAAACATGTGTTGAAATTAATTATATTGTATACTCAACGTTTCGACATTTTGCCGTCATTAGGAAATGCATATAAACGAAAACGACGGACGTGACGTCATGCACAACAGACGTTACGTTTATTGGCTAAAAATTTTTTATATAGCATGTTAGATTGTACAAACAATTCTATCGTAATGAACTTTCAAAATTTAGTTGTATACGGATATAAAATACAAATATTTCCTATAGCAATACGATATATAAAAACTAACAATAGGAAATAACGTATTAGTACTAAAAAAGAGATCATTTAGTAATACAGATATTCATACAGTGAACAATATTTTTGAATTGAGACCGTTGGGATGAAGCGTTTGCAGCTTATGTATCCAGAACGTTTCCTTGTATAAACGATTGATATTGTTATCTATAACATCAATTGGCATGAAAGAAAAACTGGACATATTATGAGTTCCTTCATTAAAATGGCTGGCAACAAGAGTAGAAAATATATCATACTTTTACTATGAGTTCCTTCATTTAAATGGCTAGCAACAAGAGTAGAAAATATATCATACTTTTACTGATGATACATCAAACTTATGGTTATTCATACGACGTGACACTGCCATGGTTGCATAGTCTGTCCAACATATTGCATTTGACATTTCTTAAACGTTATAAAATAAATTACATTTTTCGATTGACAATTCGTATTATGTTTTATATCAAATCATGATTTACAAAATGTACCTGTGACAGAACTGGTAAATATTGAGTCAGAATTTATACGAACACAGTGAGTGTAACGTTTTCTCTCGCAGCTCTTAGTTGAAAAGGTATCATTTGAATTGTCAGTCTTAAAATCTGAACTTACTAAAAAATCATGCAAATTTTTTGGATGTCTGTAAGCCAGAATTGGCTTAAATTTGTTATACACATTTTTAGCTCATCTGACAATTGGACTGTTAACTCTCTAGAGGTCACAGTTTTCATTTAATCTTTATGAAACTTGGTCACAATGTGATTCTCTATAAAATCTAGGTCAAGTTAGTAACTGGGTCACCTGGGGTCAAAAACTAGGTCACAGTGAAGAAAAACCTTGATAACACTCTAGAGGTCACATTTTTTACCTAATCTTTATGAAACTTAGTCACAATGTTTGTCTCTATGAAATCTAGGTCAAGTTCGTAACTGGGTCATCTGGAGTCAAAAACTAGGTCTGTAGGTGAAATCAATGAAAAACCTTGTTAAGACTCTAGAGGTCACATTTTTGTCATAATCTTAATGAAACTTGGTTGCACTGTGAACCTCTATGAAATCTAGGTCAAGTTCGCAACTGGGTCACCTGGGGGTCAAAAAGTTTAATTATATACATATAAGTTTAATTATATACATATAAGTTTAATTATATACATATAAGCTTAATTATATACATATAAGTTTAATTATAAACATATATGTTTAATTATATACATATACGTTTAGTTGTATACATGTAAGTTTAATTATATACATATAAGTTTAATTATATACATATAAGTTTAATTATATACATATAAGCTTAATTATATACATATAAGTTTAATTATATACATATAAGCTTAATTATATACATATAAGTTTAATTATATACATATACGTTTAGTTGTATACATATAAGTTTAATTATATACATATACGTTTAGTTGTATACATATAAGTTTAATTATATACATATAAGCTTAATTAGTATATACATATAAGTTTAGTTGTATACATATAGCTGTTGATGACACATGCAGAAATATGCTCACAACTTACTGGTTACATACTTCATATTTCATTACATGTCAACATATTATTAGGCCAGTTCAAATTATATTTTTGTTTAGCGTCAACTCCATTTCGCAAAACCTATCTACCCTCCAGACAAAACACATACACCCACGCAGAAGAAGAAAAATACTTATCATATCAACTATAAATGGTTTGCAATGTATAAAACATGTATGTTTTCAAGGTTTAAACTTATCATGAACTATAAATGGTTTGCAATGGAAAAACATTTATGTTTTCAAGGTTTAAACTTATCATGAACTATAAATGGTTTGCAATGTATAAACATATCTGTTTTCAAGGTTTAAACTTATCATGAACTATAAATGGTTCGCAATGTATAAAACATATCTGTTTTCAAGGTTTAGACTTATCATGAACTATAAATGGTTCGCAATGTATAAAACAAATCTGTTTTCAAGGTTTAGACTTATCATGAACTATAAATGGTTTGCAATGTATAAAACATATCTGTTTTCAAGGTTTAGACTTATCATGAACTATAAATGGTTTGCAATGTATAAACATATCTGTTTTGAAGGTTTAGACTTATCATGAACTATAAATGGTTTGCAATGTATAAAACATGTATGTTTTCAAGGTTTAAACTTATCATGAACTATAAATGGTTTGCAATGTATAAAACGTATCTGTTTTCAAGGTTAAGACTTATCATGAACTATAAATAGTTTGCAATGTATAAAACATATCTGTTTTCAAGGTTTAAACTTATCATGAACTATAAATGGTTTGCAATGTATAAAACATATCTGTTAACAAGGTTTAGACTTATCATGAACTATAAATGGTTTGCAATGTATAAACATGTAAGTTTTCAAGGTTTAATCTTATCATGAACTATAAATGGTTTGCAATGTATAAAACATGTATGTTTTCAAGGTTTAGGCTTATCATGAACTATAAATGATAATTAAGCGAAACTGATCCTATTCAATGGAATGGGCAATATGTAGATGTTCGGCTTAGGATTTGCGCATGTAATTTCACTTTTTTCATACAAAATATAAAGTACAGTTTCTTTTTTCAACCTACCAGCATGTGAACTCTAAACAGAATTTGTAATTTGGACGGCCTTACCTAAAATTGTCTACTAAGTTTCAAAAGTATATAGTCAGAACTCGATACAACGACGCTGTTCGTTTCCAAGAAAAATGTCGTTGTAACGAATATGTCAGTATAATGAATTGATACAAAGAGTTGTTTAATACTTTTGTTCCCAAATATAATGTCACTATAATGAATATGTCAGTATATCGGGTGTCGTTATATCGAGTCCTGACTGTAGTACTATTTTTAAAACAGAAAATATTTTTTTGAAGTTTAAACTTAATTGATGATCGAATGCATGTATATCCTATAATCAGAGTAAGAGTCAAAATTGAGTTACTGTGTACTGGTATGAAGTTCTCTTTCATGCGTCAAACTGCCATTGGTTGTGAATGTAGATCCACCAACATCACATGCAAACAGGTTTTTCCCCAGTACATGCATGTATTCTTCTGTGCTTCTCCATGTAATGCTTTTGTGTGAAGGCAGATCCACAAACATCACATTTAAATGGTTTTTCATTTTCCCCAGTATGTATTCTTCTGTGTTTCTCCATGTTTTGTTTTTGTGTGAATACAGATCTACAAACATCACATTTAAATGGTTTTTCACCAGTATGTATGATTTTTATGTGTCTTTCCAAGTTACCTTTAAATGTGAACGTAGATCCACAAACATCACATTCAAATGGTTTTTCACCAGTATGTTTTCTTTTGTGAATTTTCAAGTGACTTTTTTGTGTAAACTTAGATCCACAAACATCACACTCAAATGGTTTTTCACCAGTATGTATTCTTATGTGAAGTTTCAAGTTACTTTTATGTGTGAATGAAGATCCACAAACATCACATTCAAATGGTTTTTCCCCGGTATGTATTCTTCTGTGAACTTCCAAGATATGTTTTTGTTTGAATGCAGATCCACAAACATCACATTCAAATGGTTTTTCATTTTCACCAGTGTGTATTCTTCGATGATAATTCAAGGTACATTTATGCTTGAATGCAGATCCACAAACATCACATTGAAATGGTTTTTCACCAGTATGTATTCTTCTGTGACTTTCCAAGTTACTTTTTCGTTTGAATGCAGTTCCACAAACATCACATTCAAACGGTTTTTCACCAGTATGTATTTTCATGTGAATCTTAAGGTTATAACTGCCCTTGAATGTGCCTCCACAAATTCCACAAATAAAAGGTTTCTTGTCTGATTGTATCTGACTGTATGTTATATTTTCTCTGATTGCATTATCAGTTTCATATTGCATTGTTGCGGTTGTCCTAAGTGATTGTTCAATTACCATAGTGAATGATTATTTTATAGCCACACTCACCACTCTGACACAATACAATATTATCACGTTAAATAGTCAGCAGGAACTAAATATAGTCGGGTCAACAAATAATTACCTCCTAGGATACTCCAAGAATAAATAATCATTTGGTACACTTTAAAATACCGAATTCTACACAGGTAACACAAGTTCAATATGTGAATGAAAATCCAAATAATTGCCTACTAATGATCTCAAAGAATAATACAATCATATATGTCACCACAAATATCAAAATTAACACTGATGGCCCTAGTTGAATATGTGGATAGAATTCCAAAGTGATCAAAATAGGTACATGTACACGTTGTTCTTTATGCATCTAAAATAACTTGAAACATACGTAATTCTCTAAAACTGTATATATACATTCAGTCATTCATGGCAGGTGTGAGCTCACTTCCTTTGATAACAATATCTGAGATTGATGTCTGATTTGTCTTCCTTAGATAACAATGACTGAGATTTGTGTCTGATTTGACTTCCTTAAATAACAATAACTGTGACAATCCGTCAGATATAGGTGTGAAATGTCATAATTAGATCTCTAATTATTTCCTGGAGTTCAAAATAATCAAGCCATTTTATTGACCTGCAATGACCCTAATTAGGCTTAAATTGTTAAGTTGTCAACTAATTTCATAGTAAACATCGGAGCATACAATATATAATGTAATGAAGGAATTAACGAAACATTGGAAACATTTGGTTGCTGTGCTTTATTTAGTATTCTAACACAACCAGCAAGTTTACCTATACTTTGAGGTATTTCCAATTGGCCACCCTATCACAGAACTAGTCTGTTGACATTCTAATATGAAAAATATCCTATCTAAAAACATAAATTATTTTGTGTTTTCATTGATCCAAAAAACATTTGAAACTTTTATTCTGAATGCCCTGTGGATTAAACTTGTTCAATCAGGTGTTAGGTGTAAAGTGAGTTCAATGATTATTAGTTAATAGAATCCCTAAAATGCACCAAATGAACATAAACAAGAATGTGAAATTGATACACTAGATCTACAATAATTTGTATGAAAGCACAGTCATGTCTATACTGTTTACTACTATAATAATCATGGCAGTGAATGTTTCACTAGACTTATAATAGTGTTCGGTATAATAAAATAAATAAGCATCGTATATTTATATAATGACATGTCAATATGTCATAGTTATAGATGCAGAACCGAAAAACATCAGATTTTAAAGGTTTTTTCACAAGTATGTTTTCTTCTGTGATTTTTTAACACATTTTTTCGTAAATGCTGATCCACAAACATCACATTCAAATGGTTTTTCACCAGTAAGTATTCTTCTGTGAGGTTTTAAATTACTTTTGTTTGCAAATGTAGATCCACAAACATCCCATTCAAATGGTTTTTCACTGGTATGTATTCTTTTGTGCCTTTCCAAGTCGCCTTTTTGTGTGAATTTACATCCACAAACATCACATTTGAAGGTTTTTTCACCAGTATGTATTCTTCTGTGACTTTCTAAGTTATTTTTATTCGTGAAAACAGATCCGCAAACATCACATTTAAATGTTTTTTCCCCAGTATGAATTCTTTTGTGCCTTTCCAAGTTATTTTTTTGTTTAAATGCAGATCCACAGACATCACATTCAAATTGTTTTTTTACCAGTATGTATTCTTTTGTGAATTTCCAAGTTGCCTTTTAGTGTGAATGCAGATCCACAAAAATCACATTTAAATGGTTTTTCACCAGTATGTATTTTCATGTGAATTTTAAGGTTATTATAACTGTCTCTGAATGTGCCTCCACAAATTCCACAAATAAAAGGTTTCTCATCTGATTGTATCTGACTGTATGTTATATTTTCCCTGAGTGCATTATCAGTTTCACAATGCATTTTTGTGGTTGTCCTGGTATATTTCAATTACCGTAGTAAATGATTATTTTATAGCCACACTCACTGCTCTGCCATTATACAATTTTATCACGTTAAATAGTCAGCAGGAACTAAAAAGTTCAACAAATAATTACCTCTTAGAACACTTCCAAGATTAAAACAATTGTTTGGTACACACAATATCAAGTTCAACACTTCATAATTATGTCACTACAAATAAAAAATTCAACACTGGTAACACACAAGTTGAATATGTGGGATTCCAAAGTGATCAATAAAGGTACACCTTCTTCTGTATGCATCTAAAATAACTAAACATACTAGTAAGTCATTTGTTGTGAGATCACTTTCTTTGACAACAATTACTCAGATTGGTGTCTCATGTGACTACCTTTGACTGCGACAACCTGGCAGATATAGATGTTGTAGGTGAAATTGGAAATAAGTTAATCTGGAGTAAAGATATAGGTCACCTGGTCACATCAAAGAAAAACCTTGTTTATACTTTAGAGGTCACATTTTTTACCTCATCTTTATCAAACCTGGCCACAAAGTGTGTCACTGTAACATCTAAATAAACAAGAGATGTTTGTAAAACACGTATGCCCCTATGGCAGCCCAATAGTCAAAAATGGTGAAGGTCACAGTGACCATGACCTTTGACCTACTGACCTCAAAATTAATAGGGGTCATCTACTATTGCTGACCAACCTCCTTGTAAAGTTTGAAGATCCTAGGTCAAAGCGTTCTTGAGTTATTGAACGGAAACCATTTAAATAGTCAGAAATAGTAAAGGTCACAGTCACCTTGATCTTTGACCTACTGACCTCAAAATCAATAGGGGTCATCTAGTGTTGCTGACCAACCTTCATGGAAAGTTTAAAGATCCTAGGTCAAAGCATTCTAGAGTTATTGAACGGAAACCACTTAAATAGTCAGAAATAGTAAATGTCACAGTGACCTTGACCTTTGACCTACTGACCTGAAAATCAATAGGGGTCATCAAGTGTTGCTGACCAACCTTCATGTAACGTTTAAAGATCCTAGGTCAAAGTGTTCTTGAGTTATTGAACGGAAACCATTTAAATAGTCAGAAATAGTAAAGGTCACAATGACCTTGACCTTTGACCTACTGATCTCAAAATAAATAGGGGTTATCTACTGTTGCTGATCAACCACCAAGTTTGAAGATCCTAGGTCAAAGGGTTCTTGAGTTATTGAACGGAAACCATTTTATACGACCGGCAGACCGACAGACAGACCGACAGACAGACCGACAGACAGACAGACAGACATGTGCAAAGCAATATACCCCCTCATCAAAGATGGGGGGCATAAATATCAAGGTTATATATCATAACAATTACTGATTCTGCCTAAACTGTAAGTCATCAGGTGAGCGCTTTAGGGCCAATGGCCTTCCTGTTTTTTTTTTATTTAAGCATCATATAAGCACATAGGTCTTGAATTATCTTATATTTCCCATAAACTATGTCTGAGTACAGTATCCTCACATTAATGCCTTGCATTATAGTAACATCACATTGGCATTTCTGTTGGATTAATCGTCAGCTCATGAATCTGAAAAACAACCAAGCAAAATGCTTATTATGGTTACTACTTAGGAGAACCATGAAATTTGCAGCATTATCAGTGACATTCTTTACTAGGTCTTTCGTGATCCAGAGATGTGTCGCCCCAGGTCCAGTTTAAAAAGAGTTTAGTGAAAACAATAATGGTTAAATCCAAATATGCTCACTAATTTTAAATAAATATTAGTAAAAATGTTGCTGAAATTATCACCTAGACCAATCAGCTTTAAATCTTACACTTGTACCGGTATTCTATGTCCTCAGGAATATGTTAATTACCCAATCTACTGTTGATGACCTCGCTAACATTTGAGAATCTTTGGCCAACAGTTCTCTAGTAATTGTTTGGAAAATGTGACCTTTACTTACTGTCCACAAAATCAGTACTTGGTAAGATCTAGTCAAAGCATCTAAATGTATATTCACAATAATATGTGGGTATATCCAAAAGTTATGTCACTGCTTTCTTGGTGTGTTTATTTATAGATTTGGTGTAGATTTATAAAAACAATGCGAAAATGTAAAGTAATTCAATTCTGGTTAACATGAAACATGCATTTTTCCTACAAGTTAAGAAAGTCACCTTCAGAAACTTCATGATACACATGGTAACAATGTAGTCTCGTGTACATGTGGTATATGCTTTTAATGGAAGGGGCCGGATGATCAAATAGTTGTGAAATGAGGGCCGGAACACCAGTATATGGCAGATGTTACTACTAGTAGGTGCAACAAGAACATTCAGGATTGTTTCTGCCACTATCAATATATTCAATACAACTCGACGTTCAACCATACGACCATCGTGGGGAGAGTAAGATTTTGGTTGTGAGACTGATTGAACAATTTGAACATGCAGAGTGTGAGTGTCAGGTGGGTTGAACATTTTTCAAGAACGAGGAAATGGCTGCATAAACCCACTGTCAATACAACTCGACGTTCAACAATACAACCATTGTGGGGAGGGTTAGATTTTGGTAGTGAGGCTGTTAGAATAATTTTAACATGCAGAGAGTGAGTACATGTACGTACGTGTCAGGCGGGTTGAACATTTTTAAAGGACGAGGAAATGGCTGCATGAACTTGTGGGTCTATGATGTAAGCCAAGGACGAAAATTTCAAGTGGAGTTTAAGGTTCACGGAAATAGCATCATTATGACATAGTTGATGTCAGGCTGAACTTGTGGGTCTATGATGTAAGCCAAGAATGAAAAATGAGAATGTATTGCTATGAAATTAGGCTGTCAAATTGCAAATAGATTTATGTCATTTTGTGTAAAATTACGTTATATTACTTATGATGTGAGCGATCTTATTGCATCAGTGACATTACTTTTGGATATACCCTGGTACATGTATATAATATGTATAAATTACCTGTACATGTTTCGGAGCACTTAACACATAAATGACTCCTTCAGCGATATCATTTGGTTGTAAATTCTGTAAGATAAAACATTTACCTACAGGTATAAGTCTTAAAATCAAATAAAGTAAATTTTACACACATTAAATGACAACACATATAAAAAATAAAAGCTCCGTGAGTCTCATGTGTCGCCTGACGACATGCACATTTTTCATGGAAAATTATCCAGTATAGGGCTATATATCTGACTCACAAGCGTTCTCTTAAGTCATCTGAACTAAAATTGACAAAGTTATGCTCTGAATAAATAATGTCCTGATAAAATCAATCAAAGGGGAATCATTAAAAAACTACACAAGGTAGAGTTATGATTCTTGCACACTGCATTTCATGTCACAGCAAGAAACATGCATACCAAGTTTGGAGTCATTCATACTTATGGTACAAAGTTATGCTCCAGACAAGCAATACTCTAATAAAACCAATAAAAGGGAAATAATTCAAAAACGATGCAAGGTAGAGTTACAGTTCTTGCGCTCTGCACTTCAGCTTATTGCAAGAAGCATGCATACCAAATCTTTAGTCATTTGATCGTAAGGTAACGAGTTACGATTCTTGCGCACTGCACTTCGGCTTATTGCAAGAAACATTCATACCAAATCTTGAGTCATTTGAACTTAAGGTGACAAAGTTATGCTCCGGACAAGCAATACTCTAATAAAACCAATCAAAGGGAAATTATTTACAAAATGATGCAAGGTAGAATTACCGTTCTTGTGCACTGCACTTCAGCTTATTGCAAGAAGGATGCATACCAAATCTTGAGACATTTGAACGTAAGGTGACAAAGTTATGCTACGGACAAGCAATTCTCTAATAAAATCAATCATAGGGAAATAGTTAAAAAATAATGCAAGGTAGAGTTACGATTCTTGCGCACCGCACTTTGGCTTTTTGTAAGAAACATTCATACCAAATCTTGAGTCATTTGAAATTAAGGTGACAAACTTATGCTCCAGACAAGCAATATTCGCCACCACCTTCGCCGCCGACCAAAGTAATCCCTATATGTCGCCTTTTCAGGCGACACAAAAATTCTAATCTCAGAGGTGGACTTCCAGGGGGCTAGGGAGCATAATTATGCCTCCTGGCTACAAACAGTTGAACTTTTATGTTGACTTTGTTATCATCACAATATTCAAATTTCAGACTTTCCATCAATCATAAATAACTCCGCACATTTATTTGATATCTAGTACCTTCAGATTCAAACTGAATTTTCAAGGCAACTATAGCTTGGAGAATTTGACCTGATCCTGACCTTTATGCATGAATATATTACAAGGTTCTTGTGTTGAATATGTAAATTTCCACGATCAAATTGTGCAATATCGGCCCTTTAGATTTGTGTTGATATAACACCTCAAGTATCTTTGTGATACTTCCTGCTTATGAAAACACACAACAGAATTTATAAATATACACACTATATCAGCTGTTTAATTATGCTAATAGAAGGTCGAGAGTCGTGTCGAATTCTCCATGCTCTACATACCGGAACATGCTATAATATTAAGTTTTGTAGATTTTTACATGTCATTGAGAAGATGTCAAACATTGGCTTCTATCACCTGTCTACCCCTGTAGCAACATCCATTATGAGCATCATCAGAATCAAACGATTATATCAAGTCAGACAGGGAAGGTAGCACTCAACTTCACCAGCTGAGCACAGAAAACATTAAAAACACACAAAGCACAATGCCCAACTGAACCAACCGAGCACAGGAAACATAAAACACATACAAGGTTCAATGCCCAACTAAACAAGCAAAGATCCGCCCAAATCCAAGCTGTCGAAAAGTATAATAGAATCAACCGAGATAATGGTGAATGGTTGAAATACATACCTCAATTTGTGAATACTTCATTTTAGCCTTCTCAGGATTCTTCTCGTACATTCTGTGAGCAAACTCTGTTTCCGTCAAACCAGGACTTAAACTCTGTAATATACAAGGGGTGTTCAATTAATTTGTGTACTTTGCTTATCTGATAAAATATATCATTCATATTAGTTTCAAATTTTCACTAACGTTCAATCAAAATGTTCTGGACATGTATGCAAAATTTCATCAAGATATTATCAAATAAATGAGAGAATAGGAAAAAATACAAAAAAATTTAAGGCTATATTAATAAAGTGCAATATGTACTGTAACTCGTATGTGTGATTTCGACTGCAGTAGCTCCTTTCTCAAACCCTCTACCAAGGAAGTGACAGCAAACTTGGTTGAACTGTAAAAATGTCCACCAGGATTATTTCCATATTGTCTATGTCCGACCACACTGGAAAAAATACAACAATTCAGAACACCTAATGCAATTTATTATTGCTACATTAATGCAGTTCATGAAAACACATATCCTGCTAAGCAGTTCATGAAAACACATATCCTGCTAATTATAATACTGCAAAATCATTATTGTTTGAGGGAGTTGAATTTTCATTGATTTCGTCATTCAACTCGACCACGAAATCTAACGCCCACGATTTATCGAACTCCCAAATAAGTAACATGATTTTACACTTTCATTTTATGTAATCCACTAATTTATGATCCTACCAAAATGGATTTTTATCAAATCCTCAAAATTTAAAACCCACTAAAATAGGTAATTTTACGGTATTAATTTTTCTAGCTGTTTTATTATAGGATGTTCCACAGTGTATAAACAAGTCAATTACTGGTGATTGCAAGAAGTTGTACACATTGAATTGTATAGGCTCCCAATAAGTCATACAGTGACTGGAAGTTACAGTTGCTTTAGCTCACAATAAGTCATACCAGTTGATTTATATAGGGTCCCAAAAAATGATACTTTGATTAGGCGTATACACTGCGAGTTCAATATACAGTCATGTAATAGTTGATTTCATAGTTATTTAATAATACAGATTCCTGGATGGAAACACATTTTTGGGGTAGAATGGATTGCTAAAATTCTGTCCCAGTTGAGGCTGTAACATTTGTACAGGTATCACTAAATTATATCTGTATATTTCAAAGCTTTTCCTCACAGTGATAATCAAAATCAATATAAAAACATGAGCCTCTTTTTTTCCTAACCAAACCGTTACTGGGCGCTCAATAGCTCTACGCTAGGCAAAAGCTTGCTTGAAAAAAGCGGAAAAATAATATGCTACCAGCAAGCGCTCGCGGAAATCCGTTCATAGCAAAGCACTATCGAACGCTACCGAAGCGGTCTGTTACACAAGAAAGCGTTTGGTAGCGCTCGCCTAGAAAAGTGTTAAAAAACGGTATGATATGGGTGAGCACTCGATGGTGCCTTTTGGAAGCGGCTTGGTTAGGCAACAGGCTCCATGTGACTTGTCATTATGTTTTATTAGCTAATGATTAATTGATTAAGGTAATTGACAGCCTAATATTCACCTGTTTATCTGTATAACGTGACCATCGTCTACACCTCTTGCTTGCATGGATTTCACAGCTTCTCGTGTACATATACACATACCAAGCACGTTCACCTGTTCACATACCACAGCATTAATTTCATCTTATGCAAATTCAATAATATAAATTTTTTCTAAGAGAAAGCTTATTGAGCTCTTAAATTACATACAGATTTGTTACTGAATTTGATGTAGTAATATTGGGCATGCAGTTTTCATGCATTGACCCCAAGCAGTACCCGGCAAACAGTTTAACCGCTTCTATAATATATGACTATCAACATCCTCCAAGTTTGTCATTTAGTTCCAAATGTTGGAGTATTGTAATAGTCAAGTGGCACTGGCCTTTGACTCAGAGTAGCGTTTTAGCTGCTTTGGCGCGCTGGTTCACAAGATGCACAAACATACGCTATATATATTGTTATTGTTAAATTATGCCAATATTGCTGGTCTTAAAATCTATACATTCTGTGCGAAAAAAGAATTTTGAAATTGAATACTAGTACATAATTGTCATTTAAAATTATTCAAATTGAACAATTAATGTTAACATGCAGACAAGAAACAAAACTCCCTGAATAAAGGTTATTCACTCAATATTGTCAATTCCTAGTAATTAAGTCATGCAAGTTGAATTGTATACAAATGTATTATCCCAATAAGTCATACAGTGATTTGGTTTATATGCGGTGGTGACTGTCATTGTTCTGATAATAATAACAACTTTATTTTTAAAAGGCAACACAGTTAGGCAAGCCCAGTCTTCCCTGTGAGCCTCAAATAATTGTGAGTTCTATAATTTACCTCCAACATGGTCCTCCATTGTTCCACATCTCCAGTAAGTAATGGTGCATCATGACTCAGTCCAGCGTTATTTATACATACATCTACACCTCCTAATGTGGATCTTATCTGAATTATTGACAAAACAAATCAATGAAGCTTCGTATATGCATGTAGAAACATAGGCATTTGGTTTCAACTCGCCATACATTAATGATTGGTCCTAGTCACTGATTGACCCTGGTACTGAAGAGAGTAAGTTGAAACCAAATGCCTATGTGTTAAAAGAATATTTTGTTCAAAAGCTACTGTGAGTAAGTGAGGCCCGTAGCCAAGCAAAGGCACACAAGGCACCTAATTGCCTATGTGAAAATTTGAGAAAAAGACTGCATCTGTGAAGGATAAACAAGATGCAGGGGTGTCAATTTTCCTGATTTATCCGGAAATTCGGATTTATCATTCCTGAAAGGGCAATGGCTTATGACCAAAATAAAAGTTAATATCGCAAGAAATGGCAATTTTATGGTAAATTTAATTGGCTCTAAAGGTTTTTCTTTTATACAAACTGAGTCAATTATGGAAACAATGTCATTGAAGGTCTCTAGTTTGGCAAAAATGGTCAGCTGCATATGATTTTCCTGATTTTGAATTTGGCCTTGTGACACCCCTGAAGATGGCAACTTATATAGCATGCTCCCCTGAATTTTTTAGGGTATTTGATTATAAACACTGGTATATATGCTGACTACTACTTGCTACCTTTGAAAACTGACAGTTGGCAAAGTTTCCTTCATTAATTTTGTTCTCATGCCAACTGGGTTTTAGAGGCAATACTCACATTTTCGAACATTGAAAGTATGTCTGTTTCCTTGGAGACATCACAAGATATGGATGTTAATGTACCTTTCTCTGTTACTAGTTCATTGGCTAGTTCCTGTCAGAACAGAAAATAATTATTGTGTGATAATATTGATAATTATATCACAATGAGTCTTAAATTAGCCAAAGATCTTCCCAAGTTCCAATGCAATATCATTGACGGTTTGTCTTAGCAAGGGTCATAAGGTGTAATTGCATGGCCTTAAAGTAACAGAAAAATTTGACCAACTTTTCTCATAGGCTTTTGGTGTCAACTCGCCGTAAATTAATGATTTCCCTAGTCACTGATCGACCCGGGTACTGCATGAAGAGTATACAATGTACAGTGATTAGGGCAAATCATTAATTTACGGCGAGTTGAAACCAAATGCCTGTGACTTTTCTCTGTCAAAAGAGCCACAATGTACAAGACACTACGAAGTGTAAAGTTATAATCATTGCTGTTAAACTATTGCCCATACCTTACACATACACCCCCATTAAACCATTCCAATTTAAAAAGGGACATTACTTCAATTAAAATGATAAAATAATCGATTTTGATAAAATAAATATGGCTAGTATTGTAAGTTTCAATGCAGTATCATTTTTGGTACATGAAGATATGACCTTAAGGGGACTGCCTCACATATCAAAAATAAAATAAAAAAGTCAAATTTTCGAATAATTTTGGTAAAGTTGTATATCCTGTATATCCCTTCAACAACAACACTGACATCTAAAATAACTTGAGAAACTTTTACATCAAAAATTCTACAGGTTATTAATACCCTGTAGAATTAACACTACTATTACATAAATTGCCTAAAATCTGTATGCATTTGATAAAAAGTAACGAACCAAATATCTCACTGATGTTTATGCTGTAGTTTGTTGATGTTACAGTTCAATCATGTGTGAATTACATAATTCATAAAGCATGTTGGAAGGAAGCTTAGAGATTTTTTTCAAGAAAAAAATACTCAGTGGGCGATATCTAGAGTGGTTAAAAGTGCTTATCTGCACCAAATCTTTTATAAAGCAACTGTCAGTGGCTTTTTATTAGATCAATACTTGGTAAGGTTAGACAATTACGATATATAAAATTTTTAGCCCAATCTGTGAGGCAGCACCTTTAAAAAACATGCATGCAAAACTTTAAACAAATACTAACCCAACAAGACTGCATTAAATAAACGCTTATGCCTCTATGGAAGCCTTTTCCATACAAAAACTAAGTCAATCAGGGGCCATAATTCTGTTAAAATCTTGGATAGTTGACATGTGCATGGCTTTGATGATGTCAGGCACTTATGATGGTAAACAAGTATGCCAAGTTTGAAGGTAACACCTTGATGGACATATCATGTAAAACGAAACAGTCAATTTGGGTTAACCAAGAATTGGACACTAAATTAGTCTCTGAGTCCTAAATAAGGTCAAGGTGAAGGTCAAAATGAGGTTATGTGATATAGGTGTGGAGAATGTTCAAATACAACATCCATGCAAGTATGAAAGCTTTCTTGCAATTTATATTAATAATAGACGAAATGGTCAATATGGGTTAACCAAGAATTTGGCCTTTCAATAAGTCTAAATCCAAAATTTTGTCAAGGTGAAGGTCAAAATGAGGTTAGAGGATACAGGCGTGTGGAGGGTGTTCATATACAACATCCATGCAAGTATGAAAGCTTTGTAGCAAGCCATATTAATGCTAGATAAAACAGTCAATTTGGGTTACCAATCATTTGGCCCTTCAATAAGTCTAAGTCCAAAATTAGGTCAAGGTGAAGGTCAAAATGGGGTCTGGTGATACAGATGTGTGGAGAGTGTTCATATACAACATCCATGCAAGTATGAAAGCTTTGTAGCAGCCATATTAATGAGAGAAGAAACGGTCAATTTGGGTTAACCAAGAATTTGGCCCTTTAATCAGTCTAAGTACATAATTAGGTCAAGGTGGAGGTCAAAATGGGGTCAGGTGATACAGGCGTGTGGAGAGTCTGTAACAGTTCATATATACAACATCCATGCAAGTATGGAAGCTTTGTAGCAAGCCATAATAATGCTAGAAGAAACGGTCAATTTGGGTTAACCAGGACGAAGGACGGACAAACGGACAGGTAAATCACTATATACCTCCCGATGTATCAATACGGGCGCATAAAAAGGGAGTAATTTGCATTAAAAAGATCGCGAGTTTGTCCCTTTGACGCAACAAGGTTGTATCTCCCTATATACTGTATAGTGAGATACAACCTTGTTGCACCAAAGGGACGAATAGTGAGCATTTTAAAAGACATCTACAGTTTCATGTATACGAGAGATACAGGGCAAACATTTCCAGATTTCAAGAATTTGTTCAAACTTCGTACCATATGAATATGAACACAGTATCATGTTAGAAACAGAAAAACAAATTTTATCTAAGTTGTTCAGGAGTTACTGCCCTTGAATATGAAATTTGAAGAAACTGCATTTTAAGGAATTGTAACTCGGTACAAGTATGATAACTTTTGATTACTTTACTTTGCTTTTTCTATTTGCTAACATGACACTATGTCCTGTAACAAAATATATTACTGAGCTTCCATTTACCTAAAAATGCAGCATACAGACGAAAATTTATCGCGTACTATATTCTGACAGTGATACATTTCACGCGTAGTCAAACCATTTCGACGCAATCTATACAGGGATGCCCGTGTAGTGGCTGGACCGTCAGAATTTTAAGCAGTCACTTGCAGACAGCTTATCTGTCTAATTTGAAACATACACTACAGCACGGAAATACATTAGTATTAGTATACATCTGTGTATATCCGTGACTACAGTATTTCAGTTTTACCTGAATTTTTGTAGTATTTCGTGAACATCCGACAACTTTCATGCCATGTTTGACCAAAGATTTAGCTACTTCATACCCAATTCCCGCTGATGCACCAGTGACAAGAGCTACACGACCGACCCACCGTTGCATAATTGAACTTTTTACTTGTAGCTTGCTACAAGTCGACAATCTCGTCCTAAATGTTGACCGTTCACAACTGGGACCGCAGACTCGGTATGACTAAAATACGAAAGGAGGATTTTTGGCGCAAGGAGGCGAAAGGAGGCGAAAGGAGGATTGAAAATTTAATATTTGGTAATATTAAGTGTTTTAAAATGCAATTTACAGATATTTAAGTATATTTGCCACTAAAACAACGAAATAAGTCTGAATGAACCGTATATTGATGGCATTTATGGGAAAACGCTTTTAATAAACAAACAAACAAACTTTGTCGTATTCTAACTTAGTTTCGCCGACAATTGACTATGAAATAACGGCGAAAGGAGCTTTATAATACCAACTTAGTTGTATTATAGCCTCGTTTCGACGACCATTGACTGTGAAATAACGGCGAAAGAAGCTTTATAATACCATCTTAGTTGTATTATAGCCTCGTTTCGCCGACCATGGACTATGAAATAACGGCGAAAGGAGCTTTATAATACCATCTTAGTTGTATTATAGCCTCGTTTCGCCGACCATGGACTATGAAATATCGGCGAAAGGAGCTTAATAATACCAACTTAGTTGTATTATAGCCTCGTTTCGCCGACCATGGACTATGAAATAACGACGAAAGGAGGCATTTATACAACTAAGTTGGTATGATAAAGCTCCTTTCCCCGTTATTTCACAGTCAATGGTCGGCGAAACGAGGCTATAATACAACTAAGATGGTATTATAAAGCTCCTTTCGCCGTTATTTCATAGTCCATGGTCGGCGAAACGAGGCTATAATACAACTAAGTTGGTATTATCACGGATATACTTGTATTTCCGTGGTATTATAAAGCTCCTTTCGCCGTTATTTCATAGTCAATGGTCGGCGAAACGAGGCTATAATACAACTAAGATGGTATGATAAAGCTCCTTTCCCCGTTATTTCACAGTCAATGGTCGGCGAAATGAGGCATTTATACAACTAAGATGGTATGATAAAGCTCCTTAACCCGTTATTTCACAGTCAATGGCCGGCGAAACGAGGCTATAATACAACTAAGGTGGCATTATAAAGCTCTTTTCGCCGTTATTTCACAGTCAATGGCCGGCGAAACGAGGCTATAATACAACTAAGATGGCAATATAAAGCTCCTTTCGCCGTTATTTCATAGTCCATGGTCGGCGAAACGAGGCTATAATACAACTAAGTTGGTATTATAAAGCTCCTTTCGCCGTTATTTCATAGTCCATGGTCGGCGAAACGAGGCTATAATACAACTAAGTTGGTATTATCACGGATAAACTTGTATTTCCGTGGTATTATAAAGCTCCTTTCGTCGTTATTTCATAGTCAATGGTCGGCGAAACGAGGCTATAATACAACTAAGATGGTATGATAAAGCTTCTTTCCGCGTTATTTCATAGTCCATGGTCGGTGAAACGAGGCCATAATACAACTAATATGGTATGATAAAGCTCCTTTCGCCGATATTTCATAGTCAATGGTCGGCGAAACGAGGCTATAATATCGGCGAAACGAGGCAACTAACTGTAATCGCTTTTCCTTATTTTGTCAGTTTAGTTGTGCTAGGAGATTTTCCCCATGTTTAATGTATGCATTTATTTGCAAATATATAAAAACATATGTACAAATCATTTATAACAACTAATTAACAGCCATTAGTAATTTTCAATCCTCCTTTCGCCTCCTTTCGCCTCCTTTCGCCAAAAATCCTCCTTTCGTATTTTAGTCAAACCCCCGCAGACTCGTTACTTTTTCCGTATAATAAACAATAATCCAAGATGGATGCGCCCAAGACTGGTAAATTGTTTACTTCAATAAATAGTGTTTTGAGCTGTTGTTATAATGTAAACATTTGTATGTGTACTTGTTTTATTTTATCAAATCGTTTTCTACCTTGTTTGATAACTGTCACCTAGTTGTTCGACAGAAATGTTCTTAAATCGATGTTAAAAATTGGTGACACATTTCTCAGTTTCTAATTTTCTAAATGTTCAGCTAAACACTCGGGACAATAGGAGAGATCACCGTATTCATATGCAAAATGGCTAGCTGGTGGTACTAATCCCTTTGTATACAAACATGATCTCTCCTATAAACTAGAGTAGATGGTTTCAACAAAACAGGCGTTTTAAAGATGTTTAACAGCTAGTATAAGATTTGGCAGTTGCTATTCTTACCGCCGTAAGAATAGTAGAGATCACCGTATTCATATGTAAAATGCCCACCAGCAATCTATTGGATGAATGAACAATAAAAACCTGCCATTCACCAATAGCTAGCTGGTGGTACTAATCCCTTTGTATACAAACATGATCTCTCCTATAGCCTCAGAGGCTATTCTTACGGCTCCGTAAGAATAGTGAAACAGCTCTGGAGCGGCTATTCTTATGGCAGTTTTATACGCAGTTATTTAATGAATATATATACCGGCAAACAGGACAGAAATGACTGATGTCTTTGAAATATAATGTGATAATTAATCTTCTTCTTAATAAAGTCATTATCATTGTAACTTTGAGTAAAGAAATTATAAGTAATTTTGCTTTACAGTCAAAACGCCCCCAAGTGAAAATGCCCCCAAGTCAGAACGAGCCAAAATGGTCATAATGCCCCCATGAATTATTGAAATTGGTCAGAACACCCCAAATAACGCCCCCAATATTTGATCAAGTTAAATATAAATAAGATTTGTTCTCTATCTGAAATTAATGAATCATTTATACATTAAACAGAACATGTTTTGTTGTTTTTATATTTTTTTAATGTTTTATTCTATTTAATCATTTGAATAATCCTCAAACTATGTTGTCATGAAAACATCACACAGCTAGCTAGGTCTATGAATTGTTTATCAAATTGTTGAAATTGCATAGGCGCCTAGGTCTATATATTAAGATGAAGTGTAAAACAATAAAATAACCTATTCAAGACTTTTATAATTTATCTTGTATAAAATCATTGCTGAAATTTTTGATTCTAATGCATTCCTTTTTTGCATTGTTTATTTCTGAAAAAAAGCTAAAATACATGAATTTGATATTGGGAGATAAGCATTACATTCTAATTGCGTAAATTATCTATACAGATATTGCAAGAATTAACTTAAATAAGATTATATTAAATGTGTAAAGATATATATACGAACAAAACAAAACAAAACTTCTCGTTCAGGCCCGCCATAGTCTAGATAAGTCCTGCAATTGTCTGAGATTCTAGCAAACATTGCATTAAAGCGTACGATGTAGGCAAATTCAGTATATCTTGAACACTATAATTGAGAGATTGTAGCTTTGTCTATGCAAAAATGTAATACAATTTTGCAATTTCCTCAACTTAAACAGAGACTGTCTATAGATATAGTTTCTGAATTTAATAAATTAATTACCATAAACATTTTACTCATGTTGAACAAATATTGATAAGAATTTCAAATATGATCCATAATATGCATATCAAATACAATTATACATTTATACATGTAGAAATGCAGATGAAAAATGAAATGCAGAAAAAATGTGTCACTAGAGTAGAGAACAAAATTTAAAATCATATGTGTCTAAAAAGCGTTTAAACATTCAGATGTGGCGTGGCACCAATTAGGCTGGAAACCGGTAGATATGAAAGGTTACCTTTACATGAAAGAACCTGTCCTTTCTGTAATGTATGTGTTGAAAATGAATGCCATGTGCTGCTTTATTGCAGTTTATATGACGACATACGTAATACTCTATTAGAGCGAGCTACAGAAGTCTGTGATATATTTCATAATTTGTCCGACCATGATAAACTGGTAGTAATATTTACTCACCCAGATTTGATTCGTTTAAGTGCCAAAACCTGCTGTTATATTTTAAATCGTAGAAATTCTTTTATATGTAGATAGTATGATTTTAGCATGCTTACTGTATTTATGTCCTGTTACACGTCTGTCACGTGTAACCCTTTTATGATTTATATGTTTTAACGTGTTATTTTTATTACATATACTATATTACTACATTTTTAATAATAATTAAAATATTAAAAATAGGTGTATACATGTATATAAGTGCCTTTTTAAATTGCAATACTGTTGTGAATGTTTATAGTCTCTTATAATTCTATATAAGAATGGTCACATAATAATGTTTATGATATTTAATATGATTGTAACTGTATATATGTGAATGAGACTCAAATAAAGAATATATATATATATATGGAAAATGAAGTGAACCAGATGGAGTACATTATAAGAGAACAATGGGAGGTGTTACATTTTATGACACCTGATTCCTGTTAATTGTTAAACAACAATCGATACAAAAGAATTGATTATTGTAACACTTATTGGGAGTATTTATTGTACATTATAATTATGTTATTTTGATGTACAGAGTATATATTTTACTTGGCCAACTGTATTACATATTTTTTTGTCAAAGGTAGTTTTATTGTTCATTCATGTCTCATCCACATTTACAATTATTCATTAAAAATATGTTATTAACCGTTAATTCATGTATATTATATGAAAAAAATCAGGTTTGTAAAATTGAATTTAACAATTGCCAATAAAGCTGCATGTACTCGAACCAAATTGCTGGTATTTACCAGCGAAATGTCTGAGAAAAGGCAGTCCTGAAACTTTATTATAAAACAGACTGTAAATTTCGAACAAATTTACTGTGTTTGATACAATAATTAATATTGTCACAGTTTGCAATTTTATTGATTGTTACTGTTATAAAATGTTCAACGTATACAGTACATTTATGAATATAGCAACCAGACAATCTTATTATAATTTATGGTAGTTGTTTAACTGTTTATTGAGTTTGTTTGAGAATATGTGTGTAAAAGGACAGTTATATTTTCAAGTTATATTGTTTGTTTTTTTCAAATGTATCCTTTTTTGGTAGGGGTGGGGGGCATACAGTTAATAGTAAAAAGGACTTTGGGGGCGTTTTAACCTTTTGGGGGCATTTTGACTACATGATGGGGGCGTTCCAACCATTTTGGATCGTTTTGACTTGGGGGCGTTTTCATCTGGGGACGTTTTGACTGGATACCGTAATTTTCGACCTGTACCTCAACAAAAGAATGTAAATTAACATTAGGTGTTAAATGCCTAGTCTGTTCCACGGAGCTGAATAGCAAACAGTTAATTCGTAGTATAACGCATGGAAGAGTAAATAAAATTCCTAGATTTTGAGCAACTGTGTAGTTGCTGCATATAAGCTAAACGGAAAATATACGCGTTTTCATTATGACCATGCACTACGGCTTCCTCCTTAATTTGGTGATTGGAAAAAAATCCTCGTCTTCCAAAGACTTAGAAAGTCTTACAGTTATATTCACGGAGGCAGAGATCTAGTTCCGGTCATGGACGTTCAAAGTAAGTCACTGTTATTATTACAACGTTACAACCTAAGAGTGATAATTTAACAACAAATGTTCAATTGTTAAGGTACCGATGGAACATAACCTACATGTATAGGAGATCTGTACATTTAAATAAAACAGCCGTAAGAATAGTTATTCGCGGGCTTACGGAACTCGATCTCTGCCTCCATGAATACAAGTGAAAGACTTTCTAAGTCTTTGGAAGGCGAGGATTTTTCTCCAATCTGTATTTTTTTGATACGTGGGTACATTCATTGTGAAAAAATGTCAATAAATACATTTAAAATATAAAAGGTAATCGCTTTAAATGTGTCATATATATTCATTAAATAACTGCGTATAAAACTGCCGTAAGAATAGTGGAACAGCCCCGGAGTGGCTATTCTTACGGGCCCGTAAGAATAGCCACTTCCATAAGATTTTACTCAGTAAATGAATACCGAAAAGTTTACTGCTCATCTTGATCATCTACATTTAAACACTGGAATTTGGCGTCTGCTGAAGATGAGAATAAAATCATAATAGTTAATCACTAAGTATCAATGATAATGTTATGTTGACACTGCCAGTATACCGGCATTTTTACTAGTTCTTATTGTTCCTGGCTTTACAATGTAGCTGACAGACTCAGGCTCAGATAAAAAATGTTAATTTTAAACGGCCAGCATATTTAATTTTGCAAGCTGACCAGGACTCAACAAATATTTTTAAAAGCACTCGTCCTGCAATATAGACAAATAAGAAAACCCCAAAATCTTACTTGTCCTGCTATATAAATAGAGAAGAAAGATATTGTGCAGGACGAGCAGATGAGTGGATTCATTGAAGCCTGCTGACTAATGCAAAGTTTGAGGTAATGCTGATAAAGACAATGCATAAACACAGAAGCAATACAAAGCTATATGACCAAAAAAAACTGCCAAAATTTCAATTTCAGATCATCTGTCGACTGTACGCCATGTGATTTTGGTATTGTCCGGTAAGGGAGGTGTTGGGAAGAGCACAGTGGCTACTCAGTTAGCTCTTGGACTGAAACATGCTGGGAAGAAGGTGACTTTATCATTTTCTTGTACTTCTGAATGATGGGACAATGTATTAATTTCTTGTATGAAATGATGACTATGCCTTTGGACTGGGAGATTGAATTGAGTCATCTGTTTGTGGCGTCTATATTTACACATACAGTAGAACTTCGATGCCTCGAACTACCTTCGGACCAGGAAAATAGTTCGAGGCATCTAGGGTGTTCGAGGCATCTATGGTATTCAAATATAAGTTTGAACTGATGTCGGCATGAAAATCCGTGTGTACATTGCATAATTACTTTACTTTATAATAAAACATAATATATTTAGACAAAATTGACCTGAAATCTGATTTATCTTCGGCAAGCTCTTCGAATGTTTACAAGTCTTACTAAGATAACTTGTTATACAGCGGATTTATATAAAGCAGCGAGTCACGGAATATTATTATGTTCATGTCAAGTTCGACTTCCAATAAATAAACGATACTAAATCTAATACTTTTGACGTACGAGAATTTAAAAAAAAATGATTATTTTATTCTGGTATGTTGTT
This sequence comes from Spisula solida, assembly GCA_947247005.1. Taxonomy (NCBI): domain Eukaryota; kingdom Metazoa; phylum Mollusca; class Bivalvia; order Venerida; family Mactridae; genus Spisula; species Spisula solida. The sequence goes on along the minus strand of OX365944.1, from coordinate 34,460,192 downwards.
GCTTCTGAATTTTATTAACAAAAATTAATAAATTATAAATTCCTGGTTGGCCTTCGTTAATTATATAAATGGATCTATAAGTGTTTAAGTTTCTCGTCATACAATGCAAACAATTATTAGATATACATCTATACAGTAATTATCACAACTTGTTAATACACCTGTCGCCGGCTACCCGCGGTCGAACAATGGAGTTCAACACTTAATAAAAGGTGCGAAAACTTGCATTGTTAGACCCATCTACAGGTAAATCATAGCGAGGGACCGTCCAATCAGTTCGAGTGTTCGACCTAGATATTGTTCGAGTGATCTATTGTTTCACTATATGAATAAAGAAGGGATTTGCCGGGACCGAAGAACCAGTTCGAGGCATTTAGGGTGTTCGAGGCATCGAAGTTCTACTGTACTCACAGTTCTACTGTATTTCTAGATTTATACTCTACTAAATATGTCAGTCCATTCTATATGTAGTAGAAGTGGATATTATGGTTAACTTAATAAATTATACCTCAGAAAACCGTATCAATATTGATCAGTGAAAAACTTAATTAATGCAGTACATGGAGATTAAATGTTGACTATTGTTGAGAACTTGCTGTTCTATTGAGGAAAAATTAACAGGTACTGTTTAGCAGTGAAAAATTCTTATACATGTGTTTGGTGTTCAAACAGATGTCTTCTCTGTATACTGTATAGTATACTAATGTTAAGTTGTGTTTGCTAGGTTGGATTGTTGGATGTTGATTTATGTGGACCAAGCATTCCGAAGATGTTTGGTTTGGAAGGAAATGATGTACATCAATGTCCGGAAGGGTAAGTGCGGAAGTCAACATGATATGCTCACAACTTATTTTTATGATTATTATACCCCTGCACAACGAGTTGTAAGGGGGGTATACTGGATTCATCTTGTATGTCTGTCCGTAGACGCATTCTTGTGAACGCAACTCCTCCTACAGTTTTGGCAGGATTTCGCTCAAACTTTCACAGATGAACAACCTCAACATAAAGATGTACATGAAGAAAGGAATTTGCGCTGCGATGAATTTTGGCTGAATTATGGCCCTTTGCCAGCGGGTGTATATTAGTCTGCCGAATGGCGACAGCTCTAGTTAAACTTGATGATATGTAGATGCATATTGAATTGCATTCATTTTAAATAAATTCTGGGAAAGGACAAAAGTTCTGAGCTATGAGAATATATTTGTTTGTGTTTGACATGTATAGTTGATATTGCGTATGTAAGTGTTTTATATTTATAATGTATGGAACAAAATGACACCAAAAAGAAATTGTCATTTACATGTACTTCTACATGTAACACTGATTATTTCTGTTTTTCTTCCTAGGTGGTTACCCGTATACGTAGACAAAGAACAAACTCTGGGTGTCATGTCTATAGCATTTCTTATTGACAGTAGTAAGGATGCTATTGTATGGAGAGGACCAAAGAAAAATGGTGATTTTAAATTTTTATGCCCCGTATCGATAGATCGGGAGGCATATAGTGATTCACCTGTCCGTTCGTTCGTCCGTTCGTTCGTCCGTCCGGTTAACCCAAATTGACCGTTTCTTCTAGCATCATTATGGCTTGATACAAAGCTTCCATGTAACTTGCATGGATGTTGTATATGAACACTCTCTACACGCCTGTATCACCTGACCCCATTTTGACCTTCACCTTGACCTAATTTTGGACTTAGACTTATTTATGGACAAGGCTTCCACAGGGGGCATAAGCGTTTATTGAACGCAGTCTTGTTTTACTGTTTATTATTATTAGCTAGAATGATTTAATACTGTTTACCTTTTTAGGGATCTCTTGTGTATAATAATGTATAAGGAATATTTTCACATTGTCTTCATCCAACTTTTGATGATTACACAGGTTGGTGACCTAGGTCCATCTTGGCCATCTTTGTTTTAATGTGTGTCAAAAATAGGATGTACATGTATCTATCAGGACTCCCACAGGTCCTGGAAAACCAAGAAAGTCCTGGAATTTTAGTTTTTAGTTCCTGGCCTTAAAAAGTCCTAGAATTTTTACATTTAACATCTAAAACCAGGGCCCTGTAAACATGGTAGAGCCCAGGAATTACCCAGCTTGTGTGTGTAATGAAATGTCTGCTTGCAAAGATGCCTATAATAGTGTAGTCCATGTTGCCAGGAATACTTGGTCGGGTGATTCTTGTTGGAGTTATGTGATTGTTTTTGTGTCAAAATGCATGTAGTATTTATTTGCTATATTATACAGCTATGATCAAGCAGTTTCTGAGTGATGTTGTATGGCGTGATATAGATTATCTTGTCATTGATACGCCACCAGGTACATCAGATGAACATATAACTGTGATAGAAAGTCTCAAATCTTACTGTCCCGATGGAGCTATATTGGTCACAACACCACAGGTAATGCTTTAGTAGTATAGTATGAACGTTTTTTGTAATGCTAGACCATTTCTTTGATGACCTTAACCTAGAAATTAAAAAATTATCCCCTATGAATAATTACACCAATAAATATATCAAGTTTACAGCGTAAAGTATTGGTTGTAATTCCGGGCCCAGATCTTCAATGTGTGATCACATCTGGTAACACAATCAATAAATTATTATATTAGACACATTTTATAAAAAAATGTTATATGTCTGCCTTTACTGAATACATTTTCTTACCAATCGCCTACTTTTATTTGCAAAATCTGAACAAAGATTGACCTCATGCATAGTTTTTATATTGGTGCAGCGATTAATGTTTAATTTTAAACTAAACCCTTAGTACAGATTTGTCATATTGTCAGGTACAACGTAAACCTCACCTGAAGTTTGAAACCCACTGCCTCCAAATATTCAGTTGAGTTGCTTTTCTGAGTTCATTAGTCTTTTTAATGGTGCATATTTCAGGGTGTTGCTGTCGGAGATGTTAGAAGAGAGATGACATTTTGTCGTAAAACAGGAATTCCTATTCTAGGAATCATTGAAAATATGAGTGGTTTTGTTTGTCCATGTTGTGGGGTAAGTTGTCCATGTGTTGTGGGGTAAGTTGTCCATGTTGTGGGGTAAGTTGTCCATGTTTTGTGGGGTTGGTTGTCCATGTTGTGGGGTTAGTTGTCCATGTGTTGTGGGGTAAGTTGTCCAAGTTTTTTGGGGTTAGTTGTCCATGTTGTGGGGTAAGTTGTCCATGTTTTTTGGGGTTAGTTGTCCATGTTGTGGGGTAAGTTGTCCATGTTTTTTGGGGTTAGTTGTCCATGTTGTGGGGTAAGTTGTCCATGTTTTTTGGGGTTAGTTGTCCATGTTGTGGGATAAGTTGTCCATGTTTTGTGGGGTTAGTTGTCCATGTTGTGGAGTAAGTTGTCCATGTTTTTAGCTCACCTGTGAGCTTTTGTGATCGCTCTTCGTCCGTCGTCCGTCCGTCCGTTCACAATTGCTTGTGAACATTCTATAGGTCACAAATTTAGCCTGATCAATATGAAACTTGATCACAGTGATCATCTTCATACAATCTAGGTCAAGTTCGATATTGGGTCATCTGGGGTCAAAAACTAGGTCACTAGGCCAAATCAAAGGAAAACCTTGTGAACACATTAGAGGTCACAATTTGAGCCTAATCTTTATGAAACTTGATCACAATGATCATCTCTATAAAATCTAGGTCAAGTTCGATATTGGGTCATCTGGGGTTAAAAACTAGGTCATGAGGCCAAATCATTGAAAAAGCTTGTGAACACACTAGAGGTCGCAATTTGAGCCTAATCTTTATGAAACTTAATCATAATGATCATCTCTATAAAATCTAGATCAAGTTCGATATTGGGTCATCTGGGGTCAAAAACTAGCTCACTAGGTCAAATTATAGAAAAACCTTGTTTTAAACCTTTCAACATGTAGTCTTCATGGTCACTTAACTCTCTGCTGTAACTCTCTACACTCTATACATACAAGTAAACTTTCATCAACCAATGAAAATGTGTATCAGGGTTCACAGCAGTTTTGTAAAGGTCAAATATCAAAATATTCTAGAGGGTGTGAATTGTAATGGTTAAGTGGAAATCAAAGCGCTGTAGGGAGCATAGACATTTTCCTGAGGGTCGTGGGTTCAAACCCCACTGGAACCATAATGTTTGTTTTTTTTGTTTTTTTTTGAGTGTTTAGGTATTGTTTTGTCTTTATAGCATGTATTTGTACATTTTCCTGAGGGTCGTGGGTTCAACCCCCACTGGAACCATAATTTTTTTTTTTTTTTTTTTTTTGAGTGTTTAGGTATTGTTTTGTCTGTAAAGCATTTATTTGTACATTTTCCTGATGGTCGTGGGTTCAATCCCCACTGGAACCATATTTTTTTTTTTTTTTTTTTTTGAGTGTTTAGGTATTGTTTTGTCTTTATAGCATGTATTTGTACATTTTCCTGATGGTCGTGGGTTCAACCCCCACTGGAACCATAATTTTTATTTTTTTATTTTTATTTTTTTTGTGTGTTTAGGTATTGTTTTGTCTGTAAAGCATTTATTTGTACATTTTCCTGATGGTCGTGGGTTCAACCCCCACTGGAACCATAATTTTTTATTTTTTTAAATGTTTAGGTATTGTTTTGTCTTTATAACATGTATTTGTACATTTTCCTGATGGTCGTGGGTTCAACCCCCACTGGAACCATAATTTTTTTATTTTTTTGTTTATTTTTTTTAGTGTTTAGGTATTGTTTTGTCTTTATAGCATGTATTTGTACTTCTTGATGGTCGTGGGTTCAACCCCCACTGGAACCATAATTTTTATTTTTTTAAGTGTTTAGGTATTGTTTTGTCTTTATAGCATGTATTTGTACATTTTCCTGATGGTCGTGGGTTCAACCCCCACTGGAACCATAATTTTTATTTTTTAATTTTTATTTTTTTAAGTGTTTAGGTATTGTTTATCTAGGCCAAGTTCGATTTTGGGTCATCTGGCGTCAAAAACAAGGTCACAATGTCAATTGACATTTTCCTGAGGGTCATGGGTTCAAACCCCACTGGAACCATAATTTTTTTTTTAAGTGTTTAGGTATTGTTCTGTCTTTATAGCATGTTTTTGTACAGTTATATGGAGGAAATATTTTGTTTAAATTATAGGTCAGATCATAGAAAAACCCTGTGTAGTCGCCAGAGGTTACAATTTCGACTTAATCTTTATGAAATTTGGTCCTAATAATCATCTCAACACAATCTAGGTTAAGTTTGATATTAATTAAGTCATCTGGGGTCAAACGCTAGGTCACATGGTCAAATCATACAAAAACTTGCAATAGAGGCTGAATTTCCTTAAATTTTATTCAGAAAATGTGTAGGATCACCATAGGGTGTGCATGCACTAGTACGACAGGTGAGCGACCTAGGGCCCTTTGGGCCCTCTTGTTTGGGGTTAGTTGTCCGTGTTGTGGGGTGAGTTGTCCATGTTGTGGGGTAAGTTGTCCATGTTTTGTGGGGTTAGTTGTTCATGTTGTGGGGTTAGTTGTCCATGTGTTGTGGGGTAAGTTGTCCATGTTGTGGGGTTAGTTGTCCATGTTGTGGGGTTAGTTGTCCATGTTGTTGGATAAATCAACTTTTAAAATGGCTCAGTTTCTCCTGTATCATCAACAGTGATTAAAAATCCTGGTTCTTAGATTGGCGATTTCGTCAGGCGGACGGGCGGGCGTCAACAATTGGTTTCCGTTGGATAACTTCAGTTAGGAATGAGATATCATGATGAAACTTGCTGTGTACGTAGCTTGTGTGACGACCTCGCTTGGGATTGAAAGTGGGGCTGGTTGGGTCAAGGTCACTGTTACTAAAAATAGAAAAACGGTTTCCGCTCAATAACTTAAGTTAGGAATGAGATATCATGATGAAACTTGCTGTGTACATAGCTTGTGTGAAGACCCCGCTTGGGATTGAAAGTGGAGCTTGTGGGGTCAAAGTCACTGTTACTAAAAATAGAAAAACTGTTTCCACTTAATAACTTAAGTTAAGAATGAGATATCATAATGAAACTTGCTGTGTACGTAGGTTGTGTGAAGACCTCGCTTGGGATTGAAAGTGGGGCTTGTGGGGTCAAGGTCACTGTTACTAAAAATAGAAAACAGGTTTCTGCTCAATAACTTAAGTTAGGAATGAGATATCATGATAAAACTTGCTGTGTACGTAGCTTGTGTGAAGACCCCGCTTGGGATAGAAATTGGGGCTGGTGGGGTCAAGGTCACCATTACTAAAAATAGAAAAACGGTTTCTGCTCAATAACTTTAGTTAGGAATGAGATATCATGATGAAACTTGCTGTGTACATAGCTTGTGTGAAGACCCCGCTTGGGATTGGAAGTGGGGCTGGTGGGGTCAAGGTCACTGTTACTAAAAATAGAAAAACGGTTTCTGCTCAATAACTTAAGTTAGGAATGAGATATCATGATGAAACTTGCTGTGTACGTAGCTTGTGTGAATACCCTGCTTGGGATTGAAAGTGGGGCTGGTGGGGTCAAGGTCACCATTACTAAAAATAGAAAAACGGTTTCTGCTCAATAACTTAGGTTAGGAATGAGATATCATGATGAAACTTGCTGTGTACGTAGCTTGTGTAAAGACCCCGCTTGGGATTGGAAGTGGGGCTGGTGGGTTTAAGGTAATTATAATAGAATTAGACTTGGCTGCCACAAAAACCTGGTTTTCATGGAATTTCCATGTCTTGTTTTGTATTCTTTCACCACATTTTAATACATACTATTTGTGCATAACCATTGTCTTTTGACCAGAAACAAATATGTCTAATGCTACCAGTGACAGCGACTTCTACCTGCTAAACCTAGGTGTAAAATCTTATCATTAGATAGTTCCGCAGCATGAGATTGACTTGTTTTAAGAATACAAGGTTTTAGATACTGAAAGTTTATATGATAGAAATACATTTATCTTCATACTGTATGATAGTGCTTTAATCTGTGTTAGTGTGTGCCTTACAATTATCCTCTATGATTACCATTTACAGGAGGTAACCAATGTATTCTCTAAGGGAGGTGGTGAATCACTGGCACAGCAGTCTCATGTTCCTTTCTTAGGTAAGTACCGGTAGCCGTTTCTGACATATCTGTCTTGAACATTTGATAAATGGATTGTAGTGGAAAAGGGTAAAATGCAAGTACTATGTATTTCTGCTCATTTATTGTTTATGTAATGGTAGTTTTGCATGTAACAAATATATACTATATCGACATCATTGAGGCTGATAAGGACTACTGGGCTTGCCTAGCTGTGATGCCTCTTTAAATCAAGTTGTGAGGTTCACAGGGAAGACTGGGCTTGCCTAGCTGTGATGCCTCTTTAAATCAAGTTGTGAGGTTCACAGGGAAGACTGGGCTTGTCCGACTGTGGTGCCTCTTTAAATCAAGTTGTGAGGTTCACAGGGAAGACTGGGCTTGTCCGACTGTGGTGCCTCATTAAATCAAGTTGTGAGGTTCACAGGGAAGACTGGGCTTGTCCGACTGTGGTGCCTCTTTAAATCAAGTTGTGAGGTTCACAGGGAAGACTGGGCTTGTCCGACTGTGGTGCCTCTTTAAATCAAGTTGTGAGGTTCACAGGGAAGACTGAGCTTGTCCGACTGTGGTGCCTCTTTAAAGAAAGTTGTGAGGTTCACAGGGAAGACTGAGCTTGTTCGACTGTGGTGCCTCTTTAAATCAAGTTGTGAGGTTCACAGGGAAGACTGGGCTTGTCCGACTGTGGTGCCTCTTTAAAGAAAGTTGTGAGGTTCACAGGGAAGACTGGGCTTGTTCGACTGTGATGCCTCTTTAAAGAAAGTTGTGAGGTTCAAAGGGAAGACTGAGCTTGTTCGACTGTGGTGCCTCTTTAAATCAAGTTGTGAGGTTCACAGGGAAGACTGAGCTTGTTCGACTGTGGTGCCTCTTTAAAGAAAGTTGTGAGGTTCACAGGGAAGACTGAGCTTGTTCGACTGTGATGCCTCTTTAAAGAAAGTTGTGAGGTTCACAGGGAAGACTGAGCTTGTTCGACTGTGGTGCCTCTTTAAATCAAGTTGTGAGGTTCACTGGGAAGACTGAGCTTGTTCGACTGTGGTGCCTCTTTAAATCAAGTTGTGAGGTTCACAGGGAAGACTGAGCTTGTTCGACTGTGGTGCCTCTTTAAATCAAGTTGTGAGGTTCACAGGGAAGACTGGGCTTGTTTGACTGTGGTGCCTCTTTAAATCAAGTTGTGAGGTTCACAGGGAAGACTGGGCTTGTCCGACTGTGGTGCCTCTTTAAATCAAGTTGTGAGGTTCACAGGGAAGACTGGGCTTGTCCGACTGTGGTGCCTCTTTAAATCAAGTTGTGAGGTTCACAGGGAAGACTGGGCTTGCCTAACTGTGATGCCTCTTTAAAGAAAGTTGTGAGGTTCACAGGGAAGACTGAGCTTGTTCGACTGTGGTGCCTCTTTAAATCAAGTTGTGAGGTTCACAGGGAAGACTGGGCTTGTCCGACTGTGGTGCCTCTTTAAAGAAAGTTGTGAGGTTCACAGGGAAGACTGAGCTTGTTCGACTGTGGTGCCTCTTTAAATCAAGTTGTGAGGTTCACAGGGAAGACTGAGCTTGTTCGACTGTGGTGCCTCTTTAAATCAAGTTGTTAGGTTCACAGGGAAGACTGGGCTTGTCTGACTGTGGTGCCTCTTTAAATCAAGTTGTGAGTTTCACAGGGAAGACTGGGCTTGTCCGACTGTGGTGCCTCTTTAAAGAAAGTTGTGAGGTTCACAGGGAAGACTGGGCTTGTCCGACTGTGGTGCCTCTTTAAATCAAGTTGTGAGGTTCACAGGGAAGACTGAGCTTGTTCGACTGTGGTGCCTCTTTAAATCAAGTTGTGAGGTTCACAGGGAAGACTGGGCTTGTCCGACTGTGGTGCCTCTTTAAAGAAAGTTGTGAGGTTCACAGGGAAGACTGAGCTTGTTCGACTGTGGTGCCTCTTTAAATCAAGTTGTGAGGTTCACAGGGAAGACTGGGCTTGTCCGACTGTTGTGCCTCTTTAAAGAAAGTTTTGAGGTTCACAGGGAAGACTGAGCTTGTCCGACTGTGGTGCCTCTTTAAAGAAAGTTGTGAGGTTCACAGGGAAGACTGGGCTTGCCTAGCTGTGATGCCTCTTTAAAGAAAGTTGTGAGGTTCACAGGGAAGACTGAGCTTGTTCGACTGTGGTGCCTCTTTAAATCAAGTTGTGAGGTTCACAGGGAAGACTGGGCTTGTCCGACTGTGGTGCCTCTTTAAAGAAAGTTGTGAGGTTCACAGGGAAGACTGGGCTTGTCCGACTGTGGTGCTACTTTAAATCAAGTTGGGAGGTTCACAGGGAAGACTGAGCTTGTTCGACTGTGGTGCCTCTTTAAATCAAGTTGTGAGGTTCACAGGGAAGACTGGGCTTGTTTGACTGTGGTGCCTCTTTAAATCAAGTTGTGAGGTTCACAGGGAAGACTGAGCTTGTTCGACTGTGGTGTCTCTTTAAATCAAGTTGTGAGGTTCACAGGGAAGAATGGGCTTGTTCGACTGTGGTGCCTCTTTAAATCAAGTTGTGAGGTTCACAGGGAAGACTAGGCTTGTCCGACTGTGGTGCCTCTTTAAATCAAGTTGTGAGGTTCACAGGGAAGACTGGGCTTGCCTAACTGTGATGCCTCTTTAAATCAAGTTGTTATTGCTATTATCAGGTAGATGCATAGGATACGGTCCAGGAAAACTTGTTTGGTGAATCAGCCACCATATTACAGAAAAATTGTTGAGAGACGACGTTAAACCCGAATAAACTAACAAACAATGTGTATCTGTGAAGTGTGTATTTCTGTGGAGTTAAGGGTAACGCTTTGATTCAGGGTGTATTTCTTGAATCATGGTGTACCTTGTATAATGTGTTTTGGTATGTATTTTAGGATGCATTCCACTTGACCCTCAACTAGCAGCATCATTAGAGGAAGGCAAAGATTTCCTACAACACTATACACAGTCACCCACATTCACAGCATTACACAGTGTGGTACAGAGATTGATTGCTGTTGATAAAGACTTCTGAGAGAATTGACCAGTACCGTACCTCATATGTGAAGCATTTAGTGATATATATATACAACTGATGCCATCCAGTGCTAATGACACATGTTAAGTGCTGAAAAACTGTTTTGTCTAATTAGGAAAATTAATGTATTAAGTTTTGCTAATCTGTTAAATTACTTTGATGCTGCAAATATACTTATTTTTATGAGATTTGTTATAGCAGGGAGAATTTGACCTTATCCAGACCTTTATGCATGAATACTAGTATATTACAAGGTTATTGCGTTGAATATATAAATTTCCGTACCTCGAGCGGCTTTGTGATACTTCCCGCTTATGAAAACATACAACCGGGGTTATAAATATAGACAAGATATCAGCTGTTAAATTATGCTAATTGAAGGTCGAGAGTTGGGTCAAATTTTCTGGACTATACTGCTCATTTTCTTAAAGATAAAATCTGGCTTAGATGTATAAAAAACAGTATAATTTTATGGATTAATACATTGTCATTGTGTTACAATCTTAAAACTAAGATTTATGTTGTAAATAAATTGCCTTTTTGAATCAGTGATAAACCTTTTAATAGGATGATGAATAAGAACAAAATATTCATGAGTGCCATGTAAATAATTTCACACAATAACACTATATATACCTAGTAATACAACTTTGTCTAGGCCAAATTTGCAACTGTGTCATCTGGGGGTAAAAAAGCAATTTTTTTTATGTCATTGGGCTGTAGTTGTGTGAAATGGCCCTCTTGTTAAATTGTATGGTATTTTTGTTTTGCTTACAACTACATTTTGTATATTTGAATGTGCTAAGTATTATTGTGCCATGCATAGTGTGTAAATATTCATATTACTGTATTTCTACAGTATAAAAAGCAAATTGGCATAATCACAATGTTAACTTAACCAGATGTTTTATATCATAGAAAAAATGTGTGTAAAGCTATTCAATAAATATCAATGGAACATGTTTCTAAATGTACACAGGTAACCCTATCATTGATCAATAATCAATTTTACATAAAATAATTTTCTTTTTATTTATGTATATTTTTAGATTCATAATTTCTAAATGATACAGCTACCCGTGGCTTTGTTTAGTATCATACTGACATTGTGCAGTATATAGTTTGTATATAAATTGAAAAAGATAAAAAATTAAAACCATTAGAATAATCACATGCTGTTTTAAACTTTTATTTTTTTCCATATAACCAAACATAATACTGTATAAATGTGTAATATACATGTAAAACTCAACAATATACAATAATAATAACATACAATGCTCATGTAGTCAATACCATTAAATTCCTCGCAACATTCTGTCTTCAAATATTTGCACAACATGTGATTTAACTTAAGCCTAGGCCCCACTGAGGAATTCCACATCGGCCTCCTACCGATATCACAAACTGTCTCATGACTTCCCCTAGACAACGAGGAACCTGTTCTCGATGTCCTGATAGCTCATTAATTTAAATCGGGAGCACATTGCCGAATGCTCAGTGGGACCTAGGCTTTATCATATTTAAGGTCTACTGAACTGTACAGGACCGAATATAGAATCAGGTTACAGTCACAAGTATGTTCATCAACTTGGACACATTATGAGAATGATACATATAAGTTAAACAAAAGCAAACAAATAATACAAATGAAACTTAACACAATGGATGACGCTATAAAACAGATATTTAAATGCTAAGAAAGACAGAGTAGGATCATTCATCTATTGTGACAGATCATTTATAGTATAAGGATAATTCAACTATAAGTAGAATCTGACCTCTGAGCCGTAACCTTTGGGTATCCACTTGATAAAATCTATAGCTAAAAGTGCAGTCACAGCTCAATACTTGTTTTGATCTATACAGACAGGTCTCAAAACAACGATGCTGTTTGATCCTAAACCATCTGTCATTGTAACAAATATGTTGGTATACTGAATTGATACAGATAGCATTGTAGAACATTGTGGCCCCATGAAAATGATGTCAGTATACAAGGTGTAGTTGAATCAAGTCCTGACTGTATGACTTAATGCTTTACCACATATGTACTACAGTCAGATCTCGATATAACGACACCCGATATACTGACAAATTCATTATACTGACATCAAATTTGGGAACAAAAGTATTAAAATGCTCTCTGTATCAATTCAGTATACCGACATATTCGTTACAACGACATTTTATTGGAAACAAACAGCGTCCTTGTATCGAGAGCTGACTGTAGTAGTAATTGGTATTTCTTTGGGACATTTAAAAAATTGTAAAAAAACTCCAGAGTTAAGAAATAGTAAAACTGAATGATACCACTGTGACTTAAAAACATTTTATGGCTTGAAAAAATGTCTGGTTTGTTACACAAAATGAAAACACAATTTATAGAACACGGGCATGTCCAAAATGCATTTAACATATTTCATTGTACAAACCAGTATATCACATATCTCAGGAAAGTTAAAATACACTTAACAAAATATATCACAGATATGTCATGGACAAATAATGCTTCAATAAAATCAATCACAGACTTTATAAATAATGAATACTACGACTACATTTTGTACTACAAACTAAGTTGGCACAATCTGCAGATGCTTTATTGCAGAGAACCGGTTAGTCTGAATTATGTAAATAAACCATCGAGGTTTATCTCAGAAAATATGTAGGTACTAACGAGTCAATGGTTGGGAATATTGATAAAGTGCATACAATGCCTCATCTTAGGGCTATTCCATTTTCCTACATCTGGAGAGGAGCGTAATTAGCAAAAGTGGGTATTCAACAATGGCTTTAATCTTGGCAAAACATGTTGATTGTTGAACAATAGTTGACATCCTCGAGAGTTTCCATAACAAAACTGTTCTTTGAGTACCGGGTATGTTACTATAGTTGCACTGTAGAATTTCAGTAACTCCTGTTGATTGAGTACCAGTTTGAGTACCAGTTTCAGTGGAAAGCCGTCTGTTCGTTGAGTACAACAGTTGTAGAATTTCAGTGTAACACCTGTTAGTGAGTACCAATTTGAGTACCAGTTTCAGTGGTAAGCTGTCCGTTTGTTGAGTACCACAGTTGAAGAATTTCAGTGTAACACATGTTCAGTGAGTACCACAGTAACACCTGTTCATTGAGTACCATGGTTGAAGAGTTTCACTAAAACAGACAGGAGTTATGTTATAGTGTGTACTGACAGATCTGTCGCCATCAGCTGTACATACCAATAAGTACACAGCTATAACCCTACTGAGATGATGATACGTCTAGGTTCAGTGTTATCCTGTTCAGGCCTGTGCCTTGAGTGCTTGTTGTAGAGCAATGTCAGCACCGGCTGATAATGAATCAGGGTCCCTCTGAAATATACATACAAAACAATAAATACATGTAAATAGTACATTAAAACAATACACCACCACCACAATAAAGTCGCCATGCCAGCACTACGAAGAAATCCATTACAGTTTTAGTTATTTCCAGTTTATCGTCACCAGAAGGAAATTTTTACAGTATCTCTACTTGAATATGATTGCAAATAAATGAAATAATGGTTATGCATTCTAAGCTTACCGGTAAAAAGAAATCACAAAATGAAATTTAATTATGCATTATGATCCTTCACCAAAGGGATTCAACCAAGTTAAAAAAATCCATCACTTTTACACTAGGAATGACTAGTGTACTAGGAATTACTAATGAATTACTAATTCCCAGTGTAAAAGTAATGAATTTTTGACCAGGTCGAATCCCTTGGTCCTCCAATACAATTTTCAAAATGAATCTGTACTCCTTTATCATGTTACATCTTTATCATTACATCTTACTAAGTGGTCAAATATTTCGTAACTGTTAATTTCCTGTATGTTAAGAACTGAACATTTTATATATACATGAACTTGAATATGCTAACAATAATTAAAAATATTTGAGGATTGTTTCAATGGAACTCCTAAAATCTACTTCAGAATCTATGTCACATATACAATGTAGTTACAAATTATAACTGAAATAAAATGTTTTGGACTAACATATCAAACAATAAAAACATGATATAACTCTGTAACACACATTTCTTCCGACCAGCATGAAACAGATACATGATCGACTGAACGCAAAACAGAAAAACATTCAAAATCAATTTTGCAACAAATAAACATTCTAGTAAAACAGGAACAGTTTGGGTCTCACACAATTGCAAACTACATGTACTGGTAATGCTTGAAGCGTACATTATCAATAATAATCTCGTCAATCAGCAGTTTTTCACTTTGTCAAGAATTCTATTAACAAGTTTTCTATCTTTGTTGTTCCTCCTTTCTTGTTCTTTGTTGTCTTCATTATGACTCTTTAACAATTTGTAATGTAAGAAATATTGTTAAACTGTTTAAAGTGATGCTAGGAAATACACAGAGGATATTTGTTGATTTTGGTGTAAGATCGAATTTTATTTCACCGAGTGATCACAGAAAATCAATATTTTCACGAGTGGCGTAGCCATGAATTAAAATTGAATTTTCTGAAATCACAAGTGAAATAAAATTGATCGTACACCAAAAATCAACAAATTTTCTGTTTATTATTTGCCTCAATTCCTCTTAAATATGTGCCGTAATTGGCTTAAATGGAAAAATCACATCAAAATTAGAACGTAATTGTGACGTCATGATGGCGTAAAATATATTTTAAAGCCCGGTGACGTTGACGTTACGTTTTTTTTTCTGCATGATACTGGAACCAGCTTCTAAAACAGTGAAAATTACAAAGTGGTAATTTCACTGTAACAGTTATTTTCATTGTTATTTTCACTGAAAAATCTCCATAATCTATTGAAAGCAAATAATAAATGGTTGTATAATGTACTAACCTAAAATATATTCCATGGTCTTATACAAAACTAGTCATATATACAAAGATTGATAATGTTAACACATGATACAGATGACATGTATGGCCTGTTTTAAATATTGTGTTTATAAAATTATATGCTTTATAAGGTTGAGTGTGATAACAGATATATAGCGGTATGGGTGATTGATTTATTATCAACCTTTGTTAACAAGGCTATAAAAGTCGTAATTTTCTTCTGTGCTTTGTACGCTGTGTGCAATTTTAATTTCTTACACTAATAATTTCATTTAATGCTCAATATACTAGAACAATGGTAGAATCCATATGTACAAAAACATACATGGCAAGTACAACATGTAAAGCAGAGGTTTGGATTAAAAGGTTTGAATTTTCGTATTATTTAATGTAGAAATTTAAGTATAGCCAATACAGTAACAATACTAGTTCATTGAAGTTTCCTGGCATTATGCCCACCAGTAATTGAAAATTAATTTGTTTCTTTAATGATAATCTGACACTGATAAACAGAGACTTTGCGAAATAAAACACTCGCAAAAAAAATGGCATTTATAGTGAGTATTTTTCCTAGTTTACTCTCAGTAGAGGTTCAGATATAAGGTCGTACATTATATATATACCAAGTATATTACCAACAATGATTTAGCAATGCAACAATATTATAATATCTTGGTAAAATATTTGTGAAAAGCTGTAAAATGTTGATGCATGTACAATAAGAGATCAACATGTATACAAATGAATAGTTCATTGAATTAAAGTATAACGTCATTGTCAATGGAACAATCCAAAATGAAATTTTATAAAACCCAGCAAGTTCAATGAATTGTTTATGATCCCCACCTAATGGGTTACAGGCCCTTCCCCAGAATATTTTTAAGGCGCTGGGGCAATGCTGGGATTTGTGTTAAAGGAGATTGACTAGAATGGCTGAAATGTTTTAGAAGAGAAAACTGCATGGCTTTCCATAATTTAAAGACTGGGTTATGTTTTAGAAGAGAAAACTGCATGGCTTTCCATAATTTAAAGACTGGGTTATGTTTTAAGAGAAAACTGCATGGTTTTCCATAATATAAAGACTGGTTTAAGCACTTTTTACATAAAAAGGCCATAATATCTCCAATACCACAGTACTGACCCAAAATATTAGCACCCATAGTGATTTAAAGACACAATACTAGGATTCAAGACGCTAGGGGAAAGCCAATTCTAGATTTAAGGCACTGTGGTACCACAGCACCTTCTGGCCCTGGGGAAGGGCCTGGGTTAGGAGTAAGAATTAAGTGGCTGCTGGCGGATAAATGGAATAATAAACTGAACTTGTATGCTCTGTTTATATATGTATCAAAGAAAATGTCTAGGTATTGTCATCACTTGTGATGCACGTCATCATCTACTTTGTGGTTCAACAAAACCGCATCACATTATGATAAAAAACTTTACTTTATAACAGTTCCATGAAACTCCATTCATTAGGTTCTTCGACATTGCTGCAGCTAGATGGATGGACCTAAGAATCAGGGGTTCCATTTGACTCGGGGGTAGGGATTTTGAGCCTTTAAATTTCCAAAAAGTCACATTTTGACCCTCATGATTTTGATTTGAAGGTCATTTTCTCTTAAAAGCATGGGCATTTTGCCTACAAAATGGTAAATATAGTCAAAAGTATCTAAATGACCCTTCAAATTCAGAAGCTAGTGGAACCCCTGAAGAATAAACCATGCCGATACCATATGTCTACCAATGTTTACAGTGAATGGGGCATGATATAAAACTTTATGTTTACGGTGAATGGGGCATGATATAAAACTTTATGCTTACAGTGAATGGGGCATGATATAAAACTTTATGTTTACAGTGAATGGGGCATGATATAAAACTTTATGCTTACAGTGAATGGGGCATGATATAAAACTTTATGTTTACAGTGAATGGGGCATGATATAAAACTTTATGTTTACAGTGAATTGGGCATGATATAAAACTTTATGCTTACAGTGAATGGAGCATGATATAAAACTTTATGCTTACAGTGAATGGGGCATGATATAAAACTTTATGTTTACAGTGAATGGGGCATGATATAAAACTTTATGCTTACAGTGAATGGGGCATGATATAAAACTTTATGCTTACAGTGAATGGGGCATGATATAAAACTTTATGCTTACAGTGAATGGGGCATGATATAAAACTTTATGTTTACAGTGAATGGGGCATGATATAAAACTTTACGTTTACAAACTGATCACAGTTAACAATTTAAAAGAATGCATTTACAATTATTTAATGGTATTGAATAATGTTTTCATTGAATTGCAGTATGTTACGTTTTCAAAAACTAAAAATGGGATGTTTACACAAAAATATTCATAGCAATTTGAACATTTTCTCTTAAAAAATACTAAGAATGTATATCCCAAAGTCATGAAATAGTTAAGTTTTTTCACAATTTAAGTTTATACCTCATCAATACTCACATACTCCTCTTGTTCCCCGATACAAAATTTTAGGAAAATAGTCTAGACAAACAATGTGTCACACAAAAATATAAGTTCTTGTGATGTATAAATATTTATGCTGAAAAAAGGGCTCAATGTTTGACGGCAAAGTAATAGCATCAGCCAAATATTACACTTCCAGCTTTCTATTAGGATTTTTGAAGATTTTATGAAAGTGAACTTAAAATGTACCAATTACAAAGCGTATAAACCAAATCACTGTGCGACTTATTGGGATACTATACAATTCAACTTGTATGACTTATTGTGATTGAAACATCTGGTGATTTCCTATCACTGTACGACTTATTGCAAGACTATAGTACAATTCAATGTGTACTCCTTATTGCGATAACCGGAAGTTGACATGTTTATACACTGTAAATTATGCTCATGTTATATTTCTTTTTGACTGAATGCAACAACAACAACAAAAAATTCCTAGAAAATTATGTTTCAAATAAGGACCAGAAACTTATTTCTAGAAAAGTTCCAAGAATTCATACTTCATATTCCTACAAAGTTTCATCATTAGTACTTTTGGAGCTACATGAGACACAAAAAATGCTGATGCCCACTCAACCTTGCAGTTAAACATTAAGCCCATTGTATAAGGCGGGATAATTAGGATAACAGAACAAAGCATTCTTGTGCACATCTACAATAACAATCAGAATGTGAAAGCTACAAATGTCTGTATGTATATCTGTTGATATAGTAATCACCACTTCATCACTTACCCGCCACAAGTACTGTATCCTTGAGTTAAGAAAGTGAGGTGTAAGAAATAACAGCAAATATAAATGATTTTGTATGATAAAATTAGTGCTAAACATATTCCAGTCACATACACTACCTTAACTTTATCCTTAATAAATCTAATGTAATATAATCCAGCCACATACACTACCTTAACATACTCAAGCCACTCACACTACCTTAACATTCTCCACTCAATCACACTACCTTAACATTCTCCACTCACTCACACTACCTTAACATTCTCCACTCAATCACACTACCTTAACATTCTCCACTCAATCACACTACCTTAACATTCTCCACTCACTCACACTACCTTAACATTTTCCACTCAATCACACTACCTTAACATACTCCACTCAATCACAATACCTTAACATTCTCCACTCACACTACCTTAACAAACTCCAGCCACTCACACTACCTTAAGTTTCCATACTCCAGTGACACATACTACCTTAATTTTATCCTTATAATATATTCCAGCCACTCACACTACTTTAACATGCTCTAGCCACTCACACTCCCTAAAAATTTTATTTGATTTTTCAAATTTTCATATACCCTGAATTCATTTCTGAAAAGCAGACACTATTGTCATATTCCTGTGGACATTGGGATCACTTGATTGTGCGTGTAATTATCACTTATTAAATTTAATTAAAATGTTCAATTTATGCAGAAACCATTACTTAGTTAAAAGCAGTATCTACTTACTAGCCAAGCATGTGCAATAGACAAGAACACATATCCTAGTAAGATGTAAGTAGGTCTGTAAGTCCAAGACAAATTTGTGATCAAATGAAACAATGAACAGACCAAACGTGAGACTCCAATAAAGCCCCCTGATATGCTCAGTAATAAGAGTATAATGGTATTTAGATACTTGGCGTGTCCTTGCCAATGTGTCATGATCAACCACAATTACACTTTAAAAATGCAAACTAGAGAAGTTTTAAATCACGCCAAAAAATTAAAATCAATCAAGTTATGAATGTGTGCAATATTATTAAATCAGTAATTAATTAAAATTGTGTGAGTAAAACAATGTTGATTAAGTCACCAAAATCACAATGTTAGAAGAAAAACTTGGAAGCCATAACTTACTCTAAACTCCAGCATCAACAAATCACTGAGTCGTTTCACTTCATTTGGCTGGGCAAGCAACGATGCTTGTTTCTTTAAATGATCCTTCAACATGTGACGTTGCTGTCTTCCAAATGCCAAACTGGTTTTCTGTGATCTATCATACATCCTGAAACACGCACATGTATATATGAAACTTTAATTGACTTTAATATGTGTCTACAAGATTAATGTGCACATGTAGTCGATGACCAGGGGAAGTTAAATGTCAAAGGGTGGCTATACAGCTGAAAGCTGCCCTCGAAAACTGGGCACTTAACTTTTTTAGTTTTATAAAACAATTGCTAATAATAGAGATCACAATTATATGTACTTATTCTATTCATATTTTGATCACTTACTCTTGATATCGCTTTTCCTGATCTCGAACTTTCTTGAAACTTTCTTGTATCAAATCTTTGTATGTAGCAGCATCCAAAGTACAAAGCGTTAAGGTCAGTTTATCAAAGTCATAACACTTCTTATTCCTAATTAATAGCTTTATTTCTTTTAATAACTGTTTTTATAGGAAGAAATCCAACTTGATCAATAGAAGCTGCAACAGAACATTAGTATTCATACCCAAATTATTCTGATTTAAATAATATAAAGTAGAACTCCAATGCCTCAAATAGTTTTGCCTTAAACACCATAAAAACCTCTAACAGGTTCTTCTGCAAGTCCTGGCAAAATGATGATGAACTAAAAATACAGCAGATGCCTCAAACAGGTACCTGTAGAGGGCTCAAACTGTTTTCATGGTTTGAAGGCAGTTAGAGGCATCAAAGTTCTAATTAACTGCTAAAACACATTATCATTCAAACTCAACCATTCCCTTGTTCTATTAAATTTGCTTTCATTTAAATACAACTTCCTTCAATTTATTTTCCTTAAAGTCAACTTTCTACTAGTTTTTTTTAGAAAATAAGTAACAGTGAAATGACAACAAAAAGGAACGGCTATGAAACACAAGAATATATCACTTGGCTGTAAATATTTGTACCTATCACATCTATACAAAAACAGGCCCTTCCCAAGGGACAGAAGGCGCTGGGGTACCACAGTGCCTTAAAACCAAAACAGCATTCCTCCAGTGCCTTAAATACTAGTATGGTGTCTTTAAATCACTATTGGTGTCTGTATTATAGTATTTGAATGATTATGGTTTCTATAATGTATGAAAGTGCTTAAATATGTGTCTGACCTTTTTAATTATGGAAAATCATATAGTTTTCTCTTCCGAAACAGTTAAGACACTCTTGTGGATCTACTTACGGGCAGATGCCCCAGCGCCTTAAAATTCTAGGGAAGGGCCTGAAAGAGAAATATTTGCACCTATCACATCTATACAAAAAGGATATGGTGGCAGGTTTTCTTGTTCTGTCCTCTGCACCAGGAAAACTTGGCCAGCATCTTTTGTAAGGTTCTTGACACGCAGGAAGTGAGCAACAAGAGGACTCTGACCATATATATTATACACAGATCTAGCTGTGTCTGGTCCCTTACACGCAGGATGTGACTGAAAATATAACCAATCAATCTACTTATATCTTATAATCTACATTGTAAAGCCTAGGTCCCACTGAGGAATTCAACATTGGCAATGTTCTACCGATACCAACCGATTCATCATGATTCCTTCCTATATCACAAATTGTGGGACCAAGGCTTAAGCAAATATCAATTTAAACAAAAGTAATATTTCCTTGCAAATCTATCACCAGTATTGCTCAATATGAAGAAATATAGACACAGTACATCCTCAGAGGGGTGGCACTCTTTGGGAGCTGCAAAAAATAGCTGTAGTTTAGAAGTTGTTGTTGTACAGAGGTTAAATCTTTTTCTATAGTTCCTGTAATAGATATCAGATTATGGAAATTATGAAGGTGTTATAGAGAGGTTGTTGCTCTACACAGGATTGCTCTCAGGAGAGCTTGTGCTGTATGAACAGCATACGCAACAAACATGCATTCATTTTGTGCCCTAGGCAGATAAATCACTAATTCAGTGAACCGCACAATATTTAAATATAGATTTTGGTTGCATATGCAGTAGAGAGGGTACTTCAAGTTTTATTGCATAATATTAAAAATAAAATTTATTCTAACATAGCACGTGAGATTTGCCTTCTTTGCGTATATTGAGCTTACCATATTTTATTACCGCGATAAAATATAGCTGATTTATGACGTCACGTTTGACGTCATATAGAATGACAAATGACGTAACGTTGACGGTAACGTTCCTAGGAAAGAAAGTAGTTTGACGTCAACCTATCTTGTTGGGCTATAAGTGGTAAAGCATTGGCGATGTTAGAATCGAAATAATAAATAGGAGTTGTGTTTTGTTGTGTTATAAAATATAGGCACTCGTTTGAATGCGTACATTAAATCACTCATGCTACGCACTCGTGATTTAATTACTACGCATCCAAACACGTGCCTATATTTTATTACTCAACAAAACATAGCTACGTATTCATTATTTCTTAATTAAAATTTAAAGCATGTACAAGGTGTGTCCAAAAAGTTTGTAGACACTTGTGATAAAATGAAAACGAAACAACATATCCACATCAAACTTCAGTATTACAAAAAACATTGCATTTACATATAACACAGAAAATTTCAGTGAAATGCGTGGAGTAATAATTTTTCTACAGCATAGAGGTCTGGTGAAAAAGAATTTGTTATGACGCCGGATATCTTTTAAATTGGGATGTCAATGAACTTTTTGGACACACCTCGTATGTTTAGAAAACTAATGTCATCTAGTGTATAATTACCTCTTCCTTTGGTTTATGTTCCTTGTGAGCGGCAGCCATCATTTTTATGACTTGCTCCGACTGACTTTCCATTTTATCTCTCTGTGAATCATAGTCTTCAAATGTTGTCTCTCGTATTGGAGTTAATGCTTCCACAAGTTTACGTGGATCTACAGCTTTAGCTTGTTTACCATGTTTACGTGGACTTGCCGAAACTTTAGGTGGTTCTGGTATATCTGCCACTGAGAAAGGTTAAGAAAGCCCATTCAATACACCTAGTTCATTCAAGACTGGAGACTAAATTCACCAAATTCAAATTAAACTCTGGACAGACTTGATACAGAAAAAATCCAGAAAATTGTAAAAATAGTTTAATGTACAAACTCATGTACAATTATTCTATGATTATAATGCAGGTCAATACCTCCTAGAAAGTAATGATTTGTAACTATTTCTTACATTTTGAACAAATAACTCATTTTTATCATTGAAATACCACGGTTGAAAAAAGCTGATCATTATCACAAAAACTTTCAAATAAGTATGAAGTATGTCAACCCTTGTGGTGATGGGTATCATCAGCAATGAGATGTCTGCAATTACTTACATAGGTAGTATGTAGACATTGTTGCACAACCAACCATAGATAAAATAATAGTAAAAACAATTTTTAAATATTGTTTTAAGTCCCATTGGCCAACAGTTTTTCTGTCATATGGAGACAACCAAGTCACATATTCTGACACTGAGTGAACCAGCATTTATCTGGAACTAACTATGCTGAGCTACCAGCAAAAGAAATATACCAGTACAACTTTGGGTATATTGTATAAACTAAACAAGTCTCTCGATATCTTACGTTTTCCGTCATGTGACGAAGATGAAGCAGAGGATGACGGTACTTTACTCGAGCTACTCTTTTTATCCGAGTTATCACGTGACATCTTTTTCCTGCGGGCACGAGCACGACGTGAATGGGCTGACAAATTAGATGCTGTCTGTGACACTGAGGCTGACGATGCATAGCGACTGATATTACTTGATATCAAGGAATCAAGGAAGTCAAAATTGACAGATGTTAGTGCTGAAAGGGAAATAAATTGATCCAACAATGATACAATACATCAAGTAGCTATAAGAATGCATGTATTTTAAATAATTCCTTTATGCCAGGATTTAAACACACTACTCATTATTCTGTTACCATAATTACAGAAGAGTTTCGATGAAATTTTAAATATCAACTCAAAAGTCATAGTTTTTTTGTATTTCTTAATAAAGTTTTTCTTGTTAAGAATAAAATAATTAAAAAATTCTTTGACTACATTTAGCTCAAGTAAAAAAATTAGAAACCATAGTCTTTTAAAATTTAGATGGTGCTGATTGCTGAAACTGAAAGCATAGGGACACTCACATTTTTTCTTTGAAGCATTCATGATTTCTTCCCTCATTTTTATATTTGGAGGTTCTAATTTTTCCATATTCCACCTTAACCAACATCTTGGTGCTGGTTTGATGCCTGAAATTTTACAATCACGTTTTAGTATAACCACAATGTATAACTAAAAGGTATTTTTACAAAAAAGCGTATGTCTCTAACAAAGGGCTGTAACTCCAACAAAAAATTATCCAACCTAAAATTACTGATAATATGCACATTAGGCATGGTAGCAAGTATTCATGTGAAGTATGTTTCATCAAAATTCGACAAATGGTTACATCACAAAATCAGTATATGTCTCCACCATGTAAAGGTCAACAAATGCAGTTAAACCTTATCTGAAGATCACCCGAGAACAAAGAACAGTATTGCAAAACCTGTCCGCAAAGACTTCCAATTTTATCTCCAATCCAACCATTTTCAATAATATTTAACCTGTTAAGAGAGACCACCTGTCACAGGGGTTCTATTGAGGCATAATGCCCAATCCTGAAAATAAGATCGAGTCTTTTTCGGGTGCAATAAGCACACAACCCTACACCAAATCTCTGTTCTTATATATTAGAGTCAGCTGATAAAAATTCAAATGACCATAACTTAGGCAATACCTCGAATATTTTCATTAAATAACTTTCATTTTGTGCAGAAAGTTCATTCTCCCACTTTAACTGGTGTAAGATAGGTTTTCAGCTCATGTAAGAAACTCCTATCTTACATTAGCAACATCTATCTTACATGAGCGACCATCGCGTGATTTCATTCCAACCTTATAGTTTCGGGATTTACGTGTTAATGGCGATATAAAGCTAATGAAGACAAACGCCAATAGGCCCTATACCATTTAAAAAGCATATTATTGAGCATAACATAACAGCGTACGCTTTATTTACGTTATTATTAATGATTGTTTTGAATGAGAACGTACGGCAATCAGCACGTTATGATGACGTCATGTTGACGCCATTAAATGTAAATAATGTTATAAAGTCCCATTTTCTCGAATTACGTCGGAGAAAAATAAAATCCGACCCCTCGGGTGAGATATTCTTATCCTACATAGAAGCTCATGATGGATTCTTATATTCTTTCCAGTACAGCGAATCCGGATTTCCAAATTATTCCGGCACTGTAGAACCCCTGCTGTCAACAAATACCACTTTTTCGCCCAGTTCCACCCTTGAACAACATACTCAGTTTTACCACATGTGTTATAAACATACCTGCAATCCAGCCATACACCAGACCAACTAAATCTTCTTTGAAATCCTCACCAAATTGTCTGTATGAGTCAGGAAAACAGTGACAGAATGCAGCGTAGATAGACTGTGATATCAGGCTGGCATAATCCTGAAACAGAAAACCACACTTTATATACCAAATATAAAGTAATTTATGTTGTGAGTCCATACCATATAATACTATGTATATTGATTTGCCAAAGGGGGCTGGTAGTGGATACTTTGTTCCAATTATATTACTTTGGGCCCTTTGGGTTTCTTTCAGATAAATTATCATAACACTGTGACATACCGTATATCGGGTAATTTTCGCGTACTGCAAATTTCGCGATTTTCGGCAAAATCAAATTTTAGCGAAGCTAATTTTAGCGATTTCTAACCTCTGTTTGTTTTTTTCGCGGTAGACGAAAACGAAAGTAGAACATTCATATTCTGACAATCGCGAAATTCTGGTATGAATTTTTCGTTGATTTCAATTTTAGCGAATTGGTTTGGACGCGAATAAAGCGAAAATAAGGTACGCGCGAAAATTACCTGATATACGGTATTTATACTGTTACCTGTAAAATCCTGTGAAACATATTTATACTATTCAGGCCTCAATAAATCTACTCATCCGTTTCCTTCTTTATTCATATAGCTGAACGAGTAAGATTTTGGGGGTTTCTTCTTTGTCTATATTGCAGGACAAGTGCTTTTTAAAACATTTGTTGAGGCCTGGCCCCAATCTCCCGAAGCATCTCAAGTAGAAATCTCAACTCAAATTGAGATTTTGATCGAGTCAAGAGTATAAATATGAGATCATTCTTAAGTTTTATGCTCAAAATATTTACTGTAATAAACTCAGAAGAATGTATCTTTTTTAAGGCGCCAACTTTCAGAGTCTTGTCTCCCATGGAAATTATCTCAAAGACACATGTCATTATTTGAGATTTATCTCAACTCAGATTGAGATGCTTCGGGATATCGGGCCTGATTGCCTGTTATATCCTGTGAATAGTCTTTACTTGTTTCATTTTTACTGTATAAGTGGAAATTATTTTGGGGTCAAATGGTTAGTGAATTCTGAATTTAAGACATTTGACATGTGGAAAAATGATTGATATTTCTTAGTAGCATTATTTGCAGGCCAAAATTTAAGCTAGAGGTAATATTAGCTGATTTGGTAAATTCATGAAATTTGAAAATATTTCCATGCATTTAATCACTTATACAGTATTTCAATCTACACAATGTCCAAATGCCTAAACACATTAGGACTGACAAATTGAAAGCTCTGTCTTGATTCGGTTAGTATTTAAGGTATTTGATGAACATTTCAAAATTGATACAAAATTGATTGTTTGAAATCAGATGCTTATTAATAGATTTATGCGCATGTGAAAGTAACACAAAAATATTTATAGGTAAAATAAATAGATGTTTCTTGATATATCTATCAAGAAAGTATGTGAAACATTATTGAACTGAAAGAGCCTGACAACATACACATCTCCAGTTGGTCCTGTACTAACAACTAGAAGTAAGTTCCACTGAGTTATGTAAAATGGTTGCAAGTTGTTTTTGTTTATTTGGGTTTAACGCAATTTCTCCACAATTTTTAGTAATATATGGTGGCTGATTCCCCCAAACAGTAGCCTTACCAATACTAACTGCTCCACAAGGAACCAGGAACTCTTCACACGTGGAGGAAAATCAACAATGTTGTCAAATTTTGTGGAAGGACATAACCTGCCGCGACCAGGAATCAAACCTAGATCGCTGGGTTATAAATTCAGCACAGTCACCACTGGACCACGGCTGTTGCTATACATGAATTTGGGAAGACTGCATGGACTGACAAACTATGCAGCAGATATATGGTTTCTTTAAAAGCATTTTAGACAAAACTAGAGCTGTTGCAATTCGGCAGACTAATATACCCCCGCCGGCAAAGGGGCATAGTTCTGCCAAAATTCATTGCAGCGCAAATTCCTTTTTCATGCACATCTATATGTTGAGGTTGTTCATCTGTAAAAGTTTGAGCGAAATCCTGCCAAAACTGTAGGAGGAGTTGCATTCACAAGAATATGTCTACGGACAGACAGACAGACAAGCTGAATCCAGTATACCCCCTTACAACTCTTTATGTGGGAGTATAAATATTAGGGATGGCAACGAGTACCCGAGTACTCGAGTACTCGTTCAAAGGTCCGATTATCGAATATCAAAATCAGTATTCGAGTACTCGGTAAAAATAATAATTGTTAATCCTGTATTGTACAGAACGTGTCCAAGTCTTATCTGGTCTACTAAAATTACAATTAACAACGTGTCATCAATCCTTAATCGCTGCAAGCAAAACACATGCAGACCTGTCAATCATCGTCTGTTAGTTTGTTTATGACACGTAGCTGGGGTTTCATTTGTTGACATCAATCCGATTGATTGTCATCGATCTTCAATTGGCAGTTATTGTTTAATGGGTGTGACAATCGATTAAGAAATTCTCACGTGTGTATTTATAAATGAACGATAACTCGACTGCGTCACGCAGTGTAAATATTACTATGTCACCGGTTGATAAGAGTATTCCCCCTTAGTTTTAAATTTGTTATTATTCGATTTTCTAGCGTTATTGACTATAACTTATACTGAGTTTACACTGTATTGTTGTTCTTTTGTTAGTTATTTTGTTTCAACATTCTTCTACCGATATAGATGTGACCATCAACTGAACAGAATGGACAGGCATACACGATGTTCTATTTGAAGTTGAACACGCACGTTTTGCAGTGCAACATTTCTGTGTCCCAAATATCATTCACATTTATAGTTTTCCGAGTACCCGAGTACTCGATCGGAAGAATGACCGAATACCCGAGTACCGATTTTAGTACTCGTTGCCATCTCTAATAAATATAATAACATAGATCAAATACTTACATTAAAGAACACGTCTCTATATGCTGGATTTTTCACAAACCACATTAACTTCACATAATTAAATGCAGTTCTGTTGAATAACTTGATTTGTGAGTTCCTACTCACTTGAAACTTGTCCAAGAACAGATACCAGAACATGTCCTATCAAACAAACATACACAAGTCATATTGAAGTTTTAAACCGAATAATCAGGTCTGTCACTTATTAACATAACATTGTGTATAACATTGCAATTTCTCTTGTTAATGTATTATTTTAATAGACATAACTGTATGTGTATTAGTATGTAGCTTAGTGAATAAGGTACAGTCAGGACTCGTTACAATGACACCCGATATACCGACAATTTCGTTATAACAACATATTCACTTACCGACACCGACAGCAAAAAGATGGGAACGAATTGATTGTTAACACAGTAATTAATACTCCATATACTGACACTATCAAGGGACTATT
Source organism: Spisula solida (assembly GCA_947247005.1). Taxonomy (NCBI): domain Eukaryota; kingdom Metazoa; phylum Mollusca; class Bivalvia; order Venerida; family Mactridae; genus Spisula; species Spisula solida. The sequence continues at coordinate 34,432,084 of OX365944.1, read as the reverse complement.
TTTCACACCAGAACTATTTATCGGCTTCACAAAGTCATCGTCTGAGCAAGGAGCCTAATTATGTAATTACACTTGTGAAAATCATCTTAATTGCTCTCTTTATAATAGTGGAACCTTTCACAGTCGAATCACAGTTTGTGTGCTACGGCTCACGCATTCGTAATCAAGGGAGATAAGCGAAGTCATCGCATATATTTGTATTTTAGAAATCGTACGGGTCACGAAATAAACGATGTAAATCGAGATTTCTCGACTTGATTTATTAATTCATCAATTCTTAAAAACCATAGGGTAAAATTTGTAACAAAAACAAATTTAATTGTAGGAAATCACGCACATTAATTATACATATCGAGCAAATAGTAATTATCCAGTAACGCTCTAGAGAATATTTTGGTAATTCAATTTGTAACAAAATGAATTACCATATTATTCTCTAGAGCGTTACTGGATAATTACTATTTGCTCGATATGTATAATTAATGTGCGTGATTTCCTACAATTAAATTTGTTTTTAAGGTTGCGGTTTCATTGATGCAGTGCATGTATAACAATGATTTGTTTTTCATACCCATTGTACACTTTGTTATCACAGTTTGATGAATGGAATGCTATTGAGCCATTAGATAATCTCATTAAAGTTGATCGAATATAAAACTGATTTTGCTGATTATGTCAATTTTATGACATAATAAATTATATGTTAATCATTACTTGATTTCTATGAAACAATCTCCAAATCAAATTTCTCGTAACTAGTGAAATTCAGTATAATGACTAATTTGTTATAACGACATTTTGATCGGGAACAAACAGTGTCGTTGTATCGAGATCTGACTGTATTTGTTTTCACTGCCTTTTTCTCCAATAGAAATGTTTAAAACAATTAAAATACAATGTTATGATATTGCAATGTTTGTATACAAGTGACAGGCCTGATTTAACAGACTATAAATACACATAATATGATAAACATGTTTGTTATTGCAGAAAAAGTTTAAATATTTCAGTAGTAGCTATTACATGCACAGAATAAGATAGAATGCATTTATTATACTGCAATATGATTATTTTCATGATGGTAAAGATTGATGTTGTAGTTGAACTCTACCACGAAATCTAATCCCTTTGAATAGCTGACCTTCAAAATATTGAACAAGAGCTTCTCCTTCCACGTTTTGTTATCCACGAACAAAAATTACAACCCCAAAAAAATTGCATTTTACCAAAATGCACAAAATTTATAGGCACTGCCTCACATATTGGTGTATTGCAAAAATAAAATTAAAATGTCAAATATTTGCGTAATTTTGGTATAGTTGCATGTATATCCCATAAACAACCACACTGAAATAAAAAATAACTTGAGAAACATCAGCATTTTGTTGTTATTTAGTATTTTTACATCAAAAAATCTATAGGGTATTAATACCCTATAGAATTAACACTACTATTACTTGAATTGCCTGAAATGTTTTCGCATTTGATGAAAACAAATCGAAAAACGAACCAAATACCTCACTGATATTTACGCTGTAGTTTGTTGATGTTACAGTTCAATCATGTGTGAATTACATTATTCACAAGCATGTTGGAAGGAAACTTAGCGATTTTTTTTCAAGAAAAAAATACTCAGTGGGCGATATCGAGAGTGGTTAAAATTGCTTATCTGCACCAAATCTTTCAAAAAGCAGCCGTCAGTGGCTTTCTATTACATCAGTACTTGGTTATGTTGGAAAATCATGATATACAAAAATTTTAGCTCAATCTGTGAGGCAGCACCTTTAATGCTCAATGCTCACAAAGTGATTTTACAGTAACCAAATAATTATGATAATTTCCTAAATATTTATTGGCTTTCCCTCTAAAAATCTGTTTTACTTCACGTAACCTACTTATGCAATGGATTAGAACCATTTACAAAACTGTGAAAGAGGACCACCCAAGGACAATTGACTTGAAAATGTGTTCATTGGTTTAGGGAGTAGACATTGTCAAGGATAAATGTATCCAACTCAAAAACAAGACTGCGTTCAATAAACACTTATGCCCCTTTGGAAGCCTTGTCCATAAATAAGTCTAAGTCCAAAATTAGGTCAAGGTGAAGGTCAAAATGGGATCAGGTGATACAGGCATGTGGAGAGTGTTCATATACAACATCCATGCACGTATGGAAGCTTTGTAGCAAGCCATAATGATGCTAGAAGAAACGGTCAATTTGGGTTAACCGGACGGACGAACGAACGGACAGGTGAATCACTATATGCCTCCCGATCTATCGATACGGGGGCATAAAAAGATTGAATTGTTTTGTCTAAAAAAAATATTCTTGGACAACGCACAAATGAGGACAAAGTCTGACATATAATAATCTTAATAGGTCAGCTAAACATTATACAGAGGCATCATGACTCATACTTTATCTACAGTGTATAATAAATCATACAATGGGAGTTACCTGAAATACTGCCTGAGACATTGGACAGTAAAACCATCTCTCAAATTCTGGTTTGTAGTGAGGCTGAAATAGATTTATAACAAAAATGTATACAACATTAAATAATAATTAATGCAGCAAATAAACAATTAATACAGAATTAAAAGGAGACTCTTTTCATTCTGAAAGTTGTATTAAATTTTAAGAAAAAGGTAAGTGTGAAAGATTACAATCTATTTGGCAAAAGTTCAAACTAAGGTTCAAGGCTCGACACTAACACTGGTCCGCTGGTCAGAGACCAGTGAAAATCCGGAAGGACCAGTAACTGTCCTATTTACAAATTGGGCGCTTTTGCTCAGTCGGACCAGTGGCCAAAATAGTTAGTGTCTAGGCCTGAGGTTAGCGGTATACCTTTCTATCTAGATCCATCATGGCTTCCGTCGCTTTTTTCATCATCTCCTTGGCAGGGATTTCATCTGGTAATTCTGTCAGCTCAGATGGGTCGTATCCCGGATATTGATGAAGCTGTTAGATAAAATACAGATTTACACAGTCTGCGAAATTAGCAATTGTTCAGTTGTTTGAGACAAGTTATCATTCATTCGGAAAAGTTACTTCATCTGCAGTAATTATGTACACATGTAACTAGAGGAAAACTTCTATTTTGGTTATTCAGACAGTCAAGTAGTTTTAAATCCTAAATTCACAGACTGTGAACAAATATGAAGCACAGAACTGATCTAGGGCATGTTCATAACGTCTGTACCGCACACTGTGCGGGATGTTCTACTCCAATCATCTTACAAACAAAACGAAACAGAAAGTAAAATGTTTAAAATGACCAAAGTTGTAGTTGCAGCCGTAATATTAAAGGAAGAAATATGCATGTGGTTATATTAAATGTGACTGTTTGCCCACAATGGCCCATAATTGGTAAATAAATTTATTATTTTATATTTTATGACACAAGCGGCCAGTGTAGTTGCTGTAATCACGTGACTGTTCTGGCTGCACCACCTCTGTGGCGGGCACAGAAAGAACATGTTCCGAACAGTGTTCCGGTTTGTTCGTAAGTGTGTTCCACTGTCTGGGATGTGCGGAACAGCGTTACGAACGCGCCCCTAGATTCAGATTGTTGTATGATTTTAGTATAAGTTCCGGTTGAACAATATCGCAACAAATAGTCTAAATTTTCTATTAGCTGTATGCTCTCAGTGATTTTTCGGCTATTTTTAGGGCCGAATACAGGCACCTTCCCCTAGCAAAATAACCTCCATTTTTCATAATTTTTTCCCAAAAAGTATGCATATTTTCCCGCTTTTATGCTCGCTGGTTTCAAAGCAACTACAGTATAGCTGTTTTAAAGTCAAAACAACAGATTTTCAAACTTGCAAAAGTCGTTGACACAATGTGACTAGATAGTCCGGCAGATAAACGGCAATTTTTAGGGTAACCGTGCAATGTCTTCTATACAAAATGTTTTTGCATTTTCTTGTTCTTTGGACAATACTTTAACAGAATCCGGATGATGCCACCTTGTCATCATTGAGCAATTCTCACAATGAGGCCCCAAAGGGGTACATGTTTTTCTCGAATTAGTCGGTATATATACATTACTATTCAATCAAATGTGAATCAAAACACATTAAAGGCGATCGTATTGTGATAGATAATGCGTTTCATCAATATATACAACCTTTATAATGATAAAACGTGGAAACGAGGCCCCATTTGTGGTTTAAACCTAACATGAGGCCCGGTTTTACATAAAAATATTAATTAGATAAATACATGAATACAAGTAAAGTAAATATCTCTCTATATTGCTATTTAATAATATATCCAATGGCATTGATAAGTATAAGGAACCTGCAATACATTGCTTAATATTTTTAAATGAAAATCGAGGCCCTGGTAAGGGTAAATGTATGAAAAAGATGCAATCTTTCAAATAATCTTCTATTTCCCTTATTTTTTAGAAAAGAAACGTTAACCATTACTGGAAGTGTAATTAGTTTTAGAAGTACCACGTTCTGAATAAATAGGGAAATGAGGCCCTGCTTGTGTGTTGAACTTTTATCAAAATAAATTATTATTTCGTTACACTTGCAATTTGACAATTTCTATGTGTCGTAACATGCCTTTAATTAAGTGACATAGATAAGTATAAACAACCTGCATTGCATGGCTAAATTGCATAGCTTAATATTTTATTTCATGAAATTTGAAGCCTTAATAAGGGTAAATTCAAATTCAAAATTCAAGTAATGAAACTACATGTATTATCATTTAAGAAATAGTACAACGAGGACGTGGGTCTCTACTAGTGATTTAAACTACAAAAGAGGCCTTAGACCAAGCTCAACAAACCATTTCATTGTTATCAAGCATTTAAAAAATGTAATAACAATTAAATTACGGCTTGATGAATAAAGGAAATGTGACATATCAATGCATGTGGCTAGTATATTCTTACCAGTTCAGTCTTTATATACTGAATGTGGTCCTCATCATCACCGACTACTGCCATGCGAGTACATTTATAGTATTTAAAAAGGATGAAACTCGTCGGACAGGGAAGACAACACTCATTAGAAACAACAAAGCATGAAATACTTATCAGCTACAAAACACCCCAGCATTTAAGTAATTCCAAGCTATATCAGGTTCACATGACGGGCGACTACGTACCTACATTCTGATCGCCTTGTACAGTACCGCCATTTCAAACTCTACGCCATCATCAAGTATAACTTTTCGTAAGTACTGCAATTCCATATCAATGGATAATTCACACAACACAGTGTCAAGCTATACAATATATTCAGTTTTGTAATGCATCCACCATTAGTTCAGTCAAACCAAATATTTAAAGTGAATTGCCACTGCCGGCTATCTACATTCCTGGCACTACACATCACTGTAGGCTACAGAAGCACGGGACGTTTAAGTACTAAACACTGACCGACACACCCATCCATGGTTATGTTGGGACCCCAAAAGGCAATACTCAACAGTAACATCACCCATTAATTATGATAATTGTGTGGCAGTTTACAATACAAATATGTTGCACTCAGTAGTGCTTGGATTCAATCAGTGATGGAATATTTATGTGATGTATTGTATGGGATTGGAATATATTTACTTGGTAAGTTGGTGAGTTCGCCATAGATATGGCTGATGTGGTACAATTCACTGATAGAGTACCTAAGAGGGTCATGTACCTAGTGGAGCCTCGAGTATATAGCGGCGATAGCTCACTGGTAATGCACTGGGCTGTCAATATAGAGGCCGTGGGTTCAATTCCCGGCATGGGAACTGGACATTTCTAAAATTCTATTCGTAGTATTTCCCGGAACATATGACCCAGTGGACTGTTAAGTATCTGGTTAAGGGTGTCTGGCAGCTGCGTATTGATGCTATACACCGGGCACATTAAAGAACCGGGTTGTCTATTCGAAACAAGAACTAAACGCACTCATGCAGCGCTGGGCCTGTCTGTATCTAATGTATCTCTCCCTTCCGTGGGGCTTTCTCTCGGTCTGTCTCTCTGGTTAGATCATGCTGTATCTGCACTGGTAGAGGATGAGCATGCGCCCTTGTGACTGCAACACTATGTAAAGCGCCTTTGAACGTGTTTCGCATGAAAAGGGCACTATATAAATCTGGTATCCATATTCACTTACAGTAGTGACTAGAGAGTACACAAAGGGGCCTTGTATGGTTGTACTCTGATATAATGAGTTTCCATGGGGTTTGCAGTGGCTGTACTTTGTGGTCGTTTGCAACCCTATATGGCTTGCAATGTCTGCAGTTAATAGCAGTGGTGACCATTAGGCATAGAATGGTTGTACTCTATGGTACGGATTACATACTGGGTAGGGCATATTATCACTGACATAGTGTGGTAAAATGAACTATCTGCAAATTTAACGATTATTCGTTAATGAACTCCTACAAACCAAATCTGTCCCGTATTTCACTGGCTTAGAATTAGAAAGTCGTAAGAACAAAATCTGAAAACTACTCTTTACTTTTGGAAAAATAAGCTTTTTAAACTTCAGTTTGGCCAACTTCCGATTTTCATGATAATAGACTCATAAGAAGCGCCTTGAGATGCAGATTTCAAATATGCACGAGTCTAATGCTACGTACGACCTTCTAATTCTAAGCCAGCGACTTGTAGTTGTAAAATCAGTATAAGGAATTCAGCGTAAGTTTAAGATATCCGTAAGTGCTATGATAAAACAGAATTCCGGAGTCTATCGACCCATTCCGGGCCTCAGATGATAATTCATTTGTACATCTTAATACGTTGTGTATATTTAACAATACTATAATTCAATTAATCAGTAAAACCTAATGTTTGATATGTTGAAATGGTTCATTGAATATGGACTATTAACCATATTGTATTATTTCTAGTTCAACACGCATGCAGGGCCTCATTGCCTTATTTTAACTCAAAATGTGCAACACGAATATTTAGATCACATGGTAATAACAATATAAGTTACGGTTAAAATTGCATTCTTTTAAGTATAAGAGAATAAAACATTTCTTGATATCGATTTTGGAGAATTCCACTCATTTTTCTACTTTTGGATTTACCATTAATAGGGCCCCAATTTAATGAAATGAAATATTTAGCTATGCCATGTAGGTTGTTAATGATTGCCAGTGACACTGAATTCAATGTTAAGTATCAATATAATGAAAAACATGATGTCATGCATCATTTACTGATTTAATTCCTATTTTTGTCTAAAAACGGGCCTCATATAAGACGTAAACTGCCAACAGGGCCTCATTTCCACATGTTAATATTACAAAAGTTGTTTATATTGATGTAACGCATTATTTAACACTATATAAAGAAAATTTGAGGTATCTTGCTTTACGTTCGACTATACGATAATGTAGTAATGCAGCTTAATTATTGAAAATCCATGCACCCCTTTGGGGCCTCATTGTGAAAATTGCTCAATGATGACAAGGTGGCATCATCCGGATTATGTTATGGTATTGTCAGGAGAACAAGAAAATGCAAAAACATTTTGTATAGAAGACATTGCACGGTCCATTGCAAGTTCTGCCGGACTAAGAGTATTATCAGTAGAAAATAGCAAAATATGAACTCTTTAAACCAAAACAATCTTTTTTAATAATTCCCAATTTCGCAAATTGGCGAGCTAAAATTTCCCAATTTAAGGAGGTACGAGCTGCCTTGTGCGCATGCGCGAAATTTCAAAATCGTATTAGATAAGAACAAACATGAATTTTAGTTTCAATGATTGCATATGAATGTTGATGAATGAAAATAAACAAAATATTATCACACAAATTAGAAATTTTTAACTTTTTATTTTTTGCCTGTATAAAAAAGTGGGTGGGGAACGGCAAAATTGTGAATAATATGGGTTCACAATAAGTCCCTACAATTGTTCAAATGCATATGCTAATATATAATATGTAGTGCATGGTTTAGTTATAAGAGGTAGCCACACTTTGAAATATTTTTAAGAAAAATTTATTCCATTACAATATGCAAATTAGGTTAATTTTATGCAAATTTATTCATAATTAGTGCTTTTTTATGCACAGCTCCCAAAAAAGGCTGGTGACCCCTATTTTTTATTTGACTAAACTGGTGTTCTATTTGATACTAAACTTAGAGCCAATTTTAAATCATTTTCGATCGTTAGGTATTTTTTGACGTTCATTTGAAATAGTTTGAAAATCACACTTTTTTGCAAGCGGGTGGGGTAACTATTTATCATGTTCAAATACTGAATTTGTTCACCAGGCAGCCGGAATTGTGACTAATGTCACTAGGAATGACCATTGAACACACAAAATATCATGCATTGCTTAAAAGTGGTTTCATACAGTAATAATCTTAAAAAGAACATAATGGTGCCATAAATGCAGGAAATAGATAAAATGACCAAAATACAATGGTAGGTCATTAGAAAGCCATGTATGTCGAAAACGAGCCTGGTGACATATCATTTTTATGATTTCAATGTTGTTCTAGAAGACTGTTCTATCATTTTAAGATGTTTCAAGGAAAATTCGATCGTTAGATAAAAGGTGCGCGTACCTCCTTAAAAGGCACAGACTGTTCAATTTTGTTCAAGAAAAATCACTGGGTCTTGTATACATACCATGTACAACATTAACTCATTCATGGAGTAATTTAGCAATAAATGGTATCTTAGGTATAAATTGAATTCTTATTCAAATTGATGCAAACAGAAGTCAGTTGAGATCAAATATTTACAAATTTTCACATGTGACAGCACTGAAAATGTTATAAAAAAATAATCACAGCTGATTTTTCTTATACAGAAATGAATATTGTTTGATGTCTTTGGTTTGAAGGGTCATTTTCTCTTAAAATCATGGGCATTTTGCCCATAAAATGGTAAAATTATGGTCGAAAGTATAAAAATGACCCTTCAGATTCAGAAGCTAGTGGAACCCCTGCCCTTATTGTTTGTTTTATCACCAGTAATTTTCTAGTAAAAGGTATGAGATCATGAGATGTGTACACTAAAGCTCGTCTCTGATCAGAATAGTGTAATGTGTATGGAGTAGAGGGTTTAATGCTCAATAATGAAACAATTACCATTGAATCAACAGCTACACTGACACATGTATACATACGAGCACTTATAAAATGCAATGATTAGGCCAGAGTTCTTTTCTTTTTCGTTACTCGGACCCTCCTGCCCAATTTTTTGGCATTTTCAAAAAAAAAAAAATTGAAAAACTGGAAAAAAAATTGCATATAAATTATAATGTTTTGATAATAAATGGACCAGCCTTGTATTGTTATTTCATTTTTTTTTTAATAACAAGTTTAATTATATAAGTGTTTCACTGCATTGTACTCGTCTTAAGATAAATTGGCTGTTTTCTTGAAAACTGACACAATTGTTAAGTGTTGATTACTTTAAATCGGACCGTCATTGACTATTCTACCACCAACAGCTTGTAGATGCTATATTTTGGGAGTTTTTATTTTTATTTTATTCCCTCCTCCTGTGGACTTTTTTCTGAAAAATGTCTGAGTAACAAAAAATTAAAAAACTCTGGCCTTACCTCAACAAATTTTGGCTTTCCTGTATCCTTCTTCACCTGAAAATTGTTAAAATAGCACAAATAAAAAAAACATTATGGCATTATTAAATGTGGTATAGTAGCCCACTTTTTGCAGCAGATCGTTATATTTGTCACTAATTATTACACAGTTACCAGTCATTGAATTAAAAACAGAATCATACAGAACAAGAGATGTTTGTAAAACATATATGCCCCATGGCAGCCAAATAGTCAGAAATGGTGAAGGTGGCAGTGACCTAGACCTTTGACCTACTGACCTCACGACGGACGACGGACATACTGACCGACAGACAGACATGTGCAAAGCAATATACCCCCTCATCAAAGATGGGGGGCGTAATAATAAATTATTAAATAAAAATCAAAATTATCCCTTGTGGTTATAAGAAACAAGAGGGCCTTTGGTCCAAAATTGCTCACTTCAAGACATGCAGGAAAATGTTCGTCAGACGACCCTTGATGACCCAGTTATAAACTTTACCTACATTTTACAGAAAGGCACTGTGTGACCAGGTCTCATAAATATCTGGTCAGATTGATAACAAAGTTTTCCCTTGATTGGGTCACAGGTGGCAGTTTTTGAACCCAGCTGATTGACTTGTGAACTTGATTTGGAATTAACATGCAGAGACATATCTTGTGTCAGTGACCAGCTTCATCAACTTCAAGGTCAAGTCAATACTGTGACCTGTAAAATGTTAACAGTCACATTGCTGACGACAATAGCTCAGTGCTCTGGGTACTGTCTTATCAAAGCATTTACGCTACCGTAACTCTTAAGTTTTCCGTAAATATTGCGTACGTCGATAATATTTGCGCAAATGCGTATTACTAAGATATTTTTTCTGATGTTCTGTCGTAAGTATTGGCGTAATTCTACGCAAGGTCGGAGTAAGCGTAAGTAGCAAATATGAACGTAGTGAGGAGTTTTTGCCACACACTGTTGATTTTCGACCGTCACTTGTTGTTATAGACCGTGATTAGTAATATAAACATGTTTAATCATCAAAACTTATCGAACTTTTATGTATATTTATTCACTCTGGTTCCCGTTATATTGGTAATATTGTGGCCCGGTCTACGTTCAATATTCAATATATTTACGTAAATGTATGCAACCACTTGCGATCGATTAGTAAAACACACTTAAGGATTTGCTTAAGTGACAAATATATCCATAAACTTACGCGACATTTACGCAATGTTAGTAAAACAGTACCACGGGGAGCTAATAGACGATGTCTTACCATAAACAACTTTAAACATGACCTTCTTCTCCAATAAATATTGACACCATTACTATGCAGTTTACAATTTATAGAATTTGTATATTACCTGAACTTTGCTCGGAGATGAACTAATCTTAGAAATGTTCTTTACTCTCTCGCTACGCCCTGGCAGGAATGCTTAAAAGTAAAATTTAATAAATGCAAAAAAAACGTACTAAATAAAGTCTATAGAGAACACTGAACTCATTCAGAGCAACTCAGCAACATTTATCAATTTTTATTATTTGCTTTCAATGGATAATTATAGAGTTTTTGCAGCGAAAATAACTGTAAAATTACCACTTTGTTATTTTCACTGTTTATGAGCTGGTTCCATCATCATGCAGAAAAAGAAACGTAACGTCAACGGCACCAGGCTTAAAAATATGTGTTACGTCATCATGATGTCATAACTCTCACGTCGTGACGTTCCAATTTCGACTTGATTTTTTCCAAATAAGCCAATTACGGCACATTTTAAGAGAAATAGAGGTAATATTATAATAAACAGAAGATTTATTGATTTTTGGTGTAAGATCAATTTTATTTCACTCATGATCACAGAAAATTAAATTTTCACTGGTGGGCAGTATTGATTTTCTATGATCACTCTTTGAAATAAAGTTCGATCTTACACCATTTAAAATCAACAAAATATCCTCTATATAATAATAATTCATCAAGAAATACACAATCTAAAACATTGATAAATTTTATACACGTCAGTATGATAGCGTAAGACTAAAACTAGTTAAAGTAAATGACATAATACATTTTTTTACATATTGTTTTAAGTCCCACTGGTCAACAGTATTTCAGTCAAATGTAAGCTACCAATTCAGACACATTATCTGACACCAGGCAAACCAGCTGAGAAGTTACTATTACCTATAGAACTAAGTATGCTTCAAGTGTCGGGCTATACCAGCAGTTACTATTACCTATAGAACTAAGTATGCTTCAAGTGTCGGGCTATACCAGCAGTTACTATTACCTACAGAACTAAGTATGCTTCAAGTGTCGGGCTATACCAGCAGTTACTATTACCTATAGAACTAAGTATGATTCAAGTGTCGGGCTATACCAGCAGTTACTATTACCTATAGAACTAAGTATGCTTCAAGTGTCGGGCTATACCAGCAGTTACTATTACCTACAGAACTAAGTATGCTTCAAGTGTCGGGCTAACCAGCAGTTACTATTACCTATAGAACTAAGTATGATTCAAGTGTCGGGCTATACCAGCAGTAACTATTACCTATAGAACTAAGTATGCTTCAAGTGTCGGGCTATACCAGCAGTTACTATTACCTATAGAACTAAGTATGCTTCAAGTGTCGGGCTATACCAGCAGTTACTATTACCTACAGAACTAAGTATGATTCAAGTGTCGGGCTATACCAGCAGTTACTATTACCTACAGAACTAAGTATGCTTCAAGTGTCGGGCTATACCAGCAGTTACTATTACCTATAGAACTAAGTATGCTTCAAGTGTCGGGCTATACCAGCAGTTACTATTACCTATAGAACTAAGTATGATTCAAGTGTCGGGCTATACCAGCAGTTACTATTACCTATAGAACTAAGTATGCTTCAAGTGTCGGGCTATACCAGCAGTTACTATTACCTATAGAACTAAGTATGCTTCAAGTGTCGGGCTATACCAGCAGTAACTATTACCTATAGAACTAAGTATGCTTCAAGTGTCGGGCTATACCAGAAGTTATTACTATTACCTACAGAACTAAGTATGCTTCAAGTGTCGGGCTATACCAGAAGTTATTACTATTACCTACAGAACTAAGTATGCTTCAAGTGTCGGGCTATACCAGAAGTTATTACTATTACCTACAGAACTAAGTATGCTTCAAGTGTCGGGCTAACCAGAAGTTACTATTACCTACAGAACTAAGTATGCTTCAAGTGTCGGGCTAACCAGAAGTTACTATTACCTACAGAACTAAGTATGCTTCAAGTGTCAGGCTATACCAGCAGTTACTATTACCTACAGAACTAAGTATGATTCAAGTGTCGGGCTATACCAGCAGTTACTATTACCTATAGAACTAAGTATGCTTCAAGTGTCGGGCTATACCAGAAGTTATTACTATTACCTACAGAACTAAGTATGCTTCAAGTGTCGGGCTAACCAGAAGTTACTATTACCTATAGAACTAAGTATGCTTCAAGTGTCGGGCTATACCAGCAGTTACTATTACCTACAGAACTAAGTATGCTTCAAGTGTCAAACAAGAAAGATATACAAGTACCATTTTTAACGACATTGATTTGGGGTTGAACCTGAGACTTCTTGCACTCAAAGTGGACGCTCTACCACTAGGCTGTTGTGGCAGTTAGATGGCACAATTACAAATAAAGTAAAGATTGAACTACTCAATTATTTATTTTTATACTTACTCTGTTTGACAGTATAGTAACCAGCAAATCTGTTCAATTCTCTTTGTTCACGTTCTGATATATATAAAACAGTATTGTTATTAATAGTATTACAAAACACTACAATAACATTAATTGAGGAATGATTACATGTAAGAAGCAGAAATATCCAAACCAATTATTAATAAATTACCTGTTCTTTTTTAAGTTTAATGTCAAATGTTGGTAAACAGTTTAATAGTGGCAATCAGGACAATTTCGATGTTTATATATATTTCCAGCACTATTGGAAAGTCGAGGATAAATTGTTTGAGTTTACTTTTAGCATATATATATATTTGTTATACTGTAGTAGGCAGATCCTCGCATTGTTACTTTACAATAATATAACCGTAGTATTGACCTATAAACTGGGTAATATATTAACACTATATTTTAACTTGAAAAAGGTTACCTTTTCTCTCAATGATTGCTCTCCCAACAGAACTTTTTGGTCTATCACCTCGGAGTAATTCATCCTCATTAGGATAATCTGATGCTCTACTCTCAACTATAAGCTGTGTATATCTTTGCAATTTTCGGTCTAGTTTGCTTATCTTCTTATTCACCTCTTCAATTGATCCAATCAAAAATGCTGATAAGTGAGTCAAGGATTTAAATAATCAAAAGTGAAATGCATTTCCTAAAAGTATGCAGATCAATATTATATCAACTATTTATCCCAGAATAGCATATAAAACTATGACTGAAACTAAACATATCATGGGTGGATCCAGAGGGGACTGGAGGGGGGCTGTGTTGCCTTGACTTTGTTTTTGTATGTTCGATTAACTATAATTTTGTCGACTCATGATATACAGTAAGTAGAGCACTGCATTAGTGTCTAAGCTCCACATTGGGTTCACTTTCCTCCTTTATTAATTAGTTTGCTTTAGTTGTGGCAAACTAGTCAGAATTGTCGAAAAAGTGGGTCTCACTATTTAGCGTCCAGAGGCGACCAGAAGCGTCCAGAGGCGTCCAGGCTGTTTTTTATGTAATTTAAGAGACAATATAAGCGTCCAAGGATGTATTTGTATTAATTATGTATATTACAATGTGTTACAAGAAAAATAAATGTTCAAATAACTTATAAAAACCCGTAATTTGTGATTATTTGTCAGCGAAATGCCGAAAAAGCCGCCATCTTGAATCAAGGGACGTAATCCCAACCCGATAATTGATTGTCTACCTTGATAAATTAGCGTCCAGAGATTTTTTTCACTAGTAAACACGGTTTTAATGTTATTAAAGTTTAATTATTATATCCATAGATGTTAAATCAGTATTATTAGCTTACAGAGATTATATACATTGTATATTTTGAATAGATTTCTATATTGGCTAGTAGCGTCCAGGGATTTAGCGTCCAGAGATTTTTACCGTACAATGGTGTTACTGTGTCTCATGACTGTATAATGAAGCGGTTTGCGGTGTGTTGACCGTCGACTATGTGGTGGCGCGTAATGTAAGCCACGCTCACCGGATGCTGCTGCTGATGTTGGTATAAGTTTCCAAACGTTGATGTTGATAGATATAAGTGTCCAACCGTTGATGTAAAACTAACTTTGTCAGGTTTAGATATTTTTAATTTAGTTCAACAAATGTATATTTCACAAAGTTTATAATAATGCATAATGTCACAAAGTTTAGTTCTCACAAAGTTATTAATCAATTGGTAATCCAATATTTATATTTTAACTTGAACTCAAGTTACTATTTAATATGGTACTCCATATTTAGTCCTACTTATGTGCTAGTTAGGAACTCCTTACTTACACAACCTAACGCCTAAAAATTACTAGTTACTAATGTCCTCTTAATAAGATTTCCTTGACTTATATACAAAGTCTGCAGACATTGACGCCTAGAGCAATTGATCTCAAAGGAAGTGGCTTTTAACACTTAATAATAAAACAGGCAAACATAATTATTTTAAGACTTCAATCTATGACAATTAAACAATAGGTGTAAAAATAATAAAAGAAAGTTTGCAACATGGTTTGAAAGATATGGCTTGATAGGAAATTGATAATATCTCAGGAAACAAGGTATTATAATTAAGAACTCAAAATTGACATGTGCTCAGAGATTGAGCAATATTATTTGAAAGTTGAATTTTAAACAATAGAAACCATGATTGGTTATGTAACAATGATTATGAAAGTAAATGGCAAATTTTACATCATAAAAGTTCTCCCCAACTTAATTAACTTTCGACCTCGAAAGTAAAAGATTAAAACAATCATAAGGACATTTAAATCACTCAATAATTATGTTAAATTTGCATGTAAATTCATAAGTTCAATAATATCGCAACATTCAAATTATTCCTAGTGAACTTATCATAAAGAATGCAATAAGCACATAGTCATATTAGGAAGCATATCTTCTTGATGAAATATAAATGCTGAAGTTTTAAAAGTTAATAATTATGAAAGGCACACACAAAGTATACAAAACAGTAAGACATCCGGCGCATAGTCAAATGCTGTCACCTTACCACTGTCCACACTTCACTATTTATTTCCTCTGAACTTCTTGGTTGACTGCAAACTTGGAACTTGCCGTTTGTTGCCTGTTATGGTCTGACGGACTCCATCTTGACGCTTTAGGCATTATTCGGTGTTCACTGCACGTCTTCATAAGTATGGGGAATACTCGCTTGCTGTCCAGAGGATCCAAGGTACAGAGAAAGCTACGACAGCTAAAAAGTGTGGTATCCCGGATGTTCTCACACCAACTATAATGAAGCGGTTTGCAGGTGTGTTGACCGTCGACTATGTGGTGGCGCGTAATGTAAGCCACGCTCACCGGATGCTGCTGCTGATGTTGGTATAAGTTTCCAAACGTTGATGTTGATAGATATAAGTGTCCAACCGTTGATGTAAAACTAACTTTGTCAGGTTTAGATATTTTTAATTTAGTTCAACAAATGTATATTTCACAAAGTTTATAATAATGCATAATGTCACAAAGTTTAGTTCTCACAAAGTTATTAATCAATTGGTAATCCAATATTTATATTTTAACTTGAACTCAAGTTACTATTTAATATGGTACTCCATATTTAGTCCTACTTATGTGCTAGTTAGGAACTCCTTACTTACACAACCTAACGCCTAAAAATTACTAGTTACTAATGTCCTCTTAATAAGATTTCCTTGACTTATATACAAAGTCTGCAGACATTGACGCCTAGAGCAATTGATCTCAAAGGAAGTGGCTTTTAACACTTAATAATAAAACAGGCAAACATAATTATTTTAAGACTTCAATCTATGACAATTAAACAATAGGTGTAAAAATAATAAAAGAAAGTTTGCAACATGGTTTGAAAGATATGGCTTGATAGGAAATTGATAATATCTCAGGAAACAAGGTATTATAATTAAGAACTCAAAATTGACATGTGCTCAGAGATTGAGCAATATTATTTGAAAGTTGAATTTTAAACAATAGAAACCATGATTGGTTATGTAACAATGATTATGAAAGTAAATGGCAAATTTTACATCATAAAAACTGCATTGCGATAGCGTCCAGAGATTGTAAGCCTGGTGAAATTAGCGTCCAGCGATGTTTATAGTACAGTTTAGCGTCCAGGAATTTGTTAAACAGGTTAATTTAGCGTCCAGAGATTGCTACCGTACAGTTGTAGCATCCAGGGAATTTGGGCTTTGTTAATTTAGCGTCCATGGATTGTAAGTCTGGTTGAATTAGCGTCCAGAGATTTCTACAGTACGATGGTTTTAATTTGTATAATGACCGTACAGGTAGCGTCCAGGGATTGTACGCCTAGTTAATTTAGCGTCCAGAGATTCCTACCGTACATTGGTGTTAATTTGTATAATGACCGTACAGGTAGCGTCCAGGGATTGTAAGTCTGGTTGAATTATCGTCCAGAGATTTTTACCGTACAATGGCGTTAATTTGTATAGTGACCGTACAGGTAGCGTCCAGGGAATGTAAGTCTGGTTGAATTAGCGTCCAGAGATTTTTACCGTACAATGGCGTTAATTTGTATAATGACCGTACAGGTAGCGTCCAGGGATTGTAAGTCTGGTTGAATTAGCGTCCAGAGATTTTTACCGTACAATGGCGTTAATTTGTATAATGACTGTACAGGTAGCGTCCAGGGATTGTAAGTCTGGTTGAATTATCGTCCAGAGATTTTTACCGTACAATGGCGTTAATTTGTATAGTGACCGTACAGGTAGCGTCCAGGGAATGTAAGTCTGGTTGAATTAGCGTCCAGAGATTTTTACCGTACAATGGCGTTAATTTGTATAATGACCGTACAGGTAGCGTCCAGGGATTGTAAGTCTGGTTGAATTAGCGTCCAGAGATTTTTACCGTACAATGGCGTTAATTTGTATAATGACTGTACAGGTAGCGTCCAGGGATTGTAAGTCTGGTTGAATTAGCGTCCAGAGATTTTTACCGTACAATGGTGATACTGTGTCTAATGACTGCATTGCGATAGCGTCCAGAGATTGTAAGCCTGGTGAAATTAGCGTCCAGCGATGTTTATAGTACAGTTTAGCGTCCAGGAATTTGTTAAACAGGTTAATTTAGCGTCCAGAGATTGCTACCGTACAGTTGTAGCACCCAGGGAATTTGGGCTTTGTTAATTTAGCGTCCATGGATTGTAAGTCTGGTTGAATTAGCGTCCAGAGATTTCTACATTACAATGGTGTTAATTTGTATAATGACCGTACAGGTAGCGTCCAGGGATTGTACGCCTAGTTAATTTAGCGTCCAGAGATTCCTACCGTACATTGGTGTTAATTTGTATAATGACCGTACAGTTGTATTTTTATTTGGTAAAAAAAGAGGTATTTTAAACTTACTTTTACGCGGAACGGATTCTTACTCGTCGCCGTGGATTTAATAATTAGGGTATCGTGATGAATGTTGTATTAAAAGACAGACATATATCTCTGCTTCATTACAAGCTTTAAATATTTAAAATCGGATAACAGATACGAAAATTATGAGGTCTTACATAAAGCAGGGTAGAATTTAACTAGTGCGTTTTACGCTTAACGCGGTAACATTGTTTATCGGCCGATCGATATGTGTAAGCGCAGGCTTCGCGAAAGTGAGAAAAAAAGGCCGGACATCCGGTCCGGCATAAAATAGATTTGGCCGGACTGAATCAATTTTGGCCGGACCGAACAATATTAATAGGAAACAGTTAAAAAACCAAATGAAGAGAGATGTATAGATAATGCATGTTCTTCTTAAATTATTCAGTGGTAAATTATTTAGAAATGCATTGTTAGCTTTAACACACAGTTAACAAGTGTTTTCAAATAGGCCTAATTAGATAGTTTGCCTTTTCACAATGGGCTCATTCAGCCCATTCAATGAGCATATATCAGACAGGACTTTCTGTCAAGAGAAATGTTATTTTCATTTTACCATTTAATATCAAACATCTTTAAACTAAATCACGTTTTTTTCGTGTTAAAAAGCCCCCTCGGAAATCGTCAAAATAAAAATATGTTCAGAAAAAAAATCGCGAACATTCCAGAATCCGTACCGTGTACTACGGGTTTTATCCGCATCCAAAAAATAAATCAGTTTTCGCGACCTTCATTTCGCTGAATTATTTTACATTTTTGACGATTTCGGAGGGATATCGTATTGAATCTCGACGAGAATTTACGAAAAATATTCGTGTTACATTCTTTACAATAATCTTCAACTACGATGTGGGAATATCGCCGTCCAGACTTAAAATCTCCGTCGGACCAACGGTCCGACATTCAGTCAAATTTTGCCGGACCAAAGCATTTTTTGTCGGTCAGGACCGGCGGACCGACGGTTTTCGCGATGCCTGTAAGCGGCAGCATATTTACGTTAATATAGAGTGTCATATACATTTAATTAACATGCGTGGGTCCGGATACCAGCATGTGACATCCTTTTTCTCAAGAGTTCCAAAACTTTTCACGAAGGAGTCAAGGACAGATAGATATGCTCCGATGGCATCTGTGAACGTTTACGCGTCTGCCATGATTAAAGTAAAAATGCACCTGATGTGGGACTGAACCCAATGATCCTTAGTATACTAGTGGCACTAAATGAGCTGGCTGATGGGGTGCAGTGTGGTGAGCCAGTCCGGCAGTCTATCTGATGCAGAGTGAGCGAGTCACTACTCCACAGATCATTGCCTTTGAGGACTAGGAGAACCTCGCTTTATGCATTCAATTTCAGTAACCGTTACATTATTAGTTTTTCTGTCAACATCAAACTTTAATCTGCAGGCTGATGTTTCATAAACATAATTTAGATAAAGGAGTGAATTTTACAGTTTTACATAGAATTTTGTCCATAGCAACGGGGATGAACACATTTGTATTGGAACTATCAGCTAAAAGACAAGGATACGAGATTTTGCACGTTGTTCAATAAGTAATGCCTTCTTTTTCTGTTCTATTTTTTCCTTTGATTGGTCAAAACTTTCATCAATCAGGTCCATCGGAGAACCAACTCGATTGATCCCCGCCATTTTGACGCTACCGTGATCTAGGTACACAAGCGCTTTATCAAGGTGCGCTTAAAATCCTTCCAGTCGGTCTTTTCGTTTAAGGTAGCAAGTTTGGATTACCTCCCCTACAATACACCAAACGTTGCAATTACCAAAGTGCATTAAGTACCAAAGTTCAATTTACTGTGGACTGTCAAATTTTAATACATTTATGATTATAATTAGAAAAATCACGTGTAATTATTTCAAGGCGAGTTAGTTATGACGTCATTATGACGTATAAATTTATAAAACTCGCGTTTTAAGCACGACGTCGTTGATGTACATTTTTTTTATTTTACTGCAACATGGCAATGTAGATAGAAAATACTAGATTAGTGCCTTATATTACTTGAATTTATTTGGTGAGTTGGAGAAAGTTTATTCGGCGAGCCTTGGCTAACGAGTATGCCCCCTTCCAAACAGATAAATTTAGTGACAGGATAAATAGAACAAATCAGGACCGTGACGTGTTTAGGATATCAAAAATATCAAGCCCCGCACCAATAAGTATGTAAGATTCGCCTTCAACACTGAATGACTTTGTTGAACTTGAGGTCGAACGTAGTCCAAATCCACGTGACCACATAACCTAATAAAGCTCACATGGCATAATAAATCTAAACTTTACACAACAGGTCGATTTCGGGCTTAGGTCGGTAGGATAAATCTAGATCACCTCGAACCAACTTCCAAACCAGAGAAATATAGTATTTTTAACAGTGATATGTTTTAGTCGATCGGGCAAAATTAATGGTAAGGTTGGATTTTTGTTGGTATATAGTCCTCTAGAGTGTTTTTGGTCCAAAAAGGCTAGCTCTCTATATAAAAAGGTCTACATCACGATAGCCTACTGGCTACTGTCAGGTGCCAAATAAAACTTCGCAAAGTGCAAATTTCATTGAAATTTTGACATTTTTCCAGGGGGGTACCGAGGCTAGAATTGCGACTCACAAGTCTTGGAGTTGCAACTGAAGGTGAATGTAAATTTTACTAAACAGTCAATAACAATGACATAATAAAATCATGAATACCATTCTGTTCCGTGTTAATAAGTATATTATCCTGTCATGTATTTTATGGTATGTTTGTACCTCTGCCCCATCGAGAGCACATACGTCTTATCAATACCTGGCCCTGATCTCCCAAAGCATCTCAATCTGAGTTGAGATAAATCTCAAATACGGTCATGTGTCTTTGAGATCATTTCCATGGGAGACAAGACTCTGAAAGTTGGCGCCACAAAACAGATACATTGTTCTGACTTTATTACAGTAAATATTTTGAGCATAAAACTTAAGAATGATCTCATATTTATACTCTTGACTTGAGCAAAATCTCAATTTGAGTTGAGATTTCTACTTGAGATGCTTCGGGAGATTGGGGCCTGGGAAATTGTATCCCTTTCCCCAAAAAGTGTCTGTTTCTGTAGTTTTCGCGGGGTTGGTGATCGTCACATTTGTCACCTGTACAGCTCGTCCCCACTAATTCTTAATACTCTTGAAATCCGAAAACTTTGATAATAGCAGCAACTGTTGTTTGTTATTTTTATGCAGAAATGCTCATAAGTTTCAAGTCACAAAACCTAAGTCCAACGTGCCCTCCAGGGCTTCCATATGCATTGCATGTGTTATATATGAGCTGGAGCTGCGCCCTGCGATAATTTTACATGGCGTCAGTTTTGTGACTTTCATGAACTGGTTTGCATATGAATTCTAGGAGGCATGCAAATAATATTATTTCATTCATATTCCAAATTATAACTAACATAATATCCATTGATTAATAGTTGAGAAATTATAAAAAATATAGATGTTGCGTTTTGAGTTTGATTAAGTTTAAAGTTTCCTTCCTACATGTACACTGCAACAAAGAAGTAAGACTACTATAATGCACCAGTCAATAATATGCCCACCCGGGGAGGCGGTGGGGATATAGGGGGAATAAGACAGTCGAATCTTCCCGACAGGTGGGAATTAGACGACCTTATAGACTCCGAGTCTCGGAGAATAGACTTTCGTCCCGAAATTTCAACACCGCAAAAGACGACAGTGATACTTTTATTCGTGTTTTTATAAAATACCCGGATGAAAAACTATGCTCTACGGTGGGGATTTAGACAGTAAGCGTTGTCTCCTGGGTGGGGATTTAGATATAAAAAAATGAAAAATATTGACTGGTGCATAAATGACTTATGCCAGTTTTACTGATAAACTACTGTTTTTTAATTGAAGTTGACCCAAACGTTTGTTAGCGTTTTATGCACGGCTTTATAATTATTGTACCCGAGCGTGCAGACACCAGTTTGCGGTCAATCAAACAAACATCTAAATTTAGTGACATGTTATAAAATGCTGCATAAAAACTGAAATCTCACATAATCAATGCACGTGTTGAACTTATAAATTTAGCCTTTGACCTTTCATTAAAGATTATTAATGAGCACACGAACTTACTATATTGTAAGGACGAATGACATGTTATAGATCAAAACATTGAACAAATATCGGCCAAAATCAAACGCGGAAGTGAGTGGCTAAACACGCGCGCGACAATATCCTCGGGCAATTGTGTAAATACTCGTTCACTATAATATCAAATGGCTGACATGAAGACGGTGTCTTCATTTCTATATTTGTTGGGGTAAAACATAGGATAATTAACCCTTTAAAGGTAATATATATATTTAAATTATTTTGATAATCGTTTTTCATAAGTAATGTATGACATGCATGTATACGGAATCTCATTACTATTGAATGTTATACATTTGTATTAACCATATTATACGGAGGAATGTCAATGTTAAAGGATACTACGTGTGTATGTGAATATGATTAATTATGCTGATTCATGGCGCAGATTTTCTGGAAATGTTTATAGATTAAGTAGGCCTCCTGTATACAGTATAACAGGAGACTGACGACCCTCGTTGTATATCAGAGCGCCAATACGCAGATCTTATCCTGCACAATCCGACTTACATTTAGACATATTTGAAGATTAGTCATAGATTCTATACGCTAAAGCATGCTTGTTTTCATTGCGACGTGAGAACAACTTTACTATTAATCATAGGAACCTGCTATTTTAAAATATATGGTCCCAACACTATCCAGACCCCGTTACTGACAAGCACCCGTATAGAAAATATGTTCTGTTTTAAAATATCAGGTTCCTGTGGATAAATGCTGTGTACAGATAGAATCTGACCTCTGAGCCGTAACCTTTGGGTATACACTATATAAAGTATACAGCTAAAAGTGCAGTCTCGGCTCAATACTCGTTTAGCACAGAAACCTCAGAATACATATAGTAACAAGACAAGCAAAAGACCCAGCACATACAAAAAGGAACAAACATAAACAAGTCAAAGGTACTCTAAATGTGGCAGGGCAGTCCATGGGATCAAAATCTAGGTCACTAGGTCAAACCATGGAAAATTGTTTTGCGTGTCTTTTGAGTTGCAATATTTCGATATTCTCGAATCTTAGTCCAACAGTTTGGTATTGAAAGATCTAAGTCGAGTTCGAATATGGGTTATCTGGGGCCAAAAACCGAGATGACTAAGAATAGCAGAAAACAACACACTCTAAAAGGCCAACATCCAATTTCTGTTTGCTTTATTTAGCTTGGGCACTGTCACTTAAGGTGATTGCACACTCTTCAGTTGAGCGGAAGTTTGAAATCGGTGTAAATAAGACGTATTGAAAGCGTCTGACTACCGTGATGAAATAGTACGAACAACTTCAAATTGATGTGTCAGCATATTCTCATGTCTTAAAATCGCGAATTTACTGTATAGGACTGAATTGCTGTATTATACTATAATAAACTTGCAGAAAAAAACTTCAGCTGAAATGTTATGTGTCATTTATTCTAAGTGTTTGAAACACCAACACTCGCGAATTCTAGCTACTACGTATGTGAAACGTATTATAATGCGCCTTCACAAGATTTTATATTTGTGTAGCAGGCATCCCGACCACTTGAGAGGAAGGTTCTTTTGCAATTATTTCATAGACTAGCTTATGCAAAAGAGCATATAGCTAAAACTGGGCTCATCCTTAAATATACACTTTTTTCAAAAACAAATTATCGCGAAAACTGGATACAACGTATTCAAAACGTTGATGTATTTTGTAAACTCTCCAGGTTTTCGACATTTCCGAAATCCCTTAAGTGTCAATTAAAAAAATCTAGCCGAGCAACTGCCATGAAATTTTGGATAAAACTTCTATACAGTCAGATCTCGATATAACGACATCCGATACATTGACAAATTCATTATACTGACATCAAATTTGGGGACAAAAGTATTAAAATGCTCTTTGTATCAATTCAGTATACTGACATGTTCGTTACGTTTTTCTTGGAAATAAACAGCTTCGTTGTATCGAGATCTGACTGTAATAGTTACTTTACTGGTTGCATGTACGAAAACAGTATGTTGTTCAACAATTTTTTTCGTATCATTTAAAAATGAAAACTCACATATTTTAAGTTATCATTTAAAAATACACATAACATGCATATTCTAAAACAAACGTTATCATGTGATTCCGCATATACGAAATTTCGTGCATGCCAAATTTCATGTAAATAAATGTCTTTTTTTCGGTAAAATGCAAATAACAGTTTTTAGGGGGCTTCCCCAAAATCTAAAAATATCTTAAAAACTAGCCTAGCAAAACTGTTATGGGTTTACACAATTATTATCATGAGTGTGTTCTTCATAAAAATCAGGTGTTTGATACCTCTTGTACCGTGAGAAGAATTTAAGAGTTGTGAATTACCTTAATTTTAGTTTCGTGCAAAAGGACATGTAGTCATGTTCAACAAACTAACACTGTGCTAAGCACACAGGCCACGAGAATCACGAGGAAATGGAATATTCGATCTGAGCATTTAACATATATTTATATTGATATCGGCCTTCAATGTCATGTTTACTGACTGGGTTACAAAAGAGAGGTTGCGATACGAACGTGTACGTGTAGCTACCCGTACATGTATACGTACGCGTTGCAATTAAAATTTGCTTGCGAAACACAACGTGTTCGTGTAACATCGCATGACAGTTGTAACATGATTTCTTCGTGAATCGATAATGAGTGTTTATATAAACTCACTGAGACAATCGGCGATAAAATATTGGGTTTCCCGTGCATACGCATACCTGTGTGACATAATACACATTATATTTTCGACTGTCACACGTCCGTTACTTGTAGAAAGTACACATACCTGGATGACGAAATACCCCAAATTCTAACACGATCCGCGGATTAATCCATTAAACAAAGAGCGGACCTAACTATTTATTATTACCCCCATAAAACATGGTAACAAATTGGCTGTTACAATTTACCCCCCGTATCACATGACCTATTTATGAATGAATGAACGTAAACATTATAGTAAAAAAAAATAACGGACAGCGAGTTTCACGAGAATCCAGTGTTACAGCTATGACGCATCTATTTTTAGAAACTCCAATATACTATCCAAATTAAGATTCATAAAAATTTCTGATAATCAATTCATTTATATTTTTCATTTCATGACAAACAGATACACTATACTCGTGTTATTAAGATTGTTTCAATGTTAAAAATGTGTTTTTTTTCCTTCAGAAAATTACGAAGGTCATTTTCATTAACGAGGGCGGTAATTGTACCAGCTAATAAGCCACTCAATTTCAGCGTGGAATCATGTTCAATGTCAAATGGGTGAAAATGGAATGCGCGCAGTTAAATAGTGCGGGATATTATCGTATTTAGAATCGAAATAAAAACTCTGTTCTTGTATATTGTCGGTGAATAAAACACGGGCAGGAGTTCGGATGCGGAAAAATTAAATCACGAGTGCGTAGCACGAGTGATTTAATTTTCCGCATCCGAACGACTGCCCGTGTTTTATTCACCGACAATAAACGCGAACAGATTTTTATTTCTTAAATAGTATTCACGTACACGTACACGTTACACGTTGCCTTTCGCAACCTCTCTAATGTCTATGTGCATAAAACACGAAAACCTCACATTTCATGTTTTAAAATATATGTTGCGTTTACAAATACATGCATCGTCATTGTGGTATAAATCGATTAATCAAGTCACTTGTTTACATAACATTATGTACACAATCAATTCAATCTCTCTGATTAATGTCTTAATTTAATAGATAGTATGTGTATAACTACGTAGCTTAGTGAATACGGATTTGGTTTTCATTGCCTCCTTCTCCAATAAAAAAATTAAAACAATAAAAAACAATGTTATGATATTGCAATGTTTGTATACAAGTGACAGCCCTGAATAAACGGAATATATCAACTTAAAATAAACGATCTTAAGGGGGTGGGGTGAGAATAAAAGTGGGAGGGTGTGGTAAACAATAATTCAGATGTTTTTAGAAAATCAAAGAGCTCAAACAGACAGACTTGTATTGTTTGTATACTACCACTGTAACATAACACCAACAACATGTTAAAAAAGGGCCATCCTTTTAAAATAGTTCGTTTCAAAGAATGTTTGTGCCTTTCAGTACTCGTTCCTAAACACACAAATTGGCAACTGTCACGAGCCAAAACTCATACCATGATTACATTATAAATCCAGGGAAAAAACTATTATTTAGTTTTTGACTGAAAAATGTATACTTTGAAAGATATCCAAGAAACATTGCCATATTTCTACTTTCGGTTTGCAAGGTTTTGAAGTTTTGCATGATACAGGTTTATAAATATGTTTTATAATTATTTCTTTGTAAGAGTGTGTTCCTTATACTATTGCATGACTATGTCGCCAACAACAAACTTTGAATATTATTGTTACGTTGACTTTGTTTGTGAACGAGCACGATTTGGAATGAAAGTGCTGTCATGCTTCAATAAATTCACTTTACTGATATTTATATTTTTGTTTAACTTCAAGGGTAAATATAGTGCATCATAATACTATGCTAACTGTACCCAACACATTTCAATTTTGAGAAAAAAATGCGTTTGAAAAAAACATGCTCAATCTCACTATGAATTATACTCTGATACCTTAACCGTTTTGTATTTCTGTATTATAGATGAAGCGGAGATGGGTGGTGCTGTTTGCTGTAGTCAGTCTGGCTTTTACAAATACTGGTAAGTCGATATTTAGTGTGGACATACCGCATGGTATGTGGCACAAATATTAGCTAAGAACGCAAGTAAAAACATATAAACACAAAGTTTAAAACCTTCGTTACTTAACAGATTTTAAAACGCGGCAGTGGGATTATTCTGATTTTACCTAGAAAAGAAAAATTGTTCTTATAGGCTGTAGTAATATGCATCTTATTAAAGGTGAACTAAGTGCCGACATTTTGGTACCAATATAATATAAATCAGACATATACAGGGTGATCATTAATTCATGATAACATAAATAACTTGAATAACTTTGTCAGTTGTCAAGATAATATATATTGTTATATACCTTTGATGCGAGATATTTTATTCACAACATATTATGTTTGAAATGTTCCCTTTTATTTTGAAAACAAAAATGCAAAACCAGCAGCACACGACGTTGAAAATAACGAATTTAGTCCTTGCATGTTACATCAAAATTAGTAAAATAATTTACAAAGGTATACAAATTTGGTCATTCTTATATTTAGAAATCACGCAGTAGTCATATTTAAGTGATTAACCTTCCAAATAGATCATATTAAGTCAGACGGGGGTGGGGGTGGGCAGCATTCACCTGAACCAGCCGAGCACAGAAACCGTTAAAAACCGCACAATGCACAATGCCCACCTGAACCAGCCGAGCGCAGAAAACATAAACACATACAAGGCACAATTCCCTACTTAAAAGTTATCATGATCCTTCCATGTCCGAGCTGTCGAAAATCTAAATGAACCAGTTTCAGCTATCAAAAAGCAGAGCTTAATTCTTAAGCTTAATGACATAGTTCTAATATTGAAATGACTGAAACACCTAGTTTTATCTGTCAGAAGTCCTAAAAGTAGAAAACAACAGAATAAAAAAGCTCAATGTCAATGTTTTAGCTAAATGACATAGGATAACCTAGTTTCAAGAAGTCTAACGTACCAACCAGATGGCACGCCTCATTATGCCAAGCGCGACAAAAGAACGACCCAGAAACATGACATGTTCTGCGTTCTTCTCATACTCGTATATAACACATATACTTTTAACTGCCATTTCAAAACTTATTTTCCTACTTAGATTCCAACCAGCTAGTTTCACAGGAAGGGTATTTTGCTCTAGGATAGAACCGGTCCTTTTTTCGGTTACGAGCTGTCGATCCTACACTAATATCTCAACCCTATAATACATTTTAAGCAAGTTTGTCCAGTGTTTAGCGGCAGACAACTCTTACTATTCACATAATCTCTGACCATATTCAGTTACCACCCATTTACATTTTTGTAGTTAATGTATACAAATAGGTTCTGGACCATATTCAGTTACGGCCATTTAGTTAATGTATGACCATATTCAATTACGACCATTTAGTTAATGTATGACCATATTCAGTTACGGCTATTTAGTTAATGTATGACCGTATTCAGTTACGGCCATTTAGTTAATGTATGCCCATATTCAGTTACGACCATTTCGTTCATGTTTGACCATATTTAGTTACGGCCATTTAGTTTATGTTTGACCATATTAATTTACGGCCATCTAGTTAATGTATGACCATATTCATTTACGGCCATTTAGTTAATGTACATACATTAATGAACTCAATCATTAATCTAGACCATATTCAGTTACGACCATTTAGTTAATGTATGACCATATTCAGTTACGGCCATTTAGTTAATGTTTGACCATATTCAGTTACGGCCATTTAGTAAATGTATGACCATATTCAGTTACGGCCATTCAGGTAATGTTTGACCATATTCAGTTACGGCCATTTAGTTAATGTATACAAACAGTTCTTTTCCTGGCAGTGTATGGTGGTCGACTTCGCAGACGAATCGACGAGTTTGGTGAGATGATATTGTTAAAAACAGACAGAAATCCAATGGACTTCAATGGTTATGGTAACTGGTGTGGTTTTGGTGGCACAGGGGAAACTGCAGATGCGATCGATAAGTAAGTGCTTGTAGTGGAGTGTATAAAATAATGGCGACCGGATCAACACGGATGTGGTCGGCCCAAACACCATGACACTCACGTCCGAATTGGCTTTGTTGTGTTCGATTGCTGACTTAGAATGAGAATAGACTGGAAGGTCGTAAGTACAAAATCGATATTTTGAGAGAACAAGAAATAAACGTCTGAAAACTACTCTTTACTTATGGAAAAACAAGCTTTTTAAACTTTGTTGGTCAACATGAATACGGATTAAAATTCATTAAGATTTATTTACTTATACATGTTTACATTTTGTACTTATAGTCCAGTTAGGATATTGTGACAGTGACGTTGCAATTTATGTGTACGCAAAAAATCACAACCATTGTTTAAACAGGTAGGGCGAAGTCTAGTTTGTGTGTTTAGCATTGAAATCATAGCTGTTTGTACAGTGTTAGCACTTATAATTGGTTTTACACCGTTATAGTGGACTCGACCGCAGCGTCACTGGATTTTTATCCTGACTGGACTATACGTGGCAATATATTTGTTTGTTTGCATTCGACTCAAACAGTGGTAAGTGCGTGACCATCTGGTTTTTACCCTGCCTAATCGGACAATGGCCACCGGCTTCCAGGGAGAACATGGCAATTTTGAAAATTAATACAGATCAAAATAATCTTTTATTGGTATCTGGAGCATTAAAGTAACATGACTTGCATATTGAATTATTAATGACTTCTTCTTACAGTTGTTGCAAGGAACACGACGGATGTTACTTCCGTATCAACCATGGTCAATGCGACACATTGTTAAAATACAAGATATATACCACACAATACAGGTGGTCATTTAAAGAAGGAGATATCAAATGCCGTAAGTAATTTTTGACAACTGGGACGGGGACTTTCGATCTTTTGGCAGTTGAAACTTGGACTTTCAGCGGTTAAGTTCCTTTTCTCGTTCAACTGTGTGTTAGGCTTGTGCCATGTCATTGTGGTCTGTGTTTTTTATGTTTTCTGTGCTGGCTATTGAAGTTGAGTGCTGCCTTACCTCTCCGATTTTAGTATCTCTTTTAATAGAATCTGCTTAAAAGGCTTTATTCTTAATTCACAAATGATGGATTATGTATGGATTCAATCAGCCACCGTCTCGACTTGACTGGAAATACTGTTGATGGGACAAATTTCTCAATGAGTGCCTTTAACTGTCTAGTGAAGCACCGCCATGATATATGATTTAATATTGGTAGCACATCTTCGAAAATATGAAATATTCTTAAAACTGGAATAAAATAAAATATATACGCCGTAAAATAAAAAGTGTACACTTTTCATGTGTTTATATGACAATGCTTTTAAGTAGAAACATTGTAGCTATATATCTGCCGACACTTAGTTTAAGAATTTCAAGGAAGGCAACGCTGCAATACTGAACACAAAGGGACACTGCTTTCGTTCAAACAGCCTTTTGCTTATTAAAACGTTGTTTAACTGTTTTCGGACCGTAAGCTTCAATACATGTTCCATTGTTAAGGAAATCAATTTCAATATAAAAATGTCCGAGGCTTTTTGGTGCAGAATGAGTCAAACGTTGGTATGTTTCAAATTACCTCCTTTCTAATAAAAATAAGAGCATATTTAATGTTACGGGTGTGTAAATTGTTGATTTTTTCATGGAATGTTAGCTATAGTTCACTACATACCATATGACTTATTTTGTCCAAACAAACGTTTTACCAAATGTCTGAATTTTCTCTGACCCTTTTGTAGCCCTTTGGAGCATATGCCATTGATGAATTCCACCAACTATGTTTGTGACAATCCTTTTGGACAACGACAAGTTGAACATGTGGTGTGAATAGAAACCTTAGTTTCCACATGATCCTTTTTAGTTGAGTGTATAATAGCACGTGACTTTTGGCTACAGTTACAAGAAGAAATTTGTAAACATTGGACAATAAAATAGCCATAAGTATTTTATTTCTTAATCGATTTCTATGAAATATACGCCACGCTAAGGGGAAAAGTATTTGCTTTCCGTGAAATATAATATCCTTTTCAGCAGTTTTACCGAATTTTCCATTACCCTGTGAAACCTACACGTTCCACGGTTTCACAAGGTAATGGACAAAATGACACAGCCGCTGAAAAATATTTTATATTTCATGGAAAGCATATAATTGTCCCCTTAGCGTGGCGTATGTTACATAGAAATCGATGAAGAAATAAAATAATTATGGCTATTTTATTTTCCAATGTTTACACATTTCTTCTTGTAACAGTATTCAAAAGTCACGTGGTATTGCTACACTGTATAACAATACATACATATCGCTGGCTTAGAATTAGAAGGTCGTATAGTCCAGAGAATTCGACACCACACTCGAACTTCTATTTGCATAATTTAATAGCTGATATATTCTCAATATTTATAATCCCGGTTGTATGTTTTTATAAGCGGGGATTATCACGAAGACACTTGAGGTGTTATACCAACACAAATCTAAAGGACCGATATTGCACGATTTGCTCGCGGAAATTTATATATTCAACGCAAGAACCTTGTAATGTATATTCATGCATAAAGGTCAGAATCATGTCAAATTTTCTGTGCTATACGTATTACTCACGACCTTATAAGACTCGTAGTTTACATATTTAAAATCAGCATCACAAGGCGCTTCTTATGAGCCTGTTTTCATGAAAATCGGTAGTGGTAAAGTTGACCAAACTGAAGTTGAAAAAACTTGTTACCATAAGTAAAGAGTAATTTTCAGTTTTTTTTTCTTGTTTTCTCAAAATATTGATTTTGTAATTACGACCTTCTAATTCAAAGCCAGCGATATAAAGTTGTGCATGAGAATAAATATATTCACCATGTGTTTCAGATGACGATGATATGTGTGCCAAAAAGTTGTGTGAATGTGATCGTAAAGCAGCCATTTGTTTCGGAGAAAATCAAGCAGAATATAACGCGCAAAATAAACATAATGGAATTGTCAAGGGGCTGAGTCGCCTTATTGGTCTGAATGGATAAGTGAACATCGTGATAGTACGGAGAATTTGACGCGATCCTGACCTTTATGCACGAATAGATTACAGGAGTCGTATGAATTTACGAGAGCAAATCGTGCAAATCGGTCCTTAAGACTTGTGTTTGTATTACACTTCGAGCGTCTTTGTGATACTTATTGCTTTTGAAAACACACAACCGGGAATGTAAATATAGATAACATATCAGCTGTTTGATTATGTCAATAGAAGGTTGAGGGTCATATCAAATTCTCTGTACTATACAATAGATGAAAAAGATTGGTGGATTTTATTCATTGAAACTAAATTATTTATTTCTGTGTGCACATATCAGTATGAAGCTGTATAAATTGTTGATCTACTGGAGCTCTTATTGACAAACTTTTTTTACGAATACGACTTTTGATTGTACATGTATATACATGTATATTTACTCCGAAGGTAAATTAATTTAGTAACGTCAAAGATCGAATTGTGACAGATACACACATACACCTAGGGTCCGTTGCCTAAGCAAAGCGCTACCGAGCGCCTTTATTCAGTTGCCTCCCGTTCAATTAAATATAGATTACCTCCCGTGGAAAGCGCTACGTAGCGGTCGCCCATGGTAACGGTCTCCTTAAGTTATATTATGTTACTGTAACATCGCATATTTTCGGGGGTGTTTTGATCGTGGGGTTTTAAATTCGTGGATTACAGAACATGAAAGGGTGACACCATGTCTGAATTTGAGAAGTCGATTAATCGTGGGGATTATATTTCGTGGTCGAGTTCAACAACGAAATCAACGAAAATTCAACTCCCCCGAAAAATGTTTTTTTACAGTATATGATATAACGGACTGTTTTCTTATAATATTATGACTTTTTATGCCCCTGTATCGATACATCGAGAGGCATATAGTGATTCACCTGTCCGTCCGTCAGCCCTAACAAATCCACTTTATGTGGCTGAAAAAAACCCATAGACCTTATCTTTAAGAATTTCTGGTTTATGTGGCTTTTTTCAGTTTGTGTTTCCTATTTACACTCTTCACACCCCTGCATCATCTGACCACATTTTGATCTCCACCTTGACCTAATTTTGGACTTAGACTTATAGAAGGGCCAAATTCTTGGTTAACCCAAATAGACCGTTTCTTCTAGCATCATTATGGCTTGCTACAAAGCTTTCATACTTGCATGAATGTTGTATATGAACACTCTCCACACGTCTATATCCCCTAACCTCATTTTGACCTTTACCTTGACCTAATTTTTGACTTAGACTTATTAAGCGTCCTATTCTTGGTTAACCCGAATTGACCATTTCATTTTACACCATGTCCATCAAGGCGTTGTCGTCAAACTTGGCATACTTGTTTACCACCATAAGCCCCTTACATTATCAAAGCCATGTAACACTATCTAATATATTAACATAGTATGGCCCCTGATCGACTTAGTTGTTTTCGGACAAAGCTTCCATGGGGGCTTAAGCGTTTAATGAACGCAGTCTTGTTATTTATGTTTTTGTATCAATTAGTTTTCCGAATGTTTTTTTGGCTGTATTTATTAATTAGTTTTCTGAATGATCATTTTTGCTATATTGATGATTGCTGTAAAATTATAAATAATGGCATTTTCGTATACTTATTTTTATGGATATAGCAACAGTATTTTGGTGAGAAAATATATAAAAAACAAAAACAAGTAATGGTGTTTGTATATTTATTTAAAAAGTAATGTATATGTACCTGTGTTATGTCGGTAATTTACGCACACCTGGGTTACTTCTTTGTGTATACAGTCAGATCTCGATACAACGAAGCTGTTTATTTCCAAGAAAAATGTCGTTGTAACAAATATGTCAGTATACTGAATTGATACAAAGAGCATTTTAATACTTTTGTCCCCAAATTTGATGTCAGTATAATGAATTTGTCAGTGTATCGGATGTCGTTATATCGAGATCTGACTGTATAGGGGAAACCGCTGGTTGTGTTCCGTAGAATACCGTTAAGGCTAGTATTGCCTATTAAGTTTATAATATCATTAGTTCGACTCTTATACATGTATAATAAGGAAGACTAATTCAGTCTCCGTTGCGTCAAGGTCAATGTTGGAGATCGAGGTCCTTGTTGTCATAGCATGGTACTATCAAGATCACAACAAAATGGGACGTTACGCTCATTGTTGGTGTACATTAGCGTAACCGATTCCGACGTTATTTAGAGGTTGATACACGACAGAGTCGGACAGGGAGGCGATAATCCGTCAGGTTAATGAATAATCACCTAGAGGGTTTCAGCAAAATAAGACAGCTAATACATTTAAACATAGTTTTGTGATCTGGAATTTTTATAAATAACTATTTTAACGAAATGAACATGCCGTATTGGTCTTATTCTAAAAACCTATACGGAAAAGTCTGATCTTAGTAAAGATATGTCTATGAAACGGGTCCCTTGTACTCTTAACCGAATTCATTGAGAACTATGGCCCTTTGCTCCTTATATGCATTGGTTGTAGTTTTGCACTATATGCAAATTCAAACTGTACTATGACTTCCCCGAAGCTTCCCCTAGGCCACCAGGAATCTGTTTCCGATGTCCTGATAGCTCATTAATTTTAATCGGGAGTACATCACCGAGGCAAAAAATGCTCAGTGGGAGCTAGGCTTTATATCTTCAGTTTGGATATGATGATGAGGGTTTGCGATTCAATGACGTGTTTCCAGTCTTACAAACAATCAAGTTATGGGGTATAAGTAATTCCAGACAAAGTCCTTGCTGAATTTGGAGTGTCAACGTCCCCGTAATGATTTTGCCATACACCATGATTGTATATCTATAGTTATTTAACAATAATCAACCTGTGAGTCGTGTGGTCCATGTTGCCTATATTTACCTAGAAAAGGAGGACAAAACCTACAGTGTAACCCCTCCTGGGTACATCATGACGTTGACTAGGAGCCCCTTGTTAAAGACAGTTTTATATCAGGTGTATTTCTACTTGATCTGTGTAGGTATGCAAAGATTGCTGATGAATTACTGTTGGCCAAACTACGAAGAACGCCCGACTATACTCCTGCAAAAACTCGGTAATTTCACGGCTATATAGTCTTTCCCCGCAATTTTGGCGAGCAATAAAAGCGCCGCACTGTCACGGCAGTACGGAGCACTCGGAACGGTAAAAACACGAGACGGTCCCCCCGCTATCACCGCCCTTCCAAGCAGTTGGGGGTTGGGGTTCAATTGACTGGTGCATTATATCAATTAATCCATTGATAGGCATACATGTTTACTTCTAGATACGTAATAAATAAGCTTGAAATGTGAGTATAACTTATGTTGAAATTCAAACAAAAAAGTGCCGGCCAATGTACGAAATCACACCCGGTAGTGACTTATAGGTTTGACGTGACCCATCCAGTTAGCTAGGTTGGTAGCTATAGTGCTTGGCTGTGACCCAGAAGATCCGGGATCGATTCTATGTATTCTATGTCATTAATTCTGTGATATCTGGCTAAGGTCATTAAATTATGCCAGACTCCTTCTCTTATTCATGACAAGGAGGTGTAAGCTTTCTGTGTAAGATTAGTCACCGATTTACAATTAATTGTTTTGAACTACTTAGGCCCGTCACAAGGCAACCGTAATTATATAAGTATTACCAAAGACATGTTTAATTACTCAACAAACTACTGGTTGCACCGTCACAAAGTTCTTGTTTATGCTAGGGTCACAAAGCTCGTACGATATCCGTACGAATTTATCAACTCGTACGAGTTCATAATTTTGAAATCATAACGGTTTTTGTGTGTTCGTAGCGTCTGGTCACAACTCGTACGGACCACGAACGATCTATAGAGATGCACTGGAAAGATATCCGTACGATGATCGTACGAGTTAAGAAAATCCGTACGATGCTCGTACGAGTTTTCGGTGTCCGTCCGGGCTCCGTACGGACGCCGTGCGAGTTTACAAAAATCAACTCGTACGGAGCTCATAAGGCAAATGTGACCTTAGCATTAAGGTAATTGGACACTCTTTAGTTGAGCGGAAGTTTAGAAATCGGTGTAAATTAGACGTATTGAAAGCGTCTGACTACCATGATGATAAAATAAGAAAAACTTAAAATTGATGTGTCAGCATGTTCTCATGTCTTAAAATCGCGCGTTTACTGTATAGTTGTTACTATATTATTCTATAATAAGCTTGCAGAGTAAAACTATAGCTGAAACTTTATGTGCCATTTATTCCAAACGTTGAAACACCAACACTCGCGAATACTACCTACAACGTATGTGAAACGTAATATAATGCGCCCACACAACATTTTATCCAAGTTTTAACATTTGTTTAGCAAGCATCCTGACTACTTTAGAGGAAGGTTAGTTTGCATTTATTTGGTAATAATATAGACTAGCTAATACAAAAGAGCATTGGATCATCTTTAAATATACACATTTTTCAAAAACAAATTATCGCGAAAACTGGATACAACGTATTCAAAACGTTGATGTATTTTGTAAACTCTCCTGGTTTTCGACATTTCCGAAATCACTAAAGTGTCAGTTAAAAAAATCTACCCGAGCAACTGCCATGAAATTTGGGACAAAACTTCTATAATAGTTACTCTACTGGATGCATTTACGAAATCAGTATGTTGTTCAACTATTTTTTTTCGTATAACTTAAAAATGAAAAATCACCTATTTTAAAATATCATTTAAAAATACATATAACATACATAGTCTAAAACAAACGTTATCGTGTGATTCCATATATACAAAAGTTCGTGCATGCCAAGTTTCATTGAATTATATGTCCAACTTTTTCGTTGAAATGCAAGTATCCGTTTTTAGGAGGGTTCCCCAAAATCTAAAATATTTTGAAAACTAGCCGAGCAAAACTGTTATGGGTTTGTACAATCACTATCATGAGTGTGTTCTTCATAAAAATCAGGTGTTTGATACCTCTTGTACAGAAAAAATTAAGAGTAAGGAATTACCTTAATAGTGTTGTATCAACAGTGCCGAAATTAAACCCTTGCATTTGGTGTTGTACATAGACTTAATATACGAAACTCAATACTCAATTGATAACACTGTAAAGAATGGGGCGCCTAGATTACACTTAATTCTCAATAAAAATCAAGACATCTTACGACAGTAAATAAAGACATCAACGTTTGTTCATAAATCTCCCACAAAGCTGCACGTTTATCTTAATTTGATACATAAACACATAAAATATAAAACCATTGTTTGCCCTTTTTCTTCATGAAATACTAAATTATCATATTAAAATCATTGTTAAATCACTGCGCTGAAAGTAAAACTCGTTCAATACTTGGGCAACCAGTCCAGTTTTACAGCGGGAACCAAACCGTGACTGATGCTCGCCGATAAAACCCGACAGGCACACTATTGATAACCATTAAGAATTATCAATTTACATTCCATTATTTCTACTAAAATTAGATTTTGTATAGATAACGTTATCATAAAAACTCTCACGTTGGGTTCATTAATACTTCATAGACAATGTATGAAACACAATTTGTCTGAAAATTGAATCTCCGTGTTTATCAATAATGTGTTTTCCTATTTGTCAGACCGTTGAAAAGAACAAACGATACTGATAAATAACATGACAAATTGTTATCAGATATTAAACGCGCAATTTAATACCTTTTCATACTGCAGTATTAAATTTATTGTACCAACGCATAGTTGTCGAGCATCTAGATATTAATTATACAATTCTAATAAGGCAAAACATAAAACGGGCTGTAAAATTACGCTTTTAGTTCTATCCGTAGGCAGTATATTGTGAGGCATTGTATTTTGCTAAATTTGATTAGGTAGAACTGAAAATCAAGAATATTTTTCATGATGACAAAAATACAGGTATAATTTTAGATTCATGACAAGTTTTTATCTTATGATAAATATTTCGCGCGTTTTGTTTGTGTGCGGATTGTTTGTGCGTGCGACAAAACACTCAATAATTCGATCTGATTGGACGTTACAATTCATGACGTCACACTCGATTAACCTTTGACACATAAGATCGTTGTCTTCGTAACTCATCAACGGTAGATCGATAGATGCAATTTACGTATCATGCGAAAGGAACATAAATTGGAATTATTTCATCAATTATTGAAGACAGAAGATCCATAACTAACACACTGAGAGAAAATTCGTGATTTGTCTTAACGACCACTGGCAACACATCGTATTTACCTGTGAATAATGGTGTCGTTGTAATGTTGATGGGGAATTGACAACACAACTCTTTGGAAACGAGAGCGATACATTACTACTTGTTTTGTCTGTTGATTAGGACCATGTAATCTTAGAATAAATCCCTTTTTCGGAAAAATATTCTTCTGTGTTATATTACCTAACAATACCATGGAATATGGATCGAACGACACCGAAAAAGTTCATGAGAATTGCGGATATTTTGACGTCTAAAGGATATAGAATTGGTCAACAAATTGGAGAAGGAACTTATTCTAAAGTGCGGACAGTTGAACGGACATCGGATGGGAAAATGTGCGCCGTGAAAATCATTGATAAAACGAAAGCAAGGAAAGATTATCTGACTAAATTTCTACCTCGAGAACTTGAAATTATTCTAAGGTTAAAACATGAAAATGTTGTAGAGACGCTAGCTTGTTTCCATTCAAGAGAGTTCGTGTTTGAAGTTATGGAATACGCAGAAAATGGTGACGTTTTACAACTGATTCGAAAATGTCAATTTGTACCGGAACAAAAAGCGAAGGCAATCCTTAGAGACGCACTGAATGGATTAAAATATATGCACGATATGAATATTGCACACCGGGATCTTAAGTGTGAAAACATCTTGATTTTAAAAAATAATTCGGCCACCATTAGTGATTTTGGATTTTCCCGAGCTTTCGAAGGTGAACCAAACGAAATTTTCTTATGTCAAACATTTTGCGGAAGTGCTGCGTACGCATCTCCGGAACTTCTACGTGGAATTCCGTACAATCCGAAACTTAACGATGTTTGGAGTATCGGAGTGATTCTGTACACTATGCTATGTGGGACGATGCCGTTCAACGATTCAAATGTTACAAAACAGGTTCAGCAGCAGTTGGCACGTGACATACATTATCCAATCAGAGTGTGTGAAAATGTGAATGAAGACTGTAGAAGATTTGTGTTTAAAACACTGGATCCCAACACAAACACCAGACCTACCACAGATGATCTTCTGTCGACAGAGTGGATTGTAAACAGTTCTATCGTACCAAGCACAAATTCGTGAAGGATATAAAAACTGGACCCATTATAAAGCTCTTTTCTCGCTCAACTCAATTTCGTACTCAAACTTTAAATGTTTCAAACAGTTAAATATTTCAAAATTCATTGAAACTTGTATTACATGAATTGCATCCGAGAAAGCAGTTTAATTTTTCCCGGTATGAAGAGAATATTATGTAATTGTTGGACTTTTGGGAGCTAATCAAGTTTCATACTTAAGTAGAGTTGAGAAGGGAAAAAAAACTTTATAATCATGAGGTCATATCCAGAAACAGTGTTCCTTACTCATACTGATCTCTCCTGAACCATTAAGTAAGCGAATGATCGATTATTAAACAAACGTTGACCTGAAATGTTTGTTCCAGATCTACCCAATTACATCGTGAGACTCTATTTTCGGCGTGTCACGTTTTAAACTTGCTGACAAATGTGGGTGAAACAATACTAAAACTCTCAGCTGTATCTTTCCTTAACATGAAGCAAGACACACAAATTACGAAAATGTGTTTATAATTTAGCCCGGGTATGCCAAATACCGGTAATCTACGTTTAAAACTTGACGAAATATAACTAAAACACCCGACAACTGCATAAACCGGCATAAATATGTGCAACAATTTATTTTTATTAATAATTTGTGTAAATACGAGAGGATAAACTTAAATTATGGCCTAAATAGATCATATCAAGGCGGCACTAAACAGTAAGCTAGCTTTGCATTTTTTTGGCCGGGTAGAAATTGAGCATTTTAGTAGATACAAGATGTTTTAAGAGCTTTTTGGACCGTAAATAATTTATTGAGAATGGTTTTGAGGCTTGATTGTAATAATTTGATGATTTTGTAAAATTTTGACAAGCGTTCAAGTGACCCTGATTGAAGCTTTTGGAAATATTGAGTAAAAATGCGAACCTAGGGCTATTCTGACTTTTCATGGAGATTTGATGCAGAAATCAAGGTGGGTTTTAATTTTGCCATTTTACTCCAAAAAAGTGCTGGCTGACAGCTATATAGCTCATTGGATTTTGATTGCCTAATGGATGAGCTTCAAGAATATGTGCAGTGTATAGCCCTAGTATTGGCGAGTAATTATCTGTGGTAGTCTGAACAGTTCCCGAATTGGCGATTTTCAGCATCATTTTCCGACCGATAATGACCCATAGTTCCATAAGGCCTGTTTTCAAACAGTGATGTATCTATTGGAAGATACTGTTTTTTTCTAATGCCTAGTTAATACAAATCAGAAAATGATATTAATTTGCTTCAGGCTGCTGTGAGGAATTTTTGGGACATCAAATTGTATTTGTAGATAGCGGACAGTTCACCGAGACTCTAATCTACTGTATAGTGCCGCCCAACAACCCATGGGAGTCCGCCATATTTGTTTACGAATATACTAATTACCGGTAATCCGGCACGGTCCGTACAAAATAATCATTTTGACGACGGCATGTCAAAAATGTTTGGTACTGGGTAAGTTAACAAATTGGATTATTACTACCAAAATGGAATTAGAAAGGATGCCCGTAGACTGTTATACCATTGTGCAAAGTTTTAGTGGTCAATTTTCACCACGTGGGCACTAAAATTAGCATTTCTTCTTAAACAGCTAATTGAAGTGCAATAAATTAGATTTGTCCCGTGATAACAGTTTTAATATTTACCCCAATGAATAAATCTTCAATATACCGATTACCGGGATGTACAAATTACCGGTAAAATAAAAAAAATAAGAATTTTCAATCAATTATAGCCTGCAATTAGTTAAATTCAATATTAAACGAAAATAGTCATTCAGGTCGGAAGTTCAATCTAGTATATTTTATGAATGACCTATATTCGTAATACGTAATTCTGTGACGTCACACGGGCCAAGTGCCCGAATCAGACGCATGAAACCATCGGCGATTACTCGTGAATAAGGTTGGAATTACGTGTTTAATTGTCATGGTTGGTGAGCAAATACGTCTTTTTTCAGTATATAGATGAACAAAACGTTAATTTATCGTATCCATGACAATATTTCTGGGTTAAAAGTGGTTGATAAGAAGCGCCGGTGTTTGCAAATGAAGTGTGACTGATGCTGGCATCGAGCATGCGCAAACGGATTTGATACTCGGATTGTTTTGACTTTACCGGTAATTAGTATATCCCGGTAATAGGTATATTGAGGATATGTAACTATAATAATGCACATAGATAAACATAATTTATTTTGTCACACATATATGGGTACATGTATACATACTTCTAACATAGCACGTGAGATTTGCCTTCTTTGCGTATATTGAGCTTACCATATTTTAATACCGCGATAAAATATAGCTGATTGATGACGTCACGTTTGACGTCATATAGTATGACAAATGACGTAAAGGTGACGGTAACGTTCCTAGGAAAGAAAGTAGTTTGACGTCAACATGTCTTGTTGTGCTATAAATGGTAAAGCATTGGCGATGTTATAATCGAAATAATAAATAGGAGTTGTGCTTTGTTGTGTTATAAAATATAGGCACTAGTTTGAATGCGTACATTAAATCACTCGTGCTACGCACTCGTGATATAATTACTACGCATCCAAACACGTGCCTTTATTTTATTACGCAACAAAACATAGCTACGTATTCATTATTTAAGAAATAATGAACACGCAACAAAACATTGCTACGTATTCATTATTTAAGAAATAATGAAATGAATTAGGTAAATTGTATGCAAATTTATTCATAATTAGTACTTTTTGATGAATAGCTCCCAAAAAAGGCTGGTGACCCATATTTTTTATTTGACTAAACCGGTGTTCTACTAGATACTCAACTTATGTCCAATTTTAAATTATTTTTGATTGTTAGATATTTTCTGACGTTCAAATCTTAAAAAGAGCATAATGGTGCCATAAATGCAGGAAATAGATAAAATGAACAAAATACAATGGTAGGTCATTAGAAAGCCATGTATCTCGAACTCAAATAGTAAATCAAAAGTCATCAAATCTCAGTATTCCAACTCAGTTGGCAATGCATTGATGTTTAAGGTTTATGGGGGCTAACTGACTATATACTATTGTGTGAACCACCTAGTATAGGTGTTCTTTTAATATGAATACGTAAAGCTTTAAAATACGTATACAAGAACATTTATGAGTTATAAACCGCGCAATGACACAAAATGACTAAACTGACACAATGTACCGGACACTGAACTACGAACTAGTATATTGTGGTTATACCACAGTTTCGATGGTCACATTGAAAAATGGTACTCGTACATTAATTGATGCAAAGATTGAATACAATGTATTTAGTTGAATTGTTTCCCTTTAACCGTATGCCTATGGACAAACTGTGTTTTATCTATGCCATTAATGTAACAACTCAGTCGCAAAACTTACTTACTAACTTAGGTGTGTAACACCAACACACGTTCAATCCCTAAATGCAATTTTACAGTTGTCAGCAATGAGTCAGTGTTTTCCATCAGGTTCGCGCTTTATATTTACAGTTCGGTTTGGTCTGTCACTTTTAAAGTTTCAGTTTATTTTATTGCCATTCAAACAATGTAATATCGTAACAATTCTTTTTATTGTTTTGAACATTTTAATCGGATGCGACGACAGTAAAAGGATTACCTTACCCATTAAGATCCGAGTTTGGTTAAACCTCGGTCCCACTGAGGAATTGCACATCGGCACTGTTCTCCCGATTTCTTCCGAAACCATCCGATTCATCACAAACTCCCCGAAGCTTCTCGTAGATCACGAGGAACCTGTTCCCGAGGTCCTGATAGCTTATTACTGTCAATCGGAGTACATCGCCCAGGCATTTTTTTACATTATTCTGTAAATATTTATGTGATCCGCTTGGAGTGAACAAATTTAAGCGGCGGAATGTTTATTTAAAAGCCCCAATGCGGCCATTTCCTCTGACCTTTCCTTATTTCTTGACAAGCAGCACCGAAATGTGCACGGTTGAAGGGCAATGCAGAAAAACGTTCATTTTCCTTTTAAATTATGCGTTTCCTAGGACTCTGTTTAGATTTAAGCGTTTGCCCGTCGTGTTCTTCACCTATGTTTAAATCTCATTAGTAAACACCAACTTACAAGCATACAATTGAAGGAAACCACAGTTTGCAGAAAACGTTCTTGTCGACGAACATTTGTCGTATCATAAAAATTACTCTGTGCGACAACTGCGTGGTTGTAACATGTCTATACCATCAGACACACACATTCAGAGCATTCTGTAGTGCGACAGGGCATGTTTTAAAAAGCGTTTTTTCTTAATATTGAAATTTGGTGGCCATAATAAACATAGCATTACAATGTACTACATTTACCCTTTGAGTTAATCAACACACATGCATTAATCAAGCGAATTTATCAAAGCATGGCAGCACTTTCATTGCAAATCTTGCTCGTCCACCGTATCCCCTTGAATGTATTTAATATTTGCCCAAAAATGCGTGGTTTCGTGACGACAACGAATGAGAACATGATCGCTTGTATCTTATATTTCGTTAGCACTGGCTACGGGGTTCCGTTTTGGAGGGGGTGCGTTGCCATCCTTTCAGTATAATAGTATAGATCGATTTTGAATGCATCGACTGCTATAAAATTTTATGGATAGAATTACAAATTCCTGTGGTGAAACATTACAACATATAAACAAAAAGGCGAATTTTTGGAATCGGTACTACAATCCCAT
This sequence comes from Spisula solida, assembly GCA_947247005.1. NCBI lineage: Eukaryota > Metazoa > Mollusca > Bivalvia > Venerida > Mactridae > Spisula > Spisula solida. Next base: position 34,388,155 of record OX365944.1, on the reverse strand, counting down.
TTTCATCTTACTTTATGATAAATCACTATAATAGGAATCTTTTGAACTACACGCATATGCAAAGCAAGACTCGAATTACTGTGGTAAATCATAAAACGTACAATTAAAAGTCATTTATCATTTTATTTGATAATTACAAGTAATCAGTATTAAAGATATGAGTTAATTTACAATTAGGATATCAAACATCTTGTGTCAGGCTTTGATGCAAAATGTGATAATTAGAAATATAAAGGAAAAGGGTGGATTTGTTTTTAGTTGTAGACTACATCGTCATTTATCATTTTATTTAAAAGTACATTGTAAATCACTGTAAGTACATTTTAGCTCGCCTGTCACATAGTAAAAGGGTGAGCTTTTGTGATCACTCTTCGTCCGTCGTCCATTGCCTCTCTATATAAGTCCGTTCGAGAGTACCTTCTATTTATTCCGTATGTCTAATTGGGTACTTTTTGCGGTACAGTCTGTTTTTTCGAATGTCGAGATATACGTCGATTGTCCAGCTCGACATTCAAAATTTCCATAACTGTGGGCGCGGTACAGTCTGTTTTTCAATGTCGAGATGAATGTCGATTGTCTAGCTAGACATTGGAAATTTATATTCTTATAATGGCGACACAGTCCCTATATCGAATGTCGAGATGAATGTCGATTGTCTAGCTAGACATTGGAAATTTACATTATAATGATGGCGATACAGGCATTATTTCCAATGTCGAGATGAATGTCGATTGTCTAGCTAAACATTGAATGTCGATTGTCCATTGTCCATTGCTTTGCCAACTTCACACACATCATCTATCAGCAGCAGTCACAGGAAAGGCTTATTTACATTGTGGTGTGGTGGTGAGTACTTCATATGGCTACTTCTACACATTGGGCTGACCGGTATTTGACATCGCCCATAGAATGACCTTATTAGGTCGTGATGAGTACTTGTTGATGAGACGAGCTATCAAACGACATGTAGTGGCTGCAGTTAGCGGTGGTCTGTATCCTAAAAGGCTAGAATGCTGTACTGTGGCGATGAGCACTCCATTGGGCATCGAATACTACTAAATGTATTTAGTGCTCGGGCCGGGATTACAACGAATACTTACACTCAGCACTCAACACTCAAATATTGAAAATGTTATACAATGAGCTATTATTTGTCTTAGACTGCAAATATAGATGAGGAAAATGTATAAGATAGTTAATGAGTGTTGAAAATAACATTTGATACATTTTCTTTGCTATTTTGTACTATTTATAAGGTGTAAATGTAATCATTGAATCTGAGTGCCGCAATCAGCACTCAGACGAACGAATTGCAGTTAAAGCATACAAATACACTAAATAAACTACTAGGAAGTTAGCCAAAAACAATATTTAGTACCAATTATACATTACTACAACGTCTTGCTAGAAAATAATGTCACAGTGAACATCAAAAGAGTGAATTTCAATATTTGAGTATTGAGTGCTGAGTGTAAGTATTCGTTGTAATCCCCGCCCCTGGTTCATAATCTAAAGCGTAAGCGAGTATACTTGTACAATATACCGGTTTTTGAACCACATATTTGGTACATGCGACAAGCTTGACCAATCCTTATCATTCATCTACAAGACACGCCTTGAAGTCAAACAGATGTTCTCACATTTTTTTCATGGGTGTTGAATTTCGTGGATATTTGGTAAAATGCAGTTCCGTGGCTCCTAATTCTTGGATTATAAAACATGGATAAGAAAAACCCTAGTTCACTCTTCGAGAGATCGATTAATTGTGGTGGTTTTGTTTTGTGGTCGAATTCAACGTCACAATCAAACGAAACCTCACAAAAACAAGGATTTTACAATATTTTGAAAATAGTCTTGTACTCGTTCACCGTATCCAAGGACATAACTCTATATGGTCTTATGGAGATGAAATGTAAATGTCATGATTTCGTAATGTATCATAAAATCCCACGTCTCATCTAGTCGTTTAATCATGCTTACAAGGGCTTCAAGATCGAAGGGACGCCTTAAAACTTTAAAAATCTGTGATCAGCCAGTCGATCATATTAATGGGTGATTATTTAGCAGTAAGGACATTCAACCAAAAACAAAACATAACCGGTTTTATCAGAGAAAGTTCAGGTAAAAGTAGTGACAAGCACCTGTGTCACAGTTATATTCCCCCATGGGAACAATGACATAACAACATTCGGTAATCTTTTGTCAAGCCATCCTATTGCTTGAAATTAGGATAACACCATTAAACCAACATACACCATTTATTTTTACATCCCACTTAGTGCAGGATCGTAAGTTTAAACTTATCTATTGCCGTATAACAACACTACAGGGGACTCGGTACAGGTTATACACCTTTATAATGCTCTCTTATCAAATTTAGTATACCTACACCATTTGACATATAAAATATAGTTAGATAAACATTTAAACATTTTTATTATGAACTGTACATATAACATGTGTGTATATTTGAGAAAACAGACGAAATAAAGAAAGAATGAAAGATGATAAATGAAACTCATGGTAGTTAGTCTGTATACACTAATTACACCCCTAACACAACACCAATATTGTTCATTGATCAATGAACAAAGTTAAAATTTGGATTGTGAATGCATTGATATTTTTTGAATGTCTTCTAGAATTTGTATGCAAATCGGTTTATTTAAAGATGAAAAAAACAAAATAATAATGAGCATCAATGTGAAACGAAAAGTCACAAAAACGGCGCCATCTAAAGGACCCGGCTCATATAGAACATGTAAACACAAGCATTACTGTATAATCACTACCGGTAGATTAAACTATCACATATCACATGTACGGTATGCTCCCTGTCAATCCAACGGGCTAAATTATTAATGAATATTAATGAGATCAAGCGCACATGATGTTATAATGTTACGGTACTCAGACTACTGTTTGTACAATCATTTTCAGAATGTTCATCAATAACAGCTGTCTCTCTATTGTGATCATCACTTGTTCCTGGTTGGACCCTTATTTCCACCACATTACTTGCTGAAATATAAAACAAATTATTCTAATGTTAATTACTTATAATCTGTATTGTTATCCGCATACCACGTACAGCACCATTACTACTGCGATGTGGTGTCGTTACAATGATACTAGTTATTTGCGTAACCCTATTGGTTGGTTGTTGCACAGCCAAGTGGTCTTACGCATTCATACTTCGCATATCTTCAATGATGGCAAATGCTACATTGTATTTCTTTAGATTCCTATATTTTTAATTCAACAACAACACAAGTGTTTAGGACTAGAATGAACTTTGCTAGCAATGACCACTGTAACATTATATCGGGTTGCCGTTGAAAATCGTTGGTAAATATCTTTTAACCAAATAAAATTAAACAAGATAACGTCTGATGACGAGCGAATGGGTCACCCGCAATTTTTTTGTGCTGTTGGCTCATAGGTCAATAAAAACTCTTTGTCCAATGTCCCATACTATATGTATGGCGCTTCAACCTTTCATTCGGCCTGATAAGTGTCGTAACAGTTGCAGTGACAAATGAGGACAGGCGATAGTGACGATATCAATTAAGTACAACACAGATTGTGACCAAGTCTTCAAGACAGAGATAAACTGACTCAAGACACAAACTGTTGAAAAGTACACATTTTAAAGGTTATTAACTAAAACACACAAAATAAAAGTCCAGACACGGGGCGTTAAAATGGTCCCCGTTTAGTAACAGTCACGAGAGAAACCGTGGGTTAATTGTCATACGTTTGAATAACAGACGGATGTATGCAAGTTCCTTGAACAGGCAATTGGCACAATGAATATCTCTTTTTATTGCGTATATTGTGTGTTTGTGTGCGTGTCTTAATGTTTTAACTGACCAAACTCAAGCAGAAGTAAAACGTAGTTTTCAGAGACAGTTTGTTCTTGCTTCTCAAAATAGCATTTTACTCTTAAAACCTCTCTCTTCTACGGCAACGGATTCATTGTAGGAAAAAATGACAGACAGACAATGTAGAAATGCGTTCTTAAACACGATAAAAAACAAAGCAAAGAATCAAAAATACATCACCTGGTGAAACTCTCGTGTCCGAGTTTTCTGCCCTACAGCCAGATTTTAATAGTTGGCACAATGCGTGTCTAAAACATTTGTTGTATAGATAGTAAATGATTGGATTAATGGCGCTGCTACTGTAGGCTACGAACACACAGATGTAGTGGAGTTTCCGGGCGTGATATATTCCCTAAAACACAAGAAAAGTACAGCTTACATGATAAAAGACAAATCGTAACAGGTTAACGACAGAGATACAACTTTGGGGCGTACGAGTGTGGGCATAATGCTCTGACAAAACATCTTAGGTATAATATATTATGTAGATCAGTGGCCAATAATTAACATACTAGTACCATGACTTGAACATGTATCTGTCATAATGCATGTATGTGTTTGTCTGTAGTTTGACTCTCAATGATTTATGAAGCTAATTAATATTGACAAGATATGTTTGTAAAACATTGCAGCCAGATAGTCATTAACACAGTTATGGGATGTGTTTTGGCTTTAAAGGGACTGCCTCACATATTGGTGTATTGCAAAAATAAAATAAAATTGTCAAGTATTCGCGTAATTTTGGTGTAGTTGCCTGTATATCCCATGAACAACCCCACTGACATCTAAAATAACTTGAGAAACTTCGGCATTTTGTAGTTATTTATTATTTTACCATCAAAAGTTCTATAGGGTATTAATACCCTATAGAATTAACACTACTATTACTTAAATTGCCTGAATTTTGTTCGCATTTAATGAAAATGAATCGAAAAACGAACCGAATACCTCACTGATGTTTACGCTGTAGTTTGTTGATGATATAGTTCGATCACGTGTGAGTTACATAATTCACAAAGCATGTTGGAAGGAAACTTAGCGCTTTTTTCAAGAAAAAAATACTCTGTGGGCGATATCGAGAGTGGTTAAAATTCCTTATTTGCACCAAATCTTTTATAAAGCAACCGTCAGTGACTTTCTATTACATCAATATTTGGTTAGGTTGGAAAATCACGATATAAATTCTTTTTAGCCCAAACTGTGCGGCAGCCCCTTTAAAACCTGGCTTAAAAGTTAGAACTCTCGATATAACGCTCCAAAGACACGTATGTAAGTAAAATAGACGTATAGTTTTGATCCAACAATCAATGGCATTTAGGGGTTGTGTTAGAACACATAGAAACTATGTTTTTATACGAGTCCGTTACAGTTTATATTGAACAACTTTCGCCGCACTCATTTCATTCCCTCCATTTTGTCTGATTTCTCAACAAAATTTCAGGTGAGCGTCATTTTTGGTAGCGGGTATAGGTAGCAGGAGGAGAAAAAACAATGTCTTACTTTATGTCAACTAATTTATCGTTTATATCTACGAAACATTACTTATTTAAATATGAATTAACAGTCTCGATAAAGCAATAAAAATAATAATTTAAATGATTTGATATTATATAAAGTAGACTTCAAACATACAATTTACGTACACTTTTACACATGAAGCCACTATATATACGTTCGTATTAAAAAGCGTTTAAAATTATAATACGCGTGTCATGCAGTACTTGGAACGGTAATTACTTCGATGCTTTGCAACAATGCTTTTCTTGTAATGAATAAAGAGAGAAGATATGACTTTTAAGATAACCGTTAAAGGGTAGCAATACAACGTGGCTTTTGGCTACAGTTACAAATACAAATATAGCCATAAGTATTTTATTTATTCATAGATTTCTATAAAATATACGCCACGCCAAAGGGAAAAGTATTTGCTTTCCGTAAAATGTAAGATCGTTTGGAGCAGTTTTACCGACTTTTCCATTACACGTTTCACGGTTTCACAAGGTAATGGACAAAACGGAACATCCACGGAAAAGATTTTATATTTCATGGAAAGCAATTAACTGTCCCCTTAGCGTCGCGTATATTTCAAAGAAATCGATGGAGAAATAAAATACTTACGGCTTTTTTATTTTCCAATGTTTACAAATTTATTCTTGTAACTGTAGTCAAAAGTCACGTGGTATTGCTACACTGCGTTAGTTACTATGACACATTTTTGTACAAATGTGATTTTGTTGATCAGGATAATATTCTCGTATCATCGATATTTTTTACTGAAATTGATACACACTTTAAAAGATAATTTTTATATCAATTTTAAAAACGATGGACAATCGTTAAAGTTCTACTATAGATGTACAACGACCTTCGAAATATATATGACCTTTGGGCGAGTTCATTTGCTAAGGTTGAAACGATATTTACCTTTATTTTTCTAATATATTAGGAATATATCTTATAAATTAACGTTATCTTTCAAGTTGACAGCGTGGCCTAGTGGTTAAGATGATCTATGCTCTGAACTACTCTGTACTCAGAACATTCTTTTTATATGGGCTGTGGGTTCGAGTCCGCTGCTAAACTCTTTTTCAATAATTTTATTATCATAATACATGAGTGTTTTTTCATATATTTCATTACTTAATGAATAATGAAATTATGTTTATGGTTAAATACAAAGTTGCTTTGTTTCGTTTATTTTACGATTTTAGCCTGCCCTGGATATTGTATTTATTCATTTTGTGCTCAGATGACACTCGTGTTGAATTACAAACATTGTAATCATTGGTTTCGCTGGAATTAGAATTTGAATCACCACTCTAAGAATATTCGGTAGAAACTTCAACATTAATAAGCGTTTACTCTGGTAATACAGGGACCACAGTTCGGGTGACTGTTGACCGATATCTCTGTTCAACAGTCGTGACGTGGTAGTGTTTTCAAGGATTAAAATACAGACAAAATGTACAAAGGAAATTGATATATTTTAGAAATATATATAACATAGACATGCACGCGAATGTTTTATTTAGCAAATTTAAAAAATATTCAAAATGGGTGGGATTCGAACCCAAGCAAAATATCTATTTAGTTTTATAAGCAGTAGCTTAGCCTACTGGGCCATGGAGGACGATTCATTATTAAAAGTACAGTTACGCCCGAACGATTGTGGTTTATCTATAGTACTATATAAGGCATATCAAAACAATTTGCAAAACAATATTCCGTAAAAAATGATCATCTTAGTTAAAACTATTGTGATCGAATAAAAGCTGAAAGTATCTCTTTATGTAACTTTATCATCGATATACATGTATTTACTGACATTGATACACATGTTGACAGACATTTCAATTTTTTTTTTAAAATCAACGAAATAGTAACATGTAGTCCCCATTAACTGACACAGTACTATTTTGACAGCGGTACTAGTAAAAAGGTTTTTTTCGAAAACGACAGTGGTTGATATTCACAAAACATCTTAAGTGAAAGCTCAAATATTTTGACTTAAAATAATATTTTTTTGCAGCTCATATGTTTAGCAATTTGAAGAATTATCAATGTTTTCTTAGTGATTATAGTAGCTGGTTTCATAATGCTTCAAAACTATGTAAAATATCGATTGTATTCACTTTCTTGCTTAGCTGGTATCGACCTAGCCCCCGATCTCCCGAAACTTCTCAAACCTAATTTCTAGGCTCAAATTGAGATTAGCTCTATAACCAGTCTGGGTTTAAGAAATATCTCAAGTTGGAGCTCTTTGAATTTTGCAGCCTAAAATTTGCCAACTGTTTATGAAAATATCAACAATTTACGTTAATTTGTGAGGCTAATTTTGAGTCTGATCTCAATTTGAAATTGATTAACTCGAAGATAAGCCTTGTCTTGTCCTTGTCCTAAGTGCCTCCGGGCACAGCAATGACGATGTAGGTAGACAATTATTGATTGACACACCCAACGTGATTTCACTAAACTGCGATACATTTTACATATTTTAGTCTCACGATATGGCACATGAGTCCCGCAGGCAACTATGTCACTTGAAATGATATTTTCACAGGATCATTTAATTTAACTTAAGGTACTTAACTTATCAAATTTAGCAAATCTAACAAGTTTAATAGAAGCAATAACCATTATACGAACTGCGATCTTAGAAACATGAAAAACAACACGTATATACGTATCGAGGGGTTACAGCCAAAACCTTCTATCTGATAAACTTGGCCAAATTGACTTTTTTAGTTAAATGAGTTCCGTATCACCATTGTTATTTATTCTCAAAAATATTTCAAAATATCGAACTTAATTAATTAAATATTGATAATAGTCATTTTGAGCTATCGTGTATCTACAGAACTGACTGGAGGCAAAACCAGTTTTAAATCAATGGCCTCTTAATATTTTCGTAGATGTAACATTAACATCTGTTAGAATGAATCAAATCTGTATATCAATCTCTACCAATAACATTTGTGTGTCTTAATATAATATTTGTCCCGCTCAACTGTTCCATATAAAACAATGACATTTTGGTTAAATGACATCAGCCTTGATTTGTCAATTTATATAAGTCAACAACAAGGCACCGGGTGCTGGTCTGTAGTACATACAATTTCATCGCTGTAAGTTAAATGTCAAACCACAGTTGTTGTTTATATTGCTGTATAATAATAGCAGCTTCACTCGAATAAGATGTCAAAGTGTGACTAAAATGGATTGTATACATTTAGCTATGTGTGATTGAAACAGGAATACCGTATACAGAGAGAAAAATGTAGTTTTGGCGAAAATTATTTTGACTACTAGTATTCCTTATGAATTTAAATGTTGTGCGTTTAGAAACACATTAAAATGCTTTCATTTATTTAATCTTTTTGTAAATGAGAAGCTCTTCTAATAATCTTAAATAAAGAACATAAAACTAGCTAATTCTTAATTATAACAGTAAGTATAACTTACTTAGTAAACGTGTATGTGCTTGAATTTGTTAATTTTGTAACAGCTAATATGAATTATTTTTTGGAACGGTGCATGTATTATTTAAACGAATAAACTATTTATTACGAATCAATTAATGATTTTCATTCGTCGAGATGGATATTAACATAGCTGTGTAATGTTTGATTATAAAGGTGTATAAAGTAAGAATTGTAATACATGAAAAACAGAAAAAAAACTTTTAAACACTTGAATTTGTATTAAGACATTCAGTTAAAATACTGTTTAGCCACTACGTAAGCAAACTTAAGGAAGGTGCTAGTATGCATTAACTTGGCATCAAATAGTGGTCAAGCGTTATTAATTAACTTTTCTAAGGTAGAACAGAAATGACCACAATCACAGCGTTCAAACCTAATCACTGTATGACTTATTGGGATATTATACAATGCAAAGTATGTGCCTTATTGTGGGTAAAAGCACTTGTGATTTCCCGTCACTGTATGATTCATTGGTAGACTATACAATTCAACGTGTATGACTTATTGCGATAACTGGAAGTTGATTCATTTATACTCTTAGACAAATACGTGTATCAGGAAAATATACATCTCTTATGATAATATCTTCCAACACTACTGTATATGCAAAAGATTGTTATAGCTTTATGTATTATCTCAATAAAAATACCACATGGAATGACACGTGGTCCAGTTGTTGCAAGTGATATATATTATATATCATAGTGGAACGGTGGTCGAGTGCTTAGCTCGCTCAACTACTAATCTGGAATTTCAAGGTTTGAATCTCTGTCTGGACACAGGAAGTCTAGTCAGAATGACTGGACTAGGACATCCCGTCTGAATTCCTTGTATCACGCAAGCATCAACCTATCTCTTCTCCTTGAGGTCATTTGCCAATTAGGCAGAGATAAAACAGCACTACAACTGTCTGTCGAAAGCAAAAAAGATAAATCATACATTTCAAAGATATTGAAGTTTTCAATTTCTGTAGTACATATCTAAGTTGCTGTGTCAATCCTAAAACATATTTTCATTTTAAACATATTCTGTATTTTATTACCCAGTTAATATTTTAAATGTTCATACCTGCTTGTAATTCAAACATACCAACAGATTTTAAATTTTAATTTACAAGCCGTAAATATTAAAGTTTTTAATGAATTTATAAATTTATGAAAAACTGTATTAATTACGAAATGACTTTTATAAATTCATTAAAAACTATTAATTACGGCATGTAATTCTAATTGTATATGAATACAGTGATGAACACTGACTTTCGTAATTAATTTTAAAGGTTTCGTAGCTTGTGGCCATGGTGAACTGCAATTATAGTACATAACCGTATTGGTCATTATCCTATATACGTGTATTTACAATCGCAATTGCATAATTTTTATGTTTTCAAGTCACATTTCCTTTACATTTTATATGCCAAAATGCTACATCTGTTACGGAAGCAATTTGAGCATTGAATGATATTCTGATTTACACTGACATTTAAGCTTAATCAGACCATGAACCATATAATATTTTCTTGATGTTTTTTGTTAGTCCACAAACATCAATTTATATGATACCAGAGGATTTCATCACTGAATATGATAAAAAGTTTCTAAAATTTTCATCACATGGCCGTTTATCGTAAACTCCATATACATATATATGACAATAATATGGTTTGACATTTTAAATGTTTTGGTATCAGGAGGAAAGTGGATTTGCCTACCGGTCTAGTGTAAATAAGCGTGGTATAGTGTGGACAGGTTTCCCATTATTTTATCATCAGCTGCTTGCCACATATATATATCGTATTACATTTGGATCTGGCAAATGTCAAATTGTATCATTGAGTGAGGGTTTGAAAACCCAAAAATATTTTGGCATTTAAATCACATTATTCCTTACAATGTTCACAAATATTTCATATTAGGGTTTAAAGTATTCAACTGTCTACATAATTTAATAGTTTAACTTTAACAATAACCACATCTTAACAAATGGTTATTAAAAACTGCTCTGCTGAAAACATAAGGAAATAGCACATAGCAGGATTTGGCTCTAACCCCTCGGTATGTGTACATAAATTCATATAATTCTATGTTAAAGGTGCTGCCTCACAGATCGTGCTAAAATTATTGTATGACGTAATTTTCCTACCTAATCAAGTATTTATGTACAAGAAAGCCACTGACAGTTGTTTTATGAAAGATTTATGGCAAATAAGCAATTTAAACCACTCTTGAATTTGGGCACTTGGATGTTTCCTTTTTAATAGCGCAGAGTTTCCTTTCAACATGCTTTGTGAATCATGTAATTCACATGTGATCGAACTGTAATATCCACAAACTACAGCGTACACATCAGTAAGGGTTTCGGTTCGTTTTGCAATTCATTTGCATCAATTCGTTTGCACCAAATTGCAGGCAAATTGAGTGATAACAGTGTTAATTCTATAGGATATTAATACCTGATGGAATTTTGGATGCAAAAATACTCAATAACTGCAAAATGTCGATGTTTCGCAAGTTACTGTAAATGTCAGTGTGGTTGTTTGTAACACATACCAAAATCATGCGAATATTTGACCATTTTATTTAATGTTTTCATCATTTCAATAACAGTAACAAACTTCCAGTCAAAAACAATTTACTACGAGTGACTTTCTCGACACCAACAAACTAAGCTCCGTCTCCAAGGCGGTTAAAGTTTACATGACTATACCTCAATATACATGTATAGCAGTTTAGTTCAAAATCCAGAAGGTCGTAGACCTATGAGGACAACATATTTACATAATACTGTATATCGACCATACTTGCTTTTTAAAAGTTTCTTTTTCAAAAGTGTTTATGTTAAAGTTTCTCTCGTACTATGCCTATCTAAACACTTTGCAACAAGAAGCCAACGCCAAGAACAGAGCTGGATGGAGAAATCTTGAGGCGACCTTACGATCCGAATTGGAGTTTAAGGGTGTGTCTCGTAGATATGATGCTAAATACGGATGTTTAGCCCAGTGATCCCAAAAATGATTAAATATTTTTTGTATTAGTTGTAAATTGTTGAACAGAACAGAGAACAAACCGTTTAATAACTCAAATCGTAATTACGATACATGAATATACAGAATACAATATATGAGCCAGTCTCCAGGAAAACCTGCTTTTTTGACATTATGTAATTACTATATGTAATAAGGTTTTGATAAAGCTCTAAATGAGGAAAAATACATATCTATTGATTCTTTTTAAGTAATTGACCCATATAGTACTATATCTTAGCTTTATTTTTTCTATGAATTATGTCGAAATCACATACTTCGTTGCTATGGTGACCAATTCAGAAAAATACTCCGATTGAGAAAAACAAGGAGTTAGTTGTTTAAAACAGTAGTAGCCTTTCTCTAAATGCAAACAATTTCGATTTTGATGTATATTTTGAACAGTGAAACATAATTATAAAATGTAGTACTATTTTGAACAGTTTAGGTCAAGAATTGATCAAATGGTGTAATTATGAAATTCATGTTTCAGTTACGTTCAATAACGTTTGAATGACGTTTGCGACGTCACACAAAAAGCTCCGAACAGATACTGTACAAAAACAGCTGTTACGTCATGAGAACTCAAGATAATAACATTATTTCTTTTGCAATTTGCTTAATTAACATTATCCTGTAAAACTACGGAAAATCTTAAATTCAATATTTTTGTCAAAATAGCAGGTTTTCCTGCAGACTGGCTCATATATATTTTATAACAGTTTAACTTGTCCAGATGGGAATATTTATATCTTTGTATGTTAGAATGGTGATGGTACCTTGTGTCTATCACGATATATGTCCCAGAGTAACAGACTTTGTTGTGGAGTCCAACACACACAAAACACTATCACCACATTCAGTGTCATAAACACTGCCTGAAAACACAAAATACCAAAATAGAATGAATCAACTTAGTACCATCCTCATACATCAGTGGTTAGTCAAGTATCACAGGTGAAGAATACTCTGGTGAACGAGAATGACTTAGTACTAGTCAACGCATTTACTCTTTAAGATCACGATATAATTGATTTACACTAATGTATTTTAAGTCGATTGTTATTTTTTTCAACTTTTATTAATCACTCTCGACACCCCAATCATAGTCTTCTTCATCGCCACAAGGGTACGAGAGCCACAGCTTTACTCTTACGCCGAGCAAGTGAGTTATTGGTACCGTTTTTATTTCGTCTTTAGTATAAAACTGCTTGGTATGGAGCCATATAACTGCCACCACATAAATATTAATTTTCGTGAAATATTTCGTGAAATTAACGAGTGATTTCATGAAAACAGAAAAATATTATGATGAAAGATAAATATCTTAACGTGAAAAATTGCGGATAACTGCTTTGATCTGCCACAACATTCCTGTTATCTTTTTTAAGAAACCAACTAACTTTTCATGAAAGTGTATTATTTTTCACGAAGGCATTTTTACGTTTCGCGAAACTTTTCACGAATGTCGATAATTTTCACCAAAACATCTTAACGTTTTGAGAAACATTGTTATGCTTTCTTGAAAAACTTATTTAGTTTCGTGAAAGCATCATCTTAATGTGGTGTCACTTCAGAGCACTAACAAGCAGAATTTCGTGTTAAGATAATTTATCTGTCTTCATGATAAATATATTTGTTCATGAAATATCCCATATATTTTACGACAGTTTTCATGAAATCTTAAAGTTGAGTGGTGGCAGTTATATGGCTCCATAGCTTGGCACTCGAAACTGTCGCCCTAGAACCATTGGCTTTTGAGGATGCGGACTTTTGTTTAGTTTTATTGTATAGGGCAGGTTGCAGTTGTAGAAGAGCAATGTATATATTTGCTTAATTATTACAAAACTAGAACATTAACATTTACACACGTATTTGTACTTCATTAAGCAGTCACCTGTCTTAATCAGCAAAAACCGTCGTATTAAACAGCGATCTGCCCTGTTAGCCTACAGCTATGCCATTTTAAATACATATTCTACAATGTTGACATTATCGCAAAATACTCCTCAGGGAAAACCTTGATAATACATGTTTAAGTTTTTAATTAAAATGTGTTAATATGATTTTCATTTTCTTAAAGAAATATCGAAAACTAGTTATTTATTACCTTCGAGCCTTGAGCGAGCAGGTATACTGGATAGCATAAAGTTTTTTGTCCATGGAGGGGCACGTGACCTGTTCTCGATGGTTTACGATTTCAAAAAAAAAATCCAAAAAAGATGCATTTTGTAAGAATGTCGTGAACCAGACTAATTCCATTATTCCATGCGGATAAAATCGGTCTTTGCCGCATTGCAATAGTTTATTTACCGAAGAAATCAGAACTGTCCGAAATTTCAGTGAGCGCTAGGCAATATTGAGACCATGGATCTAAACAGCAGGTGACTGCATCTGTATAAGAACAGCGCTTCCCATATGGAGTACATCCCGTAGAGAACACATTGTTCTTGAACGAAAATAGGTTAGTTCGTATGTCAAATTATTGTGCATATGGTTTTCCGAATTTGAAAGCTTTTTTTTCTCACAATTTTGAGATTTTCATGCTTAATTTTATACACATCAGCTGTTGAATTATGCAGAAGGTCGAGGATTCTGTCAATTCTTTGTCAAATGAAGTCGGTACATCATTTGCTCGCAGGAACTATTTGACTTGTTATTAATTGATTGCACACAATGTTGTATTTCAGGACTTTGTCATTGTTGGTAATACGGGGGTGTTCGGAAAGTTGCGGGACAAGTCTGGTAATATTTTTATTTTATTTTTTCAATGTAGTTGCATGTTTCATCAATTTATTAGATATTTGTATATGAATAATATAGGAAGTGACGTCAGGTAAACATGAGCGGGACAACTAAATGTTCAGAATGTCGTAATAGCACGCAAAAACGTAAGTGACATTTTCCTTCGTCACATACTTCCCGTGTCTGTGGACTAAATTTCAAAGCAGCTTTTAAAAAAATTTGCTACACTATCGGACAACCATTGGCAGGTCTGCGATATCATCGAAACTTTGTTCTTGGTGGTAGGGAAAAGCCATAAGTCGCAAGACACCATGTCTGGAGAATACGTGGCACACTGTATAGTTTCATTATCTAGCTGATAAAGGTGTTTCAATATACCGTAACCGGGAATGACGGTCGAGCCCGTGTTTATAGGCGAAATGATGAGAGGTTTGCCCAGGCGTGTATGCACGAGAGAGATCGGCGCAGAGGTGGGTCTGTGATGGTATGGAATGGCATATCTTTGCATAACAAAGAACCTGAAGGCAGCCCGATTCCAACAACACATATAGATAACACATGTTATTCCCCATGTTAACGACGCAAACTTTTACGGGACGTTATCAGCATGTAGTTCATCCAAACGAACGTCACATACATAAAGACCAGTTTGGGTAGGTAATTTCAACAGTAACTGTTAAGTAATCTCGTTGTTGGATGTCAGTTTCAATAAATATATACGCCAGTGTGCTCCGCTCATGCTTACCTGACGTTATTACCTTCATGACAGAATGAAGATATCTAATTAATCGATGAAACATGTAGCTACAACTGTGGAAAATTTCATTGAAAAATATCATGAAATAAAAAAACATAAGGGCCTACACTTATCCCGAATATTTTCGAACACCCCTTGTATCTTAATAAATAAACATAAATCATGCTGCATAAATTAAGTAATAAAAAGTATAAAATCTTATGATCCATTATACTACAAGTTGCTACAGTCCTATTGCAATGATTTTTGATAAAATACGATTATAAATTACATTGTGGTCGGCTGATTTTAAAATTAAAAAAATTCTCACTTTTGTTTATATTTTGTTATGTTTAACCCAAAAATTACAGACATTACATGTTAGTGTGGAACTCCATATTGAGCATGTTACAAGGCAACAGTTACGAGACGGGATTCAACATTAAACATTTGTGCGTTTTTGCCCTGTACTGAAATGCACAGAAAATTGTAACTTTAAACTGCATTTTCTCAATTTCATGTCAATGTCATTAAAGGCCCTTTTCTCAGAACGCGGCTCATATCTTTATAACATCAAAGACACGATATAATGATGTATTAAACCTGTTTTAGCAAGTAATTTATCATATAATCAAGTAAGCTCGCACAAAGGCGCCATTATCATAATAAAATCGTCTCATAGAACACTAGTCATAATGACAAATTAGTTTGTCTAAACACAAACATATTTTAAAAATTGTTTTTGCAATTAAACGCGCCATTTGATAATACACTCCAATGGTGCACTTCATTTTATTTCATACCTTTGATTGCTAAATGTAAATGATATTTTACAAAATGATGCCTATCAGCTAACTGGGAAATTGATGAATTTGCTTTCCGTGCAAAGCGACACATTGTGATTCATGATATTATTTATAATATATTTCTGGTTACAGGGAAAAACAATTTGAATTTGCAATACTAATAGAAAACCTCACCTTTCTCCTCATGTCTCTGTACGCCTCAGTCTCCATTGCATTGTTAACTTGATTAGAGTCATTCTTCAAAACAGTAATCACGATTAATGTAAACATCAGAAGCACAGGCACAATGAAAACAAGCACGAAGAATGATACATAGTACGCATTTCGTGCCTGAAGCGAAGGGAAATGAGATTGGCAAACTATTTCATGACCGCCAATCCAATCAATTGTCTCGTATGCTTGATAGATCACCCAAGGAACACCAACGCTTAGAGACATTATCCAAATTACGGCAATTGAAACCGGTTGATACGTTTGTGTAATCCATGCTGCTGCTGGAAACATTGTAGCCAGGAATCTGTCCAATGTGACAGTGGTAAGTGTGAATACACTGGCACACACGATTGTAACTGAAATGAGAAAAGAGCCCCTAGTCAACAGTATTTCAGTCGTGTGTCCAACAGACAAAAATCGTGTTGAAAAGAAACGTGTTGCATGTATTGGTACTCATAGCTGTACATATATAATAAATACTTCGAAAACAAAACTTTTAAAATGATAATGGATATTTATTAAAACGTACACACTATATAAACGGTATAACTTTGGCACACAACTGCACAATTGTATAACTTATTAGTCAATACATTCAGGAACTACGTGCACTCTACTAAAGAGAATGAGTACTATGCAAACATTCACACCCATTCTTGTAGTAGTCATCTCATATGTTTTGAGAAAGAGAAACAACGCTCGAAGTAGCTACAAGAATGGATAGTTAATGTATGAAATGCGTCTGCAAATGTTTAGAAAGTCAATATTCAATGTTCTATGAACTATAGCAAAGATACAAATAAGGAATAATTTGCACATTTACCATACGGACCTAGAGGCATGACGGAATACTAAAAAAGAACACTCAAGCAGCATGTTAGAACAGGACACCAAACAGTACAGTAACAGTAACACAATTGACAACGTGAACAAGACACGACACAGGACTGCACAAATTGACAAACGAAGTTACACATTAAGAGTATGTCTCAGCTTCTTTGACTTACCTTGGACAAACGTATGGATTTTGCAGAGGAATTTTCCTAAGTTCCATTGCAGACTCAAACTTGTCACAAAATGTATCCACATACAGAATAAAGGCATCATTAAGTCTGCGAATGCTAGATTGACTATATACACATTAAACTTTGTTCTTAAACTCTTTGTTCTCAGAATCACAAATATTACACAGAAATTTCCCACTAATGCTACTATAAAAGTCAAAACATAGAAGCATAGTTTCATTCTAAAGGAGACTACATCATTCACATCATTTCTACCTAGTAATTCATCTAAGCTTGTACCGTTCGCCGTCAAGTTCCTCAACAATTCTTCCAGGTACGCATAATCACTGGTAGTGGATGAAATCACTTTTGATGATTCCATAATGTACGAATCAGACACACCAACGGATATAAAGTTATAACTACTGATCCGCACAGACACTTTACATATTAGTTAAACCAGTTCATATATTCTAAAGTTAAAAATAGACAAGTGTTATCTTATTTCAAATTAAGACAATTCCTCCATTTTAGGAATAAGTTTGACCCTAAAAGCCACTATCGCTAGACACACCGCAAAATAGAAGTAAACAAGGTCTAACAAGGCTTAGCTGCTAACCTTCTTAAATGGGCTGATTAGGTCAAACGTCTTGTATTGATGCCTGGGTCACAAAGCTGATTGCCATGTTCACATGGTTTTAACAATTGGTACAAGCCTACCTGTTTTAAAACCATACAGTTTATGTACAATAGTAGTGCGTACGGGTCCCGTACACTATTTAGAGAACACATTGCGCGGACCTCGTAGGTGGTACGGCACTCACCAGTAACTCGTACGAAGGTCGTACGGTGAACATGTCGGCGCCTTGCAAAAGTCGTGCGAGCCTCGACAAGCCTCGCAGTGTTCACACAGTTCTCTTACGGCTTCGAAATCTCTACGATGAATAATATTACTATACAGGAATGATCCTTAAGCGATCTTCTTAATATGAAAATTCTTGAAATGACATTTCTTAAGGACGAATGCCATAGTGTATTAGATTATAACAGTAAATTTTCCTGTTGTCAAGTAAAGGGATCTATGGTTACTTCGAAAGTGTATTAACATGTGCAGTCAGTTTTGCATGTATCTTATATATATAACAAAGCATGTAAACTATTAATATATACTAGCAAATAGCTAATTATGCAAAGGCAGGAAGAGTAAAAACAATATAAATTGTATTGTGTTCAATTGTAATATATTAGTACATTATCTGTAACTGGTGGTATAAAATGTACCGTTATCCTATTTGCAGATGTGGTAAAGCGAGGAGTCGGATTGGACGAGTAAGTAAATTCTTCAAGCACCATATGCAGCTTTTAAACTTGGAAGTACAATGGCAGTTTTCTTCGTTGAACTTAATGCCGTATGTTGTATTTTCGAACGTACAATCTTGCTGTTTTCATGCTGTAGATCATGATTATCATTGGTAACAATCACCGAAAATAGATTCCTGTGAATAAGGCACTAATACCCCAATCACACGAATCTCGAATCAGCCGGAATTAGCCCGAATGAGTCGGAATGAATATAAAATGTAAATTCGTACGGGCCCCGTACAATATTTAGAGAACACATTGCACTGACCTCATAGGTGGTACGGTAATCGCAAGACACTTGTACGAAGGTCGTACGGTGAACATGTCGGCCACTTGCAATAGTCATGCGAGCCTCGACAAGCCTCGCAGTGTCCACACAGTTCTCTTACGGCCTCGAAATCACCACGATGAATAATATTACTATACAGGAATGATCCTTAGGCAATCCTCTTAAAATGACAATTCTTGAAATGACATCTCTTAAGGACGAATGACATAGTGTATTAGATTATAACAGTAAATTTTCCTGTTGTCAAGCAATGGGATTTATGGTTACTTAGAATGTGTATTAACATTTTGCATGGATCTTGTTATTATTATACCATTTTTATATAGCACTTTTATCATGTAATTACTCGTTCAAAAGTGCTGTACAATCACATTTAAGACAAAGTTAAAACAATTTGAAATAGATATATGCATATAAACATAACAACAAATGTATATCATACAGTTTAAAGTTTAAGGATAAAATATGAATTTGCAGCAGACAACTTGTAATTAAAACAAATATAATTATTGAATGATTTAAATCCGACTGGCTTCGTAAGCTATATGGTCATTTCGCACATTGTCTGTCCAACTTAACTTCAAAATTCTCCTTAAACAGTAGTTTGTAACCGTGTCAATTACATGTACATTAATGTAATAGTCCGTGTTTTGGTTTTAGTGTGACCTCACTAAAACAGCATTTACTTGTCTCTCTAAAAAGAAGCATTCACGATTTAATTAAGAAAACATTTCTAAAATTTGATACTAGATCTATTCCTTCAATAATTTATCAAATACTTGGATTGTGGAATGCTTGTTAAAGTTACGCCAAATAAAGTTTGAATGACGTATGCGACGTCATACAAGAAAAAGACGTACTTAGGTGGGTGGTTTTAAATGACTGTAACTTTGTAAATGAATATTTTATCTTGCTCAAATATTCAGAAACTGTTCATAACGGTCTTGTATTTCCAACACTTCACGCTCATGATGTTCATAGTTTTGTCATTCAGCCTCCTTATTATTAGAAGTCGAGATCTATTAAACATCTCGCTGTTACTTGTTTAACTTGAAATTTGTAACTTTATTTCTATTATACACTTGTGGCCATTTTTTCTAATTCTTTTTTATTTAGTATGTTTTTATGTTCAATGTAATGTATGGACATTTGCTTGTTATCTTTATCAAATATGTTTAAACACAGGTCACACACAGTCGGTGTCAAAGTGTATGACTGCGATTATTCACACGTTAGATGTCCCAATCGGAGTCGTGTTTTCAGATCCCTGCATGGTCCTCCCAGCCTGGCTTTGTCTCACTGAAACGATAATGATAGAAAAATAATTATCACACTTTATTGTGATTGCTGTATGGTAAAATGATAATAATTATCATACTTTGTTGTGAATGATGCATGATAAAATGGTAATAATTATCATACTTTGTTGTGAATGATGCATGATAAAATGGTAATAATTATCATACTTTGTTGTGAATGCTGTATGGTAAACTAATGTGTTTGCACAGACAATATCATGTCATACAGAAACGATGTCAGCAAGAGACAGACACAGAACATACCATCCGTTATATGTGTACATGTATGTTTGTTATATATCGCAGATGTAAGAAAAATGTGAAAATTGTAGCAAGAACCTGAATAGTGCGCCATTACACAAAAAGGGGATATTTATAATACATGTATTTATAAAGGCAAAACATTACACATTTACTGAAAATATCAATACTAGATTTAATATTTGGCCAGAAAATCAACAACAAATGTATGATGTATCTTTTTATTTTACACAAGCTTTTGATTACTTTGTACGCGATAATATGTAGTATAATTCTTTAAAAAAAGGACAAATGGGTAAGCTTATTATTATTAAAACTATGTATGTTACTGTAAAATCAGTGTTAAAATATGATATTAATACAAGGAAGGGTGATTCTAATTGTGTTTAGGTGTGAGTCAAGGAAAATATGTATCGCCTTTTAATTTTCGATCTACTTAAATGATATAGAAGCATATTTCATGTTGAATGGACATAATGGAGTTGAATGTCATTCAGTTTTTTCATAGCTGAAACTTTGGCTTTCAACGGTTAAGTTCATTTTCTCGTTCAGTAACTGTTGTGTAATGGGCATTGTGCTGTGTGATGCTGGTCTTTGTCATTTCTGTCCGAAGTTTTATCATCAGTTTGAAATCGATGTTTTAAAAATGTTACTTTTATTATATGCTGGTGATTTAGTTATTTTTCCAGAAACTCAAATACGACCAAAACATGGATTAGAGTTATTAAAATAGTAGTGTATTAAAACAATTGACAGTCAATATCAATATGACAAAACCTATGATTTTCAAGAAGAGCGGGCAAAATAAAAGGAAGTGATAATTTAGTTGCGATGGTTAACACATCAGATAATTATACATATCAAGGAATAGTAATACTATTTACAATAGGAGGGTCGTTTTAAGTACTTATGACTTACTATCAGGACAAACACAAAAGGCATTATATAAATTTAAGGCAAAATTTGAAAGATTCCCATGTACGAATATACGAGTAAGTCATTGTTTTGACCTTTTTGATAAGCTTATTGCTCATAATTCAAATAACAGTAGCGATTCATAGAGTGTTGCTAATTGTATGAAATTTGAAAGGATTCACATTAATTATTGTAAATAGCTGCTTAGTATCAAATTACAAACTCTGAACAATTTTATGTATGGGGAACTCGAAAGAACTACTTTGACTTTGTCGAAATTTAGTAAATTATTGGCCAAAAATAATGCAGTGTGGTCGTAATAGATATGTAAAGTAGTGTATAAAATGATGTTAAATGATTCAGAAAAGTATCAAGATTGCTATAATTGGGCGATATCGGTGAAAAATATTTCAGAAAGACTATGTCTGATGATGTGTGGTTGTTTCAAGGGGTTGGGAACAAAATGTTTTAAAATTGCTCTACGACAAAGGCTGAAAGATATATGTTACTAGTATTTAAAATTGAAAGTCTGAACTTAAAAGTCTACCAGAGCAAATGTTTTGTGTTGTCGCTGATTTCAGATTTCAACCTTACCTCAAAATTATAAAAAAAAGAAAATTCAGAAAATCATTCACACACTTAAAAAGTGTCGTCTCATTAATTATGAATAGAAGCCAGACGAGGGCACAAACCTGATAAAATACCATTAACAGATGGAAAATGTCAATATTTATTATTTGCTTTCAATGGACTACGGAGATTTTTCAGTGAAAATAACAGTGAAAATAACAGTGAAATTACCACTTTGTTATTTTCATTGTTTTAGAGCTGGTTCCAGTATCATGCAGAAAAAGAAACGTAACGTCAACGGCACCGGACTTTTAAATATGCGTTACGTCATCATGACGTCATACTTCTCATGTCGAGACGTTTTAATTTCGACGTGATTTTTCCAATTAAGCCAATTACGGCAGTTGAGGCATATAATAAACAGAAAATGTGTTGATTTTTGGTGTAAGATCAATTTTGTTTCACTCGTGATCACAGAAAATTAAAATGTTGACTCGTGGCTACGCCACTCGTGAAAATATTGATTTTCTGTTATCACTCGGTGAAATAAAATTCGATTTTACACCCAAATCAACAAATATCCTCTATGTAATGTCATTGAAGACGAATTTCACTTTTAGTTTCAATGTCCTTAATACTATGATTTACGTAAACAACATATAAAACAGTCTTACAGAAGAAAATACACTCGTACCCATTTAACGAACTGTTAACTATAGAAAAAATATTCAATCTTTATTTATAAGTCTTTTTATATAAGAAATAAGAGATTTATATTATGAGATAATTACCTTCACCTCACTTCAAGGCACATATTTATAAGTACATGTAAATAACTCATACATGTTAAAATTTTGATTGCATAGAAATGATTGAATATGCAATGTCAATTCAAACATACAACTACTGTCCTGTATAATTTTTGAAGATTTGTTTCTCAGTGTAAATAATGTCAACAATATATACACGCATGTCTGTGATCGTGATACGTGTGTGCATGTGTGTGATGTTAAATATGTTAGTATGTGAGTATATTATTACACTTGTATAATTATGTATTGTGTGTAAACTAATGTACACAATGTATAGTATTTTGGAAATAAACCATTTAAAAATTGTTGGATCAAATGTTTACGAGTAATATTTTGCAGGCATGGCATTATTATGCACACAGTCACAAACGTTTAAAGATTTATTTGCGCTAGAATATTAGATAAATTAACATCTGGTGTACGCTGTTGCAGGAGAAGAAACCTGGATAGCGGTAATGAGACTCCGTAGGTACCATTACAACTACAATGTAATTTAGCATTTGACCTCGGTTTATAACATTTGTTACTGGGTCATGCATACATAAAATATTGTAGGTCAGTGACATTTACGACTAGTCAATCTAACCCCTAACCAGCCTGTAACAAGCACAAGGGCACTTAACACGATTAGCATCATTTAACACAACCGATTAATTATTACATTAAAATTAACCTAGCGAGCAATCACGTTCCATAAGGTAAATTTTACGTGTTATACAACTAAGTAACAAACTAAGTCGTGCATATCCATCCACGATCGAAGTTTCGAATATATACACATCATTAAATTAACCTATCTACACTACCCCCATTAAAATGTCCTAATTGTAATAAATGCTAATTCATGCTCCGTGCAAGTCTATTATCACAGTTTGGTTTTCCTAGCTTTTGCTCTGATGTTCTTAATTAATCACAGCAACTATAGTCCAGAGAATTTGACACGACTCTCGACCTTTAATTAGCATAATTTAACAGCTATATATTGTCTATATTTATGACCCCGGTCGTAGGTTTTCATAAGCGGAGAGTATCACGAAAACGCTCGAGGTGTAACACCAAAACAAACATAAAGAACCGATGGACACACCATAAAATGAGGATCAGCATTGTCAATGTCGAGTCCTTCTATCTGTTTCATTGTTTCCAAGCAGTATTCAAAATGAGCAGACTTGTTTTACTATTTCAACAGTAGGCGACTTGAAGTATATGTGTTGTAAATATATTGTATATAACCACACAGAACCGAGATACTTTGATACAGTTGAGTGCGATTTGAATCTTTTCCACCCAAATGTATCCATATTACACGTGTTTCATAATGTAATAACTTATAATTTGTAATTATCCGATGAGTGGAATATTATTATTAGTATAATTATGATGGGTGTAATCCACAAACGCCTCAAATCGTTACTAATTAAGGAATAAGCAGCAATCTTAATTTTCATCGCATCATTGAAGCATTTTTACGACGTCTATTTCATGGAATGTAACAAAAACTACAAATTGCACTAAGTGGAAATCATAAATGCAAATATATACCCGGTGAAACATAAACGTCTACTTTATAGTATAAATTATTTATAGACGTTATCTTATTCGTCAGGAAAATGGCTGCTAGGGAAGAAAACATAGGCTACATGCCCGGGTTACGGAAATTGTAAGCTTTATTTAAACGTGGTGTCAAAGTTGTTAAGCTTTTTTTTTCTTAACAATAAAATAAGTTTGAAAAATAAACTGCAGTTTTTAAGTCGTGAGCCACAAAACAAATTAGTAATTAGTAACTTTCTATAGTAAACGATCTTTTTGACTGGTATATACTCATATATTCTAGAAGAATTGCATTCTAAAACACTATTCAAGGTATCTTTTTCTGAGCAACATAATTCATTTCAGAAATTTATAAAATCGCAGTACGTTCCAAACTAGCTTTTTTGCACGCAAAACACGTGCAAGAATATAAACTATGACCAAGCACTTAGAGAACGTCGAACATACAACACATATACTATACAGTAAAAGTAAGACTTACTGGGAACGACTGAATTATTTTTCTTGAAGAGTAAACATCTGAAGGCATCCTTAAACCCTTTTCTAAAGTTCTCATTGAAGCCACCATAGAGTATTGGATTAAGGGCGCTGTTACAGTACGCTATATGTAAAGATACATACTTAACTGTCTTAATGTATTCTCCTACCTGGAAATAACAAGAGTTCATGAATGTCATATACTGATATAATGTGTAAGTACATTTTCATTTGTAATATATAATCAAAATTGTCTGCCTTCATAGCTTTATTGTTGAGGTTCTGTTTCGAGTGCGAGAGGTCTCTGGTTTGAACACAGGCGAATACGTACCAAAGTCATAAAAATGGTGCTGCTATAGTCCCATATTTGGCACTCAGCATATTTAGTTCCAGGCGACTGCTTGATGGCCTATTGTTAGTATAACATGACTGGGTAGTTTCGAAAATGCATAATGACTGTCTTTTCTTCAATATATTTTGTTCGCTGCCTTTATTATCTTTAAAAACTAAAGTAATGTACATATGTACGCGGTATGTTTACCCGCTAAATTTCTTCGATAATGCATCACCTTTTACCAATATATGTTTGCTACAACATACCTTCTCTGTCCTATCCCGGTAAATGTCCCACAAAATCAACGTTTGCTGTGGTGTCCAGCATACGACAAATACCACTAGAACAGCGACTAGCATCCGTATTACCTGTACAACAAATGAAAGCTTTTATTTTGATTTTTCTTGAATTCACCACCTACGTGCATTTCTATTATAACTTATTTTAATACTCTATTAACCCACACTGACATGACATGCGTGAAATGAAAGCATTACGCGATACACATCCTCGGTCCTTAATCTAATATAACAGGTTACACACATTTTTACAATGGTGGCTTACATAATTTATATTTTTGCAATTGGAATAAGAGACAGCAGGCGAACCTAATGGACGACCGCATATCACAATGACAAACCCCATAGCAACAATGAGCAGAATAGCTTGTCATTTTGAAACAATGGCCCAGTATATACAAATTACTAGCAATGCGCAAATCTAAGTACATGTGTTTATATTAATGGGGTTCAATGATCATGCTTACAAGAAATACATTTGTTTATGTTAATTAATTTTATGGCAGGGTATAAAACATGACGTGGACGTAAAAGAGTAGCAACAGGTCCTGCTAGAAATCGAACTTATAATTGCAATTTATCACTAAAATGAATATGACTTATAGCTTCTTATAAAAATCAGAATAACTACGTACATACCTTCTTTTTGTATCTAAGATGTGCTTGGTTTGTTGCTGAAATCATTGACCCAGGTCTTTTCCTTAACACCAGCTTAATTAATATGATTGAATACGTACACACCATCACTACTATAGGAATAAAATACATAACAACAACAACTATGGTGTAGTAGATGATGCGGCCAGGCATTGTCTTCTCAAAACAATCAGTATTTACATAATATTCCGGCCATTCTTCTTCGCACCATACCTGGTGTCTGTTAGTCCAGTAAATTTCACGTCTCCGCCGGACAACAAGAAGTGGAGATGCCATGGCAATGGAAATGATCCAGTTTATTATTATGACTATGACGGTAAAATGTGGAGCTCTACGACGTTTTAAAGGGTATATGATTGCAAAGAATCTTTCCACAGATATTGCAGTGAGGGTAAGTACACTTGAAGTAACGGCCACCACTGAAATTATATAAGTATTACCGTTTGAGCTGATTCAAATATTTATATTTGAATTGAAATGTTCAACTTAATTTAAAATAAATTTTAAAAATAATAATGATACAATAAAGTATGTTTTCATACAACTTGTAAAACGATGGGATACATCAGCATATAGGTATGTCTTAGCAGTACGACTTCTTTTTAAAGTTATTGCTCCACACCCCACAATCGTAATGAATGTAACCTCTCGCTTTTAAAATACGGAGATATATGGAAGGCGTCTGTTATTGGAGGCATGCTTATCTTGTCCTCTCCTTATTGACTTCTCGGTGTGGTGACTAGATAAGCCATAGACTAGAGTTCATCGTCTCGGGCACTTCTAAGTGTAGTATCACTTGTTCCCTGTCAATTATGCATGGATCCTAGTACATATAACTATTAATATGTTACCATAGAAGAATGGGGTGTGTATTAAGTGCAGAGTATGTTAGGTATCATTGTAAAACCCTGTCCATTCGTGTTTTAGGTCTACAATACTTTGTCCATTTTTATGCCCCCCATCTATGATGAGGGGGTATATTGTTTTGCACATATCGGGACGTTCTGTCTGTTGGTCTTTCGGTAGACCAAATGGTTTCCGTTCAATAACTCAAGAACGCTCTTTCCTAGAAATTTTAAACATTACATGGAGGTTGGTCATCAACAGCAGATGACCCCTATTGATTTTGAGGTCATTAGGCCAAAGGTCAAGGTCACTGTGGCCTTTACCATTTCGGACTATTCAAATGGTTTTCGATCAATAACCCAAGAACACCTTGCCCTAGGATCTTTAAACTTTACATGGAAATTGGTCACCAACAGTTGATGACTCCTACTGATTTTGAGGTTAGTAGGTGAAAGGTCAAGGTCACTGTGACATTTACCATTTTTTACTATTGTGCTGCCGTGGAGGCATACGTATTTTACAAACTTCTCTTGTTTTTTATTGCAAAATACGCTTTTGTGTTAACAACTTCTGAGCCATCATGACTTCACATAACGCTTTAGAGTTCCTCTATGTGTATAACAATTGTATGCTCGTGTCTCGTAATACTTGTGGTGTGGTATCGCACTTTTCATTGGACATTTTTGTTCAAATTAATTTGTTGTTGTACATACACTTTATTATCATGATGTTTATTACTCGCGACATCATTGCGGCATTGAAATAGATAAGAAAAGTAATTAGGGGAATCCTTGACATATGTGTATGCCATTTTGTTTTATTGCTTATCTCTAAACAGAAACGTGACTATTCTGTATATGTTGAATACGAGGGTTGGTCAAGATATTCCTACAATATGCCCTTATCATTTCAGATTTCAGTAATTTCAATATGTCAGAGAAACTTTGTGAACTAGAATGTTACTATCATTAAATTAAATACTTTGAACATCACGACAATCACGAATACGCGCAACCAACAAAGTGTGTGATGCCTCCATTACAGCATCAGCGTGTTCATAATTGTCTAAGCTGAAGTTATATATATCTATCTATTGCTATCATACTTATGCAGTTATATATGTTATTATTTGTGTGACTTGTAATCTGTGGGTGTTCTTTTAAAGTGCCTTTCGTTCTATGTTGTTATTTGTTACCTGCAACTACTCATGTCCGATTCGAATTTATCTTTTTAAAAATAATTAATTGTCAGAAACTTGTCTGTGTTCCGTGAATATGGCAACTATACGGAAGAACCGCAAAAGAAAACCCGTATTACGTTTAAACGCAATTCGTTCGATTACAACAGAAGAGGCAACATACAAACCATTATGGTATTTTATGGTTGTTATTGTGTCTAGCACATTTAGTTTATAGCTTTAGACATTTCCCTGATGATCTTGGTCTGGTTGATGCGTTCATCCGTGAGATAGACTAAAAACCTGTCTTTCACGTTACTGAGTGCCTGTTGAAGGCGGCCATACTTCAAGGTATTTTCTTAACGAAAGAGAGGGGTATTTGAAACAGTCGCATATGCTTTCTGGACAATGAAAGTGGGTATTAAGTATTTACGCGGACCAATACACGCTTCAATCATCCAAGACCGTCTCTGCCACACAAGAATAACTCTCAGCAGTTCATTGTTCGTATGACTCCCATACACACTAGTCGGGCGTAAAAAATATTGTGTGACAGAGATTGGACCCTGTGAAAAAAGTTTTCACTAATAGAACAATAAAATAAAACGCACTAGTATTTGTTACCAACCCTCATTTTACCTTGCATGAACACGTTGACTTTACACACGTAGTTTCCAAATGGCCATTCCTTTGTGACACTATTCCCTGCGTGGACCCACATACACACGGCTCCAACCATTATATCACTTATTGCCAAGTTCAGAATCAACCAGTTCGTCGTCGTTCGCATCCGTTTGTTCATTAGTATAATAAGTGATACAAGACTGTTACCCGCTATGTCCAATATAAACGCCAAGACATAAAAAGTCATTTTAACCGAGATTTCCCAGGTGGGTATATCCTCTGGTAGTCTTATAGCAGTGATGTTTATAACACTAATGGGCTGGTTTCCCGTGGCCCTTTCACCGGGAACACATCCATCATTCATTGTGTATAATAACAGTGAATCTATTTAATGGTGAATCGTTTACTTTTTCAGTACACACGTACTATTTTTGTAAAGTCCACTTCGCGTCCCATTTGACACTTTGAACAAAAATTCACTTCTGTCAATCCACACATTCTATCTTCCCTGTAACTACCCTGTAACTACCCTATCCGAAATTTTAAAACACATATCACAATATAACGTTGTCCAATTCATTTTCTCCTCACTGAATGTTTCAGAAACAATATTCGCGCCTGCAGGTTATATAACCTGCGTCTACTTCATCACACAGAGCATCATTGACGTCAGTTACTTGGCATATCATCGCTTACTCTGAAAGTCAATATTGGTTTAGCTTTCATTGTAATTTCATTTTCTCTATGTTTATTCTGTTTATCAGTCACTATGATATAATGTGAAATATTGTTCTCACTACTGTCCGGATTTGTTTCCAAATAAAGAACACTTAGGATTTGTTGTACAGATAAAATTCTGTGTTCAATCATTTTAATAGTCTTATTCTTAAAGGTATACCTAGTTATGTCCCTCAGACTAAGGTATACCTAGCTATGTCCGTCGGACTGTTTTGTATTTCATTCAATCCTTTTTTGTGATCACAGTGGCTAAAACGTCCGTAATAAGAATAAGTGAAATGGAAAGGCAACTGAACATTTTTTAAACACATAGTATTACAGTATAATTGCTCTTGTTTTTCACTTAATTATGCGACGTGCGTAGAGATAGTTTCAGCTGCAATTTCATGACCATGGAACTATTTTCTGGTCTTTTAGCCAATGTGACTATAAAAAAGATTATCATTTCTGTTTAGAAAAAACTGTTTTATATCATTCGACTGTTCAAACTAGGTCTCAAAATATTTTCCATACTTTCGCAGATTGCGTTTAATTCTTTAATTTGATCTCTAGCATGTTCTATAATATCGGTTTGCTTATCAGTTTTAGTGCTGATGAAGTTGCATGAAGTTTCATTGTCTCATATCTTAGTTTCTAAACATGTGACGCTGGTTTCAACTGATATTGTCTACCGTTTGTCCAATCTAATCGATTCTCATTTTCGCTATAGCATTGACGTCTTACATTTACTTCTGTGAGTTCTCCATTTGTTCCCTTCCATGATCTCCCAAACAGGCCACCGACAGTACTTAAATAATTAAGCGTAATCGTAAAAAAATAAAGGCTTAATTAACCTATTGAATTATCTGCTATGTTCGAAATATAATGTAATCAGGGCACTCGAGAAAGTCACACATAAGACTACATATTGAGTTGGGTCAAAATACCACCAGTCAAGTAGTTTATTGGAAATTAGCTTTTGATGATAAAATATACATTTCAATTAACCATACGATGTTAATTAGCAACCTTCATACAATCACAGTGATGATTCCAGACTGTTCGTTCATGAAAAAGAAGACAAGCCAGACGACAAATATGTCGCCTACTTGTGGTACGGATATTTGTGTTAACAAGAATGTGATGTACGTTTTGTGAGTGCATTGATGTATTATTGTTGGTGGGACCCTTGTTGCTCGTCTACTATCCACTTGCTGTGAATTTGTATGTGGGTGTAAAATCGTGATATTCGTTGGGTTTAGTCCCGCGTTTATTAATGGTAGTTGTCAATGACGCACATTCAACATACACGCGAAAAAGAAATACCTTGAAATCTTCGGGAAAAACGCGAATTAAAAGTTACGCGAACATTAAGTGATTTCCATTAGTGCATTGTTTCGATTTGTAAAAAATATCATAATTAGGTTCAGGTTTAATTATACGTGAGTTGCTCACTTAGTATTAGTATTCAACCCTTCTCTGGGCAGAACTTATCACCCTTGTTACCCTGATAAAACAACATGATAGGATAATCGCAACATGATTGAAAAATGGCCGACATGAAAAATGTGGTAAGTGCATTGTTTTTGCAATATTTTCCATATAAACTATCCAGATTGTTTATTTCAATATTGCATAATCAACATATGAAGAAAATGTACTATTTGCACTAAACAATTTGCATATAGGTAATATTTTTCACTATGTAAAGCCTTAAAGAATGTGTGGATTTTGCATTTGAGAATGAGTTTTGTACTTAAAAACGTTGTAAAACTTATTTATTGGACTCTATGTAATGAATATCATTTGGGAAGTATCAGCAGTTGTATAAGCTATGATTTGGACGTTTCAATTTTTTAAAATCTTAGATAAATTAACGCTCACCAACAATAATTCAAACATGTATAGTAATTTTTGGATACTGACCGACGTGATTGTTAAATTTATTAGGATACTGGCCAACATGATTGTTGATAAAAACCAACATTACCAATTGAAATCTTGCCAATGGGATTCTCAAGGTACAAATAATTGTACATTAAAGAAGTGTGCTCATGAATTGTGGTAGGAGGTTTATGAGCATACCCGATATAAGGCATTTCACACCCAGTCTATAGCACATTTAATAATCAAAGCACTAAGAGTGCTGATGGGAGGCGATCTGGTTGCTGCTACTAAAGCTTAAACGACTTTACACGTTTAAAGTTCGTTTTCTTACTGCCGATCTTGTCTTGAATGTCAAAATAGGCATATGTGACTATATAGGCATGTTGGGTATCTAAATTCTTGTAAAAAGGGGCATATTGATGTATATGTCATACGTGTATTGAATGCGTATATCAAAAGTGGCTTTAAAATAATACTACGCCCCTATTTATCAGATTCTACAGTACCGTCTTGTAATCACTTCCATCACAGCGTGATACATCTCTAGAAAGCGGCTAGTATAGCCACACCATATGATTGCATAACATAACGATATACGATTCATTGATAAAACCATCACGTTATCCTGGTCTGAAGTTTCTAAAAATAGCTATACGGCTGGGACATTTGATGAACACGTCATTTTCATATTACGAAACAAGTTCGATATCTCCCCGGCTGAGTGATTATCTGCAAAAATATCGATTCAACGAACAGTTTCACAATAATTGTTGATCGTAGAATAAACAATTGTTGCTGATTGAATTAAATAAGTTTAAAAATTTGAAGAAACATATGTTGCAGTATTGGGAATGTTGACAGTTTCTGGTACTACTTGAATGCGGATTCACATAGCAGCCTAAAGGCGGTCCAGGTTGCATTAAGAAATGGGCAATGGTAGTATAGAGAGGCTTACGCCTACCAAAAAAGGGTACAAATGTTCACCACGTCAAGACGATGTGTCATGCACAAAACACAGGTCCTTAGCTTAAAGGTCAAGGTCACACTTAGAGGTCAAAGGTTAAAAGGCTCAAATAGGCATGTGATTCATGTCCGCTCTGTAACTTTGTCATCTCCTATTGGATATTTATAATATTTGGTACAAATGTTCACCACATCAAGGTGATGTGCCATGTGCAAGACCCAGGTCCTTAGCTTAAAGGGCAAGGTCACACTTAGAGATCAAAAGTTGAAAATTCTCAAATAGGCATGTGATTCATGTCCGCTCTGTAACTATGTCATTTCTTATTGGATATTTATAACACTTGGTACAAATGTTCACCACATCGAGACGGCGTGTTATGCGCAGGACCTAGGTCCCTTGCTCAAAGGTAAAGGTCACACTTAGAGATCGAAGGTAAAAAAGCTCAAATAGGCATGTGATTCATGTCAGCTCAGTAACTATGTCATTTCTTATTATATATTAATATTACTTGCCACAAATGTTCACATCATCAAGACGAGGTGTCATGCGCAAGATCCAGGTCCCTAACTCATAGGTCAAGATCACACTTAGAGATCAAAAGTTAAAATTCTCAAATAGGCATGTGATTCATGTCAGATCTGTAACTATGTCATTTCTTATTTTATATTTATATTACTTGCCACAAATGTTCACATCATCAAGACGAGGTGACATGCGCAAAACCCAGGTCCCTAACGCAAAGGTCAAGGTCATACTTAGAGATTAAAAGTTAAAAGGCACAAGTTTACGCTTCTGGTCTGCTTTGTTTTTTTTGTTATTTCGTTCTGGATTTTAAAATTACTTGGTTACATTCGTATTTACACCCTAACTCATATGTAAAGGTCACACTTACAGACCCAGCTATTGTCTGCTGTTCAATGTCACATTTAAGCAATTACAAACTTGTTTCAAGTTATTCCATTTGCATAGCTTTATACTTAGGTGTCTGATGACAGCTTTTAGCGGGGGCATACGTGTCATGTGGACATATTTCTAGTTAAATACTTTTTTCTGCTATATGTTGGTAAAATTCATAATAAGTCAAGACAGGTAAATTTAATACATGTATCTAAATGTGCAAAATTCACCGGGAATAGGAACAGTGAATTATAGGGAACAGGCTAAACGCTGTGAGCATGTCTTGAATGGTGCCAAATTGCATTTCTAATTTAAAAAAGGGGACGTAATTTTAACATATATTTGATAGAGTTGCCTATTCATGTGGAGGTCATGGCGTCATGATGGTGATAAAGTATCAAAGATACATGTCTTAGAGGTAAAAATTGTGTACATCAACTGTAAACTTTTGTATTTCTAAGTACATTAGTCCAAATGGGGCATAACATTCAACAACATGCTTGATAGAGTGCAGATGTTGTGGTCAAGACGGTTAACAAGTATGCAAAGTATCACAGCAATATGAACATGCACTTAGAAATTATAGGTTAATACCTTGAACGTAAACTTCCAAATTTGCACGAAGTTGAAAAAAGGGACATATTTTCCAATAAATACTTCATAGAGTTATCTACTCCTACGTACGTGTTGGGATCATCCCATTATTCTTCCAATAGTGAAGCTACATATTAAATTCGCACTGCAGTGTATCAATGGAAATTCATTGTTGGTCAGTATCCACTTTAAAGGATAAATCATGTTGATCTTTATCCTCAATCATGTTGGTTTTGTATCCATTTTTCAAAGTTTAACATGGGTTACTTTAAATAATTATCACGTAGAAACGGCAAATGTAAATAACTTACTATAAACTAAGTCTGATAGTGAAATGAATGAGCTGTATAAACAAAAGATCTTAACCCAAATAAACAACAATATATATGTTTTATAGACTGTCATATAAATCCAACACAGATTTTTCTAACTTGTTAACGTATTGTGTATCACATTCACAAACGTACGGATAAATAGTTTTAGTTTCATGGAAGGAATGTACAAGTTTATCTTCATACAGCATCAGAAGGTGGTTAAACCCGTAGATTTTGAAGAATTTGCCGAAAACGCGATGAATATGTAAACAAACATCCGCCATTTTTCAATCATGTTGCGAATATCCAATCATGTTGTTTTATCAAGGTAACAAGGGTGTTATTAACTTTGACTACCATTAAAAGCATTTACACAGCTGCAGTGTAACTAATGTACTTGTTCATTTTGTGTTTTGGTCATTGTGGCGTGTGCTGGTGGTTTGTGACTTTTTCTTCTTTGTGTTTTCCTTTTTGTGGTCTGCTGTTACTGTTGAATGATACATTCCATATCCAATACATTATTATGTTATTAAATTATTTAAGTCCCCTACCGGTTTTTGAAGTCTAAAAATATTTTGATTTTGACAAAAATTGTGGTTGCTATGGCAACAGAAAGAGTAAAAATATGCCCAAATCTGGATCCTGCCATAACTCAAGCAGTTTCTAAGCTAGGTTTATGAAACTTGATATGTAGATAGGGGGCAATAAGGGGATTATGAATGTCTAAATATATTTTGTTTCTGACAAAAATTGTGGTTGCTATGGCAACAGAAACATTTAAAATGGCTTCAAACCGGTAGGGGACTTCTGTATTGCTTGCAATTCTCAATTACTTGTTATCTATAGTGTTGACCTAAACACACAGGTAACTGTATCATTAATAAAGAGTAAACAAAAAAAAAACATTTTTTTATAAAATATATTATATCTAAGATAACATAAATTTTATGAAAATTTTATCAATGAAACAGTTATCTGTGGTAAAAAACTGCAAAATATACAAAACAGTTTGTCGAGGACAATGCATATCGACGCCAGTGTCACTTTCTGTTTCAATTCTCGAAAACACAGGGTACAATCGACCCAGTGTGTTAGTTTGCCAACGTACAATTACACAATACCAAGCCATATAAAATTGATATACTGTTCGTGTTTTATACTTATTCTCCCCGTCAATTAAATACTGTGATGTACTGCCTACTTAGTAAAATGTGAGAGGGACGTTTTATTTTATATCTACACAAAATATTACAACCATTGTCTAAACAGGTGAAGTATTTAAGTTTAGCAGCACTGAAAGTATGGATGCCTGGATAATTTTTTATAATTGGTTTTAAACCGTACAACTTGACTCGACCACTGTGTCACTCTCTTATTAACCCAAACTGAACTGTACAGACAATTCAAAGCCATACAAAAGCGTCGGCAGCGCCTAGCCACACACACAAAGTAACCCACACAGAACGTTTTATACCGCTTAGCCACCCACATAAAGTAACCCACACAGAACGTATTATACCGCCTAGCCACCCACACAAAGTAATCCACACAGAACGTTTTATACCGCCTAGCCACCCACACAAAGTAACCCACACAGAACGTTTTATAGCGCCTAGCCCCCACACAAAGTAACCCACACAGAACGTTTTATACCGCCTAGCCACCCGCATAAAGTAACCCTAACATAACGTTTTATACCGCCTAGCCACCCACACAAAGTAACCCACACAGAACGTTTTATACCGCCTAGCCACCCGCACAAAGTAACCCTAACATAACGTTTTATACCGCCTAGCCACCCACACAAAGTAACCCACACAGAACGTTTTATACCGCCTAGCCACCCACACAAAGTAACCCACACAGAACGTTTTATACCGCCTAGCCACCCACACAAAGTAACCCACACAGAACGTATTATACCGCCTAGCCACCCACACAAAGTAAGTAACCCACACAGAACGTTTTATACCGCCTAGCCAACCACACTAAGTGATACGCACTGAACCTATCATACATATCCCCCAATAAAAGGATAAACGTGCATATTCAACAAACTATACTGTCTAACAAAACCAAAACAAACAAACAAAAATGAAGTTTATATTTTAATGAAATAACAATCGAACATACCATTTATTTTATTTACAACTTTTTCAATCAACAGATACCTATATCGACACAAATATAAATCAGAAATGGCCAAGAGCATTGACTTGACTGCGTTTTTGTCGAACATATTTAGTACATCAAAATATATACAGAAACAAAAAAAAACAATCGTGGGATCTAAA
The DNA here is from genome assembly GCA_947247005.1 of Spisula solida. Lineage (NCBI taxonomy): Eukaryota > Metazoa > Mollusca > Bivalvia > Venerida > Mactridae > Spisula > Spisula solida. Next base: position 34,351,624 of record OX365944.1, on the reverse strand, counting down.
AGAAACAACTATTATCACATAGTTTCAATTACAAACATCTAGTAATACAACTTGACTGCGGTTTTACCGAACATATTTAGTACATCAATATATCTATAGAAACCAAAAGAAAATCGTGGGATCTAAAAGAAACAAATATTATCACATACTTTCAACCTCAAAGCTCTAATAATATAAATGCATTGATACATAGTCTGCAGGTATATATATATAACATATATCAAGGATAGAATGTACAATATGTAGAAGAAAATGTAAAGTAAGCTTCGAACAATTTATCATACAGTATCAAGTTTCCACAAAGACGTCCCAGTCGATGTCTAGATCTGTTACTCATGTAAACGAAGTAATACAATACATTTTACCTCACTAAATATGTTAAGTTAGAACGAAACGAAATTTTAAACTAAACATGTGTGATTACGAGTAAAATAAATATATATATAACTGAGTGATAACTTTACTTTGGATGGTCAGATTTTTTTTAAGTGTCTGGCACAGCCACTTCAAAATGCCAGAGCTACATTTTTGGCGTTTTGGGATTTTTACAGCATTATATTCGTAAAGACATGGCAATCTTTCTGCGAAGATCCGAAGCGACCGATCAAGCAGAAAATCCTTAAAGAGTATGTATGTGATAGACAAAACACCGAATTAACTGTAAATTCTGCATATTGCAGTTGAAGGTAGGTGCAAGTTCCGTTTTTTAAACGCCAACACGTAAAAGGTGGCTATTTTGCCGAGGTTGCACCAAATATATGACGCGAAAGACCGAACATACAATTTTTACAAGTACAGATCCTTTTCTCAGAACCTTCGCAACATTTCACCCGCACATATTAAACTTTAACTGTTTAAATTGCAGTTTTGTACTTTAACAATTCACCAAAAAATGAAGAAAAATGTTGCCCCTGAAAACCTAGGTTTCTGAAGCTTCGGCGTATTGAAGTGGTTTCTTACTAAACCCATTTAACCTTAAGAAGTAGAAATACCAGTTGATATCAACACGTTTATAACTCGTGATATAAATGATATACACAATATTATGCACGAGTTAGTATTGTGATTTTCTGGAATCCCGATACAAAATGTCAAGAACAGACGGCTCGTTCCTCGTATTTCTGAGAATGTCCATGTCGGAGTACGAATGTCTAAGGATCGGCTGATCGTTCCGGTCTCTAATAGATAGTCTATTTACGTCAATGATACCAGAGGTTGGTCTTCTTGATTGTTGAAGGAAATCGCTTTCGTCTTTGAGGTATTCTGGCATTCTAGAAGACCGCAAGATTTTCGGGCTGTCATGAAGTGAGCCCCTTGATCCATATCTCAGGTCCTCTGCGCTATTGGACCTCTTGCTCGATCGTGATGCTCGGAAATCGCTGTATGATGATGATCTTTTCGGTTCGTAGTACGTCGATCCTTCATTTCTGCTTATTCCATTGAATGCGAATGAAGGCACACCATAGCCAGACTTGGCACCCCCACCTAAACCTGTATACGCACCAGTAACGCCGTAACTAGACTGCCCGATGCCACCATAAGCTGACTGCCCAATGCCACCATAACCGGACGATTGCGGTGGACTTTCTTTTCTATAACTTGAGCGTAGGCGTCCGCCGCTGACGGTGTATAATCCTCTCTTGCTGCTGTCAGCCTCGTCCATTTCATAATACCATGGCGTTCGACATCCATAGTAATGACAATATCTGTACCATTTACAGGCGATGATGAAGTATAGGATACATGCTGCTGTAAGCAGTATCAGCGCTATGGCTAGAAACAGTATTGCCCAGGGGAACTCTGCGGCATTTGACACAGGATTGTCCTCGTAGAACGAATCGGCCATATACAAGGCTATGAAGAATCCGATAGTACCGAATATTACTGAAATGGATAAATAAATAACAATGAAGAAACAAGCCTATGTATGAACCGTCAATGGATGAATGCATGAACAACTCATGTATGAACAAGCAATGCATGAACAACCCATGTATGAACAACTCATGTATGAACAACCAATGCATGAACAACCCATGTATGAACACCCATGCATGAGCAACCCATGTATGAACAACCCATGCATGAGCAACCCGTGTATGAACAACTCATGTATGAACAACCAATGCATGAACAACTCATGTATGAACAACCAATGCATGAACAACCCATGTATGAACAACCCATGCATGAGCAACCCGTGTATGAACAACTCATGTATGAACAACCAATGCATGAACAACCCATGTATGAACACCCATGCATGAGCAACCCATGTATGAACAACTCATGTATGAACAACCAATGCATGAACAACCCATGTATGAACACCCATGCATGAGCAACCCATGTATGAACAACCCATGCATGAGCAACCCGTGTATGAACAACTCATGTATGAACAACCAATGCATGAACAACCCATGTATGAACAACCCATGTATGAACAACCAATGCATGAACAACCCATGTATGAACAACTCATGTATGAACAACTCATGTATGAACAACCAATGCATGAACAACCCATGCATGAACAACCCATGTATGAACAACTCATGTATGAACAACCAATGCATGAACAACCCATGTATGAATGTATCTTTGCAGTACGACGTCACACCGCCAGTTCAGTTGTAAATGCTGGATATCATAATTGGGTTATAATATAGCAGTAACTAAATCAGGAATGCTAGCACAATTAGCATAAATTGTCATTTGGTGTAATATATAACATGTATAAGAAAACCTGGTTACATATAATAATACAAAAGGGCATAAACCCACAACCCATGTATGAACACCCATGCATGAGCAACCCATGTATGAACAACCCATGCATGAGCAACCCGTGTATGAACAACTCATGTATGAACAACCAATGCATGAACAACTCATGTATGAACAACCAATGCATGAACAACCCATGTATGAACAACCCATGCATGAGCAACCCGTGTATGAACAACTCATGTATGAACAACCAATGCATGAACAACCCATGTATGAACACTCATGCATGAGCAACCCATGTATGAACAACTCATGTATGAACAACCAATGCATGAACAACCCATGTATGAACACCCATGCATGAGCAACCCATGTATGAACAACCCATGCATGAGCAACCCGTGTATGAACAACTCATGTATGAACAACTCATGTATGAACAACCAATGCATGAACAACCCATGCATGAACAACCCATGTATGAACAACTCATGTATGAACAACCAATGCATGAACAACCCATGTATGAACAACTCATGTATGAACAACCAATGCATGAACAACCCATGTATGAACAACCCATGTATGAACAACTCATGTATGAACAACCAATGCATGAACAACCTATGTATGAACAACCCATGCATGAAAAACTCATGTATGAACAACCCATGTATGAACAACCCATGTATGAACAACTCATGTATGAACAACCAATGCATGAACAACCCATGTATGAACAACTCATGTATGAACAACTCATGTATGAACAACCAATGCATGAACAACCCATGCATGAACAACCCATGTATGAACAACTCATGTATGAACAACCAATGCATGAACAACCCATGTATGAACAACTCATGTATGAACAACCAATGCATGAACAACCCATGTATGAACAACTCATGTATGAACAACTCATGTATGAACAACTAATGTATGAACAACATATGTATGAACAACTCATGTATGAACAACTCATGCATGAACAACCCATGTATGAACAACTCATGTATGAACAACCAATGCATGAACAACTCATGTATGAACAAATAATGCATGAACAACCCATGAAGCATAGAATTTCGAGTTCGACTATAATGCTGAATTCTATTCAAACTAATGCTTATTTAGGACTCATAATGAATTCTGTATTTCATTTTACGCATTTCATGCAGTAAAATATTGATCTAATTACAAAATAAACAATAAACAAAAACGTGGCGAAAAGAAAAGTTCAAAAACGTTAACGTCATATAATTCATGACGTCATGCAATAAACAAAATGTAAAATCCATCGAAAAAAATCGTTAAATATACGCGGGAGATGAATTAAACAGCCAAACGTCGACCGTGTTACACATGTACCGTTTACTACTATATTAAATCACGTAAAAGTTATATACGTTTAAATGGAGTAAACTACAAACAGTGTTAGAATAGAACGTAAAATCCGCCTTAAGAATTTAAGAACGGATTATAATCGGTAAATACTAACCTGATACAAGCAGCATGAAAGCAGACGCATATATGGCACGCTTTATTTTATGGCTACCGTACATAAGTCCACATCGTATGGCCTCAAGGATACAACAGGCCAGTGCACCGAAGAACAGGCAGATGGTCACCAGGACAGGAACGGCAACAATATTCACTGTAATATACCAACATAAATATGCAATATCAACAGTATCGAATTTATAAAGCTTAGTTTGGCTTAAGTATAAACATTATGTAGCACATATTGCTGACAAATTAAAGTATTCAACATTCCAAGTTTACCGCTCATGTAACCTTGAAATGTAATGCAATCATACAAACAAATCATTATTTAACATCTAATGCAAGGGGTCTATCGTCAAATTAAACTCAACGTCTGTATTTTTCGGTTCAGTTTGAAGTAAGAAATGTTTTGTCAGGGACATAGGGATACAACACGTAATGAATATACTGTAAAATAAAAGCTTGGGTGTATAGGCTTATAAACTTAAGGGATATTTCTTGTGATGAAACACCGATCATTGAAATAACACTAGCATCTGAATTTGGCTGCCGACTGGTATAACATATTATAACATTGAATAAATGGTCAAAGATGTATATAATTATATTGATGGCTAATTTATCTAGTACAAAACACAACTTCACAGTGATAGTTTGCCATATTACAATGTATTACATTGTGATACATGTATAATGTAAATATTCATACATTATCGTCAAATTCAATGACCATAATTAGCTAGAGTCATTAAACTCTCTCTGATCAGGAGAATCGCCATTTTTTACCCATGTATCTTTGCAGTACGACGTCACACCGCCAGTTCAGTTGTAAATGCTGGATATCATAATTGGGTTATAATATAGCAGTAACTAAATCAGGAATGCTAGCACAATTAGCATAAATTGTCATTTGGTGTAATATATAACATGTATAAGAAAACCTGGTTACATATAATAATACAAAAGGGCATAAACCCACTTTTATGAATTGCAACTTTTAGAAATACTAAAATCAAGCACACCTAGAAAATTCCTATGCATATACATGTACATTGTGTATGCATATACAGAAAAGTTTGCGGATTGTAGTAGAAAGAAAAACTAATAAATTTGAATAACGACTAGTATAACTATTCATATAAAGCTAATTAGTTGTTTACACAAATTGACGAAACTAGTATTGTACTTAATTGAAATTGACTTGGATATGAAAATGTGCAAGAAACCCTTAAAATCAACACATCAACTATCAGTAACTAGTACACCAATGAATCGATACAATTTACCATGCTGAGCTCCATGATAGTTTACAAAACTGTCGATTCAAAGATATCTGTCAAAACCGCCAGAATGTTCCATTTCTTAATAGGTAAATGTATGCATTGACCAATCATCGCTCATATTTTACCCATAACGTCTTTGACCATAGCTTTATGTATTAAAATAAGCGTAATATATTTCATTAGTGTTATTAGCGTAGTGCGTTAAATGCATGGTTTCGGCATAAATCATAGGCGAAATCCAAGTAAAGGTCCGAATCCAGTCTGATACGCTTTTTCTTTGTTATGCTTTTTATAATATTTTTTTCTGATGTTTTTATATCGACAAATCAATATTATCATACTTTTCTTTGCGAAAAAGTATCTGTTTGATAAATTTACGCTATGTTTTTTTTTATATTTACTACTACATTGAATGCAAAATTGCCGAAATGTCCAGCTTCGTATGCTGAACTCAATCCTGGTGTGCTGGAATACAAATATATCTAGTTTATTTGATATATATAATTTCAAATTCCCGTGATTCATTGTATGTATGTAATTACCGGAATGAGCAAAAGCATTAATATACATTTAATTTAAGCCAACTAAAAATATCTAGACATTGTTGGGAAAAGACTCACAAAAGCATAGCTGTTAACCACTCGCCTATAGGGTGGTTATAGTTTTTATCATTTAAGTGTACTAATGATGTTAGAACTTAGTCATGACACACCCCGTAATATTCGATCGTGTTGAATGTTTGTTTACGCGGTTGTGACAGATAACTTTGAATCAACAGTACGTCGTTTAGTATTATCAGAAAAGTGAACAAAAATGCACATTTGCCACATAATATACTTAATCACACTTCCAACGCAATACCTATACTTTTGTCATTTCTCAACTATTTTAATTTGTGATTTGGTTAAAACTTGACATAATAATAGATACATATATAACTGATGTTTCTATGATTGTTTTATCATAATCGTTTGAATGTTAGATAAAAATAATTTCGAGTAATGACCATCACTGCAAATTGAAAAGTCACAAAAATACACCATGAAAAATATTACCAAGGTGGGTGTACAATTTACTTAACAGTTCATAACAATAAAATAAATAGAAGAACAACATCCTGTTCCATGCTAATTAGTATCTAGTAGGTCCTTTCATTTTTTGTGATTTTTCCTTCAGCATCATTGAGAGCACATAATTCCTATAAATATCTGGGAAATGGTTTCCGTTTCTGTAGTTTTTGCAGGGTAGGAGGTCGTCTCGTGTGTATCCTGCACAACTCTTCCCCACGAATTCTAAATAATCTTGAATTCTGAAGACTTTGATGATAGCGGCAACTGATGTATGTTGTGATTATGCAGACATGCTTGTGTAGCATGTGCCATATAAACTGGAGTTCAATATTAAAATCTTTTTTACATGTCGTCACTTTTGGTTTTGCAGTGATGCTCATAATGTTTTTTTTTATTTTTATCTTTCAGGGAACTTATTTTCATACAAATTCTAGGAGGCATTTGACATTCCAAATTTGAACTATATCCAATTAATAACAGTGGAGAAAGCAATAATTAAATTTAGGTCAATTATGAAACAAGTTTTTGGACTTATTTTAATCACTCTCGACACCTCATTCCTGATGGTAACCATCGCCACAAAAGTATGAGAGAAGAGAAGCCAGTTTCCCTTATTATGCTTAGCGTCTAGCACGGTAATTACTGGTACCATTTTCATTTCGCCTTTGGTATGACGCGACCAGGGATCGAACCCGAGGGCTACCGCACTCGAAGCGGACGCTCAACCACTAGCCTATCGAGGATGCGGTGCACTTTATTATCACTTTATAACCACTGAAATATATACATGTATTTATAACTAACTTAGGGACCGAAATGTCACCTTAGTTGATTAACCATGTACACCCAAACTATTGTCAAAGTATATTGATTACGTGCTGTATCCCTATGGTCATTCAGCGTAGGCATTCCGCCTTTTGGTTGCTGTATCTTTTCTACTGGGTCATTCAGCTAGTTATAATTTATTATACTTTTCGACAGCTTGGACTTGGGCGGATCTGCGCTTGTTTAGTTGGGCATTGTGCTTTGTGTGTTTTTAATGTTTTCTGTGCTCGGTTGGTTAAGTTGAATGCTGCCTTCCCTGTCTGACTTAATATACTCTTTTTGGGTAGTGGTAAAACACGCACTACTTTAATGGGTGTGTAATTTCAGCCACCATTAGTTTACCACGAATGTATGTATCACGATAAAAACTGTCACAACGTTATAATGATATAAATTATGTACTTATATAACTTCACATTTTACCAATCAGTTTGCAAATCTGAAAAATTATAATGATTATTGCCACCATAATGTAAGATTATGATACTTGGGTTGACACAATGTAACAGTTAATGGTTTAATGGCATGGTTCGGTACACATGGTCGGTAATACGTCAACCACAGCCGACACTACCTATCTGGCTTTAGGTAAACCCTTTCAAGCAGTCATCAAATCAGATTGAATATTCGGCAATTACATTCGACACTAGAATATCAAATTCTTTTATCTTATAAATAATCACCATTTAACACATGGTTTAGTGTTTTTGTGCGTCATTATCGAAAATTATCTGTATTAAATCAGTTGTTAAAGTTATTTAGTTATTTAATTCGCCCTGACAGAGAGACGGAGGGACGGGGGGCAATTTGTTATTAGTTGTACAACTCATATGGATCATTAAACGACACTCACGACATGTGTACTTTGTACCACGACCTGGTGGAAATCTTAAAAACTTTTCAAGATTTTTATCAAATGGTTTCATAACATTGACATAATTTATGACCTAAAATGACTTAGATGTATCACATGAGTATTTGCTTCAAACTTTGTAACCGCTCAAGCAGAATATGAGTACATGTACTATCCATGTAATTAAGTATTGTTGGAAAGCAGTTGAATCCGTTTCGGGCAAAGTATGTGACCTATTTTTGAAACATATTAAGTAGCAAGTGAAGTACTCGTTAACGAACGCCCCTCGTATTACGGATATGATATAATTCCTGAACGTAATGTTATGCACATATAATAATTATATTCTTTATTTCGTCTCATTTATGTTATGCATGTGTACTTGTTATTTTATGCCACTTATGTTATCTGACGTAACTCAATTAGTGTGGTTTTGTGCATGTTTTGCATTAACCGCAAAGTTATTTATTTCAAAAGATACTTAAGACTTAAAGGTGCTGAATCATTGATGACAATTTTTTAAAAAAGAAGAAACTGTAGCATAAAATAAACTGAAAAGTCGTTTGATTTGACTTTAAGATCTGTATTTATGTTGATGTTATGTTTTATGTAATTGATGGTTTAAATATCCAGTGACAATTTTTTAAAAAAGAAGAAACTGTAGCATAAAATAAACTGAAAAGTCGTTTGATTTGACTATAAGATCTGTATTTATGATGATGTTATATTTTATGTAATTGATGGTTTAAATATCCAGTGAAATGGAGCCTAGCAATGCGTTCTTGAGCAGTCACCGTAACTCTGAAACCGGTCGCGCGAAACTGTTTGCTTTCCGGCAGTTACTGGTCGTGATCAAAAGCCGCCATCTCATGTATAATTATGAACAATGTAGCGAACAAAAATGTTACCTTTCGTTTCAAATTTACTATACATTTTTTGACAATTGTTTTATATTCGAAGTGAGGACACACATTTGGTGGTTTATATTAGTTTATCTCAGAAGCAAAATTATCAAGTGTGTCATGATCGGTTTAATTTCAAAATCAACGACTGGATAATTAATTCTGTTTTACCTGTTTAAACAGTTAATGTCATGGCCTCGTGAAAAGGAAGGTACCAATAGGCAATGATCAATTTAATTACCATGTCCCATATTTCGCTGCATCCCTACACTCTAGCATCTTGTTGTACCCCCTTCTATGATGTCTTTACGCTCCCTACACCTTACCATACACCCGACACAACCCCTACATGTACACTCTAGCATCTTGCTGTATTCCCTACTATAATGTATGTACGCTCCCTACACCTTTCTATACATCCCGACACAACCCCTACATGTACACTCTGGCATCTTGTTGTACCCCTTCTATAATGTATGTACGCTCCCTACACCTTACTATACACCTGACACCATCCCTACACTCTAGCATCTTGCTGTACCCCTTCTATAATGTATGTACGCTCCCTACTCCTTACTATACACCTGACACCATCCCTACACTCTAGCATCTTGCTGTACCCCTTCTATAATGTATGTACGCTCCCTACACCTTACTATACACCTGACACCATTCCTACACTCTAGCATCTTGCTGTACCCCTTCTATAATGTATGTACGCTCCCTACACCTTACTATACACCTGACACCATCCCTACACTCTAGCATCTTGCTGTATTCCCTTCTATAATGTATGTACGCTCCCTACACCTTACCATACACCTGACACCACCCCTACACTCTAGCATTTTGCTGTGCCCCTTTTATGATGTCTGTACGCTCCCTACACCTTACCATACATCTTACACCTGACACTATCCCTTTACTCTAGCATTTTGCTGTACCCCTTTTATAATGTATGTACGCTCCCAACACCTTACCATACACCTTACACCTGACACTATCCCTTCACTCTAGCATCTTTTGGAACCCCTTCTATGATGCCTTTACGCTCCCTATACCTGACCGTACACCTTACACCTGACACTATCCCTACACTCTAGCATGTTGCTGTACCCCTTCTATTATGTCTTTACGCTCCCTACACCTTACAATACAAGCTGACACAACCCCTACACTATCGCATCTTGCTGTATTCCCTTCTAACATCCACTACAATCCAGCACATTGCCGTTACATTCTAGCACATTAAAATATACGTGTGATTCAAACTGAAAACCGATGCAACGTTCTGACGGAACTCAAATATCATTTGTCATGAGCATTACATTGGTTTTCAGTTCCGTCAGAGCCATGTGAAAACAGAACAATGATCCCACGGAACTGAAAAGCGGTGTTTCGGGATTCATACCGTGGTTATACAGGGAATAATATTAGTTCAAATCTGTAATTGACAATGTCTGACCTGTCATTAATCATGTTCACGTTAAAATAATTATTATACACATCGTATATGCATCAAATTTGTGATTTTCTTGGTTTATGATTAAGAAATAAACAATGAAAAACCGTTGTATACCGGCTGTTATACAATGGTTTGGAGTTCTGACGCGTAGGCATTAACCGCGAAGGTCGTAGGCCTGAGTGGTAAATAACAAGCGTCAGAACGACAAACCATTGTATAACAGCCAGTATACAACGGTTTTCATAGTTTATTTCGATTCTAACATGATTTAAACCCGGAATTATATAAAAAGCCAGTGTTATTTTGCGAGATCTATGTTGCTTAGGTCACTCGTTGACGGCTGTTACGATTATCTTTATCACCCCCAGTATAACTATACTTCAAACAATAATCAAAATATGAAATAAGAAAATCTGCTCAACATCAATGGATATTTATTTAATTAAATATCATTTAAGTATTTCTTACAAACAAATAGTCTAAAATACGCAAAAACATTTACAACGATAATAATACAATATCACGTGATTTTATTCATAAATTTCACGACGTGTAAAAAGAACAGCCGAGTCGAAAGTAGTTCAAATGTCCATTGTATATCGGCCGATATACAACGCTATGATTTGTTCTTTGTCTAGAACATCATATTATATATGTGACTCTCCACAAATAACCACACTTGGTTATAATATTAATAACATACTTATATTTATTGGTAACTAACTCAATGTTGTTTTTTGTGTACTTGTATTTTCATGTGTGTAGAACCATATTTATGAGCCTCGATAATGTCTTTATATTTTGTTAACCTCATTTTTTCATGTAAACATGAAATGAGAGAATAAAAGGTATTTGACTTGACTTGACTTGACTTGACTATATAGGCAAAATCGCCGGTTATGTTAGAATACATGTTATACCAGTAATTATGTAAGTTCGTATTTCCCATACACATCAACACATTCTCATACAAACTCTTTTACTGGAATATAATTCCTGAATGTATTAATTGTATGTGTATGTGTTACTTTATACAGTTTATAATATTGTCATTCACAACTCAAATTATTTTTCGCACCCATCACACCATTATTTACCTGAAACGATACTAAATTAAAATTGTCAAAAACAATTGCCCAAGTTTGATATTGTTGCGCGTGATTTTTTTTCAACACATGACGATGTGAATAAACTCGTTTACCCTGTTTGTAATACTCAAAGTATGGGGTTTAAAATGATGTCATAATAAACTGTATTGTTATAAAATTTTGTCTTGCATGCAAAATGTCCCATTAAAGCCAAATAAAAGAACACATATTTTTGTTAAAACGGTTACCGTAGCATAAAATAAACTAAAAAGTAGTTTAATTTGACTGAATATCGATTTTTATGGTAATGTTAAATTTCATGGGGGGTTTTATAGCTGAATAGGCTTTGAATTGTCTTACATTAGGAAAGTGACATTGAACTGTCTCTATTCTGAACTAAATGTAAAAGTTGTCACAAACGTTATAATGGTAACATGTTCAAAATATGGTAGCGTATATTTAAAATTACGTACAAGTGTAAAGCGCGTTTCATTTAATTGCTGCTATACTATGTCATAAAAGGTTTCACAAATGCTAAAGCAAAGTTTTGGTCACATACATGTATATAAAGTCAATTTCCTACAATTGTAAAACACAACTTTATACGAGGGCCACTTAAAAAGTATGAATCAGTGGGCAATAAATCAACATCATTGCCTCTGACTATATAAAAAGTGTACATTTTCTTAAAGATCAATATCTCAGCTAGAAATTCGTGATATTTGCATCAGCATTTCCATTTTATTGATATTAAAACAGGACTTGGTGTAAAGAACTGGGCTAACAATATCTCATAAATACGTAAGAAAATTGTGTTATATGGGCTCATACGGTTTCTGAGCGTTGTTTTCAAATATCATTAAGGCTTAATAGACACCACGCTTACACCCTAACTAATATTAGATACTAGCTAACTAAACGCTAATTTATTATTAATATGTCAATTTGTCCAGGTTGAGATATGTAGTCTCATTCGTGGGACGATTTTAATATTTTTACAATTAATCGGATTAACATTATAGATATTATGACAATTAATATCAACCCTTACGGCTACTAATATGCAATTATTCTCCCAATCCCATTGTTTCATACCCCTACTGGTTAAATGTAATATGAGTGACTGGATATTTTGACGACTGCAATATTGTTTTATTGGTTGGCTAGGCAAAGGTTGTGTATTGTTAAAAAATGTCCACTTTTATACACATTGATTGAATACTAAACGTGTTATTGGCCACTGACTGATACTTTTTAAGTGTCCCTCGTATATATACATAATATAAGCATTGAGTCAGTTACACTAGCTTTATATCAAAGACCGGCGCTTCTAAATGTTATCATGTTTTATGTCCAAATACGTTGACAGTAACTACTTGTGATTTCAAAAGTATTGTACATTACGTTTACCAATTATGTCATCATTAAATCAAGAGTAAAGAAACATATTTAGTGATTTATATTAGGTTTATTTTAAAAAAAGTATAAATTGTAATATCGGTACTCTTTCAAAATCAATGATAAGATCAATAAACCTGGGCTTGTATTCACAAAGCATCTTAGTAGAAAACTTAGATTTTTCTTAAAAACACGAACATTTCTAAAGTATGTCAGCCTAACATGACAATCAAGGTTATTGATTTATTGCATAGGTTTAAATCATTATGTAAAGAGCTACTATAATCACTAAGAAAACATGGGTTAATCTTCAATATGTACACGATATATGCTATACTATTTTTAACTTAAGTCAAAATATTTAAGTTTTCAACTAAGATGCTTTGTGAATACCAGCCCTGCGTTAGCTGTTCAACACTAATATCATCAGAGCCTTCTTCAAAGACCGTAGGCAATGGGTGGTCAGTTACATCAATGGTTCCCTTTTGGTCACACGAGGAATAAGATGCCTTGTCAGTGACTACGAGAGGTACCTCACTTATATTTGAACAGTGTTGAATATCCGATATATTCATGCTGATCCGCATTTAATTTAATCGAATTGTTTCTGTTCAGCCGGGTATATAAATGTGTCGAGTAACCTATAAGGCACATTTCAGTGTGACGTCACAAGCACCTGTAATTGTTTATCTGTATATCTGTTTGGATGGCAGAAAGGGGTCAGCATTTATAAACAAACATAGGCACGGGCATTTTGTTTTCTACATAACTTTTTTTATTTTTGGCCGAATTTCAATATTTTTATATTCATGGAAAGTGTTTGACATTCATATTTTAAGAATGTTATCGATTTAATATTTTTACAATTCAAATACTCAGAAATATTGATTTTAATTACCAAAATTATGCATCTGGTTCACCATCAGCATATGTCAAGTTTAAATACAAAGTAGTTTTTAAAACATGGAACATCACATTAGAAAACAAATTTAACATAATCAAAATATAAATTTAAAGAGCTTTTCACAGATATAAGATACTCGTAAATTGTACGAAAAATGAATTAGTAGTCTCAAATATAAGATAACTAGTTTTAAGTCAATATCAACCGTATATTTCCTGCCATCCAGATGAAATCAAAAATCCATATCTCTATGATATCTTGTTACTACTTTTAGAACATAAACAATAATATGAAATGTGCCTTATACTGAATATGTTTTATATTTGCATTTTAGTTAGAACCCAAATCAACAGTTGTGTAGGGGCATTATTTTGAGCTATTATATGGTTAACGGATTTCACAACGCGACACATGGGTACTGTTGATTCAAAGTTATCTGTCACAGCCGCGTAAACAAACATTCAACATGATCGATTTTCACAGGTGTGTCAGGACTAAGTCCTGACATCATTAATACATTTAAATGGTCAAAACTTTAACGGCCCAATAGTCGAGTGGTTAACTGTCATGGTTTTGTGAGTTTATTTTGAAAAAAATATACAATTCACTGCGAGTTCAAATCCCAACAATGCCTAGAGTTTTTAATTTTTTGCTTAAATTATAATGTATACTAATGATTTTGCTCATTCCTGTGATTACATACATAATTATAATGAATTGTATTCCAGCACACCATGATTGAGTTCATCCTATGAAGCTGGAAATTACCGCATTCAGTATAATTTTGCTAAGCACATTTCAACAAAAAATATCCATATTAAGCTAGCTTCTTTTGTCGCAAAGAATAATATGATGACATTAATTCGTAGGTATGAAAACATCAGTAAAACTATTATAAAAATAACCGCGGAAAAAACGCATCCGACTGGATTCGAACCCTTACGTAGTATTATGAACATCACAAATATGCTGATACCTTGCATTTAACGATTCACGCTAAGACATTCATGAATGATTCAAAGCTTATTTTAATACATAAATAAATGGTCAAAGGTGGTATGAGTAAAATAAGAGCGCTGATTGGTCAATACATACATTTACCTATTCAGAAATGGAACATTCTGGCGGTTTTGACAGATATCTTTGAATCGACAGTATGTTGGTATATTTTAGAAAAACAAATTCCCATATAAAATGTATTTGTGTATTCGTCAAAAAGAAATCAAAGTCGTCATTTTGATACCAAACTTAATAAAACCTAATTAGTATTTACCAAATTATCACACGAATAAGACATTGTTCCAGAAAACAAAAGTAACATGTTTATCGGCGCATTGGTTTTATCGTTGAAGATGACCAGCCTGTATAACATATCGAATGTTTACGTAAGGCTAGTCTAACTTCTATATACAAATTCTAAATTAAATTGAATATAATAAATGACATATCCAAATTTTATTTAAAATGTGTCTATGGACACGGTTATTAAAGGAATCGTCACTTTTTGGCAAATATTTAATATTTTGTATCATTTCACTTAATATAAGCACAACAGAACGTTAAAAACCATTTTAGTGACGAAATATACTGATAGTCTCCACAGAAACGGCATATCTATGTTCTTATGGTCTTGGTGCTTCTTTGTGGTGTATAGCCTGCAAAAAGCCAAATTCCACACCCTCTTTTGTTGATTTCGGTTTGAATCATATTGCAAACAAACATAACACAGTGAGTATATGTTACCTGACACATTACTTTATGCGGATCAAATGGGGTATTTAATTTATATCGGGTAAGCATGAAACACTGTTCAAATATATGGGGGGGGGGGGGGCACCTCTCGCATGAGCGTCGCAAACGGAATTTGATACATGTTAAGTCGATACCTTTGTCCAACAGGCATCAAATGTTTTACTATAGGAAAGTAAAACGATGAACTACGCGCACCAAAATCAAATTATATTTCTCGGGTCAATAAATCCTTGTATCGATTTGTTCAAATATAAGTGCGCACCTCTCGAATGAGCGTCACAAACGGAATTTGATACATGTTAAGTAAAAATACCTTTGCCCGACAGGCATCAAATGTTGTACTATAGGCAAGTCAACTAATGAACTACGCGCACCAAAATTAAATTATATTTCTCGGGTCAATAAATCCTTGTATCGATTATAACGAAAGATACTATATTTTTATAGCTATTTAAAGCAATCTGATATATTTTATTTCAATAATAAATATTTTTTATTAATACAGTAAAAAAACACTCCAGTCTGGTGTAAGCTTATAATATTAGGTCATATATATGTATACAGCAATGAGACTTGCGTGCTGTGGTTATGATTACTCTTATCTGCTGTACAATCTTTCTTACATGAGACGATAGTAGATAGTTTGTTCTTTGCTCTAATTAAGAATAATATACCATTATTATTTTGTTTATCAAACCACAAGAGCCCAACATCAAACCTCCTGAGCCCAACCATAGTTGTGGTCCTGCACAAATTCTGATTTTGCTGTAATTTACTACTCTTGGTGAGGAATAACCATACCGTATTCAATTCGCTTACAGCTTGCATAGTTTAATAAGTTTTTGTAGCATATCTGCTATAGTGGGGTTTTGTGGAACGGTGCATGAAAAGAGGCATTTACTTAATTAGTAGAATATACTATTGGAATAGTACATTAGAAAAATAGTCAATCAAAGAAATTAATGCCCAACCTAGCAGATATATGCTACATCATTTAATTATGTTTTGTTTTCACTGAAGAAAGCATAATTATCACTCAAATATTTATTTAATTGTAAAACTATCCTTGTGCAATGTATTTCAAATTATTAACAATATCAAGTAAAGGTTAGAGTTTATTAAATGTTTTCTTCAAAGATTTAAACCTTAGCAAGCGATAGCGAAGCGTGGTTTATTATTTTAAACTCTAACCGACTTAGTGTTTGTCCCACCCACAATTGTTAAAACCACAAGATACACGAGTTTTGCGTAACTCTACATTGGTCAGCGCATTAAAAATGGGCGCGAAATAATCTCGGTTAATGGTCAAATGGACGGCCACACTATGAGGGGGTGTCCGACGATAGAATGCGTGTAGGCTGTATTGTTTTCTTTACTGATACCATCCATCAATGGTTCATTGTTAAAACCAAACACAATCGCTTGCACGAAGTTCAAGAAGAGGCGCGGTGAAAAATAAAAATAGAACGTTCTTCAGGGATTAGACGACGGAAATCAAGCCTGTTGATTGGTCGAAAAAGTCGTGCAAACACTAAAACAAAATTGGGTTTATTTGGTAGCAAATAGGTGAGTTTTATGACATTCTTCATCGGTACCAATTTCGAAACAAGAGCAACAACTGTGTAAGTATGACCAGCAGCATAAAGGGCAGTTGATGTATATTTGCATTAGACATTTATATTAAAATATGCATTTTTTAAAATAAAAAGCTATATGGAAATGATAAGGAAAATTTCAACAGTTATTTAGCAGATCCGCTGCGTTGTACTCTTTTTGTGGTGATTACAGACAAAACTAAAACATTCACTGTCGTGATCAGGGCCCCGTGGTAGCATGTTCGAGGGATTCAGGGCCCCGTGATAGCATGTTCGAGGGATGGGGGTTGGAAGACAGGTGAAGAAGTACAATAGAGGTTGCCTAGACACAATATAATAAGGTCATTTCTCTCAAGTTTATGCCTGAAATGAAGTAAGGCCATTCCAAAACGTTTCTTCGTTTAGCGTCCGTGAACTGAAGGAACAAAACAACATTTTGTAGTTATAAATTTCTATTATTTTAGCATATCCTTCGATATTATTAAGTGAGACTTGTAGAGTTTGTGTGTGATAGCAAATACTTACTCTAAATTTAAGCTCAATATTAGTTTTTTTTAACACAAACACGAATGCGTTTTTAGTTATTTCAGTAAGTTGTAATGATTGACTATGCATGAAAGTTGTATAATATTATATTTGTTTGCCATATAATGACGAGGGAAGAAGTAAACATGACTTGTATTTTTTGAGGACTTCGTTTTTTCTCTCAAGATAGCTAGGGAGGTTTTTTAAACTTAGGGTGGACGCAAAACGAAAAAAAACCCATTTGGTATGGCCTTATTCAGTTAAATAACACAATAGTTATAATTCTTCCAATATTGGAGTTAGAGTAATGTAACTTGCAATGAACTTGTGTAAGGTTGCTGTTAGGTAAAGTTAACAATTTACGCCTTCGATGGTTTGCACGTTATTAAGAAAAAAAACTTAAAATATGTGGACGGACGGACGTTCCAACATTTGGGGTTTACGGGGCTTTTCCTTTGATCTTTGTGTGTTTTTTTTCCACATAAACCGACTGGATTTCCTTCTTTATTTAACTAAAACTATGGACGGAATGAACCTCATAAACCATTGGATGTTGGCCCGGACGGACGCACGCCCGCACGCACAAACGCACACACAAACGCACGCACAAACGCACGCACACACACAAACGCACGTTCTTACGGAATGAAGGTTATGTGACTTCGTTTGATGAAAAAGGTCACATAAAAGTAAAACAAAAGTCATATAAAAAGATTGATATCAAAGGATCCTTTGATGTGTGTGTGTCACCGTACTCACCCGCATGTAGTTGTGGGTGTGGAACAATAGGCTATATTTAGATTCTATTCATTCCGTTGCTTACTGGGTGCAAAATGTTGCTTATGGGGTTTTACAAACAAATGGATGAACAAAAGAAAACCCCATTATGTCAAGTCAGTGAGAACGTCCGTCCAACAATTTGTGGGCGCGGGCAGACGGACAGTGTGATAACTAATTTTTTGCGGGCTCTAAATATGGCAGTAATTATATTAAGTCAGACAGGGAAGGCAGCACTCAACCAGCCGAGCACAGAAAACATTAAAAACACACAAAGCACTGAAAACACGGCACCCTGTATATCGGGTGCAACTAAGCACAATATTTATAGTTGAAATGTTCCATTCATTCATTCATTCATTATTATAGCTAACATGACATAGACACCTTTAATTAAAAAAACATGATGGAATATCAAATCAACTTGAAGTATACATCGCAAGATAATGTTTATCAATCGTTTGAACGGAATTTGTGAAGTTCTTTTTTGGTTCCTGGGGGACTTTACATAGCGGGAAACTTTTATGTCTTTAATGTATGATGTTTAGTGCAACATAACACGTTTAAGTCACCAGTGGCATACCAAGGCGAGAGCCTCTCAGTCAATTTTTTTGTATGTATTTTCCACTTTATAGTTAAAATATAATAAAGAAAATTACAAAATATTTTTGTCTCTGCAACTTTTTGTGAAACTGTGTTCATTTTGTATGAGCACTTCTGCAGTTTCGATGTTCATAATAAGGCTGTTTCGTTTCTTTCAAAAAGGCATGTACATAATTGCTGTAAAGGTTGGCTTTGTGAGTTGTTCTTGTGATGGGTGACCGTCCTTTTGATTCGCTTTTTGTCTACTGGCTATTGCTCATGGAGATCTGTTTGACTGACTTAAGCGGAAAGAGCCAGTGGGATGCCGTGTTTTAGGGCAACAAAAATATGTACGTGAATTAGCATACCTATCTACTACATCAAAGAAATTAAAATACTTCCAACAATACACATATGCCTTTGTTATTATGTAATTTAAATGTGCATGCCTGAATGCTGTAAAATAGAAATACATGTCTTGGACTGTAAGGGTAGCTATTTTTTATCGTGATGTTTTGTTTTAATGGCCATGAATTATGGACCATGAGACTGAACGTCGTAAGATTTTTGCTAGTACATAATATATTACCATTCACATTTTGTTGATGTGAAATACGAATATTTATGAAGTCATAGCCAATGAGAAAAACAAAGGGAGAGGGATAGAGAGAGAAAAGATATGGAAAGAAATGACCGAAACTTTCGGGTTAGAAAAATGTCAGTAGGAAATTCAAAGCTGGGTTAAGTATGAAAGACAATATATTAAGTATATACGTACCGTCCCATTCCTCTTGGTCTTGTAATTCTATGGACTCTGAATTTAACACCTGGTCATTGACATCACACAACTCAGAACTGCATAAAATGCGGTAAAACAAGCCAATAAACTGCTTCTCATGTGTCAAAATTATGCCGAAGTATGCCGTCTCCTTGGTACTTACGGAACGTCCCAACCACAAAGGAAGCAAAAAAGCTACCAGCAAGAAACCAAGTCCTAACGATGAAACCCAAAACGCTGATCTAGTCACACAACCCATTGTTGAATATTTGCTACCGTTTCAGAATGAACACCTGTTTTCTGTTATCTTTGAATATTTGTCAAGTATTTCAATAACATGAAGTATCCAGTCTAACTTTAAGTTCCCTCATCCACGTTACGAAATGTTCGAAAAAAGAAAGGTATCACGGTAATATTTGAAATATTCGTCGCGCTTTAGAAGGTGTAATAAGTAGACCTACGTTAATGCTAAGTTTTGGTGAAATGAAATGGCTCATACCATTTTTCAAGCTATGTCATCCTTTGTTGCGCAGCGTAGATGATTAGTTGAGGATTAACGACTGAATCCTCAAAACTCTGACTTTTCACGATCAATTTGACTCACGGGTTGATTCAGTGAAGTGGATCCACTCCTTAAATCAGCCATAGAATGTATAACCACACCGGGATAGATAGTCAGTCAGTCATATCAGGTTGATCATCATTAACTTCAACTATAGTTTGGAATTTTTCAAGAATTATGGACCTAAGGAGTGAAGCTACTGCAGTTAGTAATCTATGGACAAAAACGTTGCACGAACTCTAATCAACATTGAGTTTTGATCCACCCACAATAGTTAAACCCTCAAGAAAAGAAAGTTGAGGTTTACATGCCTTTACCTTGTTTTGAACATTGCATATTAGCGCGACAAAAGCGTTTAAGATGGTCAAATGAATACGAATAAAAATGACAAATAAATGCATTTCCGATGTCCAGTTTTGTTGGAACTCGTGCATAATCGCTTTAATGCATATACTATAGTTGGACAAATATAAATTGGCCGGGCTAAATTTAGCATCAATAAATAAACACAACGATGTCCTTCACATCTAATTCACCGGTAAATTTTGTAGACATGATTATTGTGCAACATTTTTCCTATAGCGCCAGTGGCTCAATTGTAACGCCTCGGCCTATAGATGATCTACCATGAACGCTTATTTTGTACGCAGGTTCAAATCCCTGTTTTTTTATCTGTTATCTGTTATGTTTTTCATTTTCTCAACACTTTTAAATTACAAAGACTAGAAATGATAAAATGAAAAATAAACAGAACAAACAAATTAGTTTCCAAAAGAAAAGTCATGAGTAGGATTCGAACTCGGGCGGACTAAAACATAGCCTACGATTGTTGTTATTGGACCTTGTGCTTTACTGAGCTGTTTCCTCACTGATCATTTAGATGAAGTTATTACGTCTTATCAGTTTACTTCGGGAGTAAAAGGTAAACCAACAATGGTATTATCTATAGCCCGGTCAATTTATCTTTGGCCGATCGACAATCATAACAAGCGGTCTTTCGACCGTGAAGGGTTGATACTTTTCATTTTTGTTCATAAACAAGGCGAAGTTTATCTCCGGAGATAGCATACGATTGGATTTTATAAGGGATGTCATCCAAGAAAACTTTCTTATTATGAATTTGTTTTTTACTTATTATCACTCGTTTATAGACCATGGTTAAAACTACATGCTATCGCTTATACTTAGGTCACTTATCACCCGAACGCCGGACGATGTCCGTGTATGGCTGGATATTGTACAGACGCCTACCGATGAGTAGACATACAGCGCTCCGGCACCGCACAATGTCGTCCGGCATCCGACCCCATTTATTAGGCCAAAGTAGGCCGTCCGATAATCGATCGCATTTGTGACCTAGGTATTACTAGTATGCGGACTTCATGAAGAGGTATGGTATTCTTGTACATACGCGATGACTTTACATTACTTACTGAACTTTGACCCATCCTTTAATTGTCATCTTATAATGGTTGCTCTGGGAACACATCGTTAAATGGACATTGTATAGTGTCTGCACTGGGAACACATCGTTCAATGGACGTTGTATAGTGTTTGCTGTGGGAACACTTCGTTCAATGGACATTGTATAGTGTTTGCTCTGGGAACACTTCGTTCAATGGACATTGCATAGTGTTTGCACTGGGAACACATCGTTCAATGGACATTGTATACTGGTTGCTCTGGGAACACTTCGTTCAATGGACATTGTATAGTGTTTGCTCTGGGAACACTTCGTTCAATGGACGTTGTATATTGTTTGCTCTGGGAACACATCGTTCAATGGGCTGTGTATAGTGTTTGATTCAGGAAGACATCGTTCAATGAAACGTGTACAGTGTTTGCTCTGGGACACATGATAAACATCAGTTAGCTTCGCATTTAGACCTGCCTGACCCGAAATCAACCACCCTACGCGTTCAGAGGCAAACCGTCACCGGGATTATTTGTGGTTTGTTGGTTATACGGCGGGTGGAAATACACATTTTATATGCAAATGCATTATTTTCGTTGGCGTTTTTGCGACTTATAATATCAAATGATTAGGGACAAAATTACTTATGATAATGAGTTATCGTTTTATGATGACATTAAACAGGTGCAGTAAGAAATGTGTTTAATGTTGCATGTCGTATGATGTATTCACACCTTTAACTAATTTATGTTCAACTATCCATATCGCTGCATCAAGTGCACGAGTTATTGTTGTATAACAATATTAGGCCATTCCAAATTTTATTTTAGTTTAGCGTCAACTCCTTTTCGCAAAACCTATCTACCCTCCGGAAAAAACACAAACTCGGAAGAAAAAAACAACTTATTATGAAATATAAATGGTTTGAAATGTATAATACAGTTCTGTTTTTAAGGTTAAATTTCAAATTGTTAATTTTAGACTACAACACATTTGAACAATAAAGTGCCAATTAAATCACTGAACTGTCAAGAAAAGACTGAGCGAAATGTAGATATTCGGCTTGTGATTTGCGCATGCAATTTCATTTTATAAGCAATAACTATAGTGAAAAAATGTTGTTTTTCTTTTATGTACACAAAACCTACCAGCCCGCGGATGGCCTTTTAAAATATATATTTATCAGTGATAAATATGCAAACTATATGCATGTACTAAATACGGTACACGCACCGACAATTCTAACCCATACCGAAATTGTGGCAGCGAGAAGCCAACCACACAAGAGCAATGTGGTTAAGATAATCAGTAATAATAAACTCATGCTCAAACAACTTACAGCGAGCATTGTAATACTCTACGATTTTAATAACTAGAAATTCAATGTTCAAACAAAAGATATAGGCGAGTCATTAAAGCTGAAAAAAAAAGGATCAACCTCAAACTAAGTTTTTTTTTACAGTTTCATCATCTTTTAAACGCTCTAGAAAAAAGTCCTACGAAAAACTCAGCAGTTAGAAAAAAAATCATATGTTTAAGGCCACTTCTGATAGCAAGGTTAGCATCACCTTAAATTCATAGTATATATATCCTTATTGACTCCATTTTCTGAAGATATACAATGAAATAAATTCATGTGGTAATATAAAGATAAATTGTTTTCATTACATGCACATTTTAAAGAATTACAATGACATACACCGCACAGCCGCACCACCCACACACTCAAAGCCACATAATACACCCGTTGTAGCTGCATTAGCACATATGTACATACATAATTATATACAGGATCACATAAATGAAGATAACTCGCATACATCAGCATACACTCTTAAGTCACACACACACACACATGGCCACAGTTAATTATTCGTATACAGTCATATAGTACATCAATTCGTTAGTCCGGTTTAAGCATTAAACAAAGTGTTCACAAATTCAGCACATTTTATGAGGAAGTCTGCATATTGCTCATAAGAGATAAATGATTACAGATCGTAACCAATGTCACCGAGA
The DNA here is from genome assembly GCA_947247005.1 of Spisula solida. Classification (NCBI taxonomy): domain Eukaryota; kingdom Metazoa; phylum Mollusca; class Bivalvia; order Venerida; family Mactridae; genus Spisula; species Spisula solida. Next base: position 34,327,590 of record OX365944.1, on the reverse strand, counting down.
AGGTAATTGATAAGTACTCGTACATTAGTATTAACGTTCGTAAGTAGCAAACTCAAGTTCTCGTTCATTCTACAATGACGGATTCACACGAGAACAGAGTAAAGTTTCGGAGACACAAATGACATTGTGTTGGCTCTGTCATCGGAACAGCACAACACCATTTGGCCAATATCTTCATTAGTGACAGACAACTTGGTCGAAAGTTCGCAACGGTGAGTACTTGCTTAACATTTCACGTACATCGGTAAGTGTTTACGTGTACTTAACTACATGTAAATGGCACCTAAGAGCTGCGACCAACGACTTACGAGATGCGACCTTTGTGCTGCGACCAACGAGTGAACATCTACGTGCTGCGACCAACGGGCTAAGAGCTGCGACCAACGACCTTCGAGCTGCGACTAACGACCTACGATCTGCGACCTAACGACTAAACATCTACGAGCTAAGAGCTGCGACCAACGACATAAGAGCTACAACCAGCGGCCTACGAGATGCGGCTTACGTTTACTACGAGCTAAGAGCTGCGACCTACCAGCTGCGACCACCTACCAACGAAGAACGAGCTGCGACTAACGACCTACGTACTGCGACCAACGTGCTACGAGTAACGAGCCAAGATATTGTATTCATTTCAAATAAAAATGAGTACACATCTGACCGTCGATGTACGACCTACGTGCCAACTTCACAGACCTTGCTTCTAAATCGTTTCTTTCAAAATTGAATATATACTGTATCCATTAAGTGTTTTTACGCGTGTGTGGTCGTCTTAACGACTCCCAAAATGATTCACCTAGACATCGATGAAACTGGTTCAAACCCATCCCATAGCTCATCAATTAACATCGGCTGTTCCTCGCAAAGAAATTAAGGCTCAGTGGGAAACTTTCGTTCCCAACGCATCCAGAGCCTTATTAATTTCCATCGGGAGGCTTATTCATTTCAATCCGCAGTATAGTATTCAAAAATTAATTTGAATTATAAACCAACCATAAAAGTAATGCAAATAGTATGTTCCTTGTTATTTCCCTTTACTTGCAAAGTCTGCTTTATAATTATCGTAGTCTAAGTGTGAGGTTTGGTGCACTGTTAAACATTTAAGCCCTTTAGTCAACCTTCCTCTATGTATGTATTGTCCACTTTATAGTAAAAATACAACACTATTTCGCCATTGTGCCTTTTTGTTAAACTTTGTTCATTTTGTATGTGTCATTCTGCAATTTCTTTGTCCAGCACAATGCTGCTTCTCATCTTTCAATATGTGTTGTAGATTGTCGTTGTGGTGTGTAATGTCAATTGTTATTTTCTCGTTACTTGGCTCTCGTTCCGTTTTAGTTTGACTGATTGAGGCGGCAGATTTTCGGGACGGGATACCGTGTTTTCAGTTGGGCAGTGAGCTTTGTGTGTTTTAATGTTTTCTGTGCTCGACTGGTTAAGTTGAGTGCTGCCTTCCCTGGCTGACTTAATATAATCTTTTTATATTGGAACAGAGTTCATTATTATTTCATTCAAACACGTTACAAGATGGAACAGTTCATTATTATATCAAATAAATCTTATTTTTTCCATTTTTTTTCGTTCAAATTTGATTGAATTAAAGTTGCCGAAAGAAAAAGGGCAAACTGCAACATATTGTCAATAAAACTATGCACATATAGGTTTTTATTTGCGTGTTATGTATTTAATATATCGTGACGCCCCATATTTAAAGTTCATTTGTCCATTGTGTCCAGTGACATTATTACATCAATTAAATATATGTTTCGCATCGTGTAGAGTTACATGGCAGGAACCATTAGATACTCACTATTTGACGGACGGACACTTACCGAAACTTCTAACGTCCTCTATTCAGGATATCTCAGTACCTTGAACGCATTGTCTTGCTTGTCGCATTTGTCGCAACACATGTTGACTGCAAATTTCGAAACGATCGGGGGGGGGGGGGTGGCAATCGAAAAATGGAAAGTTACATAAAGCAAATTTTCACAAAACACAAGTTCGGTAATTTCTAATTTACCATGTAAAAATAGGCAAAATAGCAGAATCATATGAAAAATAGACAAGGCAAAGGGAAGGCAGCATTCAACTTAAACACACATTGCCATATCAAATATTGGTGGAATTGTCAAATTGATAAAAAAAAATGTACTCTTTATCTATGAAACAATGTGGTTGAAACATGGATGACAAAAAGAAAAGGGTGCTATTTGCATATCGCACGAAGTTCACGAATAGGCGTGGTCTATTTGCGCATGTGCAGTTGCTTCCTTTTACTTCTTGGTGAAGACGCATTAATTCGAAAAATAGAACGTTCTTCATGGATTAGACGACGAAAATCGAGACCGCTGATTAGTCGAAAAAGTCGTGCAAACACTAAAGAGCATTTTGTGATAACTTGAAAATGAATATATGACTTTGTTGGTTATATGATTGATGTTATGATTTGATTAAAACAATGAAAACTGATTTAGTATTTGTTTAACATTTCAACTCTTCATAACTTTGAAAACACTTGTCCAACATAAATAAGTTGAACAAATGTTTCATCCCGATATCTTGAAAAAATAAATATCTGTGACAATTAGACGGAAAATTTGAGTTTTGTCGGGTCCGCAAGCGCGCGAATATTCTCCTATTTAATTCAAGAAAAAAACGCTCTATTTCACGAACTTAAAATTGTCATAACTTTTTTATTTTTCAAGATATTAAAAAACCAGTTCCATTATTGTATAGTCTATGGCTCGAAGATGCAACTGAACAATCAACCGTACAACATACTTGAACAATCAGCAGTGGTTGCTAAATTTCATTTAAACTGTACTTTGTGATATTGCACACATACTCAAGCAGTGTACAGTTACTAGTAACCGTTTATTTTTTTATCATCCATCGAATATGCATGATAATAAGTATACATATCGTGACATGTATTGCGGTTACTAGTATAACAAATGCATAATTGTTAGATTCCTCACACATGATCAACGAATTCTGAATGATACCATGGAAGCATTTAAATGTTCCTGATGATACCTACCTTATGAACAAAATTTCATAATGACAGAGATATGCCCATAAAAAAGATCCTGGTATGCATCATATACAAAATGTCAAAAATACCAAAGTGTAACTGAACGCACAAAACCCCTCCAGCAAATGATATACATTAATTTATACACTCCGACAACCCGCTGAGTTAGCATAGCGCGATTACGCAATCGAGATAAGATCGATCAGATCAAAACCGGTATAACACCAGTCAAGGGAAGGTAACTGTGGTCGACATGAAAACACATTCAATACAAATGGGACAAATAGTTGGATATGCTCCAGGTCCGTCAACAATAATAATTTTCTTCAATAATCTAAGTCATCATGAAAGTGATCATATCTCATTATTGATTTCACCGAGACCGCTTCCATGCATGACTAGCATTCTTATCACCTCTGACTTTACGCATTGCAATAGACCGGAGACAAACGGAAATGGCCGAGCTTTGACGATTGACAGGACTATCTGTTTCGTGGTGCAGGTTATAGTCTAGTTCCCTTATACAACTGGGGCGCGTTCGTAACGCTGCTCCGCACATCCCGGACAGTGGAACACACTTACGAACAAACCGGAACACTGTTCGGAACATGTTCTTTCTGTGCCCGCCACAGAAGTGGCGCAGCCAGAACAGTCACGTGATTTCAACAACAACAATGGTCGCTTGTGTCATAAAATAGAATATAATACATTTATTTTTCAATTATGGACCATTGCGGGCAAACAGTCGCACTTATATATATCCACATGCATATTTATTCCTCCATTATTATGGCTGCAACTACAGTTTTGGTCATCTTAAACATTTTACTTTCTGTTCCGTTTTGTTCGTAAGGTGTTTGGAGTAGAACATTCGGCACACTGTGCAGGACAGTTCCGTTTTGTTCGTAAGTTGTTCGGAGTAGAACATCCCGCACAGTGTGCGGAACAGACGTTCCGAACATACCCCTGGACATGTATCATACACATTGTGGGGAACCCACGTGACCAGATGCTAATGTTCGGAGCCAATTTTGGCAACAAACCGCCTCGATTCAGGTAACATTTTTGCTTGTTACTTTCTTAATCATCGACACTCTTACCTAAGTGACAATATTGTGTACTTTTTTGTTATTTGGGCAACGGCGCATTTCGTATACCGCAATATGCTATGCTACGGTTCGGAGCAAATCACTAAAACATGTCCTAAATAATTTACAGCTTCATAAGAAGGTAAATTTAAAAGCGATAATGTGGGTCGCACAATTTAAGACCGGCAAGCAAAATATTTCTGATTAATATGAGCAACAGGCAAAATGAGACGACATAAACACAAATGCTACAGTTCGGAGCTGAAATAAAAATGCTACAGTCCGGAGCTATTTTCAGAAAATGCTACGGTTCGGAGCTATACATATATATATATATATAAGTTTCAAAGTATAACATATGTAGGAAAAGGAGCAAGGCTCTACGCAGTCTGACAGGTGACGGGTGTTATGTAGCGTATAATATGCTGTTATATCATGGTATGGGAATGAATGAGGAGGAATATAACATGGCAGCCGAACACATTTTAACAGAACCATGTACACACAACGACACATCTCCAAGCTTCCTTAACACGACCGGATGTTCATCCGAGCAAGTAGCACGGCCTACATTCAATCTTAGTTTGAACTTGTGTCAGACAATGACACAACATTAATAGAACAACAAAACCTTGCGTCAACTCGTGATCAGCTATAAGCAAAACACTATTATTTGGACAAAACGTTTTCTAACATCTCTGATCCAGAGTCGACTGTTAAATCATCGTTTTACACGAAAGTGCCCAGTGCCAGCACAGAGGGGTCCGATATGCATATACACCATGATGTACATGTTAAACGTTATACATATTTTCAGAAACATTGAATTGATTATAATTATATTTGAAGTATTTTACCAAGACAACTAGCACTGTTCGTTTTAAACAGGCTGTGTTTTATTTTTGCAAATGATGTTGATGAAAGTGTGCTCCATCAGAATATTAAGAAAAATTATAGATCACCGTGCTTCCCTTTCCAAAGAAAATGGCATGAAAATGACCCAAATAGTACTGTAGAGGCCATTAAAAAAAATCTGGTCCAAGGATTATTTTATGTTTTCAAATGATGTTGATGAAAGGGTACTCTATTAGAATATTAAGAAAAAAACATAGGTCACCGTGCATCTTTGTACAAGCATCCCAATGGTGTGAATATGCCCATGTTTGGACAATCTATTCCGAAACATGTGACTCGTCTGTTGTGCTTTTCTTTCCATTATAGTGCGCCCAGGATAATGTTATATTTACAAATATAAATCTGGTTGGTCAACTGCTGCACAATTAGTTTTTACAAATTACTAAAGTAAACAGATAAGGTCAGTATTTTACTTAAACATCACTGATAAATCGTACACATCTGTTTAATCCACCTTTGTGGAATGTACCAAATTATCCCGCCTTTCATTATCCTAGGCGCACTATAACAACTTTACAAATGATTAGACGCCTCTGGAACATGGAATTTACAATAATAGAAAAAAAACGAGAATAAAAACGTTGCGTGTCTAGATGTAGATCTACTGAGCATAGTTCAAACTCCAAGAAACACGTTGTTTGTGTGCCTCTACATTTGTCACCACATGACAAAATGGTGCGGAAGATGCCTACACGAATACATTTTATAACGGGTGTCCGGCATCGACATGTGTGTGTTATTATTTTTGTATTCCGCGAAACTGTTAAAAAATTGATAGTATTGATATTCAAAAAGGCATATAACACCTAGTCTTAGCTCTGAGCCGTAGCATTTTCTGAAAATAGCTCAGAACCGTAGCATTTTCTGAAAATAGCTCCGGACTGTAGCATTTTCATTTCAGCTCCGAACTGTAGCATTTTGGTTTATGTCCTCTCATTTTGCCTGTTGCTCATATTTATCAGAAATATTTTGATTGTTGGTCTTAAAATTTGCCACCCACATTATCGCTATTGAATTGAAACTTTTAATGTAGCTGTAATTCATTAAGGACATGTTTTAGTGAATTGCTCCGAACCGTAGCATAGCATATTGTTGTATAGGAAATGCGCCGTTGCCCAAAGAACAAAAAGGTACACAATATTGTCACTTAGGTAAGAGTGTCGATGATTTGCTTTTGACAGGAGACGGTGCTCGTCTATATTTCATCCAGATCGGTCAATTATTAAGAAAGTTACAAGCAAATATGTTACCTGAATCGAGGCGGTTTGTTGGCAAATTTGGCTCCGAACATTAGCATCTGGTCACGTGGGTTCCCCACAGTGATACATACAGTGAAACCACTCCCGGACAAACCTCACTTGAGAAAAATGTAAAGTTAGTGATAGTTTAAGTGTTGTTTTAGTGCTCAAGCACTGTTAAAACGCGTACTTTCAGCTATCATTTGCGTACCACGGGTATAATTTTATGTCTCACTAGCAAAATCACACAACATCATATGTAATTATAACAACCATTCCTCACACTTCATGAGTTTTATTATCTGATATTCGAACATGAATTATGAAATGTATATCCACCATAATGTAATTTGGCAGTGTTTTACCTGTCAATATTTATATAATTAATGATAACAATTATTAAATATTAAGTAGTCTTCACCTTTCTAGAGACTGGGGATGACTACTCACCATGAAACTATTATATATGATCGTATAACCTATACGTTTTGACAGGTCAATAGCACTCTACAATAAAATTATGTTATTAAGTTTGACATAATGAAACAGTTAATGGTTTTATGGCATGGCTCGATACACATGATCGCGAATAGGTCAACCACAACCGACAATATACATGTACAGGGTGTCCAAAAAGAAAGTATACAGTTTGAGTGTATATTTATAAATTCTTTTCATTCTGCTATCGTAAAGAAAATTTACACATGTTTAGACAAAAGATGTAAGCTTTTTCTGGGACCAGTTTTAAGATTATAACTTGGATCATTTTTAGAAAAATGTAAATTTACTGAAATTACCTTATTTTGCCCGTGACGTCTATTCAGTAATTTATGACGTTCTCAAGATGACCACCCTTCTTACGTTTTCCTTCTTGCACTTCTTTCAATCTATTGATAACATTTGCACATGTGTCTAAACTGATCTTAATACTGTTACTTAACTTTTAGACTGTAGGCTGCTAAAACTATGTAGTTCAGCAGTTTTACTGTTGTTACTAGGTCATTCAGCGTGGGCTTTCTGCCTTTTGTTTGCTGAATCTTTTTTATTCAGTTTTTAACAATGAGACTAGGGGCGTTTAATTTTCTTGGTCGGTAGTGTGTTGGGCACTTCTTCGTTTTAAGATTTCTTACAGCTAAAGCGGGGCAATATAGTCCTTTTGCTGTGGAAACTGGGTCATTCAGCTTGTTAGTAGGTCATCCCACTATACGGGCCTTTCAACGTTTTAATACTGTTATTTAACTTTGAGACTAAAGGCTGCTATAACTATGTAGTTCAGCAGTTTTACTGTTGTTACTAGGTCATTCAGCGTAGGCATTCCGCCTTTTGGTTGCTGTATCTTTTCTACTGGGTCATTCAGCTAGTTATAATTTATTATACTTTTCGACAGCTTGGACTTGGGCGGATCTGCGCTTGTTTAGTTGGGCATTGTGCTTTGTGTGTTTTTAATGTTTTCTGTGCTCGGCTGGTTAAGTTGAGTGCTGCCTTCCCTGTCTGACTTAATATACTCTTTTTACGCATATAGACGTGTATGTTGACTTTTTGCTGTACGCTAGCGATTTTACATAGCCCCACAAGAAGAATTCGCAATGATTTTGATCCGGGCTGTGGGCAGGCCATGTCACACCACAGTGGTATTTCCTGGAAATTACTTTGGATCTAACTGTTTAAAGGAATTCATCCAACCCCTTATGTACAATGTGTGGCCCTGGCACATCTTGCATGAGCTATGTATCATTCAAAACAATAAACCGCCTGCTGTGTTTAGGTATGAGCTGGTTTTAACAAAGACAAGTAACGGGTTGAGTTTATTTTTTCTATTGTGCTATCTGAATCGCTAGTGTACAATATAAAGCCAACGGATACATCTATGCTGCTGAGGAACAGCAAAATAGAAGGTTAGAAGATCAGGTAAGACACATGTACAAATGTAATTGATAGTTTCAAAGAACGAGTGCAAGAAGGGAAATGTCAGAAGGTGACATGCATCGTGAAAATGTCGTTAGTTACTACAAAATGACGTCACGGACAAAATAAGGTAATTTTAGAACATTGACATTTTTCTAAAAAAATATCCGGGAAATAATCTTAAAATTGGTCACAAAAAAACTTACATCTATTGTCTATACGTGTGCAAATTTTCGTTGTGATAGTAGAATGAAGAGGTTTGATAGGTAATCACTGAAACTGTATACTTTCTTTTTGGACACCCTGTACGAGAGGTGACCCAATTATAGCGGACTATACGTTGGGCGAAGCCCAACGGATAAGATCCGGTTTATGGTAATACCTGTGCACGTGGTTTGGTCCGAGTTTGAATTCACTAATGGGTCTAAAAATTTGTGTTAAAATCCCGCACTGAAGCAAAGATACTAGAAAATGGCTGCCAATAGAATAACAAAAAAAAATAAAATGCGATATTCGGCAGCTCATAAATTTTCTTTTATTTTTTAATGATGTTTAAAAATATTCCAAAAACTAGCGTAGGCCCCTGTCTAGAAAAGAAAAGATAATAATTATCAGTCTTCCATGGTTGCACAGCAACCAATCTTTTATATGGGGAGGGCTATTTCCTAAATGTTTGGACCCAAAAATGGCAGCCATTATTTTGCCCGCTTCGGAAGGAAATTTTAACATTTTCAGTGCATAAACGATGCTACAAACTGTTATGAGACACATGATTACTCTGAGATAACGAAGTAAGTCGAGCAAGAATCGTTCATATGCGCGAAATATCAACCAATCTTAAGAAAATCTAATAAAAAAGACACATGTTTCGGTTATTTCCCATCGCAAAGTTTGCAATACAATAAATTAAAGTCCGTTTCGGGTATTTACGTATCTGGACCGGACGGTGATAATCCACATCGTAGTTGTAGGTTATTGTTAAGAAAGTAAAACAAATGCATTTTCGTAATTCCTCGCCGAGATGTAATAAAAAAAAACTCCAAAATCGTCAAAAAATATTCGCGGGATAAAGGTCGCGAAAACTAATTACATGTTGTTGTTGTCGTTATTAGATACAATAAAACCCGTAATTTTCCGTCTAAAACTCTTTTATGTTGTGACGATTTGCAGGGTGTATTTAACAAAAAAGGTGATTAAGATTAAAGATGTTTGATATTTAATCGTAATATGATTAATTGAAATTAAAAAAAAAGCCTTTTCTTTTGAACAAAAGTACTATTAGTCCGGTCTATAAATGGGATATTTAGGTAAGACCCGGCATTGGACTGTATAGTAAATATTTTTTGGTATTCTGTTAGGGAATATGTTGTTATTGAAGAATCTGAATGATGCCCAGCTGGTATCATTGAGCATTTTGAGAAATTCAAGATGGCGTCCAAGATGGCCGCTAAAATTAGAAAAAATGACTTTGGTACTAGGAATAAGTTACAAATTGCTTTTTTTGCGGTTTGATTGTATTTTAGATGTTAAAACATAATAATTGATATAAATTTATCATTAATTATTGATTTAGTGAATCTTAGATGGCACACATGTCAGCTTGAATCCAAATCATGGCTATAATGACCTCCATAATTGCCAAATTGTACTAAAATTCAATTGTTTTAATTATATGTGTACCAGTAGTGTTATATATGATAAATACTCAAAGAAAACTTCAATTCAAAACAGTTGACCCATAAGCTGATTCAAAATGGTGTTAAAGATGGCCGCCATAATAAAAACAATATGTTAGTGGATCATTAAGAAGTTACATATTGATATTTTGCTAATTGATTGTAGTGTAAGTGTCTCAAACATAATTACTTCTGTAATACACTGCATTAATGTATCATTATTTATTGATTAAGCCAATTTAATATGGCAACCATGACGGCTGAAATCAAAATGGCGGCAAAAATGGCTGCCACATATGTCAAACTGAAAATTAGCATTTAATAGCATGTAACGTAATAGAAATTGTTAATTTTTAATATAAGTACTGCTATAGGTAATAAATGATCTAATAAAACTACAATTGAAAACACTTTATGTTTAGCTTATTCAAATTGGCTTCCAAGATTGATGTCAAACATGAAAGTTTAAACCAAGCTAATTATATATCTTAGACCACTGGTCGGTTGGTATACTAGTATATGGTATTGTAAATACTAGTATAAGTATATATGTTTTATTTATACATTTGTTTATTTTACAAACAACACTTTATATACATTTGCACTTGATTTTATCCACTTCTCCTGTAGTTTGGAAATAGGCATTGTTAACAGCTTTTAATCGTTTTCGGACCTGGGTCGCAATTTTTGCTACACAAAACTAAAGCTGCGACAAGAAATATTTTTCAAGTAATATCTGGTAGGATTATCTGGTCTTTTGGTTGAATTCCAATTATAGGTGAATGATGTTAGACTGTTCTCACAATGTAGATGCCGTATCACTTCCATGTTAGTCGTTTTATGGTTGGGGTTGTGTGTTCATGCTTCGTCCTGTGCCAACACTGACGCCATTTTCGTTTGTGTATGGTGTTGGCGGTGGACTTCCGCTTCATCCCCTGTTAAGGCGTACAGTTTTTAATTATGACTTGGTCGTATATTTTCCCAATTCTACATGGCCATTTTGATTGAGGAATGCATGCAGAGCCATCATCTGTCTACGTGGAGTCTTCACTATCTGCTCAGTAAGATACCAGGTCTTTAAAATATACAGCTATTTTGTCTTGGCCTTGAGATAAATAGCTTGATGTCTGATTCGATCAAATTGTGGCTGGTGTTCCACTGTGGTTTAAATGTATTAAAAGCATTGCAAGCTTTACCTATCATAATCTTCAAATTTAAATCCTCCCCTGTCCGTTCCAACACGTCTCAAGAAGATGAAGGTCTCATTATCAATGTTCTGATGCTCCACAAGGCATCTTGCATGATTAGAGCTTAGCGCATAATGTTGCATCGCAAACCGTTTTGTCTTCTTGACAATGACCAAAGTCTTTGGTTTTGTTGTCAAGACAATGTACATTGTTTAGCACGAGACAAAGTTGTGGGAGATGCTAGCAACCTACATACATGTATACATAGATATACTAGTCAACAGTACACATTAAAAGTCTGTGTGAGACACTAGGCCGATATATTTCAAATATCTGACTCAATTTAGTGATGTTATTATCGGTCACATACATATTAACCTTACAAGTGACAACTAGGTTGTATTCCTCTCCAATCCTGGAAGTTACCGAAACCACCTTGACCAAGCGGCATTCCTTTCACTATGCAAGAATCCATATGTCTTCCACTTATCACTCAACAACTTATTATAAGTATGCTAAGGTTGGGGTATGAGCTTTCAACGCTTGATCTTGGTTAATTGCGGAGGCTTTCCTTGCAATCAGCCTAATAATGGGTCGCTAAGTAGCATCACTTCTGGTAGGATCAATATATAGTTCATATTCTCTCCTTCTGACAAGATCTTTTATGACAAGTGTCATCATGTCATCCTTAACCTATTCTTTTAGTAATCAATTTGCCACAACCCTCATGTTCATTCAGGCGCTTTCTTTACCTTCTTCCCATAGTTCTCTATATTATACTTGGTATTTTAGATATCTGGTCCTTGTTTGCAAGTGAGTCTATCTGATATTTATCATCTCGCCAGTAAGCCAAGTTTTGTACATCCTCTTCTTGTATCCCGAATGATCTTTAGAAATAATTTTATTATTACATTCTATATCTGGCGTGTTGATGTTGTGCCAAGCTTAAAGATAACCCAAGAATGGTCGTTTCTTACTCTAGCAAGTAATTTTATAACTGTCAAATATGTAATCCACAATAGATATAAAGTCGTTATTATTAGTATTCCATGTATTACTTTTACCAGGTCTGTCCTTGTCTGGTCTGGTCATATGTTTGCCTGTTAATAAACTATTGTGTCATGCAGAGGTATTCCCCATCCTCTGGAGATCGCTACATAATATTTGGTTTAAAGCGACCATATCTGATGACCTCCATGGGTGTTGGAATCTTTTTCATTCAATAACTTAACACATGAGCATCACATGGCAGCATAGAATATACCGTTTTTTTCGCCTAGACTTTCGTTATCAATGATCATTTCTTGACTTGTGATGGCATTTATATCACCAATGAAAGTGATAAACTCTTTTTTTGTTTTTTTTGTACAAATACGAGTTATTGCCTTTTAACTATCTGGATTCGACTGGGCATTAATTATTACACAACCGTGACTCACTGGAATTTGGACAAAACCAATGTTTTGATAGGGACATAATACACCTGATTGGTTGAACTTTTAATGCTACCTAACAAGTGCACGGGGTCCCGTATTAAACAGCATGTACATTGATTTTTGTAAAATCGATCAATATAAATTAGTTTATTTGGAATGAATACTTTAATAAATTTACCAACCGACCAATGACAATGACTGTATGGTTAACCACTTCGTTCACGTTTGGAAGCCATCTTGGATGCCATGTGGAATCAGTTATTGGGTCAATTGCGTTTAATTTAAGTTTCAATTAGAGTATTTGTGTAACATATTGCAGTACTGATAATATTATAATTAGCAATTTTGATTACACTTCATGGTTTTTAATAAAATATGCCAATTCGTCAATTATGACGGCCATTGTAGCCGCCATTTTGATTTCAGCCTTCATGGATGTTATCGCAAATAGACTCAAACAATAAAACATGATATAAACAAATACGTCAAATACATCTTAAGAACTGTCATTCAGCACAAATAGCAATTTGTAACTTTCATCGGTATATGTTTACTGGTTTTGGTCGCCATCTTGGGTGCAATTTTGAATCAGCTAATGAGTCAATAGTTTCGAAATGAAAGAAAGTTTAATTTTGAATAATAATTACATATTACAGTACTGATATAAAAGAATAGGATTAAAATAGATGATTTTTGATACAATTTACCAAGTTGGGCAATTATTGCGGCCAACGTAGCCGCCATTTTGATTTTAGCTGTCCCGGATGCCATCTTATATTAACTGAATCAATGAATAATGATAAATATATATTAATTATTATGATTAAAACATCTGATGAGTAAAAATAGCAATTTGTAACTTATGTCATGCACCCATGGCATTTTTCTAATTTTAGCGGCCATCTTGGACGCCATCTTGAATTTTTCAAAATGCTCAAAGGTGCCAGCTGGGCTTCATTCAGATTCTTCAATAACAACATATTCCCTAACAGAATACCAAAAAATATTTACTATACAGTCCAATGCCGGGTCTTTTTCATAATTGACCGGACTATATCTGGTATGCTCATGCAACCCATTAAAAAAAAGGTAAAATATCAAATAAGGCCTATTTGAAATCAGTTGTTATCTGTGTTTATATCTAATTATTCATTTTTAAATTAGTTACCCCTGAATTAAGTAGACCTAGAATTAAACAAATTGAAAAACGTGTATTATCCACAGACAGATATATTTTCATTTTGATCGGGCTCACAAATGTTCATTCGGACTGACAAACGATAGCAGGTTTGTATCGTCTTTCGTTACTTTGTACCCAATATTTCGTATCAAACCGCTATCGAGCGCTTTGTTGTGCAACGAACCACTTCGATAGATTGCATAGACGTAGGAAAGCGCTCGGTAGCGCCTTTTGGATACGGCTTGCTCCAGATTCGTAACTTCGTAACCAAACAATTTTTGTGAAGTTATGCATCACCAAAAAATCCAGTACTAGATGAGCATGTTACGAATAATGTAGGACAACTGACATAGTCCGCTAAAAATATGCTGTGCATTAGTTCATATTATTTGAACACCGTTGAACATCCGATATTGTCATGCTGACACGCTAAAATCGAAATGTCTCTATACAGTCATGTATATTAATGTGTCGACTAACATATGCACACACTGTTTTTTATTGTTGCAATTTAGTTTCACCCTAAATCAACAATTTTGTAGGGGCATCGAATTGAGTTTTTTTAAGACAGAAAATCCCAATTGATGGTGTAAACATTGATCGAGTGTAATCAATGCTGCTTTATCGATAAGGTTCCAAAGTTTATGAGACTTCGGCTTTCACTATTTTGGTGTATTATACTTGGAATTCGTGTTCTGAAAGGTATCGAAGGCAATATGTTATGTTACTGTAAATATCTCAATGATAAAGCATTATCCTAACAGAGGGGACAAATGTATTGAAATTACCGTTCCGTTGTAGCATGTACGGGGGTTAAAGACGATCGTCTTCCTTTGGATTTTTTTGTCAAAATCGCTGGTGAACACCGACCGTTTTCGAGAGCTTGGCATTCGCAATTTTAAAAATTACTTGATTAATAGTTTTGAAGGATACTCTTACCTTCATTGCAATCCCTATTTTAGTTATTGGATTTATCCTAGTTATCATATAACCAATGGGTACGATTTTTGAAGGAATCGTCACTTTTTGGCATTTTTTAATATTATGTGTCATTGCACATATTTATGCAACAGAACGTAAAGCACCCTTCTAGGAACGAAAATTACTGAACGTCTTCACAGAACGGTATATCCATGATGTATTAACACCTTCTTGGTGCTGATTAAGGAGCATTCGGCCTTCAAAAAGTCAAACACCACTTCCTCTACAAAATTGCTGATTTCGACTGGAATCATATTGCAAACAAACCAATCAGTGAGTACACAAGTTATCTTACGCATTATTTTACGCGGTTCAAAATAGTTATTTCATTTATATTGGGTTAACGTGAAAATATCGGATATTCAACGGTGTTGAAGTATAAGTGGGACCATCTCTCGTATAATTATACTTTATATAGGTAAATATCTAGGTTAGGGAGTTTATATTTATTAGTCCCCTACCGGTTTTCAAACGGAGGGGACTATAGGTTTGCCCTCCGTCCGTCCGCCTGTCAAAAATATGGATCCTGCCATAACTCAAACAATTTCCAAACTAGGGTTATGAAACTTGGTATGTGGATATGATCAATACGGGGATAATGCATGTCAACAAATATTTTGATTCTGACAAAAAATGTGGTTGCTATGGAGACAGAAAGAGTGAAAACATGTCCAAAATCTAGACCCTGCAATAATTCAAACATTTTACTAGCTATGTTTATGATACTTGGTATTGATAATTATATACAAACTTGGTTATTTCCCTTCCACTATTTAACACTACAAACATAAAAGTGTTGCATAGATTAACGGTAACAATGCATTATCTGCGGGAACCCGCCAAATGCAAAACTTTTCGTAGGTATTTCGTGAATGTATTTATGTAATGCCAAAATGCTCACTATCCGTTTGTAACCTAGCTTACTATAACGTTAAAAATAATTATACAATAACGTTTTTGGACATACATTGTGTTTACAGTGCATAGTAGAATAATTAAAACCAAAAATATTTATTTTATTTAAAATACATAATTAAGAATATAAATATATAATAACAAAATTGCTATCATCTTGGTCTTAAATCCGTGTTAAGAACGAGGACTTATCTAGACGAGATACAGTATTTAACATTAATTTATGGTAAAGTACATTACCATTGCAATTGCATTCAAAATGAGGTGTGTTGGTGTACCTGTATTCTATTTGTCGTAAAATGTACTTTGCGAACATTAAATGCGATAATACGTACGTGCACACAGATTACACTAATATGCTGGAAATACCAGTTACTTCAATCGTGTTCATTTGCTTTTAAGAGGGAAGAGTCTAATCTATAATGAGATTTTGTAATTTTCTTTCAAAAGCGTTCTCTTTTTGTCTTCAAATTTAAGTTGTTGGATAAAATACGAATTGTATTATGGTGTACTACATTTACTCATGAGGTGAGACAAAAATAAATATCATAAAAGCAAATTTATTAAAGCATGACAGCGATTTAATTGCGAAAACAAAGTCAACATGGCATAAAGAGTCAAAATTGTTGTTGGAGACATAGTATTAGGAACAAACTCTTACAAAGAACTAATTATGAAACATATTCATGTGCAACCCGAAAGTAAAAAAATAGCAATGTTTCTTGAATATCTTTTAAAATACACATTTTTCGGTCACAAACTAAATAAGAGGCAATAAAGTTATATATGTAGTTATGATGTAAGCATTGTATACATTTTGGCCCGTGACATTTTCCAATATGTCTGTTTAAGAACGAGTACTGAACGGCACACACATTCTTTGAAACAAACTATTCTAAAAGGGTAGCCCTTTTTCACGAGTTGTTGGTGTTATGTTACAGTGATATTATACATACGTACAATACAAAGAGTCTGCCTGCTTAAGCCCTTTTATTTTCTTAAATATTCTGAATTATTGTTTACCACCCTATCCCACGTTTGTTCTCACTCTATACCCTAAAAGCAACATAGCACTTGGACGTACGTATCTTAAATGTATACCGCGTCATCGGTACATTATCTTGTGTATACATTCTGCTTCACCACAATATCACAGGCCTATGAAATTATATCACAATATATATATACACTAGTCGAATGTTCTAAGTACACACTTTGTAATTTTCATTTAACAGGAAAAGTATTAGACCTATCAGTAAATCGAATATACCATTGGAATCAGGAAACTATTGTCTATCAAGTTGAGTTAATCACCATTCTGAAATATAATAACAACATACTAGAAAATGACCATTTAGTTCACTGCTTAAAACAACAAAGTCGCACATCAATATTATGTATGACCACCGTCTGCCCTGATGATAGCCTGACATCCTCTGAGGCATTAAATTGATAATGATGTGTACCAATTGCTGCTGGAGTGCATTCCATTATAGTAAAGGGTTCGTTGTGAGTTCCTGTACGTTCTGGTGTTACCGTCGTGCTCGGATGCGTCGCCCCAACTTATCCCAGACGTATTATATCGGATTTTGGTCCGGGCTACAAGGCGGGCATTCAGTCGTGCAACCTTAATAGGAAAATGCATCAAAATCAAATTCCATGTGATGAGAATGTGCTCATATCTTACAAATAACATGGTTGGTCGAAAATAGTGAGTTTTTGTTAAATTGTAGTAGTAATTCGGATGACAAATGCCTATTGAAAGTTACTTCCATGCTCAACTTCAAATTGCTCCATACAAATAAATAGACTTAGTCTGTTGAATTCAACGATTCCACATTATTTCACAATCTTAAAGTGATACAACCATCAGTCAGATGTTGTCATAAACGTGTTTTGCCGAATTTAAGGACTAAATGTAAATGACGCCATGTGACGTCTCAATTTTAAATCGAGTTAATAGAAACATGCCGCTTTTTCGAGAATTCAATGCAACAACCATAATAAAAAGTTTGTGCATGTGATAAGAACCCCAAAACAGCCAAGTAATGAATTAAATCTTACCAGTCTTATTGGCATGCAAATTTCAAGCATTCACGTCGCACTTGCGCACTCCTCACGCGTCATTTGCATCTCATGATACGAACTATTGTTATGGCTTTATATTTGGGGGTCGAATGTTAATCGTGTATGAAATGATTTAAACACATTTACACATATTTGAGGTATGAGCACGGGAAAAATGTGATTTTGTCATTTTTGTCACGCATCAATGAATTTCACGTAGATCTTGGTTTATCTTCTTTTGTATTACAGAAAATCACCAACATATGCTATCTTAACAGTTTTATTGAGTTGAGATGATTATGTTCCTGATTTATTCTAGTTCTAAAAGTGTGTACTTAGAACATTCGTCAAGTGTATATATATATATATATATATATAATAATGACGGGATGAAGGGGAACTTCAAAACTATGTATTTTGTGATATAATTTCTTAGGCCTGAGACAATACTTACACGCGAAGTTGAATTGTTACATTCGCACACCATCAATTACCACCATCAGTGTTGATAAAGTCAACGCACTTGTTGATGACTCTGTGATCACGTGCAAATGTATAGGAAAATGTTACTGAGTATAACACACCCTCGGTTAACTCTAAATATGACATTGGAGACCTTCGAGACAACGCTTACACACCGTGCATATGCATATCGGATCCCTCTTTGTGCGAAATCAGAAAAATGCACCCCTTTCTGTGCACATGACACTCTTTGAAGAACTAGAGAAACCCAGTCATTTTGAGACCTGAGCTGTATTTGTGGAGTATATACTTCCTTCCAATTTACTTCTAATGTAGCCAGGGGACTTTTCATGTAGTGCTTTGAACTTTGTACTCCTCTCTGTATCGTACAGGAGTTATGTGATTGTAACGCGGTGTTCGTTTGATCAGGGGGAGGGGCCAGCTCTATTTTGAATAGTTTGCAGTTTGTCTAGAATGAGTTTTGGAGGTCGCACAGTAACGAATTACAGTAACCCTTCGTGTTACTAAAGAGTTGATGAGGAATTTTGTTGCATCAAGAGTCAAATATTGTCTGATTTGACATATTTATCGGACCTGCACATGGCGCAGAGGTTTATCTCTTCAGTGTATGCTATTAGACGAGTATTAGTTATAGAAAGAGAATGCAAACGCGAGGCTGTAGCCCAAGACTAAATAAGGCAACTGTGTGTTAATTTCTTTTTGTTTTGTATCATAGCAAACCACATTAGTTATAAGGCGTGTCTATTGAGTATAGAATTAAAACTTCCAATGCTTAAACACGGTCTAATGATTTCACAAGTGAAGACACAACGCAATTCAATGCATGAAAATCACTAACACAAGATATGTGTAAAATAAATGTATATTGCTATTTATGAAATTAAAATCGTTTTTTTTGTGAATTAGTAGTCAGACCGTAGCTAGTGTTTAGTGACGTAAAATTATGTTTCTTTTGATCTTGGGTGGGACAAAGGGGAGAGCAAAAACTGCAGAGCTAGACATAAATACCACTCATTCGTTTGATAGTTGAGAACCGCCCAATCATTGCATCACTGCTTTTAGCCACACCTCTTCAGTTCACATCCCACCCAACAATTAGCATTGCTCCTCTTCAATTAACATCAATGTCAATTGGCGTAACTTAGTAGCGTATGTACAGCGGTCGCCTATTTAGTATCACGGTGCTCGGCATATTGGCTGTGACCCCCCCCCCCCCCCTGCCAGTGACCCAGTGATGGGTTGTAGGGTGGGTCACTGG
Source organism: Spisula solida (assembly GCA_947247005.1). Classification (NCBI taxonomy): domain Eukaryota; kingdom Metazoa; phylum Mollusca; class Bivalvia; order Venerida; family Mactridae; genus Spisula; species Spisula solida. The sequence continues at coordinate 34,308,224 of OX365944.1, read as the reverse complement.
CAGGGGGAGGGGTCCCAGCCAACATGCCGAATATCTATGCTTAGTATATGGTGTGCACGTCTTTCAAGCGTTGCAACATATTATCTTTTTATTTTTCAAGGACGTTCTAAATATGGGGTGTTTCAGTCAAACTGTAATTTAATGCATCGTGAAATGTGCTTTACGAGACACAGGAATTGAAATTCCTAATTTTATGTTTTGTTAGTACTGGCTACTGGATTCCATTTGGACGGGGGCAAAAGCGTTGCGCTCCTTGGTTATTATAAAAATGCATATATAGCGATTTTGGTTGTATCGCCTGCTATGATAATTTAGGAATAGAATCTCAAATCCCTCAACGGCCTGTGTAACAAACATATCAGGTAAGGAAGTAAGTAAATGTCATTTATTTCAATGGTCATCGTCGCTTTTATTTAATTGCTATAAGTGATTTAGCGCTTATGAGACATACACGTGTAACTTTACGTAGTTTATCACGCCATCAGGTACAACAATGTCAAGATTCAACACACTTGTTGATAAACCGGTGATCAATGCCAAGGATGAAAAGCATAGTCAGACAGCACGTACCCCCAGTCAAATCCAACCTTGTCATTGTTTACCTATTTATAGAAGGTAAACGACAACAATAAACTACACGTGCCTGTGGGGAGCGGTGGCCTATAGGTAGGGCGTGAGCTTCGGGATCGAAAGTCCCGGGTTCTAATTCCGTCTGTGACACTGCTTAATTTCTCTGAGTAAGAATAACCGACTCGACGGAGGTGTAAATTGGTACCTTTGAGGGGTGGTGCATGTATGTACATATTCTATATTATGGGCGCCGTACCTCGAAATTTGCTGCACACCCACCAGGACAGTCTCCTCAGGGAGACTCGAATACAGATTCCCTTAGGTAGTCCAAACTCCAGGGGTAGTTAAAATGTCAAAGGGTGGCTGAACGGCTGAACAGTTGAAAATAGCCCTTGAAAATTGTTAACTTAGTTAACATAACATGTCGTGTTTTTTTTATTATTTTCACAAACGCAATATTACAGGTACCATAATGCAGCTTAAGCACTTTTAGGAACGATTATAAACATTATAATAATAACGACTTTATTTTACGAGGAAACTCATTTGACAATTAAATTAAATGGCAATCTTCCATGAGATCCTCAACAATAAACAGTTAAACAAGAACACTAGTATACATACATAAAATGAAAAAAGCATAATCGCAAATTGGCCCATATGACGTCCACAATATCATAATTTTATATATAATAGGGGAATTTCATAAAAGAGTTTCAGTGAAAGGATGTGCGAAACCGATATGTATGGAATCTACAATAAAAGGAAGGTATAAATCAAAATGCTAATCAATTAAATTTATAATACATTGCTATAGTATACAATGAAAGGTTAGGTATTGTTTGGTTATTCGTTTGTTCAGATTTTTAGTTATAATGTAGAATCTAAATGAGCCGCCTCCATATCTAAATGGTTAGAGCACTGGTCTTGTAAACCAGGGGTCGTGAGTTCGATCTTCACTGGGGGCTTCACCTTATTGTTTATTGCATAATAATTACTTCCACATTAGAATGAAACTGTTATCGCTCTTCTTTTTTGCTGAAAATACTCGTGTTTAAAATGTTTATTGTTGAAGTAAATAGTGTGGGGTTTTTCTTTCATTATGACGGCACAAATGAGAGGTGTCCCACTCGTATTTGAACATCCAATATTTTTATACAAAGACGATATAAATGCAATATCTCTTTTGAAATGTGTAGAGTCATGTGTCAGGTAAAAGTTACAATCAATGTTTGGTTTGGTTGCAAAATTATTAGAACCAATAACACCAGTTTTATAGAGAGTACGGTGTTTTGCTTTTGAAGGCCACCTACTCCCATAAAAGCACACAGAAGGTCTTGGTTGTGTATGAATATTCCATTTCTGTAAGAAGTGTAGTTTAATTTTAAAAAACGCCAAAGAGATGACGCCTTCCATTAATCGTACCCATTGGTTATTTGATATCTAGGACAAATCCAGCAACCAAGAATGAGACTTCAACGAACTTACGTATCGATCGGAACTGTCGATTAGTTCATTTCGAAAAGAATTATGCATGCCGAACTCCGGATAAAATCGGTGTTCACCGCCTCGATGCCACAAACACAACACGAGAGAGATAACACTATAAATGCTTCAACGGAACGGTTATTGTAATTCATGTATCATTGCACTATTTACCGAAAACGAATATGTTGCAATGTGAAAATCTTTTACGAGGCTACCAATAAGGTGACATTCGTTAAGAAGCACACATGTTCGCGGCCTGTTGCATGGCATGTGCTACTGTTTGTTATACTACTTTAATGGTACGCATATTTATTCTTAAAGGGTCAAAAATGAGTGCACATGACCATGTCCATTAGGTTCAAAACATATTTGGACAAATTGTTAAACGACACCTTTTACCTCTTTGCTGGAGACAATGCATGGAATATGGTGTTTTGGTGGAGTCGCAGCTTCAAAACCTACCACAAGCACAACGTTGTGTACCTTAAGAACACGAAGGTGAAGTATATTACGCCAGAATAGCACATGCCGAATCAAACAACCATGAATCAATAGACTTTAAAATCTTTAGGATATTGCAGCGTTGATTACAAACGAGTAATGCTAATAATCCATCGGATTATTCCATGTTAAAAGCAAAACAACAATGCCTCTACAAAGTAAATAATTTTGGTGCTAACTTAGAAAGTGCACATGTTGCTTATCATTTTGCGGGTTTGGTAAATCGACCTTAATTGTTTTCAGGTCATTTCTAACGTCCTTGGAGTTATCTAAAAACATATTTCAAACGTACTTTAATGTTTCGAAAGTTATTTCAGTTGTAATTAGTGTCATTGTGCTCATGCATTTTGAATTGTTTTGTTACTTCAGTTTAATAATGAGAAATATTAAAATTATTCTATAGCAAATAGTTTCCGTAAGTATCTGACTAGGTATGCATAGACACGTTTGTAGACGGGTTTGTTTGTACATCATCGGGCCAGGTTATACTTTGTTAGTTATGCACATTTATATTGGATTGATTGTTAAGTTTTCAGCTGATATTCATCGTTCTTAATAACTTATTTATGGTCGTTTTCATTGACATGCTGACCAGTTTTCTCTTTGTAATGCTGGGCGTCGAGTAATGGAAATACTAGTGTTTTGTTTCTGTTTTGGTCCTCCGACACTCAAGTGGATATCCTTGACACCATATATAGGCTATCTTGAACCTTGCTACCAGCTTGTTTAAACATCATTTTCTTATAGCAACGCTATTCATTAAATGTGTTGTAATAGTTTGCTCCCTGTGGTTAGAACGTTCAAACATTTAAATGTTGCTTCGCTACCGGTCGGAAACACACATATTGCCTGAGGCGTTCCTTGTAAGATCATAAACTGAACATAAAAACAATGACTTCGCAAAATGTGTGTATGCAACATCAAACCAAATTTCTCGAATATTACATTAACAACATTTAAGTTGTCATGGATAATAAATAATCTCAGATTAGCGTTATTACAATGTAGCCATGGCAACATCTAATGACGCATAAAGTTGAACAAGTCAATTAACAACGATTTGAACAACGAATAATAATGCACCAGTTAATTGAAACCACGCCCCCAACACCGGGGAATGGCGGGAAGTTTGTTTACTTTTGTTTCTTCAAACGCCGGGTAAAATATGTTCCCACAGGGCCATACAGATGGTAAACCACCGCAAATTGATCCGCCCTATGTATACCTCAGGGGTATAGTCGCGGCTATATTTCCCCGATATTTTGGCGCGAAACAAACGTCCCGCACTCACTTGCCAGTGCGGGGACATCGGAAAGGTTGTGCTCATATTAAAACACAACAAGGAGCTGAAAGTGTTTCTTGTAATGTGCCTTTGTTCAGAAATGGTGAAGAATTTTCTCAGCGTACAATGTGGAATCTAGCAAAAATGACAAATATACCCAGCATACAACGTGGAATCCAGGAATGATGAAGAATATATTCACCAACGATCTGGGATTCAACAATAATGAAGAATATTCTTAGCATACTATGTGGGATCCAACAATAATGAAGAATATTCTTAGCATACAATGTGAATCCAGCAAAGATAATGAATATACTCAGCATTCAATGTGGAATCCAGCAAAGATAAAGAATATAGGCTACTCAGCATACAATGTGGAATCCAGCAAAAATGAAGAATATACTCAGCATACAATTAGGGACCCAGCAATAATGAAGAATACACTCAGTATACAATGTAGAATCCAGCAATAATAAAGAATATACTCAGCATACAATGTGGGATCCAGTAATGATGAAGACTATACTCACGTTTTACAAGTTTGCAAGTTTATTTAAAAGCTCTCTCTCTCCCTCTCTCTCTCAGCACACATATATACATGTAATGTACTATATGAGGTAAACAAAATGCATATAAATAAATTAATGAAACAGGCCGTGTACTACTCAAACTAATAATACGACAGAAAAACACAAACATGATGGAACAGCCTGATATTGTAGGCAGCATATGTATAAACAACATTTGTACGATGGATGTCGATCTGTGTTAAGAACGACTTTCAAGAAGCAACATAATTTTGGGTACTTTGATTTCTAGTATTGCATATGAAACTCGTGCCAAGCCTTTGGGTCAGTTAACATTGAGCGATCACGTTTAAAGAGAGGATCCATTAGAAAAAGTGCCAATGAAAAGCAACATACCAAAATGACATATTTGTATAATAGCAGTTATAAACGAAAGGTCATGTGGTGACAGAGGTTATACGAAAATACCAGAGAACAGACGAGTAAATGGGACCATTTAGGCAAGAAAGCGCCTGAAATGGATGAGAAGAGGGGACGTTGAGGACGTCGGACGTCTAAGCCGTCCCTGGGCCTATGTTTTTATTCACACCCACTGTTTTTCAAAGTGAAGCAGTAGTCGGTTACTTTTTCGATACCCCCTATGACCACCCCCTTCAACCTCTGAACATACAGTGCGGTGCGTTACGGTAAAAGCAGGTTTCCGGCCATTTTCGGACGAATGCGGCCGATCAGCCAAAAGGAAGGATCGTTAATTCTTTTGCATGCTCTTATTTCAAAACATACGCTTCGTAGGACTTCGATAAAACATTATCCGATGGTCCTGTTCTCAATAACTCTGGATCTGAACTGAATGGACGTCTGTCGGATACAGACAGCATACGACTAGGTTCACGTGTAACATATGTCGTGGATAATGGACCGTCAATGGTGTGTGACTCCAACATGTATGGATCTGACTGTGATCTGTAAATATCCGGATGGCTGTAACTAGACGGGTATCTGGAAGACGGTCCGTAATCAGATGCTATCATCGTTTCGCGGAGAATTTTCGGACTATGATTACCTAGTCCATTCATTTTCTCAAAGTCGGGTAAACCTTTCGATCGACGAATGTCATTGTAGCTCGATCCATACCTAGACATATCATATGATGAACTTCCATTCTGGTTAAAAGACGATCCGTATGCTGAACTACGATATTGATTAAAATCCTCCGGATATTTCTTGTATTTCTCTGTACGATTGTAATCATCCCCACGACCTCGCGATCCTGTATTCCATTCGTCCAAAAACATCACTCTTTTCTGGTCAAATGATTTACCATACTTGTACCATTTCCAAACGACAATAAAAAACATCACTATGGAAACCCACAACAAGATTAAGGCAATTATTGCAATAAGCATTGCCCATGGAAACTCCACTGGCTCTTCTATTCCCTTGCCATCATACCATTTGTCGGATACTGAGAATGCAAGAAGAAGTCCAAGTGTCCCGATGATGCCTGAAACATGTCATGTATATACAGATAATTGTTTGATAACAAATACAACTTAGGCAATATTATGCTATTAACACACGCTGTATATTACAATATACATTGTATAAGTTGCAAATTAGTAGGGGTATACAAGGTTGTCGTCCTGACAGCTCTCCTGTATGCATGCGAGATGTGGACAGTGTTTGCTAGAAGCGCAAGGAAAATAAATAATTCCCATAAGGTGGCAAGACAGGTTTCCAGACAACGTGCTAACCTCATTTCTGTGTATGTCATCATGCAACAGACACAGGTCCGCTGCACAGGCCATATCTGTCGCAGGACAGAGGAAATAATTCCCAAGCAGCTTCTGTGCGGTGAATTAGAGACTTGCTCAAGAATCACGAGAGGTCAGAGGAAAAGATTCAAATATATGTTTGTTTAAGGCCTCACTGAAGACACCCGACATCCAAACCAACTCCTGGGAAGCATTGGCCGAAGATCGCTCTGCCTGGCGCACAAGTATCGCTAATGGAGCCAGACTGTCGAAGGCAGATCATATTGTGAAGAACATGAGGAAGCAAGATGAGGGTAGCAAGCACTTCAACAACAGACTGCACCGAACACAATCATGTGTCCAACATGTGGGGTGTATTTCCGTGCCCGGATAGGCCTGACAAGTCATCTTCGGACACACAGAACACAATCAACTACCTAGATGAAGTCATGGTCATCTTCGACTACTCGATGTACGAACATTATATTACAAAATTTTATTTGCAAATTACTAAAAAAATATATAAAAAATCCTTAATCCTCAACTCAGAGAGAACTTCCCAAACTCGAAGTTTTATGCAAAACCTGTTCGGTTACTTTCAAGACAATAACTTTCAGAATATCACTTTGCACGTGAATATTACCCTTCTAACGGTGGGTAACAGTATCACCCTCCTGTCAGCCATCAGAATGATGACATTCAAAATGGCGCATATCACATGGTATGCTATGGGCCAATCAAAACGTCTGAATTGTTCATGAATAGTAATAAGGTGTTACAGTAAATCGTCATATCAGAGTATGTGTAAGTAACTCACCTCCAAGTAAGAGAACCACAGTGATTACGGTCACCAAAGGACAATGGTTGACATTTTTCCTACAACATTTATGGTCCATACACTCGATAGTTAGAAGAGCGATACAGCACAAAATACATGCTAACAAGATCAAAGTGGGTACCGCTACTGGGTTAACTGAAAACAAAAACGAAATATTTACTTCGGGAAAATGAACAAAGTGGCTTAATGGCATGATTCAGATCCTTTTTATGTGCATACATGTACTTGTAAAGCCAGTATTAGCATGAACGTTGTAATACATGTATTCCATTTCGTTGTTTAAATTATAACGTTTGGACGTTTCTGCCTCAAGTCTTTACCAAGAAAACCAGAGTCAAACGTTATTGGATGCATGTGAATGATATCTGCCTATATAGATAATATACAGTGCCCACCAAAAATAAGTATACAGTAAATAATTGTTGCAAAATTAAAATTGATTAAATTATTCAATATATGTTTATCAGATAATCACAATTATACTAGTTTCTGAAACTACAGTTACTTAATGAGTCAAAATAGACATAGAAATAAAGATAAATATGTTTAAAACTAAAATAACCATGTGATCAAAAAGACTGAATTTTCCATCTTTTTGTGACAAAGTTACCATTCAAGAGGGACAAAGAAACTTTGGATTTTGCACCTAGGGTACCAATTAATGTATGGCCTTTCCATTTAATAAACAAAAATATTCATTTTCTTCATATATATTGTTGCTTCACTGTTCTTCAAATAGTATTATTACAGGCAAGTGATTGGGCAAATTACATCTGGTGGGCAGTGTATATGAACATGATACGTGAATAAGAGAATATTCAATATTTATATGCGCAATGTTATATAAACAGATGACTGACCGGAATAATCGATTTATACGTGTACTTACAACTCCAGGTTCCATTTGCCAATGATAAAGAGTCGTCATCAAACAATAGATCGTCTATTTTACACGAATGGTCGATACAGTGAAGACGATAAAACAAACCAATCAAGTGTGTGACCCCATCATCCCTACTAGCAAGCCATGCCGGTATCGTCAGTGTTGTTATTAACAGAAACGTTCCAGCAGCCCCTATCCAAAGTGCGGAAGTAACAAAAGTATGCCTGCGCATCTTGTCGTATAAGTTACAACCTTTTAAAGCGGGATAGTCCACCAGAAAGTTACGTCCGAGATGATTATGCAGGTCACTAGTCTATTTATTCGAAACTGACGTCTAGCTGGACCATAGTTATTTCTCCTTTTGTCTACACTATCCAGTTGTATATAGGCACTTCTTTAAACAATAAACATGACTTTCCTTATTGCACACGATATGAATGTGATGATGCGAAATAAAATAAGTTTCGAAGTAATGAGTAAATCAGTGAACCAACTATCTTAATAAGGTTACACCCACAATGCACAATGAAATTAGCATAATCATGTTTAAATCTTAATAATTATGAACTTAAAAGTGTTAAGTTATTGCAAAATAAAAGTTACGCGGTTTTGAAGTTTTTTATAGTCTCTTTGGAATTTTTCACTGGCTTAGAAGAAGAAGGTCGCAAGTACAAAATCGCTAGTTTGAGAAAAAAAGATGAACGTCTGAAAATTACTTTCTACAAGCTTTTTTAACTTCAGTTTGGTCAACATACGAGCTGTTCCGTTTTCATGAAAATAGACTCATAAGAATCGCCTTGTTATGCAGATTACAAATAATTATGTGCTTATAAGGTCAACCTTCTCATTCTAAATTAAGCCAGGGCCGGATTTGTGATGGCATTTTAATAAATTTTACGTCAAATGCACGAGGCGCACCGTAACTTACTTTCATAATTTGTGGCACACCTCATTTGTCATTTTATTCGTGACTTGCAATAAACTATATTTAAACTAGATTAATAATGACGATGGAAGTGATAAAAAGTCTTTGAGATGGTTTATCTTTACATAAAATGGAACTAATTGTCGAATATAAACGTATAAAAATATATACAAAAAATGACGTTTAACTTTATCACTTACCTGAACATATACGGGTATATTTAAAAGGGAAAACATGTTTGTATGTGACCATATAATCATTCTATGTTCACGTGTGGTCCAATTAATGAGTGCAATCTTTCCGTCAAAGTCTTTACATAATGTATGTTTTAAATGTCGTTGAACTTACTTTAACCAACACCGTCTGTAACATTATGACCCAGTACGTATCAGGTCGTGTACTTCAAGCTCCGCTGGTAAATTTACCGCTTTATGATCTTGAGAATCCATATTTACAATCGTGAAAGTTCGGTCATTTCCGTTTTTCTCCGGTAAATGTTTATTGCAAGTTACATAAATACCGAGATGATCAGAATGCAATAACTACAGGGTGTAAAATGTTTCTCGATGTTTGAGTTTCAATACTTTATGTTTCTGACCTCAGAAGACTGTACAATTTTCAGGTTGAAATCCAGAGGATTCTATCATCTTTCTGGCATTAAATGAAGCTATTAGAGTAAGAAATTTAGATTGTCAACTCCGTTCAGAGCTCAAATAAAACTGTAGATGAATTTAAATTTTTGAGAACGAACTTTTTAAACACCCTGTAGACTGGGTTTAGGTTTCCAACGTGGTCATCATAGTTCAATTACAGACTGCCAAAACTTCCTGTAGTTTAGCTATGGTCAAGCAAACGCTAGGTCACTTTAAGTTTAATTTAGTCTGTGTCATCTTGAAACTACATCAACGCGTAATTGTGTTTTGGCATTGGGAGAAACCAGACAAGCGCAGATAATTGACTAACACCAACTTGTATTTAACGCCGAAATCCAGCCTATAATAGGATATAATTTCTTGTTACGAGTCGCTACTTCTATATACGGGGTATAATAAGTAGTTTTTTCTGAGTTGGAAGACGGTTGCCGTCAATGCATTGATGTCATATGAACCTTTTCTATAGACTTTTCGAATTTTGTGGGAGTCACGTGGACCCTCAAGCCCGCATGCTCATGTATTGTATCTTTTTTGTAAGTCACCTTGTAGAATGAACACAAGGATCAGTCGTGGATTCTAGTCTTGTCCGTCTCACGGGACTCTCACTCAGAAGATGGGTATAGCTAGTCCTGGTGTTCTTAGTTTTCTTGTTTTCATTGCACACCTTTTCGCAAGGTATTAATAATAAACATGGTTTTGTCTAAAAATACGTTCGCCTAGTAGTCTGCAGTATAACTTTGTCGGATGACACTGTGTGTGCTGCTAGTCGCCTTCCTAACAATTTCACGTGCAATCATTACATTCCTGAAAGCTTTGACCAAGTTAAGGTGTGTCTACACGGTAAGTCTTGGTGTAAACATCTTGACCTTTAAGTAAAAATGTACCGTGTAGTAACGAGTAGTACACTTCTACAACAACTTTTCGGGAGATTGTACGACTCCATTGTAAACAAGTGTTTGGAACTAAATAACGTGACTGTGATTTATAAGTCATGATTTACTGTGTAGTTAGGGAAGATGTACGTCTTGTGAAGCGTACATCTTCGAATTATACACCATGATTTACCGCCTAGACGCACCTTAACGAAATCCGACCAACCTTACGTTACAGACACATAATACATAGACAGAACATAAGCTTTAAAGTTACTTCATACATTAAAGGTAATCATACAGTCTTTAATGCCTATCTTGAATCTAAATCACATAATAAATACTTATTAACCATACCAAACATTTTCTTGTTAGGCGGTAACTGAAACACGAAAGCGGGTACTTTTCTGCATGCCCGGTGAATGAACTGATTGATAAAAGTTACGCAACGTATGCTGGTTGTGTCACCTTTCTCCAGAAACTAGTGTCATACAGAAACTAAATCGTCAGTAATTGCAGTACAAGTACGATATATACATATTTGTATTAATATTGATTAATATCGGTCAGTGCTCAAGGTGAGCTATTGTGATCACTCACCGTCCGTCCGTCCGTCTGTGTCCGGGCCAACATCCAATGGTTTATGAGGTTCATTCCGTCAATACTTTTAGTTAAATAAAGAAGGAAATCCACACAAACCAGTCGGTTTATGTGGAAAAAAACCACATAAAGATCAAAGGAAAAGCCCCGTAAACCCCAAATGTTGGAACGTCCGTCCGTCCACACTTTCAAATGACATCTCCTCTGAAACCGTTTGACAAATATTGATGCAATTTTGCCTGGATGTTCCTGACATAGGGGGATTTAAAAATTGCTCAAATAAAGTTGATCCATCTAGAAGTCTGGTTGCAATGCCAACCAGGTAACAAAACCTTTAAAAATCTTCTTCTAAGAAACCACAAGGCATAGAGCTTAGATATAGCATGAAGCATTGCGTGGTGGACCTTTACCAAGATTGCTCAAATCATGACCCCCGGGTCAATATTGGCCCGCCCCGGGGGTCCCTTAATTTTGTATAAGAGATATATAGGAAAAAATCTTCTCCTCTGGAACCACAAGGCATAGAGCTAGGTATTTAGCATGTAGCATTGTCTAGTTGACCTCTACCAAGATTGCTCAAATTGTGACCCCCGGGTCAATATTGGCCCCACCCCAGACATCTCATAATTTTATATAAGAAATATATAGAAAAACTTTAAAAAATCTTCTTCTCTGGAACCACAAGGCATAGAGCTTAGATATTTTGCTTGGAATATTGTCTGGTGGACCTTTACCGAGATTGCTCAAATCATGACCCCTGGGTCAATATTGGCCCCACCCCGTGCCTCCCTTAATTTTACATAAGAGATATATAGAAATCTTTTTAAAAGACTTCTTCTCTTGAACTGCTTGATGAATCTTCGTAAAATTTGGTCTGTAGCATCCTAATAAGGTCCTTTCTCAAATTTAGGGCACTTGTCTACAGTTTCATATATAAAAATATCATGAGCAAGGTGATTCAGGTGAGCGATTCAGGGCCATCATGGCCCTCTTGTAATTCTACTTCAAACGACTTACAATCGTTTGTTATCACATAATTATGATACTTTTTGTAGTTTAATTCACTTATTTATGATATAATAAAAAACGTAGTGAAAGTCATTGACTTCGTAACGTTCAAAGAGACTTTGGTTGAAAGTGATTGCAACAATCACAAAGCAGACTGTGTACCATAAACCGTGAGATTGGTGTATCACAGTCTGACTAAAATATAATATTAAGTCAGACAGGGAAGGCAGCACTCAACTTAACCAGTCGAGCACAGAAAACATAAAAAAACACACACAAGGCACAATGCCCACCTGAACCAGCCGAGCACAGAAAACATACAAGGCACAATGCCCAACTAAACAAGCTATGATCCTCCCATGCCCAAGCTGTCGAAATACTAAATAAACCAGTTTCAGCAATCAAAACCTGAATGCCCAAGTTGAATGACCTAGTTCCAACAGTAAAATGGCTGAAATACCTAGTTTTAGCTTTATATAGGTAGCATATTCAGTGTATCAAACCACGTGACTCTGACATCATTAAAGGCTACAAATCCAAGACGAAATATGTCAGCATTGTAACACAAAAATAATCGTAAGTATTTTAAGACTGCACTATTTTTATGAAATATACGTCGATCTAATGGAAAAATGTAAGCTTTCCTCAAACTGTAAGATCCCTGTCAGCAGATGAGCCGTTCTTCAGCTTCCTGTGAAACATTGAAAAAGAAAATGGTTTGAAGACCGATCTCATACAACCACTCTGAAGGCTTCATAGGATGCTGGCAAAAAACGGCCCCCAACTGCCGAGTAAGATCCTATAGTTAATGGAAAGCATTTATTTCCCCCTTAGAATGGCGAAGGTTTCGTATAAATCGATGAAAAATAAAATAATTTAAAATAACTAAAGGCTATTTTTGTTTTCGAAGCGTAGCAGATTTGTAGCCTTTAGTGATGTCAAAAGATTATATTAAGTCAGACAGGGAAGGCAGCACTCAACTTGACCAGCCGAGCACAGAAAACATTAAAAACATACAATGATTTTATGCATTTTGCAGGGAGCAACGATAAGCACTAAGGAAGCATGGGCTAATCTTCAAATTGAGGGAAATATGTATATCGCAAACTTTTTATTTAATAAAATAAAATATTTAACTTTTCCACTAAGATTAGCCCGGTGTAAGGATAATGAGACTGGGTAATATCCGTATGACTGAAATATTGTTGACCTATAATTAAGCAAGAGCAGTTACCTTGCAGGTACTGGCGCTAAACTGATATTTGCCACTGTAAAAAGGAGCATAACCTATGTGTCTTGCTTTACAGAGTTAGGTATTGATGGTGAGCTAGAGTTACAAGATTCAATGCAAAAGCTTTAATAAAAGTTCATGGAAAAGTCGATTTAACCATAAAACTTAACCAATGTAAGTATTTCCAAATTCAAAGCTGGTAAAAGGGTTCTTGTAAAACGCAAAAGGGAGTTATGTGCTTTGCTTAACAGAGTCAGGTATAGGTATTGAACAAGTGTTGCAAGTTTCAACATCATTTTTTTTATTTAATGTAGAAAAACTATTATCATGTAACTAATTAATCCTCGTGTCTTTTAGTCCTTGAATGTTTTACCATATCTGATAGGAAAAGCACGAATATTCATGGATTCCCTTGCTCAAAATTTGAGAAGAGCCAAGCAAATTTCCATTTGAATATTTAGAAAATTGAATAAGGTTGACTGGTAGAATTTTCAAAAACATAATGCTACATCTGCAAAATTGTAAACCAAAAAAGAATATAAAAATTTAATGTCTTCGTGCTGATAAGACCAACCCCATTAAAATGTTCGTGCTGCATTCAAGCATCTGTAGTAACAGAATGCGGTCACTTCCATGGCATTTTGGGTCTTACAAAATAGGGTAATAAAAACGGGATAAAAAATTTCATATCATGGCATATCAGTTACCTGGAAAACGACGTCATTTTGGCAATGCGTATCACATGCAAGACATCAAGTTTCGAAATTAACCAGCAGATAAAATGATGTTTTATTAATTGCACAACGTAGTCTTCATCGCCTTTGTACATTTAACATGAGATGGACATCAAAATCGATTTCTTGGCCCTTAGCAAAGTTTGAGTAGTATAGTATTAAACAATACTTTTGAATCACCTATTTTTGTTTACTGAACGCTGGACATTCTAGCCGTACACATCCCGTGAAGATGAGGCTATGTGTAAGGGATCGGAACGTGATAATCGTGTTACAGACTCTCTGGTTGATGGAGAGATAACTAGAGCGGTATACGATCCAGTCTGAGAACTAGAGCTAGCATATAGTCCTGAAATCTTTCTGTACCTCGTTTCACGAAGCATGGATTGTTCTTCATTAATATAGTCTGGCATACTTGAACCTCTGAGAATCTTCGGAACAAATACACTCGAGCTAGAATCTTTTCCAACCAAATCATCATAACTTCGGGAAGATTGTTTATCAAACACATTGTACTTCTTGGAAGAACCCTCGCGACGAAATGGTAAACTCGGCTTGGAGCGATAAACTTGCTCCAAATTATCATCACTTTTGGAAAATCGATTGTCCAACATTTTGTTTTTCTTAGCTACACGTTCATGAAGAAATGGTGGCCCGTGTACATACCGAGGCCCCACGTCTCTAAAAGAGTAAGCAGACATATCATGGGAAGCAGTTCCGCTAACGGTTTTACCAAGGTAGTCGTTTTCTTCGTCGGGTTTCTTGATATACCAAGTCTCTGTCGAGTGAAAATAATCCCGATATTTGGACCAGCTGCAGACAACTAGGATGTGGATCACAGACGATATAAAGACGAACACGACGGCTATTGTCATCAAGAGGATTGCCCATGGAAACACGTCCGGTCCCGATATCTCCTGATCTTTGTAGAATTCGTCAGCCATGTAGAAGGACACAAACACTGTTATCGTGCCTGACACTCCTGAAAGTATAAAATATTTTTAAAAATCGGACAGGGAAGGAAGCACTTAAGTTAAACAGAAGAGCACACACAACTTAAAAAACAACACAGACCACTACTAGTATACGGTACAATGTTCAACACACGATTGAACGAGTAAACGAACTGCTCAAAGTCCAAGTTTAAGACGTTAAAGGGATATCGATAATTCAGACTCTCAGGCCGTGACATAGAGGAGGGATGTTTGAAAATAATGCAACTCAGTTCGCTTGATTATTTCCTAAATTTTACTAAATGATTTTCTCTCTTACAACCGATCCTTCCCCTTAAACCATTACTAGTTTTGGCCAGTGGCTAATCTAAGAGCTTTATGTTCAACCAAACGAGTATTATCGTGTTTCGAATAAATCTTCAGTAGTGTCTTGCCTTTTTTACAAATTCTAGTTTTGTCTCCTTTACCAACAAAGTGGTTGTCAACGGTTTTTCATTGCACAATTATTCCTTGAATGAAATGAACTTGCAACAGTGATATCACTAATATGACAAAGTGTTGCACTGGTCTTAGTACCCGGATAATACCAGGGGTGATCAATAAATACCCGGAAGAGTGCTGCCATTTCTTAATTCGTCGTTTTAAGTCTGCAAAACTTTCTAAATATGTAGGTACATGTATATACCGTTCGTGCATTTGCAATATTATGATTTACTAAAGCGTTGGGTTTAAATATTTAAACATGTAATACAACATCCATGATGTTAAACAAACAATTTAACTAAATACTCCTGTTTAAGACTAATTTTCATCGAAGTCGTTGTCTAAAAATGAGTGTGAAACAAAAACCCGCTACAAAACATTGCCTTAGGAATGAAATAACCAATGACAATGTTGCAAAATGCAATAACGATTAAATGAATAAAAATTGTAAGTTTATTGCATAAATGGATACACAGCCAATGTGAGCTCATGGTTCCCATGCAAATGTACTGCTCGACGTCAATTATAGTTAACGTCAAATCACGTCATCAGTATTATTGAAGTTCCCCGGTCATGTGGATATATCCAAAAGTAATGTCACTGTTCCCATATTATCTTATTGACTACACGTAAGTTGCATAGGAAAAGTTTTGAAGTAGAAATGTGTATGAAGTGCGTTTAACACATTACATGCGCCATTCATCATTTGCTAATGTTTGTGTTTATGAACGAGTACTGAAAGGCACACATATGCTTTGAAACAAAGTATTTCAAAAGGGTGGCCCTATTTTAACGAGTTGTTGGTGTTATATGACAGTGATAGTATACATACAATACAAGTCTGTCTAATTGAGCCCTTTTATTTTTTCAAAAATGTTAAATTATTTTTTACCACCCCCTTCCACTTTTGTTCTCACTCCACTCCCTTAAGTTTACAATTTCCATGGAACAGGAGAGTGAATATAGAATAGACGACACATATTTACTTCTTCCGTGCTCATAAAAAACAAGATTCATAACAATAATCATCTTATTACAAAAGCAGCTGCCATCATCTTCTTCATATTACCCTTAATTTGTATGAATTAAGCTAAAAGGTATACATAAACCTTATAGCAATCTTATACTGTAAACCAATTTACTTTCGCGAAAACTAACTTTCGCGTTTTGCTGATCTTTGGCATATTCGCGACTACAAATGTTCGCGTTTTTAAGTTCCCCGCAGTGTCAATATTAATGTTTTTAGCACCTTCGCGGCGACTTAATTTCGCGAAATTCTACCATTTGCGAACTCCGCAAAACTAAATCGCGCGATATAATTTCTAGGTTTACAGTATACCACGTAATTAAGATTTTATCACACTCAATTACAACTTGAAATTATAGCAAAACATGTACGAATGAAAATATGTATTACTCAGCAAATCTACGTGAATTGACTTCGATTACGCAATTTTTATTAGAACTAGTTATACTAATTTATTTAAGGTCGATTGTGAAACAAGTTTTTCCAACTTATAGTAATCACTCTCGACACCTCATTCCTGATGTTATCCATCGCCACGAGGGTATGGGAGAAGAGAAGCCAGTTTCCCTTTATGCTGAGCGTCTAACAAGGGAATTCCTGGTACCATTTTTATATCGTCTTTGGTATGACGCGGCTGGTATGAGAACTAACTGGTGTTTAATGAAGTATTGCCCATAAAACTGTGTATGTGAGACTTCCCGGTTCGACACAACAATAATACCTTCGCCAGTCTACCCAACTACAACAACCTGACGTAGACTGTACCTTACAACACCACTAAAGTGGTCAAGTGGTCCAGTGGTCAGAGCTAGTGACTGCTGATCGAAAGTTTGTGGGTTCGATCCCGCATGTAGCCGGGTAAAAACAGAAATGTTTGTCAGTGTTTCCCACCTAACACAAACTTCACTAACAGTCTTTCGGGTGAGGCGTTAAAAGTCGTGGTTCCGTATGTGATGCTTTACACCAGACACGTAAAAGAACCAGGGAGGCTTCTATTCTGGAACACGGACATCTTCTGTATCATGCACTATCCTCCATCAATTAAAATGACTCTAACCTCTTCAGGGGGCCTCGCGAGGATAAGTAAAATAATATAAACACTGTCACTGCTAATCAAATGAAGCAGTGAACATCTCTAATACTCAACTAACATTTATTTATTTGTTTGATCAAATTCTGAGTGCGTTCTATGTTGCTGCATTTATAGCTATATTGTTGATATTTCGATATGTTTTTTCTGTTGGGTTTATAAATAGAATTTTTCACAGGAGCATAACCGTAGGAAAGTACACGAAATTACGTATTTGTAAAAATGCGAAAATGTAACAATGCGAAAAAGTCGATTGTGTCGTGTTGTCGCATTGTTACATTTTCGCTGTGTTGTGGCGACAAAGCGAAAATGCAAAAATGTAACAATGCGAAAAAGTCGACTTTGTCGTGTCTCACATTGTTACATTTTCGCTTTGTTGAGGCTACAAAGCAAAAATGTAACAATGCGAAAATGCAACAATGCGAAAAAGTCGACTTTGTCTTGTTTTCGCATTGTTAAATTTTTGCCACGAAAGAGCAAAGGTACGACAGATGTAAGGCGAAAACACGACACATTTTTGGTGTCGTATTATCCCTTTTTTGCCTCAATTTTTACAAAGCGAAAATGAAACAATGCAAATATACGACAAACTCGACTTTTTCGCAGTGTTACATTTTAGCTTCGTTGTGGCGAAAAAGCGAAAATACGACCTGGCATAAATCAGCCACCATACAAGTCTCAGCCGTCCAAGTTACTTTAAGTTTCCAACGGGACCAAATAATAGAACCAAATATGTTTTAAGGCCACACTCCACCTTAAATATGTAAGAGGGGCGTTCGATATGTATTGTCCTTGTCCTTTGCATTTTTCTATGACAATATTTAGAAGGATTCAACGATTTCTGTCTAAAAGGTGTATGTTTCTATTCTATATCTGAAAATTACATAGCCTTTCGCATTTATTGAACTTAGCAGAGTACTCGAGTACACTGGCCTTATGCACAGGAACTTGCATATATAATTTAAAAAAAAAAATTAAAAAAAATGAAAAAAAGTCTAGTCATTTTTTTTCAAATTATAAAATTTTTAATGCAAGTTCCTGTGCCTTATGTTCATTTAAGCAAAATTTGTGTCATCTTTGTCGTAGTTGTTTGGAAAAGTAAATGTCAGTATACGTTAAACTACAACATACGAAACGATAACTGAATCCTTATGTTTCCATCAAAATTTTAAATCAAAATGAAAATATTTGTTGTCGACCACTAAGACGGTCAAAACAAGGGAGATCACTCTTATTTATATCAAATGATTGTTGTTCACGCACCAATAACTTCATACCAATTGCATTTTGATCGCAAATTCTTCCCAGAAATCAATGTTGATGGTAAACGGCTTACAACCATGTATAATATGCCAAATTATAACCAATAAAACTATTATTATTATTAAAATATTCATTGAAAAATAGCATGCTTTTTTTACTTATTTTGACACATATTGACAGTTATTCGCAAAAAGTCGCAGTGTCTATTTCTAACCCTTTGAAAAGACAACAGAAACAACAGTACGGTAATTATACTTTATTAATTTGTTCACGAAATATTGCGGAAATCTAAACGTTCTAGAAATGTATAAAGATTTAAAGATATCAACAAATTTTCTTATTTGTGACCCTAATGACAATACATATCGAACACCTCTCGTATGTGGCAGTTATATTTTTTAATGTATGTTTTGATATATTTTTGTCATGTGAATTGTACATTATATTTAGAAATAAAATAAATAAATATACCAGATTTATATAGCGCCCTTTTCATGCGAACGCACGTTCAAAGGCACATTACCCATGTTGCAGCCACAAGGGCGCAGGTGCATCCTTTACCAGTGCAGATACAGCATGATCTGACCAGAGGGACAGACTGAGAGAAAGCCTCTGAAGGGAGAGAGAGATATTAGATACAGGCATGTCCGGCGCTGCAGAGGTGCGCCTAGCTCTTATTTCGAATAGGCAGTCTGGTTCTTTAATGTGCCCGGTGTATAGCACCGAAACACAGCTTCCTGGCACTTCCAGATACTTTGCAGACCACACGGCCAGATATAGCGGGAAATATTATCAAAAATGTCGAGTTCCGATGCCAGGGATTGAACCCACGACCTCTGGATTGACAGTCCAGTGCGTTACCACTGAGCTAAATCCGCTTATAAAATAGAAATAAATCTATCTAACAAGCCAAAACTTTTACCTGAACATATCAACAACAACAGGGCAATGATCACCAGTGTTTTATTCCCAACATGTTTGCAGCATCGATGATACAACACTTCAAGCAGGAATATTGCGATGGCAAGCACACATGTTGATATAATGGTAAGTATGGGTACAACTAGGATGCTCACTGAAATTAGACAAAGAAAGTAAGCCAGTCTTACTTATGACAATCTACAATTTCTACATCTATTTCGTGTGCTTTCTATTCATTACCATTTGTCCCGATGCATTGAGCATGTACTCAATTTATTTCGGAAAATCTGCTTTGAACGAATATTTCAGACCATCATTCTCCCAACGTTTACACGCATTAGTGCTATTTGTCCCGATACATTGAGCATGTACTCAATTTATTTCGGAAAATCTGCTTTGAACGAATATTCCAGAACATCATTCTCCCAACGTTTACACGCATTATATATATATATATAAGTACTATTTGTCCCGATACATTGAGCATGAACTCAATTTATTTCGGAAAGTCTGCTTTGAACGAATATTCCACAACGTTTACAAGAATTAGATGTCAAGTTTAGTTTGAAGTTCCTAAGCCAAACCATTCTTGAGTTATTGATAAAAATTTATTAGTAGCCATTATTTTAGTCTATTCATTTATATTAAAGGTCACAGCGACCTTGACATGTGATCTACTGATCTCAAAATCAATAGGTGCCATCTACTGTGGTTGACCAACCTCCATGTTAGATTTTGAATATCCAATGTAGTCCTTACTCACGGTATGAATCTCAATACACCGCTTTTCAATTCCGTGAGAGCATTGCTCTGATTTCATATGGCTCTGACGGAACTAAAAACCAATGTAACACTCAGGATACATGAAATCTGAGTTCCGTCCGAGCATTACATCGGTTTTCAGCTCCACCAGAGCCGTATGAAAATAGAACAGTTATCTCACGGAACTGAGAAGCGGTGTATCGGGACTCATACTGTGTTACTGGGCCATTTGTGCAATATACCTACCCCCTAATATACAATGAGGGCACAATTGATGTGTTAATGATAAAGTGTAGCAACGAACACTTTACTTTAACCTACCTTCCCATTGTCGATGTTTTAGTTGAACACTTTCTGAATGAAGCCATTCGCCATCCACTGAACACTCCTCGGTCCCACAATATATATAGTAAAATAACCCATAATACACCCTTCTTGTGCCCTCTTTACTTCCTAACCATAATGGTATGGCCATACACATTGCCATGATCATCAGCGCAATCGTTGCCGTCCAGAATCCAACGTAGGGTAACCGTGGCATTTTGAATTCTTCTAGAAACACGGTGTTTTTTCCTTGAATTCTACAAATCTAGCACAATATAAATTCCAAAAACATAGAGAAATCAATTTGTACAGCATGTCAATAAAACACACCAGTACGGGTAACCTAATCCGAACATTCTCATCACCATTACCTTTAAAGAGTGAAATTATTGGGGTGTTTTAATTTGGAGTAGTGAATAGATTTTATTGTTCAATACACCGTTTTGAACTGAAAGTGGGGCGTTCAATAAAAAAACAGCTAGTAGAACTAATTGATTTTGGAAATTACGCAAAAGTATTGTTGATAATTCTCTAAAGATTTATTCAATTAAAACTGGATTTATGAGAGCGGCACAATACGTTGTTTTGCTTGCTGATTTGTGATCACGTTCTTAGTCGGGTCAAGATAGGCCAAAATGGGCCGAACCCAAAACAAATTGCCACAGAAACAAATTCACCACCAAAGGCAAACTTCTGTGGTATGTGTGTGTTTGAAAAGGGCCCACTTAAACTACGCTTGATATCAGCGCGTCAATATGACGCATTGGGTATTTGTCGTTCTGACGGGTTGGTCCTAACGGTTACTTGAAACATATCAAAGCTCCATAGTCACGTGTCAGATCACAGTCTCCATATAAACATGACGGTGATGTAAAATTATGTCATATCATTTATTTTAATCTGAAAGAAACTACATGTGCACTCGTTTAAATTTATAATAACCACCCGTAAGCAAATTCAGGCCCCGATCTCCCGAAGCATCTCAAGTAGAAATCTCAACTCAAATTGAGATTTCGCTCAAGTCAACAGTATAAATTTGAGGTCATTCTTAAGTTTTGCGTCGAAATATTTTACTGTAATAAACTCAGAACAAAGTAGCTGTTATGTGGTGCCAACTTTCAGAGTCTTTACTCCTATGAAAATTATCTCAAAGACACATGACAGTATTTGAGATTTATCTCAGCTCAGATTGAGATGCTTCGGGAGATCGGGGCCAGGTCTAAGTCAGGAAGTCTCGAAACAAAACATCACACAAAAATAGCATGTACTAAATGTACTTTATTTGTGAGTATGAATTTAGCAGAGTATGAATTTAGCAGCTCTGCTGATGTGCTAAATACTATAAAGTATCATAACTTTGTGATCCGCCCTTAATATAATATGTCATTATGCCATGGTATCGCTAATTGAAAGATGGTGTGATTGGAAATTGGTATTACTATACTATCATTCAATCACCACAAATCGGTATTGAAAATACTCAAAAGGTTATATAATAATATAGTCCCACTTGGTCGCCTTTTTGACAGCTCTATTTAATGATGTCGCAGGGAAATTAGGATTTATGATTACGAAATCATTTTAATTAGATTTCTTCAGTATCGCTCTCATCAAAAGTCAAACTGTACTTTAATTCGAGAGGTGTCCCACTTACATTTGAACAGTATTTAAACATTCGATATTTTCATACAAAAACGATATGAGCCAGTCTCCAGGAAAACCTGCTATTTTGACAAAAATATTGACTGTAAGATTTTCCATAGTATTACAGGATAATGTTAAATAAGCAAATTAAAAAAGAAATTATGGTAATATCTTGAGTTTTAAGGAAGTTACAGCTGTTTTTGTAAAGTCCCTATTCTGAGCTTTTTGTGTGACGTCGCAAACGTCATTCAAACGTTATTCGACGTAACTGAAATAAGAATTTCATTATTACATCATTTGATCAATTAATGACATAAACTGTTTAAAATAGAACCACATTCTATAATTATGTTTCACTTTTCAAAATATATATCAAAATCGAAATTGTTTGCAATCAGAGAAAGGCTTCTTCTGTTTTAAATAACCAAATCCTCGTTTTTCTCAATCGGAGTACTTTTCTGAAATTGGTCACCATAGCAACGAAGTATGTGTTTTCGACATAATTCATAGGAAAATTTAAAGCTAAGGTATAGTACTATATTGGTCAATTACTTAAAATAGAATCAATAGATATGTCTTTTCCTTATTTTAGAGCTTTATCAAAATCTTGTTACATATAGTAATTACATAATGTCATTATAGCAGGTTTTCCTGGAAACTGGCTCATATGTTTTAGATAGGCCTACAGAGGCGAAACACGAGGTTAACTACGATGTTAAATCGATTTCCGAGTGTTAGTTCTGTATGTAATTTGTATTATAGTTTAACGGATGTTGCGGTTTATGTGCCGCATTCAGTTCAGTATTACAGTTATCGCACGCTTTTCCAATGCAGTTTTGCAGTTATTACACTCTTATTTGTCGTTACTATCATACAAAATTGATATGTGTAGGGTAATAATCATGATTTTGTATGCACTCAGACACTTTATTGTATTGTCGTTAGTAGGTGCATTGTTTTAGCCTCTAAAGACCGAATAATCCAATTGATTCGAAATTACAAAGGAGTCAGTGAGATAACGATTGGTAGACTTATGAATGTACTTTTCTGTTGTAATATATTTCACATTCGTGTTCTTAAGCATCCTAATTAAGGTACCGAATAAATGTTTACCTAATAGTGGGATGTAAATTCCGAGCATAGCTTTTATTTGCCAGTCAGCTTTCTGCTGAAATATGGCAGGCATTATGAGTGCCTCCATCCGTATTTTGAACCACGGTTGCCAGATTAGACGATTTTGTTAAAATATGTTTGAACCTAGTACTATGTATTCACTTTTGTCACTTTGTGAGAGATAACGAAGTCAATTTTACCGCTGTAGCAAGGAACAGCATATGCCATACACAATCATGCTGCTTGAAGAATTTTATATCAAAGGTAGCATTGCGAACATTTGGACTTTGTTTACCTTCGTCAGATTTCATTATATACTTCGGATATTTCGAGCACATGGCTTAACTCGAGCTTGTCCCGGTGGGTCCTCGAGATAACGAGGTTTTACTGTATATAAATGACTAAAGGTATATTCATGTGCCGATTTGCTTCGAATAAATCATCATCATCATCGGCCTCCGTCCGTCCCTGTAGACGATGGATTGCGCTCTGTTGGTGAGGTTAAACTGGAACAACGTGTGTGGTAGCTGAAAAGTCCTATGCGGGAATGGCAGTCTCTAGTGCAGTCTGTGCAGACAAATACAGTGTCATATTGGGTATTTGATGCTTTGCGTCTTCTCTTTTCTCTGAGCGGTCGTCTTCGGAAATCCTGATCCATTTTGGAAGATCAGACGCTGTCCTCCCAATTTCTTACATCGATGTGTGCCGATTGGAGATCACGATTGCAGGTGTCTTTGAAGCATAGACATGGGCGACCAGTGGCTCGTGTCCCTTTTTCAAGCTGTCCGTACAGGAGGTCCTTTGGAATGCACCCGGTATCCATTCGCCGTACGTGCCCGAGCCATCGCAGGCGCCGTTCGAATAAATAGTAAAATGATAAATGGTAATGTCCAATAGCAAACTGTTCTGTTGCCTTACATTTCTAAGGCATAGAGCGTTGCTGTGGTTTCCCTTCACTCCGGTCGGAACATAGAGCGTTGCTGTGGTTCCTCTTCACTCCGGTCGGAGCATAGGGCGTTGCAGTGGTTCCTCTTCACTCCGGTCGGAGCATAGGGCGTTGCTGTGGTACCTCTTCACTCCGGTCGGAGCAAAGGCCTTGCTGTGGTTCCTCTTCACTCCGGTCGGAGCATAGACCGTTGCTGTGGTACCTCTTCACTCCGGTCGGAGCATAGGGCGTTGCTTTGGTACCTCTTCACTCCGGTCGGAGCATAGGGCGTTGCTGTGGTTTCCCTTCACTCCGGTCGGAACATAGAGCGTTGCTGTGGTACCTCTTTACTCCGGTCGGAGCATAGGGCGTTGCTGTGGTTTCCCTTCACTCCGGTCGGAACATAGAGCGTTGCTGTGGTTCCTCTTCACTCCGGTCGGAGCATAGGGCGTTGCAGTGGTTCCTCTTCACTCCGGTCGGAGCATAGGGCGTTGCTGTGGTACCTCTTCACTCCGGTCGGAGCAAAGGCCTTGCAGTGGTTCCTCTTCACTCCGGTCGGAGCATAGGGCGTTGCTGTGGTTCCTCTTCACTCCGGTCGGAGCATAGACCGTTGCTGTGGTACCTCTTCACTCCGGTCGGAGCATAGGGCGTTGCTGTGGTACCTCTTCACTCCGGTCGGAGCATAGGGCGTTGCTGTGGTACCTCTTTACTCTGGTCGGAGCATAGACCGTTGCTGTGGTTTCTCTTCACTCCGGTCGGAGCATAGACCGTTGCTGTGGTACCTCTTTACTCCGGTCGGAGCATAGACCGTTGCTGTGGTTCCTCTTCACTCCGGTCGGAGGATAGGGCGTTGCTGTGGTACCTCTTCACTCCGGTCGGAGCATAGACCGTTGCTGTGGTTCCTCTTCACTCCGGTCGGAACATAGGGCGTTGCTGTGGTACCTCTTCACTCCGGTCGGAGCATAGGGCGTTGCTGTGGTTCGGGTTTCTGTAGCATGGTTTGTTTTACGTGGTCCTCCTTTCACATCCGGGCTTTGGACCGGCATAAATTGTTAACGTCAGTGGTTTAAGTGAATTAAAACTAGATATAGGTTGAAATCCCGTGGTGTAGAACACATACCACAAGGCATTGTTCTACAATACGATGCGTTAATAAACACCCATGCAGAACAAAATGTAGTTTTAATTGTATGATTGATTTAACCAAATACTAGATGCTGTTATCAAAGAAGGTTATACTCGATACATCAGTTTAATGTACATGGGTAGCCTATATCCAATAGTAATGTCATTTCTCCGCTGGTGTGCTTTTTTTATTGACATCGATTAAAAAAATATAACAAAACGTGCAGTAATTCAATTCCGATTGACAAGAAACGTGCTGTTTTATTTTTGCTTATTAAAATTAATTTATATACATAATATCAGAATATGGTAAAATGAAAATGTAGCGTTTGATAAGTTGTGTATTTTTTGCTCTGATGCATGATAAATTATCGATTACTTTCTTTGTAGTGATTATATTCTAAGTGTTTGATGTTTACTTGAAAGTAAACATTATGACGACCTTGGGTAGGTAGAAAGTGTGCTTATAACAATCTTGTTTTGATCTTGGAATGTCAAAAGTTTTTATTTGAAAATTGAGTTAAATCATCTTTAAAATTACATGTAATTACCTCGGTTTAAGGAAACGTATAGAAATTGCTAATGCCCTTGTTGAATATACAAGGCAACAGTGACAATGACAATATTCGCCATTTTTAGCCGGATTATACACTTAACAAATCTTATAAGAATTTAGATATATTGTTACATTAAAAAAACAAGTTACGCGATTTTTCACTCAACAAAATGGTGATTTTTAATTTTATAAATACAGTTTAAATTTAATGGCCAAAGGGAGGTAACTCTTCCAAAATTGCAATTTAACACAAAAAAATGAGTAGTTATAAACCTAAATTTGGCTTTATTCTTATCATTGTTTTCTTTATTTCTGTCTCGGTGATACGAACATACACTTGAACATGAACTAGATCAGCAAAGAGGATACATAGCTGCATTAACAACCTGATAAACACCCGATGAACATACTGCAAAAACGTGTGACATTAGCTTTTGCGGATTTCATCATTTGTTTATTCTGTTTGTGAAATTTGTTATCAGATTGTAATAAAATCCATTGAATTGTAATTCCACATATCGAAGCTGCATAATTATGTTGAAAAGTTCAACAAAATCAAACACATTTTGACCAAGTTATGGGTACATATACACATGCAAACTTATAAGATTTGTTAGGTGTATGCGTTATGATAGCTTGACCGGCGTCTTTAAACCGGAGTCAGATCGTTTTGCCGATATGTAGTGTGATATTTATTTCTGCTATTTATGCAACAGTAAACTGGTTATCATTATTGAAGTTGATATTTCTTTCTTAATTCGTTATACATGTATAATGAACATTCATGTAAGAAATGGAATTCTTGTTTCCAAAGAATGCATATAATGTTCATGTTCTACGTTATTTTTGTCTCCACTATTCAAAGAATAAGGAGAGCTATTCCAGTCACCCGAGCTCGGCGTCGGCGTAATGCTTATGTAAACGTTTGGGTACAATTTTTTTTCAAAGTCCGTTGACATATTGCTTTCATCATCATGACCCAAACCCATACACAGGAGTAGGCAACTCTATCAAGCAGTTTGTTGAAATAATGTCCCATTTTTCAACTGAGTGCAAATGTTAAAGTTCGTGGACAAGTTTTTAACCCCTTATATCTTCGAAGTGCATTGACATATTGCTTTGATATTTTGCATACTTGTTCAAGACCTATACGTGAGTAGGTAGCTCTATCAAGCATTTTGTTCAAATTATCTGCCCTTTTCGACCTCTTCACAGAAGAGTGTAACGCTGCAACTATGAAGCATTTTGTTTTGAATGTATAGTGATTATAACATTCTTGCATGGCACTGAGAATAGTGGAGCGCGTTGTTCGCGTACAGCTCTTGTTGTGCATACACAACGCCGAATTTCTAATTGGCCACCCCATAAAAATTGATAGGTAGTGATATATTCAATCAATACATATAAAGTTGTGTTATGTTTTTATTCCACACACTTATCTATCAATTTATAAAAATAAAACACGTGTTCTGGTATATAATCATCCACGCGGAACAGTTAATGCGAAATAGCCTTTGTGCACGTGGGGCGACATGGGATATGTCCGTATTTGGTTGGAATGTAACCTCTGTGGACTACCTTTTATGAAAAACATTAAACTTTGAGAGATTGAAGAATGTGGTACTCGCCAAAGCCCTCCGAATGATGAGTAACGGCACCCAAAACAGCGAAGTACGCAACGTCTTTTTTTAACAAAAATACAAAACCTTTATTTACGTTTGATTTAGGGCAAAATACTGTGAGAAACATGTTTTCCTATCAATGTAAGTTGAACATCATCGGGTTTTCGATTATTTGTATTCTTCTATAAACACTTTTTCTAAAAAATATTAAAAAACACGTGGTTAAACGGAAGTTTGTTGAAGTTCACGCATACATCTGACAGCTTGAGCGCGTTTCCGTTGCTCATTCTGTTGAGGTTTAATGTCTTTCATAAAAGGCAGTCCACAGAGGATACATTACAACCAAATACGAACATATTCCATGCCGTGCACGAGCACCACGTGCAAAAATGCTATTTCGCACTAACCGTTACGCGTGGATGAATTTGTACATGAACACATGTTTTATTTCTGTAAATCGATGAAGTAATATGTGGAAAGAAAACATAACGTAATTTCATATGTATTGATGGAACATATCACTTAGTACCAAATTTTATAGGGTGGCCAATTAGAAATTCGGCGTAGTGTATAGGGACAACAATCGAAACTATTATTTTGGCTTTGAGTATACAATTTACTTCTCATAAGCAAAATAGATACATTTAAAAAGCCTACTAAACTTTATTAATGGAGCGTGACTTCATGAACGATTTAACAGGTCAGGGTACGTAATTTGACAGGTACATTCTGATTCAGAACATATGATAGTTATACGACTGATAAACACAAGTATAACATCAAAATATTTAATTATCAATAAAGACTTATGTTGACTTGTTTAAGCATAAATAAAATACACGCTTGTGTATTCTTTAAGACCAGGCCACAACCAAGCGTGCGTGCCGCTTATTTAGCACATGATACATACAGTGTACGTCTTTTTGGTAGACTACGGCCACTACGTTTTCCAAAAACGTGGGAATGAAGTACGTAGGGAGTACGTCAACGCACGTCACACGCACGGTTATTTGTTGCGTGCTCCCAAATCCGTACGGAGGCGATCACAATCGTGAAAGCTCGGCCATTTCCGTTTGTCTCCGGTAAATACACATTATTGCAATGCATAAAGGGTGGTCAGAATGAGGCAGTCACTCACCACGTATTGGATCTCAAAGTGTGCCCTCGTTTTTTGCAAATACATGTATACAGCACGTACTTGCATGTACGACTGGTTGTGTCGACCGCGTAAGAAGTACAATGAAATTCTCATTCGCAATATATATGTCAGTTCGTTCAGTGCGTTTAAGATGTCTCATACTCCATAATATTATGTTGTGTGTTGTGGGTTTTTTTCAAAGTATTATAATGAAATTTTGAAATGCAAGAATAATTCGGTCATGGTGTCTCGTCCACCCACCATCGATTGTAAAATAAGTCTCAAATTGACGTTTACAGAAAAACTTCACTTAAAATAAGACAGCTTTAACAATAACATCGCCTCAAACATTAAGTTACAATTTCATTTTAACAAATCATTGTTATTTAACCGAAATTAAAACCAACCTGGGAAGAATATAATTATACAATGTATTCTCGTCCCAGAACCAACTCAATAATGAGACCTGTCACCATGAGTATAAAGCTTTTTTCATGCTCAACTCATGTTCTCGCTCCAACTATAAATGTTTCAACGAAAAAACATGTCTCATAATAAACTGTACAATAACCTAAAAGAAAGCAGAGCAATATTTTCTGGTACAGTAAAGATTACTTAATTGTAGGACTATTTCTAGGGGCTAATACATTGTATTCGTTTCATACTCAAGTTGAGTTGAGCATGGAAAATAATCACTGACCCATGTTATGTTAATGATGGCGCCGACACGCTTATATGTACAAAAAATGTATTGTACATGTAACATATCAAATATATTAAGGATTTGTCGACCTGTCAAATTAACAAATAAATGTAAATAAAGTGATGACTATCTTACGCTTTATCAATTCATCAATTTTTGGTACTGGTGCGATAAGGTAACTCTTACATTTATATCTACATTTATATTTGTATATGTCGGTTGAATTACTTCCCTTCCTGTTGAAGGAATACAGTGTTTATAACTTTAACTTCCATAGTATTGTTCTTCCTCTGCGATCCATCTTTACGACCGTTTATAATATATTTATAATATGTTCAGTTTGGATGTGGTGATGAACTGCATCGTCTTCTTTATGGTGCTGCTATCTTACGAAAGATTGGTTTCGAAGGACCTGTCTGAGGCAAAGGGGTTCGACACATAAACCTACAATGATTAAAAACTGTTTTCAAAATATATAAAATTATAGTAAAAGGAAAAAAATTGTAAACAGTTTTTAATCATTGTAGGTTTATGTGTCGAACCCCTTTGGTCTGAGGGCCTTACTTTCCGACTCGTGCTTCTTCCAGTTTGGGGCTGAATGGCAGTACGAGGGAAGTTTATATTGGAATGCAAGTGATGCTATGTCTTCTTGTATCAATGATTGTTTTAAAAAAAAGTGAACTGTATATCAAAGACCATTGTAATAGCTTCAAATAGATACCTCACATTTTAAAATCCGTTCAGTGTAGCTGTAAGAACATGTCGATTATATATAACACTGTCTACTCGTGGATACTATTTTTTTTAATGCTTAAGGTAGATCCTACCCCTTGAAAATGCTTGAAAAACATACACTTGAAAAAAAACTATTTCAAACAGCGTATGTCATCTGATTTTATCATATATTATAGGAAACCATTGTAGCACTTGCATGTGATGTGAAAAGTGCCATATAGTCGCCTTATTCAAATGCTAACACTAAAATAAAGGCGATTTTTTACTGAAAAATACAGCATTTTTTTCAAAATGTCAAACGTTATCATTATTGTATTTTATAATACGAACTCATTGAATGTACTTTATAATCAATCGTCGCAAGGGCATGCCAGGCATGAAATTAGCTGCTGGTGTTTTGTTTACGAGAAAAACACCTTCATGTTGATGTGTAATTTCGACAAGGAAGTTGCCATGTTTGCTCCCTCCTGTCACCACAGTAAACGTACAGCAACATGATTTTCAAACAAAGTAATCACCATAATTGTTAGCCAGATCGAATAATGAACGTTATTGCATTCATAATTTATTAACATTACGAACGATCCTACGATAATAACAATGAACTCCAAATATTTAATATTGTTTTCATCTCGTTTGTTTACGAATTTCGCGCTGTGTAGCAAATTTATATTCATGCGACAAAAGTAGTGCGACAGTTTATCGACGAAACCATTATAATGCGGTGTTCATACTGTGCCGTTCATAACGAATGATGACATCGAATACAATATGATACTTACGGTTTAATAAAAGTCCCAATGAAACATCAATATCAGCATTTTCCTATCTCAACACATGCTGCACATGTTAGCGAATTGATAATCTGATATGTGTTACGAGGCTGTCTGTCAACTTTATTTTAGCTAAATTACAAAAGTACTATGCGTTTTTAAATAATCCTTATGTTATTTATGCTCGTATAATCATTGCAAACACAGTTTTGAAACTCGATTGTCTGGATCGTTTCTCGATCACGTACAGTTTGTGTAAAATCGGTCATTACATGTAGCTGTCAAAATATTTCAATCCACACGAATAGTCCGTGCAAGTGTTACAACGTGCTCGGTAAGTTAATGTATGGTGTGAGGTTACTGCCATGCTATATTATCGTCTGCAAATTGTTTTTTGAGTAATATTTAACCTTTTTAACACACAAACTGACCAAATACAGCATTTTTTTCATGTTAAAAGAAACGGGCTATCGGACGGAACAAACGTTATCAGGGACCAGTACGACTAAAGATAAATTAGCAATTCCTTTGGTATATAAACAAATAAAATACAGTGGAAAGGAATATCTAACTAAATATGTTTATAATTGAAAGAAATACTAAAGCTTTAATTAATTTTCCATAAACCTGTTTCAGTTCTTTCGAGGCTACGTAAAACTTGTACAAATAATCAAGTTTTAAGTCTTATAGACCCGATAAAATCGGTTATTGACAAACCAACAACTATATGGTCCGTCAGGCCCACCGTACCCTAAACGATTTAGGATTTAATAAAAGTAGGCCTTCACACATACACATGTGATATATTTTAATTCATGTTGATGTATTTTATTGTTCAAAATTAATGCATTTTGACTGCTTTTATTTAAATAAATGGGCAGGCATGACCTTGATCAAATATTTGACAACCACAATTTCTAAATTTTCTAGCATTTGGTTACCCAATAAATGAGACTGACATTTTGAAAAATGTTACCTATTTTGTAATTAACTTTTTATAAATACATTTTTTGTAACAAGTGAATGTAACAAAAACACTCGTTGATATAGATTATTTGAACTTTAAGCTACAAAATGATATATGGGACTACTGAGTTTTTATGCCAAAAGGGTATTTAATTCACTGAAGAAAAATACACATTTTCGCCCATTAGAGTGAACCTTAAATGATCGGGAAAATGTCACTTTTCTCTGACCAAATTCGGACATTTATGAATCGTTGTTTAATTAATGCGGGAGCAAATACCATATTTAAATTAACTTGAATGGTGAAATGGTTTAATGTTACGTATTATTCATCAACTATTTGATAGTTTAAGAAATTTATTATAAGTGGTGTGATTGTATTTGGAATTCTAACACGATCTGCGGATTAATCGTTTAAATATAGAGCGGACCCAACAATGTATTATTACCCCCATAAAACATACCTATCAAATTGGCTGTTTCTATTTACGCCCAGTATCACGTGACATATTTATGAATGAATGAACGTAAACTTTATAGTAAAAATTTCTACGAGTCACGATGAGAAGGCGAGTTGCACGAGAATCCAGTGTTACAGCTATGACGCATCTATTTTTAGAAAATCCAATATACTCTAGAAACCAAGTTTTATTAAAACTTCTGATAATCAATTCATTTTTATTATTCAATTTATGAAATAGATACCATATACTCGTGTTATTAAAATTGTTTCAATGTTTAAAATGTGGTATTTCCTTCAGAAAATTACGAAGGTCGTTTCCATTAACGAGGGAGGTAATTGTACCAGCTAATAAGCCACTCAATTTCAGCGTGGAATTATGTTCAATGTCAAATGGGTGAAAATGGAATGTGCGCAGTTAAATAGTGCGGGATATTATCGTATTTAGAATCGAAATAAAAACTCTGTTCTTGTATATTGTCGGTGAATAAAACACGGGCACTCGTTCGGATGCGGAAAATTAAACCACTCGTGCTACGCACTCGTGATTTAATTTTTCCGCATCCGAACTCATGCCCGTGTTATATTCACCGACAATAAACGCGAACAGATTTTTATTTCTTAAATGAACCACCTGCACGTCATCCAAATACCACAACATACTAGAAATTTTTGAAACGGGTGGAAGATTTTCAATTGGGCAAGTACAAATGTAGCTTAAAATGAGCTCTTCATATAATCAAAGACCTAAATATACGTATATTTAGGTCTTTGATATAATTATCAAACATATTACAAAAATGAGGAATATAAGTGCAGTTTGGATACTCCTGTCTACTTATGAGACGCCAGCACACATGTCCTTGCAAACTATCCAAAAATAGTTGAAACCATTTTCTAAATAAAAGAAGTCGACCGTTTGCAAATGTAATGACCATAAACTGTGGGGGCCAGTAGAAAGGTACACATTTACAAAGTTTCTATCATTCGATTTGATACATAAAAAATGTATCTACATCTTCTGACGTCTTCAAGTTCAGCTTCTTTCCTCGCTGTATCCCCTTGTTGAACTACCTTCCGGCATCTATTGCTGAGGCTCATTCTTTGGCATCCTTTAAGAGTGAGCTCTCCAACCTGACCTTCTAAAGGATTTTTACGCACAGTTACAAACAGCCAAATGAAGGACCGGAGCTATGTCAGCAGATTCTAGCACCCACCGCCACGAAGGCTGGGTTGGCCTTGACCTGGTGGCCTAACTGTGCAACACTTTCTATTACTTCATGTCATTTAAACTTTATTTACCTGCAACAAAATTTGCCTGTGTCTATTCTTTTGTATTTCCTATTTTTACTTTTCTTTTCTTTGCACACCTTTATAGAATTGTCAAATTTATGACAGCATAACGTATTGATGTAGACGTAGATGTATGTTTATTTTGGCCAAGAACTGTCTGTAGTGGGCTAATTATTTAATTCACATACAAGTAAGTTGGCCTACATTTTCTAGCTATACCCGTAATGCTGATGTAATTATTGTATGTTGAGTCTGTTTAGATAACAAGCAGATTATGATTAAATGTTTATCAAAAATAATACCTTTAAACAGGAAGAATTTCTTAGCGATACAAAATTAATCTTAATGTAGTGATAATTTCAGCGTGCAAAGGGAAGTAACTGCTACGATGACAATAATTCGACCCTCGTCATGTGATTTGTCACGTGACATTGTTGAGGTATGACAGTTCAAAATGGCAGATGTACCGATTGAAAGTGATCAAAATTTGGATGTAACTAACAATGAAAACAATAATTCTCAGGACGAGGAGGATTGTGAAAGTTTTCACGATGGACAGGTGCAGTATTTATCTACATAGTCGATACAATGTCAGTGCTGTTTTCTCAAATGTGTATATCCGTGTGTTTTCTATAGCTGATCAGTTGTGAATTTTGTAAACAATCAGAGGTTCCCCTTTTAAACACAGGCACCCGTCATGTTACTATACTATACCTGATATATTTTGTAGAAAACACTTTTATGTACCATGATAAGTATAGAAACAATATAATATGTACTGGGGTTGTAGAGTTTGGGTTGGTAGGGGGTACCTGGGTAGTAATGGGGACTACCTGGGGGTGGGGGTGGGGGGAGGTTATAACATGACGGGTGCCTGTGCTTTTAAAACTAGTTTAAAAATATACAGTTTGCCTCAGGCTTCTTAGCCTGTCATTGTCACACATGATGTTTTAGTGAGTTGTCCCGTCCTTGAAGACAAGTCCACAAGTGGCAGGGTGGTGGAGGGAATAACACTCCTGACTACTGATCGAGAGGTCCCTGGTTAGATCCTCGATCCTGGTCTTATTTAAAGTGATTGAACAGGCATTTATAACTTCCACTAGTTAAAAACTTAATACAGTATTGAAATCTAGAACAACTTAATGTAGACATTAATGTAGACAGTCTTGCTGTACCATAGTTCTGGATACCATTACTAAATCGTCTTTTATTTATACCGACTTCGACCTTATATGCCACTTATAAGTGGACATGAAGCTTATTATAGAAAAGAAAATATTTGAGGCCAGGATGAATATTATGTATCATTGTTTCAACTTCTTTATAATTCTTTATTGTGACATCATATATTTACAAAGAAGCATAAACATTGTAATAACTTCCTTTTCTAAATCAATGATTGTTCATTTATCAATCAACACAACATAAATTTGATCAGCAACATGGTAATGTCACTGATTTGATGATCTCATTGCACTGTATGATAACCACAATTACCACGTCCACTTCATTGTTACTTCCTTGTGTACTACATTTGTTAATTCAACCTCACTACAGCAGTGGCTCCATTTGACTCAGAATTACGTGTTATAACCCTTGAAATTTTCCAAAAAGCCACATTTTGACCCTCAAGATTTTGGCTTGAAGGGTAATTTTCTGTTGAAATCTTGGATATTTTGCATAATTTATAAAATGGTAAATTTTAATCAAAAGTTTAAGTATCAAAATAACCCTTTAGATTCAGAAACTTAGTGGGAACCCCTGCTACAGCAATGTAATGTTCGGGGCAGCTAAAATGTATGTTTGTCTAAGGGAGTTGCTCTGGGGAGGTTACTGTATACTACATTTATAAGTTTAACTGTTACATGTATACTACTACAGCTGGTTAGCTAATAAATTAAAAAGAGAGGATGTTTTATTAAATAATCAATAAATTTATTTATTTAAACAAATGTTAGTGTTTTTTTGTTACTAACTACTATTTTATACAAAACGGACACATACATGTTCAGTTATAGAAAATATTTCTTTCACCGATGGCCATTAGATTTAATCAACACGAAACATAAAATTCAGAAATGCATTGCCTATTTAGGGGATAATATTGAAAGCCTATTATGGTGTATTCCCATTATTTAGCTGTAATCCAGTTAATTATAAATCTGGTTTCATGTAAAAGTACCAGATAATATTAATCTCTGGTTCCAGAAAAGAATTTAACGAAAATACGCTAAAAAACATTCTTTTTATGTTGATGAAGAAAATGCTTAATTTTCATTGATTGTAATGACATTATGTACTGACCAGAACACTGACTAAACGTGACTTTGTTTACATTTTCAGTTATCATATATAGGTCGTGACATAGAATCTATACCACAAAAACTGATAGTGGATTACTCAAAAGCAACCACAAGATTAGATCTGAGCTTTAACCTAATCAAGTAAGTATGATAGAGGGCACAATCAACATGAATGCATGGTGTGTGCATACACGTGTAGTACATTTTTGTATGTGGGCATATAAACTTCTGCTTTAATACTCCTTCATAGAATGGAGCATTACATACACTGAGCGGCTTTGAAACGCAACACTAATGAAAATCAAGATAACTTTTTTTTTTATTAATATTTCTCAACGAAATTTTGTGTGTGTGTTATTTGCTACCGTTGGATTGTAACTCGATGTTCATTCCATCTAAATTCACAAAAATGGTGCATTGAACCGTGAAACGGAAAAACACAAACAATGTAAGAGGAATTCATGGGTTGATGTTAATTATTTTAATGTAATAAATGTCAAATGCAATGGTCAATCCATCAACACGTTCAAAAGAATATAAAATAAGATGGTTTACCACTCCACAACATAGTGAACTTTAAGTTTCAAAAATGCACAATTATAATAGCAATGTTTCAGGTTCACCGAAAAAGATGACTAATGTTACAGTCAAAGGGAAGTGATTCTTGATAGAGATTAAGTAAATAATATTATTTATCCGGAAAAAAAAGTACACATCAGCTTTTACAATCTGAAAAATGCAGAAGGACACACGGCATCGAATATGCTTTTGATTATGTTATCATTGTTTTAGTGCAGTTGTATAGGGTCTTTTCAGATCATAATGAAATGAATTTGATTGTCATGCGACATAGCTTAGCTACAAATGTTGAAATTTGCAGCAAAATTAAACACATATTGTCCTAGCTATGGGAAAATACATACATGCATACATATACGCTATATAAGTGTAAATGTTGCATTTTCAAAGCCGCTCAGTGTATAAGCAGTACAAATGAAATAAGTAATGAATATGACAAATAATTGAAGGAATACACTGTAATGAATTAAGTATGCCGTGAAGGAGTAATGAATGGACCTTCTATACAAGAAGTGTACTGTTTTACCTAAGCATTTACGAAAATCGTAGACTTGTGTTCAAATTTAAATTCTTTATAACTCTTTGACAACTGCTAATTGGGTACAGATATTGTTTGTAGGAGTTCATTATCTGATTGTAGCTCCATTTACCACACTAAATAGTTATAAGAGTATTATAATGACATAAGTTTATGATTTCTGCAAGTGCTTTGATAAAACAGTACAAAAGAGCATAAATGCAAATTTGTTACATTTATATATTTCAGATCATTGGCAGGATTGGAAGAATTCTGTAACCTTGAAGAGCTTGTGTTAGATAACAACTGTATCAATGATCAAACAATGTTCCCATATCTAGAACGATTACATACTCTCACTTTGAACAAAAATCAAGTAAGTTGAATTCTTTACACACAGTGACTGTACAGTGAGCACTGAGCAGGGCTTTTACTTAAGCCTCCAAAAGTGAAGAGTCACAAGGACTGCTGACTCTCAATTTTTAAGAGGCATATAAATATTGCAGGAAGATTTGCACACTTTTTACAGTAAAACTGACTATTCAGTTACAATTTACAAGAGTATTAATGTTCACTTTACGTCTTTAGTCAAATTTATGAGTCATACACAGCTTCCAGAGTGTAATAAAAGTCCTTTCAATGTAAGTTATAATGCATGAAGATCTAGCTGCTAGTTTTAAGCATCATGAAAGG
The DNA here is from genome assembly GCA_947247005.1 of Spisula solida. Lineage (NCBI taxonomy): Eukaryota > Metazoa > Mollusca > Bivalvia > Venerida > Mactridae > Spisula > Spisula solida. Next base: position 34,270,387 of record OX365944.1, on the reverse strand, counting down.
ATTGGTAAAAAATACTAGTATGATATTATCAGAGACTTGGTTCATAGACATATCTTAGCTTAAGCCTTGGTCCCACTGAGCATATTTTGCCTCGGCGATGTACTCAATGTGCTATCAGGACATTGGGAACAGGTTTCTTGTGGTCTAGGGGACGTGGTATCGGAAGAAATTGGGAGAACATTGCCAATGTGGAATTCCTCAGTGGGACCTAGGCTTTAGTTACGAATCTTTACAAGTACTATTATTAAGTAACTGGTGTTACTATAATTTTGCTCAAGGTAGTGATTGTCTCTCTGCAGTTTTCTCTACTTTGGATTTGTAACAGTTGATTCAAGGTTTGGTTTGTGAAACATAAGCCTAGACTTTTGCATAGGATGGTATCACTATTTACCTGACCATGTTTTAATTTTCAGATATCCGATTTGGAACATTTAATAGACACTATAAAAGTGCAATTTCCAAAGTTAACATACTTAAGTTTACTTGGTAATTCTGCTTGCCCAAATCAATTGTCTTCTCATGAAAAAGATGAAGAAGACTATGTAAGATACAGGTAAGTAAAATATGTAAATTTTAACTGGAATATTTCAGTGTAGCAATACCACGTGACTTTTGACTACAGTTACAAGAAGAAATTTGTAAACATTGGAAAATAAAAAAGCCATAAGTATTTTATTTCTACGTCGATGTCTATGAAATTTACGCCACGCTAAGGGGACAATTATTTGCGTTCCATAAAATATAAAATCTTTTTCAGCGGCTGTGCCGTTTTGTCCATTACCTTGTGAAACCGTTGAACGTGTAGGTTTCACAGGGTAATAGAAAAATCGGCGAAACTGCTGAAAAAGATCTTATATTTCACGGAAAGCAAATAATTGTCCCCTTAGCGTGGCGTATATTTCATAGAAATCGATGATGAAATAAAATACTTATGGCTATATTTGTGTTCAAATGTTTACAAATTTCTTCTTGTAACTGTTGTCAAAGGTCACGTGGTATTGATACTCTGTATTTTACACAAATTTTCTCAAAATGGATTGAAGTTGAAAGGATATGCCATGTATAAACAGGCTGTGCTGGTAAGATTCTATCAAACAAGTATTGACAGAGTTTTGGGCCTTTTTTGTGCCAAAAACTTCTGGTACATGTATCAGTTTTTAGCTGATTTGTTCTCTGTAAACAATACGTGCCATCTGCTTACAATTTCTCTACTTGGTCAGATTCAAACTAACTAACATTGTTCTGGGGTCAAAACTGATTTAGCTCCAGGGTCAATTATTTCCTATTGAGCTTTAATCAGGACATTTTTACAGATAGTTAATGGTGATGTTAACAAGATCTAATATAAATATTCTGTTTTCATTGAGATGAGCAATATAGGGCCATGATGGCCTTCTTGTTGTAATGCATTTGTAACAGAATATTTGAACACACATATATTTATGTATGATTGCTAATATTCAGAACATTGTGACCTAAATCATGTGACATGAGAGACAGAGATTAAATATAGAACAATTTTGTTACTTGGTTTCATGATGAATATCATTTGTCCGGAAGTGGCAAAGCTATGTCATTTGGACTTTGGCCTAATTATCTACTTCTTTAAGTATTTCTACTTAATTATTTCCTCTTATAAGCTAGTGTGCACTTAAAGCTAGATGTTGTTATGAGGGGGTGTTGCAACTGTTCACTCATTGATGTGTATGATTAATTTCATGCAATGAAATGGAACTTTAAAACTATCAGTTTCTCCCATTTAATTGTCACCTCCCTTTTTTGATGTCCCCCACACACAACATACATGCCAGATTTCCTGCATCATGTGTGAATCTCAGGCATTTGATACCCTACTCAGTGTACTCACGCATGATTGGAGGCCAATTGATAAATTCTCACTTTATGAAAATGATCACAAATATTAGCTTACATTGTGTCATGAAGCATGCATGGTTTTGTCATCAAAGTGGAATAAGTGAAAACTGCATATAAACTTCAATAATTTAAGTTTGAAGTTTCAGCTAGGAAATTCTCCCTCATTTTAATGAGTATGTAACATTATTGTCAATGAATGGCACCACTTCAAAATGCCAAAGTTACAGTTTTGATGTTTTGGGATTTTTACATTATTGAAATCCTAAAGACAAGACACGTCTCTGCAAAATGCCGAGTTCGGCTTTTTAGTCCCCTACTGGTTTTCAACCAGAGGGGACTTTAGGTTTGCCCTTCACCTGTCTGTCCGTCAAATATCTTGATCCTGACATAACTCAAACAGTTTCCAAGTTAGGTTTATGAAATTTGGTGTGTGGATAGGGGGCAATATGGTGTTATGTACGCCATGCATCAGAAACATTTAAAAATACTCTGTAATGGTCTTGGGGGACTTCTGTACTGCTTGCAATTCTTAGTGACTTGTTGACACATCATTTGACCTGTCACATGTGAGAAGGCTAAAGCTGCACCAAATATTTGAAGTTCAATTCTTTTTCCAAAAGCTTTGCAATATACATCCACACATAAAAATGCCACATTTTAAATTGCAGTTTTGTATAATAAAATTTCACAAAGTAATTTCATAAAGATGCTGCTCCTAACAACTAAGGTTTTTGTAGCTTTGACATTTTAAAGAGAGGTGCCATCATTATACTTTATTTAGAACAACTAATGTTACTCCTAATTAGGTAAAAAAAAAAACGACAAACGCCCCCGAGTTTATACATCTGTCTCCATGACTTGATATTCTGTATCAGCCTAGGGAAGATGATGTTAACTAACAATAGGAGAGATCATGTTTGTTAACAAAGGCATTCATACCACCAGCTATAGGTGTATTTCTAGGTTATGCATGTCTATGTACTTTAATCATAGAGTTTGTACAGTAAATCCCCCTGTTTAGCTACCAAGTGGAAAATTTACCTAATAAAGTATAGCTGTTGGTGAATGGCAGGTTTTTATTGTTCATTCATCCAATAGATTGCTGGTGGACATTTTGCATATGAATACGGTGATCTCTCCTATATGATCTCTCCACAATATGTTTTAGATATAAGATGATATACACACTTCCTCAACTGAAATTTTTGGATTCCTCCCCGGTGAAAGCCGAGGACGTGAAGGAAGCACAGCGTGTTGGTCCTTATATGACTGTCGTTAGAGGAACAGACCAGGAAATCTCTGTGAGTAGTTTACAGTAAATTAACAAGAAATATCACTGAATGTGATGAATACCCCAGATACTGCTTGGCATAGTCAGATAATCCACAACTAGTCTTGGTACTGATCAGTCATGCAAATTCGCTAAAAAGACCAATTTAAAATTATGAAATCCTGCAGATTTGTAAATGTTCAAGGTCCTAAAGTGCTTATTTCAAAATGAAAAAGGTCTTCTCTTAAGACCGATTTTGACTGGTAATGTTTGTAGAACTGTTTTAATGTTAATAAAATGAAAATATAAGGTCTATGCATCATAATTCTGCAAAATAACATGTTTATAACAGCTCATGCTTTTCAATTTGTGTATAAATAAAGGGGAGGTATTGCAGTCACTGGAATATATACCGGGTAATGATTAAATAATATCCAAGCATGGTATGGAGAATAGTGGAGCGCGCTGCTCGTGGACTGATTTTGTATTAATAGCAAAGTTAAAGCATATAAATATGTTAAGTTAAAGTATAATGCACTATGAACTGCAACTATCTAGGATTAGTTTTGAATAATAACTGTGTTTATTTCTACGACAGTTTCCAGAAGAACAGCCTTCATCACCCAAGTTTTATACACCACTACCAGATAACAGTAGGGAAAGTGATGAACATCTAGGTAATACTATAGATTCCGTATTCAAAATACGTTTGCTCAGTTAAAGTCAAGATGTTTATGCTCAATTAAAGCTAAAAGTTTTATGCGCCATCAAGTCCAAATTTTTAAGCTCAGTTAAATTCCATTCTTATTTCAAAATGTATTGTCAATACTCAATTGCTTATTCTAATACAAACACAAAATGTATATTACCAATTGAGTCAAACAAAAAAGGTTTTCATGTTGCCAAGTTTGTGATTTTGTCCTTTTGTGTCCGCCTGTGTTATTTGAAAATTGAACTTGATATACAGGATCTGTCATGAGTTGTCTTTGGAAATCAACATTTCTTAAAGAAGTCTAGACAACACAAGTTATTTAATAGCTAGCGTCTGGCTAGCTTAATAATTTGTTTACGAGACAAACTTAAGAAATGTTGATTTCAAAAGCATGGGTGACTGATCCTTTTTGTCACATTTCCAAAGATATTGGGTCAAAACAACGTCAGAAATAACAAATTTAAGTCAGTGATGTTACATTTTCGCACCCAAAACTGGTGATGTCACACATTTGTTATCACACATGTTTATGAATTGTTCCATGATATGTGTTCACATCATTAAGATAATGGTATTACGTGATAAAATGTTTTCTTGTTACAGGAACATTCGGGAAAAGTAAATATGTTTATTACGGCAAACATTCTGAGGGAAACAGATTCATTCGGAACACTGACCTTTGACCTGTGATGCATTTATAACCTTGACCTTTACTCAGCTGTATGAGGCAGTGACCATGACTTATACATCCAAAGGAGCAAGTCTCAATGTGGAACATTATTAAAATTATATGAGAATTTAACACTTTCCTCCGTAGATGGACAATTTACTATCCTATCCGATGTTCATTATCAATTATTTTTCAATATTGAGTATCAAAAGGGGAGATAATCCAATTATGGAAATTATGGACTTAACAAGACACCTACCAAGGGAGATCGCTCTTGATATTTGTCCCCAAAAAGCTGCACATGAGATGTTACATGTACAAATTCTAGAACAGGATACGGTTTATGGTGGAAATGGTTCAACATGTGTCTATGTAACGGCCGACTTGCGACTCAATGCTCGGGGTGTAAATGTACGGTTGGTTAAACAAATGCATGTCTGAAAATAGACTTTAACTGGGTACTTTACATTATTTTACTACGGAGATCTAATAACAGATTGTTGGGCATGTACAGGTGTAATGATTGGTTGTATGAACTATAACTCCAACGCTATAAATTGCAGTACAAAAACAAACACAATATTGCCTATATTTTTGTTATTGATTAAAATCAAGGACCGTAACTTTCGCCTATGAAAGCATTCAGACATTTGGCACAACATAAAAAGTTTGCATGCTCCTAAATATTCAGAAACAATAAATATAGCAGATTTTGTGTTAGTTTTTGTATTGCAATTTATTGCGCTAGAGTTATAGTCGGTGAACATTGTTTAGATGTGTGTATATATTGTGTATCCAGAAGGTAATGTGAAGGTCACCATCACCGTGGATACATTGGAAGGTATACCTTGTATTTTGTATGATGTATTTGTATATATTATGGTACCTTTCTTTGTACTCATCTGTTAAAGCCGTGCTGCAATACTTACCTTTATATATTTTTAATGTTATTTATAATGTTATTTTAGCTCACTAAAGTACAAAGAGCTCATGGTGATCTATTGTGATTAGTCATGTCCGTCATCCATCGCGCACCATGCAACCTGTGTTATAGACTCTTTTTAAACCACGTTGGAATATCCTAATGTTAAAACCTCCTCACAGAATTAGAGCAAACATCACTAGCATGATCATTAGGGTGTAAAGGTATTCAAAATAGTTGCATAGCAATGTCACAGAAAGTAAAAATGAAAACTTCAAATATTGACATAATTTATCTGAAACTACAGTACAACCTCTGTAGAGCAGCCCTCTGTATAGCAACAATCTTTATAACAACAACTTCAAAATTTCCCTAACCCGATATTACAAATTTAACCTCTGTATAGCATCAACCTCTGTACAAAGGCCAATATTTGCAGCTCCAAAAGGGTGTTGCTCTACTGGAGGTTGTACTGTATGATATTTAGCATGGAATAGGTCCTTTACCAAGATTTTTCAGGTTATGCCCTAGGCATCTAAAATTGGCCCCATCCCGGAATCACACTTTTTTGAAAGAATTTTTCTCCTTTGAAACCACAGAACCGGTAGCATAATAATCAGTTGAACATATTTTGAGGAACTTCCGACTAGTTTGTTCTGAATTCAGTATGAAGTAAAAATCGGCCATGCCCAACACTTAACTTCACAGTTTGTCCTTACTTATATAGGACCATGATGATCAGGTTAGCGATTTAGGGCCATCTTGGCTCTCTCGTATTGTAAATACTTCACTGGCTTAGAATTAGAAGGTCGTAAGTACTTATGACCTTATAAGACTCATGCATATTTGAAATCTGTATCTCAAGGCACTTCTTATGAGCCTATTTTCATGAAAGTTGGAAGTGGCCATGTTGACCAAACTGATGTTTAAAAAGCTTGTTTTTCCATAAGACCTGCCGTCCACTAGGACCCCGAAGGGTTCCCGAAGGCTAAATTTGCCTAATCGGGATGGTTCGGCATGTCTTCGGGACGTTCGGGAACACTTCCGTGTCGTTCCTGTACGCTTCTGGAAGCCTTCTGGACACTTCGGGACCGAAAAATCTTCGGCATCCAAATTTTAAAAGTTTTAAAATTTGGATGCCGAATGTCTTGTTCGGGAGTGCTTCGGGGTAATCGGAAACCCATCGGCAACAGTTCGGGGTGTTCGGGAATCCATCGCCATTCACTCGGCACCTTCGGGAAGCCTTCTGCGAGGCTTCGTAATCATTGCATCCATCCCGAGCGGTTCCCGAAGGAAGCCGAAGCAATGCCGAAAGCTCCCCGAAGGCACCGAATGGATTAGTTCTACACACGGAAGCTATGCCGATCATGTTAAGAAACATGCCGAATAGTTGCCAAAGGCGCCAGTTGTTAGCGGAAGGGATGCCGAGTCGTAGCCGTATTCCCCGAAGTATACAAGAGCGACAGCGGAAGCAATGACGTCAGTCTGCCGATATTTTTTTTGTACGTAGATCGCTTAACAGCATGGTTCGTAAAAACAAGAGCAAGCCAAATACGCTCGAGTACTTCATCAAACATGGCTGGCGTGATCCTCAAATGCTTCTTGAAAGGTGTGACATCTTCTTCTCTAAGCTCTCGCATCAAGGTGTTATATTGTCACTATTGGAGCCTCCTATCGTTGGTTAGCCAGGGGCGAACCCACCACCGATGACGCCTTCTCCTTCTATTCCGGAAATATAATGCTAAGGCAAGCATTGCCTCTCTTTCAGCTTGCAGCTGTATTTGAATAGCAAGATGAAGGCGTCTTCCATCCATCGTGTTCAACCTCAACTGATAACAAGATAGTAGTTCGTCATCGTTTATATACATCGGCAACATATCGGCATTCTATCGGCATCGATTCGTAAACACTTCGGCGTACTCTGCAAGGTAACCGCAACCTTTCAGCACGATCGGGAAACATTCGGGGCCAAATCCTGAACGTTCGGCGTCCATTCGCGATGCATTCGGCTACCTCGGAGAGGTTTCGGCGACTGTACCGCAACACTTCGTATACCGATCCGCGAATACATCCCGAACGAGTGCGATGACAAAGCTCCGCCCATTTTTATTGATAAATGATCCCGAAAGGTTCCCGAACCTAGCAAACTGTAATCGGCTTCCCTTCCGCATATCATCGGGGTCTAGTGGACGGCAGGTCTAAGTAAAGAAATTTTCAGACAGTTATTTCTTGTTTTCTCAAAATATTGATTTGGTACTTGCGACCTTCTAATTCGAAGATAGCTACTTGTGCAAGCAGATAATTTGTAGTTTGAAATCCTGGAAAACTCTTATAATGTGAAACAACCACATTGTATATCATTGTTTTGTTATGATCATTCAGTTAAGGGTTTGAGATTTTAAAAACCTGTATTTTTCTAGTTCTCAGTATAATGCATGATTTCAAGCTTACGGGGCTTTGCTGTCACTAATTATTTTCAATAATGAATATGCAGGGGAGACAATCCAATTACAAAAATGAAAAAAAGAATACCGTGTACCGTGTCTGTGAGGGCTTATGCTATCAAGCCTTTTGATAATTTGATTATTTACATTCCTTAAAGGTTGTATGGTAGTTTTTGTATCAGTAAACCGTATCAAACTGAGCTCATCATACTTGAACGAGTGTAAGCTTGGAGTCTTAGTTTAATATGGTCAGATAATACATGGTTAACTGCAGGGGTCCTACTGTTCGGGAATAATCTGGATTTGTTGCACTAGAAAACAAGACTGCTTTCAATAAACGCTTATGCCCCCTGTGAAAGCCTTGTCCATAAATAAGTCTGAGTCAAAAATTAGGTCAAGGTGAAGGTCAAAATGGGGTCAGGTGATACAGGTGTGTGGAGAGTGTTCAAATACAACATCCATGCAAGTTTGGAAGCTTTGTAGCAAGCCATAATGATGCTAGAAGAAACGGTCAATTTGGGTTAACCAGGACGGACGGACAGGTGAATCACTATATGCCTCCCGATCTATCGATACGGGGGCATAAAAATGAACTTTTCTGTACAAAATAAAAGTTAGTTGATGAAAAACATTCGAAGACTTGACTCAGCTAGGGTCATTTGAAATTTCATGTCCTGATTTTTAACAATAAAACAATGTTTTGGTGTAGGGACGTTTGGGGTAGGGATGTGTGCCTTCCCTGTCTGACTTAATATTATCTTTCTATGGCAGCTGAAACAGGCTTGCAACTCATTTCAGGATTGGGCATTCTGCCTCAGTAGGACCCCTGTTAACTGTGATTGCACCAGGAATATAGTTATCCATAATGTTCTATAGTCTTTCTAGTTGTTGTTGTTACTGAAAATTATGTTGAAAATGTTAATTGTACATAAATGATTACTTTGACATGTTAAATATTCGGTGCATATTGTTAGGAAATTCTTATGTTAAATATTGTATTATTTTGTATAAATAAAGGAAATAACTTGATTTGTGTTGTTAAACTCTTAATATAAATATATACTAGACAATAATTCAAATCCACAAAAAATACTAAAAATGTCTAGGGCAAAAATTGTTGGTTACTGTAACTGGTAACATGCCCAAAAACGAACGGTATATGGGTAATTTTTTCTTTCAAATGCCATATAAACATTTAGGATTGTGGGAAATATTTAGGGTAGGTTGGGATACCAAAAACAAACAATGCTGTTGCTGACCTGATCACCACGTTTCAAGTAAACCATACAATGAAATCATTTTAGGAATTCTCAGTCAACTGCTGAGCATGGCATTTAGGTATTTCGAAGGAGAAACAATGTTTGTCTTTTAGAAATCATTGACACAATTTAAAGTGGATGTATCCATATTTTTACGAATATTAAGTGTGATTTTATCTTATTATTATCTTAATATTAGTTGATATCCTTATACCAAAGATATTTTACGTATGTAAAACATCATATTATTATAACACTCCTAAAAATTAATAAAATAATTCAAGCATTTATATTTTTATAATAAGCATTTTGTAATAAATAAGTGGTATATTTTTATGGGGAGGTTCTTCTGCATTCTTTTCATGAAAATATAAACTTATAATGCTTTAACATTAAATGGCAATTTTTATATTTGTTAAAAAAAAGGCAACATCCACTTTAAGGTCGGTCAGAAAATTCTTCAGGCAAGTCCTTTTATCTGAACCTTGATTACTTATATTAGGTGCAAACGATGGCATATCCAAAACAACAATGTTTTCTAGCTATAAATGTTTTATTATCAATATTAAACATATCTAACAATTTATAAAGATGTATCCATGGTTACAGGAAGTGATGTAATATCATAACCATGGCAACGAAGAGTAATGTATAATATAACCATGGAAATTTATCTACAAAAATGGATATAAAAAAACCTGTACATTACCCTTGTATAAATGATTGAAAATTAAGGAAATGCTACAATAATAACGTACATAAATGTACATGTGTAAAACTAAGACAAAGTAACAACACAGTCAGGTCTGTATGCATGCACGGATCCAGAAACTTCAATCATGGGGAGGCGTGGGGGGGAGTCAGGCTATTTATTTTTTTATCATGATGGGGTCAGAGGGTTGTCCTGATCAAGCTCTAAGCCCTGTAAAATTTGTGCAAATAAATATATAAGATATCCACATTCTCACCAAAATTCTAAGCTGGCTCCGCCCCATTACCCCCACCTTGCCTCTGGGTCTGTGCATTGTATAAAACATTTTTAGCACAATTGGATTTGCAATAATGGTTTTGATTCCTGGACAAGATAGTTGCTACATACAATGTTCAAATCAGTACAGTCCATAGTCATTAACATGATCCTCTTATAAACTATTGGCGTAATTACTGTAAACCAATTTACTTTCGTGAATATTAACTTTCGCGTTTTGCTGCATGATTACAAATTTTTGCGTTTTAAAGTTTCCTGCAATGTCAAAAATTAATGTTTTAAGCACTAATGCGGCGACTTAATTTTGCAAAATTCTACCGCTCGCCGACATTAGATTGAGCGAAATAAATTCTTGGTTTACAGTAACAATTGTATTCATTTACTCCAGCTTTCAGCATGAATGTGAAGTTTTGCAGCACAAGGTATGTGAATCACATACACAAATCTAAAGGATATATATTTCGCAATTTAATAGCAGAAATTTATGTTAGAACTTGTATGTGTAATACAGTAAAGTTCCGCTAATAAGACCACTTTGATTATTTTGAAATCATGCCGATTATTGCCAGTTTAAGGTCCGAAAGTATTAAATCTAGAACAAAAAGGTCCGCTAATAAGACCAATTCGCTATTACGACCACCTTTTTGACTGGTCTTATTAACGGAACTTCACTGTATATTCATGCAATACACACCGACACGCCCACTGATTTCATTTAAAAAAGTTCTCATTATATATTATCTTTAAGCAGGCAGAAATTGATATAAGAATCTTGTACATGGAATATTTTCATGCATTAAGGTCAGGATCAGGTTAATATCTCCAGACTTTCACTAAGGCCTGAGTTTTTTAATTTTTTGTTACTCGGACATTTTTGAGAAAAAAGTCCATAGAAGGAGGAAAAAAAAATTGTAGTCAATGACGGTCCATTATTTAAAGCAACATTGTTAGTTCTAACATCAAATTTATCTTATAACAAATACAGTGCTCATGTATCCGTATCATTGATACAGAATTTTAAAAAATCTACAGAAATTTAACTACATGTACATTTTATTTAAAAATAAATTTCAGTTAGATATCTTTTCAATGATACCTATGGCACAGTGGTAAATGAGAGCACTATACCTACTTATCATTAGTAAAATGTTGAAATACATAATGAAACAAGGTGTATAGTAACATTACCATCAAAATAGTTGATATAAAAAATATTTACAATTTTAGATTTCCAATTCTTTTTTTTTGAAAATGCCAAAAAATAGGGCAGGAGGGTTCGAGTAATGAAAAATCAAAGAACTCTGGCCTAAGCAATAACAAAGTAGTGAGAGTTTTGTCAGTCCTAATATAAATGAGACTCATTTTAAATTTGGCATAGACTGCTTACATACCAGGGTGGTATTCAAAAAGCATCTAAAATAGTAGAAAACTTGAGAATTTCTGAAAATCTTAAATCAAGGCTAATCATTTAAAATTTGGCACATACACATTCTACTGGCATCCACCTTCTTGGATAAAGTTTTGAGGCCCATGTGGAAGATTGCATTATTGTAAATGTGTTAGCCTCGTAAAATAAAGACTTTACTTGCTTACTTACTTACTGATAATACACCAGAGGCGGTATTCACAAAGCATCTTTAAGTTAGAAGAAAACTTAAGAATTTCTTAAAATCTTAAAATTGAGGCTTTATTCTAAATTTGGCACAGACATTCCCTACTGGTAATATAACAGGGGTGGTATTCACAAACCATCACAGTTTAGTAGCAACAGATATGACGTTACAGGATTCACAGGTACCCATGTTTGCTGCGACAACTGTAGAAAAACTGGGTACCAGCTTTCGTAATGTCATAACCGTTGCGGCTAAACATGGCCGCTGCACGACCTCTCAATATAGGGTACACTTAGATAATCTCTATATATAGGGTACACTCATATATTTTGAAACCATGTACCCATGGTAAGTCCATATATACTACATATATTGGTATATAACACGTCTGTCACCCTTCTTATAAACTTCACTGCTCATCAATGAAATAATTGCACGTAACATGATTCGCTAAACCTACCACTGTACCATAGCTTCTGGATTAAATAAGTAAAATTACATCTACCGGTCCTACTGTCACACATTTAAAGAAATAGAGTTTTTTAAAGAATCTTCAAACGGAGTGATTGACATAACAGAAAACATTGAGGCCAAATTATCATCCTGACCTGCCCTGCGTTCAACGAAGAATAATCATGTGACGCACATTTCGGACCTGTTTCTTCGTACCTGGTACGTAACAGGTAAGAAACAGGTACAAAACAGGTACGTAACAGGTAAGAAACGGGTACGGAACGTGTGTCACATGACTCTTCATCGAACGTAGGGCCGTTCACTTTATCTATGTTTTGTTCTCTCCATGTTGAAATATAAAAAGCAGCACTAAGTTTCCTTCCAACATGCTTTGTGAATTATGTAATTCACACGTGATCGAACTGTAACATCAACAAACTACAGCGTAAACATCAGTGAGGTATTTGGTTCGTTTTTCCATTCGTTTTCGTCAAATGCGAACAAATTTCAGGCAATTTAAGTAATAGTAGTGTTAATTCTATAGGGTGGAATTTTTGATGTAAAAATACTAATAACTACAAAATGCCAATGTTTCGCAAGTTATTTTAGATGTCGGTGTGGTTTTTTATAGCATATACAGGCAACTGTACCAATATTACGCGAATATTTGACAATTTTATTTTATTTTTACAATACACTAAAACGTGAGGCAGTCCCTTTAAGGAACGGAATAAACTCAAACATTTTTTTCAGCTTGATTAAATCAAAATATACTCCTCTATGTCCCCTTTTAAGATATGTTTGGACAACGATCTAGCAATGTATGTGTACCGGTATATTAACGCCCTAAACCCTTAGATGCATGGATACTATACAACTAAATTAACTATAATCTATAAAAATGTACATGAATTTGATTTCATTAATATACACTGGTGCTGAGCAATATTTTATGACATTGAAACATTTGACAGTTTCAGACATAATGTCATGACTATATAACTATACTGTAAATCTATAAATAAGAATTTTACATGATTGCAGGGATTGATAAAAGAAGTATCACAGAGTAAATATACATATATGGTCTAGAATTATTAAACAACAGCTATATTTTTAACACCAATTTTACCTACGGTATTAACAGCAGACCATAAACAAAAACAACAAAGTCAAAACTATCCACCATAGCTAACTATTTTTAGTTTCATCTAATTATGCAATTTTACAATTAAAATTTAACATACTATACAAATTTCATCCTTATCTTAATTCAAGCACAATTTGTTCTAATATCAGTCCATAATAACTTCCGCTCAACCTTTATAAATGCAAATCTATGGAGTACAGTAGATCTTTGATGTCTCAAACCGCTTGCGGATCTAGAAAATAGTTCTAGCCATCGATCTGTTCCGGGCATCTTCTGCATACTAGTACATCATTTTGCCGAGACTGAAAACCCTGTGTGAGGTTTTTAGGGTGTTTAAGGCATCAAAAATCTATTGTATTTGCGTCGGATATAAATGCTACAGTTTTTATAGATTTAATGTACGCTGGCTTAGGACTAGAAGGTCGTAAGTACTACTTACGACATTAAGACTTGTGCATATTAGAAATCTGCATCTCAAGGTGCTACTTAATTTTATATGAGCCTATTTTCATGAAAATCAGAAGTGGTCATGTTGACCAAACTGAAGTTGAAAATCTTGTTTTTCCATAAATAAAAGAGTCAGTTTTCAGGCAGTTTTTTCTTGTTTTCTCGAAACATCAATTTTGTACTTATGACCTTCTGATTCTATGCCAGTGAAATGTACTTTGACAGATGAAAATGCATATTTGCGGTAGTTTCATATACAGTGCCCACCAAAAATAAGTATACAGTAAATAATTGTTGCAAAACTAAACTTGGTTAAATTATTCAATATCTGTTTATCAGACGGTCACATTTATACTAGTTCCTGAAACTACAGTTACTAAATGAGTCAAAATAGAGATAGAAATAAAGATGAAGATGTTCGGAACTAAAATAACCATGTGATCAAAAGGGCTGAATTTTCTATCTTTTTGTGACAAAGTTACCATTCAAGAGGGACAAACAAACTTTAGATTTTGCATCTAGGGTACCAATTAATGTTTGGCCTTTCCATTTAATAAACAAAAATATTCCTTTTCTTCGAATACATTGTTGCTTCACTGTTCTGCAAATAGTATTATTACAGGCAAGTATACTTATTTTTGGTGGGCAGTGTATCTCTGTACTGGTAGTGATGTTTACATTTTCGGTTCCTTATAATATGTATTCTTCTGGCTAACTTTCAATTCTCTAACAAACAGACCATCTCCTTCATCGGCTGCTAACCAATTGTTACATTCAAACACACATTCTTCATACAATGGAACTTTAATATCATCTAAATTCTCATCATCATCATCTTCATCCTTTTTGTTCTTATTTCTGAAACTAGATGCACTAGTGCTGACTCTGCGACCATTTGTTACACTGGACCCTCGCCTGCTGCTTCCTGTACTTGATGAACCTCGTCGATGTTTGTCCGAATCTCCGTCAGATTTGTCAAAGTGTCGTTTAAGTGCAGATCCAGGTCTTCTTTCTTCAGACTCATCCGAGTCTTCACTCTCTGTATCACTGTCTCTATTTCTCCTGGACTTCTCCCTAGACCTTTTATCATCTCTATCATACCTTCCTTGTGCTGAACTAGGTCTGCGACTTCCTTGTGCTGACCCAGGTCTTCGGCTTTCCTCATTCCTTCTAGATGCTGATCCAGGTCGCCCGACATCCGATTCTCTCCTAAACGCAGATCCAGGTCTCTTTAATCCCTTTTCCTTTTTATGTTCTGACCCATTTTCTGATTCCTCCTCTGAGTCAGAGGATACAGTATACAAATTTTGATCGCTTTGCTTCTTCTTGTCTCTCTTTGCCTTATCCTTTTTCCTTTCTCTGTCTTTTCTAAATCTAGACTTCTGTCCATCCTCATCCTCACTACCATCAGTGTCATCGTCAGTGTCATCTAAATTCTTCTTTTTCTGTAATTTTTGTTTCTTCCTCATTTTCTTCAATCGTTCTCTTGCTTCAGATTTTGGTATGTACCTTCGTACTGTCACCTGATGGAGAAAAGATAGCATATCACTGTTACTGCAGAGTATATTGTTCCATAATGGGTAAATTTTCATTGATTTTTTGGTTGATTCTTCCACTAAATCTAATCCCCACAGTTGTTCACCCAATCAAATATGGAACAATTGCTTTATCTTCCAATTTTTGTAATCCACAAATTTTGCAACACCACAAATTTTCATTTTATTAAACAGGAAGGCCCAAAGGGACCTAGGTTGCTCACCTGTCGTAGTAAAGCATGCAAGCCCTTGTGGTGAACTGAGTAATCATGCATTTACATTTCCGGAATGAGACTGAAAAAAATTCTGCCTGTATTGCAAAGTTTCTTTTTAGATTTTACCTTGTGACTTATTTTTTTACCCCAGATAACCAAATATTGAAATTGACTTAGATTTTGTAGAGATGATCATAATTGGGACCAAGTTTCATGAAGATTATGCAAAAAAAATACCTCTAGAGACTTCACATGATTTTTCTATTATTTGACCTTGTTACCTAGTTTTTTACCCCAGATGACCATTATCAAACTTGACGTAGATTTTGTTGACATGATCATTGTGACTGAGTTTCATAAAAATGAGGCTATTATTGTGACCTATATTGACTACACAAGGTTTTTCTACAATATAACCTTGTGGCCTAGCTTTTGACCCGGCAAATGACCCAATATCACACTTGACCTAGATCTTATTGGCATGATAATTGTGACAGAATTTCATGAAGATTAGGTAAAAGTTGTGACCTCTTGTGACTATACACAAGGTTTTTCTATAATTTGACCTTGTGAACTAGTTTTTTACCCCAGATGACCCAATATCGAACATGACAATTATGGATTTAGTTGAGATGACTATTGTGACCCAGTTTCATAATAATTAGTTCAAAATTGTGACCTCTACGGACTACACAAGGTTTTTCTATGATTTGACTTAGTGACATAGTTTTTTACCCTGGATCAGGATAACTCTAAATCAAACTTGACCTAGATTTCGTTGAGATGATCATTGTGACCAAGTATCATAAAGATTAGGCCAAAATTGTGACCTCTAGTGTCTGCACAAGCAAATTGTTGATGGACAGACGGGCGAAGAGTGATCACAAGAGCTCACTCTGTCATTTTGTGACAGGTGAGATAAAAAAAACATGAAATTTAATGGAAACAAAAATACGAGGGGTGATCCAGAATTACATGGACTTTGGTCTAATTGTCCTAAGGAATTGTGAATCAAAGATTGGGTATTGTGCCTCATGCAGTAGGACCCCTGAAGTTAAAATTCTCACCTTTTCCAGGTACCAGCCTGCTCCTGGGCCGAAATTATCATGTCCAATAACGACATGATCCATGGGACCCACGTTGACTGATCGTATCTGTAAAACATCATACATATAATGTTAATACCAGCACTACAGCGACATAAATATCTTACAGGCATTGTATTTGGAGGATTTTAAAACCTGGCTGAGCACTGAAAGACTTTAATTATACATATTTAGCAGGAAAATAACCTGTATAGATATTGCGTATATAATTCAACAAGTTTTCTCTTTGCAGGAGTAATTAAAAATTTTCAATTGAGATCAAGTGTACTTCATATATACATGTAGATTAGTGAATAATTATAAGAATAAAGAACATCAAGCCGCAAAACTCTCATTTATTTCTGAAAAAAAGACTGCCCCACATGCATACCAATTATTTAATGATGTTATAAAATCAGAACTGAAATGCAAGGTTATCGTATCAAGGGTGTTATGTGATTGTTTGTTCTGTATGTATTTTGTATTATAGTTGAACTAAGGGCGCGGTCAACAAGTCACACAGAGTGCAGTATTGCTGGAGTACAGTATTACAGTTATTGCTGGAGTGCAGAACCACAGTTTAATAATTGCTCGAGTGCAGTACTGCAGTTATTGCACTCTTTTCCGCCGTAACTATGATACAATCTTCTTTAAATATTAGTGAGTGTAGATTAGAACATCAACAATGATCATGCAATCGTAACATTCCCAAATTCCAGCATTTCAAGGGCTGTTCTATAAGGTCTAAGTACACGATGTACTTTTTATCAAAAAGAATATTGGCATGCTTTGTGGTCAGCCCTCAATTTATACTCAACATCAGCATAAATCTAAATAAATAACACTAGTACATGCAGACAAGTTTTATGTAATGTACCTAAGAACATTCCAAAATGCACATTGTACCACTAATAGAAACAAACAAGACTGCGTTCAATAAACGCTTATGCCCCCTGTGGAAGCCTTGTCCATAAATAGGTCTAAGTCCAAAATTAGGTCAATGTGAAGGTCAAAAGGGGTCAGGTGATACAGGTGTGTGGAGAGTGTTCATACACAACATCCATGCAAGTATGAAAGCTTTGTAGCAAGCCATATTAATGCTAGAAGAAACGGTCAATTTGGGTTAACCAGGACGGACGGACGAACGGACAAACGGACGAACGGACGGACAGGTGAATCACTATATGCCTCCCCATCTATCGATAGGGGGGCATAAAAATAAATTAAAGTTAAATACCCACTATCACCCCAAATCTGATATTTCTAGTGCACAACTGATAATCTTTGGCATTTCAAATGATACTGAACTTAAGAGTAAAAATCTCGAAGCTCTTTTAAAGTCAGTTGAAATTTTAAAAATCCAACAACAATGTGCAGTATAAATGTTATTAAACATGCTGAAAGTGTGTCATTGTTGAATATTTAGAAGCTTGTGACAGACAATGGCAAGACCACAGTTTTTATTTTTCTATAGTTTTTCGGGAATTTTTTATCATTTTGCCATCATGATGAATGAACTGAAATATTCTATGAGGGCCTAAAGGTCCCTCCTCTTCCAATGTGTGAGCAACCTATGGGGCCTTGTAGGGCCTCTTGTTATATTTTTTCTCTCCTTCGGACAGCTAAACATTTAAAAACTTCCCGCAAACCTCATAAAACTGTGGTCTCAGTATGAATAGTATATACCGGTACCTGGAACACTTCCTGTATAGTCAGGAGAGAGATATATCAGTAAGCACACAAGCACATGTTAGATAGCACTATTATAATATTCAACCCACAGTTGCATCCCCTGTTTCAAGGGCTAAAAGATGGGAATCAGGGTTGGTTTTCAAAAAGCACCTCAGTAGAAAACTTAAAATTTTCTTAAAATCATAAAATTTACTCTTAAGTATCGACATCTTAATCAATATTAATATTTTTACATAGTTTTGAAGCATTTTGTAAAGAGCTTAGCTGTAATTACTAGGAAAACATATGTTTTTCTTCCATTAACAAGAAATATGAGCAATTCACAAATTTGTAAACTAAAATATCCACTAAGATATGAATACCAGCATTATGATAAATGTGGTCAGAACATACATGCCTCATAAGGCAAATTGGCCCTTTAAATAGGTGTTATAGTAGGGAGATTTTAACATGATCCTCAACCTCTTAGCATAATTTAACAGCTGATATCTTGTCTATATTTATAACTCCATTGTATGTTTTCATAGGCGGGGGGAGTATCACAAAGACGCTTGCCGTGTAATAAAACGCAAATCTAAAGGACTCAGATTGCACGATTTGCTCGCAGAAATCGATATACTCAGTGCAAGAACCTTGTAATATATTCATGCATTAAGGTTAGGATCAAGTTAATTTCTCTGTACTATACCAATGATAAATAAACCCTTCATTATTAACTTTTGCATACATTAATTTTGGGATATTGCATGGGAAATGCCACACAAGGAATATTGATCAGTTATAAAAAGTTAAAATCACAAGAGAATCAAGTTATATTGGGGATAATGGGAGACAGGAAAGTTTGCTTCAAGATTTAAAATATTACCGGGGGTCTCTGCGAATAAAAGTATAAGCAATGTTGAAAAACAGATCAAATAAAAAAATAAGAGGGCCAATATGGCCCCAGGTCGCTCATCTGAGTATTCTCCATAAGTTGGACCAATACATAGGAGAGATCACCGTATTCATATGCAAATTGCCCACCTATAAAAACCTACCATTCACCAATAGCTAGCTGGTGGTATGAATGCCTTTGTATAAAAACATGATCTCTGCTATATTGGAAAGTATTCCCTATATGTTTATTACATGATAATGTAAAGCATTAAGTGCTTGTACTTTAAGAAACAATGCAATTAAATTCAATCAATATACAGCCATGTAGTTTAAATTTCGATGTTAACAAAGTTTTTCTTTGATTTCGTTGTAAGACCAAGGTTTTGATCTGGATGACCTAGTATTGAATTTGGCCTAAATATTATAGGGACATACATTGTGACCAAATTACATCAAGATTAAGCAGAAACAATGATCTCTTAAATGGCCAGTATAAACCTTGTGCCTATTTGATTTGGCCTTGTGACCTAGTTTCACTCATATGTCATTATGACCAACTATCAAACTCAGTCTAGACATTATTGAATGAAACCAACATTGAGACCAAGTTTTATAAATATTAGGTGTGATAACAAACAAATCGTGGACAACAGACTGATGTAAGACCGCATCCTTAAAGCTCACCTTGAGCACTATGTGCGGTGGCATGTTTACAATACAAATCGCTATACGTGTACATCTTTGTATATGTAACAATAGATTATTAAACATATTATAAGTATGAGCTCAGCTTAAAGTGCACTGCATGTGTATAATTGATTATAGATGGTAGAATTTGGAAGGGCAAGTTGTTTTGATTTACCGGTATTGGTTAAAACAGATTATGTGCCCCAAACTAAATGCATTTTGTAACAATGGTGCAACAGACTTAACTAAACTAGCGTCTTCTTAAATACTAGAAACAACTAATTCTAAGTTACTTTATACTACAAATTTCTTATCAAATATTGGCAAAGAAAACAACAATTTACTAACATCAAAATTATCCACCATGTTTCGTTCAAAGTTGTTCTTAGCATCATCCAGTTTGAGTTTTGGTGTGATACCATTAGTGCCCGCGAGCTGTATGAATACATTAGCATCCGTACCAGCGAAGCGTTTATCTCCAGTCTTCACCGTGATATCGTACCTCGTATCAACACCTGAAACATACATTACAACGCTCTATATAATCATAGAAATTCTTAGAAAACTATCATAGCTGACTGAAACCACAACAGATCATCTCCCTTTTTTACTCTTTACCAATTACTTCCCTTTGGTTATAATTTTCTTACTTTGGACGCTTTACAGTTTAGATGATTCGATAAGCATTATTACAACAGTCCACAAGATAAGTATTGATGTGACCATTCAATAGTGCCTCAGAGTTAGAACTTCACAATGTACAGTGTAAAGTCCTTTATAAGAAGTAAATAACAGGCCATGATTTACACTTTCCAAAAATATATAGTTTATAAAGGATTTCTATGACAACTATTCATATCTTTAAAGCAGTAGACTTTCCAGAACGACCCTATTACTAAGACGGACAATGTTAAGTATTAATGGTTTTTAATGATCATAGAGAAGCATAATGATTATATGAATAGTATCATGTATATTGAAGGTTTATCTTGCTTATGCCATCACCTTTTAGTGCCATGCAGTGAACAAGTAAATGTTAATTGTGAGTATTTAAATTAAAATTTACCTAAGATCAATAATCTCAAAATGATTTGTCGTAAATTTTGTCTTGCTGATAAGATACAAGTTAGAAAGTTCGAGGATTAAAAAAACACTTGAAAATCGGCTAATTGTCAACAAGTCGCACAAGAGTACCATCTACAGTGCTCGACCCTGGACCTAATCGTACTTCGTTGTACCCTTGCTCATCTGGATCATAATGACAAAACCAATCTCATTAAAATCAGACCCTTATTATGCTTCACTACTGTTTACGCTGATATAGGATCTGACGAAACACCGTATAGGGTCATGTCGATGTAAACGTCATCCAATCAAATGGCTCCTTTCACAAATCTGAAAGTGCAATGACACACTGCTGAGGCTACATGACGTCATCGTGTGCCAGAGAGGTCATTTGAACATGGCCTTTTACGGAGTGTAGTCAGACCTCTAACAGAGTAAAGGAATGGAGCAAATGTTCGGATCTGATTTTAATGAGATTGTAACAAAACAATTCTTGACACTCTTATAGATAGAGAACAAGTCATGGACTTTTAAGTTGAAATCGTAATATTGAAGAAAAGCAATTTCTTAGTTACATAGGCCAAGAAAAGGGCAATAACTATCATAGTTTTTTATTAATGCTGTAAAACTTAAAACTTAACCTGAAAACTTAACCAACAGCTTAACCAACAAACTAAACAAACACAGAATCAGATGCAAATGAAGACACTAATGTAGATAACTGAGTGACAACAAGAGCTCAATGTTTTTGTCTTGAAAAGTTCAAGCTCAAAATCAGTTATTGGGCTATTTTCTCCTTAGATGCTTCAACAAGTGCATTTTTGCAATGTTAGTGCTAGTGAAGTACTTGTTTTTTATGTGTATTGTATGCTGTTTTTCCACAATATATCATTCAACAACTCAGAGAATACCAAACCTCTCGAAACATTGAACAAAGTCTGATGAGCGTTCAATTTCCACAGAGTCTTATGATTGACAAGTTATTTCTGAGATACAAGCGCTTTGACGCTGTGACGCTGACACCTGGGTGAGGAGTATATAGACGTCCTTGTACTATTTATGGTAAAGCTAAAAATGTAAATTATAACTTGAGACAATCAACTGCTGGTTCCCACGGTCAGGCAAAAGTCAGTGAGAAAAAAGTTCAAGATCAGGGAAAAGTCAGAGATTTTTTTTCATGTCTGTGGTATTTCCTTCACATGAATTGGCACTTATCGAAAGCTATATATGATAAAGAATGACTTTTGCTCAATTTCCCTGACTAATTTCAAAATTCCCTGACCTTGAAATTGTTTGTTTTTCCTTGACTTTTCCCTGACCGTAGGAACCCTTCTGCACTTGTTTTAAGAAAGATCTTGCAGTGTTTTGGTGTTGCAGTGCCTGAGGGTCGGAGGAGAAATGTTAATGTATACACTGACAAGTTTTTATATAGGCAACAAGTAATTAAGAATTGCAAGCAATGCAGAAGTCCCCTACCGGTTTGAGGCCATTTTCAATGTTTCTGTTGCCATAGCAACCACAATTTTTGTCAGAATCAACGGACGGACGGACTGACGGACGGAGGGCAAACCTATAGTCCCCTCCGGTCAAAAACCGGTAGGGGACTAATAAGTAGATAACAGAAACTGTAAATGAAATAATTCACACATAAATGGACATATATAATATATATGGATAAATATATATATGAGCCAGTCTCCAGGAAAACCTGCTATATTGACATTATGTAATTACTGCATGTAACAAGCTTTGAAAAAGGTTTCAAATAAGAAAAAATGACATATCAATAGATTCAATTTTAAGTCATTTATCCATATATTACTATATCTTAGCTGTAAAAAGTTTTATGAATATTGATGTCGAAATCATTTACTTCGTTGCTATGGTGACCAATTTCAGAAAAGTACTCTGATTGAGAAAAACGGGGAGTTAGTTGTTTAAAACAGTAGTAGTCTTTCTCTAAATGTGAACATTTACAATTTGGATGTATATTTTAAAACTTCAAACATCATTCTAAAACTTGATACCATTTTGACCAGTTTACGTCACGAATTGATCAAATGCAGTATTTATAAAGTACTTGTTACAACGACATCGAATAACGTTTGAATGATGCTTGCGACATCTCGCAAAAAGGGTCTGAATAGGGCCTCAACTAAACAGCTGTCACTTCCTTAAAAATCATGATTTTAACAAAATTTCTTTTGCATTTTGCTTCATTAAGATTACTCTTTTAGATAATAAAAAATCTCAAAATCAAATGTTTTGTCAAAATAGCAGGTTTTCCTGGAGACTGGCTCATATATATTATAAAATGACACAAAAATCAAACGTAAGATAATTGTACTGAACAATTGAACATTAAATATTGAACAGAACAAATTAGGCATAAAATAATGAAATGAGAAGTTTCATATGGAATCAAGGATAGATGGAGTAATAATGAAATACTTGTTAGCAAACTGAAGACTATAACCATGTGCATCCATAGGTTCCAGGCATGTTGATTTTTCCAGACCATATAATACTATAATTCCTCTCAAAAATACTTATTATTTATCCATATTATAGTCATGCAAATTCCTTTTTGGAATTAATCTTTAAAATGCAACAACATTTTGTTTTTATCAAACTTTTTAAATATATAAACGAAAGGAAAAGGTAATAATAAGGGTTTTTTTGGTCCCATACTTGATTTTAATGAAATTACAAGAATTTGTCACTGTATGTAGCCATAGCAACCCTTTTTTCTGATGACTCATATATGCAACAATTTGTGTTTTACTTCCAATTTTAACAAAATAGCAATCGTTGATAATTAAGACATAAACTTAAAATTTATTATTTAAACAATTTCATTGTTTTAAATTTAATAATTCCATGAATTATAACGTAAGTTTCTGGGTTACAGTTTTATTGTAACCTTTTCATTCGGTACTTATCAACATGTTTGGCAACCGTACAGAAATCAATAAAATAATGAACAGTATAACAGGAGCCCGTGCCTAACCAAACCGCTACCGAGCGCTCGGTAGCGCTACGCTAGGAAACGGCTTGCTTCCAAAAGCGCTTCGTACCGGACGAAGCGGAAAAATTATATGCTACCGGCGAGCGCTCACAGATAGCAGTCCGTTTCTAGGCAAAGTGCTATCGAGCGCTTTCTTATGCAACGGACTGCTTCGGTAGCGCTCGGAAGCGCTTGCCTAGCAAAGTGTAAAGAAACGGTATGCTATCGGCGAGCACTGCTCGCTCGTAGCGTGTTGTTGCATAGACATAGGAAAGCGCTCGGTAGCGTCTTTTGGAAGCGGCTTGGTTAGGCAGCGGGCTCCAGATAAATAGAGAGCAGGGTAGTACACTGTTTTATCAAAGCACTTACGATAATCTTAAATTTACACTCAAATAGTTAATTAAAACCCTATGTAATTCATTAACAGTTGCAAATTGTGGTAAGGGGGTCTGTAATATTAATGATGTTTCAGTAAACTGCATATGTTCCTAATATGTATTTGATTAAGAGTTCTGATGAAATTAAATTTGTGCGTAACTTTATGATTTCCGTAAGTGCTTTGATAAAAATGAGTACCCAAAAGTATATTAAGCAATTATTTGCTTAAAATTGCTAGAACTGCAAACAGAATCATGCATAAATTCCCCTATTACCAGGTTTACCTGTTTTCCGATCGTTTCCAGCTATTACGTAATTGAAATATTATATGTCAGAAGTCATAAAAGTTATAATATGAATTTATCGTCTAGCTATTTTATAAGTTATTTTAGTGAGCATAAAAAGCATACAAAAGACTTACATATATATACAGCATGTGCCAAAATATATGTCCCACTGTTAAACATTTTCATTGCATAATTTATATGTTAGTAAATGCAGAAATGTCAATGTATTTTAGGCTGATAAACATGATTATGTGACCTAGTGTGCCGTATTCTGTAGCAAGGCTAAATCCACCCCTGTGTTCAACAAATATTTATGTGATGCACATTTATTATTAATTTCATCATGTGTATATAGATAAAACTGCTCATTGTTGTGTTAGAATAATAAAATAAGGAAATGCAAGCAACTGTTGTTTAGTATTACAAGCATCAATTTAGTACAAGTATCCAGTACAGAAAGAACTACCCGTGTTCATTAGGGCTGAGTACCGGTTTCCAATATAAATTGAATACCGGTATTTTGCATTCGATACATCGTATTGAACGTGCCCGTATCGGTAAAAAAATCGATCACAAAAATATACATGTAAATTAATAAAATACCCATTTTCAATCAAGTTTTTCCGTCGTCTATTTGTTTCGTCTCAAAATGGTCAGGTCGTCGAAGTAGTTTATGTCCGAGTGAATCTAATTTTCAAACAAGAATCTGCTATGTAAACCACTTGCGCAATTTAAAAAATATACAAATAGGTTGTTTGTCACATTTCAGGCCTGGCTTAATTGTGTTAAACCCCTACATCTTGTAAGTATGCATGTGCATATTTACGGTAATTAGATGTTTTTTTGCCAAAATAATATATCATAAGATATATCGAATATCGATTATTTTGTATCGATACAAATATCGTATCGATCATTCTAACTGATACGCAGCCCTAGTGTTCATTGGTAATTTGTGTTATCTATTGAAATATAAAATGTCAGTAGATCTATGGCATATAAAACTGCTACATCTACAATCATTAATACATAATACCCTTCTAAAGAAACATAAATTATTATTTTTTTGTAAAAGTTATGATTGAAACAAAATGAAACTCAACACCAGGGGTGGTATTCAATATTGATCTTACCTGACTTAAGGATAAGAGAAACCAATCAGATCACCATATTAAACTCTTGGTCAGAAACAGACAATATGATTGGCTATCCTTTTTCTCCAATCAAATAAGATCAATATTGAATACCACCACAGGACAAAATATTTTCACACCTGTTAATATTGTACTACCGGTACTTACCATCTTTTATTTCCTTTGGTAATCTTTTTTTCGCTGTTATTTCTCTCCACAGTCTACCATCACCTTCATCACGAGCGATCCATCCACCATACGTAAAGTAGTAGCAATCCTTAGGTCGTTCACTGTCCAGGATAACTACCTGATAAATAAATATATCATACAGTAAGTACATGAGCTATCAACTGTAGAAAAACTGACTTTCTAATACTCTCTTTCGATCATCACCTGCCCTGCGTTAAGAAAAAATCATGTGACGCATGTTTCGTACCAGTTATGTACCTGTTACGTACCAGGTACAAACCGTCTCGTAACTTGTACGTAATTCTTCATTGAACACAGGACTGACTTTCCATGTATCTGGGTACATATATTCTTAATCTATACTAGTGTAGTATCACATTGGAATGACGTCAATTTATCTCCTTAGTGACGTCATCATATCCCGTAAATGACGTTATTTTTGGCATTGTTTATATATGTTTTTGTAATGGAATGGAAAGATGTGTTTTTTCATGTCATAAAAGTATCTTTATCACTCATTGCCAATTGACATAAACATACAGTCAACTTTCGTTATCTCGAATTTTACGGGACCGTGGAAATAACTTCGACATAACCAAAATTCGAGATAGAATTTTCTGCATCAAAGTTGCAAGTTTACTAATTACAATTGAAGCTAGTCGGAAACAATCAGAATTCGACCCGACTTCGAGTTGAACAATACAATTAACGTGCGAAATAATTCGAGATAACGAAAAATTCGAGCCAAATTCGAGCCTTAACTTCGAGATAGGTCTCGAGATTTCATATAGACAAAGAAGGAGAAAAATCGGGACTTGAAAAAAACTTCGACATAACGGAAAATTCGATATAAACGAGTTCGAGATAACGAGAGTTGACTGTATGATTAAACTCAATCAGGAAATATTATTAAGCTCACCAAAGGCTCGCTTGATAAAATTTCCTGAACTCTTTTAATATAAGTTTGTATCAATTGACAACTTGTGATAAAACCTCTATATACCTCACACATATAATTATCTTTTAACTAAGAATAAAGTTAGACTGTGCTTTGAAATGCTTTGCAGATTTGGGTCTAAAGTTTGGATAGGCAGTTACGTACTGTACATATTGATCCCAAGCATAGAACTAGAAGAGATTTTGACACAATAACTCATGTCTCACACAAAGGGCCATAACTCTGGCAATATTAATCTGACCTAAAATTCATGACAAATGCACAACTCAGAGCTTGGTACCACATCTTCATGTGAAGTTTCATTACAATCTGACCAGTTGTTAAGGTCTGGAGAACAAGTGCAAAAAACTTTGAGACGTCTATTCAGATAGACAGACAGACAGACGTCCAGCACAAAATCAATATGTCTTCCCCAATATAAAATTATGTGGAAGACATAATTCAGTATGTATAACTGTGGTACTGGTCAAGATCATAAAAAGACAAACACATACTTTAGAAAGGAACCATCCAGCAGCAAAGCCTTTCCCATCATGCTCTATTCTGATACGCTTCAGTTCTCCTACACCCCGAATCTGAATACGAAATTTATCTACGCTATTTTTCTCAAACAGTTTTTTATCAGATGAAGGATCGACCAGATGTATCTTTTTACTGCTTCCATGTTGACCAATCAGGGTTATAAAGATGTTTGAATCGGTTCCCGCCATTTTCTGTTTCCCAGTGTGCACTTCAATACTGTACACTAAAATAAGAAGCAATTTGTGAAAGGATAATATCTCTTTGAATATAATTACATGTACTTGTAATAACCCGGTCAATGATAACAAAATCAAGCAAACGATCCAAGACTTTTCCAAAATCATGAAGGAAGGTAAAGTTTTAATGAAGCTCACGTCAATTTGCAACAAAATAGTTCCTGCACAATATGGGAGCATATAATCAGTTTTAGAAGTTTATTTAGAATGAACATCAAATTAAACAAATATCAGTTTGTTTAGGTCATAAATTAGTCAAAGTTGAAGAACAAGTTGTAAATAGCAAGGTAATAGTAGAGGCTCACAGGGAAGGCTGGGCATGCCCAACTGTGTTGCCTCTTTAAATGAAGTTGTTATCATCATCATTATTGTTATTATTAATATTACAATTAAATGCATCTACATGAATCAGAGCTAAAATTAGTACTACAGCTGTCAGTTATTTCAGTAAAATAATTTAAACAAGACTGTGTTCAATAACATAACATAACATATATTTTATTTACATTAAATTCAGACATACAATCTATAGTCAATCAATAAAACAATGTATGTTAAACACACTTATGCCCTGGCGGAAGCCTTGTCCATATAAACTAGCTAAGTTAATCAGGGGCCATAATTTTGTTGAAATGTTGGATAGTGTTACATGGCTTTGACAAAGGTGTTTAAGATGGTATACAAGTATGCCAAGTTTTAAACCAATGCCTTGATGGACTTAAAAACATTTGAGTTTCAACAACATGACCATGTTGGTATGTAATTTTTGATGTGTTAATCAAGTTGCGTATAGAAGTATAATAAATATTAACACACGAAAAATCAATTTCAGTCATTTACATATACAGGTGCAAATATCACTCACTCTGACAAACATCGCCACAAATTACAAACACTGACACACATTCAATTACAAATTACACTGAATTACCATATATGATTTAATCAGGTATCAACATGATATGAATTCAACAATAACCTGTTAATATTTAGTCACCCAAATGAACAACAATTTAGCCATAAAAAATTATGTCCATTTATGGAAGGGTATGGAACGAACAGTCTTATATCAAGGAATATCTCTTTTCTTTACAAACAAAGGGAACATATGCTTCAGGGTGGGACATGGGCAGTTTTTGAGATATTAAGTAACATGTAAAATTGAAGGGGGTGGCACAAAACTTCTTTGACCCCCTATATGTACAATGTATCATTAAAAATGCCTTTCAATGGCAAACAAGAATATATGTGGTTAAAGGTTTGGGATCTAAATCATTTTGGAGATAAGCATATAATAGTAAAAATTTCACTTTCAAATGCAGTCATTTTGAATTTGTTTATTCGTACCCCACAATAGCCCTTATGTTTACATGTATCTACAATTCTGAAAAGTTTCATTAAGATTAGAGGTGACTATTGAGTTCATTTTTTACTATTGCAATAGCATTGCTATCGCTGAAAGTACCATTGCGATACTATTGTATTGCTGGAAACTATTGCGATACTATTGCAATAGTTATTGCCAAGATTTGAAAACCAGAGATTACCTTGTAAATGCAAATTTGCACTGAGTAAGATATCATTTTGTTGAACAACATACTAATCTACTATTATTTAAAATGAATTGGACAGAAATATATTTTTTTTTATCGTGTTCAATGTAAGTTTTGATGTGTGGGATTATTTAAAATTAGTTTTTTAATGAGAACGGAAGTTGTTTCAAATGCTAAATAAACTTTATTTATAAAAAGGAAACTATCGTAACTATTGATAGTTGAGCTTACTATCGGCGATAGTTATTGGATCGAGACTTTTACTATCGATCCATACTATCGGGGCACTCGGGATCGCAATACATCGATATTTCGCTGCATCGGACCACCCCTAATTAAGATCCCTAAAGTGGTTACTTCAAAAGTAAAGCTGCAGACAAAAGTTGGTTCTACAGTAGACAGTAAGAAGAACAATGATGATAAGAAACATCTAGAGAAAAAAAACAAGTACTGTTATCAAAGCACTTAAGGCAATCATAAAGTTACACACATATTTAAATTCTTCATATTTTTTTAACAAATACACATTACGAATATATGTGGTTTGAACGAATGTATTTAATAACTGAAACATCATTAATATTACAGACCCCCTTATGACAATTTGCAACTGCTAATGAATTACAAAGGGTTTAAATTTGAGTGTAACTTTAAGATTATCGTAAGTGCTCTGATAAAACAGTACCCAATCTCCAAACTAATAAATCAGTTAAAACATCAATTGAAGGACAAACAACTAGAACATAAAAGTTATCCCCCTTCTCATAAATTACTGTGTAAAAATAATGAAGCCCATATGAGCAGGAAAACATCCGTTATCCCCCTTTTCTACTGTTATTGTAGTGTTAGATAGAAGGACATATAAAAAAAGAAAAATGATTACCTCCCTTTGTCACTAATAGTAATTCAAAATAGTCAAAATGTATAAGTATAATGATAGTAAATATCTTTTATGATGTCATTCACTTATTACAGTTTTTTTATTTTTCGAAAGGATATTCCTTTTTTACATTTTGTATTGAACTACTCAAATAATAGTACATGTAGATACAAGTTCACAGATGATCCCACTTGCCATTTGACCTTGTCAAGGGCAACAATTATGCTTGTATTGGATGAATCTAAAAATAAACGCCTAGCTCCACACCTCCTCATGCTGAATTATGTTCCAATATTGAATATATACTCTTTTTGAGTTATGTGTAACATCAAATGTCATCATTTCAAGGACCATAACTCTGCAAATACTGGCTTAATCAGAATCAAAATACCTAGGTGTACAACTACACATGACTAGTATACCTAGTTAAAAGACTGTAGCTCAAATAATGTTCAAGTTACGTGCAGCACAACATTTTAAGATGAACAGACTCTTAACAAATGAGACAGTGCTTATGTGGTTACTAAATTACACGAAGATTGCTGGATAGAGGGGTTAACATATGTATCATGAATGCAACTGAAGCTGCATAGAGGGGTTAACATATGTATCATGAATGTACCTGGAGCTGGATCGTGAGAGGGGTTAACTAATGTATCATGAATGTACCTGTAGCTGGCGTATCCTTTTCCGTAGCCTGTAAATCTAGTCTGTTACTATAATGCGGTTTCTTGAAGGTAGATAACCATTCCTCACAGTGAAACACCCATGTCTTCAATGCTTTAACATCCGTTACCTCAATACGATCTAAATGCCAGGCGTGACTCTTCTCCGTACCATCATGCTGAGAAGATAGAATAAATGCAATATTAGAGGGGTGATCAAAAACTTCCCACAAAAGTATTTTGAATTTCATTTACCATATGACATTCCTTGTATCCGGGTTAGTATAACAAATATGAATATTCTTAAACTATACAGTACATTATAACGTTTAAGTGACATCATTTCTATTCTAATTGATATATGCCATAAATGACGTTACTTTTGGCATTGTTTACTAGAATAGTAAGTAAGTAAGGACTTTATTTAAACGAGGCTACACATTTGGTTTCTCAATCTTCCATGTGGGCCTCATGAATAAAACAGAGTCCGTTTTTTCAGCAGAAAGGAGTGTATTTTCGTGGTATTGTCAGAGTCAGAGGCTCGCTTAATAAAATTTCCGGAACTCGTTTGATATAAGTCTATACATTGTATCAATTGACGATTTGTGATAAATCCTCTATTTCATGTGATCAATATTGCTAAAACTTAGTCCGCTAATAGATTAGCATACTGGTGTTACAAATACAAGACCTTTAACATAACTAAATGCAAGGAAGCTTTTTTGCATTCAACTGAGACAATTGTAGTGCTTGGCCATTCGATTTTATCCCTGCCAGTGTGATACAAGGAATCCGCTTGAGCTCGACTTGCCAAAAAGACTCCTTGGTTCTTTGGTTTATGCCCAGTGTTTAGCATAGTTCGATACATGTGAGACTTCCTCTGGATTACTAGCTTGTTCATTCCTTGTTTGGTGAGAAACACTGGAAAGCCTGTCTGAAATTTCCTGTGTCTGGTCGAGAATTGAACCAGGGACCTCCAGATAAGATAGTGGACAGACCGACCACATTTTATTCAACATGTTTAAAGAGACACTCATGTGATATCCTCTACATGTATGGGTTAAACACGTACTGCTACAAGAAGTTAAACTTTTACCTCGACGGAAAGGATTTGCAGATTGCCGAGAAATGGACCTTTAATGTGGAAAGTTTCCTTTGAAGCTCTCATAAAGACCATCTGAGCCGACCCACGTTTCTTGATGAGCTGGGTACGTGGCAACACTTCTATACTTCCCTTGATTGCTATAAACACCTGTTAATATACCACACAGAAAATAAAGTAAGTTTATTCAGGTTTTACGCTGTTTCACAACACTTTTTCAGTTATATATGGTAACCAAATCACCAAACCAGTTTTCCTGAACTGTATCCTAACATTAAACAAGTACTAAGTCTACCCTTTCACAATTTACCTGCAACTTCTCAACATGCAGAGGAAAATTGACATAGTAAAATTTTCATGGAAGGGTATGATCCATCACGGCAGGGACAGTAATTGTACAAATCATTAATACTCAATAACCCAGCATAAATCTCACAAACCAAATATGTTTCTTTCAAGATATGAGGATATTTGTTGATATTGGTGTAAAATAAATCTTTAATTTACTGACTGATCACAGAAAGCAATGAAAATAATATTTACATTGCAGTTAGCATAATTAGTACTTGTCCAGTTGTCATTATTGATTGGCCTTGTTATTGGCCTGAAGAAAAGACTCAGGTAATACCCCTGTCTTACGGCCAATAATAATAACAGTACTGGCCTGCTTGTACATGGCTTACAATCAAAGAAAACTGATATAGGCCTACATGTAACATACACTGTTTAGTTATTGTATCTTTTTTGCTTAGTAGGGAGCAGTTGCCTAGGGGTAGGGCGTGCAGTTTAGGATCAAGATATCTCGGGTTCGATCCCCGTCTGCGCCACAGCTTAATGTCTCTGAGCAAGAATAACCCACAATGCTCAACTTTATCCAGGTGTATTAATGGGTACTTGAGGGGGTCAAAAGCCAATGTGCTTTGTTTGCCATCAGCACGAGTGTAACAGCCAACTTGCGACTCAATGATCATAGAGGTAGAAGTAAATGTACAGCCGGTTTAACAGACGGACGCATGTTTGAAAATAGACTTTAAGGTAGAACTTCACTTTATCTTACATTGGCATTGGTACCAGCATTGACTTTATCATGACTGGTATACACTTCTACTTTATATAATCTCTCCTTCACTAGAATCTGTTCATCATCATCTGTTTTAACTTTCTGTTTGGGTGGTGGAGCAATGTATGTAATTCTTGGCCTTGCGGTAGCTGGTCTTCTAGGCTGAAAACAATAGCATGTTTGATTATGAGTTTGTTAAAATAGAACACATAGTTTTTCTTCTGATAGCAATGAGATTAATATTTCTGCAAGTCAAAAAGTTTGCATATTCTGAATTTCCGACATTTGGTGTGCGGAAATGATAGCATTTTTTTCAAATTTCTTAGTAAAATAAAGTAGGGGGATGGAATGGCAATATAGATTTATTGCCATTCCATCCTCCTGACAGAGGACTAAACATAATAAAAACAAGACCGGGTTCAATAAACTCTTAATTATGCCCCGATGGAAGCCTTGTCCATAATAACTAGCTAAGTTAATCAGGGGCCATAGTTCTGTTGAAATCTTGAAGACAGTGTTTCATTGCATTGACAATTTAACGTGTTATTGATGGTTAACAAGTATATTAAGTTTGAAAGCACTGCCTTGTTGGGCTTGAACAAATTTGAGTTTCAAAAACTTGAAAGTTTTGAATTATAAATAGACGCACAAGCAAACAGACGGACAGGGCAATCACTATATGCCTCCTGCATCAGTAGATGCCGGAACATAAAAATGTGGCCTCAGAGTAACAGCTATAAATAACAGCTGAAATTATGTAACTAGATAACTAATCAACCTGTTTCAAGGAATGTAATTACAGCAATAAGGCAATATTTTAACATACCCTGTGCTGCTGCATATGCCTCTCATGTTCCTCCAGGGTGGAACATAAATAACAAAAACTTTTTTTTGCTGAAATAAAACAACATAAACATATGTTACACACAGAAGATGTTAAGATTATGGATTACAAAATTTAATGCTTCCATCATATCTCCTATACACATAAATGTGCCTATACTGTTTGACATAACATACAGGGGTGCCCCTGTTGTTTTAAACATTGCAATGTCATGAGACAATGTTACTATGCCAATATAACTATTATTAACCTCCTGAACAGGGGTTCCACCGTACCTAAATTTCAAGGGTCATTTTGTACTTTTTACCATTTTATAAGTAAAATATGTTGAAAATACCCATGATTTGAAGAGAAATTAACCCTCCAACCAAATTCTTGAGAGTCAACATTTAGCTTGTTTTTTTAAAATTCAAGGGTCAATTTAATTCCTCCTCTCAGGTCAAATGACACCCTGACACCCCTAGCTGAAGATGCAATAAAACCAGCAGGGATATCAAAATCATAAACCATTCTGACAGCTAGTTATCTACTTTTTAATTAATCAATGCTATTCATTTCCAGTCATGGGACATTAGTTTTTCAAGACTGTCATACATCAATGTTATCTATCTCTCATCAGACCAGTGAGTGATTTTTCTTATATCCGTAAAGAGAGATCATCTGCCAACATAGACCACATGATCGTTTTGTTTCTATGGGTAACCTTTACAGACCAATCCAGAGGTGCCTAGTTCGAATCTCAACTAGAGCACTGGAAATTTCAGGAACTCTTTTCAGTGTTTCCCACCCAACTGGAGATGAACTAGTCTTATGTGTATTGGTGCTATACACTGGGCACATGAAGAATCTAAGAGTCTATTCCAAAAGGGCTAGGGCAGAGTGTCTGAATTCCTTGTATCACACAAACTTTCTGTCTCTTCCCTCGAAGCTAGAGGACATTGGCCAATTACATGTAGGCAGGGATAAAACCTAATAGCCACGCACTATGACTGTATCAGATGAACGCAAAAAATGTACACTTATCTACACTTACCTGGAGGATCAACATATTGGTCCATTTCTTCGCCAACTTGAGATCCAAGCGAGTCCAGAAATTTGTTATCAGTAAACATAACCTCAACACTTTCCCATTTTCCCGGTGTTTTAGGTCTTTCTATAGGTTCAGTACAGGCTGTGCAATAGGGGAAATAATAATGATTATAAACACAGTCAGTGAGTCACGTTATCATATAATTTTATTCCAAAATACTTATTACTTATATAAATACAGTCAGGTCTCCATACAACGACAATGTATGTTTCCAAAAAAATATGTTAGTATACTGAACTGACACAAAGAGCATTTTGATACAGATCAATCATATCTGCATAAAGCATCACTTGTTCTGGATTAGGATGAACTGAAGTGCTCAAAGACATTGAACTTAGCATCATCATGATCTTCACAAGTTATAATCCCATTCCTCAAAATATTTAGTTTTCTCACAATGTAGCATTCTTGTGATCAAGTACATGTAGAGGTAATCATTTTATCTACTGTACTAATGTGACCATCTCACATTGCTTTGATGGCTTTACCCGACCTCACCTTCTAGACTCACAGCCAGTGTCCAGCAGCAACAGTGTGTTGGCTGCAGCCACTGTGACCAGAGTGGTATGGGTCAAAGGGGAAAAACGTAGCTGGTCACAACTTTAACTACTCTAACTTTTATCTATCAAGCTATTCTTGCGTTCTTCTTCTGAGTTATTTGCAGTGCCCACTCTGCCATTGTCAAAAATGAAATAACTACCAGTATACGAGGTCGCTGCAACTCGCTACTACTGTAATTCAGAGTCTTCACTATTATTTTACATTATGAATTATTAATGAGAGTAAAGTAAACATGTTTTCACCTGACTTGGGTCTGGCATCTGGATGCCAGTGCTTCATTCCATACTCCAAGCATGGGTCAGCTGTTTTCATTTGGAATGAAAGTCTGTTGAGATTATCCTGAGTTTTATTGCACAATTCTTTTAAACCTTTCCCGTAAATCTCTGGACTGATTGGACCAGTCCATGTTTTCTTGATGTGAGGCTTTCCTTCAACTCGAGCAGGTGTCGGTCGAATGTGCCATGAACCTACACACGTCTTAGACATTTTTGGAATTTAAAGTAAGTTTTAATCCGTTAGAATAATACCAGCACGTGTTTTAAACTTTAAACAATATACTTTCACTTATATTGGCATCGTTTACTTCCGTAACCATTGTAAACAAATCAATTTAAAGTGATTCACACAGCAGTGCTAATCTATCGCAACACCGGTCGTAAAAGCAAGCGTCTAATGGACAACATACTATGATGAAATTCGTCGATGAATTACGACACGTTTGTCATATATGATAATCTACGAATCATATTTCATCATTTGTGAGAATGCTGAGGTATTTTATCATTTAATCCTAACAACATCTTTAGGTGTCATTATTTAAATACTGTACACCCTTGAATTATGCATTATTATATTCCTTGTTATCAGACGCTTATTGAAATATTGCGTGTATTGTTTATTTAAGAAATAACTTAATACCTGTACTTTGTTGCGTAATAAAATATAGGCACGTGTTTGGATGCATACTAATTAAATCACGAGTGCGTAGCACGGGTGATTTAATATACTTATTCAAATGAGTGCCTACATTTTATAACAACGAATCACAGCTTCTTATTTATTATTTCGATTCTGAGGCTCGAAGGATGTCCTTCTACCCAAGAACCATCAGGGACTGGAACACCTTACCACCAACCACAGCAAGTGCCCCGAGTCTTGAATGCTTCAAGGCTTGGCTAGCCAACTGAATATGGACTCTTGTTTTTACTGTGCACCTGTATAAAGTGTTATTAAAGTTTTCACTGTTATTTGAACTATTTTAACTTTAATTTGCGCACCACCGTTGTGACAGAAAAATCAGTGTATTGATTGTGGTCACGTAATTGGAAGAAGAAGAAGAAGATTCTAACATTGCCAATGCTCTGCCATTTATAAATATCACAACAAGACAGGTTCATGTCAAACAACTTTCTTTCCCAGGAACGTTACTGTCACTGTTACGTCATTTGTCATAGTATATGACGTCAAACGTGACGTCATCAATCATCTATATTTTATCACGGTAAAAAGAAATAGTAAGCTTAATATACGCAACATATCAGGGTTCCCAATTTGTCTGGCGATTCGACCGAATGCACTTGATGTACGGGACAGAATCACCAATTTAGAGACTCTTGAACCATTCGAAGAGGAGTCATCTGCAGGGGATTTCTACGATTAAAGGGATGCCAATTTCTACTTGATTTATTTCTGGAGAATTCACGAACATAATATTTAATTGATCTGGGTTCCAACATAGTGTTGGTGAACTGTATGCTGTCTGTAAGCTTTATACAAAGTCCATTGAACTATGTAGCTTTAAGACCACATCTTTTATGGGTAAAATGGCAAAATTTTAACAACTCCAAAATTTGTGTATCTTAGAATGTTTGTTCAGATCTTATGGATTTTTATATTTTTCAGTGCTAAAGAACTCTTCAAGTACAAAAATGGCTTGGAACAGTCCATGCCACCAAAGGGTGGTGTTAAAGACTTCATGCCAGATGGTTCATGGTTACAAGATAAACATATAGAGAACTTCCATCAGGAGAGGGAGAGAGCAATTTCTGAACCCAGAGTTTTAAGGAGGTATGTTACCCAGTATGTTTTTCATGTAAGGCATGTACATTATTGTAAAAGGCTTTTCAAAATCTTGGTGAACAACCTATCTGCTACAAAGTACATAACTTAAAATTAGCATTAATTAGCAGAAATTTAGTGGTCTACAAATGACTAAACTACTGTTGATCTGTTGGACTTGAAACAATATTTTTAAAAAAATAAGCTGTTGATTTTCTAGCATATGCCTCCCATATACAAGTTAGTTTAACATTCTATAATGTATCTGATTACAGCAAGGATTTGGTTAAAGGAGAATGGAAGCCGGAAGTTGGACTTGTAGAACTGTTTCATGAAATGGTATTATATTATAAATAATATATTTATTAATTGGTAATAACTTAATTACTTTTATCAGATTTTAATTAAGTACATTTCTAACATAAGATAAGTACTTGTAAAATTCCCCTAGTTTTCTCAGTTCTTTTTATGCCCTGGCAGTCTGATGCAGGAGGTATAAAGTGATTGTCCCATCCATCAGTCTGTTCGTCCATCCCATTGATAATGCTTTAAATTTGGCATACTTGTTGACCACCATAAACACGTTACATGTACATTGTCAACGCCATGTAACACTATCCAATATTTCAACAAGAATTATGGTCCCTGATTGATTAAGCTAGATATTACAGACAACTTGAAGGCTTCCACCGGGGCATACAGACATGTAAGCGTTTATTGAACACATCCATGTTTGTGTCGAAATATAGCCTTGCTAGCTAGCTGTGTCAGGGCAGCATCTGGGTATATCTACCCACTTTTAGTGATTACTCTTGTTACGATACACCCTGAACAAATATTCATGCTCATTGTTATTTCAGAAGAACTTTTGGGAAAATATGGGTTTTAATGATCAGAAGAGAAAATGGTTACATCCAGAAGAGGCTTTGTTCTTGTTGGAAACTGTAAGTGATAGTTATGTAACATCAATGTCATGAATTCTATGCAATATGTTTGCGTTTGTCTTATGTCTCACATTATATTTTATAACCAATTTTGGTTAGATTGCGGCCATAACTTGAGTGTGTTTGATGCAAATTTGTATAGACATATTTTGTAGACTTTATATGTATATACATATGTACAGAAGTGAAGTACTTACATGTTAACATCAACAATGGCATAAAGATGAAGTCATTTGTT
This sequence comes from Spisula solida, assembly GCA_947247005.1. NCBI lineage: Eukaryota > Metazoa > Mollusca > Bivalvia > Venerida > Mactridae > Spisula > Spisula solida. The sequence goes on along the minus strand of OX365944.1, from coordinate 34,231,724 downwards.
AGTGTCATCCAAGCAACGCAAATAAAATTAAGACTACATTTCAAGATATTTTTTGTGAAATTAACTTTTTTTAAATCATTTCTTTTTTATGATTTAATTTTAATTTTTCTTACAGAGTATAATGGAGATTTGGTATGGTGGTTTACCAATGAGTTTACAAGAGGTATATTCTGCATTTACTGGAAGATTTATTCAGCTTGAATTCTACCAGGTGTATGCTTGCCTACGTAGAGTGGGCTATGTTGTTCTAAGACATCAGGGCAGGTAGGGATATCTATCCAATCAAGTCCAAACACAATGAAAAACAAGTAATTAAGAATTGCAAGCAATACAGATGTCCCCTACCGGTTTGAGGCCAATTTCAATGTTTCTGTTGCCATAGCAACCACAATTTTTGTCAGAATCAAAATATTTTTAGACGTGCATTATCCGCTTATTGCCCCCTATCCACATATCAAGTTTCATAAACCTAGCTTAGAAATTGTTTGAGTTATGGCAGGATCCAGATTTGGGCATATTTTCACTCTTTCTGTTGCCATGGCTACCACAATTTTTGTCAGAATCAAAATATTTTTAGACGTGCATTATCCCCTTATTGCCCTGTTTCCACATCTCAAGTTTCATAAACCTAGCTTGGAAACTGTTTGAGTTATGGCAGGATCCAGATTTGGGCATATTTTCACTCTTTCTGTTGCCATAGCAACCACAATTTTTGTCAGAATCAAAATATTTTTAGACTTGCATAATCTCCTTATTGCCCCCTATCCACATACCAAGTTTCATAAGCCTAGCTTGGAAACTGTTTGAGTTATGTCAGGATCCAGATTGTTTGACGGACGGACGGAGAGCAAACCTATAGTCCCCTCCGGTCAAAAACCAGTAGGGGACTAATAATGATTTATTTATTACAGTGGGTTTGACAAAGGTATCACTTTGAGGTTTTATATTTGGTACCAGATTCACTATGATTGTCTCTGCTTTTGCACGCTTGCCGTCTAATCTGGCGATCCGGGTTCAAATCCGGGTGGAGGCACACATAATATAATTATGCCTGCCATATTTCCGCAGCAAGCTGACTGGCAAAAAAAGGCTATGCTCGGCATGACTGTACTAAATATAAACTACAATGTACTACATATGCCATGTATGGTCAAATTGATAAGATAGTTCATTATAGGGTCAAACCTATTGGAAAGGCCAGTCAATTTGGCTCATTAGCTCAACTTTTCGGAGCTATTGTCATGACTGGATTGTGTGCGTCTGCGTGTGCGTTGCTTAAGTTTATTGTCCGAGTCATTTTCTCAAAGACTATCAAAGGTATCCTCTTGAAACTCAATATAGTTATTCACCATCACTAAGAAAGTTCATACATACAAGGCTGATAACCATGTGACCTATATTCATGGAGTTATCTGCCCTTGTTTGAACTTAGTACATAGACATAGTGGCACATTTTACACATAAACTGAATTTTCTCAAACACTATCTGAGCTTTCAACTTGAAAGTCAATACACTTGTGGAATGTGATGACCGTTCTCTTATTTTTTATAGCAGTTCCCCAGATTCCTGTCCTTCAATGCCAGTAGCCTGGCAGGTAGACATTCTGTTATTATTAGCTGGCTGCTCAACAACTGGCTAATCAATACAAATCCTTGTCAGGTTTTGAACCTTCAACCTATGCTCCGAAGGCAAATGCCTTAACCATCTGGTAACAGAGAGGGTTATGAATAGACAATTTAGTAATTTCTGCTATGGTTTTCTAAGCAAATAATATGTGATTTTATGCCTTATTTGTATTGTAGGTACATATATACCAAATATGAGCGTCAGATTGGACTTCATAAATTTCATGAGAAGAAAAAAAACAAAGGCAGTAAAAGTGATGAATCGACAGCCATGGTTGTGAATGACTTGAGCTCTGATAGAAATATTGATATGACCGATGAAACTTCCTGTGATGTTGATGGAATTGATGCTATTAAAGTTGTGCGTGATGAAACTCCTAGTAATGTAGATGATATTGACAGTTTGAGAGATGAAACTCCTTGTGATGTAGACGGTATTGATTCTGTCCCTGATAACGAAGAGTCGGAGGAACAAAGATTGAATGCCACCAAATGTACGAAAGATATAAGTGAATCGTGTCATGTACAAGTGCCCCCTTATGAAGACACAACTTTTAATATGAATGTTGACACTGATAAGAACATAACTGGTGATATAGATGAACCAAATCAAACAAATAGTGAACCAATTAATAAACCAATTAGTGAACCAATTAATGAACTTAGTGAACTGATTAATGCTGACTGTGATAGTAGAACAAAATATTCATCATGGAATTTTGATGAAATTGTCTTTCCAAACTTTTTCTCAGGGGGTCAAGTTGTGAATGTTGATAGGCCAAACACAGCTTACATTCCTCAAGGTTCAGACCTGGAGTTCAGTAATCAAAGTTATGAATATGAAAAAAGTAAGTTTATTAACACTAAGAAAGAGAGGAAGAAGAAGATGCAGTTACGGGATAAAGAAGCTGAGGATTTAGAGTTCTCTCATCCTGAGGTTATGACTGGTTGGCAAAAGGTGAAGAAAACATGTGGAAACTGGGCGGAATATAAAGAAGCGAAGAAAAAGGAAAAGCAAGCACGGAGTAGATGTGAAGATTTCCCTCATTTGTACAAAGATAAAATTGAACCATTAGTGAAACCTGAATCAGCAAAGTCAACATGTAAGATTTTTACATTTACTAGTATTTGATAAAACTCCTAATTATTGTACAGGATCTACCATGAGTCGTCACATCATATAATTCTATTAAACAAGTTTTGGAAATTATATTCAGCGAGTCCCTTAGAAGTTTAATAATATTTCTGTGCCCCCCCCCCTCCCACTATATGCTATTATTGATTTTGTACTGGACATCTGTCTGGAGGTCACTATGCTGGTCTGCACTAGTTCCCCTCAACCACTGGTCAGATTTCAATTCATGAGTAGTTAGGACATGCCTTGTTGAGCATATTGTCAGAAATTTCAAATTGGATCAATATTGCAAGCATTATGGCCCTTTGTGGGAGACATATACTTTTGTGTCAAAATTCTTCCTAGTCTAAACTTATTTAATAAGTTGGTATGAATTTTATAAAAAAAGTGCTAGATTCTTTATATCATATGATGCAAATTAAATGAAAATACATAGACTGATAGAGAATATTTGTTGATTTTGGTGTAAGATCGAATTTAATTAAAAATTTAATTTTCTGTGATCACGAGTGAAATAATTATGATCTTACAACAAAAAACAACAAATTTTCTGTTTATTATATGCCTCAATTCCTCTTAAATATGTGCCGTAATTGGCTTAATTGGAAAAAATCATGTCGAAATTAGAAAGTAACGACGTGAGAATTATGATGTCATGATGATGTACATGTAACGCATATTCTAAAGCCCGGCGCCGTTGACATTACGTTTCTTTTTCTGCATGAGACTGGAACCAGCTTCTAAAACAGTCTAAAATAATTTCACTGTTATTTTCACTGAAAAATCTCCATAATCCATTGAAAGCAAATAATAAACATGTCTTTTGAAAAAATGCCTCTGTTGTATAATTAATGCCATAAATACATTTATGAGCAATAAGTGATGTCATTTATGAGATAAAGTGATGTTGTTTGAGGTTATGTAACACCAGTGTTACGTTAAATTATTTTGTAATTTCAGATTCCTTGTTGAGTCAGTTACAAGTTATAGGTGACTATAAACCTGACACACAAGGGAGGTAAGTACAAGTACATTTTATTGTCTGGGTTAAATGTGTTTATGTTATGGATTAATTCAAGTATAAAAAAGATAAATTTGCAATACCCTTTAAATATTTTATACAAGTTTTCTCTCAGGAGCATACCTATAGACATTTTAATGTAAAGGCCAAGACAAAGTACTACGCGGGTCAGCCGAATAAAATTGAAATGTAGATGGCCTGTGGTGCGTTTTGGCATGTATTTGGTCACTTCACAAGCAACAAACCAAATTAAAACTATATTTTACAAAATGATGTATAGGCCCGGGGCTAATGGCCTAGTGACAATTACACAGCTATCTTTTAAACAGTAAAGCCTCACCTGGCCACACTAATAAGACCACCTCAATTACAATATCACCTCAATATGAAAACCACACTTTCAAGGTACATTGTTCACTATTTTACTCCTTATTTAACCTTAATATCAAGACCAATTCAATAATGGAATCCTTCATGTTCACGGACCCCAAATGGTCGTCTTAATAATTATCAGACCTGGTATTTTTCAGGCCTGTGCCTGATTTCAGGTTTTGAATTCTGAATTTTCCTTTTTTGTTTATATTGAAAAATATAGTTTCAGGCTTTGAAACAGGCATTTTCAGGCTTGAGAATGATTACCAAATACCAGGCCTGAGATATAGATATAATTACTGTATGTTATGTACTTATACTTGTGTCTTGTAGAGGCAACGATGTGCCTGATGTGCTGCCAGACTTTGATGTTTATGCACCAAACACAAAGTTCAAGAAGACACGTCCAGGAATACCTGACTTTCGGGTGAAAGTTGTGAGGTATGTAGGGGTGTAAATCGCTGGCTTAGAATAAGAAGGTCGTAAGTACTACTTATGACTTTATAAAACACATGCATATTTGAAATCTGCATCTCAAGGCGCTTCTTATGAGCCTACTTTTATGAAAGTCGGAAGTGGTCATGTTGTTTTTTCCATAAATAAAGAGTAGTTATCAGACAGTTTTTTCTTGTTTACTCAAAATATTGATTTTGTACTTACGACCTTCTTATTTAAAGCCAGCGAAATATTGTTGTTGTTGTCTGTGTGAGGTATGTAGCGGTATGAATATTGTTGTTATTGTCTGTGTGAGGAGTTCACAGCTTTATTGTGCTTCTCAACAATTTTTCAGTTACATACAGCAGAGGATTTACCCAACCAGTTTTCCCAGACTGTATCCTAATCCTTACTAACTGACACTGCCCCAAGAAACCAGCAACTTGTAACTATGCATGGGGAGGAAAATCAACATTGTTGTCAAATTTTCATGGAATGATACGACCTGCTATGATCCGGAAAACATTTATTTTTAGAACAAGAGGATCATAGATCCTGGGGCGCTCACCTGCTAAGCTTGGCCAAACTTTGAACTTGACCTTAAGGTAAACATTTTGACTAAACTTGATGAAGGTTAAAGCAAAACTGAGGCCTCCAGTGTTAAAAAGGTTTTCTATTATTTGACCTATTGACCTAGTTTTTGGACCCCACATGAACCAACTTCAAACTTGACCTTAAGGTCATCAAGATATACATTTTGACAAAGCTTCATGAAGATTGAAGCAAAAATGTGGCCTCCGGAGTGTTAACAAGGTTTTCCAATTTTTTGACCTAGTTTTTGACCCAACATGACCCAACCTCGAACTTGGTCTAGATTTCATTAAGATACAACTACTGACCAAGTTTGGTGAAGATCAAAGCAAACATGTTGCCTCAAAAGTGTTAACAAGGTTTTCCTATTATTTAACCTTATAACCTAGTTTTTGACCCCACATGACCCAACTTCGAACTTGACCTTAGGGTCACCAAGATAAACATTTTGACCAAACTTCATGAAGATTATAGCAAACATGTGACCTCCAGAGTGTTAACAAGGTTTTGCTATTATTTGACCTATTGACCTAGTTTTTGACCCCACATGACCCAACTTTGAACTTGACGTAGATTTCATTGAGGTACAACTACTGACCAAGTTTGATGAAGATCAAAGCAAAATTGAAAGTGCTAGAGTGTTAACGGTGAAAAGTTAACGGACGGACGACTGACAAAAAACAATCACAAAAGCTCACCTTGCCACTTTGTGGCAGGTGAGCTAAAAAGGGGGGTTTGGTCAGGAATGTGTTCCAGTTGTCTACATGTCATGTGTTATTGATATTCAGATTTGCCAGTATAGTTTGTGATTAGCACTGATTACTTATTGAGGTAATGTTCTTTAATTACAGGAGTGATGAACCTGTACCTGATTTGAAGACATTAACCGTGTTAGATAACTATCTAAAGGATGAAGTGTTGCTACATTGGTCCGTTGTTGATTGTGGTAATATAGCATTCTATAACATGAGTGACTTCAGTCTGCCTGTAGATATATCACTCGGATAACTTCACTCAGATAACTTCACTTAGATAACTTCACTAAGATGACTTCACTCGGATGTCTTAACAGGAATTACTTCATAATGATAACTTAACTCAGATAACTTCTCTCAGATGACTAAATTGTTTAACTACAATCAGATAATTTCTTTGGATGACTATACCGGGATAACTTCATTCAAATGACTTCTCTTGGATAACTTCAATCTGATGACTTCATCCGGATAACTTCACTAGAATGACTTAACTTCACACAGACAATGTTTTTCTGATGACCTTACCTTGGCATACTTCACTGGGATGACTTTACTCGATTGACTTAACTCAGATAACTAAAACACTGTATATCTGAACATGGTTGAAAACCTGAATTTATGACGGATTATATGTAATGTTTAGTATACTATGGGCAGCAAAGTGGATGATAATTTTTTATTAAACATTTTGTTGTTTTGTTTGTATGCCTGATTGTATGAATGATGGTAGGTGGATGGACCTTGTAGGCTCGACCAAATAGTAAGGTTTCTCTGGTTATACAGCTTCTTTACTATATAATATTATGATGCTACATCTAGTCTATTAATAAGTCACTAAGAATTGCAAGCAATACAGAAGTCCCCTACCAGTTTGAAGCCATGACCTTTAAATCATTTTCGATGTTTCTATTGTCATGACAACCACAATGGTTGTCAAAGAGAAGCATTTTAAAATTAATAGGCGTCATCAAAACACTGATCTCTATGCACATAGCATAAATCGTCAACCTAGCATTGATACTTTTTGGGTAATACAAAGATCCAGTTGAAGGGAAGTAAGTTAACTATTTCTGTATCCATAGCAACCACAAATTTTGTCAGAAAATACATTAAGTGTACACTATCTCCTTATAGACTCCTTTCCATATACCAAGCTGTATAGCCCTAGCTTGGAAACTGTTGGAATTTATGTCAGGCTCCCAGATTTTGTAGTATTTTCACTATATATAATGCGTATCCGTAGCAACCACAATTTTTGTCATGCATAATCCCCTTATTTCCCCCCATCCACATTTCCAAAGTTCCATAGACCTAGCTTGGAAACTGTTAGACTTATGTCAGGATCCAGATTTTTGACGGATGGAGGGCGAACCTAATCAGGATCCAGATTTTTGACAGAAAGACAGACAAAGAGCGATCACAAAAGCTCACCCTGTCACTTTGTTACAGGTGAGCTAATAAAAAACAAAGCAATAATACATATTTGGCAAACTTTCATTATTCACTAAATGTACAGATATCCACAGCAACTAAATATACAGACAACAAAAATAACAAAGTCATGCAAGTTCTTCACTAAATATAACAAAGTCATGCAAGTTCTTCACTAAATATAACAAAGTCATGCAAGTTCTTCACTAAATATAACAAAGTCATGCAAGTTTTTCACTAAATATAATCATGGACCTACTGTTGTCTTAACAATGGTTTCATGATATTTATCTCTGCAGACTTAATTTCAACATGAAGGAATTGCTGTCATTATGAAACCGCAAGAGTAAAAGCCTCATTATCTCTCCCAAAACCACCCAGCTAATACAAGGAATTAGGATGTTTTTCACAAATTATCTAAAATGGATAACAGAATGTTAATAACTATATCTGTCAAAAAAGTAAGTCAAAAATCAAAGTTTTGTAAAAGTTGCTTCCCTTGGACTATGAATTGTGCATTTATTGTTTACCATTTGTTATTGTCAAACCAACTGGAGGCTGTTTTTCGTTTTATTTCATCTTATATTGTTTTCCACCAAGTTATTGCTTTTTTGAAAATAGCCGTTTAGTGCTTCATGGGGCTTTTATAGTTACCAAAATACAAAGGTTCTAAAAAACAAGAAATATTGTATGAGTGAAAGTTTTTAGGTATCAACAATAACAGAGATAAATACCATGACTTATTCTTCATTTTTCAATACAATAAAACATACATTCTATGAAGATAAATAATAGTAATTGATATGTGCATGCCTGATAACAACAAATGTACAGTTTTGTTTCTTTGTCCAATACCAGTATAACTACAGCCACAGTGTGATCATTTATAGTATGAAAGCAAACAAAGCTTTATACTGTAGTAATAGATTGTATCCAGGGTACTGTTTTATCAAAGGACTTACGGAAAACGTAAACTTAGGATCAAATTTAAATTCTTCATAATTTGTTTACAATTATAAAGTGTGGTAAATCGAGCTGCTCTACTAATAATGATTCAGTTAATGAACTCCAACACACCACATCCATCACCAATTTGCAGTTGTTAAAGAATTATAAAGAATTCAAATTTGTGTGTAACTAAGATTTTCGTAAGTGCTTTGATAAAACAGTACCCTGGGACTGAAGAATTGTCCATACTGTAGCATTGTCACATGAAAGCATTCAAACACAGCACAACAGATAGAAAGAAAATTAACAAAGTTTGTATATTATTTTTTAACGTAAGGACATAATTATTAACATGTTAAGTGACACGCATATATCACAAAGACGGTCGATGATTGGTATACGTAAGCAATTAATCAGGACTATTCCAGGAAAATCAACGAGTGAGTGAAAGGCACTTTTCTACATATTAGTAAACCACATTAAATTGAGACTCGTCAGATATGAACGAGCAGCATAGGCTTTGAGTCTCAGTTTAAAGTGGTCAGACTATACCAACACCCCTGTTTTATCTATTTGTAAACAATAACATAACAACTGTGACTCATTAATTTATTATAGCTGTGTCTTATAACCTTGTTTGAGCTTCCCTGGAATAACCATCAACAAAAACAACCTTAAAAAGATAACAATTATAACTCGTTCAATCAGGTCAGTCACCTGTGTACATAACATTGTGAATATAAACATTGCACTTTCTCTCCTTAATGTATTATTTGGATAGCTTTTTTGTGTATAAGTATGTAGCTTAGTGAATAAGGTATTGGTTTTCACTGCCTTTTTTCTGATATTAAAATGTTTAAAACAATATAAATACAATGTTATGATATTGCAATGTTTGTATACAATTGGCAGACTTGATTAAACAGACTATAAACCAATAATTACAGAAATAAGTGGAAACAAGACAAACTCCAAGATGTATTCTTCATTTCGACTTTAATAACAAGTCTTCATCGCAAATTTAAAGAAATAATAATGACAAGAACCAATAATTACCGAACTACACATAACGTAGGTCATCAAGATACATCAGTACAAGGGGGGAACATCATTGTAAACTCTCATGATGAACTTAAGGACTAGGTATGTAAATCAAAGCCAATATTTGAAATGTGAGGGGTGATAAAAAATTAAACAATCTGATAATTATGATGAAACCTATGTCGCTGAAAAACTAAACAGTTCAGTTCCCTAAATTTTTTTTTTTTGATGACCTTTGTTCACACAGAAGCAAAGCTTATGAATCAACATTCAAATCTGATATGTCTGACACAGTTCAAGCAATATGACTAATGTAATGACATGTGATTATTAGTTATAGTTTCATTAACTTAAATTACTGGGGCATGTATGTAGTGTTAAACTTACGGACAAAGTATCTGAAATTTTGGATAAATCCCCATGTATTAACAGTTTTTGAAATTTTGGATCAACACCCATGTATTAACAAAATATTTGAACTTTTGGATCAACACCCATGTATTAACAAAGTATTTGAAATTTTGGATCAATCCTCATGTATAAACAAAGTATATGAAATTTTGGATCAACCCCCATTAAAGTATATGAAATTTTGGATCAACCCTCATGTTTTCAAATGATACGAGATGTGAAAGATATAGTAAAACATTCAATAAAATAGGATGAATACAACTAGAGATTTTCCCTCAAAATGATGTTACTACAGCTGCCCAAGATGAGACATCCCCTACATGTAATATCAACATAATTCTTCTGGTCAAACATTTCATACAAGTTGAAGAGTGATATCTAACATAACAGTTTTCATGGATCAGTTTAAACTTTTTACCATAAAACCTCAATAATATGGCCACCCTTTGGGCCTTTAAAAACTGATCTAATAATTGAGTTGGTCTTAATATTGGGCTTTATAAATGAACAGACCACTGAAAATGGACCTAAAATTGTTGTCTTAATTTTAAGATGGTCTTTAAATGTAGGTGGGTTATATTGTGATGATGTTAGTGAGGTGGTTTTAAGATGAGGTTTAACTATATTTAATAATAACTCTCTCACTTCCTGCCCTGGTCTGCCAAAGGATCTCAATTTGAGCTAAATCTCATCTCAAATAGTGTCATTCATCTTTGAAAGTAATTTCCATGATAGGTTGGATTCAAAACTGGCATCACAAAACAGACACAGAGTTTATTACAGTAAAATGTCAAGTTCACATACTTCTGATGTATCTAAGATCAAGCCAAAAATTTGGACAAAATCTCAATTTGAGCTGAGATTTCTACTTGAGATGCTCCGGGAGATCAGGGCCAAGGTAACTAACCAGTATTCGTATTTATATCTGGGACATTGAAGGTACATGTATCAGTACTGAAATACATGAAGGTATATTCCCAAATAAATATGACGGCAACTTGTTTTGAAGTCAAACTTTAAGAATATGGTTGGAATGAATTGAGTATACAGGTAGTGTAAATAGTCTCATGAATTAAAAATAAATAATAACATATATTTTGTTACCACTATAAAACAATCCTTCAATTTAATAACATGAAAAAACAACAAGATTTTTGTGTCATTTTCAAGAGCAAGCACATAAGGCAAATTTATATAATGCGCATAAACTAAAACTTTTTTGTAGAAAAAAAACACATAAAATTTGCTTGAGCTAAAAAGTGGGTTCACAAAGTGAGCTTTTATATTCTATTAGATGTAAAAAGATAATATTACAGTAGAGTCTCCTGAACGTGTACGAAGAAAATATTGACAATTTCTATGAATGTTCCAACAAAAAACGGCAAGAACGAATCACATAATTTATTCCAATACAATTATTCATATTCTCACTGATAAGTAGTAAGTAAAAGGGTAATTTAAAAATATTAAAACAAAAGGAAAATAAGCAGTGTACATGTATAAGAACAAAACGCTTTCAAGAATGATTTAAAAGAATAATCTCTACCAGTACAGTGATGTGTTACCAGTACAGTGATGTGTTACCAGTACAGTGATGTGTCACCAGTACAGTGATGTGTTACCAGTACAGTGGTGTGTCACCAGTACAGTGATGTGTTACCAGTACAGTGATGTGTCACCAGTACAGTGATGTGTCACCAGTACAGTGATGTGTTACCAGTACAGTGATGTGTTACCAGTACAGTGATGGATAACCTCTGTATGATTAGGCCTAAAAATAGTTTCTGGTAACATGCAGAGATGAACAAGCCAATGAGATAACTTTATGCATGAATACATTACAAGGTTCTTGCGTTGATTACATAAATTTCCAAAACCAATCGTGCAATATCGGTCCATGTGTAGGTGTTACACCTCAAGCGTCTTTGAGATACTCCCCCTATCTTATGAAAACATACAACCGGGGTTATAAAAATAGACAATAAATCACCTGTGAAATTATGCTAATAGAAGGTCAAGAGTTGTGTCAAAATCTCTGGACTATTGGTTGAATTTTTTTTTAAATTGAACAAAAGCAAATGCACTCCGAAAAGTATAAAAAAACAATGTAAATTTAAGGTTGTAGAAATTATTTGGGATAGGAAGGGATACCAGTAACGATTTTTAGGCCTTAAGATAACAACAATACTTTCATTATGATGGAAAAATGCTTAATTTCATAAAATGACTTCAACACACAAATAAAACCAATATGACATGTGTATCTATACATGAATAAATGTTCCTGATCACTCACCCTTGATTCAATGATTCCATTTATCATATAATATATGGATACATAAAAATGGGTCACATGATTAAAACAGTTCTGTACTGTAAAACACACAATTTAACAATTCTTTATTTGACTACAATACTACATGAGTTACATGTTTAACAATTGAGACATACTGTATCAAACATAGCTGCAAACAAGAGCCCTCACAGAATGAATAACACCACAAACTGCCCTGATACAACTACATTACCATCAGGACACTACTGCATACTCGCTAATTGCCTTTCTGACTGGGCTGTTTCATGGAGCAAGTTATAGTCTGATTTCTGTCCCCAATATTACAGTATTAATGTAATATGTAGTAGTACTGTAATCTTGGCGAGGGGAACCAGACTACAACCTGCTCCACCAAACAGCCGAGTCAGAATAGGCCTAATGTGTAACAGATATGGTTTATTTGTTTTTATTTATCCTTGCCACCGGAAATCCATATGGGCGAGGCCCCCAGAAGAGGTTAGTCACTTTAGTTCTTGGGGATAGTGCATGATACAGAAGATGCCCCAGTTCCAGAAGCATCCCTGGTTCTTTTACATGCTGATGTAAAGCATCATACACATGACCTCGATGTGTCACAGATATACACACCTAGTGGTACTTATAGTTTTGTTAAAACCATGGTTACAAAGAAATAGCACAGACAAAACTAGCCTCATGATGGTCCTGCAGATAGACCAATGGATGGACAAGTGTGACCCTTGATATAGCCCCATAAACATTGGATCTGGTGGTGTAGCATGCATCTATGAGACACTAAGCTAAGAACACAAAATTTGAACAGAATTAACATATACCATGTAGAATAATTAGTGAATAAGAAAAGCTAATATTGCCGCATGTAGAAAAAATATGCAATGGTGCATTTATGTAAGACAAAAAATATATTTTATAGTAGTGATATATGCTAAAAGGCAACTGGCTATCTGACAAATGCTGTGTATGGCAAGATAATAATCATGTATACTGCTGTCTAATTGTTCGCTAACACATTCATACCTTGACAACCAGCAGCTGAATGAACCCTATTACCATGTACCCGACCCTAACACCACTCACAAAAACAACAAGTTTGAGTGATAGTGGCTCAGACTGACACTGAATCGGATCACTTGTTTCAAAGATTTCAAGTTTAAAACGTGAACATTGTCTGAAAGAAGGAAAAATCACAGCCCAGATTGCCTGGCCTGTCACAATTAATTCCTTTTTGGTTGTACAGTAAATTTGTTCATACATTTGTTACTATAGTATTTATAGTTTTATGTTGAACATGTACATTTCTTTACCTGTATTGAAATAGATCGGTGTTGAATGATCTAGTAACTGCATAGTTCCAATTAAACAGCCCCATACACAAAGCAAGATGTGTATCAAACAAAAACATACATCTCCCACAAAGGGCCATTACTCCAGGGCAAATTATTCTACCTAAAATTCCAAATAACATTCACAACTTGGCTTGATACAAAGTATTCATGTGAAGTTTCAATTTCATAAGACTGATGATTAATGAGAACAAGCTAGGACAAGCTATGTGACATCCATCCAGACAGACGTCCAGGACAAAATGTCCCCGCTATAATTGGGAGACATAATTATAGACATCAAACATTGTGACATTGAAGTCTTTCGACACAACATATAATATATGATACACAGAAATCTCATCGGGAAGTACTTGCACAATACAGTAATGGTAAATTCTAATAGATCACAAATACACCATTTTTATGTTCACACTCAATAAATATGATCGTGAAATTAAAATATATCCAAGTTAAGTGGACTTATAAAAGAGATCAACTAGACACACACACATGAACTGTTCTGTTCAAAGCTTTATACATGACATAGGCAACAAAAAGGTAAAAACATAAAACATGACTATTTTTTAGATATGTACATTAAGTAAAAGAATTAAGTTCACCCGTTACTAATAAATATAGAGTGCAACCGCATGATAATTAGTGTAGTTCAATTTCTTACGACATTATTTTTTCCTTGTGACTGCAAATTCTGACTTTCATGACTTGGTAAGATTTCTAACAGAAATGTTAACAAAAACTTCTTTACGAGTATATCCATATTTCTTCACGGACTGAATGGAGTTACTTCCCATTGCTATATACTTGACTTGGATGTGTGTTTAGATTTATTTACTTGGTTTCCAGGTGTATTTTGATACGATTTAGCATTTTAATAAACATTAAATGTCACTAGAGCAGTTTGCAGCCAAATTTAGTTAGAGGAGTAAATATTTGAAGTAGTTTTAATTATGACATTTTTATTGAGTACACCCGCTGGGTGGGGTTGCAGACCATAGTGCACCTAGTATAATGGGATGTGTACAAACATGAATCAGTTTTGTCAACTGTTTCAAAATTGGTAAACAGATATGGTCAGTTTTGAACTAAAACCATCATTTATAAACCATGCACAACTGAATAATCCACATTTGTGGAATGTACCACATTTTCCCGCCTTTTTCAATTACCTTGGGCGTACTATACCTTCAATTTATTAACCTACACCATTCTGATAATGTACTAGTTACATTGTGTACTCTATCTCCATACTGATTTTTCCTAAATAACCAGTAACTAACAATGATAACCCATCAACCTAATGCATCCGCACAGAGATAGGGGCAAAAAGGCTTGAAGCTTTAAAATGCATATCCACGAAGATAAAGGGTTAAGATATGGATATAAAGTAAAACAAATAAGTTAAAATATTTACAGATAGTAAAACAACTAAGTGAAATCTTCTCTGTGACTAGCCAATATACAATCAACAACAAGTAACAAATTAAGATAAAGAATACACTAACAGATTGAGACCCAAACATATCCAGTGTAAACCAGTACACTATCTTGACAATTATCACATATACATGTCTATACATGTACATATCTATATTGGTATAGACAGACAAGTTTGTAAGACTTGTATGCCCCCAATGGCAGCCTAATAGTCATGTATGTTAAATGTCAGAGCAACCTTGACCTCAAAATCTATAGGGGTCATTTACTGATGATGATTTATCTACTGATAATAACCAATCCCCCTATAAAGTTTGAAGATCTTAAACCAAACTCTTGAACTGTTGAGTTATTGATCAGAAAGTGTTTGGTCTAGTAATTCCTGTAAAGGTCATGGTGACCTTTGACCTAAAAATCAATAGGGATCATCTGCTGATGATGACCAAACTCCCTATAAAGTTTGATGACCCAAAGGCCAACAGTTCTTTTCCAGCAATAAAATAACAGCCTGAAAATTGAACATAGCTTTTTAACAAATATCTCTCGCCAAACATTTACAAAAACGATGACCACTGTTCGCAGAAAGTAAAATGTATTCATTAATTCACGAATTTAAATCAGGTTGATTGTGAAACAAGTATATATAAACTCTTGACACTACATTCCTGATGGTATCCATTGCCACCAGGGTATGTAAGAGCTACATCAAGCAATGGAAACATTTAAATTATTTTTGTTTATTTTTGGTATGATGCAGCAGTAGTCTTCAATAAATGCTTATACCAGATACATGCACAAGATAAGTGAATGTTATCATAAACTAAATGTACAACATGTTTACCCTAATATATCAAAAACAAATACTTCTCTGAAAATCAAATAACAATGTAGAGTGTTCACCATATAGACTTCTTTTCACAATTAAGTATTTTAACACCTCCTGTCATTGATCAAAGAGCAATAAAATAAATGCATTAAAATCACACAAAAAACAAGTATACACTAACACAGAGTCTAACATAGAGATGTAAAACCACTTACTCATGTAATATGAAAATAAAACATTTAGTCCAATGTGTGACCAGTCACAATACAAATACATGTACTTCAAGTACTTTCAATTTCTCTCTTTAAGCTTATTATTACTTACATGTTATTGGCATGACAAAAATATTTTGTATTGTAAATAATTATGATTTAATTACAAGAAACAGTCCATTACAAATGGTTTAAAAATGTAAGTTTTTTTCCAGAAAATGGCATACAGGCAATATTGATGTACACAATGAATCCCTTGTTGTAGTAGTTGTTTGTAAGTTTATACGAGACCAGCATCAGCTGCCATACCATAAAATATACTGTTCTCATTCTGTAGTAGTTCCTGAGGACTATTAAACTCTCCTATAACACCTTTATCAAGCACCATCACCCTGCAAATACACGTTACATAGTATAACAAACAACCACATTTATATGTCCTAACAACTTGCTGGCTTAGAATGAGAAGGTTGTAACTGCTATTTACAACCCTAAAGACTCATACATATTTGAAATCTGCGTCATGAAAATTGGAACTGGTCATGTTGACCAAACTGGAGTTGAAAAAGCTTGTTTTTCCGAAAGTAAAGAGTAGTTTTCAATCATTTTTTTCTTCTCAAAATAGTGTTTTTGTACT
Source organism: Spisula solida (assembly GCA_947247005.1). Lineage (NCBI taxonomy): Eukaryota > Metazoa > Mollusca > Bivalvia > Venerida > Mactridae > Spisula > Spisula solida. Next base: position 34,215,186 of record OX365944.1, on the reverse strand, counting down.
TACTACCTTCTCATTCGAAGCCAGAAAATTATTTAAAGAATATGTATCAACTTAGTGAAATTGAATGACATTCAGTGACCCAAGACATCTTCAATATTACTGTAATCATCAAAGACTCACTTATCTCAGGTTTTTGTGCAACCAACAGGTAGAGTTTTATTCCTGAAGTTTCTCATCTTTTTCTTGTACACTACAATGTTATGCAGATTGGTTTTGAAGTACCATTTTCAACAGGTTTGGTATGTTTTGAGCTGGAATGAAACCTACAACCTCCTGTTGTAGAGGTAGACACTCTGACCAATGAGATTAGTTAAAATATTTTGACATAGCACAGCAACTATGTCGGGCAATGAGGATGACAGCAAGTGACCATTTCATAGTTTAAAAGCGTTAAGAGCTAAGTTCAGATAGGATATGATATGTATTAAACAATGTACCTTGTATAATCCATTATAGTATTAAGTCTATGTGCAATGGTGAGTACAGTAGCATCTTTAAACTCTGTACGTATTGTATGTTGTATCAGATCGTCTGTTTCCAGGTCGACCGCTGCTGTAGCTTCATCTAGAACCAGGATCTTTGTCTTACGTAACAATGCACGAGCCAAACATACCAACTGTCTTTGTCCAACACTACATAAAATACAAGAAACAAAACTGAGTTCAATAAACGCTTATGCCCCAGTGGAAGCCTTGTCCATAATAACAAGCTAAGTCAATCAGTGGCCATAATTATGTAAGCTTTGAAGGTAGCAATATTAATGGGATGAACAGGACAATCACTATATGGCTCCTGAATCAGTAGATGCTGGGCATAAAAATGATTTTGGCTCCACATGTTATTAACATCAAGAAGAACTACCGAACTACCGCACCAGCTTGAGTCAAGACTTACATAATTATACATTAAAAATTCAGACCCATTTAGATGCCTTATACGTGTAACATGTGACAGGCAATGGTTCCTGTTCTGTCTCTTCTAAAGGGAAATCTCCCAGCTACAGGGGACACTAAGTTTGATTATACATCATGCCGTGTTACAATGACTAATGCAATGACTATGAAAAAACTGGACTGTTTTCTCTGATGGAAATATCTAGTTTTTTATTGGCAAAAGGATGGAAGCATGGTTAAGGAGTAGAATACCCGAGAAACAGGGGGCATAACTCTGCTGTTCAAATATCAATCTGGGTAAAACTTAATATGTGCATCAAGTGTCTTAACCAGCTTCTAAAACATGGCTCAAAATAGAAAAACCAAAATACAAACACATTAATCTATATGACCTCTTAAGTAGGTACACAGGATATCCTATAGGATAGAAACACCTAGATACATCTTAACACATTCCTGCCGAAATGATGAGAAATTCACCAAGGGATGGGTCTGATGTAAAAGTTGTGATGTGACACTACTATAGATCAAAAACCAGTATTGAGCCGTGACTGCACTTCGAACTACAGACTGTATATAGTGGATACCCAAAGATTACAGCTCAGAGGTCGGTTTCTATCTATATAATACCAACCTTAGATTCTCTCCTCCTTCTGTACATTCAAACTCTAGCTTAGATGGAAGACCAGATACAAATGTTTTAAGATGAGCATGTTCCAGAGCTTCCCAGACAGCATCATCACTATGTTGATCAAAGGGATCTAAGTTCATCCTTAATGTACCAGAAAACAGCACCGGCTCCTACAATATAATTATCAAATGTTATGATCAGGTATTGAATATTTGATATACACAAACCACAAAGGCAGCTTGTTATTGGTAAGACACTAAACATGGAATATTTAATGTAAATGTTTGTATATTTTCATAAAATTTCAAAAATAGGTATTTTCAATGAAAAAAAATTGTTTTTAATATTGATTTAAACCCCACTGGTCAACATTCATATGCAGACTATCCAGTCAAATTATCCTGATAGATTGGAACCACATGCTTCCCAACCTTTTTCGACTCTAACGAGGGGTTTTCAGGATCTGTAAGTAGGAGATTTGGAGCTTCAAGTGGGAGTTTTTTCGCGGCACTAATTTCTGCTGCGCGCGCTGTACAGTTGATGTTTTTTTTACTTAGTTTATCTCTATTGTACTTTTAAAAACAATCACATCATAACAAAATATAGCATTTTAAACTTGAATTTTGTGCTTTATGTTTTGTTAAATGTATCATTTTCTTGAATAAGCCAAACTCTTGATCATTGACTCCAAGATCTAAAATTTGAGGTCTTTGATTGACTTAAGAATTGAATACAGATATTGCCCACTCTACAGGAGATGTCTTGAATCCAAACTTGTTTTTTTCTAATTGGTTATTGCCCAGGGCTTATAACACATCATGGGCAAGTGTTATTGCCAATTGTGGTAATTTCTCAAAGAATATATTCAGTAATGAGTTTAAACAGAAATGAATATTGCCAATTTTGCTTACCAGTTGATTTTAAGAGCACCAGTGACCAAATATATTTATACATGTGTCCGAAATGTTTATCCGAATACTACTCAAGTTTCGAAAATTGTCACTTATCAAAAAAAGTTCATGAGCATAATCACTGACCTGTTTCAATCATATGAACCTGGTATAGTTTCAACTTTTAAGACCATTATTTGCAACTTTAAGAGATTCAACAATAAATAATTCCCAAATCTTCAATATTTCTGTTTGGTTGTCATTCTAATTGGGTAAGGGGAGTAACTCTACTTCTCTTAAATGCAGAACGAAAAAGACGGGATGTACGGATTAAAACTGGACTTTAACCTGGCATTACGAGCGATTTGACAGCTAACTAACAAATTGATCGGTTTAATTGCCTGTTTATTGATATGCTGCTGGCTTGGGGGCAATTAGCACCTTGTTTATTGGGTCTGTATTGAATCATTTGTGGATTATAATAAGACACTTTGATTGTATACACAGGTCAGTGTTTACCATGTCCGAGGCTGATTTCACTTCACATAAAATTGGAAAATCTTTTAATCGGGTTTTTAAAATACCGATCGTGAGAGACGGGTTTTGTGGGCCATATCGGGAGAATCCTGCTTCAAACGGGAGCATTGGACAGCATGGAACCAACTATGCTGAGCACCAAGCAAGAGAGATAATTATACCAGTACCATTTTAAACAGCCATTTGGTATGCCATAGTCTTGGATCAAAACCGAGCGCTCTCACACTCAAAGTGGATACTCTACCACTAGGCTATTGAGGCAGATATGTCTAAATCGGCACTTATCTAAAGAACTGCTATGTTTCAGTTTGAGTCGGCACTGATAAGTGTGTTCAACCTTTTACCGAAAGTATGAACACATATTGTTTCTTTTGATCTAATGGTGAATGAGAGATTTGATTACCTGTGGTACAATGGTGAGTATAATATGAGAGATTTGGTTACCTGTGGTATAATGGTGAATGAGAGACTTAGTTACCTGTGGTATAATGGTGAATGAGAGACTTAGTTACCTGTGGTATAATGGTGAATGAGAGATTTGGTTATCTGTGGTATAATGGTGAATGAGAGACTTAGTTACCTGTGGTATAATGGTGAATGAGAGACTTAGTTACCTGTGGTATAATGGTGAATGAGAGATTTGGTTATCTGTGGTATAATGGTGAATGAGAGACTTGGTTACCTGTGGAATAATGGTGAATGAGAGATTTGGTTACCTGTGGTATAATAGTGAATGAGAGACTTGGTTACCTGTGGTATAATAGTGAATGAGAGACTTGGTTACCTGTGGTGTAATGGTGAGATTTCTATGAGAGACTTGGTTACCTGTGGTATAATGGTGAGTTTACTATGAGATATTTGGTTACATGTGGTATAATGGTGAGTTTACTATGAGATATTTGGTTACCTGTGGTATAATGGTGAATGAGAGATTTGGTTACCTGTGGTAAAATGGTGAATGAGAGATTTGGTTACCTGTGGTATAATTATAGTGAATGAGAGACTTGGTTACCTGTGGTATAATGGTGAATGAGAGATTTGGTTACCTGTGGTATAATGGTGAATGAGAGATTTGGTTACCTGTGGGATAATGGTGAATGAGAGGTTTGGTTACCTATGGTATAATGGTGAATGAGAGATTTGGTTACCTGTGGTATAATGGTGAATGAGAGATTTGGTTACCTGTGGTATAATAGTGAATGAGAGACTTTGTTACCTGTGGTATAATAGTGAATGAGAAACCTGGTTACCTGTGGTATAATGGTGAGATTTCTATGAGAGACTTGGTTACCTGTGGTATAATGGAGAATTAGAGATTTGGTTACCTGTGGTATAATGGTGAATGAGAGATTTGGCTACCTGTGGTATAATGGTGAGTTTACTACGTAGATCATGGAGACCAATCTCGCCGATATTTATTCCATCAATGATGATACGACCTTCAGCTGCTTCAATAATACGGAACAAAGCTAACGTCAGCGAGGATTTACCCGCACCGGTTCTACCAACAATACCAACCTGAAGTGTCCAATAGTTCATTAATATTCATATCAATACATTAGTCATATAATGTACTACTCAAAAATTGCAAAGGGCCACTTTTTCCTTGTATCAGGTTTTTTCATTGATGCATAAATTCAATAATTTTCTAGTTGTAAATGACTAAAATAGGTATACTGTTACTTATACATATTAATTACATCGAGTGTGGCTTCAATCATTAAGCCTGAAAGTAAGTTGAAAGTTGGTAAGATGGAAAAGTTTGAATGAACTCTAATGATACAAAATGAGTTTTCTTCGGATATTTTAGACAGTATCTATTGCTGTTCAAAATGGAGCGCTATAGACTGATAATGCACAGTCTTGAGTGAAAACAAAATACAGTCTAACTTGTACTAGCGACCACGCGTATTAAGCGACCTTTGTCTTAAACGACCAGTTTCAATTCCTCCCGACCATATTTGTTCTATTTGTCTATTGTATTAAGCGACTTTTGTCTTACGCGACCAGCGACCACTGTTTAAGCACTTTAATTGATTGGTAAAATTGCATTAAGCGACCAAAAATTGGTTAATCACTGGTCGTATGTAGTGACAGGTTGTTAATTTCTTGATACCTCGTCATAAATCATTGTTTGTTCACACTTCAGAGTTTGTCTTTTGTTAACTAGGCCCCAATAAACGACATTGATAATCACAATTGTGTCCATAGGGCATGTCATACAGATGATTTTAATCCCATTACACAAATTATTACGGATTAATTGTTGTATCTTTTGCTGCAATCAGCTTGTTGTCAACGTCCACTAGATTGGGCAAAAACCCGGTCTTTTCCGTTTTCTTTCTTCGAGTGCAAGCAAATCTGACTTACATTAATTGAATTGTGTAATATATCAGTAAGTTTATTAAAATGACAAATTGAAATGCTTATGAAGATATGCATACAAGTAAGAATCATCATAAAACTGATTTACATACTAATGTTTATAAACTGAAGTTGAATAGTAGTCGGACAGCCTATATTTGATATTCGTTATTTACACCAGGAGCTGTTCGATAAATATCATTGTGTTATCTATGCCCTATGATTACACTAAATGTTTCTTACATTTGTGTTAAACGACCATTCTGTTAAGCGACCTTTTTCAGACCTTCCCCAGGTTGGTCGCTTAATACAAGTTAGACTGTAGATCACTATAGACTGATAATGCACAGTCTTGAGTGAAAACAAAATAGATCACTACAGACTGATAATGCACAGTCTTGAGCGAAAACAAAATAGATCACTATAGACTGGTAAATTAATAAATCTACACAGTCAATAAGTTTGTGTTACTGATTTAAGATCACAGGATTGTAATGGTATGTTAACATTACCTTCTCTCCTGGGTTGATGGTACAGTTAATCTGTTTAACAACCAAATCTAACCCTTCACGATACCGTGTACCATAATTCTCAAACTTGATCTGACCTTGATTTGGCCAGTCCGCTGGTGGTCTATGTCCTTCAATCTCCCAGTCAGCCTATACCATACAAACAGTGTACATGTTACAATAATTGTAGCAACCAGTTACTCCATACATACCTCACCTATATACTGGTTATATTGTATACTTGAATACACCATCTTCGTACTGATTATTTAAGCTGGTTAACTGACACAAATCATGCAAATGCCTTGATACCACTATTGTCCGCCCAGAATAATGTGATATTTACAAACATAAATCGGTTTGGTCAACTGTGGCAAAATTGGTTTTACAAATCACTTAAATAAACAGATAAGGTCAGTGTTGTACTTAAAACATCACTGATAATCGTGTACATAATTGTAATCCACCTTTGTGGAATATACCAAATTTTACCGCCTTTCACATTATCCTGGGCGCACTATAGTTATTTATGCTAAAAATTACCTCAAGTTATGAACAAATGTTCAAATGCATTTCAACTGTACAAATTCCACTATTATGACTATAGGTGCTACTAACACACTGTATGAACAAGTTAATTTCCGGTTATTGCAATAAGGCATACACGTTGAATCGTATAGTCTTCCAATAAGTCATACAGCAATCGGAAATCACAGATGCTTTTGGTCACAATAGGTCATACAAGTTGAATTGTATAGTATCCCAATAAGTCATACAGTGATATGGTTTATATGCTGTGAGTAAGTGTCTGCATTGGAATTGCAATGTTGATGAATCGATACATAGCATACAATAATTGTGATGAACCTACCTCTCTAGGTGTCTCAGAATATTCTTTCACTCTCTCAACAGATACGATATTTGTCTCTAGTTCTGTTGTCATTCTCACCATCCAGTTCAAAGTTTGAGTCACCTAGTCAAGATAAATGTTGTATCAATCAACCAAAATGAAAATATTGTTTAGAGTATTTTATCAGCAACATTTCAAGAGCTGAAACTTAAAATTTTTCTTAAACTCAGATTCTTATTTGAGCAAAATCTCAATTTGAGCTGAGATTTCTCCTGGAGATGCTTCCGGAGTACGGGGCCAAGTATCGTTATATAGAGACAGGTGTCTTTATATCGAGACCTGACTGTGCCTAAGTGTTCCTTAAAATATGTATCACCATTATACAATGTTGTATAGACTGGACTGTCGACAGGGATTCCATGAGACACTTAAGTTGACCGTTTGACCTCTGAATATTGTATAGACAGGAACTTTGACAGGGATTCCATCAGACACTACAGTTGACCCTAAGACCCTTGAATATTCAAGAAGCTGCGTTTCAAATAGAACAAGAGGGTCATTCCACCTAAAGAGTGCACCTTATGACAAGGCAGTTTTACTGGGTAACCAATCTAGCACACTAACCAGAGAAACACCAGCTCCCTTTTGTCTAATAATGCTAGCTAACAGCTTCAAAATACCTCCTGTCTTATTTATAATGCTAGCTAACATGCTTAAATTACCAATAATTAAGTCAAAACTATTTAAAGCAGTGACTGACATAATTTTGCTGTATAACAGAATTCAAAGCCGTTGCTCTTTCAGGAATGATACATTTATTGTAAATCCGGATAAATCAGGAAAATTGACACCCCTCAATTATCATTACTTTCCACCAGTGGTAATGATTGGAAACGCATAGTCGTGGTTCTAGCATACAAACAGATCAACCAGTAATGGTTAGCTGTTGTTTAGCATACTTACATTGAGAGCGTATGTTATGGACAGACCAACTATACCAGGCGACAGTGAATCTCGAGCAATCACAGCAAACAATGAGGCAAAGAACAATATACAGTTGCCTACAAACTCTAGACGAAGAGCAAGCCATCTGAAAATTGAACGGAAATATAAAATATGAGTTATGTTGTATTACAGTACTGTGATACTGATCAGGTGCTGGATGATACCCTACAAACCTATAACTCTTGTATCTTTATTATAAGTACAGGTATTGCCCTTGATAGAATACAACAATTATTTTAACATGAGAGATGTGCTGGTAAGAAACTGAGACATAGTCTCGCGTGTGTCTGTGCCGTACACCAGGCACATTGCAGAACCTACCAGTCTACTCTGAAAGTGCAAGGGTATCGCACCAGTCCTGGTCCCTTGTATCACACATGTGTCTCTTCCCTCGAAGCCAAAAGTCATTGGCTAATCTGGCAGGGACAAAACTAAATGACCACATAGACAAACAAACATTAACATACATGTATTCACGTGATAATTTAATAACATAATTATGTTACACTGTATATATTCCATTGCAACACTAATGAGAAGAAACCTTAATGGTGAGTTATCAGGCCTAATGTCCAATCCTGAAAACAAGTTGCAAGTCTATTTCGGGTGCCATTATACATACCCCTACAACAAATTGCAGTTCAAATATTGTTCTATTGCTAAAATTGTGCATAAGAAATTTCAAATGACCATAACTTTGTCAAAACTTTCCATCAAATCACTTATATTTTTATGCAGAAAAGATCATTATTTTCAGTGCATCAAATCCGGATTTCCGGATTATTCCAGAATTATAGGACCCCTCACAGGTTATATAGTTATACCTGTTTGATATAATAGTTGGATAATGACATTCCAGGTTGTCATCTACTTTCTTCTCTGACGTCTCAATGAACTTCTCTTGTTGTCTATACGCTCGTACAGTGGTAACACCAGTCACTGTTTCTCCAAAATGTGAGTAAATCGGAGATCTACTCACCGACTCCAGTCTCTTCAGCTGACGGGATGTCGCCACATAAAATCTCTATAGTATATAATAATGAAAGTGTTATTACATAGATCTGATGCATAATGGATGCAGTGCGCAACAAATGAACAATTGAGAATCTAATTTTTAGAATCTAAGTGCTTCTCTACTTATAATAATTATCATATAACACTATATGTGACAGTAAATGTGTATGTGTAAGTAAAGTAAATAATAAATTCAAAATTAGTGACATAAACTTTGAGCTAATAATTTTACAAATATTACTTAATTCTAAGATCATTCAATGCACGCATGTTTAAAATGAAGATTAAAGAACAGACCCAATACATATGAAAGAATCAGTTAAAAATATCAAACTTTTAATGGCGTATATTGTTATACAACAAGTCTCACAACATGTATAAATTAAGTATAAAACATAGAGAGAGGAGATTCAATGAGGGATACAGCAGTTATCAGCGGTCACCATCATATTACCTAAGTTCAATCCTTTCAACACGTTAGAGATGTTTGTAAGACATGTAATACTATGCCCCCAGTGGCAGCCAAATAGTCATTTATGTAACAAGAGGGCCCAAAGGGCCCTAGGTCGCTCACCTGTTATAGCAGTACATGCAAGACCTGTGATTTGTGACCCTGATGCAATATCGCACTTGACCTAGATTTTGTTGAGATGATCACTCTGACCAAGTTTCATAAGGATTAGGCCAAAATTGTGACCTCTAGTGACTATACAAGGTTTTTCTATGATTTGACCTTGTGACCTAGTTTTTGACCCCGGATGACCCAATATCGAACTTGATCTAGATTTTGTTTAGATGATCATTGTGGCCAAGTTTCATAAATATTTAGTCAAAATTGTGACCTTTAGTGTATACACAAGGTTTTTCTATGATTTGACCTTGTGACCTAGTTTTTGACCCCGGATGACCCAATATCGAACTTGACCTAAATTTTGTTGAGATGATCATTGTGACCAAGTTTCATAAAGATTAGGTCAAAATTGTGACCTCTAGTGACTACACAAGGTTTTTCTATGATTTGACCTTGTAACCTAGTTTTTGACCCCGGATGACCCAATATCGAACTTGACCTAGATTTTGTTGAGATGATCATTGTGACCAAGTTTCATAAAGATTAAGACAAAATTGTGACCTCTAGTGTCTACATAAGGTTTTTCTATGATTTGACCTTGTGACCTAGTTTTTGACCCCGTATGACCCAATATCGAACTTGACCTAGATTTTGTTGTGATGATCATTGTGACCAAGTTTCATAAAGATTAGGTCAAAATTGTGACCTCTAGTGACTACACAAGGTTTTTCTATGATTTGACCTTGTGACCTAGTTTTTGACCCCGGATGACCCAATATCGAACTTGACCTAGATTTTGTTGAGATGATCATTGTGACCAAGTTTCATAAAGATTGAGTCAAAATTGTGACCTCTAGTGACTACACAAGGTTTTTCTATAATATGACCTTGTGACCTAGTTTTTGACCCAGGATGACCCAATATCGAACTTGACCTAGATTTTGTTGAGATGGTCATTGTGACCAAGTTTCATAAAGATTAAGTCAAAATTGTGATCTCTAGTGACTACACAAGGTTTTTCTATAATTTGACCTTGTGACCTAGTTTTTGACCCCGGATGACCCAATATCGAACTTGACCTAGATTTTGTTGAGATGATCATTGTGACCAAGTTTCATAAAGATTAAGTCAAAATTGTGACCTCTAGTGTCTACACAAGCAAATTGTTGACGGACGGACGACGGACGGACGATGGACGGACGACGGACGGACGACGGACGACGGACGAAGAGTGATCACAAAAGCTCACTCTGTCACTTTGTGACAGGTGAGCTAAAAAGTGACCTTGACCATTAGGACTTTCTGAAACTCCAAATCAATAGGGGGTCATCTACTGTTCATGACCTACCATGTAAAGTTTGAATAACCTAGGTACAATTGTTCTCAAGTTATTGATTTGAAACAATTTGGTCTACCAACTGACTGGCCAACCTATATGTACAAAGCACTATACCCCCCCCCCCCCAATCTGATGGGAGGCATTAGTATATCATCATTTCTACTGCCACACCTATAGCACAGAGTCCACATTTATTTTAGTGTTACCTATAACACACAGTCAACATTAGTGTTAAAAAAATTATGTATTTCACAGAAAACCGATACACCAGAATAAACAAGAGATATTCCTCACACATGCATACCCCCAATTAGCTGCAAATTAAATCGTCATTATGATTTAAACTTTGGCAAACGCTCCCACACCAAAGCTCAGTAAAAACATTGTTCTATTGTTTTAAGGTCAGCTGATGAAATTTCAAATGACCATAACTTTGTCAATTCTTCGTATTTTTTCACCAAATAACTTTCATTTTCTGCAGAAAAGTTTATTCTTTCTAGTGCAGCAAATCCTGATTACTGGAACTGTAGGACCCTTGGCCACCCTACTAAGTTTGAGGATCACAGGCTCAAATAGTTGATCCACTGACAAATTAGCATGTGCCGAACAATATCAGCCAACTTAGCCTGGACCATTGAAACAATGACAATTCAAGAGTGAAATTCCTGTTCTTCATGCAAAGAATAGAATGATGATTACCTGAACAAAGAAATAGATGATTCCCAATGGTGGAACAACAATGATGAACAAATGTAAGGTAGCAGCCATAATACCGAAGCTTGCAATGGCTTGTAGTATAAGATTTAACATAGATCTTAGAGTAAATGGTACAACATAGTCAATGTCAGCTAGATCTGCAGAGAAACGGTTCAGAAGTCGACCACTTGGGGTAGCTTCATAAAAGTTCATTGGAAGATGAAGGAGATGATTAAATGTTTCACGAAATAATCTTCTGGAAGCCTTCACACCACAGATTGCCATCAGGAAAGCTGAGATGGTTTCCAGAATGCCTGAAAGTAGACAGGGGCCACGGTCAGTAATAACATGGAATGTAGACAGGGGCCCGGTCAGTAATAACATGGAATGATGTACACAGGGCCTGGTCAGTAATAACATGGAATGTAGACAGGGGCTCGGTCAGTAACAAACATGGAATGATGTACACAGGGGCCATGGAAAGTAATAACATGAAATGATGTACACAGAGGCCATGATCAGTAATAACATGAAATGTACACAGGGGCCATGGTCAGCAACGAACATGAAATGATGTACACAGGGGCCATTGTCAGTAACGAACATGGAATGATGTACACAGGAGCCACTTTCAGTAAAGTCTTTAAGAACATGGATTGATGTACGCACTCAGGGGCCACGGTCAGTAACTGACATGGAATGATGTACACAGGGGCCACAGTCTGTAACGAACATGGAATGATGTACACAGGGGCCATAGTCAGTAACGAACATGGAACTGATTGGAACTGATGTTTGTTCAGCTGAGGATTGTGTAGATATGTAATAGTGTGGCGTAGCTTGTGTGAGGTTGACAGGAAACTTGTGGATCAACTCTAAGTTCTGAATGTGGAGAGGCGTTTTTCTGCAGATACAGCTGAAATCATTGAATGAAGCAGGGAAATAGATAAAATATACTATGTGTAAAAGTTAACAAGAGAAGTTTGTTAAACGTGTATGCCCCCATAGCAGCCCAATAGTAAGAAATGGTGAAGGTCATAGTCACCTTGATCTTAGACCTTCTGATCAAAATAAATAGGGGTCATCTACTGTTGATAACCAACCTGCATGTTAAGTTTGAAGCAGGGGTGTCAACAGGGCCAAATTAAAAATCAGGAAAATCGTATGCAGTCAACCAATTTTGCCAAACAAGAGGCCTTCAATGACAATTGTTAACTCAAGTTGTATTGAAGAAAATCCTTCAGAGCAGATTTAATTGACCATAACTTTGCCATTTCTTGAGATATTTTCATCAAATTACTTTTATTTTGGTTAGAAGCCATTGCTCTATCAGGAATGATAAATCCGGACTTCTGGATAAATCAGGAAAATTGACACCCCTGGTTTGAAGATACTAGGGCAAAGCGTTCTTGAGTTATTGAAAGTAAACCATTTGGTCTACCGACCGACCAAAAGACTGACATGTCTGAAGCATTGATTAAATTAATATACCTCCTCATCAAAGATCGGGGGGCATAATAACTGTATGAATAATATAACTGTATGAATAATATAACTGAATGATATAACTGTATAATATAACTGGAACTCTGACACCTGAACTAAGCCCACAACATAGAACATGCGTGAAACAGTATTATATCAACCCCATGCAAAATGAAATTTTACTTTCAAATACAAGAGAAAAATTCAGAAATAAGTCCAAAGAATTAAGTACATTTGTACTTGTAGTCCAGAAAGTAAGCAAGAATGCTATGTAATACCTGGGATAATAATTCACTGTCATATTATCAACAATTGTTGGGTGAAGATGAGAAAATACAACCAACAGATGATGAATATTTTACAGTGATGTTTAGAGGTGAACACCTTATAATCAGTTCAATTGCTTGTATTTAAATATTGTGATAATACAAGGGAAGGATTACGATCTTAATCATAAGACCATTTCCTACCTGTATAAAGATAGTAAAAAGGAAATGTATCAGCTTAAAGATAAGGATTGAGGAAGGAGCGGATGGACTGATGAAAAGACAAAACATGTAAGGAGGTTGTCTTGCATGATATGAATCCAGTGTATGAATGGCAGGGATCGCTAGAACACGTGGTAAGCAGTAGCTCTGTGTATTATGCGCTTTGAACATGTACACAATCATCTTAAGTAACATGGGATATAAATAGAAGGTTTTTTAACACAAAACCACATGTCTCCCACAAAGGGCTGTAACTCTGGCAAAAAATTGTCCAACCCAATATTCCTGGCAATATGCACAATTAGGCTTGGTATCAACTATTCATGGGAAATTTCATTGAAATCGGACCATTGGTCAAGCCTTATTCATGGGAAATTTCATTGAAATCGGACCATTGGTCAAGCCTAGACCAATAGTCTGATTTCAATGAAATTTCCCATAAATAGTTGATACCAACCGTCAAGGAGAACAAAACTTTCAACATCCATCCAGACATCCGCAGTCAGCAGACATATGTCCCGCACAAAATAAATATCCCCCACCCTATTTGTTGGAGACATAATGATTCTAAATGATTTATAACATTCCCCCTATTTGTTGGAGACATAATGATTCTAAATGATTTATAACATTTTGTAATGGGGAGTAATATATCTGTGTATTCTGATTATAGTAGTATAGTACATGGATTTAACTGTTTGATCATAATAACAACATAGAGAAAACAATATATATAACAGTGTAATCTGAGAAAACCGACATGTGAGAAAACCAGAATGTTTTCAAAACCGACCAAATATTTTGGTCCCGAATTTTAACTTCTTTAATTCAATGTAAAAAATGTTGACAATTAAACAGGAACATGCACAATCTGAATACAGACTAATTTGTCCCCAACTACATTTACGTGGTATAATTAGTAATTACACACCAAATGTGACTTAAAATACCGAACAAACAAATTACCAAACAATCAATGGCCACATGTAATATACGAAAAACTGTGTACAGAACAGTTGTATTACAAAGGTGTTTATTTCCATGATATCTAGTCGATACCCTGTAATCAGTAGGGCTGCGTATCGGTTAGAATGATCAATACAATATTTGTATCAATACAAAATGATCGATATTCGATACATCATATGATATTTTTTTAAGCAATAAAACGTCTAAATAGGAAGGTATTAGCTTGCAATATGTATTTAACTTGCAGAACACAATTAAAACAAGACATGTAACACAAAGGTTCGTGGTTTACTCTTATTACAGTTTACACATGTTTTATAGTATTTTGTATCAATTGCTTTAGCCACGATAGGTTAATTTCACAGCAGTTTTTGTTTGAATTTTGTGACGAAATCTTGAATGGACATCGAAAAAACTCGATTTAAAGGGGATATTATTGGTTTCCATGTGTATTTGTTGTTGATCGATTATTTCACCGATACGGAAACATTCAATTCGATGTATCGATCGAACGCAAAATACCGGTATTCGATTTATATCGTAAACCGGTACGCAGCCCTAGTAATCAGGTATTCGTATTGACTCAATTTTTTATTGTAATCTCCCTTTTCCTGTATCACTATATATAGTGAGCTAAAATCAACAAATGATTTTGAGTAAACTCCACATGGTCTGTGAAATATACATTTAATTTGGTTAGTTTCAAAATTGCAATGCCGCTGAAATGACGTCTTTGCAATGACATTGTGTGTTCTTCGTCTCTAAGAAAAGTCAGTGTGGAATTACATATTAGAAATAAAGTTGCTTTGATCAGGGAAAGAGTAATGAAACCCAAACCATTGTAATAATTTGTGTAAATAAAATGTTGAATTTTCAAAGCCCCTCATTTATAAAACATCCAACGCATATTATGCACAGATTGATGCCTGCTTTCAAACAACACAAATCAAATCCAACTACGACACGTTTAAGATGAAGAATAAGAGTAATTTAACAATAGCGAACTTTTGTGAAATCCGAACAAATCGGGCAGTCCAAAAGGTGTGTTTGGTCTTCTCATATTACACTGTATTATTTCCATGCTCAGAGAATACCCACATCTGATTAGTTTCATAGGAAAGCCCAATTACACTAACATATGGATATAACTTCTTTAATATACTCCTCAAAAAATATTTAAGGACCACAAAACGCAAGGGCTAGATTGAATCAATGCTATTACTAACAACAAAATAATTTCTGTTATAAATTGTTAAATATGTCTTATTAACAAATGTAAACGTACACAATAGCGAATAACACAAGTCAAAATGTCAATGTTCGCATAGTGGTGGATGGGGTATGATGCTTTACAAACAGTGTCATTAAACACATTAAACGCAATACCATAACTAACGTCAATACTGCATGTGACCACTTAGAGCTTCCATTATTCACCCTACACCGGATTTGAAGCTGCAAATCAACGTTCTGATTGCAGGACAAGGAATTCTGGTCCACTCTTCTGTGAGTGCATGTGCCAGTTCGCCGGGGTCTGTTGTTGGACAGGTCTTGTACTCATCTGTCTCTGGAGTGGCATGCATGCTCTATCTTATTAATGTCAGGGGACCTAGCAGGACAGTCCAAATGCACTATACCCTCGTGTTCTCAGTGCTCAGTGACCATGCCGGCCAGACGCTATTATCCATTAGCACAAAGTCCTGACCTACAGCACCAGTGTAGGTCATGTACAATCATCAAGCACCTGTTTGTATGACGCACAGGTCTGTAGGTCCATTATAGACCATTCTGCAAACAAACACTGACGAACCACCAAACCTGTTGTGCTCCTCGATACAACAGTCTTGGAATATTCTGTTTTTTTCTGTCGCCACACACTTCTCTTGTCATCATTCAAGTCAACACATGACTTTGATTTGTCATACATAGAAAATTCAGTCTAATTAACCTGAGTGTTCTAAGGTCAATGGTGGGCAGAAAGCAACCCTACGAGGATGAATATTGGCAGTGTGAGGTTTGTTTCAAAGAGTTTGCTCACAGATGCGAACCCCAGATGCCTGTCGGAAGTATCAACATTCAACGTTTAAGCGGGTTCAAACCTCCCACGTTTAGTAATGTTGACAATACAGCGGTCATCATAGTCTGTTGTTTTCCTTGGACGGGCTCTTCATAGGCACTCAACAACAGAACCAGAGCTCAGGTACCTCTGCCACATATGAATGACCACGGTATGACATCAAACGTAACATGGGTTCTGTTTGGCCAACAGCATTCCAATAATTCTTTCCATGTCACCATCGGTTAAATGTATTCATAGGCCTGGGGTGTTTTGCAGTGTACTCATATTAAAAGTTCAAAACTATCCAAACACAAACCGAAAATTTAGCTGAACGAGTAACAATACAAAACTGCCAGTTACAATGAAAGGTGACAGCTATACAGCATTTTGATGGGAGACCAGTGAGTGTTCAAAAGCAAAATCTGCAGTTTACCTGTGCAATCACGTACAATAGATTGTGTTTTACATTTATCTAATACTTTAGTACCTAAATGGATAAAATGTAAATATCTGAATAATCATAAAATAAAGGTTTCAAACAATGGTCCTTAATTTTTTTTTGAGGAGTGTATAAGGTCAGTATAATCATACACCAGATGTTTCATTTGACACTAAATATGACCCTTTGACCTCTGAAGAAACGCCCACCCAGATAAAAATAAGCAAGTTTTGCCTGTCGGTTACCAATAAAATTGACCCTTCGACCTCTGAAGCAACGCCTACCCAGATAAAAATAAGCAAGTTTTGCCTGTCGGTTACCAATAAAATTGACCCTTTGACCTCTGAAAAAACGCCCACCCAGATAAAAATAAGCAAGTTTTGCCTGTCGGTTACCAATAAAATTGACCCTTTGACCTCTGAAGCAACGCCTACTCAGATAAAAAATAAGCAAGTTTTGCCTGTCGGTTACCAATCAGGATATTTCTATATTAGTTATTCTCTTGATCATAAAACATGAAAGGAGAATTCTACTCTAGTAGACACAGTGACATGCTGTATATAAACTACTGAAAAGTTGCTAAAGGCCGCTTTTAACCTTGTATCATTTTTTTTCATTGATGCATAAATTTAATAAATTTCTGGTTATAAATGACTATTATGTAGGTATACTACTACTGAAATAGATTGATTATAAATTGTGGCTTCAATCATTAAACCAGAAAGTAAGCATAAATTTGGTAAGGGGGGAAAACTTGAAAGAGCTATTATGTTACAAAAATGTGTTTTCTTCAGATTTTTTTATTTGTAAGTTTCATGAAATTCTACCCGCTAGTTAGTGGACGAAATTAGTCAATACACCAAGGGCAGTAACTCTTATGAAAATTTACCAATAAAAAAGTGGGCCAAGATGGCCCTGTATCGCTCACCTGTGCACATTGAACTAAAAGAACCATATTCAAACAGGACCTCGATTTCGGTTGCCATGGTTCAGCATGAATTTCAATTATTTAGCTATTTATAGAATGGAGCACTCAAGGAATATTGTTACCAATTTGTAATGAAATCCAGTCTGCAGATAAAAAGACTTCACTATTTATATATAGGGGTAAACAAGCCCCACCCACTGGCGGCCATGTTTGTTTACGAATCATGATAAAAAGGTCACTTTTGTAAGAGGGTCAACCAACAAGTATTTCTGTAAAATTATTTTGAAATCTGGCCAGTGGTTGATTTTTTATGATTTTTTAAAAGTTTTTCCAATTGGTTGCCGACTTTTTATAGATTTCAATTCTTTTAGCTATTTTTATAGATGATCACCAAAGGAACATTGTTAATAATTCATAATGAAATCCAACTAGGACTTTTAGAAGAAGATTTTTAAAGACTACTATTTATATATAGGGGAAATAGAGCCCACCCACTGGCAGCCATGTTTTTTGACAAATCATGATGAAAATATCAATTTTGTAAGAGGGTCACCCAACAACTATTTCTGTGAAATTATTTTGAAATCTGGCCAGAGGTTGATTTTCGATGATTTTTAAAAAGTTTTTTCCAATCGGTTGCCATGGCAACCAGAGTTATTTATATTTATTTCAAGTTTCAGGAAATTCTACCAGGTAGTTACAGAGAAATGGCATCGGACGGATGGACTGACGGACGGACAACGCCATTTCAATACCCTCCTACGGATTTCAGCGGCGGGGGATAAAAAGTGACCTTTAGCAAATTTTGAGTAGTATACTTTGTTACCAATATACAGTGCAAATATGGAAAAGTGGCCTTTAGCAAATATTGAGTAGTATACTTGGTTACCGATATACAGTACAAATATGAAAAAGTGGCCTTTAGCAAATATTGAGTAGTATACTTGGTTACCAATATACAGTGCAAATATGGAAAAGTGGCCTTTAGCAAATATTGAGTAGTATACTTGGTTACCAATATACAGTGCAAATATGGAAAAGTGGCCTTTAGCAAATATTGAGTAGTATACTTGGTTACCGATATACAGTACAAATATGGAAAAGTGACCTTTAGCAAATTTTGAGTAGTATACTTGGTTACCGATATACAGTACAAATATGAAAAAGTGGCCTTTAGCAAGTTTTGAGTAGTATACTTGGTTACCAATAATCGTGCTAACATACCTGGGCAATTAGAAAGAATAATGCGACAGGTATCACAGTTGTAAGGAACAATGGTGTGCTCATTCCTATAACAATCGGTACTGTTACCACTTTTAGAGTGAGTATGAACCACGAATGAATATTCTTGGCCAGTGTTGCATCAATAGTGTCTATATCCTTCCCAAATCGGTTGAGGAGACGTCCAGATGGAGTGGTATCAAAGAAATACATTGGAGAGGCCAGAATGTTTGTTAAGATTGAAGCATGTAACTTCCTTGCAGCAAAAACAGCTCCAGTATTTATGGTAATGGCAGCGCCATATAAAAGCACACCTGTAAATAAATGCGAGGGTATGAGAGGTAGAGAAGCCGGTTTCCCTTTTATGCTGAGCACCTAGCAAGGGTTTTCAATTGACTCTGACCTCTGAAGAAATGCCCACAGAGATAGAAATAAGCAACAGGAAAGCATTGCGTATAGTTTTGCCTTTCGGTTGATCATAATACATGGAAGGAGAATTCTACTCTAGCGGACACAGTGACATCCTGGATAAGCTAAATGGTTACCAATAATGTAAACATACCTGGACAACAAAATAGAACACGAATACAGGTATCAATGTTGTAAGGAACAATGGAGTGCTCATTCCTACTACAATCAGTACTGATACCATTTGTAATATGGTCATCAACCACGAATGAACATTCTTGGCCAGTGTTACATCTATAGTGTCCATATCCTTCCCAAATCGGTTGAGGAGACGTCCAGATGGAGTGGTATCAAAGAAAGACATTGGAGAGGCCAGAATGTTTGTTAAGATTGAAGCATGTAACTTCTGTCCAGCAAAGACACCTCCAGTATATATAGTAACAGCAGCACCCAATATAAGCATACCTGTAAATAAATCTCCCTACATAATTATATTCCTAAATTTGAGAGCTTTTTTACCAATGGTTTTGACAATACATCAATCAACTAGAAGTATATCAATACTGCCATCCTTTCAGCTAAATAAAGAGGGCCCAAAGGGCCCTAGGTCGCTCACCTGGCGTAGTAGTTCATGCAGGTCCCTTAATGCTGTCCTAATATAAAACCATTTACTTTAAAACTATTTACTCAAGTCAATGCAGCCTCTATTGCATGTGCAAGGTTTTCAGATTGATTTAACGAACGACCTTGTAATTTTCACCGGATACCCATAATAAAGTTTTTAGCCAAGTTTTATCTATGATTTGACCTGACCTAGTTTTTGACCCTGGACGAACCAATATCGAACTTGACCTAGATATTTTTGAGATGATCATTGTGACCAAGTTTCATAAAGATAAGTTAAATGGTGACCTCTAGTGACTACACAAGGTTTTTCTATGATTTCACCTTGTGACTTTGTGACCTAGTTTTTGACCACGGATGACCCAATATTGAACTTGACCTAGATTTTGTTACTATTATCATTGTGACCAAGTTTCATAAAGATAAGGCCAAAATTGTGACCTGTAGTGACTACACAAGCTTTTCTATGATTTGACCTAGTAACCAGGTTTTTTACCCGGCTGACCCAATTATCGAACTGTATTGTGCTTTGTGTGTTTTTAATGTTTTCTGTGCTCGGCTGGTTAAGTTGAGTGCTGCCTTCCCTGTCTGACTTAATATACTCTTTTTGACCTAGATTTTGTTGAGATGCTCATTGTGACCAAGTTTCATAATTATTAGGATAAAACTGTGACCTCTAGTGTCTACGCAAGCAAATTGTGGACGGACGGACGGAGGACAAAGACTGATCACAAAAA
The DNA here is from genome assembly GCA_947247005.1 of Spisula solida. Lineage (NCBI taxonomy): Eukaryota > Metazoa > Mollusca > Bivalvia > Venerida > Mactridae > Spisula > Spisula solida. The sequence continues at coordinate 34,194,529 of OX365944.1, read as the reverse complement.
CTCACTCTGTCACAAAGTAACACGTGAGCAAAAAATAAACAAATACAATCCATGAATCAGTATCCTTTAAGACAACACACAATCTATAGGACAGAAATAAATTGACAAACATCGACAACACACAATCTATCAGACAGAAATAAATAGACAAACATTAACAACACACAATCTATCGGACATATATAATTACATATAGACAAACATCAACAACACACAATCTGTGGGACATAAAAAAATAGACATACATCGGGAGAAACATAATGAACACAAAGTCATTAAGCGCAGCATGTATATTGCAACTCAAGCTAACAACATCTACATTGGATTGTTCCAAGTGAGCAGACTTCCCTGGGAAAGTTGTAGCACCAGAACATACACTAGAATTCCCTGGGCAAGTTGTAGCCCCAGAACTTACACTAGAATTCCCTGGGAAAGATGTAGCACCAGAACTTACACTAGAATTCCCTGGGCAAGTTGTAGCCCCAGAACTTACACTAGAATTCCTGGGCAAGATGTAGCACCAGGGCTTACACTAGAATTCCCTGGGCAAGTTGTAGCCCCAGAACTTACACTAGAATTCCCTGGGCAAGTTGTAGCACCAGGACTTACACTAGAATTCCCTGGGCAAGATGTAGCACCAGGGCTTACACTAGAATTCCCTGGACAAGTTGTAGCCCCAGAACTTACACTAGAATTCCCTGGGCAAGTTGTATCACCAGGACTTACACTAGAATTCCATGGGCAAGTTGTAGCACTAGGACTTACACTAGAATTCCCTGGGCAAGTTGTAGCACCAGGACTTGCACTAGAATTCCCTGGGCAAGTTGTATCACCAGGGCTTACACTAGAATTCCCTGGACAAGTTGTAGCACCAGGACTTACACTAGAATTCCCTGGGCAAGTTGTATCACCAGGGCTTACACTAGAATTCCCTGGGCAAGTTTGTATCACCAGGGCTTACACTAGAATTCCCTGGGCAAGTTGTATCACCAGGACTTACACTAGAATTCCCTGGGCAAGTTGTAGCACCAGGGCTTACACTAGAATTCCCTGGGCAAGTTGTATCACCAGGGCTTACACTAGAATTCCCTGGGCAAGTTGTATCACCAGGGCTTACACTAGAATTCCCTGGGCAAGTTGTATCACCAGGGCTTACACTAGAATTCCCTGGGCAAGTTGTAGCACGAGGGCTTACACTAGAATTCCCTGGGCAAGTTGTATCACCAGGGCTTACACTAGAATTCCCTGGGCAAGTTGTATCACCAGGGCTTACACTAGAATTCCCTGGGCAAGTTGTATCACCAGGACTTACACTAGAATTCCCTGGGCAAGTTGTAGCACCAGGGCTTACACTAGAATTCCCTGGGCAAGTTGTAGCACGAGGGCTTACACTAGAATTCCCTGGACAAGTTGTAGCCCCAGAACTTACACTAGAATTCCCTGGGCAAGTTGTAGCACCAGGACTTACACTAGAATTCCCTGGGCAAGTTGTAGCCCCAGGACTTACACTAGAATTCCCTGGGCAAGTTGTAGCACCAGGGCTTACACTAGAATTCCCTGGGCAAGTTGTAGCATGAGGACTTACACTAGAGTTCCCTGGGCAAGTTGATGCATCAGGACTTACACTTGAATTCCCTGGGCAAGTTGTAGCACCAGGGCTTACACTAGAATTCCCTGGGCAAGTTGTAGCACCAGGGCTTACACTAGATTTTTATAGAATGAAATTAAATGATATCATAGTTATTCTGTCAACCGCCGCATTTGTAGAGTCAGCATTTATACTGTTTATACTAAGTTTAGTTTATACTTATTTATTTTAGGTCGAGTGTGAAACAAGTTTTTCTGACTCATATATTAACTCACTCTCAACATTACTATATTGTTAACCATGGATCGCCATGAGAGTACGAGAGAGAGAAGTCAGTTAATTACCCTTTCATGCTGAGCATCTAGCAAGAGAATTACAAATACCATTTCTATTTTGTCATTTGTAGCCTGGGATCTTATAATATCGTGGTAACAGTAATAAGTATATCTAAGGGCCATACTGACAAAGGCCAATCATCTCCTACCCAATGCATGCAAACACAACAGTTACGAAGATAAAACACAGCAAAAAACAGTAATACCGGTATCTTGTACACTTGCCGAAAAAGGTACCAGACTATATGGCTTTAACTACAACTTACTTCAATCACTACACAATTTTATCTCATAGAATTAAGAGATTGGTTAAATGTCACAATATTAAGATGGTCATGATGTTCAATCTGTCTTGCTCATCTAAAATGATTGCACTCTCAAGAAAGGAGGTCCCTTGATTTATGATGACCAAGCAATGGCTCCATGGGTAGGCCAACTTGGACCCAAGCAATGACTTCATGGGTAGGCCAACTAAGACCCAAACAATGACTACATGGGTAGGCCACTTGGACCCAAGCAATGACTGCATGGCAAGTAGGTCTACCTTATCATTACAACTTCACTTTCGTTAGCAAAAAAAATCAGCCTTTGCCAATGCAAAACTACAACAACAACAATCGCGTATTTTTGCATGTAATCTATAATGGAGATTCCCTGTCCCTTTGGGATGGGGGAAATCCCCTATTAAGGACATTACTGCTATTTTACCCTACCTCAGACAAATTAGTAGCTAAATCAGGGAATATGATTTGTCCATTGCGATCACGTGGTGACACAGTATCATCCCATACCGGGTCACTAAATTCAATACCGGGTCACTAAATTCAATACCGGGTGCCCACGTGACCAGGCCTATTTCAATATCATGTCACTAGCACAAAGGGAAGAAACTCTAGCTGTTACTGTTTACATCAGTCAAGGTCGCTCAAACAAAAACATCGTGTGCTCCACTGTATGAGTTAAATTAAGATGAAAATCAGACGCTAAGTAACCAAAGGATAGTAATTTGACAGGCTTTTGACACTGGATGGATTCAGGATTGATCGTTGACCGAGTTGAGCAGTCATGTCGATGTGGATCGTAAATTTGAAAACTCGTCACAAAATCATGTTGCACTTTCGGATTCTATGCAAGCACAATTGTATGATGTTTGTTGTTGTCTTTTGATTATGATTAAGGCCAGCATTTAACTGCATACAGTGTCGCTTTGCAATATCATCTATTTTCTGAGCGGATAGCCTACTGTGGTCATTGAATATTTAAGACGAACATCACGAAGTCCGAGGCGGTTAAATTGTTTCTAAACTAATAACTTTTATTTTCTACAGAAAAATTCATCCTTTCTAGTGCAGCAAATCCGGAATTCCGGATTAATCCTGAATTGTAGGACCCCTGTATAAACACACCTATTCCTGAAATTTATAGGTTTCTATAGCTGATTATAGACAAAAAAACAGATTAGGAACACTTGGCAATGAAAAAACCTGTTCTGAAAATTAACAAATCTCTTATAGCTTTGCAAGAGGTTTGTTACATCGCTAACATGAAAGCTATATGTTTTTACAGCTGATTATAGACAAAAAATAGATAAGGAACACTTGGCAATGAAAAAACCTGTTCTGAAAAATAACAAATCTCTTATAGGTTTGCTAGAGGTTTGTAACATCGCTAACATGATGTTTTCCATAGACAGCTGCCGTATCCCTGACTGGTTGAAGGTCACCATTAGTTACCCTACCTGTATTAAGAGATAGAAGATCAAGAGAGGCACAAATGTGGTGAGGAAGAGTGGCGTACTCATACCAACAATGATTGGTACAGTGACGACACGCAACAGACACGAGATCCACATCTGAAAGTTGTGAGCTATCGTAACATCTATAGTATCAATGTCTTTGCTGAATCGGTTCAGAATGCGTCCCATCGGTGTCGTATCAAAAAAACTCATTGGAGAACGAGCTATATTAGCCAAGATGTCACCGTGAAGCTTGCGTCCAGCAATAATGTTGCCAATATACAAGGCTAGAGCAGCAGCAATGACAAATACTCCTGTAAAATAATAGATTAACTAAATTTTGTACATTCACTGCAGATGGAAATTTGGTGGAGCATGCCAATAAGATCAATACATGTTTGTTCAAGTAAGTCTTAAAAGATAGCAAACAAAACTTACAGACCTACAAAACAACCAACATGCCTAGATAGTTAAGTAACCTAGAAAAAGTCCAAGATAATAGACAGTAACATAGAAAATAAACTTGAATTTAGACAGTAGCCTACATAATGTCACAACATATCATGCTACTGACGGCTAATAGGAGAATCTGGTCCTAAATGTTTGCATGTTTATCTATATACACGGTATGAATCCCGATACACCGCTTCTCAGTTCCGTCAGAGAAATGTTCTGTTTTAATAGGGCTCTGGCGGAACTGAAAACCGATGTAACGCTCGGACGGAACTCAAATATCATGTATCGTGAGTGTCCTCAGAGCGTTATATCGGTTTTCAGTTCCGTCAGAGCTTTAGGAAAACAGAACAATTATCTGACGGAACTGAGAAGCGGTGTATCGGGATTCATACCATGTATATTAGCTGAATGATATTACATTGCACTTATATACTGATAGATAGTCTAATACCAAAGCTGTTATAGTTTCAGTTTCAAGGGTTGAATGTCATCAAAACAAGGGTATACCCTCGTCTAACTGCCCCTCGGGGAGCGTTCATTTGGGGGAATACGAGAGAAGCCACTTTTTATATGCTTACTACAACCATGTTTTTCATATTGTGTATGATGCGGCCAGGGAGTCACCTTCTTCCCTACTCTTGTTGACATTCCATTATTATACTTATTAGAAAGTAATTGAGTTGCAAATCATTTAGAACCAGTTTCTGTACGTATCACTCACCGAAATAATAGGAAAAAATATGAATTAATCCCGTGCAAAAGAACAAAATAATAACTTGGTGATTGTTATATGAGTATTACATTATGCTTGATGAAGCAATGCCATTGTTAAGTTGAAAACAACATGCATGTGAAATACAACAACAACTTGTAGCAGCACAAATTATCTACCAATATTATTGTGAGCAGATGATAGAAAAAACTTCGCAACTTCACAACAATTTTATAATTGACCATAAACTTTTATAGGGATGCAAGTTTTCATTTTGTTCATGAAGTATTTAAGATGAGAACATGCCCGTAAATCTTGTTTCCCTAATAAGCTTCTGCATGTCATGTAACAATCTAAACATGTAGATATATTTTGTCTTATGTTTACAGAGTTACCCGTCCATGTTTATAGACGGTTGCTTTATTCAGGTAACCACCTACAGTGTTGACTGTATGTACCACTGTTTAAGACTGTTGATGGTACTGGCTACTGATTGGTCAAGTACATACTGGCTACTGATTGGTCAAGTATGTTCCGGCTACTGATTGGTCAAGTACGTACTGGCTACTGATCGGTCAAGTACGTACTGGCTACAGATGGGTCAAGTACGTACTCACCAGGCTACTGATGGGTCAAGTACGCACTGGCTACTGATTGGTCAAGTACGCACTGGCTACTGATCGGTCAAGTACGTACTGGCTACTGATCGGTCAGTTATGTACTGGCTACTGATTGGTCAAGTACGCACTGGCTACTGATCAGTCAAGTATGTACTGGCTACTGATTGGTCAAATACGTACTGGCTACTGATCGGTAAAGTACATACTGGCTACTGATTGGTCAAGTACATACTGGCTACTGATCGGTCAAGTAGATACTGGCTACTGAATGGTCAGGTATGTACTGGCTACTGACAGGTTGAGTATGTACTGGCTACTGATCAGTCAAGTACATACTGGTTACTGATCGGTCAAGTAGATACTGGCTACTGATTGGTCAAGTACATACTGGCTACTGATCGGTCAAGTACATACTGGCTACTGAATGGTCAGGTATGTACTGGCTACTGATAGGTCAAGTATGTACTGGCTACTGATAGGTCAAGTATGTACTGGCTACTGATAGGTCAAGTATGTACTGGCTACTGATAGGTCAAGTACATACTGGTTACTGATCCCATACTGAACGGTCAAGTACGACCATACTTGGGAACTTGTACCATAATTATTAAATTGATGTTTAAATTTACTTGATAGTTAAATGTTGTTATAGTGAAATAACAAAATTGCATTCTATCATGTCAGTTAGTTAATAATAAACAGTACAAGTATGTGATTATTGCTTCTTATGCTTGTTGTTAAGAAAAAAATCAACTCAAGATGTTAAAACAAAATATTTAAGTTAGTAAAAGAACAAACAAGACTGCGTTCAATAAACGCTTATGCCCCCTGTGGAAGCCTTGTCCATAAATAAGTCTAAGTCCAAAATTAGGTCAAGGTGAAGGTCAAAATGAGGTCAGGTGATACAGGTGTGTGGAGAGTGTTCATATACAACATCCATGCAAGTTTGAAAGCTTTGTAGCAAGCCATAAAGACGCTAGAAGAAACGGTCAATTTGGGTTAACCAGGACGGACGGACGGACGAACGGACGGACGGACGGACGGACGGACAGGTGAATCACTATATGCCTCCCGATCTATCGATACGGGGGCATAAAAATTATATTAATCACAAGTTAGAGCAAATTGACGTGGTATTGGTATTTGATAAATGATTTTCTACACACAGAGAAACCTTCATGTAAGATTAAAAACAGTAATTCCCTGAATATGTGGTACATGTAGCTGTGCATGCAGTACTGAGTAGGGTACATGCCGTACTGAGTAGCGGGACATGTAGTACTGAGTAGCTGTACATGCAGTACTGAGTAGCAGGACATGTAGTACTGAGTAGCAGGATTTGTAGTACTGAGTAGCGGTACATGCAGTACTGAGTAGCAGGACATGTAGTACTGAGTAGCGGTACATGTAGTACTGAGTAGCAGCACTTGTAGTACTGAGTAGCAGGACTTGTAGTACTGAGTAGCGGTACATGCAGTACTGAGTAGCAGGACATGTAGTACTGAGTAGCAGCACTTTTAGTACTGAGTAGCAGCACTTGTAGTACTGAGTAGCAGGACTTGTAGTACTGAGTAGCGGTACATGCAGTACTGAGTAGCAGGACATGTAGTACTGAGTAGCAGGACTTGTAGTACTGAGTAGCAGGACATGTAGTACTGAGTAGCAGGACTTGTAGTACTGAGTAGCAGGACTTGTAGTACTGAGTAGCAGTACATGTAGTACTGAGTAGCAGGACATGAAGTACGGAGTAGAGGTACATGCAATACTGAGTAGCGGTACATGTAGTACTGAGTAGCGGTGTATGTAGTACTGAGTAGCGGTACATATAGTACTGAGTAGTGGCATTTGTAGTACTGAGGAGCAGTGCATGTAGTACTGTCCATTCTGGATAATTGTCCTGTTTGAAGATTGTTTAGATATAATACATAGTATGATACACACACTGACCTTGTCACTAATTTACTGTTTACTGCTGTTTGCTATACTAAAGTCATGTTTGAATGTTGGCAAGAAAAGTCTGAGATTTTATTGATAATCACCATTGTGTTTTGGACAAACATATTTTAACTCCTGTGCTGCACTGCTGACTGTAACATCACCAAGTTATACATATTCGCCGTATCGTAATTCCTATATTTATTCACTATGTCTATTAATATTTCTGATAAATACAGATATAACAAATTTAGTCATATATATATTTGCCAAGTATCATGATAATAATCATTTTTACATTAATTGAGAACAGAAAGAAGAAATCAACGACCATAATACTGAATAAATATAAGTCACCAGAAATCACAGTATATATCCACATCCAACATATCCGTAACTGTTCCTTCAAGAAGAGGAAAGAAATAGTAATCTGAGACAAGAGGTTACCATGGCAACTAGAACAATTCCAACCTGGTTACAGAAAGAGCATACAACTATAAACCAGCACCTGATTAATGCAAGCTTCAATAAAGCTGAATGCAGTATTAACCCTTTACGTCATACACCTTGCATTATTGTTGATAAGATGAGCCAGAAAGTGTGCATTTCTCATATACAAATTTTTGGGACAAATTACAAGAACGATTTGCCTTGAAAAGATGTCTTGTTTAGTCCATTTCTATAATTGGATTGTCTCCCCCTCAATTGAAAAATATTTGTCGATAGACACAAAACTGGGGTGTTCAATGACATATCTATAGAGTAACACGTTAAACACATGCTAGTCTATATGACCAACACTCTAAGCTTTAACTCAGCACTTTTATTTTCATTATTCAAAACAAAAACCAAAAATTTGATCAACAGACAACTGTGTACTGTGGCATTACTTGGTAATTTTAAGGTGAGAGAAACATTGTAGATTGACAGACAACTGTGTACTGACACTATTGGGTAATATTGTGGTGAGAGTCACACTGTATAACTGCTGAAACCCCTATTGGCCCCTAATGATATTTAATAAACGAACCTGTACGACATAATAGAGTATACAGACTGGTATAATGACTGTCAGGAAGAGTGGGGTACTCATTCCTATCACAATAGGTACACAAAGTACTCTCAGTAAGGACAAAAACCAGGCCTGGATGTTGATAGCTAACTGGGCATCAATAACATCAATATCCTTGCCAAATCTGTTGAGGATTCGTCCACTAGGAGTGGTATCAAAGAAGGACATAGGAGATGCTATAATGTTGTGCATCAGTATACTGTGAAGAGCCTTCCCTGCATTCACACTACCGGTGAACAAGGCTATACAGGCAGCCAGTATAAACACACCTACAATAAAGTATTATAACTGGTAAGTTTCGGACCATAAACTTATTACTTTAATTTATAATCCCCTGACAATCTCACCACCTCATAACTAAAGCAGTCTGTCCTCAGAATCACTGATGGTGGTCTCATTATGGAGGTTTCAGCCTCTTTCCAAGGTTTCAGACTCTTCCTGAGTTTTCTGACTATTTCAGAGGTTTCAGACCCTTACCATGTAACATCCTTACCAATTTTAATTCAACCATCAGATTACGGTTAATGTAGGATACAACAATGATTATAAAACCATTATAATAGAGAATTATGACTGAATAAAAAGATAATTATCTGGTAGAATGAAACAAGAGATAATTGTAAGCTATATATTATGGTATAAAGTAATCACATAATCTTGCTTGACTAAATCAACTACACTGGGATAGTGATAGCTCAGTAACTATTAGGTAAAAGAAAGAATCTCTAATAGCAGATTGAAGACAACTATATAGAACACAGAACAGCAAGAAAAAATCTGATCTAATTCAACACGAGAGAGAAAGGATGCACACTCGGAATTTTTTTTTTTTAAAAATCACTGGTACTAGTAATATTATTAAAACAGACTTGTAAGAAAGTAATAAATGACCAAATCAAGTAGTTAGAGATTGAAACATTAATATGTATAAGATAAGCGCAGTTGTTTTTACTGGTTATAGGTAAAGGACAGAATGGGAAAGTTATAATGACAAGAACAATTAATTCAAATGAGTTAAATCACACAAATATTTTTTAATTAAACTACCGGTAGTTAATTTTAAATCAACTGCGAAACAAGATTTCATCATTTTAAATATACAGTCTAACTTGTACTAGCGACCACGCGTATTAAGCGACCTTTGTCTTAAACGACCGGTTTCAATTCCTCCCGACCATATTTGCTCTATATTTCAACTGTATTAAGCGACTTTTGCCTTACGCGACCAGCGACCACTGTTTAAGCACTATAATTGATTGGTAAAATTGCTTTAAGCGACCAAAAAATTGTAAATCACTGGTCATCAATAGTGACAGGTTGTTAATTACCTTAACTCGTTATAAAACGTTGTTTGTTCACACTTCGGAATTTGTCTTTTGTTAACTGGACCTGGACCTCAATTAACAGCATTGATAATTACCAATGTGTCCGTGTGCATGTCATCCAGGTGATTTTAATAAGATTACACACATTATTACGGATTAATTGTTGTGTATCTTTTCCTGCAATCAGCTTGTTTTTACCGTCCAATTAGATTGGGCTAAAACCTAGTCTATTTCGTTTTTTCTTCTTCTTCGAGTGCAAGCAAAACTGACTTGCATTAATTGCATTGTGTAATATATGAGAAAGTTTATTAAAATGATAAATTAAATGCTTATGAAGATGATGCATACACGTATAGAATAACCATAAAAAGTATCTACACACTAATGTTTATTATTTGAAGTTGAATAGTATTCGAACAGCCTTAAATCGGAAATTCGTTAATTACACTCGATGTTTCTTTCATTTGTGTTAAACGACCATTCCGTTAAGCGACCGTTTTCAGACCTTCCCCAGGGTGGTCGCTTAATACAAGTTAGACTGTACCTCACATTCACCCTCACATCATTAAGTGAGGACCACTTCCAGGGTTACCGGTACTAAGCATTATTTGAGCCTATTTCAGGTCTAATGAAGGAGAAGATTCGAGCCTTGAACTAACAACAGTACTGGCAACTTGGCAGGAGACTGGTTTGAGTAGCACAAATAATGTCAGGTTAAACACCATTTCTCAACAATTTGTTAATTATATAATCGTGGCCAATTCACCTAACCAGTTTTCCTGGACTGTATACTAACCAGTACTAACTTACCCTTCAACAAGGTAGCAGCAACTTCTTCACATGTGGAAGAAAATCGACATTGTTGTCCAAATTTCATAGAAGGGTAAATTAACCTGCCAGGACCAGGGAATTGAATTGATGACCTGTGGCTGTGGTTAAGTGGTTAGTGTTGTAATCTGACACAAATAATACTATCCAATACACCAACAAAGGAATACGTTGTATTTTTTTAATCACACTGTAGTTAAGCAGTTAACTGTCCAAAAGCCCTGGTACAGAATGATATGAGCAAGACACAGACCACATACTAGATAAGACTCTGGGTAATACTACCTTAAAACAGTAAAATATACATAATTAATAACCTGAAGAACAGACCAAAACTACATGATTCTGTATAACATTTAGAACACGTAAACCAGAACCAAGCCGTGACCAACACACAACTATATAGAGACAATACAAGCAACGTGTCTAGTCCATCTCCTTATACTGTAAGTGCCTTGACCAACACACACTACACCTATATAGAGACAATACAAGCAACGTGTCTAGTCCATCTCCTTATATTGTAAGTGCCTTGACCAACACACACTACACCTATATAGAGACAATACAAGCAACGTGTCTAGTCCATCTCCTTATACTGTAAATGCCTTGACCAACACACACTACACCTATATAGAGACAATACAAGCAACGTGTCTAGTCCATCTCCTTATATTGTAAGTGCCTTGACCAACACACACTACACCTATATAGAGACAATACAAGCAACATGTCTAGTCCATCTCCTTATATTGTAAGTGCCTTGACCAACACACACTACACCTATATAGAGACAATACAAGCAACATGTCTAGTCCATCTCCTTATATTGTAAGTGCCTTGACCAACACACACTACACCTATATAGAGATAATACAAGCAACATGTCTAGCCCATACACACATGGTTTCAAACTACCTTAGTGTACCCTATTTATAGAGAAGGTACTGCAGTGGCCATGTTTAGCCGCAATGGATATGACAATAAGAAAGCTGGTACCCAGTTTTTCAACAGTTGATACCAGCTTTCGTAACGGCATATCTGTTGTAGCTAAACATGGCCGCTGCACTACCTTCTTTCTATATTGGGTACACTCAGATAATTTGTAACCATGTGACTATGGTCTAGTCCATCTCCAATATATTGTAAGTACCAGTAAACAATATGCAGCCAATTTATATCCACAAGTTTTGGTTTCGTGATACTAGTATTGAAGCATCAAGATGGTGTGTTATGTTGTATATTGAGATATGTAAGTATTTCCGTTACAAACAAATACGCAAGTGCATTGGTTTGTCATGTAACTGTGTTTCTATTTTCTCCTTTATTTGTAGTACAAAATGTATTTCGTTTTTAAACATTGTCGGTAACAAGTTGTGCTAATGATGAAATACTATTGATTGAATCATATTTTGGTTTATCTTAAATCTTATTTTATCTTAAGAAAGTTAGTTTAATTCGAAGCTACAAAGCTGGAAGTACAGTTATTGTTGAAGCAAAGAATAGAATACAGTACATTTGTATTTATACAATTAGTTATATGTGTTGGTACCCCATTTCCTTATAATTTATTAACAGGATTATTTTGTGAACGACTTAAAGAGTAAATATTGAAGATATTCAGCTGCAGTCACATACTAGGAAGACTTGGTTTAGAAGTATATAATTGAGTAGTATAGTAAAGCAGTGCACAAGGTCAGTGGTATAACACAAGGTAAATGTGATGTAGATCTGTTTATGAAGTCATATACGAAATATGGAGAGCTGAAAGTGAAACTGTTCTACCAACTTGGTCATTTATAACAATAAGAACACTTTCACTTTCATCTCCTCATAAGGTACAATGCTCAAACAATGAAAGAACTGCTACAAATGTCTGTCATATAGACAAGTATAATATACACTCGTCTGAATTAATACAGTTACTGTATATGATGTCTCACAGTAAGAAATATTCTCATTTACCATGTAATTGACATTGAGAAAAGACTCAAAACAACTACATAATTATCAAGAAAATGAAAATTGTTAGTATTCAAATAAGATGTAGATTTGAGGTGAAAGTGCCCAAACCCTTTAAAAATTATGATGATCTTTGAATATGAGAATACTTGAGCAATCCGGTACCCATTGTGAGCAGAGGCCATATTGTAACTAGACAGATCTAGAGTGTACTTGTGATTTAAGTGATATATATACAAGGTAGGATTTGTGCTCAATGTAGTACTACAAAGCATACACAGAAGCTGAATAAGCATAAAGCAAAGTATGAGTTGTCTGTACAAATAAACCCCCCCTCCCCCAAATGTCACAGCACATAGTCGTTCAGATCTTTCTAACAAGGGATCTGGCATTTTCCCCAAATATATATTGGTTAATCTATTCCCCCTATCTCTGAATCATTTTCTAGACCTTCTCCATCCCTCTCCATCATTTCCCGAACCATCTCCCACCCCCTCCTTGGCTCATTTCCTGGACAGCCCCCTCCCTGACTTATTTCCTAAACCAACCCCCAACCTGACTTGTATCCTAGACCCTACCCTCTCCCCGACTCATTTCCTGGACCATTTCCCTCTCCCCGACGCATTTCTAGTACCCTCTCCCGGACTCATACCCTGGACCCTCTCCCCAACCAACTTCCTGGACCCTCCCCTCTCCCCGACTTATTTCCTATACCCTCCACCTCTCCGACTCATATCCTAGACCCTCTCCCCGACTTATTTCCCGGACCCTCCCCTCTCCCCAACTCATTTCCTGGGCCCTCCCCTCTCTCCGACTTATATCCTGGACCCTCTCCCCGACTCATTTCCTAGACTCTCCCCCTCTCCCCGACTGATTTACTTGATAAATGATGATATAGCATGAATCAGGTTAATATAAAACTACCTTGGTTTAGACCATGGTGGAAGCTAGTTAATACATGTAAGAAAACAAACTGATACTATTTGCTAATATTACATCAAACAACAAACATGTTAATAGTGACAATTGTTAGAATTTGTACTGCAATTTGTAGTGAATTTGTCCTTGGAACAAACTGTCTTTTTTTGCTTTCGACTGAGACGGTCGTAGTGCATGGTTATTTAGTTTTATCCCTGCCTATTGGTAATTGGCCAATAATTTCCGAGGGAGAAAAAATTATCATAAAATCAATAATATTTGTGATAATTTATTTCCATTGGTTTTATAAATGATTTCTACCATCAAATTTAAATCTTCTAACAAAATGGCTAATTTACCAAAATCTACAAAATTTAGTGCTCACTAATTTGTTATGACTGATATTACAGTATTTGTAAGTAATCAGTTTTGTTGAAGTCTGTTGTGTGGCACAGTGGTCGAGTGGTAACGCACTTGACTACTGATTGAGAGGTCCCTGGTTCGAATCTCGGACGGGGCACTTGGTCATTTCTGAAACGCTTTTCAGTGTTTCCCACCCAACTAGAGATGAACTCATTGGAAACCCAGAGGTAGTCTCGCGTGTATCTGTGCTATACACCGAGCACGTTAAAGAACCAAGGAGTCTATTCGAAACGAGCTAGGGTAACGCGCCAGGATTCCTTGTATCACACCTCTGTCTCTTCATTGATATTTAAGTCTGCCCTTGTCAGACAAAAAAAAAATAAAAAAAATAAAAAAAGTTTGCGACAATGCCCAGAGTGGGTCCTACAAATAAATGGAACAAGAAGAAGAAGAAGTTAGTTCATCTATGATGTCGACAGAAAACCAAACATATTGCAAAATGTGAAAAAATGTGTTATTATTTTACCCCCCCCCCTCCCGAATCAGCTGGAGTGCATACATTATATCAACAATGACGTGACATACACCCACACCCTAGCTGCCAGTATCTTCAAGGGACAACAACAATAACAGTAACAATTTCTAACAATTGTCATGTGTAAATGTATGAACATATGCTACATATTACACACAGAAGAAATAATTAAATTAATCAAAGTTATAAAGTAAGACAGTTTGCATGTATCTGGTAGTTCAAGCAAAACAAAAACCATGAACAGTTATACAATAAAAGCAAGCATATAAAATTATGAGGCTACAAAATTAATGTTTATACATTTTAACAAATAACAGCAACATTGAAAAGAAAGTGTGTACTTATAACAATAAAGTTTACTATAGAAATATCAATAAATATTAATTTTGCAATATGCAAAATGTATCTTCACTGAAAAAAATATTTTAACACAAAGGATTCAAACTTTCAGAATGACACCCTAACATCAGTGTTCTCATTTCATATTGAACAGCATGTTAGCTGAAAATTTTACCTTATTATCAAACCAATCAACAGGGTCACATGGTATAAATGAACTTTGCTTTAATTAGAATGATAAAGAACAAGTCATAGAACTATATAAGTTTTAAGATAGTCGATTTCAGACTTGTTTGGGAAAATAAAATACAAATTAGTAAGGGGAGCAACTCTGGATTATCAAGACATGCTACCATCCGTTTGGAAGTTTAAAATCACTTTTTTTTTCTTTAATATAAAAATACACTTTGCAAGACTCCTAGATCTGGAGTTCTGGAATTGTATACCCCTGCAAGAAATAATACCATGTTCACAAGCTGACCTTCATGGCTGTAGTCAGTATTTCAACAACAATATTAAAATCATAATTTGACCTCTCATTTTACATACATATTCATGATTTCATAACACATGCATATTCAATGAATTAATTTACATACCTTGAACAAAACCGAGAGCACCATATACACCAAGTCTAAGATCTCTCATGTCTGTGGTATCTATTGGTGCAACTGTTGTGTTACCACTAGTATTTGTAGGTTGTTGAGCTTGTCGGATGATTGTAGCATCGTTACTCCATTCACTCAACCAGATGTTTGAGTATAAGTTGGCAGCATTATACAGTACGTAGAATAATGTGGTCAATACACTCAGTAATACACCCACTGATTTAACATACGCTAAAAATACACTCATCTTCACCTGTAAGTAAGACTGGACTTTAGTGTGTCACTCAATATACTGAGGTAGCTATATAAATGACATCTTTTCAGATCACCAGATGATCAGAATTCCGACGTCAGGCAGGTCACAGGATGAATTGGGTTTGATTTCGAGGTAGGACAGGTCATGTTCTGTGTGTGAAATGCAGTGAAAGTACTACAGACCAGGGGTGTCAACAGGGCCAAATTCAAAATCAGGAAAATCGTATGCGGCCGACCATTTTTGTCAAATAAGAGACTTTCAATGAAGTTGTTTCAATAATTAACTCAGTTTGTATTAAAGAAAATCCTTCAGAGTAGATTAAATTTTCCATAACTTTGCCATTTCTTGAGATATTTTCACCAAATAACTTTTATTTTGGTCAGAAGCCATTGCTCTATCAGGAATGATAAATCCGGAATTCCGGATAAATCAGGAAAATTGTCATCCCTGTACAGACACATGTGGAGAAGTTATCAGTTGCTTGTGGAAGGTCAATATTTGATAATAATTAGTACTAATCAAACTTTTTTTTTCAAATGTAAGCCATACATGACAGATGAATTGATGATATTTAAACTGAATGTACAACTTTACCAGATACAAGAAATTTACAAAACCAAGCATATATACAATGTAACAAAATGAGGCGTTCTCAAGGAAACCTGAACACTGTAATAAATGGCGAATGTTTGAAACTAGCAAATACTTTTTTAGGTTTGACATAAATGACAATAGAAATTCAAAAACTCTAACTTAACATTGTCTCAAACTTGACTTTGACTTGACCAAAATCTTAAAGTTGTGACATGAACAACGTACTCTCTGTGTTTCCATCTTTTCAGCTTCAATGAGTTTCTTTTCTTCTTCCTTTTTCTCCTCAGCTTGTTTACCCACACCATTAGGTACTTCATGTAATGATCTATTGGATGCCAGGTGTGATTTACTACCCGATGCATTCCTGTTAAGATTGGGTGTACCAGGAGTACGACGTGAAGCATCCGGGGTACCAGGTGGGGTACCAGACACAGCTGATACTGTCCTCATACGTTCTGATAGTACGGACATCTGTCTGTAAATCATACAATTACACAAACTTTAAACAATCTCCTTTCATAATCTGTAAACTCAAGATAAAGACATATTAAACATTTCAATAAAATTTGTCACATGTTTAAATATCCCAAGATAAAGACATGAACATTTCAATAAAATTTGTCACATGTTTAAATATCTCAAGATAAAGACATGAACATTTCAAAAAAAATTGTCACATGTTTAAATATCTCAACATAAAGACATGAACATTTCAATAAAATTTGTCACATGTTTAAATATCTCAATCTAACCAATCGTTTATATGCAGGACACAAGTGAACAGAACATGACGTAAATAATGTCCTAGATGTGAAGCACACCAATCTAGTAAGCAAATGAAATTTTCAATATTTTATTAAGCCTCATTGGTCAACAGAATTTCAGTAATATGGAGACTACCCAGTCACATTATCCAGACACTGCAGTAACCAGCAATTACCTGGAACTAGCTATGCTGAGTGTCAAGCAAGGGATATATACCTGTTAGGCGGTACCATTTTTAGCAACTTTGGTATGTCGTGGCCTTGGATCGAACCTCTTGCACTAGAAGTGGAGGCTCTACCACTAGCCTAGACAGATTGTAAGCAAATAAAGAAACACTTATTGTTACCTCTGTAATGCTGTACTTTGTCCAATGATAGATCCAATCTGTGATATGGTTTCTTCATCTAATTCCATGTCTGAAAGCAGATATAGTGTTTATCAGATTTTTGCCATTATCATTTTCCAAAGATTTAGTAATTAATTAATTAGTAATTAAATGTTAAGTTCTTCTGATATAACTGTCTATGCAGAGGATACAACTGTAGCTATATAGAACATAGCTTGCTCAACCAGAGAACAGAGTCCAGCAGATCTACTCGGTGACAGACTAAATAGCATTTTATCAACAGTACTAAAAGAAGGAGTATAAATCAATCAAACAGACTGAGTGTTAAATTATGTGAGTCAATATTCTATCACCAACATTTTATCCCAACTACTGTAAAATCATTTAATTTCGATGGGATGAAATTTCGTGGTTTTGGTGAGAAACACCATTTAGTGGGGACGTAAATTCGAGGATTTCATATTTCAGTAAAAAAAAATCGGGTCAAAACCTTAAAAAAAAATCGGGTCAAAACCTTCACTAATGATCAGAATTCCACTATTAAAACATCAATCAATGCTTATAAATAATATTGTTCATTTACGTAAGTCTGTTAATGAACTGACAAGCAAACATGGATTGATACTTAAACCCTCCCAATACGCTGTCATATTCTTTAAACAACATAGCTTATCATTGTTTATCATTTAGATCGCAATTCATAGTGATAATCCTACTAATAATGTCAACAAGTTTATTGCAATGGATGATACACAATATACGATATAACGATTACCTAACACCCTATTTTAAAATCCACAAGTGTTATCATTTCTATTGTTTACATGGCGCATGCAATTTATAAATGTGTGTTAAACACTTTGGGTCAAGCTGAAATTGATTGCAGTATTTGACACGTCTAAAAATAGACATAGTGGTACTGTGTAAGTTTACCTGTATGCAGATGTAGTGGAAGCTGCTTTACTCTCAGTTATTGGGGCATACGCAGTATAGTTTATGAAGTCACAATGAATTCAGAAAAAAATGTAATTCTTATTGGAAACTTAATATGTTTTAATCAGGTAATTAATTGACAGTCTGATAAAATTTATTATGTTTTATGCTGTAAGTAAACTACCAAAATCCTAGAATCATAAAGAGACTTATTTAAACCTGTAATTTGTAAACAAAAATGGCAGTCGCCGTAAATTTGAACATTTTCAATTTACATATTAATTGGTTAAATATTTCGTTGGGATTTGATTTCGTGGTTTAGTTCATCCACGAAATCCACGAAATTTAATCCCCCACGAAAATTAATGATTTTACAGTATCTACAGTATGCAGAAGACACACGATTCAGACCAACTATAGCAGCACAGCAATGGTCAGTGGATACCATGTGTTCATAAACTTAAATATTAACTTCTGTATGTCACATATTTAAGCGAATACCAAGCATATCAATATCATATGAGATTCCTGAAGAAGACTAAATAAAGTCAAAACATCGATCAAAAGCTGGAGTTTGTGTTGTTTTTACAGTATTCCATATTTAAGAGGAAGTAGGAAAACAGGATTTACTTAAAAGAACGCAAAAAGAAACTTTTATTGAACAATAACTAACAATAACAAATCATTGATTTTCAGCAACAGTGGTTGCTTACCAGTATTATGCTCTGAAAAAGTGCAAATGTAAGCCATCAATAACTAAAACGAAAACATAGACAGACAAGCATTGTAGTAGTTACCGATTGTTGTTCAAAATGCTTTAAATCAAACCCAATCTCATTTTAGATAAGTTATCGGAAGTCAGGGGTGGTATTCAATATTGATCTTTTTTAGTTGGAGAATAAGGATAGCCAATGATATCACCTGTTACTGGCCAAGAGTTTAATATCGTGTGATCTGATTGGTTGTCCTTATCCTTTAGTCAAGTAAGATCTATATTGAATACCACCCCAGGACATCACTAAAACGATTATAGTTGTACAACCAGATTTTTGGTCAAATATGAAAGTTGAATGTTTAAATATATTTATTAATACAAATAACATGCACAAAATACACTTTATATAAGATTTTGTAGCATCTGAAACTGTATTTACTTGTTTATAGAAGATAGTGTGGTTTACTGTCTAACACTACAAGAAAAGTATAACATTTATGATTTCTAATGACAAGCCATTTAATTTTTATTTCACAATGTATATATATTATATATACGAGGGATGATCAATATATAACGAGAAAATGCTTATAATTTTGTTAGATCCGTTAGATTTTACTCAAAATTGAGCTGGTGGTTATAACATACATTAGCAATGTTTCCCGGAATGTTCATGATTACAGCGATATCATGCTTACATCTATGGTTGCTAATGTAACCCTCGATACGCCAAGGCGGGGCATTTTTCGGAGTTTTCACCATTTTCACGCCAATTCAAACCCTTACAGTTTTTATGTAAGCAACAGCTATGTGATGATAATTGGTACTTGGGGTCACCTAACACTCGCCTGACTGATGATGACGTCATACAACGGTTGTGTTGTCATTCGTTACGTCAGGCACATGGTATCGTTCCGTGATAGCAAATATTACCGACGACAAAATAGTTTCAATAAAACATTTAATTTGTAGAAAACTAGTAATAATAAAATTATGCACGATATTCACTAAACATTTCGTGATCATGCCATGTATAAAGCTTCGATTTGTGAACAAATTAACATATTAATTTAAATGAACTTGAAAAATGCTAGAGATCTAGTGCAAAGTGGACATAACATGACATCAACGTCAGAACTACGCACGAAAATGTTAGATGTTTCAAATGAAATTCCTAAGAATGACTTTTTCAACTTTGTATGGCATCGGCGAAGACGTATAAATATTGAAGAATGATAATCTGAAAAGTTTTTGAAAATTAATACAGTAAGACATAAGGAATGTGATCGTCAAATTGATCAAAGTTTAATTCTGAACAACGTTAAAAGGTGCAAAAATGACGTTGCCCCGCCCTACGGTAACATAGGTCGGCAAAAATGTTCTAAACAATTTATTTTTCGATATATTTGAAAACTTTGTCGTACGTTTTCTCCTAATGCATGTGTCAACCACCACATAACATATTTTTAGAAAATACCAAGTAATAACAAAATTAAACATTTTCTCGTCATATATGGATCATCCCTCATATATATAGTATGTACATGTATATACTTGTATACCAATTTACATGTACCTAGAAGTCATCCTATAGTTATTATTCTAACATGACCGCTGTATAAACGTTTGATATATCGATGACGTCATGTAGGTAAACAAGTAAAGTAAACAACATACTCTCGCAAACTAACACTGGCTTAACATATAATAGCGCGCTTAAATCATGTCAGAATCAAAATAAAATATTCAAAAGCCGTAGTTTACCTTTTGTTCAACAACAGTTATAAACGCAAGTTTATTTGGCATAAAACATAAACTGAACTAGTGGCATTCTTCACTCACCTTCAACATTCTGCTTCTCCATTTCTTCACTCAGATAATTCTTTAAGAATTGTGCAAAAGCTCCATCGTGATCGAGTAATTGTTTGTATGATCCTATCTCAGATATCCGTCCGTCCACTAATACAACAATAGTGTCAACATATGGTAAGTATCCAACACCGTGGGTCACCAGTACACGTGTCTGAAACATCAACAATATACTAGTATTATACAACAATAGTGTCAACACCATGGGTCACCAGTACACGTGTCTGAAACATCAACGATACACTATTATTATAAACATAAGTATTAGACCAACCCTCTACCACCTATACATTTTGGTATCCATTGCCACAAGAGTATGGGAGAGTATATGCCAATTCACTTTTAAATGCAAGCAAGGGAAACTAGTACAATTTTCGTTTTTTATTTTCAGATTGTTGTTGTTATAAATGAAGTGTATACCTCAATGAACTCTATGCAGACATTCTACCACTGGACTATGGAGGAGTTATACTATCTGGTTTACATACTTGAAAAAATCAATTTCAAAACAAGAATCTTAATTTGACTCATTGCAGATCAATTTCACTAGTCAGTCGGTAGTTTACTTGCTTACTATGTTGACAAATTTATATGATATTCTTTTTGAAAATATGACTATATAAATACACTGTTTTGTTAATTTATGCAGGTAACTTATTCCTGGCATTCTAACATAAGTTTCACATAAACCTACCTTTCCTTTAAGTACACCATTTGGTCCAATCACATTATCAAAGATATGTTTTCCAACATGAGAATCGACCGCACTTAGAGGGTCATCAAGTAAGTAGAGATCTCTGTCCTGGTATACAGCACGAGCTAAACTTACACGTTGTTTCTGACCTCCTGATAAATTAATACCCTGAAATTATACAATTACCGGTTATTCTGTATTCATTACATTAGTTTATCGACTGTACACGGCTACTGCTTGGCACAAAAAGGAAGATGGTATGTTAGACTGGTATAAAGGTTCTAACGTCGAAGGCTAATTACGAGTCCTTTGAGGCGAAAGACGAGAACCCAACTGAGTAAACAGACTGGGTTTCGGATGTTGTGCAGAGTCTGCGGTTTGCAGAGTTTTGCAGAGTTAAACACAGCAGATTCGCCTATGAATTAAATTCGGATGCTCTTTGTTTACATCCGGAAGCTGAGTAAAAAAATTTACTAAGTAATACTCAAATCAAGTAATTTTTTTACTTGTTTCAAGTAAAATTTCAAGTAAAAATAGTTGTCAGAAAATCAAGTAATACTTAGTAATTAATTACTTATGAATTACTTATTAATTACTAAGTAAAAGAATTACTACCCAACTAATTACTAAGTAAAAGAACTACTACCCAAATAATTACTAAGTAAATAATTTACTTAGTAAATGTAAATTACTCAGTAAATTAATTACTAAGTCAATTATTTAACTAACCAATTACTTGATAATTACTAAGTAAATAATTGACTTAGTAAATGTAAATTACTCAGTAAATTAATTACTAAGTAATTATTTCACTAACCAATTACTTGTTAATTACTAAGTAAATAATTTACTTAGTAAATATAAAATACTTAGTAAAGCAATTACCAGCATCATAAATAATCAAGATACTGAATGATTTAATGTCTGTTGATAAAAACTTCCTATATGTACAGATTCATAAAGTAAAAGAAACATTTAAGTTTCTTTTTTACAATAGCAATTTAAGTTTATAGCTATGTTTTATTCTTCTATAGCTTTGGAAAAGATAAATTATTAACTTTTTTGAATGTGTTAAAGGCAATTTAATGGTATAATTTTTAAATTACCTCCCTTTAATAATAATAAATTAGCATTAATATAATATCTCAGATATATATTGTCCATCAAAATTTGCTTTATTAAGTTTGGCTAAGAAATTGTTTACTTGCATTTTTCAAGCTTGTTAAAGCATACATTTTGGTTTTGGATTCTTTCATTTTCTCTTTTGAAATACAATTTTATACAAGTTATTTTCATGTAAAAATAGACTAAGTTCCCCTAAAAATTGGACTCTAAAATTTCCACATTAGTATTTTTCCATGTTTTTCCAGCATCTAAAATTTTCTAAGTTCCAATGTCCATGCTGTCTGATAAAAATTCCAGGGTTTTCCAGACTTTTACCAGCGTTGTACAGCCTTTTACCCTACTTTATCCAAGGGGGCATAAGCATATATTGAACGCAGTCTTGTTTTGTCTGGTATATATAGTACATACATTCAATAACAAAACTCTTGAAGTGATCAAGAATGTGTCAAATATATACAGCCAGCTTTTTAGCTCTACTGTTCCAAGAATAATGAGAACTATATTGCAAGTGTCGTCTGTTCACGTTAAAGTTTATGACGAGTTTGTATTTCAGAGTATACATGTATCTTAACATACTGTTCAAGGTACACCAATAAAAATAAAGTAAATTGGTATACACACGGCTTGTGTAAAGATGCTGTACGTCTGCGATTGAAAGTGGCGGTGATGTAGTCAATTAAGGTTGCTATTACTAAAATGGAAAATCATTTTCCGCTCAACATTTAAATTTTAGTTAGGGGTCTGAGATATTGTGATAAAATTGCCCTAACTTATTTTACTGGGCTGTATACTCTGATTGCAAATTCTATACTGTACAACATTATTGTTCATACAAATTTTAAGTAATATAAATACTTAATTGTAGAAGTTCCCCTCAGATTAAATTACTTAAAGAAGCATAATTACTTCAAGTAGTATTATATTACTATAGCTTAAAAGGTAAGTAATACTTAGTAATTAATTACTGTAAGTATTACTGAACATTACTTGAAATAAGTAATAACATTTTACTAAGTAATTTTTTTTTTTGAGTGTATGTTTATGCAATCATAACGAATATTATTGCAAAAATTTCCGTAAAATCATGAATATGTTGATAATGGTTGCTTTTGCACAATTTTACAACTTTTTCTGCAGAAGTCAAATATTTCTGTAATTAGGTAAACCTGATTTATGAACAAATAACATCAAATCATATTTCAGAAGATTGAGTATCAATTCAACAAGTATATCATTTTTTTATTCTTTATCTTGTCCACTAGATAAATAGAGGATATTTGTTTGTTTTGATTGAATATGGTTTATATCTCATCGTGTAGTGATAAAATTCAATATTTTCAAGAGCGCGTAGCGCGAGTGAAAATATTAAAATTTTATCACTACAAGATGAGATATTAACCATATTCAATCAAAACAAACAAATATTCTATTTATTTAATGCTTATATGGTGTCAAAACTGGTACTATTTATGCCAAATTACCACTGTGGTTAGGCTACGTATGAATATGTTATTCCATTCATATTTTCACTTTAAAATCCGCCATCTTGGATTATTGTGAATAGGTGAAAACGACTTTTTTGAGAATTTTGCATTAAATCATACACCAACTTGTAGGAAATGGTCTAACTAAGAATAAAAACCCCCACATGACATGTTTCCGTTCAGTAATAAAAAAGTTACAGACATTTTAGTGTTGAGATTTTGGTAAATTAAAGTAGTCCCTGTGAGAGGGCGGAGCTTATATCAGTCACATTGTAGGTGATAACCAGTGACTGATATAGGTTTTATTTCACTGATAGAACTCCATATCTCACCAGTTAGCATTAAATAAATTAATTTATTTTCTTATGTTGTTGTTTACTATTCTTCCTGAAGCACGTAAAGTATATCTTGTCACATCAGCCTAGTGACAGTCATGCAATTGTCTACAATCACTTTATATTGGAAATTGTGTTGTGTTTTGTGAGACCACCATAAGAATGCCATACGAAATATCAATGTCATTAGAAGAACGTAATACACAAACGCGAAGCAAATTCTCAACGAGGCAACCTTTTCTGCGACCCTGTAGACTAAATAACTTAACCTTGTTTATCAGTCCTCTAGTTATTACAAAAACAGACACTTACTTTTTCTCCAATTTCTGTTTGGTCCCCAGCAGGCATTATGTCTAAATCTGGTTGCAGGGCACAAGCCTCAATGGCGGACCTATAAGCACCAACATCAGCAGACTTTCCAAACAGAATATTCTCTTGTAATGTAGCATTCTGTATCCATGCTTGTTGTGCAACATAGGCGATCGATCCCTGATAAAATATATAAGTTTGTTAAAATGATGACCCATCATATATCTCCTACACTTATGGCTTTTATACAGCAGTAAACCAGGATGGTAGTATCATGCACTAATAATAAAATTCCAAATGCTAAGAAAACATAATTTTTTTGCACTGTAAAATCACATATTATCGGGCATACTAGTTAATTTCGATAAAAATCCATTTTCGTGCGGTCATAAATTTGTGGATTACAAAATATGAAAGGGTAAAACCATGTTAACCAAGTTTGATAAATTGTGGGCATTAGATTTCGTGGTCGAGTTTAAATCAAAGAAGCTTTAACAGTAAATAGATTAACAGTTACCTTTACAGTAACATCTCCATTAGCTTTCTCCATTTCACCGAGTATAGCTTGTAGTAATGATGACTTTCCACTGCCTACAGATCCCACAACAGCTATCAGATCACCAGTAGGTACATCCAGATTGATACTGTAATATAACAAGATTCAGGCTTTAATAATTATACTCCTAGTTTATTATCCCCTCCCATCATGTTTTTACATATCCAGTATTAATTATCTTTTTCAGTTCCAGCAATTACTGATAAGTAAAATGTTTCAAAACTATGCGTGCAAAACTAAACATGTAACATGTACGACTACATGCATACTATTTCTGAGCACTTCATCATCCAGGTATGTGTTGTTTCTACAAATAATGGACAGGTGACAGACAAAATCAAATTGTGACCCATGTCACACAAGTATGTGTGGCACGGGAAACTCACGATATTATTGCTCATGGATTGATTGAGTTTTGACACTTGTATTGATTCATAAAGAAATTATGATTTAGCTGTCACATGACCACACTCACACTGGTTTTGGTTCTCAAGCTAATTTAAATTACAGCATTTACACAAACATGTACAGGCAGCTACACATTGTACAAGTTGATTTCCCAAACTCCTTGATTACTTCATTATGGCTGTAAGGTAAATGACTACATCATGCTTAATAGAAATGATACGAGGGGTGGTACTCAATATTTATCTTATTTAATTGGAAAATAAGAATAGCCAATCATATCACCTGTTACTGCCCAAGAGTTTAATATGGTGTGATCTGATCGGTTGTCCTTATGCTTAAGTCAAATAAGATCAATATTGAATACCACCCCTGGAAAGTTAGACAGCTTACTTTTTCAAAGCGCTACCAGTGGTTTCATCCCAAACAAACTCTCCATTCTTGATAGATACTGTATGCTCTGAAACACAAACAAATCTCTATATACTAATAGAATAACAATTACTAAGCCCATTTCACTAATATGATACAGTTAATTATTGTATTTCATGTAATTTGGCTACACTGATTGTTTTCATTTCTAGATAAGTAAGTATTACATACATTAAAAATATACTGCAAACCAATTTACTTTCGCGAATACTGATATTCACATTCGGCATATTCGCGACTACAAATTTTCGTGTTATTAAGTTTCCCGCAATGTCCATATTAATGTTTTAAGCACTTTCGCAGGGACTTAATTTTGCAAAATTCTACCACTCGCGAACTCCGCAAAATTAAATCATGAGAAACAATTTCTTAGTTTACATGTATAAAACTTACTAGCATTGGGATCAGATGTGACAGCATCTGAATCCAGCTCATCATTTCCCAGGAAATTACGAAGACGTGAGAGAGAAACTCGTACCTGTAATATATATATATAAACATTCACTTGATATATATAAACATTCACTTGACAGACAGAACTACATCACTTCATAGCAAGCAAATAGGTGATGGCTGTGTAAGTGGTCACCTAAATTAACTAACCACCTGTGTAAAGCAGATAATATTATTATATTCTTAATGATCAATTTTATAGTAAATACAAAGTAGTCATGGGACAAACTGACTTAACTATAGTCTTGGTGACATCAAACAGCTGGTAATTTACTTTTAATTAAAATTACAAAATTGAACAGTGGTTGTCTTTGTGACATATATTAACCAAAACATGTATTAAGATATGACTTTATCACATAACTTGTGGTCCAGGAGTGCCGTAAAGCCGTGCCGTAAATATCGTTCGGCACTCCCAGACTGTGCAATAAATATTTAAATTAGCTTGACGTGACGTTAGCCAATCCATGCATTGATCCGCCAATGACGTCAGGATAATATCAACGTAGCCACGACGTCGCGCTCAATGTACCGCTGAATTTTGGCTGAAACATATGCAGCGTACATCATCCTTTTGAACAATAATGAGCGTTTTCTAAGGTTATGTGATAAATAGAATCTTACATTCGTGCTCATTACATACGAGTTTGATTAAACTCGTCGACAAAAACAATATGACACTCGACAAAGCCTCGTGTCATATCATTTTGTCCACTCGTTTAATAAAACTCGTATGCAATGAGCATTCATGCAAGATCCTCTATATAGTTTATATACATAGCCCAGGGGTCCTACTAAGGCATAATGCCCGATCCTGAAAATAAAACGCAAGTCTGTTTTGAGTGCCATTTGCACACATCCCTTCACCAAAACACTGTTTCAAACATTTTTGTACTGATAAATTTAGCTTTTAAAACTTAAAAAGACATAACTTTTTTAATACTTTGAATTTTTTCATCAAATAACTTTCATTTTCTGCAGAAACATTCATTCTTCTGGACTTAGTATGGAACTGCAGAACCCCTAATAGCTATAAATATTAGATCTAAAGGTAATTTACACCTACCTGTACAATGTTAGATATAACCATAGGTAACATAGATAGAGGGAATCTTAGAATGTTGAACAAAGATAAGGAGACAAAGGCTTTCTCAGCATCTAGGATGTTGTTTTCATCTACCAGTACATATACAGCAAAGGTCACCAGACATACCTGTGGAGATAAAACATATCTGACATCATAAAACATGAATGATGTATTCAACTTATTGACATGTGCTAGTTGGGGGTCTTCAGGACGAAGTGTTTGTGGACACTGACATGAAATCACTGGCCCTTAATTGCTCGGGGTTCAAATCAGACTAGGGTTGTCAGAATATGTATGAGACAACCCTATCCAGCTGGCCTGTGGAATATGGTTCAACCAAATATAATGCTAGAAGCCTAAGTAGGGGCTTGAACTTTTCGTCACTATAAGATAGAAATCAAATAATAACCCTGGCTTTATAAGTTAGGTACGTATGAACCTACCACTTCCAGTAATCAAGTTCTGTGGTTAAAACAAACCACCAACTAGTTACGCAAACAGTATTACAAGCTGTGGATAAAATTGAATCACATATAGCACACACTGATATGGAATACTCCATTACATTATCCAAAATGAAAAGTAAAACATGAGCTTTATATTTGATATAAATGCAGACAGCATACTTACAGCCACCGGGGCTACTGTCCACATAAATGTAGAACAAGCATTCAGATAGGACATTCTCTTTAACACAGCTAACTCTTTGTTTCTGATCTCCAAAATCTTCTCTTCAAAAGATCCTTCCCATGCATATAGTTTCAGTACCTGACAAATATAACATATTGTAAGCAATAAAGGAATATGTGGAAAAAACAACCAACAAGCAGATGGGTTAATCTTCTTTAATAAACCAACGTTTCGGCTAAGGACAAATAGCCTTCATCAGGGTAATAATATAATATATGTACATTGAAAACAACATGGTCTGATCATGTTAGTATTTACGTTCAAATGTTCGATATTTTGGGTAATTTGCATGTAAAAATCATTAAAATACTGATTTTCTATGTTGAGCGAAACCCCTAGTTACATACATATATATAGGAGGTCAGTGAATATTAGTTACATGGTCATCTAGTGACCTGGTACAGGATGATACATGGGCAGAAAATTTTGTACCTGGCAAGGTGGCATGGAGTTCCAGGCTAATAAGAGAGATGAAAATTTGAAACAACAAGAGCACCACCTACGAGTGCTGGATGCTCGACTTTCTCGTACTTGATAGTACCCTTGCTCATCTGTGAGTGAAATTTCTAAGAGTAACAAGGGCAGATAACTCATAAATATAGGTCACAGGGTTACCAGCCTTATCAGTATGGGCTCCTCTTGTGATGGTGAATAACTATGTTTCAAGTGGATATCTTTGATAGTTTTTGAGAAAATGACTGACAATAAACTTATATTAACCAACGCACATGATCCTGTCACGACAATAGCTCGACTTTTTTTCTTCGAAAAGTTGAGCTCCAATTCATAAAAAGACAATAAAGATAAAATGAGTGGATACCTTGATTCCATTGAGGATTTCATTCATCATTTTAATTCTCTTATCTTTGAGATTCATCTGTTTCACCTGGAACTGTTTGACTTTGTTAGCTATCAATGCATTCAGTGGTATGAGTATGATCATCACAGCCAGACCAGCCATTATAGACGGTCCCAGGGTGACCCAGAGGAAGTATATAGATATGATGATTTGTAACGGACCGGACCATATCATGTTGATATAAGTCATCATATCGTTAAATCTCTGAGCGTCAACAGACATCAGGTTCACTATCTCGCCGACTGTGGACGACTTTCTGGCAGAGTTTGACAGTCTCAGCATCTATAATTCAGAAATGGAGTACATATTATCTTCATCCAACATCTTTCATCTTCTCTTATGTTATCATTGTTTTTAATAAACATCAATCTATTTACTTTCCAATGAGTATTCATGATTTGAAACAAATTCGGCTCAACTATTCTTGTAAATTCTCATATGTCACTCTTGACTTTTTCAATGACATCTTACTAAAGCACACCATATTTAGCAGATCAAGACTGTTCCACTACATGCACGCTGTAAAAATATCTGCACTTATCACATTTTTTTTATCTATTTTTATCAAAGTATCTATTTTTTTCATCAATTACAACGGCAAATAGCTCATGGACCATGCTTTGCTACCCTGAATAGCAGTCTAGGACTGGTCAAAGGTATTCACGGTCCCAGTCAGTCGGACAATGAGCTAGTCAGAAACCAGAGACGACACATGGCATATCAATGGTCTTTTCATTAATAAAGGTTAAGGAATCATAGAACGAGGCAGCCCATATAGCTTTACCTTATGTGTTGTGCATTGTTACACGGGACAGAGAACGACCTGAATGTCCCTTATAATGAAATGAGAACGAGATCATGGTAAGGCAACATACAGACCACATATATCACCTACCTTCTCATACACAGCACCAATGATTGCAGTCCTCAGTCTCATACCAACGATTGTACAGTTCTGGAAGTACTGATGTAAGACCACAGATTGGAACAGTACCACAGCTAACATAACACCAGCGTACCAATAACCTTTCCATGTCTCCTGATTCTTGTCTCTCGTGTAAGCAATCATGTACCTAAAACGAGAATAACAATCAGTGTTCTAGAATTTATTTTAATTATTCAAAGTAGTAATAGTCAGTGGAATATTCCACTCCAAAGACAACACCAGAAGGCAATGAAAGTGCACATGCAAGGTCTTGAAGGTGATATTCTGTCAAAGTTGTCGATGTTTTGATTCACTAACATTTCAAAGAAGAAATTATTGAATCTAACTTAAACTGATATGATGTGTAAATGTAACAATATCTGTTCAGATAAGGCCAGTAGGTGAGCCGTCAGTTGGTTAATTAATGTTAACCAGCCTAATTGCTTGGTGTCGAGCATTAAAAACAGCCCTAGGTTCAAAGAAAGCTACCTGCAAACATGTTAAAAAATCACGGGGTTTTATCGCTATAATCCTTCGTTGTACGCTTCGTTTGCGGCAAACAATTAATACCCGTTTTTTTTCGTTCTTAGTTCGAAATATGTACGGATGCACAGGTTTTACTATTCACATTCTTTTGTTTGCCTCTGTCTACCATTTTGTTTATTTACACCAATATACGCACACCACCTCCGGATATGGTTAGCCAAACTTGGCGTAAGTGACAAACATGTTTTTTTAAACATACCGTTCAACGAATAACAGGTGTGTACCAGGTGCAAAACGTATGTCACATAAAGTTTCCTTGAACGCAAGGCAGGAGTCACTGAGTAAATGATTTTTAAGTTAAGAATATAGGCTGGCCTTTTCAAATAGGGGTATACAATTTATAA
Organism: Spisula solida; assembly: GCA_947247005.1. NCBI lineage: Eukaryota > Metazoa > Mollusca > Bivalvia > Venerida > Mactridae > Spisula > Spisula solida. The sequence continues at coordinate 34,163,476 of OX365944.1, read as the reverse complement.
CAGACTCTTACTTCAGAATGAGAGGACTGGCAAACTGGAGAATATCAAACATAAATTTGTAGACTGCCCCGAGGAAACTTTTAAACCAGAATGTTTTCAACATTGCCCAGAACAATCTTGGTTTCTTCTTGTTACATTCTCTCTGTATAATCTTCACATTGGGTGTATCCTTGCTACCATTACTGGCACCGCCCATCTCCTTCATTTCTATATCTTTGTGTGCTGGAACTGTATTACTTCCACTTTCATGTACTTCATGAGTCCTGTGATGAATTATTCAATTACTTTAACATAAACAACTTCTCAATTATGATAACAAATATTACACAAGACTACTAGTAATGCTATTTTGATTGGCTTATTGTATATAGGCTTGCTCGAAATATCCATTTTTGGGAATATTCTTAATGGTTTGTTCTATGTCTGACTCTTGCTTGGGTGGCTAGGCGCTGCTGTGTTTCTGTGTAGCTTTGGATTGTCTGTGCGCTACAGTATTTATTATCATAGGATTTCACACCATTTCTAATATTTTTCCTCTTTCTGGAATTAATTATAAACAAGCTCTAACTTATTCTTCAAAAAATAGCATCAGACTACGTCTCCACACGTAAAGAACATGACTATAGCTAATGGCTAGGTAGAATATAATCTTCCAGACCCGCGATTTAAACCATGGACCACACATGGAGAACATGACTATAGCTAATGGCTTAAAAGATTATAATCTTCCAAACCCACAATTTAAACCATGGACCACTCTGGTGATATTCTAGCGTTCTCAACCCCAAAACTATCAAGCTATCATCATAGTCTATGTTCTCTAAAGTACAATGGTCAGAAATTATTTTCAAATGATGTATAATCTGAATATGATTAAGACATGGTCGTTGTAAGAATGATAATCATACAATATTACATCATTGTACATTTATCAACAAAATGCAACCTACCTTTTACATTTGCTTAATTCTGGTACCCAATTTTTCTGAAACTTTGCCATCACACTCTTACATTTATCAGAGAAGTTTAGATTCCATAAATCTGTTCGAACAAGCGGTCTTTTATAACCAAGGACTACAAGTCTGAAAACAACAGAAAGCAATCAGCATATCAATACCGTTCTGCGTACTGTAAAGTTACTAATACATGTAGTTGCTGTGGATTAATTTTCATTGATTTTGTGGATTAACTAGATTGCGAAATTAAACACCCTCACATAATTGACATAAAAATATGCAACAGAGATTTTTCTTTCCATACATGTATTTTGAATCCTCTAATTTAAGAAACCACCACATTACCATTTCATCATAATCTGCAAAATTTTAGTACCCGCAAAAATTAGTGATTTCACAGTAACACCTCATTTACATTTTAAGTATGTCAGTTTGAGTGCCATTACACTGTGTATAACCGTATCGGTACCCTCTCAGTGCAAAATGATATATCGGTACCCTCTCAGTGCTGGCACCGGTCTCTCTCAGTGCAAAACAATGAATTCGATTGACGAAGATCCGCAGGAGAGGTAAGAAAATCCTTTTTTGTCCAAAAATACCGGTTTATGCACAAAAATCGATAGCCCACGGAACCCCCGATGATTAACCATTGTCTTCCTGTTGTTAAATTTGTTCTATCATTTTTCACAAGTTCTGGCGTGGCTGGAATGTTGACCGAGGGTCGTTGTTCGAATGAACATCAAGTCATGTTTATGAAGCTTAAATGCGACTTTTCTTCAATATAGCAAACATCTAGTACCTCAGACGTAAAGCCGTTGATCATATCTTGCCCCTAAAAGCCTTTTATTCGGTAACTTCCATCACATTTCTTAAAAAAACACCCTACTTTCGGTTTAGACGCGGCACCGGAACCCTCTCAGTTCTGGCACCGGTACCCAGTTTTGAATGCAGTACAAGCATTTCACTGAGATACGGATTATCAGCACTTTGACATCAACATTTGAAGTAATCCTTATTTGTTTATAATCTCGAGATGTAACAATATGAGTCTGAAAATGCTATCATTCTATCTTACTTAATTTACAAAATATTTATAATGAAAATTTGGTGACCCTTATCGAGTTTTGAGTAGTATAGATAAAACCAGTATTCTCCAATAAATCTATATCAGATGATGTTATAGGAAAACTTACCCAGAGAACCACCAGAAGGTGATCTGTGACAGGAAGGAGACGTGAGGTTCCGGACATGGATTCTGTAATATAGATCACATCATGCTCAACCAAAATATATACAAGTAGGATCATTATGTAAACAATACATTAAAATTTCAATATACTTGCTAACCCAAAATACATCTAGCCTTATCAATAAACAAACACGGATAATATAAACACTTCACTGTCAACAGATCGCTTGTTTTCAGCGAGATTGAAAGAGTATATGCGTTAAAAGTGACTCATAATGCACAAGACTGAACAAAAATAGACAGCAAAAATGCATCTAATTTGCATGTTTATTTGTAAAGAAAGGCTAGTGTTATCATTTGCGGACTTTAGTTCACTTATTGTTGGTGGGACTAAAAATATTTTTAATTTTTTAATGACTTTGGTATGCAGTTGCCTGTGATGAAACCTGAGACCTCTCACACTTGAAGCAGATGCTCTACCACAAGGCTATCAAGGCAGCCATGACAGATGTACACTACAGTTATTATAAGAATGGACATCTACAGATACAAGGATGGACGAGAGCAAAGTTGCCATCCAGTGGAGGAGCATCAATTTAGTTGTTCACATCTGTGCTAGGACTTCTAACAGTGGGGTAAAATTACAGAAAAATAATGTAGACACTTTATATCATGAATTGAAAGTATACCTCATCTTCAATAGGAACAGCTCCAACTGGTTGCTTGTCAACTAACATTGAGACCACTAACTGTACTAATGTTGCAGCAAAGAAAATATAGTAGGTCACAAATCTGAACATGTCAGTCACTTTTCCCTGTAATATATGTATATGAAAGAGATCAAATACATATGTCAGATGTTAGTAACAGACACAGTACATATATATAAATAGCCTTTAAGTTTCCATTTATAATGCAAAAAGTATGTCATGCAGATATGTTTACATGGTTTATAATAAAATCCAACTTATTGACAAAACAATAAAAATATTATTTAATTATCTAGGTTTTTTTGGTTTAAATCAGACAGCATTTGTTGACAAATTCAATTTCTCAGGAATTAATTGTAAATATTAGCGCACAAACTGGATCTACCAGACGTAATAGACAACTTCTCTACATCCTGTGCATGTAATGATAGTCAATGTGGTAGAAGAAGATAATCTGTACTAACCAACAACTCACTGACAGGTTAGAATCAAACACTTTAAATATACATTAAATGTTTTTGTTTATTTGGGTTAAATGCTGTCTCTCAACAATTTTCAGTTATATAGAGCAGTGGATTAACCTTTCCTGGACTGTATCCTAACCAGTACTTACTTGTCCTTCCATCAGGTATCAGAAACATCTCCACATGTGGAAGAAAATCAACATTGATGCCATTCATGGAAAGATATGCCCTACCGCAAACTGGAATCGAACCCAGATTGCTGTTATTCAATCGAGCGCACAAATCACTGGAACACGGTCAAGGCTTTTAAATATATGAACAAGGACTGCAGGATTGCAACAATAAATACAGATAATAAGACAGCATACCTCAAGTAGAGTCACTCTAATCTTTGATCTGAAGGTTACCATGGATAAGAGGAACATTATAAACCAGAAGTTAAACAGGAAGCCTGATGATCTTATACTGTTCTTTCTCTCCATGTACACAACCAGTCCGTACACTACCTGTAAACAATATCAAACTGTGTAACATAATAGTATACACAACCAGTCTGTACACTACCTGTAAACAACATCAAACTGTGTAACATAATAGTATACACAACCAGTCTGTACACTACCTGTTAACAACATCAAACTGTGTAACATCATAGTGTACATTACCGGTAAACAATATCAAACTGTATAGTGTACACGACCAGTCCATACACTACCAGTCCTATAAACAATATCAAACAGTGTAACATTATAGTGTACACAACCAGTCCGTACACTACCTGTAAACAATGTCACTGTGTAACATTATAGTGTACACAACCAGTCCATACACTACCTGTAAAGAATATCTGACTGTGTAACATTAGGATAGTGTACAACGTACATGACCAGTCCATACACTACCAGTAAACAATATCAAACTGTATAACATTATAGTGTACACAACCAGTCCATACACTACCTGTAAACAATATCAAACTGTGTAACATTATAGTGTACACAACCAGTCCATACACTACCAGTCAACAATATCAAACTGTATAACATTAATTATAGTGTACACAACCAGTGCATACACTACCTGTTAACAATATCAAACTGTATTACATTATAGTGTACACAACCAGTCTGTACACTACCAGTAAACAATATCAAACTGTGTAACATTATAGTGTACACAACCAGTCCATACACTACCAGTAAACAATATCAAACTGTATAACATTATAGTGTACACAACCAGTCTGTACACTACCTGTAAACAATATCAAACTGTGTAACATTATAGTGTACACAACCAGTCTGTACACTACCTGTAAACAATATCAAACTGTGTAACATCATAGTGTACACAACCAGTCCATACACTACCAGTAAACAATATCAAACTGTATAACATTATAGTGTACACAACCAGTCTGTACACTACCTGTAAACAATATCAAACTGTGTAACATTATAGTGTACACAACCAGTCCGTACACTACCTGTAAACAATATCAAACTGTGTAACATTATAGTGTACACAACCATTCCATACACTACCAGTTAACAATATCAAACTGTATAACATTAATTATAGTGTACACAACCAGTCCATACACTACCTGTTAACAATATCAAACTGTATTACATTATAGTGTACACGACCAGTCCGTACACTACCTGTAAACAATATCAAACTCTGTAACATTATAGTGTACACGACCAGTCCGTACACTACCTGTAAACAATATCAAACTCTGTAACATTATAGTGTATACGACCAGTCCGTACACTACCAGTAAACAATATCAAACTCTGTAACATTATAGTGTACACGACCAGTCCGTACACTACCTGTAAACAATATCAAACTCTGTATCATTATAGTGTACACGACCAGTCCGTACACTACCTGTAAACAATATCAAACTCTGTAACATTATAGTGTACACGACCAGTCCGTACACTACCAGTAAACAATATCAAACTCTGTAACATTATAGTGTACACAACCAGTCCGTACACTACCAGTAAACAATATCAAACTCTGTAACATTATAGTGTACACGACCAGTCCATACACTACCAGTAAACAATATCAAACTCTGTAACATTATAGTGTACACGACCAGTACGAATTTTGTAATAGAATGGTGTACTGTATATTCATCAAATAAGTTACTTATATGCAGGAACTGCCTTTGACAATCAGAGTAAGCCAATAAGATGACTACAAGGTTCATATTTTGTTGACAGACCAATTAACAAAAGCACTGTCAAAGTAGCTGGAGAGTTTATATGTACATTTACAACATGAGACAAGTGTTTTGTAATGAGAAATATATCACTTGACAGAATACAAAGTTTAACCTCATGAACTTGCTAAACCTTAACCCCATAGCGGGATAAATGAGGATTTTCATTACGGTGATTTAACACAGTGCACTCTGATAAACGGTGTGAAAGTAACATCAAATTGGCTGCAACAATGTGATGTTAAAATATTTGGCAAAAATGCACATTTTATGTTGTTTTGAAATTGATTTAACTTGTACTCTGAATGATAAATGACAAGTTTCCTGTAAAAACTATTCAATGAACATTGTAATCAAGAAACTGTAGATCTATAGTTACTGTACAGCAATTAAACTTCCGTGAGAAATATAATATATCATGAGAAAATTAGTATATCGGTTGTACAATGTACATGTATTGCACTGGTATTTATAGCATCTTCATCATATTCATTAACATGTTCTCACTCCAGTGTGAAGTACATCACTATGTAAAGATTTTACTTAATTTACTTGATCAAGTGCAGGAGAAAGTGAAAATCGGAAGTCACATGGTCATGATGACCAAACTGAAGTTGAAAAAACTTGTTTTTCCATAAGTGAAGAGTAGTTTTCAGACAGCTTTTTCTTGATTTCTCAAAATATTGATTTTGTTCTTACGACTTTCTAATTCTAAGCCAGCGATATGGCCATTTATGAAGTATAACATAAGCTGTCACTTCACAGGGCACTCTATAACTGTAAATCTGATATTATTTGTGGTAGTTTATAGCAAAACTACAAAATAAAGCTCACAGGAATATGAAGTAATTTACAGTATTCAGTGATTTGTCATCAAAAAGTTTTTGTCGGTGAAAATCTGTGTTCAAAACAGGCTTTAATTAGAATTGAATAAAGACGAGAGTTACTTAACTTAGTGAACTACATCACAAAAACTTCAATTAATGCAATTGTTGTCAGTCAGATACAGCACTGACATAACTAAACTTGCATGTAAAACTTACAACAACAAAATTCTAACTTTGAAAAGGACATAATTCCAATCAGCATTGACTTATAGTGAGGAAACGTGTGGCAAGTTTCATTCAATGCAATATCCTGGATAGAAGTCCCATATAGCTTTAACCAAAAGCTATTGAACCAAAGTTTCTAATGGAAAAAATGGGCAACTTTTTTTTTATAAATTCAACCGAGAGTTGTCTAACATTATGGTAATTATATAAGTTGTGAGCAAGTTTGGTTAAAATCAAATGTTAAATGAAACCAGACAAGAAAATTGCTGAAAGCCATACTGACACACAGACGGACGGACAGATGATCCCAAGAACTTACCATAGTGAGGGTTAAGATAAGTGGTGAAAGGAAGTTGACGACAGGTACGGTGGACCCACTGAAGTGTTCGTATAAACCACATCCTATATCTAAAGCACCAAGCAATCCTATCACAAATGCCAGACCCTGAAAAAAGCATGGAAACCATAAAGTAATAATCACAAAAGAAACTGATTATCATATCTATGATAGTATCTTATTACAGATGTCAATATTCAGTAAATTAGTTAATCATTTAATCTTACGAACATATAACTGGTTAACTGAACATTGCCTATTTTGTTTAGTATATTTTTACTTTGACACTGGACTATTATTAACTTTTAATATTATTTGATCATGAATACAAACTGTATTTATTGTTATCAAATACAATTGTGCTGTTAGCCTATAAGTCTATTAGTTGATTGGCATACTGATTTGTTCACTTAGAGATACAATTGGGCCCTTCCCCAGGGGCAGAAGGCGCTGTGGTACCCCAGCACCTTAAAGCCAGAATAAGCTTTCCCCCCAGCGCCTTAAATCCTAGAAAGGTGTCTTTAAATCAGTTTACATGTAGGTTTAATATTTTGGTCTGTATTGTGTTATTTGAGTGATTATGGCTTATATTGTGTGAAAAAGTTCTTAAATTAGCCTTAAATTAAGGATGGCCTTGCAGTTATCACTTTCAGGGGTGTCAACAGAGCCAAATTAAAAATCCTGAAAATCATATGCGGCTGACCATTTTTGACAAACTAGAGGCCGTAAACCATATATAACTCAGTTTTTCAAACTTTTTATTGAATAAAATCCTTCAGAGCAGATATATTTGACCATAACTTTGCCATTTCTTGAGATATTTTCATCAAATAACTTTTATTTTAGTCAGAAAGCATAGCTGGTCAAGGATAGACAAATCCGGAATTCCGGATAAATCCGGAAAATTGACACCCCTGGACTTTAAGTTCTTTAAGTCAATCTCGTAGATCTGTGTTAGCTCAAATCCTAGCTATGCCCCAGCGCCTTAAACAAATTATGGGGAAGGGCCTGTACATGTGTATTAATTTTTCTTAAATGCAGTCAGAAGAAAGTTCCATTACTTCCTTGTATGGTGATTTTCAAAACTCAAAATTATTACTACTGTAAAATCATTTATTTTCTTGGGAATTGAATTTCGCAGATTATGGTAAATTGTAATTTCATGGTTTCTTAAATTCGAGGATTCAAAATATTGAAAAAAAATCTCTTGTTACATATTTTTGAGGTCAAGTGCTCGAGGGGATTCAATTTTGTGATTTAGTTCATCCACGAAACCGATGAAAATTAATCTATTGCGAATATTATTTCATAATTTGTAGCTTTACAGTATATTTTCTTCATCTCAACAAGGCAAAGTTCATATCTTGACATTTGAACACATTATAACCGGTAAAAACAATGGTCATCAACACTGATGACGGTGAAATCTGTGCATCGAGTAACTGTCATAAGAAAACAACAATTAAGTGACTCACATATAAAGCTAACAAATGTCAAACTGTTACTATGGAAACTACCCAATGCTAATATCATAGCAAATATGATGGATTTACGGGAATCAATAAAGAATAGAACCAATGACAGAGAGAAATCCGGGGATACCGTAACTCTCTCCAAAAATAACATCCTACAGATTGCATTATGAACTTTTTGCAAGACCAAGCACCAATCTCCCAAAGCATCTCAACTTGAGCTAAATCTCATCTCAAATATTGTCATGTGTCATAGGGATAATTTCCATGAGAGACTGGGCTCAAAATTGGCATCACAACACAGAAACATCATTTTGAGTTTATTTCAGTAAAATTTCAAGAGCTCGAAAATTTAGATTTATCTAAAATTCTGACTCTGATTTGAGCAAAATCTCAATTTGAGTTGAGATTTCTACTTGAGATGCTTCGGGAGATCGGGGCCAGATGAGTCGAAAGCAAAGGAAAACAACACTACAGTATTCAATGATAACACATCCAGGGTTTCACTGGCTTCTGAATCTGTAGGATCATTTTGTTACTTTTGACTAAATTTTACAAATTTATAGGCAAAATACCCATGATTTTAAAAGAAAATGTCCCAGGTCAAAATCTTGAGGGTCAAAATCATTTTAAATGTGGCTTTTTGAAAAGTTCAAGAGTCAAATGGAACCCCTAACACCAAAGAGGGGCACCAACAGTAAATCTATGGAGTCAGTCAATCTATGGATCTAGTCAGTAAATCGATGGACAGGACGATTTTGACATTGGTGCATTTGAACAAAATGCGACTACATCTACCGGTATTCAAACAACATTAAAACTATTTTCAATTAGCTGGCGTTAAACCCAAAACTAATAAATTAAATGTGGTTTCACAATGTATAAAATAATGGTATGGAATAATATTATCATAACTCGACAATATTGACCTATAACAAACATACTTCACTAGTTAATATTTACAGTACATTTACTACATGTATAGCATTAAGGAATGAAGTATATGCATAGTATGTACTATAATGATTACATTTACTACACTGTAGAAGTCCTGAAGCATAATAAGCACACTTTGACCTTTAAACAGATTAGTATAGCCCAGAAATTGAACCAGAATACAGCAAGATCATGTCAAGATTACTGGTAACCAACAATGAACCAACAATTATGCTGAACCACATTTTAAGTAGGTTTGATTAACCTCAAGGGCGACCGCAATGTGCCAGTTGAAGCCATACATAGATACATACATTGATAATTATGAATAAAACAATAAAAAAGATTGGATCAAGAGTTAAACCTTAGGGGTACATAAAAATCTGACAGTTTTAAATTATTAAATACAGGACAAGACATAAGTGTACTAATTTTAAGAATTTGACCACCGAGTACAGGACAACCTCTGGAGGGCAACACTCTTTGAGATCTCTAAATATTAACCATTGTGTAGAGGTGGTAGCAGTGATTTTTCTTGAACAAAATATTAAATAGCCTGTTCCTTTAAAGTTGGGAAGTTTAGCGCAATTTCGGAATTATTAAACAAGAGGGCCCAAAGGGCCCTAGGTCGCTCACCTGTTATAGCAGTACATGCAAGACCTGTGATTTGACCTAGTGACCTAGTTCTTGGCCCCATATGACGCAATATTGCACCTTACCTAGATTTTGTTGAGATGATCACTCTGACCAAGTTTCATAAGGATTAGGCTAAAATTGTGACCTTTAGTGACTATACAAGGTTTTTCTATGATTTGACCTTGTGACTTAGTTTTTGACCCCTGATGACCCAATATCGATCTTGACCTAGATTTTGTTGAGATGATCATTGTGACCAAGTTTCATAAAGATTAGGTCAAAATTGTGACCTCTAGTGACTACACAAGGTTATTCTATGATTTGACCTTGTGACCTAGTTTTTGTTGAGATGATCATTGCGACCAAGTTTCATAAAGATTAAGTCAAAATTGTGACCTCTAGTGTCTACACAAGCAAATTGTTGACGGACGGACAACGGACAAAGAGTGAGCTAAAAAGATTGTTTTGGTTAAAATTGTTCATAAATTGCTATTTTATACTGATAATACTCTAGTCTTATGTTACGACTTTTGAAAGTTTGAAAATCCATTGTTTTTACTTTAAAACAGCTATACTGTAGTTGCTTTAAAACCAGCGAGCACAAAAGCGTGAAATCATGCATACTTTTTGGAAAAAAATTAGATTTTTTGCGAAAAAAATGGAGGTTATTTTGCTAGGGGAAGGGGCCTGTATTCGGCCCCAAATATAGCCCAAAAAATCACTGGGTAGCTATACAGAGGTTAAACTTAAAGTACATGTTAATATCACCTAAGGGACACTTTGAATGTATTGTTGTAGATGGGATGTTGCTCTACAGAGGGCCACTCTGGAAATGTTGTACTGTACATACAAAATACTTATATTAAAAAGATATATTATTATTGTAAGTATAAAGAAGTTTTATCAAGATTGTCTTCATGGAGCATGCACAATAAAGTGAAGCCTTTATTTCCTAAATCACTATGCACTGATAATTACATACAACTTAACCTAATTCAATTCAATAGATAACACAATAAATATGCATAAAACACAATCTATTATGAGACAACCACAAAAACCAAACAAGAGGGCCATGTTGGCCCTATATCGCTCACCTGAGAGACATAGCTTTTGCTTACATACCAAATGCAGCTAATGGGCCATAACTGTTCCACATCGCTTAAATAAATTCATCTGATAGATACTAGAAACACTGTTTGATGAGAACAGATGTTCACACTCATTTTGCAAGCCTTTTATGATGATTTGCAACAAAAATTGTTTTCTTGACCATGAAAACTTTTCAATCCATGACGGTGGTTTGAAGTATTTTTGTTTGACCCAGTGACCTACTTTTTTGCCAACATTCTCTTATGCTCTCAAAATCTTTTTCTAAGATTTTACCTAGTGACCTAGTTTTTAAACCATATGACCCAGTTTCGAAGTTGGCCTAGATTTCACTAACGGACGAACTATTTGACCATGTTTCATGAAGATTGTGTCATCAGTGTGTTAACAAGAAATTGTGAACGGACGGACGACGGATGCAGAGCGATCACAAAGGCACACCTTGTCAGGTGAGCTAATTACAGGTTAAGAAAATCAGCCATATTTATTATCATCGTTAATTTTACAGTTAACTGCTTCAGTGATTGCATGATAATAATTGTTTACCTATTTCACTCATGTAGAGGAATTCAGTATGACTCATGGGCCAGAATTTATAATTAATAAATATTTAAGTAAAACAAACAGACACATCAAATTGTTTATGAGTAGTCTATTTAGGTAAATGTGACAAATTAATGATAACAAACTCATAATGAATTAGAAGCAACAAGGTACAACAAGGTATGACCGGTGAGCCTCTTTCAAATATTTATACATTGTTACAAATAATACTGATACAAATATTTCATTTAATCTTGACGTTTACGGTGCCTGATATTGGTGGTGGATATTGGATAGTTATCATGGGTAGGACAGGAAATGAGAGTGTCAGGTTAACCAGTACTACAAGGCTCTTCATCATTGATAACATAAACACAAAACAAACAATTTGATAACAGACAAACTCTAGTGCGCCCAGGAGAATGTGACATTTACAAACATTAATCGGTTTGGTCAACTGTTGCAAAATTGGTTTTACAAATCACTAAAACAAACAGATAAGGTCAGTATCAAACTCAAGACATCACGGATAAATCATGCACATAGGATTGATTGACCTTTGTGGAATATACCAAATTTTCCTGCCTTTCATATTATCCTGGGTACACTATATAACCTCTCAGGAATTTTGAGATCAAGTTATAAATAATGTAAAGAGTGTTGAGAGACTGCTGAGAGATCCAACCATCTTAACATTCATGTTTGTCACATTTGCTTTCAATAAATCAGGCTCTTCCAGAGGGGTAGAAAGCATTGGGGTGCCACAGTGCCAGAAAGCAAGAATCAGCTTTCCCCCAGCGCCTTAAATCCTAGCATGGTGTGTTTAAATCAGTAGGGGTATTTATATTTTAAATTTGGTTTGTATTGTGTAATTTGAGTGATAATGGCTTTATAATCGTATGAAAAGGTGCTAAATTCTAGGGAAGGGCCAGTACATGATGACGGAATTTTTTTATCATCAACCTAAGGTATAGCTTGTAACATTTTACATGGCACACATGAATATTCATGCTCATCCATCGTCCAATCAGATTTCATCCATCGTCCAATCAGATTTGTTATTTTACCAAGTCATAACCTTCTTACAGTACATTAATGAAAACACTCAAAGAATAATTAGCGCAATCTGACCTCTGAGCCCTACCTTTGCGTATACATGTACAATATATCAAGTCTATAGCTTAAAGTGCAATCACAGCTCAATGCTCGTTTTTGGTCTATATAGTATACAGAGAAATTGTGAATACTGTGTAAATACAAACAAACAGTATATGTATACTTGCCAATTTTAAACGACTTTTCCATGACCATGGGATGATAAACTTCTGTTCACTTCGGTGCAGTATAAGCATACGTGCTGGTGCAAGTAGTAGGAGGAACCCACAAGGTATCCATAGTAACACGGTCTTATGGAAACATTCTGAGAAATCAGGGTCAGTGGTATTCCAATACTGATTCACATTCTGAAAGCATATTTTTGATCAAATATAAATGTACATTGTAAATCACAAGGGTGTGTTTGTAACATTGTTCTGCACATTCCGGATAATGGAACACACTTACGAACAAACCGGAACACTGTTCGGAACATGTTCTCCATGTGCCCACCAAAGAGATGGTGCAACCAGAACAGTCACATGATTACAACAACAACAACAATGGACACTGGAAACTTCACGAAATGTGTCAATCTGACCACCTAGGCCTTTATGCATTGCAATTGTATTCACCAGAGAAAAACGAAAATGGCCGAGCTTTTACAATTGGAAATGTGCTTGCGACAAATTGTTACCTCCAATACTACGGTTACAACTACAATGTACAATATCGGCCATCTTTGAAGTTTTACTTCTTTTTATAATTATTATAATAATTATTACTTCCTGTTCTCTTCCTGCTCTGTTTTGTTCCTAAGTAAATGTTTGGAGTGGAACATTAGGAAAACTGTCCAGGACAGCCATTACGAACATACCCCAAGTGTAACGTGTAAACCAGGAAGTTTTGTAATTCAATTATGGAAAAATAACAAGTAAACCACACTGAAAGTCCATTGTATAGCCATAATGTCACTTTGGAGATAAATAATCAATGCAAGGTAAAGTTACATTAACAAAATATCGATTTTCACAAATATAAAACAAGAGTGTTTGCCGACATATGTCATAGTTTTTACTAGTTATTGTAAATAATTTCGAATAACGAAGTAGATCTATATCAGGTCACAAACCACTAAATAAAATTGTTCTTTAGCTCAATGTAAAGTGACAATTGTCAGCCCCAGATTATATCATGTTAAAGTCTATGGCCAGTTGACAGACCTATATCATTGAAAAGCAGTATGTTTCAGCTACAAAATAAGACCAAAAAACAGGGGGTCATGTTTAATATAAGAAAGATTTTGTTCGTCAAAGGCGGTCGACAAATTTTTACTGACGCGCGGACTGATCCAATGTGGGTTTTACCCAAGTCTACTTTCGTTTGTCAAATATGCCTAAATCTCAAAATATTCAAGATGAAACACATTCACTCATTCAACTACATGTTTACAATACCTTTAAACTCAATAAGATGAGTCTAGTTCCATTTTGTCAAGGCATATCACCATTTCCAGGCAAACAGAAGTTTCTGTAAGGACTATTTGAGTGTATCCGATTTTGGTCCGCGTATGCATTTAGTGGTTTGTGACCATCAGGAGAAAATACTATGAGATAATTCAAAATTATTCATTGTTCAAAATTCCTTTAAAAACATGTGGTTTACAAAAATGTAACATGAAAATATTGACATGTTGGATACCATGAAATCGTCTACAAACCCAAATTCTCATTTTGTTACAAAGTTGTATACTAGGGTTTCATATTTTTTATCCTTGAAAAACTCCCAATATTAAGCCACAGAGTGACTCTCAAGATTCTGAAGGATTAGTCAAATATTCTAAGAATTACATTATACATTGTAACATGTATATCTCGGCTATAATAAAAGACTTGTATACATGTATATATTATATACTACTAAGTATAAGTCGATTTTCAACCTGTTGTTGGTATTTTGATATTGAATATTCATTGGATGGGTCAATGAGATAAAATAGTTATCACAGTCATTAAATTTATTAACAGTAAATTTCATACAAACCATGTTTTGTACAATACAATTTAATGGTTTGTGTGCGGACACAAAATGTAACCTGTATTTTGAAAAGGCGGGTCTCAGTACTAATGATCATCCAAGCAAATGACCTATGGCAGGTCAGAAAAATTTGACTATACATGTAAAATCAAAAAAAAAAATTCATAAATGACTAAAATAGAGCATGTTAGTGGGTGCTGATGTAAAGAAATGAATGTGATTAACGAAATAAATAATACAACTTACTAAACAATATTGATCAGTGTTGTTGATAAACATATTCTCCTGAGAAAATAATAGTCACACAAATAACATAATTCTACTTTCTAGTAATATCCATTACAATTAAACCTAAGTTATGAGTAGCTTTTAATTAATACAACAGTCAAGTTTGTACACAAACAATCAAGGAAAGAATTTGACAGCTTGGAAAGGCCTCAAACATCCACATGACATTTATAGTGATTTTAATTTTTGCATAATAAGTTGTACCTTTAACAAAACCTCATGATATAATAATGAAAACGGACAAATGACAAGAAAGGAAAAAGTAGAAATCTTCATTGTAGTTTATTTTCACTCAAGTATTACCGTAACAATGTATATTTTGGACAGATTATTAATGCAAACATGCAGGACAAACAAATGTAAAACTCAACGCTGGTGAGTAAAATGCAAACATCAATTAGCTTGATTTAATTAAGCTAAATAAGCCTGAAGTCATCAACTGTTTCTAAACTCTTAAAGAGAGAAGTTTTGGAGTTTAAATTGTGTGCATTGTTGAACAATCAAGCACTAATTGTACTGGTTGTATTATAAAATTCTTAGTAGTTTTTTACATTTTATGATAATCTGTATGAATGTACACTGTTACAGTCACTCACCGTGAGTGTTCTGTATTTATATGTATCAGGTTTACCTCATATAAATAAATAAATATACTAGATTTATATAGCGCCTTTTTCATGCGAACACACGTTCAAAGGCACTTTACATTACAGTGTTGCAGCTACAAAGGCGCAGGTGCATCCTCTACCAGTGCAGATACAGCATGATCTGACCAGAGGGACAGAATGAGAAAGAGCCACTGAAGGGAGAGAGAGTGACGTTAGATACAGACATGTCTGTTCTGCAGAAGTGCGCCTAGCTCTTATTTCGAATAGACAGCCTGGTTCTTTAATGTGCCTGGTGTATAGCACCGATACACAGCTTCCTGGCAACATTACCCAGATACTTTGCACTACACTTGGTCAGATATCACATTGTACTGGTGTTGTGTTATTACATAAACTTGTTAACTAGTATTGAACATTTTTTCATAATTTGTAAGTGATCTGTAACACAAATTTCAGTCAGATCATGTATTATGTTTTAGCCAAAATTTTAATTATTTACACAAAGCACAAGTTTATGAACACTTATTAGTTATTTTTAACTTTTTAAAATCATGTTATTTCTACTCTATTGTCTACTCTTAAAGTTATTAAACATTATATAATATGCCATTGGTTTAAAAGCCAATCAATTTACTTTTACACTTATCCATGTTAAATATGATTGGTCTAAGTGATCTGTTACTAAGCCAATCAATGGTGAAAGCCATAGGCTTCAGTTGTCAGGTTTAATCTTTAAATTGAGAAAACAGCTTTGACATCTGTCAATCATGTCAATTTGACAGCTTCTATCAACACAATACAGTTTAATCAAGTTTAACAATTATAGAAAAGATTTTGTGACAGACTGTCTCAACTATTATAGCCTATATATTTTATTGGGAAATGCTCCCACCAGATTTGTTTTTAATTACACGCAGTTCACATAACAGGTTAAACAAATCTTCTCTCAAAATTGATTCAATGTCATTCAAATGAAACAAGTACTGTCTACACACAAGTATGCACCGTTATTCTGGAGGTGGGGGTCTAGGGGAATGCTCCCCTGAAAAAGGCATCATGAATAGAGTAGTTTGTATGAAAAAGGGTTCATTTTAGTGTCATGCATATTACTTAAACACTTGTCAGAGTTAATACCATCTGCCAGTCTAGTTTCCATTCATGTAGACATTCAAGGCCCTATTGTAGGTTTTCAAAGTCTACTTTAATCCATACAATCCTGTATTGTAGGCTATCATCAACAAAAAATCTTGCCATCAAGCTGACCTTGCCTGTTAGTTGACAAACGGCTCTTAAAATATGATCAACACACTTTAGGGTATGACCGTATGGGCGTATCCCTTGTCTACTTCTACAAGTATGTTGTTTAGATAGTCGCTGTGGACAGATCTCCTCCTTGGCCCAGTCCAAGTACATTTTTTTTTGTACTTCAATGGCCTGTCTGTACCTTTTCTTCTTCACCCTAGGCTTCAGTCTGGGTGTGTCCTTAGAAATCCATGGCTGTATGAGTCTCATTGATTTTCAGCGGGAATGGACTTCACCTTTGTTATAATTATAATGATAATGTGTTGACAGCCCATTACCGGTACTTTTCAAACTTTTGATGGAGTTGGTCGATTCAAAGACCCGTGTTTTCGGCCAGACTCAATGTTTGTGTCTGTCAGCAACTTGCAAATTTTTATCTATTTGATGCTGTCATTGAAGGCTTCATTCCACATGTGTAAAGTTCTGTTTGGTTGTTAGCATCTGGTGGCGCAGGATTGTGTCAACCAAGAGAGCATAAATGTCAACTTATTGCTAGGATAGCAAGGTATAGACATAGATCTGTTCAAAAAGTTGTGTTAGTGTTAAACCCAGTACGCACAATGAATAAGAATTTAAATCAGTAGTCTACCCAGACAATATGAGTGTCACGGTTTTTCCAAGGAGGTAAGCGAAGGGTCCTGTTTTTTTCCAAGGAGGTTATTATATTTCCAAGAGTTCAAGGATGTACTCTTTGAAAGATGGAGTGTATGAAGTTGTGCGTATATGATTTATAACAAGGGAGAAACTGGTGTAGGTGGCTGGCTAACTCAGTTTGTAGAGCAATCGCCCAGTAAGGAAAGGGTCCTCTGGATCTGGATCTGGATAAATACATTGTAGGGCCTTTCGGCATATACACAACGGCGGAGTGTGGGAGACGTTTAGTCCCACTTGAGAACAGCTGTTTTGAAGCTGTCAACTTTGTTCATGCAGGCGACACTGTCCTCTAGCTTATTCCAGTCTAGGATAGTCTTTGGAAAGAAAGAGTTCTTATATTGCACTGATTTGCACTGCACTGGTGTGAAACACCTTGAATTGTTTATTGTTTGATTTTCAATAATGTTCGAAGTAGTATGGTCAGAAAATGTTTTTGGTTTGATTTTACGTTTATGGGTGCGGACAGGAGTCAAATAGTCTTTACACGGCAGGGCTGGCACCAGCCCCTCGACCACCTTGAAGAAGAACACCAGTCAGTTCGCTTTCCTTCGGTCCTCGAGCGGCGGTAGTTTCTGGTCACGTAGCATCCGGGTGACACATCCAGCTGATCGGGTGGTATAATCCCCAGTAATGAATCTGGCTGCCTGTTTCTGTACCTTCTCTAGCTTGTCTATATCCTTCTGGAAGTAAGGATCCCATATGATGCTGCTGTACTCCAGAGTTGTTCTGACTAGGGATAGGAAAGCAGTTTTTCGGCATGATTCAGGGCAGTGTTTGAGATTTCTTCGTAAGAAGCCAAGGGTGGAATTTGCCATTTTGGTGATTTTCGAGATGTGAGAGCTCCACTTCAAGTCTTCTGATATGGTGACTCCTAGGTATGGATTCTCTGGAACTTGTTTTAGTATGTGGTTGTCCAGCTGATAGAACTTGTTGGATTTCTGGTTGATGCTCATGATGTAGCATTTCTTAGCGTTGAATCTCATACCCCATGTTTCAGCCCATTCTTCTAGTTGCATGAGATCATTTTGCAGGATCTCGTGGTCTGTGGCACTCCGGATGGTACGATATAGAAGACAGTCATCCGCAAAGAGGCGCACAGATGATTTGACAGATTCTGGAAGATCACTGATGTGGCAGAGGAAGAGAAGAGGTCCGAGCACTGTGCCCTGGGGTACGCCGGAGTCGACGGTGGCTGCTTCTGATTCCTCTCCCTCAACTATGACCTTCATGCTCCTGTTGGTGAGAAAGTCCTTCAGCCAGTGGTTTATGTTGCCTGTGATGCCGTACTGTTCTAGCTTGTGAAGTAGCTTCCGGTGGGGGACAGTATCGAACGCCTTACTGAAGTCAAGTATGGCCATGTCGATCTGGGAGCCCTTGTCTGTTTTGGTGAGTAGATCGTGGACGGTTGTAACTAGTTGTGTCTCGCAGGAGTAGCCCGATCGGAATCCATGGTTAAGTGATGTAAGGATGTCGTTGTTTTCTAGGTGTGTCATAATATGTTTGCAGATGATGTGCTCTAGTAGTTTACAGGTTACGCAGGTAAGTGAAACAGGTCTGTAGTTTTCGGCTAGGTGGACATCACCTTTCTTGAAGACAGGCGCTACATTGGCAGGGCTCGCGCTGTCGCGGGCCAATCGGGCCAATGGCCCGAAGAAATCAAAATTGGCCCGAAAAAAAATCAAATTGGCCCGAACCATCGAAAAGTATGACTTTTACAAATATTGGAAAATCCAGTTACTAAAAATAGCACGCTCGAGATTTTTTCTAGACTGGTTTTACAATCAACTGTTACGGGCGACGCTAAATGAACGAAAACTGGTAGACACAGTCCACGTGTCATAAAATTAGGTCAATAAACATATAAACAATAAACAACAACAACAATAAACAGCTTGTTAAACAAACAAACTATACCATGACTGTGTTTATGACAGTTTGTGAGATAATTAGCGGATGATTGTCTAATCAAAGGCGGCCTGATTGACTGATGAAAGAAATTGTCGATTGACCGTCACGGGTCACGAATATGAAATGCGATAAACGCATGATCCTAGCCATAAATCAGGTAATTATTGATCGTATTTTTCAACATTGAATTATTCAGTCTTAATCATTATATTACCATTGAAAAAGTTTTTTTACGCCAGTTTATCCAGGGAATCGTATTTATTTGTGAAGAAATTTACGTGAAAAAAACAGCGGATCACGTGACTTCATTTTCGTGCATTTTCTAAGCTAAAATAACGTTAGTTTTGGTGTTTTTCCCGATAAATTAACCCATAAACATTGTGTGTGGATAGCCTTTGACGTTTTAAAACATAATTTGACTTATATTCCTCGAAAATCTCGACGGTCAACTTTTTAAGAAAATTTGTAAATTCTGAAGTGACCGCATTTTCGGATATTCGTATTTTCGGACAATGCAGTTTTTAAGTAGGGTTGTATAGCTCACACACACTTACATCTTTATATTTTCTGTTAAATTTTGTATTGGTCTTATTTTTTTCAGATTCAACAGTGTATTGTGATAAATGGTGGATCAGCTGTGATGTCAAGTCTTCTAGATGTCAGGATGCCAACAAAATCTGTCACAGGCTTCTAAACAAGTTTCCCACTTAAACCTACCAATTTGCAATTGTTCATGATCACACTTTATGTGGACTTGTGTTGGAACTTAGCAAGTTTGTTGGTCAGCAGCAGAAGCTGCTTCAAAGACAGAACTTTGCTGACTGGCTACAGCATATCGCACAAGGGATGTAGACTTTAGTCTCAAGTTAAAAAATATCTTCACAAAATTTATATAACTTGTGTGTCAAGTCCCCTCGCAAAAACAATGTGTCATCATCAAGATAGAACTTGTACCCATATAGTTTATACTAATTTAATTATTGTTGGTATCATTTTGAATCATTTAGGATGCATGTTTTAATGCCACTTTTGAAATGTCACTTTGTGTTGTGCTATAGAGAATAAACGTGAAAAAGTTCTAAAATGCTATTTTGTTTCTGTCATTCATTATACATATAACTTTTAAAAGTTTCTTAGACATGGAGATACAGGAAAAAATAATAACTTAAACAGAAGTCTACATTCATTGAATCATTCAAATGAACAACAACAAAATTTCACATAGAAAACAAACATACATGACTATACATCTTTGTCAAATAGATAAAGTTTTATACTATTAAAATAGTTACAATTCAGGGTTTCTCAAGACTGAATATAAGGTGAAATGATATATCTCATAGTGGATTTTACTGTTCTCAAACAGCAAAATAGCAGGAGCTTCCGGGGGCCTCTGGCCCCCTGGCCCCCAGCCGCTATTACAGTTAAAAAATTGGCCCAACAGAATTTTGAGCCAGAGCTAGCCCTGATTGGCATTCCTCCAGTCAGTAGGGAGGGCTCCAGAATCTACGGAGGTCTGAGTTCAAGACCCTTCACACTGCACATTTTTCACACCGGTTATACGAGAAACGATTCTCAAGTAGTCACACTAAAGTGGATTATAACTCACGGATCAACTCTGGATACCTAAATACCTGGATCTTCGAGCCGTCTTCTTAGCCAATATATATTGGCTCAGCCAATATATATTGGCTCCCTGATTAGCATAAAAATTTTCAATAAAAATTCTCTGAATGAAAACACAAAATAACTTAATAAGCGTTCCCCAAAATGAGGCCAAAAAAAAAATTGTGTGTTTAGGGTAACGGTCTGAAAAAAGTTAGGTAGGGTAGGCTTTGGGGGGTTTTTTTTGTTGTTTTTTTTTTGCCTGCCGGGAAACCAGTCATGAATTTGTGGTGGCTTAAGATGATATATCTGTGTAAATTATATGTATATCTAGCTTCATATTTGATTTCAGATCATTCTAGATGACTGTTATTCTGACTGAAAGCACATTTGATATTTTGACTTACAAATACATTCAACTGTACAAGGGTTTTGTTCGAATTTGTTCTGGAAATTTAGTACTGCAGGTCTGTTTAGTTGACATAATATTGACAGACAGGATGCTGTCAAAAAACGCAACAGCACACTGTGCTCAGATTAGAGCGTATTAAAGAAACACAAACATGAATATACTAAATATGTTCAGTATTTAATGCTGGTTTTGCATTTTATAATAGTAATGTCAGACTTATACAGGCTTTCTGTCTTTTACAAAGTATTTTTATCACTGTTGTTATGCCCCAAAATTCACTGAAAATTGTGTTAGAATTGTGTTTCCATTTTTGATTATTTTAGGATGATTTTACCTTAGTTGAAAAACATTGTTTACTATTGGTATAATATTTTGGACATGCAAATGACATATTTTTCATATAATTGCTTTCTTTGTAATCATTGCGTTGCTTAAAGCAAGTGTTACATAAAACATTTTTTCCAAACTTTGATTATTGAAATAACATACTTAAGATCTATACTTGAGACAGCTTGACAGTAAATACTATTTCACACCCATTTGTCTCAGAGTTTAAGTTTTGGCTTGGTTGGTCATTCTTTAGTTATCAACTATTATAGTCAGTAAGTATTTTCTTGCACCTATTTGTCTAAGAAGTAAATGTTGGCTTCCTGGCCCATTGTTAAGCAATCAATTAGTTACAACAAACCCAAGCCAAAATGCCTTTTATGTGTGATATGAAATTAAATATTAATTATCATCAAAGCAAAATATTTCAGGCATTATGTCTTATTGTTCACTCAATTATGTCTCACTATGCGCTCAATTTGTCACCTGGAACTTATCGTGGTTTTTAAATATCCAAGGACTTGCTGTCAAAATCATATGAACTTTGACAAGCAATAAAGTAACATCAAACTTATTCAAGTGTTCTTGGATATTTCCAGGTATGATTATTTTCACTATATTTCTTATTATTGTATAAATTTATGGACTTTGATTTGCTATATTTTGACTTGTGTTAAATTGTTTAATTTCTCAAGATCTGGGTAGAAATGTATATTTCTGTAAAATAAATAATACATCATATTTTTGGAAAGTTAACAGACATTATTTATTAGCAAACTTTGAATTTAATTCTTATTTGGAAATTTAAATGATTATTTGGATTTTAGATATAAATACATTAACTTATCATTTTTGTACAATTTCACATATTGGCAAAGTTTTATAAATGTCTGTTGAATTTAACTGTGTTTAGGTTTTAGAAAGTAAATTAATTAATTATCTTTTTGTTTTAAATTTTTGTATTCTATTATATAAGGCGTAGCACCTCTCACTAAAGCGAGTTACGCAGACTCTACCACTTTAAAATTATTATATTAGATTAATGCTAATTCCCCAAATTAGTATTATTTTGTACTTTGCTAATTCCTCAAATTAGTATTATTTGCTATTGTTAATTCCCCATGGTTTATATATCTAAAGATATTATATTTGTAATTGTAATTGCTAATTCCCCATATTTGAAAAGTAGTTAATATTTGTAATTGATAATTTAGTCATTTACTTACATTTTGTACTTCAAATATTGTTTAACATAATATATGCATATTATATTAATATTTGAATTATATAAAATGATATATGAACTTTGACAAGCAATAAAGTAACATCAAACTTATTCAAGTGTTCTTGGATATTTCCAGGTCATAGAACATCATCGTACCTCTCCTCAGACAGAGGTCTCCACTCAACCCACAATTACTATATCTATATCGACCAACGAGTCGACACGACAACACAAACGACGCGCCCCAATCCTGCGCATATCACTACTATAAGTCTAGTTTATATCAACAAATGAAAATATATATGAGCTATGTCATGTCAGAAGAAAATATGCCTTTATGACATCTTCAGTATTATGCAACCAGTATGGGTCCAGTCGACCAAAATGAGTTTCACATAGCCAGACCAGGGTCCAAACTATTTACTTCATAGCAACGAAAGAGCTATTTCATTTCAGTATTATAGCTATGTCTTAATTTTACTGTTAGGCCTTCATTGGCACGGAAAGGGGAGGTTAGAATACACTTTCTTGTGACCAGGCTCATATGTACTTTCTCATCTACAAATCATTTTCAGTACTGAAGAGTTTGAACAAATGAGGTTCTACTGTAAATATGATGCAAATAATCTAAAAGTATCTATAAAAATGGTTACATGCTACTCTCATGATTTTGCTCCAACAAGACAAGAAAGCATAAGGGTTGACAAACCAACATATACATGTATGATCCTAAAGCAAGTTGACACAAATTGCAGATGACAAAAGTAATGTACTTTATAGTATTAGAAACATCTGAAAACATTTTTTGACACAAACATTTATGTTGGATAGAGTTTATGAATGAAAATCTTCAGAATGAAGAAACTTAAAGCAACTTTAGAAAAAGTGACTTCATCCGAAAGAACGCGGAAGGTTCATAATGCGGCCGCATGTTGGCACGAATTAACTGCACAATAGACGCGATGTTCCATACGAAGCCTACCCGATTTTCAATGCGGTATCCTTATTGGACCATATCAGGCTTCGCGAAAACTTTAAAAACCTGTCAGTCATTCGGACTGACAGAAACAAAAAAATTGTAAGTCCGAACGAACATTTGTCAGTCCGAAAAAATGAAGAGAGATGTATAGATAATGCATGTTCTTCTTAAATTATTCAGTGGTAAATTATTTAGAAATGCATTGTTAGCTTTAATACACAGTTAACAAGTGTTTTCAAACAGGCCTAATTAGATAATTTGCCTTTTCACAATGGGCTCATTCAGCCCATTCAATGAGCATATATCAGACAGGACTTTATGTCAAGAGAAATGTTATTTTCATTTTACCATTTAATATCAAACATCTTTAAACTAAATCACGTTTTTTATCGTGTTAAAAAGCCCCCTCGGAAATCGTCAAAATAAAAATATATTCAGAAAAAAAATCGCGAACATTCCGGAATCCGTACGGTGTACTACGGGTTTTATCCGCATCCAAAAAATAATCAGTTTTCGCGACCTTCATTTCGCTGAATTATTTTACATAATTGACGATTTCGGAGGGATATCTTATTGAATCTCGACGAGGATTTACGAAAATACATTCGTGTTTCATTCTTTACAATAATCTTCAACTACGATGTGGGAATATCGCCGTCCAGACTTAAAATCTCCGTCGGACCAACGGTCCGACATTCAGTCAAATTTTGCCGGACCAAAGCATAAAATTATCGTTGTGGGAACGTTAGGGTCGGCGCCTTTCGGCTAGGTAGGGTCGGGTTACCCGAAACACACAATTTTTTTTTTTGGCCTGACCCATTTAATGAGTGCATCATCAACACACTGTTTAAACTTCCTCAGGCTCCAGTTTTCAATGTTGAGTACTGTTTTGAACTGGTTTATAGACGTTGTAGACACATTTTTGTAAATTCCAATATTAATCTCTGATTCTCTGACTAGATAAGTTCTGATTTATCATTGGTTGATCAAGGTTTCTTGTCAGATTCTCAGAACTTTGTCAGAGACAGACTGACACTGTCCTAATTTTTCATACTTCTAGAATAATCTATGGGTTCCGTTGGAACTAGACAGATAAGCTGTCTGCAAGTGGCTGCATTTAAATTCTGACGGTCCAGCCACTACATCCCTGTATAGTTTGCGTCGAAATGGTTTGAACAAATCATGACATTAGGAATAACATAATAAATGCCACTACATATTTCCATTCAGAAATAATGTAGACTAAGATGTTTTGATTTGATCTGATGCCGAAAATCGAAATCTTGACAACTCAACAAAATTGATTGGACAAAGCATTTTTTAGCACATTAAAATTGAAATATTACCAAAAAATCTTCGTCCGGATGACAAAACATTTTGCTTCATTCAATCTGCTCACTGTGTTTACATGTGTAGCTCAACGTATCTCCCGCAAAATGACAAATATAGAACGCGTTTTCCTTTATCGTTATTCAGCCATGTTCTGTATTTCAACCTCGATTACTCCCCCTTGGTAAGAAAATTTTGGTTTTATGTAAAACCCGAACACACTCGTATGTTCCGTATTCCTCGTCTTCCTATATCCTCTTTTCCTATGGTTTCAGCCATTTAAGAATCAACATCCTATGTTTGCCAAAATATGTTTTTGCAAGCTTGAAAAATGTTTAAAGTGTAATAGTTAGTCTTTTATCTTAACAAATTGACCAAATTATTTGGTCTGGGTAGTCTATTTGTAAAAATATAGCTATTTAACTGACCAGGGGTAGGTTTGTCTTAATTTTATAGTGTTTCCTATGGTTTCGGCCACTCTAGTTGAACGTCCAAGAAATTGTATTTTTTGAAGGATTCAAAGTGAAATATTTTTAGGTAATGTACATCAACATGTCAACTAATGTTTTACATAAATTTATTTACACCCAATGCCTGCAGAGAGTGAAACACCCTGTTTTTTCAAGAGGCCCATAAAAAAGTCACATTTTTTCTACTTTTTGTTACAAAATCACTTAAAACGGCTTAATTTCATAAAAATTGATTCATGAACAATATTGGGAAGTGTATCCTAGTTTTTTCATGCAATCCACATACTGGAGTAAAAATTTCCACTCTTTGGGCTATATTTTTCAAAATAAGGGGGTGGCTGAAACCATAGGTAAGGATGAAACCATAGGAAAGAAGGATAATAGCACGGAGAATTTGACGTGATATCTTGACCTTTATGCATGATTATATTAAAGGTTCTTGCGTTATTATAAGTTTAATATATCCTTTTTTCCTATGGTTTCATCCTTTCCTATTGTTTCAGCCACCCCCTTATTTTGAAAAATATAGCCCAAAGAGTAGAAATTTTTACTCCAGTATGTGGATTGCATGCAAAAACTAGGATACACTTCCCAATATTGTTCATGAATCAATGTTTATGAAATTAAGCCGTTTTAAGTGATTTTGTAACAAAAAGTAGAAAAAATGTGACTTTTTTGTGGGCCTCTTGAAAAAACAGGGTGATTCACTCTCTGCAGGCATTGGGTGTAAATAAATTTATGTAAAACATTAGTTGACATGTTGATGTACATTACCTAAAAATATTTCACTTTGAATCCTTCAAAAATACAATTTCTTGGACGTTCAACTAGAGTGGCCGAAACCATAGGAAACACTATAAAATTAAGACAAACCTACCCCTGGTCAGTTAAATGGCTATATTTTTACAAATAGACTACCCAGACCAAATAATTTGGTCAATTTGTTAAGATAAAAGACTAACTATAACACTCTAAACATTTTTCAAGCTTGCAAAAACATATTTTGGCAAACATAGGATGTTGATTCTTAAGTGGCTGAAACCATAGGAAAAGAGGATAGGTTCTTTAGATTTGTAATGGTATTACATGTACACAACGAGAACGTGTCTTCGTGATACTTCCCGTTAATAAAACATACAACCGGGATTACAAAAATAGACATATCACGAAGTTTAATTAATTAACGTGTGTGACATATATATGATCATATATCAGCTGTTATATTATGAAGGTCGAGAAGTGAATCAAATTCTCTTTACTATACCACAGGCACACGGTGTCATCGATTTTTATATAGACGTTACCTAGATTAGTGATTTTAACAACTTAATTATAGGGCCTACATGTATATAAAAAAAGTTGCGATGAGTAGGCTACCTTCTCATAATCAGCCATGAAACCGTGTGTCTGTGAAAAATGATCAAGAATGTCTATTAAAACTATGCTCTTAGTGTCATGACTAGTGATAAAGTGTGGATGCCTGTAGGAGTGACCAACTTATTATCAGTTTACAGTTTACAGTTTAATTGGTATAATCGGCATTTGAAATGCCTTTGACCATTTACATAATAAAAAAAAGATGGTCAAGACAAAATATATACATACATTTACATTACATACAGTGTAAGCATACACAGCATGTCAAAAAAGCAGCTACATGTATATATGTGCATATATCGATGTTCTAGTCCGTTTATTTGTGCTGACGTGAGGAACTAATCTGCATACAAGTAAATATATAATTAAAAGGTATGTTGGTACCTCAAATTGGAAGTTATGTGTACAACAAATTTAGATTCAAGAATATATTTTAAAATGGATGGCATGTAGATACATATACAACAAATTTTGAATCAAGAATATATATTAAAATGGATGGCATGTAGATATATATACAACAAATTTAGAACCAAGAACATATATTAAATTGGATGGCATGTAGATACATATACAATGGGACAAAAATTCGAGGCACACTATATAAGACAATACGTATATATACAGATGCTGGTAGACAGTCCAACAGGAAGATATATTTTCATCAAAAAACATGTAGATACACTAAAGAAAAAACACTTGTATATATACACCATAACTTACATAAGGCAGTCGGCAAGTTATTATTTACAATAGGGCGAGTCTATTTTCTCTTAACTTCGAGGCATAATACACTAATTTTTTATTATCTATAGTCTCTTGAGTGACCTTTCATTCCAATATTAAAATAACATTATTTTAAGGTCTTTGCATTAAGTAGAATAATCAATTTCCTAGAACAATTTAAAGCACATTATCTATTTACATTGCACATTTGTGATTGTTAAGCACTTAGGACTAGAACATCACTTAAAATCGAGGGATATCATAGTTCACTTTAAGGTGTTGCCATGGTAACACAAAACGATTAAACATTTAGTAATTAAGGTTGACTAGAACATCACTTAATATCGAGGGATATCATAGTTCACTTTAAGGTGTTGCCATGGTAACACAAAACGATTAAACATTTAATAATTAAGGTTGACCTAAACACAGTACATTTTGAATAAAGTTTATTTAAAGAAAATCTTATTTCTTAGAGTAATACCAAACCATGTAGTGTTTATTCGTATAAGTAATCGTTTGTCCTTTGTATGTTTCAGGCTGCGTTCATTGGTAATAAACAATAAACAGCCAAATAGAACAAGATCTTATTTATGAACGCAGTCTGAAATCATATGATTCTGAATGTAAACAATCATCAGTCAGAGTCATTATTTATTTCTAATGTGGAAATAGCAACCATTTGAAACAAGCTTCTTAATTATATTGTTTTAACATCAAAACAAAGATCATTTAGAGCTTTATCAAAATCACAAAAGTTAAATGGAAGTCAATGTGAGTTTGCCATTTGAAAATATGACATCTAAATAACACATGAGTCAACTGAAATGAATGACCATCATTAATTCCTTTAGTTTTTTGTATACATTGTACAAGAAAACACTTTATTCTGTCCAATTTTATGTCGATAACATTGGATTGGTGTGTTGTGTGATATATATCACAAGGATAGTGAAATGCGTCTAGTGTGGTTGACAATCAAGTCTTCTGCCACTGACTAGCATCTAGCGAAAAGAAAGCCGATTGCGTAAGTCTCTCCTGTCAGTACATAGCCTCTACACTACAAAGACTCATACAGTGCCTCCCAGTGACAATGCACGGATACTGGTTACACTCGTTACCAGGCTAAACTGTGTGGGATCTCGGAGCAGCAAGGGCCCTAGAGGTGCAGTGTGTAGGCCCACCGGCGTGTCGACATGCCCTAATTAACACTCACCAACCTTGCCCCAGCAATGGGAAAATAGCCGGCTAAGATGAGAGTCGTTAGCCC
This sequence comes from Spisula solida, assembly GCA_947247005.1. Taxonomy (NCBI): domain Eukaryota; kingdom Metazoa; phylum Mollusca; class Bivalvia; order Venerida; family Mactridae; genus Spisula; species Spisula solida. Next base: position 34,134,220 of record OX365944.1, on the reverse strand, counting down.
TGATAGGCTAAGAGAAGACAAACTCTGATGTAAAACCCGGGGAGATTATGAATCGTGAGCCTTGGTTGGCAACTAATCTAGAGGAAGGAAACCTTGAACATAAATTCCCTGGTCCTCCAGGAGAAACAGTGATATACTCCGGGCGCGAGGATAACAACCACTACCAAGGAGTAACCATCATACTGAGCAAAGGAATAGATAAAACACTAATCGAGTGGAAACCAGTCAACAATATAATTTTAACAGCCAGATTTAAAGGACACCACAACAATTTGACACTAATACAATGTTACGCTCCAGCAAATGATAGTGAAAAAAACTGCAAAGATGAATTCCATGAACAACTCCAAGCTGAAATCACACTAGCTCCAAGACATCATATTCTAATTGTAATGGGAGACTGCAACTCTAAAGTAGGTAATGACAACAACAACATAGAACGAATAATGGGCAATCACGGATGTGGAACACTCAACAGCAATGGTGAAAGATTAATTGAAATGTGTGCTAACAACAACCTAGTTATTGGAGGAACGTTATTCCCACATCGCCTTATACACAAACTGACATGGAACTCACCCAATGGAAGGGACAACAATCAAATAGATCAACTTATGATTAATGGAATGAGGATAATATCCTTACTATATGTCAAAGTCAAAAGAGGAGCTGACGTAGGAAGTGATCACCATCTAGTCACAGCAACCATCAAGGTCAAACTAAGAAGCACTGGGAAGAAACCACCAGTTATAAAGAGATACGATACAGAAAAGCTGAAAGACCCGAAAATCAAGAACACGTTCGTATTACAGTTAAAAAACAGATTCCAAGCACTTGAGAACTTACCCGAAACAACTGATGTCCAAGAAATCAACAACACATGGGAAAACGTCAAAACAATATATACAAACAGTAGTGCAGAATGCTTGGGACCCAGATCTAATAGGAAAATGAAAAAATGGATTACACCTGATACATGGAAAGCTATTGAGAAAAGACGCAAGATCAAACTGAAAAAAATGACCACCAAATCAGAAAGAGTGAAAGACAAGTACAAGGATGATTACAGAGCAGCAGACAAAGAGGTCAAGAAGCTGGCTAGAAAAGATAAAAGAGCGTACATCGATGATGTAGCAAAACAGGCTAAAGAAGCAGATGAAAAACGAGAGCAGGGCAAGTTATACAAGCTTACTAGAACAATCAGTGGCAAGTTTAATGGAAACAAAAATATCCCGATTAAAGACAAGAACGACAAGATCTAAACAACAGAAAACGAGCAGGAAACACGCTGGACACAACATTTCCAAGAAGTTTTGAATAGACCACCTACCAAAGAAACATCAATTATTCCAGAATCAGACAGTGACCTCCAAATAGAAACATCTCCACCAACAAAATACGAAATAATCAGTGCCATCAAGAAATTGAAAAATGGAAAAGCACCTGGACAAGATAATTTAAATGCTGAATTATTCAAAGCTGACCCAGAACTTGCTGCTTCTATTTTACAACCATTATTCACAACAATATGGACAAGAAAAGACATCCTAGATGATTGGACTAAAGGCAATATCATAAAAATTCCCCAAAAAAGGCTCACTTAGTGATTGCAACAACTGGCGTGGTATTACATTACTATCCGTTCCCAGTAAGATTCTCTGTAAAATCATCATACAGAGATTATCAGATGCCATAGAGAAACAATTAAGACAAGAACAAGCCGGATTTAGAAGAGGCAAAGGATGCACCGATTAAATATTTGCTCTACGTAACATCATTGAACAGTGCACAGAGTAGCAGAGACAACTATACGTCAACTGTGTCGACTTCCAAACAGCCGTTGATAGCATACACAGAGATAGCCTGTGGAAAATCTTACGAGCATACGGCATTCCTCAAGAAAGCACAGTAATCATACAAAGTTTCTACAAGAACTTCACTTGTTGCGTCAACAACAGCAACATCTCTTTCGAGGTAAAAACTGGTGTAAGACAGGGCTGTGTGATGTCTTCCCTTCTATTCAACTTGGTAATAGACTGGGTGATGAGAAAGACCACAGAAGATACACCAAGAGGTTTTAGGTGGCAACTTCAAACTTCATTAGAAGACCTAGATTTTGCATGACTCGTACTCATCAACATATGCAAGGAAAACAAACCGCCTATCACAATCAGCCGAACAAGTCGGCCTCTACATCAGCCAGACAAAAACAGAGATAATGACTCTCAACATCAACAATCCACATCCTATACAAATAGACGGAAAAGTCCTCCCCAACACCTGTAAATTCACATATTTAGGTGCCGTACTAAGAAACGATGGCGGAGCTGGAGATGACATCCATTCAAGACTGTGTTAAGCAAGAAACATTTTCATGTCTCTAAACAATATATGAAAATCATCACAATATAGTAAAAACACCAAACTCAAGTTATACCAGAGCTGTGTTCTATCAACCCTTTTATATGGATCAGAGTGCTGAAGAATGACGGAAAACGATCTACAGAAACTATCAACATTTCATACAAAAAGTCTTAGAAGAATTTCAAGAATCTTTTGGCCAAATACCATCTCAAAGAAAATCTACTTCATCAATGTCACCAAGAAGATATGGCCTCCATACTGTACATGAGAAGATGGAAATGGTTAGGGCACGTCATCAGAAAAGAAAATAACTCCATCCCGAGAGTAGCCTTGCATTAGACACCTGAAGGCAAGCGAAAACGGGGAAGACCAAAGATCACATGGAGGCGCACAGTCGAAGCAGAACTCAAACGAATGGGACAGTCCTGGGGAACAGTGGAGAAGTTGGCCAAAGACAGGCTCCAGTGAAGATCCTTTGTTGCTGCCCTACATGCCAGAGGGCATAACGGGCAACAAGTAAGTAACATTGGATTGACTTGAAATGGTGGTATATGCATTGACAAGTATGCTTTGGAATCATGAACGTGATTTTAAAGTCATTGTGCACATGTATCAGTGTAGCAACACCACGTGACTTTTAACTACAGTTACAAGAAGAAATTTGTAAACATTTGAAATTAAAATAGCCATAAGTTGTTTTACTTCTTCATCGATTTCTATTAAATATACGCCACGCCACGCAGTTATTTGCTTTCCATATAATATAAAATATTTTTCAGCGGCTGTGTCGTTTTGTCCATTACCTTGTGAAACCGTGGAACGTGTAGGTTTCACAGGGTAATGGAAATATCGGTAAAACTGCTGAAAAAGATATTTCATTTCACGGAAAGCAAATACGTTTCCCCTTAGCGTGGCGTATATTTTATAAAAATAGATGAAGAAATAAAATACTTATGGCTATATTTGTGTTCCAATGTTTACAAATTTCTACTTCTAACTGTAGTCAAAAGTCACGTGGTATTGCTACACTGTGCATGTAATGTAGTGAAACTGTTTAATCTTGATTTTTTTTACATTTTGACCTCAATATAAAAGTGAAAGTAGAGTAGGTGTTAACCGGTGTGGGATCAATCCGCGAACTAGTGAAAGTATGTGAGCAAAATCTTTCTAAGAAGATACATGCACATGACCACCTTTTTATTGTATCATTTTGAAGCTTCAATATACTATGTGTGACAGGTGACCATAGACTTAAACTTGTTGAAATCTATTTGGTGGTTCCTAACCTATGAAAACCATGTATCTTTAAAACGACATATCAAGGCGCGCGTACCACCTTAAGGAATGTATAAAATGGTCACTTCGAGGCTACTTGGGGGGGGGGACACAGGCCCCCTATGCCCCCGATTGATCCAGGCCTGCCCCCATTGGTATCTCATATACCGCTGCTAGTTTGTCTCAATGATCCTAACTACAAAGTGCTATTCTTAGTACAACATCCTTGCTAGGAATGAAACTCATCAGACATGTATTTTCCTATTACTCTAGTTCAGAGGGTTTATTATGGAGTGACTCCTTGTGGAGGTGGCACAGTGGTCGAGTGGTAACGCGCTTGACTACTAATCGAGAGGTCCCTGGTTCGAATCTCGGCCGGGGCACTTGGTCATTTCTGAAACGCTTTTCAGTGCTTCCCACCCAGAAACCCAGAGGTAGTCTCGCTTGTATCGGTGCTATACACCGAGCATGTTAAAGAACCAAGGGGTCTATTCGGATAAGCTATGGTAACGCACCCGGATTCCTTGTATCACACCTCTTTCTCTTCATTGATTTTAAATCTGCCCTTGACAGACACAACTGCCAATAATACTCGAGAAGAGGCGTTAGGCAGTATAAATAGATAAAGATAGAGACTGTCATCAGAAAAGAGTTTGATGATATTTTGGGTGGTGGTTTCCTGAGATCCTTGGTGTAGGCTAAGAATAGCCGTGGTCCATGCTAGGATCCTCAAGACATAACATGGGCCTTGTTATAATGTATAGGTACACACTCAATTATCTTAACATATTATAACTTTTGTATCTCCTTGGTACTTAAACATTTGTATAATGTGTTGTAAGGCAGGAGACTAAAAGTGTAGGGTTGGTTCATATGTACAGTCATATGTACAGACACAGAGAATATCAAAGTAAACGATCCCTTCCAAGTTTATATCACAGTTTAATTTCGTCGTAGATATACGTCGTATATATGGCTACATCGTAGAATAATACACGTAGGCTTCATCGTAGATTGTCTCACCAATTAAACTGTACCAAAGTATCAACCCAATATCATCGATAACACATGATATAAAATTGTTCATCTTTACTCACAGACTTCTGTGTTAGTTCTGACCAAGTTTAAGAGGAAAATCTCTTGATCAATAGAAATAAAAACAAAACACCATGACTAATCTTGACTAGATATAAGTTCTAATATGTATACATAATACTAGGGTTTGGGTTATAATACCCTAATTGACCTTTCTGCCGATTTTGATTGACATGTGGTGTTAGCCAATCGCATAGCAGAATTTTGCCAACGGTATATCGCCGCCATCTGGTAGGACAACCTTGACATTAGACAACCTAAAATCAATGAAAATTGTGCAATATTCAATTAAGCGTTATTTCATTAATAATGAACACATTTTCGAAATATTGGTATGTTAAGAAACTAGAGAATTTCGACTGATTTGTTTACAAAGTCATGATAGTAAATAAATTGATTAACCCTTAGAGCCTCGGAAGTAAGAGACTATATATGTATATTTTGATATATTAGTACAAATATGTAATTTGCGTCGAATCCCTGTTTATTATTACACGTATGAATAAAGATACACTCAGTACTTTGATTACCGAATTTCATACTTCACGATGCACCGATTCTACTGATACACCGGCCGGTTGAATGCGGGAATTTAAAACTAGAAAATTATTTATTTTTTGCTGTTTGTAGCTGACCAGGCGTTGTTGCAATGGCAGCTACAGCTACAAAGAATACAATCACTTTGAAAGGATCCACAGAAATAGTTGCAGAGTTTTTCGGTACATGTCACTTCGTTTATTAACTTTTATTTGTCAATGAAAAGTCGAAAAGATGCACTGCCACTAAAATATGTCAGAATTGTTTTTCCTGTGATAGTATTGATAGTACTGGGTGACTGGAGAAGACTGGAGAAAGTTTGGGGGGGTAGTCCAGCTGTCTAGACATAAAGGATAGGATAAAAATTTCTGATGGCCAAACTACGGAGATCGCCCGGCTATACTCCTGCAAAAACTGGGTTACTAGTGGGTATAGTCATGGCTATATTTCCCTGCTATTTTGGCGCGAAGCAAAAGTGTGAGCGCTGGGATATCGGAAAGGTAAAAACAGTTGCCCCGCCATTCCATGGGATAGGGGAGGGGCGTAGTGCCAATTGACTGGTGCATGGCAATAACATCGGATATTCATTTCTACAATAATTCAACAAAAATGAGTTCCATACCAAGTGACACAAAAATTGCATGCTTTCCAACTTGTTTTATGAGCTATCTGGGAGATTTACGATTTTTATGTGTGACAAAGACCTAAATATACAAAGATTGGAAAAATCTACCAAATCTAACAATATCTCGCGGCAGTCTTCTGAAATCTCGCGAAATCTTGTTTGTTCTTAATAGCTTATATCTCCTGTTCCCATATATATAGCAAAAAACTAAGAAGTTCATGCAATAGATTTATTATTCTGCTTTACAATGATACCTAATTTTTTGAAATCAGTCAATAAATAAAATAAAAGACCTCAAAGAGCCAGACCTACTCTCATTTTAATGGAAATTCCAATTTTATCAGAAAATACCGAATTTGCCTCATTCAAACAATAATTTTATGAATTCTATAAGAGATAGAAAAAAATAAGTTTCATCATGCAGTAGAAGAAACATAGCACTTCAAAATGGGATATTGGTCATTAAAAAAGGATGACAATAAAAGACATGCATACAAAATATCAGCATCTGCTGCATGCTAATTTGTATTTTCTCTCCGTTTTCAATTAAGTGTCCAATCTGTGTATATTTAGGTCTTTGTGTGTGATATTAAAACTTTCACAGTAAGATTTTTCAGATGTGCAAAGGGAGGTAAATCCTATTTAATTTATAAACATATTTGCTGTCCATATACAGACTTGAACCATTCCTTAAATAATGGCTGCCGATTTTGCGTGAAATCTGCAATCTGTTTTAAATTACCTGAAATTAACGATAAAAATTGCAATATTGCTTCAGTTAATGTCAGACTCGTAAAGAAAAATGCTGGTATTACCAGTTGAAGACCTAATTCCTTTGCTTGATATAGCAAATAAATAGCCAAACTCAATAAATTCACACGTCATTGTCTAATGATGAACTGACCTGCGCTTGTATACTATCAATTACTGACAACATGCCCTGTATTTTTGGAAACAGCTGAAGTCGGCTGTTGTCTGCATGATTTAACATGATAAACAATTTGCAAATTTTAATGCAGACTTATGCCAGTTTAGGGATACCGGTATTATGAAATGTCCGGGGCTTGCGGGTTTGACACTCAATTCCGGGTGTTTCATGGATGATCCGTGGAATTTGGTAAGCACGATGATGATTTTTGACCTAGTTTAGCGTATGTATGACCTCTTGAATTGTTTAACACTATTCTAAAATTTCACCGCAGAAGGGCAATTTTTTATGGAGGCATGGATGTCATGGTCTAAATCATGATTGTACAGATCTTTTGTGTAGTTACACTCTTTTATCCATATTTTGTAGAATTATTTATTTTTGTAGTTTACAGAAAGACGTTTGACACTGACTGTTATACTTGTTTGAATACGTGGTTTGTTATATTTCAGATTATGGTATAAACAGTATTCTGTATCAGCGAGGAATTTATCCACCTGAAACCTTTACCAGGGTACAGAAATATGGACTCACCCTGCTTATGAGTACAGACGAAGGCATTAAAAAGTACCTCACTCAAGTCATAAACCAAATAAAAGGTAAACTAATTGTTGTCATACCTGGTAATAAACCAGAATAAACTTATTCCTTCATTATCCTTGCCCCTTCATATTTTTATGCCTCCTTTGGCCTGTCTGGATATTTACTTATTGGCGTCCATTTCTATTACTTTGCATTCCTATATGATGGTCTTACATTTTATTAGGTTGTTGACTGCTTAGTGATGAATGGAATTTACTGAGTCTAAATTCTTACAAATTAGCGAGAAGATTGATCCAGCGATACACACTGGATCTGTTTGAGTACCAAATTTACTGTTTACATTGCAAGTTCAGGAGACAACTGATTTTCTCTTTAGAATTTTTCAACCATGATTTTTTTATATTTTTTTATTTATTTAGGTGGACAACTTTCACATAGATTGTATGACTGCTGTAAAACTAAAGAAGTGTGCTTTCCCTTATAATCTTATAGAAGTTTTATTCTGTGTTTTCAGAATGGCTACTGAATATGACTGTAAATAAGCTAGTCGTTGTTATAAAAAGTTTGAATACTAACGAGGTAATGGAACGATGGCAGTTTGATGTCGAGTGTGATAAAACAGCATTGACGGACAGGTAATATACACTACTCACTTGTTTCCTGACACTTGGTCACAATGATCATTTCAACAAAATATAGGTTGAGCTCAATATTGGGTCGTTTTTAGTCAAAAACAAGGTCACTAGGTCAAAATATTGAAAAACCTTGTGTAGTCACTAAAGGTCACAATTTTACTTAATCTTTATGAAACTTGATCACAATGATCATCTCACCAGAATCTAGGCCAAGTTCCATTTTGACTCATTTGGGATCCTAAACTAGGTCAAATCCAGGAAAAACCTTGTGTACTCACAAGTGTTCACAAATTCGGAAACTTTGTCACAATAATTTTTCTCCGCGTCTTCACTAAATTCGTCAGAATGTTCGTCTTGATGGAATCTAAGTTGAGTTTTAATATGGGTCATCTGATGTAAACAAAAAGGTCTCTGGTTAAGGCAATGTGAAAACCTGTACATGCAATAGAGGCTGCTTTTTCCTGAATCTTATTCAGAAATAGGGGCCTGCATCCACTACTATTACATGTGGCCCTTTGGCCCCTCTTGTTTACTCGATTTTAGGATTTCTTTTGTTGGTAATTTTTTTCTTGGAATTGATAATGGGGTTTTTAACAAATATTTTTAAGTAAACATTTTTGGACCTTAAAATACAAGTATTCCAGCACTAAAAGAATTATTGATGATATAACCCAAATATTGGTCCAATTGCATTGAATAGAAAATTATGTCATACGAACATATAAGTTGAGATTAGTAAGTTGTTGTGTTATGTTTTCAGTGCTCCACGTGAACGATCAGAGAAAGATGTGAATGGAGAGATAAGAGCAGTCATACGACAAATTACAGCATCTGTTACATTTCTTCCTTTAATAGAAGAACCATGTAAGTATCTGTTACATTTCTTCCTATAATAGAAGAACCATGTAAGTATTTGTTACATTTCTTCCTTTAATAGAAGAACCATGTAAGTATCTGTTACATTTCTTCCTTTAATAGAAGAACCTTGAAAGTATCTGTTACATTTCTTCCTTTAATAGAAAAACCATGTAAGTATCTGTTACATTTCTTCCTTTAATAGAAGAACCATGTACACTGAGCAGCTTTGAAAACGCAACACTTACACTTACATAGCTTATATGTATGCATGTATGTATTTACCCGTAACTCGGCCAATATGCATTAAATTTTGCTGAAATTTTCAGCATTTGTAGCTAAGATATTTGGCATAACAATCAATTTCATTCCATGACAATCTGATAAGACCCTTTACAGCCACAATAAAACAATGATGTCATAAACAAAAGTAATTTTTATGCCCTATGTCCTTCTGCGTTTTTCAGATTGTTAATGCCGATGTGTACCTATTCTTCGTATAAAGTTCGGGAACAAGTGTCCGTGCATATCATGGAGACAGAAATAAAGTAAAACACAGATAAATATAAAGTTCAATTTAGATTCAGAAAAAAATGAATTATATTCACTCTATCTCTATCAAAAATTACTTCCCCTTGACTGTAAAATTGGTAGTATTTTTCGGTAAATCTGAAACATTGCTATCAAGGGTTTTTGAAACTTCATGACCACTATGTTGCGGAGTGGTAAATCGTCTTATTAAATTGACCTTACATAAAATAATAATTGCATCGTACATTTTTGTACAATCAGTTCCTCTTACGTGTTTCGTTTTATCCATTTCATGGTTCAATGCACCATTGTAGCGAATTTAGAAGGAAAGAACATTGAGTTACAATCCATTGGTAGCCAATAATACGCACACAAATTTTCGTTGGGAAATATTTATAAAGGAAAAAGTTATCTTGATTTTCATTAGTGTTGCGTTTTCAAAGCCGCTCAGTGTAAGTGATTAAAGGATATAGTTAAATCATTGCTGAATGTTTACGCCCTTGATTTGAAGAGATGGAGTATATCCTTTTCAAGGTGGCCACAGACTGGAAAACAGGGAAAATGCAAAAATAATCTCTGCAGGGAAAATTGGGGTATTTCAAAATTGGGCCAAAATCAGGGAATTTCGCAAAAATTGGAGGAAAAAACTGTCTAATGGTAGCATCACTGAATTAATTTCTTCAAACAGACTGTTAGCAACATGTATTTACTATAAGATAAGTGTATATTATGAGTTTGGTCGTATAGGTATGGCTTTAAGGGGATGTTGGAGGCCATATTTTCAGCTGTGTCCAAGTTGCGAACACCGCAAACAATCATGGAAAAAATCACCTTTCAGTCAGGGAATTATCAGGAAATTTCATTACTGGTATTCATTTTCTGTGGCGACACTGGCTTTGCACATGTCTGTCAGTTGGTCGACCTGTATGTTTCTAGACTTTCATAACTGGTGGATGCTGAAGCTTACATGCCTCTAACTAGGTATCGAGGTTGGTCATATCCAGCTGATGAACCAATTGCTCTAAATAATAATAATGTCAGACCTGCCCTGTAGGCCTAAGTTTAGTGGATATAGCACTCATTTGTCACCTGTTTGAACCTTGTGTGAATACTCACAGTATGAATCCCGATACACTGCTTTTCAGTTCCGTGAGAGAATTGTTTTATATTCTTATGGCTCCGACGGAACTCAAAACCAATTAACATTTAGGATACATAAAATCTGAGTTCCGTCTGAGCGTTACATCGGTTTTTAGTTCCGTCAGAGCTGTATGAAAATAGAACAATTCTCTCACGAAACCAAGAAGCAGTGTATTGGGATTCATACCGTGACACTGGGTCTGGCAGGTTATGATCTTCCATGACTTTGGCTGTAGTCCTGTCCTCTACAAGTGGAGAAGGTGCCGCATGCAGGCATAAATCAACAGTAACTTAGTACCTGTTGATTATTTATTCCAGGAACACTGGTTTGGTCAACTGACCCGACATGTATGACTAAAAAAATGTTGAAATTATTCATGTTAGATGCAGTCGGGTGATTCCGTAAAATTCAAGCAGCAACACACAATGATACAATCTACATTGACCTAAAGTAGAAAAAAACACCTGGCTATATTGTTGAGCAAAAATTTGTTATACTCTGTGTATACTGTATTTTATTGAAATTTACAAGTACTTGTCCTTTCAGAATTTTTTGTCAGAATACAATGAAATAATACTTTACAAACATTGAGAATGACACAGGGTGTACTGAGTATAATTATAAAGGACAATGCTTACTGCTGCAATTATGATATAATCATAAACTTTTCTGCTTGTAGGTAGCTTCGACCTGTTGGTTTACACAGATAAGGACTTGGAAGTCCCTGAGTCATGGGGAGAGACAGGACCCCAGTTTGTCACCAATTCAGAGGAAGTACGTTTGAGATCATTTACTACAAACATTCACAAAGTGGACACAATGGTGGCATATAGGAAGACTGATTGATATTGAGATTACTAGTGTCTATCACTAACATGTCATGGTATTCTGTGCTCTCCTACGTAGTGATCCATCTATTTTAATAAGTGTATTTATTTCTTAAGATCAGGGTTCCCATGGTCAGGGAAAAGTCAGGGAAAACATAAATTTCGCAAGGTCAGGGAATTTTGAAAGTAGTCAGGGAAATATGAAAATTGAGCAAAAGTCAGGGAATTCTTTATTTAACTGTCAAAAAATGCCAATTCCTGTGAAGAAGAAACAAGAGGGCCCTGAAGGACAGAAGGACTTAGCAGCCATGAACAGACTTCCCTGCTTACTGTGCAATGGATTTCAAGTGAAAATGTTACATAAATGTTGTAGGTCATAAATGTGCTGTGTTTTCTATGATTTTGTGTTTTCTTTCCTTTCTATATCAATCAATTCAAGATACATGTACATGTATGTTCAAATGCCCATATTTACTATTTAATATTGCTTTTTATTCAGTAGTCAAAATCGTAGATTTTATTTCATTGAAAATATTGAAATATAGCCAGAAAATTATTTCAGAATTGGGGTTGGAGAAATTTTTCTATTAAACATACATTCAAGAGAGAATCTTTCATGCACATTCTCATGTACAAGGGCTGAATAAGTACACATGTACTTTGCTGCAACTTCAATGATGGTGCCTGTGTGTATTTCCAGATTTAAAATTTAGGTTTGTTGACACTCCTGATCATTGTACTGTAGTCTGTGTTTATATCTCCATATCGGGCTAACAGTATGTTTAGTTTAAACACTTTGTAGATTATCTAATGGGCATTAGATGTAATCACAATGCCTTTGGTTGCAAGTTTTTTCTTATTTGACTGCATGTAGACGTGTTTACGTAAGGCCAGAGTTCTTTTATTTTTCGTTACTCGGACCCCCTGTCCAATTTTTTGGCATTTTCCAAAAAAACAAATTGAAAAACTGGAAAAAAACAAATTGCATATAATGTTTTGATGATAAATGGACCAGCCTTGTATTATTATTTCATTGTTTTGTTAATAATAAGTTTTATTACATTAGTGTTTCACTGCAGTGTACTAGTCTTAAGATAAATTGGCTGTTTTCTTCACAAATAACACTGTGACAGTTGCTGAGTGTTGATTGCTTTAAATCGGACCGTCATTCAACGACTATTCTACCACCAACAGCTTGTTGAAGCTATATTTTGGGAGTTTTTATTTTTATTTTTTCCCTCCTGTGGACTTTTCTGAAAAATGTCCAAGTAACAAAAATTAAAAAACTCTGGCCTTAGTATGGTCGGTGCTTAGTAAAATGTCTCCATTCATTTTCATGTTATTTTTTCAAGAATCATGTATATGAAATATTAAAATCATAAAGTTGAACTACTATAGTGTTTGTTTTCCTTAGTTTTTGACCCAGAGCATTATCAAACTTTTCCTAGATTTTATAGAGATGAACATTGTGGCCAAGTTTCATAATAAAAGCTCCGTGAGTCGCATGTGTCGCCTGACTACATGCACATTTGTCATGGAAAACTATCCAGTATTGGGCTCCGATCCAACTCACAAGAGTTCTCTAGACATCTGAACTAAAAACGACAAAGTGATGCTCTGGACAAAAAAATGTCCTGATAAAATCAATCAAAAAGGAATCATTCAAACACTACACAAGCTAGAGTTATGATTCTTGCGCACTGCACTTCATGTCACAGCAAGAAACATGCATACCAATTTTGGAGTCGTTCATACTTATGGTGACAAAGTTAATGCCACGGACAAGAAATGCTTATAATATCAATCAAAGGGAAATAATTCAAAAATGGCACAAGGTAGAGTTACGGTTCTTGTGTACTGCACTTGGACTTTTGGTAAGAAACATGCATACCAACTTTGAAGTCATTCAACCTAATGGTGACAAAGTTATCCTCTGGACAAGAAATGCTCTAATTAAATCAATCTAAGGGAAATAATTCAAAAACGATGCAAGGCAGAGTTATGGTTCTTGCGCACTGCACTTTCGGCTTATTGCAAGAAACATGCATACCAAATCTTGAGTCATTTGAACTTAAGGTGACAAAGTTATGCTCTGGACAAGAAATGGTCTAATAAAATCAAAGGGAAATAATTAAAAAACGATGCAAGGTAGAGTTATGGTTCTTGAGCACTGCACTTCGGCTTATTGCAAGAAACATGCATACCAAATCTTTAGTCATTTGAACTTAAGGTGACAAAGTTATGCTCCGGACAAGCAATTTGTGACGCAGCCGCCGCCGATGCCAAAGTAATACCTTTATGTCGCCTTTTCAGGCGACACAAAAATTAGGCCAAAATTTAGACCCCTAGTGTGTTCACAAGCATTCGTGAACAGACGGATGAAGAGCAATCACAAAAGCTAACAACACTATACACTACATATAATTAATCACACTACACTTGAAACAAGTGTCCACTAGACCATGCCATGTTAATATGATTGTGTACAAGGCAACAGTTGTATGTGAGCTATAGCTCTAGTTTTCTTGTGGTGTGTTCGTGGTTTTCATGCACAAAGTTATAGTAGGTCATCTTCATATCCTTTCTGTCATCTATACTGCGCAAATGTTCCTACTAGACCACCTTCATTTTTCTCTTTTTATGCCCCTGTATCGATAGATCGGGAGGCATATAGTGATTCACCTGTCCGTTCGTCCGTCCTGGTTAACCCAAATTGACCGTTTCTTCTAGCATTAATATGGCTTGCTACAAAGCTTTCATACTTACATGAATGTTGTATATGAACACTCTCCACGCGCCTGTATCACCTGACCCCATTTTGACCTTCACCTTGACCTAATTTTGGACTTAGACTTATTTATGGACAAGGCTTCCACAGGGGGCATAAGCGTTTATTGAACGCAGTCTTGTTTTGTTGATAATAATAGAAGTTGAAATCAATTTAAAAGTTTTTAAAAAAACAACGATTATCTTATATGTTTAATGAACTTGACAAAGCAGTTTTGTTAAAGAAAAACATAGTGTAACCATCACATCGTAATTCATATTTCAGAACAAAACTAAAACACTGCCAGGGAGAAATTTAAGAATAGTTGAGTTGGAACATTTGCTCAGTATATATTAGTAACAAGTTCTGCAATCACTTTGGCATGGCGTTTACTGTCTGGATATATCCAGTTTATGTTACGTACGACGCACTATTTTATCAAAGCATGATTTTTCAAAACCTACACATTAGGGACAGATATTGGTTGTAGGGTTGAATGAATAATAATCAATATTGAACAACCCTCTGCCACAAATAGTAGCCGTTAAAAGAGTTACAGAGAATTTAAATTTGAACGCATGTTTACGATTACCAGTAGCCGTTAAAAGAGTTACAGAGAATTTAAATTTGAACGCATGTTTACGATTACCATAAGTGCTTTGATAAAACAGTACCCATGTTAATTTCAAGAAAAAACATAGCAATAATACCACAATTATTTGCCAGCTTCTTGGGTTTTAGCTCATACTTGGTATACCAGTCGGCAGACTATTCAGTCCCTTTTGGCAATATCGCACAGATAACCAGATGCCAAATAAATGCTTTATAATGTCACCTGGTCGTATGACTTCTGATAAACCATCAACTGACCAAGTGATCGGACAAACTCGAGGTGAGGTTTTCCAATGCCTAAATGAACTGAACTATTTTTCTCAGACTTACCTGCGTCTACATGACATTATCAAGATGTCCTATATCCTTGTGTATATGTTGTCACTAAAATAATGTGTTATTTGGCATATATTACTAAAGAAGAGGGTCAAGAGGGCCCTGGATTACTTACCTGGGACCTTTGACACTTATAAAAACATAGTTTTTGACCCTGTGACTTATGTATGCAGTGGATCGGAATAGTAGATACCGGTATATGTACAAGTGTTAAACGAGGACCACTGAAGGATCATTTGTGTGCAATTAAGTCAAAATCCATTCAGTTGATTATCAGATGTCATTTAAAGGTCTACACTCTTAAAACCTAGTTTTTGACCCTGTGACCTACATATGTAGCGGACTGGAACATTTGATACTAACGTTTGAAAAAATCCATTCAGCATTCAGTAGTTTAGGAGGAGATAACGTTTAAAGAAATTGCGGAGGCATGACGGACATCCAAGGATCCTAAAAGCTCACTTTGAGCACACAAGTACAATTTGTTCCCTATACTTTAAAAGCAGATTTAAATAAGTAGAACAAGAAATATCAATGAATGTGATGAACACCCAAGATACATTCATTCATAACCTATTACTATCTATAATTATAGTGATGGATAATTAAAGAACTTTCTTCAATTTTATTAGATTTGTCAGTTTATATCACTACTTGATTGATTCGTCCACATGTACAACTGACAAATTGTCCACAGGTACAACTGACGTAACATTCACATGTACAACTGACAATACGTCCACATGTAGAACTGATGATTCGTCCATATGTACAACTAACAATTCGTACACATGCAAAACTTACAATTCATCTACATGTACAATTGACGATTTGTCCATACGCTTGACGATTTGTTCACATATGTTTCACCACATATGATGTAAAGGAAATATTCATACCCAATGTCACATGGAAGGGCAAACTGACTCAGGAATTGAACCCGAGTCCACATGGTGACAATGTAGTTCTCTACCAGCTGTGCCAGCCAGACAGGAGTCAGATACATCACTTTACATAATAGATATAACTATTCTAAAAAGTTGATAATTATCAAGAATCACCATCAGCAACATTATAAATATCCTTCACAAATTTTGCTTGTACAAATATTCTAGGTACTGATAAGCCTTCTTTCTTATTGACTGTTTGTCTGTGAACATAATCACAACTAGAAGTCTTAAATCCCGCACTCTCAGCTAGTTGTTGTAGATGATCTGCAAATAGAGAGAATGTATCATTTATAGAATAATCACAACAGTTACTAGAACTAGAAGTCTTAAATCCGGCACTCCAGGCCAGTTGTTCTAAATGATCTGTAAGTAGAGAATGCATCATTTAGTTTTATATCCCTCGATAATACCATGCTAACTGTATTTAAATAATTAATATGGAGACTACCCATGCACATAATCCTGACAATCATTGGGCAGACAAGTTCTTAACAAGACATATGTCAACAGGACACGGATACCCCGGCTATGTGTTGTTATAAGACACTGAAGAAGGCAATTTGAACAATTGTGAAATCCATGTTATATGACCTTAAATGCAGCACTTATAACCTTAGCATGTGACCTTGACCTTAGAGCAACACTTGGGTCTTGTGCCCAACAATTTGTCTTGATGTTGTGAATATCTGTGCAAAGTCATTGCCCACACTGTCATCAGGAGTTAAGTCATTTTCAGAGGCACAGATAACAATTGATTTGTCGTAAAAATGGGTTTATTTTGAAGAAAAATGATTTGAAATGAAAAGTTCTAAAACGAATTGCAAAACATACTTCAATTCCCAAAAATTTGTTATTATTAGCATTCAAAATAATATTTATCACCATGGTCAAGGGTTCAGAATTTAATCAATACTGTAAACCAACCAATTATTTTGCACGATTTAAACATGAAAATGTCTCGTTTATGGTAGACTTAAAGCGCAAACATAAGTAGCCGTGAATATGCGGCAATCGAAAAAAAGGGAACATTTATATACGCGAAATTAAGTTGGTTTACACTATGTAGATTAGATTAGATGCATAATGCAGCTTTGACAGAATAGAAAATAAATAATATGCATTTTACCTATAGTGAAATAAAACGCTCTAGTTCCATCTTGTCGTACATAGAAGTGGTCTGATAGCTTGTGTCCTGGATGGAATCTTAACATGGCATAGTCATACAAAGCATAATCACGGAACAGTAAGCAGCCTCCAGGCTTGAGTACCTGTCAATATAAGAATCCAGTCAAGTTATCTATCATAGAAATTGTACAATGTAAAATCACACAACTTCGAAATATAGCAGTTGATGCATTAACAAGTGCTCTATCCCATTAACAATCGTTCTATCCCATTAACAAGCACTCTATCCTTCTCTATCAATATGCATAATAGACAGGAGCTAGAGCAATGTATCCTCCGTCCAAAATGGAAATGCCATAGCCTGGATGCAAGCACTCAAGCTAGCACATTCAATGAAGAGCAATTAATGTAAAACTGTATCACATCTAATTGAGGATCTTCGTGTTTGCTTGATGTTACAAGAAACATTTGTGATCTACTTCACACAATTCAATAATTAGGACATTTTCTGTACAATGTAAAATCACACAACTTTGAAATATCATAGCAGTTGATCCATTTACAAGCGCTCTATCCAATTAACAAGCGCTCTATCCCATTAACAAGAGCTCTATCCCATTAACAAGAGCTCTATCCCATTAACAAGCGCTCTATCCCATTAACAAGCGCTCTATCCCATTAACAAACGCTCTATCCCATTAACAAGTGCTCTATCCCATTAACAAACGCTCTATCCCATTAACAAGTGCTCTATCCCATTAACAAGCGCTCTATCCCATTAACAAGTGCTCTATCCCATTAACAAGAGCTCTTTCCCATTAACAAGCGCTCTATCCCATTAACAAGCGCTCTATCCCATTAACAAGCGCTCTATCCCATTAACAAGCGCTCTATCCCATTAACAAGCGCTCTATCCCATTAACAAGCGCTCTATCCCATTA
The DNA here is from genome assembly GCA_947247005.1 of Spisula solida. Classification (NCBI taxonomy): domain Eukaryota; kingdom Metazoa; phylum Mollusca; class Bivalvia; order Venerida; family Mactridae; genus Spisula; species Spisula solida. The sequence goes on along the minus strand of OX365944.1, from coordinate 34,116,133 downwards.
ACAAGTGCTCTATCCCATTAACAAGCGCTCTATCCCATTAACAAGCGCTCTATCCCATTAACAAGTGCTCTATCCCATTAACAAACGCTCTATCCCATTAACAAACGCTCTATCCCATTAACAAGGGCTCTATCTCATTAACAAGCGCTCTATCCTTCTCTATCAATAAGCATAATAGACAGGAGAGCAATGTATCCTCCGTCCAAAATGGAAATGCCATAGCCGGTGCATACATAATAAAGAATTCAATGAAGAGCAATTAATCAATTTAATGTATTACATCTAACCGAGGATCTTCGTATTTACTTCATGTTACAAGAAACATTTGTGATTTACTTCACAAAATTCAATACTTAGGACATTGTCAGTTCCATATGCCAATGTCACATACCACACCTTTGAGCTAAGTACATTTATTTCAAACTTATGTACCACTGATCATTTATATTACTATTAAGCCAAGTGTGAAAGAGTCTGTTTCCTAAGGCAATATCAATCAACAACATGTGGCACAAAATTTTTAACGTTGCACATAGCAAACTATTACGTACTACATGTACTCTTGCATTTGTAATATTATGATTTGTTAAATGGTGGATTTTGAATGTGCAATGACTTAACATTACATCCATGATATCAAACTAACATTTGGATTGTCCGACATCCAAACCTCGTTTAATTAAGAGCTGTTCTGTTCTAAGTTGTTATCTGAAAATGAGTGTGATACACAAATCGGCAACAAAATGTTGAGCTGTTAAATGATGCCGATAGATATAATGAGGAAGAGGTTACTCTAAAACAATTCATTTACCTTAAACACATTCTGAAGAGCTATCACCATTTTGTCTGGATGAATAGCTGACAGAACAAATATCAAAGTTGCCACGTCAACACATGGTGTATGTATATGATCAGTAAGATCTGTCTCTGTAATATCACAATGGAATGCTGTACATCGATCAGTATCATACTGTACACTCTCCTGTCAATATAACAACAAACATCTATCAGTATCATACTGTACATTCTCCTGTCAATATAACAACAAACATTGATCAGTATCATACTGTGCACTCTCCTGTCAATATAACAACAAACATCTATCAGTATCATACTGTACACTCTCCTGTCAATATAACAACAAACATCTATCAGTATCATACTGTACATTCTCCTGTCAATATAACAACTTACATCTATCAGTATCATACTGTACACTCTCCTGTCAATATAACAACAAACATATATCAGTATCATACTGTACACTATCCTGTCAATATAACAACAAACATATATCAGTATCATACTGTACACTCTCCTGTCAATATAACAACAAACATCTATCAGTATCATACTGTACATTCTCCTGTCAATATAACAACAAACATCTATCAGTATAATACTGTACACTCTCCTGTCAATATAACAACAAACATCTATCTGACAGTATCATACTGTACATTCTCCTGTCAATATAACAACAAACATCTATCTGACAGTATCATACTGTACATTCTCCTGTCAATATAACAACAAACATCTATCAGTATCATACTGTACACTATCCTGTCAATATAACAACAAACATCTATCAGTATCATACTGTACCTTTTTCTGTCAATATAACAACAAACATCTATCAGTATCATACTGTACACTATCCTGTCAATATAACAACAAACATATATCAGTATCATACTGTACACTCTCCTGTCAATATAACAACAAACATCTATCAGTATCATATTGTACATTCTCCTGTCAATATAACAACAAGCATCTATCAGTATCATACTGTACATTCTCCGGTCAATATAACAACAAACATCTATCAGTATCATACTGTACACTCCCCTGTCAATATAACAACTAACATCTATCAGTATTGTACTGTATATAATATCCCAATCACACGAGTCTCGAAACAGCCGGAATGGGCCCGAATGAGTCGGAATGAAGAAAGAATAAACATTCGAAACACATTCCGAATGATAACTCGAATTGACAAAATTATTACAGCTGTGTCAAAATGCCGTTGGAATACTTCAAATACCATTCAAATACAATTCTTATATACTTCGAGTATAAAGCGAATACACTTCGAGTCCGCCTGAATGATAGCAGAAATCGTGCACGCATATGTTTTCAAAATACAATAAACACAAGCATCGGACCGTTTTGCACGGGATTATGCACGGGTTGTGCACGGGTAGTGTGTTTAATATCAGTACCTATAATGGATTTAAGTAAAGTTTCGAATATAGTCAGAATGCCGTTAGAATATTTAAAATGTTATCAGAATTTCGGAAGAATACACTTCGGTAGCCGTTCGATATTCCACCCGACTTCGAATGTATCTCGAAAGTTTTGAACATGCGCAAAACATTCAAAGTGGACACAGGAATTGGCCGGAATATATCGAATGCACTACGAATTGACTCGGCATGCAGACAGAATGTTTCGAATGCATTTCAATCATGAAGGAATACACCTCGAATTGCTATTCCTATGGCATTCCGGCTCATTCCGACGCCGTGTGATCAGGACAGTATCAATAAATACAGAGAGTTTTGAATAACAGTTTATTCATTTTTATTTTAATATGTATTTTATTTCAAACGAAATAGGTTTAGAGCATGTTAAAACATTCAAACTGGCCCGAACATATGGAATGTACTCGGAATGCAGTCGGAATACATTTCGAACATACAAGAATGTACCACGAATTGCTATTCCTACGACATTCCGGCTCATTCCGACTCTCGTGTGATTGGGGTATAAAAACAATACTTTAACTTAATACGAAATATTTTCTACAGGGACAAATGAACAAGAAATTTCATAAAAATCAGGTACAGAAACAAAAAATATTACCCAAAAAACAAAAATATACATCATCAGTTCATCACATCATGTTACACTTTACAACAATATTTAGAGTGAAGTCATAATTATACAATGTGACATGTTTCCCCCCTTTTTTCAGATACATGTATACAGTTAAATCTAAAATGTCCACAAGGGATTTGTAAGTTGTCACTATATTAACAAATTAGAAAAGTTTGTGAAAATTTATGCTCATGAAATTAAACAACAGTAAAATGCAGAAAGTAGTTATTTGTAGTATGAAATAATTTGACAGTATTTTAGAATAACAATTTAGCGAAATTTTGACTTCGTGAAAAGGTATGTTCATTACTTTATTCTGTCAATATGTTTAGAATTATTTCTGGTAATGATTGACAAGGCAACTTTAACACAACAATATGTCTTGCAATTTATTCCCACATGAAATCTACTTGAAGAAATATTCTAGTGATTTGAAATGAAAACTAACTTCTAAGACTCTTAATGTATGAATTTGTGTTCATGTATACTTGTAGATTGAATGTAACAATCAGGGTGTGTAGCTGGCATTTCATGTGACCGTTAGGGGAATTGTCTACCCTTACCCCTGTCTTCCTTGACTGGGTGGTTAAGGCACAAATCATACACACAGTGACTTACCTTGACCATTTCCACAGCACGTTTTGAGAAGTCACATGCATAGAAGTAAATGTTCTTTTCTTCTTCCAGCAATGGGAACATAAAGTTTCCAACACCACATCCAACTTCAAATATGACTAACTTATCAGCACCCTGGAAATTATACACTAGATTTGTAACTTTGCAATAAACCAACTCACAATATGATTATGAAAACAGTTAGTACCAGGCATTTGGAATAGACAAGTTTACAAATGAAACCTTTTTAACTTTACTAATACTATGTGTATACTTTTTTGAATTTAAAGTCAAATGCTAAATGGACATGCCCTTTATCATTTCATCTGACATCAGTAAGCTTAAAACTAAGCCCAGGTACCTTAGTAATCTAGGTCTCGCACCTTGCCAAATAAGCAAATAGTAGAATTTGAAATATTTGGCTAAGCAAAATTTAGCTTGGCTACAACTATTTTCCAAACTTTTTGGCTGAATGAAATTTTACCATGTCAATCACAAAGCACAAAAGCACAGAACCTATGTATGTAACATACATGCAGATTCAATCCTAAATATCCAGTATACATACCTGTTGAGGAATAAGGTCTGAAAATTCCCTTTTAGTCCAATGTCTATCTTTGAAGAATTTTGTAGTATTACGTTTGTAGAAGAGATCCCAATTTTTTTGTGCGTCTTGCTCAAATTTCTTCTGATTAAAGTCAGTCACTAAGTTTGTATCACTGTGTAGCTTTTCTTTTTCTTCTTCTGTCAATTCCCTCAGTGTCTTTGAAACTTCGACTGCCTCTGCTTCAGCCATGTTTAGGATTTTGTAAGATGTTCACTAAATTGAAATTGTGAAATAAAATTATTGGTGTAATTATCTAAACATTGTCATGATTATTTAATCAAAGTATTTAAAAAATATCCCCATCATGACACTCTTGTTACAAAATAAAGTTTCTTTACATTGTTGGGGTTCCTCTTGGTTCTGAATCTGAAAGGTTATTTTAATACATTTGACTTAATTTTACTATTTTTATTTTATAGGCAAAATGATTTTAAGAGAAAATGACCCATTCAAACCAAAATCTTGTGGGTCAAAATGTGTGTTCATTTTTTTGAAATTTCAAGGGTCAAACCCCCACTCCCCAGTCAAACGGAACCGTTGCATTGACATAGTATACACAGTATAAAAGTAAGTGTACGCAAAGAGAAACCGATCCTTAGATAACAAATATGAATGTAGTGAGGAGAAATTGACACGCACTGTTGATTTTGACTGTGATTAGTAACAAAAACATGTTTAATCATCAAAACTTATCGAAGGTTTATGTATATTTTAATTTATTGAGTTTTGTTCCCGTTATATTGGTTATATTGTGGCCCAATCTATGTTCAATATTCAATATTTTTACGAAAATGTATGCAACGATTTGAGATCAATTAGTAAAATGTACTAAGGAATTTGTGCAAGAGAAATATGTACACGTAGATTTATGTGACATTTACGCAATGTTAGTTAGGCCATTCTTAAAGAACTGTAGTTTGCTTTATTGTATTATAAATCATTATTCTCCCTCAATTTTCCATCTAAGATTGTATAATTATATTTGTTGACAAATTTATAATATACAATGCAAGCAAACAGAATACTTGGTAATTGACATGTTTAAAATGGACGTTAATCACACAACAACCAAATATAGTGGCCTTAAAGGAAGAACTTAAAAGTAAAACAAGCGAACTAGAAAAACATATAAAGCAACAAACAGAAGGTTACCTGATTAGATCAAAAGCGGAATACATTGATGGAATGGACAAAAATACCAAATATTTCTCTAATCTTGAAAAGAAACGAAATGAAAGAAAAATAATTTCACGTCTAATAATCGATAATAAAAACATAGAAAATCAACAAACTATATTACAAGAATGTAAATCGTTCTTTCAAACATTATATCGAAAGGAAAATTTAAATCAAGATGACTCCTTTTTTCTCAACCCTGCAAACAAACTTAATGAAGTTCAAAAACGCTCTTGTGAAGGCAAACTAACAGAAAAGGAATGTGCAACCGCCTTGTACAAAATGCAAAACAATAAAAGCCCTGGATCAGATGGACTGACAACTGAATTTTATAAAATATTTTGGAACGATATTAAACATTTCTTGGTGAATTCATTAAACTACTCATATCAAACCAAGCAATTAACCCAATTACAAAAACAAAGTATTATAACACTGCTACCAAAGCAAGACAAAGATCTTATGAACTTAAATAATTGGAGACCTATTTCATTACTAAATATTGACTACAAAATAGCCTCAAAAGCCATTGCCAACCGCACTAAATCAGTATTAGAATCCATAATACATAATTCACAAACGGGTTTTGTACAAAATAGGTATATCGGTGAAAATATAAGAACGATTTATGATTTATTAGACTTCTCAAATAACGCCAAAAAATCAGGCATACTATTCTTTGCAGACTTCGAAAAAGCTTTCGACAGTATAGATCATCATTTTATCTACAAAACTCTTGACTATTTCAATTTTGGAGAATCTTTTAAACAATGGATAAATACCTTTTATAATGATATGCAAGCATGCATCACGAATAATGGATTTATGTCAGACTTCTTCAAAATCGAGAGAGGAGTAAGACAAGGTTGTCCATTATCTCCTTATTTATTTATTATGTCAATCGAACTACTATCAATATCTGTAAGAAATAACAATAACATAATAGGAATCACAAACGCTGGTGAAGAAATAAAAAATACAATGTTTGCAGACGATGCCACATTTGCACTAAAGGGTGACAATGAAAAGTCTTTCGTTGAACTCATTGACAACATAGACAAATTCAGTAATATTTCAGGTCTTAAACTCAACACAAAGAAATCCACAGTATTAAGAGTTGGACCATTAAAACACACAAATCGAATATTTTGCAAAATGAAACAATTTAATTGGACTTCCACACAAGCAACAACACTCGGTATAATATTTACAAATGATGACAAACGAATTCATCTCAACTTAACAAAGCAAATAGAAAAAATGAAATCTACTTTAAGGCAATGGTCAAAACATAATCTTACTCTACTAGGAAAGATTACAGTCATAAAAACATATGCACTACCAAAATTAATATACCCTTTAACCGTTTTAGAAAATCCACCACAAGCTACAATAAATGATATAAGTAAATCACTTTACACCTTTCTTTGGAACAATAAACCAGACAAAATAAGCAGAAATATAATCATTCAAAACTACGAAGCTGGTGGTCATAAAATGGTGGACATAAATTATTTTATCAATAGCTTAAAGTCTGGGTGGGTAAAAAGACTTATTGATGATCAAAATAAAGGAAATTGGAAACATATTTATACAAAAGAATTAAACAAATTTGGAGGCGAATTATTGTTCAAGAGTAACATGTCGGAAAAAGAAATTAAACGCAGTTTTAGAAATACTTTTCTCAAAGATGTGATCTTATGCTGGACTAAAGTAAAACAAAACACTGACCAAACCAGTAAGCTAAATGAAATCCTCTGGAATAACCAACTGATTACCACAAACAATAACACACTATTTTACAAAAATTGGTACAGAAATGGAATTAAATATTTAAAACATGTGTACAAAACAGAGGAAAATAGATTTTATACTTTTGAAGAAATACAAGATAAATATGATATACCGAATTATGATCTTCTTAAATATGTAACACTGGTAAGGAGTATACCAACACACTGGAAAGAAAATTTCAACATAAATAGTTCCGAAAACGAAGAAAACGAACCAGAAGCACTAGTAAACAGACTTAAATTTTGCAAAAAGCCCACTCGTTTAATATATAACACCTGTCTGAAGTACGCTCAACAAAATAAGATAGACAAAGCTGAACTTAAATGGAACAATAACTTTGAAAATATTGACTGGAAATACACATATTTACTACCAATCCGATCAACAATCGAATCAAAACTACGTGAATTTCAGTATAAATATCTAAAAAATATTGTACCAACAAATCAATTCCTTCTTAAATGTGGTTATGTGGAATCAAGTACATGTTCATTTTGTAACATGTTTGTTGAAACAGTTAAACATTTGTTCTGGGAGTGCCACGAAGTCCAAGTATTTTGGAATAGATGCGCTTTATTTCTACAGCAAAATAATATAAATGTACGTCTAAATTACCAAATAGTATCATTAGGATATAATGAACCATCAAATATTAATAGTATTCTTAACTATCTAATTATTCTTGGAAAATACTTTTTATTCAAATGCAAACTGGAAAATTCACTTCCATTGTTTCCTAAATTCATTCAGTTTCTACAAGGTCGGAAAAATACTGAAAAACATATAGCTTTGATGAAAGGAAAACTACCATCACACTATAAGAAATGGAATTTGATAAGCATATACAACAAAGTAACATGATCAGGAAATGTTTTCTCTGTCTCTCTCTCTCTCCCTCTCTCTTTCTCTTGTCCCACCTACTTGTTTCTCATTCTTGCTCTACTAAAATACGCTTATGCACCTACACACACATACACACACGTGTAGACAGAACATAATAAAAGAAACTTTTTAAATAACAATTTGGTTATCTCAGTTAAATATACTTTTACTTTGTAGCATCTAATTTAAAAAGTTTCAACCAAAAAGTGTCACATTTTGGGCAACCCTATTCATAATACATAAAATAAAACTAATAGAAAACAACACCTAACGATATTTTAGTACAACTTATATTTTTGTCACATTATGATTGTATGTATTACATTTGTACAATGTCATTTACGTATACAAATATAGAAATAAACGGGGTTACCCGAATGGGTCCTCAAACAAGACATGTTTAAAATGAGAAAATATATTGATTTAGTTGACGTATGGTGAGGTAGTACGTATTAATCATCAAAGCATGCAAACACAATTATTACTTTTAACCACGAAGTTTTATCAAATTTAATTAACATGCGTGTTTAAACGTATGCTATCCGAAATGCCAAATCCGAAATAGTGACAAAATGTCGCGAAATGATATGATAATTCGCTTTGAATCAATACAAATGTCAGCTGACGTCAATAAATACATCTTAATATATTAAATATGTTTATCGGGAATTTATTTGTTCAATAATAATTAAATATGACGAAAAGTACCATATAACTTAAGAAACCGATGATGTTGATGATTGTCGGGTATGGAACGGCTAAATTCAACCGTTTTCGGTCCTACGGTAAACTCCTCACCGCAGTGACTTCCCTTCTTCACCTTTGCAATTTCGAAGGTAGTCGCACATGTCTGTAGGTGCCTACCGGATTTTGGTCACATGCCATAAGCCATCGTCGACTTTGCTACAGTGACGTTTATTACTTGAGTTACTTGTATAATGTTATAGAACCCGAGCGAAAATAAAATTGTGGGCAAATTGAGTGCCAAAAACGCCTTGTAGAATTTAGTTGTCATGGCAACCTGTAACTACGTTGTAACGGTAAATTTCCCCTCCGTTATGGGTGGCATCTTATAATAAATCGTCTTTTTTATGAACGAAGTCAAACTCACATGTAACTGATAACAACACGGTTAGTTCATACATCATATGATTTCGATGTTAATGACGATTAATCCGATTTATTTAATATATACGTGGGTTGATCGGGAAGTTCGTGTAATTATGTTGTAAATCGTGTGTTATTGCGCATAAGGAATAATAAATAATTCCATCACAACCGTCTATACATTATCATACTCTCTTATAAAAATGATAAAAATACACCAAACAGTTACATAGTTACGTCGATTCCAAAACAGCCACTATGCATACATGCCGCACACCAAAAAATAAACGACGTCACCTAACTTCAAACGCAATTTATGTTTGAATGTATTGAGCACTTTCCCCATGTAGTCACGACACTAGACTACGAATGTCTGATTTTCGACATACCTAGCTCTTTCTTACAGATTCCATACATAGTTAAAGGATAAATATAGAGCTCGCTGACAATATAACTAAAGATTTTACGTCCGTGATTTTCGGGTGATTCCTCTCAATTTTCACATACACACAATGTCGACGGCCACCTTTGTCTTTTGGTGTCTTCAATTGATATTCTGTGCACTTTGAATCGTCTGTGCAATTTGTAAGTAACTGCCGGACTATACGCTTATAAATTCTCGCACATTTTCATTATTTCGTTGGTTTCTATGAGTGTTTTTCATATTCCCACGCACTATTCTGATAACGCGCCTAAATTCAAAGTCACCCATTGACGTCAAGACGTCGTTTCCGTTTCATAGACTGTTCAGATAAACACAGTGTTAATTTCATAGCGGATGTAGTAAACAACATTATATTTTAGGGAAATGATCCCATGACGTTGACGTATAATGTGATATATTTGCGTGGATTTTAGCCATATAGAAGAGTATAAAAATGGCATTGTTTCAGCACAACAAATGACGAAAAATATAACAATTTTAGTGTGCGACAACCAGGTGTTGCAGCGTTGCCAAGGATACCGTTAATGGTCGAATAAATTTACTGATTTTTACCCCGTTCTATAATTCAACTGTAATTAAGTCGATCGACTTGATAGTGAAGTTTCACCAATATTCAACAAAAATAAAAAAAAATATAAGCAAACTATACGAACTTCGCGATCACCCCTCGTATATCTACAAAAGTACGGTAACGGTACCTGAAAAATATGTATTCTAGGCCTGTATAAAATGTACCATGACAAAAAAGAACCGATTTAAAAACTTTATCATATGACGTTTTTGGCACTCAGTTTGCCCACAATTTTATTTTCACCCATGGCCAGTTGCTGTGTTTACTCACTTTGATATACCAGTCACAGTAGCTGCTGTATCACTAGTGATTATGTTACTTTGGTGATGTGTTTGCTTACTTAGCGACCATCGTTGTTTTTGTCATGTAATTTCCGCTACTATTCATCGGCACTTTGTTCCCCTCGAGATATATCTCTATATAACAATAGCTTTCCAAAATGACATGTACGATTTTATTTCCTTATATATGTTGATCTATTTACTTTATATATATATACCAGAGATTTTCAAAAAAACAATTTTGTCGTTCCATAGTTAAGACGGAACCAATTCATAGCGATTTCGCATACTGTTTTGAACAATTATTTTTTACTGTAAAGATGCAAGTAATCACAACAAGACGAGACCCAATTAACTACACTGTACAATGAACCTGTATATACATGTATACACTACGACGCATTTTAATTTGCCACCTATTTTATCATTAGAACCAAAAAGCCTATGTTATTAACATAGATTCAAAGGGAAATATGTGTCACCATAGACAGAGACTCAGTATTTGACACAAAATAACAACTAACAAAACAACCTAATGACGCCAACTATGTATGCGTGACATAGTTTTCTGACGGAGCGCGGCAACCTATAATTCCCATGGCTTCAGCGCATTACACAGTGCTTGTTCCTACCACAGGCTAGATCGGTGTAATTGAAGGGTCCCGCAAAAAATGTGTTTAGAGTATATTTTTACCGGATCCTAAAATCGCACAGAGAGCATGTTGTTCCTGTCATGTTTAATGCTTTTCATAAGAGACAATCCATGAAGAATACATTCCAATTAAAACCGTTAACTTTCCATACCTACACGAGCAGCACGTGTACTAATTAAGTCTTTTGACACCTTGCGCATGAGTGATTTGGTACATAAATACGTGATTTCTTTTTCTTAATTAATAGATAAATGTGTACAATGCAAAAACGACATACTTTTCTTGATTTTTTAAAATAAAAATGTTGCATATTTTTTTTTTATTATTTTCATATTTTATAAGGTCGTCGCCTGAGTAAAGAAGTGCTCGTTCTCAATTTTTGGTCAAATTTATACCATTGAAATCGCCCGTCGAGCTCTACAATAATATCCAATCTGATAATAAATCCGCCCCAAACAAACAAAGATACTCAATAATGAGTTGCACTATCTCGATAAAACAAAATTAATAAAGAATTGACTCTTATACTGTTTCAACTAAGAGAGTTGGAGTAGTTTACCTTTTAACTGTATATCTAGCCAATCAAATTTAGTAATTCGTACATGTGACTCTAAAGTATATGAGTATTTATTTGCTCTATTTCCTTTCCTATAAATAAATAAAAGAACTGCTTAAATATACCGGTAAATAAAAATTGAATAAAGAACAGCCCAAACTCATTTAACTATATATACAGACCAGTTTAATCTCCGTAAGTATTTGTACAGAGCAGCTCTATCTCCAGTATCGGAAGGTAGAGCAGTTCACCTTTAAGAAAAAAAATTGACAAAATTGCTCCATCTCTAAACACAAAAATATAGATAAATAAACTCTAACTTCAACTTTCATATGTTGATCAGAATGCCAGTTCTGAATAAAACAGTTTCACTACATGACATACTTGTAATCAAAGCATTTAAAGAGCGAATTTGGTGATTCTAATGCAGACTTGTCCCGTCATACCAATAATTGCAGCCAAACCAAAGTTTTTACAGGACTACTTGAGTGCATCTGATTATGGTCCGCGTGGATAGCCCCCCATACTAACGTCTATACTAACACATTCTGGCGTACCTTTTTTGGTCTAGGATTGATAATTTCCCATAATAGTTGGGCGGACGACCTGACTCCGATTTGGATGCTAGAAATGTATTTTGTCTGTTTCAGGTGTACCGGTATTTTGTTTTCCTTCAGTGGTGAACTCGATTGGCGACTGGACCGCCGCACGAGCGGAGGTTCAAATAATAAGTTTATAATTTATATATCTCCTTATGATACCAGGCGTTACTGATCAATGACCTCAATCCAGAATTCTGGAAACGATTCTTATCCTATAATGTCGACGGGGAATGAAAGACTGCGGAGCGCAGCGTCATGTTGAATGACAGTTCGCGAGAGAGTTGTGGGTTCGATCACAGGCAGCAAAGTGTCACAATCACAGATATGTAATACAATGTATACTTATTATTACCGATGTGTTCATTATAATTATGTTCAATGTTAATGGAATTGATTGTGTCAATGAAAGAACAAAAAAACAACAAAACGCAGGGCGAGAGAACGAACAATGCACGTATAATTTAAATGTTCTCTCAAAAGAAAGAAAAAAACACTCAAAAGTTATTTTTGAGTGAAAAAAAGTAGTTCCGAAGTTTTATTCAATACTCTGTTTCTCAACAGTCAACCTGAAATTAGAGAGCAAGAATTGAATAAGTACACGTAAACATAGCAGTATTGATATATTCATGAACGATTTACATTGTAGATGTTTCTATGAAACTATCCTGGCACAGTCAAACCTCGCCACAGAGCATCTCAATAATACAAACACTTCAATAATAATATTGCCAAGTCCACGTTATCTGCTTTGTTCTGGATTCAATGTATCTATGCTAAAGTGCACATTTCAACCTCAATATTAGTACCAACCAATTAAGATAACATGTTTCCATTGGTCAACGAGCAGTCTTGTTATTGTGAGTTATCTGCAGATGTTAGCAAAACGGATGTGTGATGGTGGGCCATTTGTCTTTAATCATAAAGTCTACTAGTCAAATTGTATACACGACAACGTTCACTATATCACTGAAAGTGTTGACTATATCAACTGACAATGCTGACTTTATACCCTGATAATATTTACTGTGGTCCGTGACAATGTTCACTGTATCCCTGACAATGTTCACTGTGTAACTGACAATGTTCACTGTATCACTGACAATGTTCACTGTATCCCTGACATTGTTCACTGTGTCCCTGACAATGTTCACTGTATCCCTGACAATGTTCACTGTGTCCCTGACAATGTTCACTGTATCCCTGACAATGTTCACTGTGTCCCTGACAATGTTCACTGTATCCCTAAAAATGTTCACGGTATCCCTGACAATCTTCACTGTCTCCCTGACCATGTTCACTGTCTCCATGACAATGTTCACTGTATCCCTGACAATGTTCACTGTTTCCCTGACAATGTTCATTGTTTCCCTGACAATGTTCACTGTATCCCTGACAATGTTCAATGTATCCCTCAAAATGTTCACGGTATCCCTGACAATGTTCAATGTGTCCCTGACAATGTTCACGATATCCCTGACAATATTCACTATGTCTCTGACAATGTTCACTGTGCCCCTGACAATGTTCACGGTATCCCTGGCAATGTTCACTGTCTCCCTGACAATGTTTACTGTGTCCCTGACAATATCCATGGTATCCCTGACAATATACAATGTGTCCCTGTCAATGTTCACTGTGTCCCTGACAATGTTCACTGTGTCCCTGACAATGTTCACAGTGTCCCTGACAATGTTCACGGTATTCCTGACAATGTTCACTGTCTCCCTGACATTGTTCACTGTCTCCCTGACAATGTTTACTGTGTGCCTGACAATGTTCATGGTATCCCTGATAATGTTCACTGTGTCTCTGACAATGTTCACTGTGTCCATGACAATGTTTACTGTGTCCCTGACAATGTTTACTGTGTCCCTGACAATGTTCACGGTATCCCTGATATTGCCCACTATATCTCTAATAATGTTCACGGTTTATCTGACAATGTTCACTGTATCCCTGACAATGACCACTGTGTACATGATAATGTTCACTGTATAACTGTCAATATCATCTACCGTGTATAATACGTTCATTAATGGTCGTAATTGAGTAGTGATAGCTAAGCATAATTATAGTACCTATAGATCTGAGGTATCGAATATTGTCAACTGGATTGATAAATTTACTAACCTCTCTAAGATCTTGTAAATCATTCACTATTCTTTCAATTCTCTCAAATTGTTCGTTGCTCGCTTCAGCTGCTCTAACTATGTTTACTTTCCTTCTTTCAAAGTTCGTAGATTCTAAAACAGAAAACGTTTAAATTTTACATGAAATACGTTGATATAACCGACAGTATGTGTTGTAGATAGACAACTGTAGTTCACGATGTTATCTTATTTAGGCGAGTGTGTAGCCTGAGGTTGAATAAGATATCCGAAGTTTTAATTTTCTGTCTGTATTAGATCATTGTTCAATGGAAGATGTGGTGGTGAAGAAGGCACATACAGTGCAGTATTGCAGTTATTGCACCCTTTTTCCACAGTAACAATGAAATATGAGTTTAGTGTAATTGTGTAGATCTACATGTACAAGAATTTTAGAAACATTTTAATGATTCTGATCTTTAAATTATTTACTCAAGTATATTTCCAAGACATTTAAATAATTCAAAGCCTTTGATAAAAAGATTAACGAAGAACTTAAAATCTCGCGAAATAAAGAATTGTTATAATTATTAATAATTTTATAAAACTTGCCATCTAATCTACATGTCTGAGCGCGGAATCTCATCTCCAGTAAATTCAGCTGACTCCGAAGTTCGGCGTTGGATAAATATCTATCCTCGGGATACTGGAATGGTTCCCCTGTCCAGGGTGCTGTGATCTTTGGTCCCACATAAATTGAGCCATTGACCACATCACTGGATTTACCGCAAGTTATCTTCGATCTCAATGATCTCAATAATCGGGAGATATTCGATCTCGATAAACCTGCCATTGTTCTTCCCCACAGACTGTTCCTGCTGTCAGTTCTCTGTGCTGTACTCGTGCTTTTAGAAACACAAATCTCTTAGAAAAATATGCGTGCGCTTTGGTTGACTGCTATAAGACGTCGTTATGAGCGTCATGGAAACGACGTCACATTACGTAATTATTGTGACGTCATTGACGTCAGTTTACAATCGTAACTACTCGGGTCTTTCCGTCATCGATGCCGAAGTTTCAATGTCACGTCAGTAACGTCCGAAGTTATCCGATTGGTTAGTAAACTGGCGTTGAAACAGTAGGGTTGAAGTTTAGGTCGACAGTTACTCTGTTAGCTCAGTGGTTAGAGCGCCGTACTGCTGTTTGTATGGTATTCGTTTCGAGTCACACAGCGTGCGTACGTTTTTCACAGCCAATAAATGTTCCGAATGAATAAGTGGTCCTATTTCCACAGGATATTTTGCGATTTGTGTAGTTGTAAGCGTAATCAATCTAAGTGTCACCAGTTTTCGCGACTATTCTTGTGTACGTCCTATTTGGGTTCAAAACCATCAAATAAAGTTAATCTTTACCTCTATTTTACATAGTGACCAATTTCTGAATGTCAAATATTTTCCATGGGGACCTCTCAAAATCTACCAATAAACAGAAACAGCTTTCAGCTTCCAGAAAATGAACAAAAAACGACTATGGATCATATAAGAAAATTTTCTACATCTGGACGCGATGAACATTTTTTCACACACGCGCGGATTGATTCCAAGTCGGATAGCTACAACCCTACTTTCACTTTCATATCTAAAATATTTCTAAATCAAACAGTTTCACTACATGACATACTTGTAATTAAAGCATTTAATGCAGCAATTTCGTGAATCTAATGCAGACTTGTCACGACATACCAATAATTGCAGCCAAACCAAAGTTTTTACAGGACTACTTGAGTGCATCTGATTATGGTCCGCGTGGATAGCCCCCCTTACTAACGTCTATACTAACAAATTCTGGCGTACCTTTTTGGTCTAGGATTGCTAATTTCCCATAGTAGTTCGGCGAACGACCTGACTCCGATTTGGATGCTAGAAATGTATTTTGTCTGTTTCAGGTGTATTTTGTTTTCCTTCAGTGGTGAACTCGATTGGCGACTGGACCGCCGCACGAGCGGAGGTTCAAATAATAAGTTTATAATTTATATATCTCCTGATGATACCAGGCGGTACCGAATAACAGCGTGCGGGAGAGTTGTGGGTTCGATCATAGGCAGCAAAGTGGCACAATCACAGATATGTAATACAATGTATACTTATTATTACCGATGTGTTCATTATAATTATGTTCAATGTTAATGGAATGGATTGTGTCCATGAAAGAACAAATAACAACAAAACGCAGGGTGAGAGAACGAACAATGCACGTATAATTTAAATATTCTCTCAAAAGAAATAAAAAAAACACTCAAAAGTTTTTTTTGAGTGAAAAAAAGTAGTTCCGAAGTTTTCTTCAATACTCTGTTTCTCAACAGTCAACCTGAAATTAGAGAGCAAGAATTGAATAAGTACTCGTAAACATAGCAGTATTGATATATTCAGGAACGATTTACATTGTAGATGTTTGTATGAAACTATCCTGGCACAGTCAAACCTCGCCACAGAGCATCTCAATAATACAAACACTTTAATAATAATATTTCCTAGTCCACTTTATCTGCTTTGTTCTGGATTCAATGGATCTATGCTAACGTGCACATTTAACCTCAATATTAGTACCAACCACTTAAGATGACAGGTTTCCATTGGTCAACGAGCAGTCTTGTTATTGTGAGTTATCTGCAGATGTTAGCAAAACGGATGTGTGATGGTGGGCCATTTGTCTTTAATGATAAAGTCTGCTAGTCAAATTGTATACACGACAACGTTCACTATATCACTGACAGTGTTGACTATATCAACTGACAATGCTGACTTTATCCCCTGATAATATTTACTGTTGTCCCTGACAATGTTCACTGTGTCCCTGACAATGTTCACTGTATCCCTGACAATGTTCACTGTATCCCTGGCAATGTTCACTGCATCCCTGACAATGTTCACTGTGTACCTGACAATGTTCACTGTGTACCTGACAATGTTCACTGTGTACCTGACAATGTTCACTGTATCCCTGACAATGTTCACTGTGTCACTGACAATGTTCACTGTGTCCCTGACAATGTTCACTGTGTCCCTGACAATGTTCACTGTATCCCTGACAATGTTCACTGTATCACTGACAATGTTCACTGTGTACCTGACAATGTTCACTGTATCACTGACAATGTTCACTGTATCCCTGACAATGTTCACGGTGTCCCTGACAATGTTCACTGTCTCCCTGACACTGTTCACTGTATCCCTGACAATGTTCACTGTGTACCTGACAATGTTCACTGTATCACTGACAATGTTCACTGTGTCCCTGACAATGGTCACTGTGTCCCTGACAATGTTCACTGTATCCCTGACAATGTTCAATGTATCCCTGAAAGTGTTCACGGTATCCCTGACAATGTTCACTATGTCCCTGATGATGTTCACGGTATCCCTGACAATGTTCACTATGTCCCTGACAATGTTCGCTGTGTCTCTGACAATGTACACTCTGTCCCTGACAATATTTACTGTGTCCCTGACACTGTTTACTGTGTCCCTGACAATGTTCAATGTGTCCCTGACAATGTTCACTGTGACCCTGATAATGTTTACTGTGTCCCTGACAATGTTCACGGTATCCCTGATATTGCCCACTATATCTCTAATAATGTTCACGGTTTATCTGACAATGTTCACTGTATCCCTGACAATGACCACTGTATACATGATAATGTTCACTGTATAATTGTCAATATCCTCTACCGTGTATACTACGTTCATTAATGGTCGTAATTAAGTAGTGATATCTAAGCATAATTATAGTACCTATAGATCTGAGGTATCGAATATTGTCAACTGGATTGATAAATTTACTAACCTTTCTAAGATCTTGTAAATCATTCACTATTCTTTCCATTCTCTCAAATTGTTCGCTACTCGCTTCAGCTGCTCTAATCATGTTTATTTTCCTTCTTTCAATGTTCGTAGATTCTAAAACAGAAAGCATTTTACATGAAATACATTGATATAGAAAGATAGACAACTGTAGTTCACTATGTTATCTTATTTAGGCGAGTGTGTAGCCTGATGTTGAATAAGATATCCGAAGTTTTAATTCTCTGTCTGTATTAGATCATTGTTCAATTGAAGATGTGGTGGTGAAAAAGGCACACACAGTGCAGTATTGCAGTTATTGCACCCTTTTTCCACAGTAACAATGAAATATGAGTTTAGTGTAATTGTGTAGATCTACATGTACAATAATTTTAGAAACATTTTAATGATTCTGATCTTTAAATTATTTACTAAAGTATATTTCCAAGACATTTAAATAATTCAAAGCCTTTGATAAAAAGATTAACGAAGAACTTAAAATCTCGCGAAATAATGAATTGTTATAATTATTAATAATTTTATAAAACTTACCATCTAATCTACACGTCTGAGCGCGGAATCTTATCTCCAGTAAATTCAGCTGACTCCGAAGTTCAGCATTGGATAAATATCTGTCTACGGGGTACTGGAATAGTTCCCCTGTCAAGGGTGCTTTGATCTTTGGTTCCACATAAATTGAGCCATTGACCACATCACTGGATTTACCGCAAGTTATCTTCGATCTGAATGATCTCAATAATCGAGAGATTTTCGATCTCGATAAACCTGCCGTTGTTCTTCTCCACAGACTGTTCCTGCTGTCAGTTCTCTGTGCTGTACTCATGATTTTAGAAACACAAATCTCTTAGAAAAATATGCGTGCGCTTTGGTTGACTGCTATAAGACGTCGTAATGAGCGTCATGGAAACGACGTCACATTACGTAATTATTGTGACGTCATTGACGTCAGTTTACAATCGTAACTACTCGGGTCTTTCCGTCATCGATGCCAAAGTTCCAATGTCACGTCAGTAACGTCCGAAGTTATCCGTTTGGTTAGTAAATTGGCGTTGAAACAGTAGGGTTGCAGTTCAGGTCGACAGTCACTCTGTTAGCTCAGTCGTTAGAGCGGCGTACTGCTGTTTGTATGGTATTCGTTTCGAGTCACACAGCGTGCGTACGTTTTTCACAGCCAATAAATGTTCCGCATGAATATGTGGTCCTATTTCCACAGGATATTTTGCGATTTGTGTAGTTGCGTGCGAAATCAACCTAAGTGTCACCAGTTTTCGCGACTATTCTTGTGTACGGCCTTTTTGGGTTAAAAACCATCTAATAAAGTTTTTTCTATACCTCTATTTTACATATATATATACAGTGACCAATTTCTGAATGTCAACTATTTTCCATGGGGACCATTCAAAATCTACCATTAAACAGAAACAGCTTCCAGAAAATGAACAAAAAACGACTATGGATCATATAAGAAGTTTTTTCTACATCTGGACGCGATGAACACCTTTTCACACACGCGCGGATTGATTCCAAGTCGGATAGCCACAACCCTACTTTCACTTTCATATTTAAAATATTTCTAAATCAAACAGTTTCACTACATGACATACTTGTAATTAAAGCATTTAATGCAGCAATTTCGTGAATCTAATGCAGACTTGTCACGTACGACATACCAATACTTGCAGCCAAACCAAAGTTTTTACAGGACTACTTCAGTGCATCTGATTATGGTCCGCGTGGATAGCCCCCCATACTAACGTCTATACTAACAAATTCTGGCGTACCTTTTTGGTCTAGGATTGATAATTTCCCATAGTAGTTCGGCGGACGACCTGACTCCGATTTGGATGCTAGAAATGTATTTTGTCTGTTTCAGGTGTATTTTGTTTTCCTTCAGTGGTGAACTCGATTGGCGACTGGACCGCCGCACGAGCGGAGGTTCAAATAATAAGTTTATAATTTATATATCTCCTGATGATACCAGGCGGTACTGATCAATGACCTCAATGCAGAATTCTGGAAACGATTCTTATCCTATAATGTCGACGGGGAATGAAAGACTGCGGAGCGCAGCGTCATGTGGAATGACAGTTCGCGAGAGAGTTGTGGGTTCGATCACAGGCAGCAAAGTGTCACAATCACAGATATGTAATACAATGTATACTTATTATTACCGATGTGTTCATTATAATTATGTTCAATGTTAATGGAATTGATTGTGTTCATGAAAGAACAAAAAAAAAAAAAAAAAACGCAGGGCGAGAGAACGAACAATGCACGTATAATTTAAATGTTCGCTCAAAAGAAAGAAAAAAACACTCAAAAGTTATTTTTGAGTGAAAAAAAGTAATTCCGAAGTTTTCTTCAATACTCTGTTTCTCAACAGTCAACCTGAAATTAGAGAGCAAGAATTGAATAAGTACACGTAAACATAGCAGTATTGATATATTCATGAACGATTTACATTGTAGATGTTTCTATGAAACTATCCTGGCACAGTCAAACCTCGCAACAGAGCATCTCAATAATACAAACACTTCAATAATAATATTGCCAAGTCCACTTTATCTGCTTTGTTCTGGATTCAATGTATCTATGCTAATGTGCGCACATTTCAACCTCAATATTAGTACCAACCAATTAAGATGACATGTTTCCATTGGACAACGAGCAGTCTTGTTATTGTGAGTTATCTGCAGATGTTAGCAAAACGGATGTGTGATGGTGGGCCATTTGTCTTTAATCATAAAGTCTACTAGTCAAATTGTATACACGACAACGTTCACTATATCACTGACAATGTTGACTATATCAACTGACAATGTTCACGGTATCCCTGACAATGTTCACTGTATCCCTGAAAATGTTCACGGTATCCCTGACAATGTTCAATGTGTCCCTGACAATGTTCACTGTGTCCCTGACAATGTTCACAGTGTCCCTGACAGTGTTCACGGTATCCCTGACAATGTTCACTGTATCCCTGAAAATGTTCACGGTATCCCTGACAATGTTCAATGTGTCCCTGACAATGTTCACAGTGTCCCTGACAATGTTCACGGTATCCCTGACAATGTTCACAATGTCCCTGACAATGTTCACTGTGTCCCTGACAATGTTCACTGTATCCCTGAAAATGTTCACGGTATCCCTGACAATGTTCAATGTGTCCCTGACAATGTTCACGGTATCCCTGACAATGTTCACAATGTCCCTGACAATGTTCACTGTGTCCCTGACAATGTTCATAGAGTCCCTGACAATGTTCACGGTATCCCTGACAATGTTCACTGTGTCCCTGACAATGTTCACTGAGTCCCTGACAATGTTCACTGTGTCCCTGACAATGTTCACTGTGTCCCTAGCAATGTTCACAGTGTCCCTGACAATGTTCACGGTATCCTTGACAATGTTCACTGTCTCCCTGACATTGTTCACTGTCTCCCCGACAATGTTTACTGTGTCCCTGACAATGTTCATGGTATCCCTGACAATGTTCACTGTGTCCCTGACAATGTTCACGGTATCCCTGACATTGCCCACTATATCACTAATAATGTTCACGGTTTATCTGACAATGTTCACTGTATCCCTGACAATGACAACTGTATACATGATAATGTTCACTGTATTATTGTCAATATCCTCTACCGTGTATAGTTCGTTAATTAATGGTCGTAATTAAGTAGTGGTAGCTAAGCATAATTATAGTACCTATAGATCTGAGGTATCGAATATTGTCAACTGGATTGATACATTTACTAACCTTTCTAAGATCTTGTAAATCATTCACTATTCTTTCAATTCTCTCAAATTGTTCGTTGCTCGCTTCAGCTGCTCTAACCATGTTTATTTTCCTTCTTTCAATGTTCGTAGATTCTAAGACAGAAAGCATTTTACATGAAATACGTTGATATAAACGACAGTATACATGTGTTATAGATAGACAACTGTAGTTCACGATGTTATCTTATATAGGCGAGTGTGTAGCCTGAGGTTGAATAAGATATCCGAAGTTTTAATGCTCTGACTGTATTAGATCATTGTTCAATTGAAGATGTGGTGGTGAAGAAGGCACACACAGTGCAGTATTGCAGTTATTGCACCCTTTTTCCACAGTAACAATGAAATATGAGTTTAGTGTAATTGTGTAGATCTACATGTACAAGAATTTTAGAAACAATTTAATGATTCTGATCTTTAAATTATATACTAAAGTATATTTCCAAGACATTTAAATAATTCAAAGCCTTTGATAAAAAGATTAACGAAGAACTTAAAATCTCGCGAAATAAAGAATTGTTATGATTATTAATAATTTTATAAATCTTACCATCTAATCTACATGTCTGAGCGCGGAATCTCATCTCCAGTAAATTCAGCTGACTCCAAAGTTCAGCATTAGATGAATATCTATCCTCGGGATACTGAAATAGTTCCCTTGTCCAGGGTACTGGGATCTTTGGTCCCACATAAATTGAGCCATTGACCACATCACTGGATTTACCGCAAGTTATCTTCGATCTGAATGATCTCAATAATCGGGAGATATTCGATCTCGATAAACCTGCCGTTGTTCTTCTCCACAGACTGTTCCTGCTGTCAGTTCTCTGTGCTGTACTCATGATTTTAGAAACACAATATCTTAGAAAAATATGCGTGCGCTTTGGTTGACTGCTATAAGACGTCGTAATGAGCGTCATGGAAACGACGTCACATAACGTAATTATTGTGACGTCATTGATGTCAGTTTACAATCGTAATTACTCGAGTCTTTCCGTCATCGATGCCGAAGTTCCAATGTCACGTCAGTAACGTCCGAAGTTATCCGATTGGTTAGTAAACTGGCGTTGAAACAGTAGGGTTGCAGTTCAGGTCGACAGTCACTCTGTTAGCTCAGTGGTTAGAGCGCCGTACTGCTGTTTGTATGGTATTCGTTTCGAGTCACACAGCGTGCGTACGTTTTTCACAGCCAATAAATGTTCCGCATGAATAAGTGGTCCTTTTCCACAGGATATTTTGCGATTTGTGTAGTTGTAAGCGAAATCAACGAAGTGTCACCAGTTTTCGCGACTATCCTTGTGTACGTCATATTTGGGTTCAAAACCATCAAATAAAGTTGTTCTTCACCTCTATTTTACATAGTGACCAATTTCTGAATGTCAACTATTTTCCATGGGGACCTCTCAAAATCTACCAATAAACAGAAACAGCTTCCAGCTTCCAGAAAATGAACAAAAAACGACTATGGATCATATAAGAAAGTTTTGTACATCTGAACGCGATGAACATCTTTCCATACACGCGCGGATTGATTCCAAGTCGGATAGCTACAACCCTACTTTCACTTTAATATCTAAAATATTTCTAAATCAAACAGTTTCACTACATGACATTCTTGTTATTAAAGCATTTAAAGCGGCAATTTCGTGAATCTAAAACAGACTTGTCACGACATACCAATAATTGCAACCAAACCAAAGTTTTTACAGGACTACCCTTACGGAAAAAGAAAGTTTGCGGTAAATATGCCGCAACTTTGCGGCAAAGTTGCCGCAAACTGATTCGTTCGCCGAAAAATCATCGTCAGTGTTCGCAGGACTTCGCCGGTAGTGGTAAACTTCTGGCAGACTTCTGGTGATGTTACGGCAAATTCGCCAGAACTGATGACTGCTCACCGGAAGTTTACCAGAAACTTCATATCTAAGTAAGGATCACCATAGGTTCACCAGAAACTTTAGTGGATAATATTAGTTTGCTGTAAGTTTGCCAGAAACTTTGTATTGTATAGATTATCGCTAGAAGTTTGCCGAAAACTTTAAACGGTTAAATATATTTGCCAGATATTCACCAGAAACTTCCTGCATTTCCAACAAGCCATAAATATCTTGCGATTTGAAAGGAGTACTTTGGGTGGCAGGGTGGCGAAATGGTTAGCGCTCTCGAATACCAGTCCGGATGCCCCTGGTTCAAAGCTTGTCATGAATCGGTGTTATACACTGGAAACATTTTAAAAAGAGTCTATTCGAAAAGTGCTTAGGGTAGCACTAGCTCATCTGGATTCCTATCGCACATTTCTTAGAGTCAAATTTTCATTGATGGATATGACAAGTAATTTTTAAAGGGTCGTAACCTAATTTCGAACCCGGATATACACCGGAAACGTTAAAGAACCAAGGAGTCTATTCGAAAGTTGCTAGGATAGCGCTAGCGCACCTGGATTCCTATCACATAAATCATATCAAACAAACTTTAATTAAACCCGAAACATAATTCCGCCTCATTTACATATTACGCCTTAAAAATTTTGCCCCCGCTTTAGACTTGCTTAAAATTTTAGACCGTAAAATAATTCCAGCTCATTTGGATATTATTACTCCTAAAATATTAAACCTTGTTCACTTTTCCATATGTGGAGGACATTCAGCATTTCTTTCAAAGTTTCATAGACGGATATGACCAGTAATTTTTAAAGTGTCGTAACCTAATTTCGAACCCGGATATACACCGGAAACGTTAAAGAACCAAGGAGTCTATTCGAAAGTTGCTAGGATAGCGCTAGCGCACCTGGATTCCTGTCACATAAATCATATCAAACAAACTTTAATTAAACCCGAAACATAATTCCGCCTCATTTACAAATTACGCCTTAAAAAATTTGCCCCCGCTTTTCACTTGCTTAAAATTTTAGACCGTAAAATAATTCCAGCTCATTTGGATATTATTACTCCTAAAATATTGAACCTTGTTCACTTTTCCATATGTGGAGGACATTCAGCATTTCTTTCAAAGTTTCATAGACAGATATGACCAGTAATTTTTAAAGTGTCGTAACCTAATTTCGAACCCGGATATACACCGGAAACGTTAAAGAACCCAGCAGTCTATTCGAAAAGTGCTAGGATAGCGCTAGCGCACCTGGATTCCTATCACACACATCATATCAAACAAACTTTCTGTCTCATGCCGGGAAGCCCGAAATTATTGGCCAATTAGGCGGGGATGAAACCGAATGACAACGCACTACCACTGTCTCAGTGGACTGCAAAAAAGGATCGACTTAAATAATTAAACCCGAAAAACAATTCCGCCTCATTTGCATATTACGCCTTAAAAATTTGGCCCCCGCTTTCGACTCGCTTACTTTTTAGACTGTAAAATCATTCCACATCATTTGGATATTATCACTCCTAAAATATTGAACCTTCTTCACTTTTCCACATGTGGAGTTCATTCCATATTTCTTTCAAGTTTTCATCGATGGATATGACCAGTAATTTTTAAAGTGTCGTAACCTAATTTCGAACCCGGATATACACCGGAAACCCAGGAGTCTATTCGAAAAGTGCTAGGATAGCGCTAGCGCACCTGGATTCCTATCACACACATCATATCAAACAAACTTTCTGTCTCATGCCTGGAAGCCCGAGATTATTTGCCAATTAGGCAGGGAGGAAACCGAATGACAATGCACTACCACTGTCTCAGTGGAGTGCAAAAAGGATCGACTTAAATAATTAAACCCGAAAAATAATTTCGTCTCATTTGCATGTTACGCCTTAAATTTTGCCCCCACTTTCGACTTGCTTAACATTTTAGACTGTAAAATCATTCCACCTCATTTGGATATTAATTACTCCTATATTATTGAACCTTCTTCACTTTTCCACATGTGGAGGACATTCAACATTTCTTTCAAATTTAGTTAGCAGACTGATAATTAGCAAAAATGACTTACAAGTGTAAGTTTGGGTGACATATACTTAGCCTAGTATTAATTACAATGTAGTCCTATTTTAAAATATATACATATATAAATTGAGTTTGTAGATTGAGACTCTACTTAGTATATAGGTCATTCTAATTCTGACTTTGTTCCAGTCTAAGTTCAACTTTCCCCCAAAATACGGTAGGCCTACAATTTTAAATAAAGACCATCTCATTATTAAGGCCACCTCATACATAGTAATATTTAATATTTAGGTGTTTGTGTTAATTTTTTTGTTCTTATGTTGCATTGTAATGAAGTATTCTCAGAGATAATAATATTATAAAAAAATATAATGTATTTAAATGAGCTTAAAATGGATACAGATAAATAAATTATAAGTTATGAAGATAAAAGTAACCATGTTGTGCATTAGGCCACAAAGATATGGTATGAGACTAACATATATAACACAATAAACTTGTACTGTTTCTTATTACACAAATTAGCACCTTGACCAATAATGCCTCTTATCAATATCTCAGTTTCCTGTGATTGGCTAGTTTGAGTATTCCCCTGTGTCTGGCTTTACTACTGCCCATATGGTGTTCATTATACAAGTACATGTATATTAGCTTCTCATAGCAATCAGGGTGCAATTTATGCATACTTTATTGAAAATAACACTGGAAGCTATATTTAAGTTTTAAAACATATACTTTATTATTTTATATTGTAATGTTGTGACTCATTCTTGTTTGAAGTTGATTTCCAGAATCAATTTTGAGATCTATGGATAATCTCACTGGTATGTAGCATAAATTATTATTATAAGCTCAACACATGTATTGAAATACAACTTAAGTAAGATTCAATGTAATTATAATGCTGAAGTCTCAATATACTGGAAATATATATATAAATTGATGACATATTGAAAATTATAGAAATTAAAGTATTCATGCATTAATGAATGTTTAAGCAGTAATGTGTTACACTTATTAATCATTATCCCTGGAATTTGGTTGATCATCTTAATTTCCGAAAAATGTGAGTATGATATTTCATAAAAAACAATATCTTGATCTACTTCAGTATAACCTAGTTTAGAAGAACTTCATGAATTCCAAAACGCTGGAAGGCAACAGTTGCAATACCATAAAACAGATAGCCTGGTAAGTAAAATGTAAATGCTGACTGTTATGAATATTATCTAAGATAATTATTCTGCTGTATTTCTAAAACTTAATGTTTATTCATTGTTTCATGTATTTAACAGCATTTTACATAAAATTACTGACCCCTTTGATCTACAAGTTATTGTTTTAAGTGTCCACTTTTTGAATAGGGGGCTGTGGACTTCATATGTTTACTACAACAAACTTGTATCCATTTTAAAGTACAACCTCTGTAGAGCAACACCCGTTGGGAGCTGAAATATTGACTGTTGTTAAGAGGTTGTTGCTCTATAGAGGTCACTTTTATATTAAATATCAGCTTAAGGAAATTTTGAAGGTGTTGTTGTAGAGAGTGTATTGCTCTACAAAGGGTCACTCTGGAAAGGTTGTATTGTACTTTAGATTACTGTTATTATTTCCTGGTGCATACCTCTCTTAGAGTAAATGATCAATATGAGGGATATAATGTTGATTTGTTTCAGTTATACATTTTTAATAGATAAATCATATAAATTTAATTTAGTCATAAAAGTTCTTTAGGGGTAGTTAATTCTGAAAAATTAATCTGTGACTAATAAATTGTTTATGTGTTTTGAATTATTTTTCTTTCAGATCATATGGAATATAATTATGCAAGGATTGGCAGCTAATAGAACCAGATCAACTGATGGGAATAACTTTTGATTGTGATTCAGTTTGGATATTATAGTTTTATGACTTCAAATAGCAATCAGAAAAAATTGGTTATTGTGACAAAGAAATGAAATAAATATTTTCTATCTGGAATATTCTAGTTTTGTGAAAAAGTGTGTTTGCCAAAAGGTTGCCAGAACAGCAATTTTAGCATGCAAATTAGTTTGCGGCAAATTTGCGGCAATGTCTTTCAATCATTTATTGAATATTTCACAATATGCAAATGAGGTTTGCGGTAAATTTGCCATAATCAAATATAGTTTCCGGCAAACTTACGCGCACTTTTACCATGCAAATTAGTTTCCGGCAAGTTTGCGGCAATTGTCCTTTGCCCATATTTGGAATATGCAAATTTCTTTGTGGCAATTTTGTGGCAAACAAATCTGCTTCAAAAACAGTTTGCCGCAAATTTGCGGCAAACCTCATTTGCATGGTAAAAGTGCGCGTAAAGTAGTTTGCGGCAAATTTACCGCAAACATTGCGGCAAATTTGCCAGAAGCATTGCCGGAGCCCTTATTTTTCGGTAAGGGTACTTGAGTGCATCTGATTATGGTCCGCGTGGATAGCCCCCCATACTAAATTCTATACTAACAAATTCTGGCGTACCTATTTGGTCTAGGATTGATAACTTCCCATAGTAGTTCGGCGGACGACCTGACTCCGATTTGGATGCTAGAAATGTATTTTGTCTGTTTCAGGTGTATTTTGTTTTCCTTCAGTGGTGAACTCGATTGGCGACTGGACCGCCGCACGAGCGGAGGTTCAAATAATAAGTTTATAATTTATATATCTCTTGATGATACCAGTCGGTACTGATCAATGACCTCAATCCAGAATTCTGGAAACGATTCTTATCCTATAATGTCGACGGGGAATGAAAGACTGCGGAGCGCAGCGTCAAGTGGAATAACAGCGTGTGAGAGAGTTGTGGTATCGATCATAGGCAGCAAAGTGGCACAATCACAGATATGTAATACATTGTATACTTATTGTTACCGATGTGTTCATTATAATTATGTTCAATGTTAATGGAATTGATTGTGTCCATGAAAGAACATATAACAACAAAACTCAGGGTGAGAGAACGAATAATGCACGTATAATTAAAATATTCTCTCAAAAGAAAGAAAAAAAACACTCAAAAGTTATTTTTGAGTGAAAAAAAGTAGTTCCGAAGTTTTCTTCAATACTCTGTTTCTCAACAGTCAACCTGAAATTAGAGAGCAAGAATTGAATAAGTACACGTAAACATAGCAGTATTGATATATTCATGAACGATTTACATTGTAGATGTTTCTATGAAACTATCCTGGCACAGTCAAACCTCGCCACAGAGCATCTCAATAATACAAACACTTCAATAATAATATTGCCAAGTCCACTTTATCTGCTTTGTTCTGGATTCAATGTATCTATGCTAACGTGCACATTTCAACTTCAATATTAGTACCAACCCATTAAGATGACATGTTTCCATTGGTCAACGAGCAGTCTTGTTATTGTGAGTTATCTGCAGATGTTAGCAAAACGGATGTGTGATGGTGGGCCATTTGTCTTCAATCATAAAGTCTACTAGTCAAATTGTATACACGACAACGTTCACTATATCACTGACAATGTTGACTATATCAACTGACAATGCTAACTTTATCCCCTGATAATATTTACTGTTGTCCGTGACAATGTTCACTGTATCCCTGACAATGTTCACTGTGTACCTGACAATGTTCACTGTATCACTGACAATGTTAACTGTATCCCTGACATTGTTCACTCTGTCCCTCACAATGTTCACTGTATCCCTGACAATGTTCACTGTATCCCTGACATGGTTCACTGTGTCCCTGACAATGTTCACTGTATCCCTGACATTGTTCACTCTGTCCGTGACAATGTTCACTGTATATCCCTGAAAATGTTCACGGTATCCCTGACAATGTATACAGTCTCCCTGACAATGTTCACTGTCTCCATGACAATGTTCCCTGTATCCCTGGCAATGTTCACTGTGTCCCTGACAATGTTCACAGAGTCCCTGACAATGTTCACGGTATCCATAACAATGTTCACTGTCTCCCTGACAATATTCACTGTCTCCCTGACAATGTTTACTGTGTCCCTGACAATATTCATGGTATCCCTGACAATGTACAATGTGTCCCTGGTAATGTTCACTGTGACCCTGACAATGTTCTGTGTCCCTGACAATGATCACTGTGTCCCTGACAATGTTCACATAGTCCCTGGCAATGTTCACGGTATCCTTGACAATGTTCACCGTCTCCCTGACATTGTTCCCTGTCTCCCTGACAATGTTTACTGTGTCCCTGACAATATTCATGGTATCCCTGACAATATACAATGTGTCCCTGGCAATGTTCACTGTGTCCCTGACAATGTTTACAGTGTCCCTGACAATATCCATGGTATCCCTGACAATATACACTGTGTCCCTGGCAATGTTCACAGTGTCCCTGACAATGTTCACTGTGTCCCTGAAAATGTTCACTGTCTCCCTGACAATGTTCACGGTAACCCAGACAATGTTCACGCTATCCCTAACAATGTTCACTGTCTCCCTGACAATGTTTACTGTGTCTCTGACAATATTTTCATGGTATCCCTGACAATGTACAATGTGTTCCTGGCAATGTTCACTGTGTCCCTGACAATGTTTACTGTGTCCCTGACAATGTTCACTGTGTCCCTGACAATGTTCACAGAGTCCCTGACAATGTTCACGGTATCCCTGACAATGTTCACTGTCTCCCTAACAATATTCACTGTCTCCCTGACAATGTTTACTGTGTCCCTGACAATATTCATGGTATCCCTGACAATATACAATGTGTCCCTGACAATGTTCACTGTGTCCCTGACAATGCTCAATGTGTCCCTGACAATGTTCACGGTATCCCTGACAATGTTCACTGTCTCCCTGACAATGTTTACTGTGTCCCTGACAATGTTCATGGTATCCCTGACAATGTTCACTGTGTCCCTGACAATGTTCACTGTGTCCCTGACAATGTTCATGGTATCCCTGATATTGCCCACTATATCTCTAATAATGTTCACGGTTTATCTGACAATGTTCACTGTATCCCTGACAATTACCACTGTTTACATGATAATGTTCACTGTATAATTGTCAATATCCTCTACCGTGTATAGTACGTTCATTAATGGTCGTAATTGAGTAGTGATAGCTAAGCATAATTATAGTACCTATAGATCTGAGGTATCGAATATTATCAACTGGATTGATCAATTTACTAACCTTTCTAAGATCTTGTAAATCATTCACCATTCTTTCAATTCTCTCAAATTGTTCGTTGCTCGTTTCAGCTGCTCTAACTATGTTTACACTCCTTCTTTCAAAGTTCGTAGATTCTAAAACAGAAAGCATTTAAATTTTACATGAAATACGTTGATATAACCGACAGTATGTGTTATAGATAGACAACTGTAGTTCACGATGTTATCTTATTTAGGCGAGTGTGTAGCCTGAGGTTGAATAAGATATCCGAAGTTTTAATTCTCTGTCTGTATTAGATCATTGTTCAATTGAAGATGTGGTGGTGAAGAAGGCACACACAGTGCAGTATTGCAGTTATTGCACCCTTTTTCCACAGTAACAATGAAATATGAGTTTAGTGTAATTGTGTAGATCTACATGTACAAGAATTTTAGAAACATTTTAATGATTCTGATCTTTAAATTATTTACTAAAGTATATTTCCAAGACATTTAAATAATTCAAAGCCTTTGATAAAAAGATTAACGAAGAACTTTAAATCTCGCGAAATAAAGAATTGTTATAATTATTAATAATTTTATAAAACTTACCATCTAATCTACATGTCTGAGCGCGGAATCTCATCTCCAGTAAATTCATCTGACTCCTAAGTTCAGCGTTGGATAAATATCTATCCTCGGGATACTGGAATGGTTCCCCTGTCCAGGGTGCTGTGATCTTTGGTCCCACATAAATTGAGCCATTGACCACATCACTGGATTTACCGCAAGTTATCTTCGATCTGAATGATCTCAATAATCGGGAGATATTCGATCTCGATAAACCTGCCGTTGTTCTTCTCCACAGACTGTTCCTGCTGTCAGTTCTCTGTGCTGTACTCATGCTTTTAGAAACACAAATCTCTTAGAAAAATATGCGTGCGCTTTGGTTGACTGCTTTAAGACGTCGTAATGAGCGTCATGGAAACGACGTCACATTACGTAATTATTGTGACGTCATTGACGTCAGTTTACAATCGTAACTACTCGGGTCTCTCCGTCATCGATGCCGAAGTTTCAATGTCACGTCAGTAACGTCCGAAGTTATCCGATTGGTTAGTAAACTGGCGTTGAAACAATAGGGTTGCAGTTTAGGTCGACAGTTACTCTGTTAGCTCAGTGGTTAGAGCGCCGTACTGCTGTTTGTATGGTATTCGTTTCGAGTCACACAGCGTGTGTACGTTTTTCGCAGCCAATTAATGTTCCGCATGAATAAGTGGTCCTATTTCCACAAGATATTGTGCGATTTGTGTAGTTGTAAGCGTAATCAATCTAAGTGTCACCAGTTTTCGCGACTATCCTTGTGTACGTCCTATTTGGGTTCAAAACCATCAAATAAAGTTGTTCTTTACCTCTATTTTACATAGTTACCAATTTCTGAATGTCAAATATTTTCCATGGGGACCTCTCAAAATCTACCAATAAACAGAAACAGCTTCCAGAAAATGAACAAAACGACTATGGATCATATAAGACTTTTTTTTGTACATCTGGACGCGATGAACATCTTTTCACACACGCGCGGATTGATTCCAAGTCGGATAGCCACAACCCTACTTTCACTTTCATATTTAAAATATTTCTAAATCAAATAGTTTCACTACATGACATACTTGTAATTAAAGCATTTAATGCGGCAATTTCGTGAATCTAATGCAGATTTGTCACGACATACCAATAATTGCAGCCAAACCAAAGTTTTTACAGGACTACTTGAGTGCATCTGATGTTGGTCCGCGTGGATAACCCCCATACGAACGTACTCTCAATGACAAGCCATTGACAGGTGGTAACAGTTCTGTCTGATAAAGGAGTCCTATTTCTGTGGGATTTTTGTTGCGATTTGTCTAGTAATGGCAAAAACAATGTCATCAGTTTTCGCGAACCTTCTTTGGACAATTCGTTTTGGTCTAGGATTGATAATTTCCCATAGTAGTTCGGCGGACGACCTGACTCCGATTTGGATGCTGGAAATGTTTGTGTCTGTTTCAGGTGTATTTTGTTTTCCTCCAGTGGTGAACTCGATTGGCGACTGGACCGCCGCACGAGCGGAGGTTCAAATAATAAGTTTATAATTTATATACCTGTTTATGATACCAGGCGGTACTTATCAATGACCTCAATGCAGAATTCTGGAAACGATTCTTATCCTATAATGTCGACGGGGGAATAAAAGACTACAGAGCACAGCGTGAAGTGGAATGACAGTTCGCGAGTGAGTTGTGGGTTCGATCATAGGCAGCAAAGTGGCACAATCACATATATCGAAATACAATGTATACTTATTATTACCGATGTGTTCATTATAATTATGTTCAATGTTAATGGAATTGGCTGAGCTGAGGTTCAAATAATAAGTATATTATTACTATTGCCAGTGTGGTAGATACAGTATAGTTGTTTTAATACATGTTTTGCATACATTAGTTATGGACATAGAGGTATTCGTATTTATTTTAGTAACTACAGTGTACTATAAATAATGTGCAATGACCAATAATAAGTGCACACATCATGATTAAAATCAGATAGGGTCAATGGTTATCAATAAAAATAGAATGAACCAGTAAAGAATTGTGACTAGACATTCATGTATTTTAAAACAACCATGGCCTAGCACATTCGCCTGACGTCGTGTGAAACGTCCATACGTGTGCCTTTCTGTTCACCTTTTTGCCGCTTTCTAGGCGAGGCTGATCAGAAAAATGATTGTGTCGCTTAAACACAATATATAACCATGCTTTTTTTTATTTTCTTATTTCGATTTCTGTAGCAGCTTTTAGATTCTAATATGTTTCTGTTTTCCAAGATCTATTAAAGGTTCGCACAATTTCCTATGCATAAGTCAAACCTCCGTCCACCAGTTAGTATTTCTTTTTCTCCGGACCATACTGATTTTGCCACCTATTTTGGGATATTTCAAAATAACTCGACACATTTGTCACCACCATGATACGGTGTGTTGAGCACAAACATCGTGTCAATATCTCAAATCAAAGGGCCTGCTCTATCATGGAGTTTAACTTTGAGATACTTAGCACTAGATCACCAAACACCTCTTGTTAAAGAAGGAAATGGTTCCAGAGAAAAAAGAAAGCAAAGGGATTTGATACACTGATTTAATATTTCATTTTCGCGAGAATTATAATGGTACATGTATAGCATATACAAATGTATATATTATATATATTATGATCAGAGTTTCATTGACCATCCTTGTAGCTGTCCTCCAATCCAAAGTTATACCACGTCCAAAAGAACTGTTCACTTTGTTCACATTTCAAAACTTGTAAAAATCTTTCTCCTGCACTATTCTTGGCATAACACAGACAACGGTTGTGATATGGATTGTATAAAAAACGTTCCTGAAAGCACACACACAATTATAATTATTAGCTTCCAGCTAGGTCAGTGAAAAGACATTGATCTTTCATACAATAATCTGATATTCAAATATATTTCACTTCTAAATAACATATTAGTTTATATTATAAATGAAACATAACGTTTGTCGTTTACTTGTCTTTCCTGAATGAAGTCTCTAACAATCCTCTAAAAGCCGATGTCGTAATAATCATCGCGACGATGAAGCGCAGCAACCCCCATGAACAACCAAGACAGCCAGCCATCTGACTTAAACAGTTTACATGGAGTAGCAGGTTTGTGTATTCCGTTATATTGGTTAAACTTAAAAGCATGTCCTCGTGTGAAGAAATCATAAATCGTCTCCAGAAAAGCAAGTTAGTTCTGACTGTTACTTAGTATCAGGAAACACTGGCTGAGTAAACTGTCCTTGTGTTACACTGGAAGTTTGGGCAACTGTCCGAGTGTACGACGGAGGGTTGGGCCAACTGTATATGTGAACGATTGAGGGTTGGACCAACTGTATGTGTGAACAACTGAGGGTTGGGCAACTGTCCGTGTGTACGACTAAGGGTTGGGCAACTGTCCGTGTGAAGGACTGAGGGTTTGGCCAACTGTACGTGTGACCGACTAAAAGTTGGGTCAACTGTATGTGTGAACAACTGATTCCTGATGAACAACGTAGTATTTAGATGAGCTCAGGTACAGAGACAACAGTGTTCTGAAGCCTAATGTAGACATCGGATATAATTTTACATTATTCCATGTCACTGACAATAATACATTTACCTCCGTGTATATCCATGTCTGAGAGTCACCTCCTCCACTACATCTCTCTAGCGTACAACGATCTCCACCTTCGTCATTACCAGACATGTCAAATGTTATACACCCCAGTTCACTTTGAAGGGCATTTAAATTAGATAGATGCCAAAACTAGAAAGCAAAACATTGTTTGACAAAACTAGATTCTGGTAGAAATGTGAGATAAACCACTGAACAAAACATTTGATTTTGATAATGTTCAGTTGAGTTCAAGTTCTATGCTTTAATGATGTGCATTTGTTACAATTGAAAATAACGGAATATGACCTTAATTAAACATGTCTTAGCATAATGAACTACACACGTGTGGCTCAGTTAGAGTTACATCTTCGACTAAAATTCTTCCCACTGTCGTAGGCAAAATGTGAATTCATGTACGAGTTTAGTAGGTTTGAGAGCTACAAACATACATGTTTTGGAAACATGAAACATGTAGTTGCGTAGTCGTCTTAGATTGGATTGGTTTTGTGATCCATTTATATCATGTACTTGTACAGTAAACCTCAATTATAAGATTTTCGGTCTTAATATTGGGGCTGAATAAAGAGCTAGCAATGCAAACTGACCTACATATTGGCGTCTTTATTTTGAGGTGGTATCATAATTCAGGTTGTTGTTTATGTAAGGTTTTACTGTATAAGTGCCGAGCGAGCTTCAAACACGTACCTGTGTGGTCTTGTTAGCACATGGTTGAGCATTCACATGTCCAGTAAGGAGGTTTATACCACTATCAATACAGACACTAAAACCTGTGTTCCGAATCTCACCCAGTCTAACAGCCCGACCTGGTACGTACAATCCGGGATATATGTTCTCTATGTACCAATCAAAGGACTCACATTTCAAACTGTTCTTTAGTTTCTGACGGTCTGATGTATCACCCATATCTACCTGAAACCGCCATTAATGTCAGCCATAACTAATGTAATCAGCCAATCGTTAAAAATATAGAAATAAACACATCGCCGAATCAGCCAATAGCATAATTATGCAGGAGAGTTCGTGTATAAGTTCAGAAAAGTTCTGGTATGAATTTAGGAAAGAATGGTATATATTAAGACAAGAAATCTATGGTATAAATTCAGAGAAGACTGTCAGTATAAAAACTTCTATTGCGATACCAAGAAAGTGGTAATTGTACGATGTGTGTCTTTAGCAACGTACAGAAACCATTTTGGGATTCAAAATTGTCCGTCTCAGTATCACTGTCGGGTTCATTTCTACTTCCGCTCCAAAAGAGGACGATCGCCTTATATATCCTAATGCATAATGTACTCTGAGAACGCCGGTGACCGGCGACCTAAAAAATTCAATAATTTGAATTGTAATTCGAATGGTCGATGGGAATATAGTACCTTATCTGCATCAGGTTCATGATAGAACTTGCCATACTTTCCCATCCATACATCAGTCATTCTAAGATTGTTTCTGATTGCAGCACGATCTAAAGCTTCTTTCATACTCCTTTCTAGTGGATTGGTTTGTCTGAACAAATGTGCTACATTAGAACATGGATGTTTCTCTAAAGTTCCACCGCACATCCAGATCTAAACAGAAACATTATAACTAAATCAAGTATATGTATATACATGTGAGCCAGTCTCCAGGAAAACCTGCTATTTTGACAAAAAAAATGGATTTTGAGAATTTTTATTATTTAAATTGTATTGTTTTTAAAAGAGTAATCTTAATGAAGCAAATTGCAAAATAAATTGTATTAGTATCTTGATTTTTAAGGAACTTACAGCTGTTTTGTAGAGGCCCTATTCAGAGCTTTTATGTGTGACGTCGCGAATGTCATTCAAACGTTATTCGACGTCGTTGTTAAAAGTATTTTATAAATACAGCATTTGATTAATTTTTGACATAAACTGTTCAAAATGGTATCATGTTTTAGAATGATGTTTTAAGTTTTAAAATATATATCCAAATTGTAAATGTTCACAATCATAGAAAGGCTACTACTGTTTTAAACAACTATCTCCTCGTTTTTCTAAATCAGAGTACTTTTCTGAAATTGGTCACCGAAGTAAGTGATTTCGATATAATTCATAAGAAATTTAAGCTAAGATATAGAAATATATGGATAAATTACTTAACATTGAATTGATAGATTTATCATTTTTTCTTATTTTAAAGTTTTTAAAAACCTTGTTACATGTAGTATTTACATAATGTCAAAATAGCAGGTTTTCCTGGAAACTGGTTCATGTTATAGTGAGAGCCGACTATGCTCGCCAATGCAATGATTAAGATTGATTCATATTCAAAGTGAAACATTGTTTTCTATTTTGAAAATGAAAATACCAAACTCCAGCGCGATGTTTAGCAATACCTTGTGCCTTGTCTTATTCGTGAACATAATATTCAGACTTAGACTTAAAATGTACAAAACTTACATTTACATGAAACCAATGAACTTATGTCCGAATACAATGTAATTGTTGTTTCTAACAATATGTACCTACTGTCTGCCTTTTTATATTAAAATTTAAAATCAATACATTTGACAAGAATATTTGAAATTGTGATGGTTAAGTGTCTGCCTTGAAGTGACTGTTAAAAAGACCCCTGGTTATTACAGTAATATCTTTTTTTTTTGAGAGAGTGGAATTTTCGTTGATTTCGTTGTTGCACTCGACAACGAAATCTAATCCCCACGAATAACCGACCTCTAAAATATCGTACATTGCTTTACCATTTTATCATTTTCATGGTTTGTTACCCCCGGATTTGCGACCCAGTGAACATACTTTTTTATCAAAATCCACGAAATTTAACACCCACGAAACTATGAGATCTTATAGTATCATGTTTGGTTATGGGTTATAAAACGTCTAGTTTCTACTAATTTATTTAAGGTCGATTGTGAAACAAGTTTTTTCAACTTATATTAATCGCTCTCGACACCTCATTCCTGATGTTATCCATCGCCACGAGGGTATGAGAGAAGAGAAGCCAGTTTCCCTTTTATGCTGAGCGTCTACCAAGGAAATTTCTGGTACCATTTTTATTTCGTCTTTGGTATGACGCGGCCAGGGATGGAACCCGAGACCTCCCGTACTCGAAGCGAACACTCAACCACTAGGCTATCGAGGAGGCGGTCTATCTATCTGAAAAGGTCTAAGAAATAGACTAAAGATGATAACTTACTCTTAACGACATCTCAATGTTTTCTCCACCCCATAGGTCCATATCGATATCATAGGAACCTATATCGTAGAAGTATTTCTTCTCTATGGAAAATAAACCACCAGCAAAAGCCGGAGATCTGGAAGGTAAACGGAAACCCTGGGAATGTGTGGGATCGCATCTCATGAATTTATTTAATTTTTGTTTAGACTATTATACAAACTCCTCGTTTTTTAGTTATCTCCCCTTATCTATGAAGCCCGCCGATGATACACCAGATGTGATAGACCTGTTGCAGATGTATATTTAAGCAATAATGAATATGCACCTGTGTTTTATTGTAGACTAAATCACAGTCACGAGTTCGGATGTGTAGTAATTAAATCACGAGTGCGTAGCACGAGTGATTCATTGTACGCATCCGAACCGAACAAGTGACTGTGCTTTGTTATAGACAAAACACAAGCAAATATAAATTCATCATTTCGATGATAACATAGCCAAGATTCCAAATTTGACAACACATCAAGACATAGTAACCACAGCACTATTTTCTCCTCGGAAGGATTATTTTCAGTTTGAAGTTATTCAGCCGTAGCTGTGTCGTGCACACCGTAATTTCCTGTTTGTGTTTATAGCTAAAAACGCACGTTGTGTTAGCAATAAAATTATAGAACAGTTTAAATTGTGGTAGGCGTGGTTTCATTTAACGAATGTACAATCATGTATATTAAATAATAAAGAAAACCTTATAGTATCGATGTCTGATGTTCTAAGTTGTTGGTCAGCTTTCTGTACAGGTATCCAATCGAAGATCAGATCAGTGAGTCTAAAGCTGCCTACATACATCTCTTCATGGATAAATATCTAAACTAAGACAAACTACAGTAAATACGCGTACCTAATTATAGTAATGGGATTCTACGAGAGGTGTTCAACTTATATTTGAGCAAAACAGAACGTCGGGTTTGCCATGCTAGCTTAATACAATCGATATATCTCTATTCAACCATGTATGAAAATGTTTTAGGGACACCACATGATTACTGTGTATATAGAGGATATTACATGAGTGTCTTTTCATATTGAATTTATTAAACGAGTTGAATAAAATAATAAAATGCGAGGCTCTGCCTAATAATCCAATGTGGAAAATCACAAATGTAATGTTCTTTTTATCATATGTTAGCCATTTCTGACCGAAACATAAAAAATAGCTACTTATTTTCACTATAATAAACGCTCAACTTTGACGACGTCGCCTATACTTTGAGCGTACAATGTACATGTAATTGCTAAAGTACTTTGATATTAATGAAGGACGTAATTTGATCTTATTGACGTTGGGTGACACATGGGCATGTCGACATGATAGGCCTACCCTGTCTGTGTATGAGGGGAGGCCTACATATATAAATTGTACATACTTTATTGACACGTTTGCACATTGTTATACAATAAACACGACGTCGTATGTTTTGCATATGAAATGCCGTTGCCATGGGAAACGCGTTTTGTTCAGACGTAGGTTAATAGTGGCGAATCAATTTGAAATTAATGTACATATTTAGAAACTTATAGATTTACAGTGACGAATAAAGAAAGTACTGGTATTCTTTCATCAGCCCCTCGAACTTGTATTCAGCCATGATATATAAGTTTACACACTCTACCTGGA
Organism: Spisula solida; assembly: GCA_947247005.1. Taxonomy (NCBI): domain Eukaryota; kingdom Metazoa; phylum Mollusca; class Bivalvia; order Venerida; family Mactridae; genus Spisula; species Spisula solida. The sequence goes on along the minus strand of OX365944.1, from coordinate 34,076,134 downwards.
AGTTTTTACCCGAGATGGAATGGATATTAGGACAGACAACTGCATCACGTTTCTCTGCCACCCTGTGAACAAGAGGTTCCAGCCATCCTGAAATATGATCTTAAAGACATTGGAAAAACAGATTCTATCTAACAGTCCTGTGAGGCATGCATATACATTTTTTTGTACTAATATTCGTTAGAAGCAACATCAATGTCATGACACAACTGTACTCATGTATGTACAAATGTATGTACACTTTTGTGATCGTACGCAATATTATTAACATTTCGAATTTGTTACGCATATCGATGTAGAATATATAACGACCATAATGAATACAATGGTTCCAATTAATGTATACATTGAAATCAAAGGAACAATTCGTACAATTCTAAGAATCATGTCTTGAATGTAGCACGTATCGTCGGACTTCTTTCGGGGCCAAACAACTGAGTATCAAAGATGGTAACAGTACCCTTGACAACGATCAAAACAACACGGTAACGAATTACTTGTCTCATTTTTTGCAATACATTCGCAAAACGCTTATGTAATGATCCAATACATTTAAAATGACAGTTCCATTATCTGTGCAGTTTATAAAGGAGATGTTTCAAAATCAGCAGAAATAACTGCGTAACCTGCAGGGTATTTATTAAATAACCATTGTTAAAGTGTACTACATGTAATACACCCGATATTGTTTCTGAACGACCGGGTGTTCTGAGTGGGAATGGGCATATATTTTACTAATGGTAAAACATCTTAATCAAACACACCTTGGAAACATTCAACATGGGCATCGAGAAAAGTGAGAACGGGTGCTGTCGAATTTTCCACGCCCACCATTCGTGCCCGTATAAGTCCTTCGTGTCTGTTTGTTCTAATCATACGAACCTTGTCTAAATGAGTAATAGCTGATTGTAGTGGTTGTATGAGTTCATCTGTAATAAAACCATACACGTGTACTCGGGCGTAACAAACCATGCTCATATCATAGGCACTTGGTCTCAAATTATCTGAATCAAACTTGCCTGAGTGTACCATATATACAGATAATAGGATAGGGTACACTTAGATAATTTGAAACCAAGCGCCTATGGCTCATATTGGTGTATGACCATTCATATATTTATCTAGGTAATTACATGCTGTACATCGTTAGATAATGGCTCGAATGCCAAGACACTCGAATAAAAACATGTGTAACATTACGATGTTTAGTATTGATTAATATGCTCCAGCACCATCATGTTCAATTCAATAACAGTCGAGACGTAAATGTCCTCAACTTCACAGACCCAACCGTAGATTCTTCATATTTAAAAGTAACCGAAAAAGAATACAGTTTGATTCAACGCTGTTCAACATCTTGCATTATTGTTAGCAACATCAGAACCCATGTTGCACCCAAAGGGAGTCAATCCCCCTAGAAAAATGTAGTATGTACTATGTATGGCGTTTCATTGTATAATAACTTCATTCAAGAAGTGATAAGCATACATAATTTAGCAAACGAGGGAAGAACTCAGTAAGAAACCTAGGGAACATTTGAATGCCTACCTAACGTTGAAAAGTCGTCTACAAGGATAAGTTCCTTCAACATGTAGTCAGGTGATCGATTTACGACTGAATATATTGTGCGTAGTAATGTTGACAGTGCCTCATTGTGGAACACTATGATGACGCTAGTTTGAGGAAAATTGCTGATGTTATACTGAATATCTTTGCATCTGAAAATACATTTGTATAACACATTTCAAATGTCGACCAAGAGAAGATTTTTTATGTTAAGTGTGTTACCTAAATAAACTTCGCACAGGACCCAAGGTGTTGTCCGTTTTCCCTGAACATACGATGTACCTTATTTTAATAGAATTACACTGACATAAGTTTGTAATCATATTTATTAACATTCAAAACCAATTGCGTTTTCACCATTTGAATGCAGATTATTTGGAACAGTTCTTACAGTTGAGTACCATGCACATGGTTGCGACAATGCATTACGCGTACACAATGGCGACCGATGTATGTACATACATGTACTTACAGGTGAAATAAGAAATGTATTATAGGCGCATTAAAGACACACCCGCATATCAAATTGATCAAGTTTGGCGATTTTCTGTTTTGTGAGATGTTCTTCGTTTAGGCCTGAAACTCGGCACATTAGGTAGTTTCTACTGTACACAGTTACCTTATCGAACGTATGTCTGGAAGTGACCTATTTACTGGAATCAGATCGCTGGCATAGGCGTTAAACTGGTGCTGTTTGTAAAGTCTGGTAAGTTTCTTCATCTCGCTTTTGGAAAGGTCTTCATAATCAACATCAAACCCAGTTCCCACTTTACCTGTACATATATTAGGTAATTAGGTATGTACGTGGGGTGATCAAAAAGAAATGAGACAAATGATATACTTTGTAAAATTTACGTGGGTTAACCATAAACATATCATATTCGTTTAGGTGCATTTAATGCTGATAAGTACGTGTAAAATATAATTTTCTACTATAAGTAGTGATTTGTTAATATAACGTTAAATATAAGGTATCGCACATCAAAACGGCGTCAGTGTTCGCCATATGATATGGGAAAAGCACATGACTAATATTGTATTAACTGTTCCTGCAACATGTGTCAATGAACTGGACATAACGTCAAAGCATTGAATAACCGTCGATTAAAACGATTTTGATGTGTGTTTGTTTTAAATATGTGACGTGAAAACTAACAGTACTAAATCGAAAACCACGTCATATTTTGGCGAAAAATCACAGCTTGAAAATATACAGTTTTATCACAAACTAGGAGAAAGTCTGAACAAACATTTAAAATGATGAAACGGGCATCGAGAGAGAAGTCTGCCGGTAGTATACTTATATATTGTTAGTACAAAATGTTTTTGAGGGAAAATAAACGTTAGCATATCAAGTAGAGGCCCGAAATGCATTAGACGAGCGATCAATTTTGATCGTCACTCGCCAAAACGGATGTTATACACGGAGCCGCCTTTAGAATGAGAATGATCGAATAATTATTTGACACACTCTTGATGTTTTATTTCAAATGAATTTTTTTATACAAACAAAATAAATACTAAATACTGAATAACTGGTAAATTTATGCAATACGTAAAGAGATATGAGCGATTTATTGGAGCAATGATTGTGTCGTTCGAATAGTTTAACCGTTTACGTACATGACGTCATTGATGACAATTGTGTTCGGCGAGTCACTGTACCCACGGTTGTGAAACTGCTAATATATATTCAAGTAATAAATGAATATTTATGAAACTCAGCAGACAGAGAGAGTGTATATTTTGTTATAGGCATACAACTTTTCTTGTTTGTATCAGTATTGATTGTCATTTTAGTTAGAGCCACAGGGCGAGGGGGGTCTAGGTCGCGACCTACGTGTCCGAAAAAGGGTAAAGCTTTGTACACTACTTTTTTAATTTGTCTCAATTAATATAGCATATCACTGAAATTCCATATAAATAAAAGTCTTGCCTGCAAATCCCTTTTTAACTTTCTGGTTTTGCTGGAGTGGTGTTGTCCATGTATGGTCCTCACCAGATGCTGTACTTATTTCATTCATGTTGTCAGTTTCCTTCGTTGGTGTTTCTGTATCCAATCTAGTTGCTAATCCATTATTTTCTACATGTATTTTATTATGTATTTTCCAAAGTGAATTTTGGTGATGTTCTGTTTTCGACGGTTTTGTAGAGATAGTTGGTATTTCTGTATCCAGTCTTTTTGCTAATCCATTAGTTTGTATTTTATTATTTATTTTCGAAAGTGAATTTGTGTGATGTTTAGTTTGCGACGGTGTCATAGAGATACTGGTAGTTGTTTCAAATGAACTTGAAGGTTCACGACTATACGATTTAAAATCATCCAAGTTTTCTTTATTCGTACTGATTTGGTACGTTATGGTATTAAGTAGATTATGTCTATTACTAGTATTTGTTAAAGTAAAAACTACGATAATCCAAGTAAATACACAAATACACGTGCATGATAGCAAATACAAAAATAATTTTGAATTTAACACCATTGTGACTAAAATATCGGTTATACATATGTCAGTTTGTTGTGACTAATGTTTGTTCATTGTAAAACAACGTTCAATATAAGTGGCTAATCCGCATTGATCTCGCATGACAGATGGCGCTGTCCAAATCTATGCTGGAGCGACATCAAAGTGTCTAACTAGCCATAGTTTCGTACCTACTCATGACTGTGTCGATATTATGACTATAAAATTTTAATGGCTTATTTAGTTGGGCATTGTGCCTTGTATGTTTCAGTGTTTTCTGTGCTCGGCTGGTTCAGATGGGCATTGTGCCTTGTATGTTTTTTATGTTTTCTGTATTCGGTTGGTTAAGCTGAGTGCTGCCTTCCCCGTCTGACTTAATATTATCTTTTTAAATACCAACACCAGTTTTTAGGTGGTGGACATCATGCAGACATTAGAATGCGTGATTTAAAACTATGGTCACTGTGCTCAATGACGACTGGGATACACGATTGGACAACCACCGTTCATATTGTGGTACGCAGTCAGCCTTAATGAGCACATTGGCTTAGTTGGAGACATCATTTTAGAAAATCTCAAACACGTTTGTGCAGACTAACAGAAAACATTGGTAATGCACGGGAAACCAAATGTTGCCCTTGTTTAGACGAACACCCAATGACAAACATGGCTCGCCTGGTATCACGTTAGATTCACCTAGTACAGAATAAAATGTAACATAAAACAATGTTTTAGATATGAACATGATTGAAAGATAAACATGTTTGTAACATTGGTAGTCCAAAGATACATAAAGTGCTGGGAATTAGTTCCTAATCAAACTAGTATTTTATTTTTATTTGAATGGTCAATATACTAGTAAATCGTTATCGTTGTGATTTGGCTTTTTAAATTCATATCACCATTAAATAATGGCAATTGTAAAACCACGCGAATAATAAAAGATCCATATTTCATCGCAGATGCTATAATTATTTTGTTGACTATTTGTCCTGGTAGATTTACCACAGTAAGGGTTTTTTCAAAGAGGTTCGCTATTTTCGCAAATATTGTTGACAGTTAAGACATATTTGCGAATATTTTAACAATATTTCATATTTTAAAAGTCATCTTGTGTCTGCGCATTTAAGCTAAAATGGTGTTTGAGTGACCCTCCCCAAAATAAGCATATGATCACAGATGGAATTCGACCATGAATAATATATATTTTAATGATTAAGGGTGGTACAATTTTAGGTCAAGGCAGACAGTTTGGAATGTTTCATATCTCACTGCCAATGGATGTAATACTATGTTATCACACTTACTTGCTGCTTAGGCCCTACTTAGTCCTCTTCTTGTCCGTTGACACATAAGGCTGATGTCAGCTTTCTCCATTTTAATATATCCCTGACTGTCTTTTCTGCTTCTTTCCATGTTATTTCCATCTCTTTCAACTCCCCATCTACCATTCTCTTCCAGGTTATCTTTGGTCTTCCCCTCTTTCGTCTGCCATCTGGAGTCCATCGAAGAGCGATATTTGTTACCATGACCACAGAATAACTCAATCGTACTGAGGGAGAGTTTATTTCATATGGAAATAACCTGCACATGATTCTAGTAACTGATGGGCCGAAACGGAAATAATAATCAATATGGTGGTAACAGAATGGACAATTGTATACTACGTCGCGGGAGTCACTATTTGGTTCACTACATTTGAATTAGTGTGGTTCCCGATCGTTACAACCTACGCAGTAATGTGTAAGATTGGGGAACGGGAACCAGACTACATTTGTATCGGCGTCGAGTCTTACTGTTGCTGAAGTAAAGATTGTGATCATAGACATCCGTAGCTCACTCAGCGGTTAGCGCGTTTGCCGTCTAATCTGGGTGGAGGCAAACACATGTCCGCCATGTTTCAACAGAAAGCTGACTGGCAAATAAAGGCTATGCTCGGCATATAACGGCACATCTTTAAAAATGACATATTTATATCACAATTAAGATGACACCTGTAATCATATACTAGTCAGTCATATATGGAGACTGACCTGTTACATTAACCTTAATACTGTGTCAACACTGGACAATCATGAAACCGACTCCACAGGGTATTGACGCATATTATTTTATGCGTGTGCGACCGCTTTATATCTCATACTAGTATTCGTATATGAGATATAAGGCGGTCGCACACGCATAAAATAATATGCGTCAATACCCTGTGACCGGCTCCAAATAAACTAGCATTAGGGGTTCTTGTAATTGATAACTTTTTCACGGCTGTGCAGGGCTGGTATTCACAAAGCATCTTAAGGGAGAACTTAAATGCTGTGACTTAAGTTAAAAAATCAGCTCCACATATTCTCAAGAAACGAAGACTTACCCATGTTTTCTTTGTGATTATTTTAGCTTTTTACATAATGTTTCTAAACTATGTAAAACTAGAATTCATGCCCTCGGACAAATTATGTCGAGCCTCGGCGTACGTTGAAAATAAGCACCAACGTAAATGTGCCAAGTTACATCAAATCCCTCCATGCATAAAAAAGAAATGATCCGTACAAACTTCAATATGACCTTTTACCTCCAATTGTTACCTTGACATTTGAGAGAGAAACCTGGGGTTGCTCATGACACTCCGAGTAATAGAGTTCAACATTCGTGCCAATTATAAGCAAGATTGGTCAATGTATAGGCATGACACTCTGTCTCAAGGAGGTTAACATCCATACCATATATAAACAAGATTATTCAATGCATGACAAAGTTATGGCCCGGACAAGCTTCTATTTTACATTTGACCTCCAACTATGACATTGACCTTTGAGATAGGAACCTGGGGGTTGTGCATGACACTCCTCCTCGTAGAGGTGAACATTCATGCCAAATATAAGCAAGATTGGTCAAAGCATTACAAAGTTATGGTCCGGACAAAATCGGACGGACGGACGCACGCACGCACACACACCAAAAGTCTCGCTCACCGCAAGCGGGCTTAAAAACTAAAGCTCGATTTTCCTGTTTAGCTGATACACCTAAGGAAATTTTAAGATTTTAAGAAAAGACTAAGTTTCCCCTTAAGATGCTGTGTGAATACCACCCCAGGTATCGAACCGCCCAGTTGTTGTTCACGAGTCGAACACACTATTTACTTTACCAACTCAAGTGCGTAGTTACAAATGACTATCTAGTACAGCGACATATTTAGGTCATTGCTGGAGATTTGACATAAAACATAATAAACACTAAAGATACATTGTACATGTATTATAACTTCAACGCGATAAATTGCAATACATAAACAAACATAAAATCCGCTATATTTATCGTTTCTGAATATTTAGGAGCATGCAAACTTTATATGTTGTGCCAAATGTTTGAACGCTTTCATAGGCAAATGTTACGGTCCTTGATTTTAATCCATAACAAAAATATAAGCAATTTTGTGTTTGTTTTTGTACAGCAATTTATCGCGTTAGAGTTATAGTATAATAAGAAATTATTTAAATAATCAAAATGTATACAGCCCAGCTATACAACATAAGGATGCAATACATAAATTATATAATATACAAATGTATACATTTCAATAGGATAAGATAATAATCTAGAAATACATAACATGGAGGCACAACTATATGTGTTACTAGTAATTTGACACTTAAAAAAAACGTGACACGCTTTTCCGTTGTGCTACCTTTCAAATTGATCAAACGTATCTTACATTTGTCTATCTGCATCTTATCTAATTGTAGTCAACCCACTATACAACAAATCAGGAAGGCTGGTGCGCCGTGCGTTTTACATAATGACGATTTTTCAAAACACATTGGTAGTTTGCAAGTGCGTATTCAATTTCTTTGCTGCCGAATTTGCAACGCGTGAGGTGATCTTCAAAGCGTTCCGTGTCCTGGCCATTCTCACTCGACCAATGTATCCACTCGCCGTAAGTGTAAATTCGGTACCTGTGAGGGCGGTGTCTGTACACGTTTGATATACCTGGGCGCGGTATTTCGATGTTGACTGCACACCCACCAGACGAGCAATAATCACCACATGTTTCCTTAGGTAGCCCAATGACCAGGGGGAGTTAAATGTCAATGGTAGCTGAACGGTTGAACTGCTAAAAGCGACCCTTGAACTCTGGTTACTTAACTGCGGCGAGAGGTGGCTAATTGCGTTAATCAAACTGCGTCTTGCAACATGCTTCCTAGTTTAAGCTGATAGCAACCCCTAAATAATCTTCTGGAAAAGGACATGGTATGGACTGATCATGTATATACCTACTATCGTAAAGGTTATAATGATAAAGCATTTTAACAATATCTTGCATATATTCAAATAATTTGGAAAAGCAAATATAAAATTCATGAAAAACGCATTTTAAAAAGCGCATTTCGCAATGGCGCGCTGGTTTTCCATTCTAAATACAGTTGCATGTATGACCCGGCCTGTCCTGATTGAATATCGGGCATGGTGTAAGTCGAACAATCTACATTCACGAAGAAAAAGTATCATATGCATGTTTGCACCTCCTCAGCTATACACAGAGATGTATCAAATTTGTTTTTCAAGGACAGAAGCACAGAAAAAACTCGCTTTTGTTTGTTAGTTAGATAGATAGATACTTTATTTACCTCCACTTGGGAAAGCTATCATCATTTTCATACAAAGAAACATCAATATACAAGCATATTCATACAATTATTACGAATACATATTTCAACAAAACATAATTATATACATAGTGCAATACAATGTGTCATTTAATATATTATGTTAATTTCATTAAACACAGGAATGCATAGCAGTAAATACAGGAACAAATCAAGCAGCACAGAATAATTAAGCAACAGTAAAAATCACCAATTGTCACCCACTTTATGTGTTATACCGAAATTTTAACTGAAATGTTGTTGAAAAAACGTAATTTACATGGCATTTCATGTCAATTAACTACTTGTGTAGTTGTACTATAGCTACATACATTATTGAGCTGCATACTTATAAGTACCATCATTTCTTAACTTAAAAACGTCATATACGTTGACTGTTTTTTTTAATATTCTAGTAATTTCATGCAAAGTAACGTAAATTACGTATTTTATATCACATTTTTTGCCTATAATAATTTGTACAACTGATAGTTTCAATTTTAAATACATTTAACATACATAAATATCTTATTCACATGATTTATTGAACAATTGGCATGTTTATAATATCTTATAAGCAAAAATAGTGATTCCTGTAGAAAATCGCATAGTCACGTATTTCAAATCTCCGTAACTCGTTAAAGCCCCAACAGAAACTTGCAAACTTTTGTCTGTGAATGCTACCTACCATAAGGTTTAAGAACATCATAGTGTTGAAAAGTTGTTCCCCTGGGGGGAGCAGGGTCAATTGTCAGCTCAAGGTCTAATACACATACATTTACATAAGCATACCCCATATATCTGAATATGTACTTTAATTTCCAGACATACATGTGCGCACCAAAACAATGCACGCATACTTACATAAAGCACTCACACGCAAGCACATATATACAATACACAGGCACACTTCGTTACCTTTTGTATTCATACCGACCAGGCATTCACACAACCATTCACAATACATAACTATACAGGATAGAATCTACATATATACATATTCATACGCACACACAAACATACCCACATCGCACCAAGCTTAGAACGCACACAAGAACGTATACTAGAATGCGGGCATAAGTGTTCCACCTCCAGAAGATGACGTAGACAAGAAACGAAACAGCTAGATCATCTAGGATGGAATGACTACTAGTAATTACCTTACTTATAACATGTATTATGAAACAATTCCACGTATCCTATTGTGCATAGTACAATGCGTATATTTGAGTACAATGTGAAAGCAAATCAATTCAGAGAGCAGTTTAGTAGAAACAAGCTAGTGAAACAGACAGTAGCACTAGTTATTCAGGCGTACATAAAATTGTTGGCGTAACATTAGAAACAATGTATTGATACACAATGTCCTAATTCCATCTTGGATAACATGCGATAGCTCATCAAAAGACAAGCCCATCAAAAGTTCAAATATTTGGGATTGAGGGTATTTCTCTATAAGGGAAAGATAACATTCACGTCCTGCCAACGTCATGATAGCAGTCCATATTGATTGTCTGAGAGTTTTATTGTTTTTACAATAATATATTGCATGAACAGTTATAGTGTCAGAGATAATGCCACAGGTTCCACATCGTTCTACTTTAGAAAAGGAAGCAATGCGATTTAATGCGTTTATAGCGTAGTAGCATTTATGTTTCATCTTCGGGAAGCACCTTATAAATGTCCATAAGGAACACGGCCTATTCATTCTAAAAAAGTCACACAAACATCAAAACCTACACTTATTGGGGATATGTGTATCAAAGCACTCAGTCAATCTAACAACTACGCTAACATTGAAAGTCTTCATATGTCCACAGCAATTTCAAATCGTAGTTACGGACTGTTACAATATTAATAACATTTCAAATATTAGACTCCTACAAATCATGCCTGATGAAGAGTTTCCGTAAATACTTTTATAAAATAGTGTCCGCTACATAAATATCTGTTGTAGATTTTTTCATTCAATAACTTGCATAAGTATTCAAAATAAAGCAAAATGCAAAACAAATCCATATCCTGATGTTTTAGCCGGTATCACTATTTTTTATTAAGAACGAACCTCGAACAGAGGGCGATCACCATATTAAGCAAAGTGCTAATGTGAGCGAAAAAGCAAGGTTCCAATCGTCAAGACATATGTTAAGGTTATAAAAATAAATTGTCGATGTATACACAAAAATAAGGAAGATGCCGTTGACGATTGACGTGACGTGTTTTATAGCCGTGTTTGCGTTTTAGACGGATTCGTCACAGCTGGTTGGGTCTGACAATGTGTCTAAGCCAGAATCTACGTTGCCAGACATAACAGATGAACCAATATTAGTGGTACCCCCTTGGACTTCAGACCTAGACTTGCGGCGATGTATCATGATCAGATACACAATAAGATTGAGTACACCGCCCAGATTGGTGAACGTTGTAACGAAATGGTGGACGACTTGTGGAACATCGCTGTCGACATACACCCAGACGCCAAGTAGAGCAAGCGACCACCATTGTATGAAGAATGCCACAACAAACATAGACATCGTGCTTGCAGCCCTTTGATGACTGGTCTCAGAAGATCCAGGCTTTTTGTTCAATACTAGAGATTTGGTTTTATCTCGGATACGTTTCCATGTGAGGATATACATGACGATATTCATGACGATGATGATCAGTAAGGGTATGGTAGTGAAAAACAGGTTAGCCGTGCCACCTTTCACGCCATCAAAGAAACAACTGAAAAGGTAAAAACCCACAAAAGTTAATAATCACAACGTTCTTGAACATTCCCTTAAGATTGTAAAAGCTCGATGGCTTGAAAATCGGTTCGATGTTTAAAAGAACTGGATGAAATATTTATCGGCATGAAGACCTGTCTACCGAGATTCGATTCGGACTGATTTGTAATTTGCTTCAAAAGACTTTATACTGAATCACGGTAAATATATATCCTGCTAATTAAATAGCACGATACTGTCTGACTAGAAGGCATCACTGTTTTGTTCTACAGTGTATTTAATGTATAGATTGTAATCAAACGCCACCCGTTAAGGTATTTCAATAAGCAGACCACTATGTCAAAGGTACCAAAGACCCGTAATGACATTTCAACCTCACGAACTCACGGATTCAATTTGACGAGTCCAATTTCACGAATTCAAAATAAAGTAGAAATAGAAATAGCTATTCATAAAGCTGGCTTTTCGCTGACGTTGATTGTGACGTTGATAGTTATGTTCTACGTCACAACTGAACGACGACGTCGCTACGTCATCTTTATAACGTCGTTTCTAGGCTGCCGCATATATCACCAAAATGTATAGGAGAAGCATGCAATCCGAGATGTCAAAAGTTCAAAAATGTTTGAACTCTTTACTACAGTGGCGTGAGAATATGAAATTCAAGGTAAGATAAAATACGCACGGAAATTGTACTTTGCATTCATTTTCTCCCTATTGCCAATTTATTAAACAAAACATTGCAGTTCAATGTAAATTAGTTCATAGTTGATGAGTATTTAACTGTATTTAAACACCTATGCAGATAAAGTAATTGTTGCCGTGTTTTACAAATATTATAATTGTGACATAATGTTATTAATAACTAGTTTATTTTGTAATAATAAAACGCGGAAGTACCTTTAAAATGGTACGCAACCTTTTGTGAAATGTATACTTGGTTCGGTTGTTATTTAATATATTGACATATATTTTTTGGTCAAACTAAGTAGGTTACGCCCAAAAAGTCCGTTCATATGTACCAAAGATATATACTTTGTTGAAATAACTTGATCATTATCAATGTCTATACCTCTTTGTTCCAGTTTTCAAACATAATAGAAACATTGAAAAGAAAGAACGCTGACACTAGGAAGTCTAACAATACTTGTGATTTAGAAGGAAGAAACACAGATAATGTCAGTAAGTATTTTTGTTTTTGTTTTACTTTTTGTGATTTACGATATTTCCTTAATGTGAACAATATGAGGTTCACTTTAAAACTTTGCATTCTATAAATGACTAAGCTAAAGTTTGCAGTTCAAAATATTATCATTGCGAAGCTACGGCTTTGATTTATCCCTAAACAACACATTTGTTTTGGATAAATATTAAGAGTTTTGCAAACAATTTTCTTGCATGATGTTACCTAATAGGGTTAACATTGTACAATTATATATCTTAAAATTCAGTCGGACTGGTTAGTTGGTAGAACAATGAGTATGCTGCAATCAATCAGGCATGGCTTCGTTATTCCATGCCAATGCCAACTGACAAGTTATTCATACATAAAAGAAATAAAATTGAAAACAAAAGAATGTGAAAAAAGGACCAATAAAAACTACATAGTTTATTTAGTCATATGACTAAACTACGGTCTCGGAAATTCATGAACTCATGAACATTGGAGAATCTGACAGTTACTCATTAAGCAGCAACTTTTATACTGAATAATAAATGATTCAAGTTATACTGGATTTGTCTATGACTGACAATTTACAGTACGCCCAACAAATGGAAACAAACCAACTATACTGTAACCATTCGAACCTTATATTATCAATCCCATATTACACTGAACAATGTATAAGATCATATATTCTGTTCTGTTCATATAAAAGTACTCTTTGGCAAAGTTGAATTGTAAACTACGTATCGAGAGTCTATAAGGTGTCAATCGATAGGTAGTTAATAAGGGAGACAATTTCATCGATAAGCCAGGCAAATGCTTAGGAAAGTTCACCATACGCACTGTTAGTGTATTATATTTTGATTATATATGTTCTTCTTCAGTTGAACTATGGGATGGTTATGAGGACATGTTGATGGTTCAAGATATAGAATTCAAAGACGAAGGTATAAACTATGTTGTCATGTTTAGAATCAATAATGTTCAAATATAGTAAAATAATGGATGGATTGACTGGAATATTCTGTGTCGATAGACTCTCGTTGCATATGTTCCCTGTCTAACTTAGATATCAAGAGCCTTTTTGAAAACTATGCAGACTGCGAGGGTACAGATATAAGCAAACTCTTCCTTGATTCATAAATATTGCCATTGAACCGTTAAATGATAATTTATTTATGTTTAAAATAACAAAGTTGATCATGTGTCATCTCTGACATAATCGTAATGTGTATGTGTTATGTATATTGATATGAAACAAACATCATGCATGGTCTCAATATCTACAAATTAACAAAGCAGACAGGACGGTTTCACAGTAGGTTTGGCAACTTTTTACTATCAATTTCAGAGCGACGAGCCAATGTCAAAGATGAGAGAAACACACAGTGTCCATTATCACCTGTGGTTTACATACAATCTATGTCCCCTAAAGCAGTACAGTATGAGAAGATCATGATTGGAGCTGGAAATATCAAATATATCCAAGTTGTTCAGTGATAACCTTATAGGCCATTTAACCTATTATTTTATTACATTTTATATTATATAACATGTTAGTAAATAATAACAGAAAGACAATACAAAACTGTCAAACAAATGTACAGCTCTTGTTTTGATTTATTTCACTATGAGATATATGAGAGGTGAATACGTATAGATTATCACACAGGGACGGCGGGCATTATGTCGATATTCGGCATACTAGATTAGGTATTGGCTCGAGTGCTTCACACTAGACACATAATATATCAATTAAAATACAGCGCAATTTTGTTACTATATATAGTAACACATGCGATAATAGGACTTATTGAGAACTACAAGGTATTGTAGTGTTTCCTGAGTCTCGAAGTAACAGTCATGCCGTATTCATAGTGACACCGTTAAGCGACACGGGTGTTGCCACCACGGGTGCTGCCACAATGCCCTATATGGAGTATGTGTACAGGGATTATCATCTATTCATATCCAAAGCGCCCACCGGCAGTCTTATTGGATGAATGAACAAAAAATCCGCGCTTCACCAATGGCTAGCTGATGGGTACCAGGGTGGACACAGGATTTGGTTCGGGGCGTAAATGTTGATCTCCCACACCGAGGAAAAAATATGCGAGCGAAGCAGATTTATTATCTATCTGAGAAGCATACAAACAAACCCGTTCGGTACTTGAACATATTCATTATGGCGTTATATATAGTTAATGTTATATCTAAGCCACATGCCAGATGAATTTGCTCTGGAACATAGATGTTTTCCAACAGCTACTTAATACCATTTGCGTTTAAATACATTTTGCGAGCGTAGCGAGCGTTAAAAATTTCACATAGAACAAAAGACAAAACATCCATGTTCCGACGATTTTAGATGGACGCACGACCTCTTCCGACCCCTCTTAAACCGCCCTTGGGCAGTTTGCGTATTATATGGAGACCGCTGTATACAAACATGGAGATCGTTAACATGGGCGAGCGCTACGTAGCGCTTTCCACGGGAGGTTATCATTGCCTTCTATATTTAATTGAACGGGAGGTAACTGAATAAAAGCGCTCGGTAGTGCTTTGCTTAGGCAACGGACCCATGGTATATCCTACAGCCCAATACGTGTATGTATACAGCAAGATATCTTATAGAGCAAGTATTTTGTCATCTGATTTCTTGGAATAAAAGACCAACACGTGTAGTGTGAAAAAAGTTGACCTGATCCTGACCTTTTAACATATTTAAAGTAGGAGTTCCAATCGGACATTAAAATCTACGATGTCTACAATCATGTTATACATCAAAATTGTTAAGAAAAACATTAGATTAAAGAGAAGCTATATGCGTACCTAAAGTACATTTGTAACTATCCTAACTTAAATTGAGATTTAAGATTTTATAATTATATTGATAAGATCTTTTTAAGGAAATTATTTTTATTTAATTTTACCAAATTAGTATAATAATAATAATAATAATAATAATAATAATAACAAGCAATTGAGACTGTGCGCATGCCTATTAAGCGGCAGTTAGAGAAGTTTTGCGCTTGGCTAATTTTGATAACGTTTTATTTGTACTTCGTCTTAATAGCTTTCGTTATGCATTTTGAATTTCTATTATGCACATTGAATCATATCGGCTTTATCTGTCGCTATACATGCATATATATAGAGGATATTTGTTTGTTATGATTGAATATGGTTTATATCTCATCGTGTAGTGATAAAATTTAATATTTTCAAGAGCGCGTAGCGCGAGTGAAAATATTAAAATTCTATCACTACAAGATGAGATATTAACCATATTCAATCAAAACAAACAAATATTCTATTTATTTAATGCTTTTATGGTGTCAAAACTGGTACTATTTATGCCAATTTACCACTGTGGTTAGGCTACGTATGAATATGTTATTCCATTCATATTTTTCACTTCAAAATCCGCCATCTTGGATTATGGTGAATAGGTGAAAACGACTTTTTTGAGAATTTTGCATTAAATCATACACCAACTTGTAGGAAATGGTCTAACTAAGATTCTAACACGATCTGCGGATTAATCCATTAAATATAGAGCGGACCTAACAAAGTATTATTACCCCCATAAAACATACCTATCAAATTGGCTGTTTCTATTTACGCCCAGTATCACGTGACATATTTATGAATGAATGAACGTAAACTTTATAGTAAAATTTTCTACGAGTCACGATGACAAGGCGAGTTGCACGAGAATCCAGTGTTACAGCTATGACGCATCTATTTTTAGAAACTCCAATATACTCTAGAAACTAAGTTTTATTAAAGCTTCTGATAATCAATTCATTTATATTTTTCATTTTATGAAATAGATACCATATACTCGTGTTATTAAAATTGTTTCAATGTTTAAAATGTGGTATTTCCTTCAGAAAATTACGAAGGTCGTTTTCATTAACGAGGGAGGTAATTGTACCAGCTAATAAGCCACTCAATTTCAGCGTGGAATTATGTTCAATGTCAAATGGGTGAAAATGGAATGCGCGCAGTTAAATAGTGCGGGATATTATCGTATTTAGATACGCACTCGTGATTTAATTTTTCCGCATCCGAACTCCTGCCCGTGTATTATTCACCGACAATAAACGCGAACATATTTTTATTTCTTAAATAAAAACCCCCATATGACATGTTTCCGTTCAGTAATAAAAAAGTTACAGACATTTTAGTGTTGAGATTTTGGTAAATTAAAGTAGTCCCTGTGAGGGGATACTCCATATCTCATCAGTTAGCATTAAATAAAAAAATATATTGCACCGCATGTCGGTCGAAAACTTTGAATTTTGTAACTAGTTAGTTAAGTTTCATCGCTAAATGCTCACTCCAGTATATTGTTCATGATCATAAAATATTATCATTTTGCATAAATTTCAGAAATTCATAAGGGTAACCAATATTACCAATATACCTGATAACATACATGTACATGAATTGTATTTTGAAGTCGTTGTCCGTCCGTTATTTGATTACAATGTCAATTAAAAGTGGAATTCACCCTATGTTACTTCGTTTTTGGCGTTACGCAAAATAGCTCCAACTTATGACACAACGTCTAGGGCTTTCATAAAGCGTGACATAAAGTTTCGTGACATCGGTGAACATTTTGGCTGATGTACTATTTACTTAGAAGTGTTGCGAAATAGTAAAGCAATATAAAATGTAACCACTGAATTGGAAATTTAAATAATTGACAATTTTTCTTCCGCATAGCATTCTCACAATTCATTGAACAAGTATAGTAGATCAATATTTTACAAACATCATAACTGAATTGAGACAACTTTTAGCGATATTTTCATTTCTAATTTAGTGATGTAAAAAGCGTATCACCATTAAATGCTAGTGTTCCGTGTTTTACTCAATTGATAACATACATCCATATACAATGTATCGGCATAATGGACGGACGAACTAAGGGACCGGTATTCACAAAGCATCTTAAGAAAAATCTTAAAATTTCCTTAAGTGTATCAACTAAACAGTAAAATCAAGATGATCAATTATTTACGTAGTTTTAGAAGCATTGTGTACAGAGCTACAATAATCACAAAGAAAACACGGATACTTCTTCAATGTTTTCGTTCCGTGGGCAATATGTATAGATCAACCACAATGTTTAAGCCGTGACGGGAGATTACACTATTTAGTCATGGTGTGTGAATATACCTGGTTAAGATGCCTTTAAATGCGCTGATATATATTTTTGTATGAGCTGACATTGTCAGTATCGCTGGCTCAATCGGTAGAGAGCTTAATTTTCATGCCGAAACATGCAGGTTCAAGTCCTGATAAACCCACTACTTTTTCTCAACCTACACTTTTTCTTTTTTGTTAAGAATATGAAGACATTGTTTAAAAGCCATTTTAGTTTTTTAAATAAGCATTTTGACTTTTCATTCTACATATCGCTGGCTTAGAATTAGAAGGTCGTACGTACAAAATCAATATTTTGAGAAAACAAGAAAAAACTGTATGAAAACTACTCTTGACTTATGGAAAACAAGCTTCAGTTTGGTCAACATGACCACTTAAGAAGTGCATTGAGGTGCAGATTTAAAATATACAGGTGTCTTATAAGGTCATATGTTGTACTTACGACCTTCTAATTCTGACAGCGATGTTTCGCTGTTTTTATTTCGGACCCAGTATTAATTTATCTTTTACTGAACTCAATACATATACTCGTGTCAAAGATTTTCGACTTCACTTGGTGTGTTGGTTGACAACACGTCAGTTTTGTCTGTCTCTGAATCGGATGATGTATTTGAATATTTTATAGCGGGTGCCTGAAGACCGTTTATTGCACTATCTAACGTCAGTGTTTGGGCAAGTTCAATACACATAGATTTTCTTAGATAAGAACTCCTTGCAAACTATGTTCGTATATGGTATTTAATATGAGCAATGTTAAATATTCATTATCATACAAGCATCTTCACCATTACATATAATTGCATGCGGTTATTATGACTAACGACAATTAATTTGGACTAAGAAATATCTCATTAATAAATAGGATTCCAGGAAGTGCGTAACTTTCTTGTGTTATATTACTTGAACAAGCGATTAATAAATAAAAATAAGAAGTGACCATAGCAAGGATCGAACCTAGAAAAGCAAGTCTCATAAGACATCGCTGTATCCATTGGGCCACGTTTTCAGTTTCTTTTAGAAATAAGTTATTTAACTTATGTTGGTATTGCTTATAAATACCTACCCTTTTAGAGTGAATCAACTTTGCTGCATAAATTAGTCACGGCTCAAAAAACATGGTTTATCTATACAGCTCAAATTTTTCAAATTTGAGTCAAAATACACACGTTAAAAGTTATAAGTACACCAACTTGTTCCGCTTGTATCTTCTTTATTATACATGATAGCTTGTTCACTCTTTGCATGTGTTCATGCGAGTAGTATAAGAACACTATCCGATAATTGGATATTTGTATTTGGCTTGGTGTAAGCAGTGAACCACGAACCCTCCAAATTCAGAACACTGACACTGTGTGTTGTACAATGTCTTGAAATGTTGACTACACATTGTCCAGCAATACTAAAACCCCAAAAAACACAAAATCTGAAGAATTTCGATTACATAAAGAACAAGAGATGTTTGTAAAACATGTATGTCTCATGACAACCGAATAGTCATGTATACTTAAGGCCATCCCGACTTGACCTTTGACCTATTGACCTACAAATTTGAAGAAGTCTTCTGCTGATGATCAGCTATCTGTCTGTGAAGTTTTATCATAGGACCCACCGTTCTTATGTGCCAAATATCAAGAGTGATTTAAATTGCTTATATGCCACAACTCTTTCATAAAGCAACCACCAGTGGCTTTCTATTATATAAATACTTGGTTAGGTAGGAAAATTACGTCATACAAAATTTTTAGCCCGATCTGTGAGGCAGCCTCTTTAACTGTGTTGGTGTACTTATAACTTTAATGAGTGTACTAGTATTTAACTTCACCCTGAATACGCTAAAGTGAATACCAGTCCTTGGTATGATTCCCAGCGGAAGCGGTTTAGTTTTCGTTGCGATTTTTCTATATATAAATGTCCCTGTGCGTGATTATTTCTTATGTGTATACAAGAAATAATGAATATGAACATCACCTGTGTTTTGTCGTAGAAAAAAGCACGGTCACGAGTTCGGTTGTGTAGTAAATTAAATCATGAGTGTGTAGCTTGGGAAATTTAATGTACGCACCCGAACAAGTGTCCGTGTTTTCTTATAGATAAAACACAGGTACATATTCATTATTTCACCAACATAGCCTAAAATCCACATTTAAGAACACACCAAGGCTTAGTAACCGCTGCAGTGTGTTCATCCTCGGAATGCTATTAAGTTAACGGTAGTATACGCTCACCTTGGTTTCCTCTATGTCAATATAGATACAACTGCTGGTTATGTTTGAATATATATTATATATTCGAAGGAGTGTGAGACTTGCAAATCAAACCAAGTACATTCAAATTGTTTGACATCTCACGCAACTTAGACAGACACCGGGATCACGAAAAAACCTAACACACAAAACTACATTCTTGCCTACAGCCAAAAAGGCAACTTAACAAATCGGACAGAGAAGGCAGCAGGCAAAAGAAACACTGGCAGCAGATGAAGTATACAAGTTACAAGGAAAAACATAAAAATGAAGAAGAAAAGAAGTATCACAGCAGGTTTCTGATTAGAGGGCTACCCAAAATGATTTAGTTCATCCATTGGTTTTGATTGTGTATTGTCCGCTTGAAAAAACACATCTATAGAGAGTAGATATTTCCAACGACGTTAAATACATATTTTTCATATACATTTATATTCAGAATACATTTGTATTGAAAATCTTAACATCGATATGTTATACTAGTTCTTAAAAACACAGAAATGCTGAACTTGCTGTGAAGTAAACTGAAGCTGAATTGATTTGATAAGTTGAGATTTACATGCATTTGCTCAGTTGTCGGGTGCTGATAGCGTCGAGAACCTGTCCCTGTGGCGCATGACTCGTTTGTTACCGGTCCTGTCGGCGGATCAGTTCGTGTTCACTCTTTGTCAATTTGTCGGTAACGACTATGACGTAAAAGTGCTCGCCGGGATAAGAGATTGTAACCGGCATTTCACTTCACGCATGCGGAAATCCCGACAACTAACTTGTCGACAGACTGATTTTCAGATATCACCGACAAATTTGAGCAAAACTTCCAGGTATTAATATTGTGCCGCGCACGTGCATTATGCTTAAATCTTGAAATGGGAGTAGAAAAATGGAAGTTCTACTCCGCTCTAGGCAGATGAGATCCAGAACGTTAAAAGATATGACTGTCAGCTATACATAATTATGATATAGTGCAGTTTTTGCCTGTCAGAAAAAAAACATAATTACACGATATGTGTAGATAATTAGTTTGCGTCTATAATGGGATTCGAATCCTTAAACTGTACGGCGATTTTGTATGAACGCATTAGATCATTCGGCTATCGCGACAAACCCCCACAAAAATTGCTATCCGCTGTAGCAAGAATAATCATATAAACATTTACCAGTTTTACAGAACATAGAAGGGATTATGCCACGGACACTATATTCAAAACAGAGTCAATCTTTAACAATTCATATCATAGTAACGGCAATTAACATTAATGCTAACTGAATAAGTGTTGCTGAAAGTGTCTTAATTTTCAAATTAATGAGTGCAACAACAACAGTGCATGGTGTAATAATCATACACTGTAGTTATTGCACTCACCTTTGTCACATCCAAGATCAAAAGAAACGTATCGTACGCGTTTGAGCCATAATTAAGATGCCAATCGTGAAAGCTCGGCCATTTCCGTTTGGCTGCGGCAAATAAACCTATTGCAATGCATAAAGGCCGAGGTGATCAGAATGATAAGATGCATGAAGTACTCACAATGAGCCGTTAGGTCCCAGCTGTCCCAATGACGCTGCAATGAGTGCTCCAGCGAATGGCAAACCAAATGTCCAGGCAAGAAGTCTCCAATCACGCCGACCAAAGTTGAGATTCCTGTCAAAGTACATAAGCATGAACGCATTTACGGCCACGATGTTGACCATCAGATTTTGTGCCATGATACATTCAGCCAACGTGAATCCATAGAATTCACACAGTTCCTTAGGTCGTACATGGTCCTTGACGATCAGAATGTGTAGATGATCCACACTGTGGAATATATTGTAGCCGCCGTCACATATAGCCAGGTACACCACAAATCGTTCACTCTTCGACCATGATGTGAAGAACGATCGATAACTTTTTCTTCGAAACGACAACGTGATGGCGGCAACCACGCAACCGAAGCTGCAAAAGATGCATATTAAAGCCGGTACGTGGATATAGTAGAACGTATCGCCGGCAACACCGTACACCGGTAGATCATAGCCACTCTCCAACTTAACGCTTGATTCATTCAGCATAGTTCAGTATATTTTGGTCCTTTTTAAAATAACCACAATAACGTGTTTAACAAGTTTCGGTGTTCGGTGGATGTTTAAAATTGACAGAAAGTTTTCAAAATATGTAATATCATCCTAAACGTTTTATGATATTTGGTCCAGATCTCAACGTATTAGTTTACCTAGGCAAGTAAGTGTCAGGTTTTATATCAGTGCATGGTAGTGAGGAAGAAGGAAGTTAATGTAACATTGTTCCGCGCCATTAAATACCTAGATGAAGTAATGTAAATACAAATGTATTATGCACATTTGTATATTTTGTAATGCACGGGAGTCCGGCATTAACTATTGTTGAAATTTATGTATTGTTCAAGATCTGGGGTGTGCAGTCACAAGCTGGGTCGAACTTGTATGGAATGAGGAACAACAGAACACAAGTGTTGAATTGAAAATGGGCATTTATTTGGAAAATGCCATAAAACCATAAGATAAAGTAAACTATTTGTTTATGTTCTAAAATGACATAACTGGGCGAACAATAAACGCCAAAAAACATATACATATCGATATATCTAACAAAAGCATATACATTAACAAAAATGTATGACAAAGTGTTGGTAATTGTGAATTCATAAATGACAGATACCTGTTACACATAGTTTAAAATTAAAAAATCTAGCAATGAAAAAGTACAATTTAACTTGAGGAGGAGGCGTTGGAGGAGGTGGATAAAAATGTGAATTCGCTGGGGTTCTACCCATGCGAAAAATAATGGAAGCAATGATTATAAAGCTCATTGATTGGTTAGGCTAGGTCATGTGACACAGCGGTCTCAAAAAATAGCGTAGCGCTAAAATCCCGTACTGGTCGAACCTGACCGTACTTGGTCATGAATGTAGTAAACTGCTTTCCAATGACATAAAGACTTTTATGTGTCCATAAAATGTTATTTATGTATTGTTCAAGATCTGGGGTGTGCAGTCCCAAGCTGGGTCGAACTTGTATGGAATGAGAAACAACAGAACACAAGTGTTGAATTGAAAATGGGCATTTATTTGGAAAATGCCATAAAACCATAAGATAAAGCAAACTATTTGTTTATGTTCTAAAATGACATAACTGGGCGAACAATAAACGCCAAAAGGAGACACCGTAGGAGGCGACACCGCCCAGTAACTGACGACTGTTCTGATTTCCAAACTGTGAATTTTGCGCGTGAGAAGTCCATACTCAACAATAATATAATAACAATATAAAGTCAGTGTTGGTAAAATCCAAATAAATATAATATTTACTGCGTTATTTAATTCTAATGGAAAGCCATTGATACGTTCACGTTGGAGAACCAAGTTCGAATATCCCCAAAACCTTTACAGAACGTCCATTACAAATGAGTAGATTCTGTTTTAACCAATCAAATCATTTCATATAAATTGTGCAAAATTGCATCAACCAATAATAGTTCAGTATCATATACACAGAATTAAAATTCATTTGAGCAGCGAGCAAAGAATGTCATAATGGCTTCACGACTAACTATTCGTACAAAATCCCACTTGGCGGCTACATAAGAGATTGGTCAATCAACACGTTTATCACCTTCTATTGTTTACTGACTTACAAACAACTAAAATGCAAATATTAAAGTGTCAACTATGTAGTGTCGGAATACCCATTATTTTAATCTGACTGAAAAAATACCGGAAATAAAAATATGAGACTTGAATGACTAAAACAAATATTAATATTTAATTAGGCGTATAAGTTTGAACCAAAATTAACTCAGATTTGCACGGCATAATAATTGTGCAATACTCGTCGGATTTCTATGGGAAAATTATCTGCAATGAATTTTATGTTACCAGCTGTGTTAGAATGTATTAGCCTTTATTTATATGCGCCGAGCTACTTGTTTGAAACTGCGTATCCCCGATATAATGGATTACCCACCAAAAATAAGTAAATGTCGATAGTACGATGGCGACAGTGCGATAGTCATATCGCACTGTCGCCATAGCACTGCCACCACAGCACTATCGCACTGTCGCCATAGCACTATCGCATTGTCGCCATCGCACCATCGCGTTGTCGCACTGTCGCCATCGCATTGTCGCACTGTCGCCATCGCATTGTCGCACTGTCGCCATCGCGTTGTCTCAATCGCATTGTCGCCATCGCGTTGTCGCACTGTCGCCATCGCGTTGTCGCACTGTCGCCATCGCGTTGTCGCCATCGCATTGTCGCACTGTCGCCATCGCGTTGTCGCACTGTCGCCATCGCGTTGTCGCACTGCCGCCATCACACTGTCGCAGAAACAAAATGGATGACTTTATAAAGATGTACTTTGAAAGAGGTTACAGTTATAATGAAATCAAATACGATGTGCGCATGTGTACCGGAATGCGATAGACGACAATGCGACAGTACGATGGCGACAATGCATAGTTACAAGGTTAGAAACAAAGTAGTAAACTACATGTACATTTTTGTATATTCATATGTAACCGCCTCCTCAATAGCTTAGTGGTTCGATCCTTGGCCGCGTCATACCAAAGACGAAATAAAAATGGTACCAGTTATTCCGAACGTCTAGCTCAGCATAAAACTGGAACTGGCTTCTCTTCTCTCATACTCTCGTTGTGATGATTAACATCAGGAATGAGGTGTCGAGATTGATTAATATAAGGTGGAAAAACTTGTTTCACAATCGACTTTAAATAAATTTGTATAAACTAAATATGTTATTGCCATTGACTGAGTGAACAAAGTGTAGGTTGATCTATTGAATGAGTACATATATTATACACCTCGGTATTTACATACAAGAATGTATTTCAATTTATACTAGAGGGTTGTAATACTATAAAACATAACAGCAACATTTTAATAACTGATTTTGTTATTTTACTCAGTTCAGATTCAATAAAACAGATTAATGTCAGAGAGAAAAAGATTAGAATAAATAATAGCATTCGCGAAAAATAAAGTTGATAAGCAAATTGAAAAGTGGATTTTTTTGTAATGGATTTTTTTCTCTATCTTTTTTTGTTTATTTTTTTCTTCAAAAAAGTCCCTTATTAAATGCAGTTACTATATATGCATTACTTTTTTCTATATGCGGTACAACCTCTCCCAGAGTGGCCTCTGTAGACGACAATCTATCTAAAACAACACCTTCAAAATATCCCTAAGCCGATGTTAACTTAAAATTCAACCTCTGTGGAGAAACAACCTCTGTACAAGGGTCGATATTTGCAGCTCCGAAAGTGTGTTGCATTACAGAGGTTGTACTGTATCTACATTGACAGAAAGTATTATCGTATATCTATATTAATAATGTATGTACATAATTATATTGTAACTGCATGTACGAGTATATTGGGAATAAAACCGTTAAATCACAAAATAATAAAACAGATTAGTCACATCACATGAACATCAAGATCCGCCACATCACATGAACATCAAGATCCGCCACATCACATGAACATCAAGATCCGCCACATCACATGAACATCAAGATCCGCCACATCACATGAACATCAAGATCCGCCACATCACATGAACATCAAGATCAGCCATATCACATGAGCATCAAGATCAGCCACATCACATGAACATCAAGATCAGCCACATCACATGAGCACCAAGATCAGCTACATAACATGAACATCAAGATCCGCCACATCACATGAACATCAAGATCAGCCACATCACATGAACATCAAGATCCACCTCATCACATGAGCACCAAGATCAGCCACATCACGTGAGAACCAAAATCAGCCACATCACATGAACACCAATTTCAGCCACATCACATGATCATCAAAATCTGCCATATCACATGAGTACCAATCTACGGAATCCTGTTAGTGCCATTTTAAATATCGTGTATCGCGCTCGAAGGGCCAGACATGAGAATAGCGCGATATTTGCACGATAATATTCTCATCAATCTAGTTCTTGAAAGTGTCGTGTCTCTTTTGAATTATCATATCGCGTGAACCAAAAAGAAACGCGAGGCAAGAGAATTGCGCGATATTTGCACGGCATTATTGTCATGTCTCGCGTTGGATTATCATGTCTCGCGTTGGATTCTCGTGACTTGTTAAATTCTCGTGTCTAGCCCTCGGAAGTCGAAACATGATATTAAGACGCGATACTTGATACGAGGGATGATAATAAGTTGCGAGGCACGATACGATACACGAGACTTCCACGACATTAAATATTAACTGGCAAAGTTGTTGGTCTAGGGCGAGATTAAAAATGCGAGAATTCAAATTTTAACAAGAAATATCACTGAAAGTGACGAATACCCCAGATACTGCCTGACAAAGTCACTTAAATGTGCTCTGCCAAAGAACTAGACTTAGTACTGATCATTCATGCATACGTTCATTGAAATCCAACCAATGATAACAAAAGAAAAGGGTAGAAAAAATGTGTAAGTGTAAAACAACAAAGGGTCATTACTCCCTTAAACTTGATCCGACCAACATGTGCCAAGGATATGCACAAGTAGACTTGGTACTGATCATTCATGCAAAGTTTCGTTGAAATCCGACCATTGGTAACAGAGAAATAGTGCGGACAAAATTTATAAGTATAAACAAATAAAGGGCCATAACTCCCTTAAGATTGACCCGACCAATGTGTGCCGAGGATATGCAAAACTAGACGTGGTAATGATCATTCATGCAAAGTTTCGTTGAAATCTGACCATTGGTAACAGAGAAATAGCGCGGACAAAAATTTTAAGTGTAAACAAACAAAGGACCACAACTCCCTTAAAATTAATCCGATCAACGTGTGCCCAGGATATGCACAACTGGACATAGTACTGATCATTCTTGCAAAGTTTCAATGGAATTCGACCATAAGTAAGAGAGAAATAGCGCGGACAAATTTGCACGGACCAACCGACCAACGATCCAACCGACCAACATACCAACCTCAAGCATGATTCCAATATAGCCCCCATATAGACTAATATACTTTGTATCTGGTGGTATAATTATCGTGCCTGTCTCGTATCGTGCTTCGCGTGCAATACTCATGTCTCGTTTACGATATTTAAAATGACACTAACATGATTACGTACCAATCTGCATAATTCTGAAAACAAAGACATGATGTTGAAGATACTAGTACTAAGCATGAAACATCCTGTCGAAATGTTTATGCTAAAATGTAATCTATGGAAGTCAAAATACTTATTTTGCAAGAGTATCTTCCCTTAGACAATAAAACGTGCATTTTGCTTAATGAGGCTTCAATACAGGGTTAACTGACATACATGATTGTACCTACATTGTTTATGTTATCTGACGTTATCATCATCTGCCTGATTACTGTACACACATGACAACTTTCCTCTCGTATCCTGCAGGCACACGTAGATGGGGTCAAGATAGCAACCCTAGAATACCAAAACAAGTTTCAATTGAATTTTGTCAACAAAAAACATTCATTTTCGCGGGTATTTAAAAATCCGCGGATTATGGTAAAATTTAATCGGGTTTCTTAAACTCGAAATTTTAAAATAGACATGTATTGAAAGAAAGTATTTCTTGTTTGTCATTTAGTCCATCCGCGTAATTAGCGAAAATAACCCGCACTGAATAGTAATGCGGTAATCAGTTTCATGGTACAGTTTTCACTTTAAGTATCATGACAATGTGTTATTTGCACATTCGCTTGAATATTACAAAAGGTCAAGGCCACTGGTTCAAATCTCAAACATAACAATAATTTAATCACTGACTTAGTCATATTTTTGTGTGATTTCAGAAGTTGAAAGACTTGGAGTTTAAAAGTAAAAATCCTATGTGAACTTCACTTGTAATCCCTCATGATGTTACTGTAACATGTATGTGCCATTAAGTTACGGCGAGTTAAAACCAAATGCCTATGCTCAGTGAAAAGGTGAGAAATTCAACTTATTAATAGGACTAGTACTTACTTCAAGGGCATCCCTTCCATAACATAATTTATATGGGTGGTCCGTGCATATAAGACGACATCCGGGATCGCCTTCGTCTGAACAAGTACACTTATTCCATGCACACACTTTATTCCCGCCACAGTCAGCCAGCCGCTAAAACAGAAATATCCAGGGGTGGTATTCAATATTGATCTTATTTAATTGGAGAATAGGAATAGCCAATCATATCGCCTGTTACTGATCAAGAGTTTACTATGGTGTGATATGATTGGTTGTCCTTATCCTTAGATCAAGTAAGATCAATATTGAATACCATCACAGGACATCGAAACACGTCTGAAATATTTATTTGAATGCGGCTAATTTCCTAACGGACTATCTTATATCCACAACGTTTCTTCGAATGTATCTCACTAATGAGCAAAAGTCTACGTGTGCGTGTGTTCGACTTCGTGTGATGAATGTAAAACAATAAAATGTGCATGTTTATTAAAACCGTTAACGACGTCCAAATTTGTTATAGTCGGAAAAATACTCAGAATTTCTGAACCTCAGAGTATCTTACAAAATGTCAGAATGCAACCTTTCGAGTTAGATTTTGTGGTTTATGACACTTGAAATTAGCACTTTTTGGTTGCTTATTTTCGTTTTCTTGCGTTCAATCATCCCCTATTCGTTTAAAATGTACTTATTGACTAATTTTTGATTACCATTAAAAATAATTGACGCAGGTGCATGGTTAAACCATTTACAGTGATTCTTAGATTTTATAGGACCTTTTGACACCTATAATTAGGTTCAGTGTTGTGTTGGACATTGAGACGAATCCTTGTGGTGTGTATTTTTGTGTGTGTGTGTTAGGAACCTCTCTTGCTCGGCTATTTCTGCTGAATGTTTCCTTCCCTGACCTATTTTGTCGTTAGCTGGAATCGTTCATATAATGAGTGTATTGCCATTTGTATGTGTATTTTGTACGTGCCATTCTGCAATTTCGTTGTCCAGCACAAGGCTGCTAAAATGTATCTTTCAAAATTGCATGTACACTACGCCGAAGTTCTAATTGGCCACCCTATAAAATTTGATACTATGTGATATTTTCAACCAATACATATGAAGTTGAGTTATGTTTTTATTCCACACGTTAATCTATATGCTGTAGATTGACCTTGTGGTGTGTGGTGTCCGGTTGTTGTTTTCTCGTCACATGGCTCTCGTTCCGTTTTGGTTTGACTGACTGAGGCGGCAGACTTTCGGGACGGGATGTCGTGTTTTCAGTGATTTGTGTGCTTTAATGTTTTCTGTGCTCGGCTGGTTAAGTGGAGTGCTGCCCTCCCTGTCTGACTTAATATAAAAAATTTTTAGTATACTGTGTATCTCGTATTTGCATTTTTCGTACATTTAACCTCGTGAAAAATAAATGATTTTGAAGTATCACATTAGTGACTTTTCAAGTTGAAATAATGTTTTAATGTTTTAACTTCGTGAAATAAATTCAACATGTAAACACTCCTTACATCGCTTGTGGTAAAACAAATCGTGTATAACTTCCGTACAAACATGAGAAGGAAATAAATAAAATATACAAATATATATACTTACTGCCGAGCCTGCAGGGCAATTTTGGTGATGTCGAGTATGCGATGTCACCAACCCTACCAGGGCAATCTGAAATTTAAGTTTCAAATTTGGTGAATACTTCCCTCAGATTTTTTTAAATTTCAGTTTTAGATTCAATAGTATTTCAGCCTTATAGAGACTACGCAACACCAGGCAAACCCATATATCAATGACTTAGAGTTAGAAGGTCGTAAACTCGTACAAAATAGATATTCTGAGAAAACAAGAAAAACCTCTGTTCGAAAACTACTCTTTATTTATGGAAAAACGAGCTTTTTAAACTACGGTTTGGTCTACATGAAAAGCAGTTCCGATTTTCATGAATATAGGCTCATAAGAAGCGCCTCGTGATACAGATTTCAAATATGCCTGAGTCTAATAAGGTCGTAAGTAGTAGCACTTACGACCTTCTAATTCTAAGCCAGCGATATATGCTAAACACAGCATTATGAGCGATACACGTTATCACAAATAAGAGTCAAACTTGCAAACATCCATCCGCAAGGTGGACATTCTAACCATCGGCTAACAAAGGACATATTGCAAAGTCATAGAGCATACACAGTATTTATTCCAAATCACGTCTAAACAAGACATTCTTTTATCAGAGGTTCCACTAGCTTCTGAATCTGAAGTCATTTTTATACTTTTTTTTGTTCTTTCTATTCTTTTTTTAAATAAAGTTTATACTTTAAATTAAAGGGACTGCCTCACATATTGGTGTATTGCAAAAATAAAATAAAATATTCGCGTAATTTTGATATAGTTGCCTTTACATCCAATAAACAATCATACTGACATCTAAAATAACTTGAGAAACTTCGACATTTTGTAGTTATCTAGTATTTTTACATAAAAAATCTATATCGTATTAATTCCCTATAGAATTAACACTACTATTACTTAAATTGTCTGAAATTTGTACGCATTTAAGGAAAACGAATCGAAAAACGAACCAAATACCTCACTTATGTTTACGCTGTAGTTTGTTGATGTTACAGTTCGATCACGAGTGAATTACATAATTCACAAAGCATGTTGGAAGGAAACTTAGCGCTTTTTTCAAGAAAAAAATAATCAGTGGGCGACATCGAGAGTGGTTAAAATTGCTTTTTTGCACCAAATCTTTCATAAAGCAACCACTAGTGGCTTTCTATTACATCAATACTTGGTTAGGTTGGAAAATCACGATATACAAACATTTTAGCCCAATCGGTGAGGCAGCACCTTTAAGTTTGATAGGCAAAATACCCCTGATGCTTAGAGAAAACTTAAATCTTCATAGAGCATACACAGTATCTATTCCAAATCACGTCTAAACAAGACATTGTTTTATCAGAGGTTCCACTAGCTTCCGAATCTGAAGAGTCATTTTTATACTTTTTTTATTCTTTCTATTCTTGTTTTACTAAATTTTATACTTTACATGAAGTTTGAACAAAATATACCCCTGATGCTCAGAGAAAACTTAAAGCTTCAGAGGGTAAAATGTGACTTCTTGGAAGTCAAAACGCCTACTCTTGTGCTAAATGGAACCCCTGTTAATGAAAAATAATAACAATTGACTAATGTTCAAATCAAATGTCAAAACATCTTTCACATAAGCTAACCATGTAAATATTAAGCCTAGGAATTCCACTGAGGAATTCCACATCGGCGATGTTCTCCCGATTTCTTCCGATACCAACCGATTCATCACAATTCCTTCCGATATCACAAACTGGCTCATGACTTCCCCGAAGCTTCCCCTAGACCACGCGGAACCTGTTCCCGATTTCCTGATAGCTCCTTAATTTAAATCAGAAGTACATAGCCGTGGGACATAGGGATATAGGCTTTATAGAACAAACTCACCGTCGCAAGAAGTACTTTATTCATCCTCAACAACTTCGTCGTAAAATAACTCCCAACTTATTGAACTGGTCGAGACTAAATGTGAAGTCAATACTGTTCGTGCAAGTGAGATCATATACAATTTTCTCAACAGTAAATGACACAGTTATACCTCGTCTTTGTGGTTAACCGAACTCATATAGGCCCTGATATATTGCAGGTTGTTGAACCATGTAAACGATGTGCTTCAATCAGAGAACTTTGATGATGTTATTGTATCCTGCTCTGCTTTTCATGCAAATCAGATAGAAACAATCGAATCTAAACATCCGGATATTTCTTCTCTACTATTCTATGAGGAGGCTAAATCTACTGCGATGATACGTCATGCGATGAACATAGCTAAACAATGTTGTAGTCCTTTTCGGTGGACTTCATATTGAACTTGCTAACTGGGTGACTGGTTAGATAATAATGGTTGGACAAGTGCTATTAATGCAAGCTAATGTAGCTTCAGTAGGAACCGCTGACTCATTCCTAAAGGCTTTACATGTGTCTAGAACTATTCATGCACACCAGGACTGAGGTTACAGCTAGTGCGTTAAACATACTGATGGGGAGATCTTACGACAACGATCAAGATCTTCAGGGAACTGACATTAGATTGGAAGAATGGCGACAGCAGAGATAATCTGAGAATCCATTGTTTCACTTCCTGTCTGTTACCGGGTACCTTAAAGTTTCAATTAACGATTCTTATTTTCGTTCGGTCACTACGTGAAGCCAATTTTGCGCTGTACAAAGACTCCCTAACTGAATTGATTCCTTGGTTTTTTGCACTTGACCATCCAAATTATGAAAGATGGCTCCAAGTGTCGAAACTTAAGTCAATAAAGGCGATTTTGTCACTCGCAAAACAAATTAATACATGTAGTAAGTTTTCGTGCATTTGCGATTGATCATGCGCACGAACAAAACAACAAACTTGTGAACGGTGAAGGAGGTGCTATTGGGTTGACCGATCACAAGAGGTTATTAAGTTTAATCCAAAGCAAAGAACTTGATGTAAAAGGGCGGATATGTTATGTACAACTTTATGCAAATGTGGTGGTGGTTGTGACCGAGATTAAACGTAGATTTACGCAAGTTATCCGCCATTTTGAATATTATAACAGCATTATATATTATTTGAATTGTCAAATGCACTGCAGACATGTAACAATTGAACACTAATAAACTCAAAATAACAGTCTCCTATATCTATTAGCCTTTGGTTGACATATTTTTATAGTACCAGATTTGTCATTTCGAGGCCATCTAGGATATTTTTAAGGTGGGTCAATATCCAATTTTGACCCTCATACATCCAACTATCGTCATACCAAGTTTTATGCTTTTATCATCAAACCCACAATTTTGGTAAAAAATGTAACGAAACAGCCGGACTATACATACAGTGTGTAATACAGTTGTCTACCTTTAACACTACATACAGTGTGTAATATAGTTGTCTACCTTTAACACTACATACAGTGCGTAATATAGTAACCTACCTTTAACACTACATACAGTGTGTAATACAGTTGTCTACCTTTAACACTACATACAGTGCGTAATACAGTTGTCTACCTTTAACACTACATACAGTGTGTAATATAGTTACCTACCTTTAACACTACATACAGTGTGTAATACAGTTGTCTACCTTTAACACTACATACAGTGTGTAATATAGTTGTCTACCTTTAACACTACATACAGTGTGTAATATAGTTACCTACCTTTAACACTACATACAGTGTGTAATATAGTTACCTACCTTTAACACTACATACAGTGTGTAATACAGTTGTCTACCTTTAACACTACATACAGTGTGTAATATAGTTGTCTACCTTTAACACTACATACAGTGCGTAATATAGTCGACTACCTTTAACACTACATACAGTGTGTAATATAGCTGCCTAGCTTTAACACTACATACAGTGTGAAATATAGTCGACTACCTTTAATACTACATACAGTGTGAAATATAGTTGTCTACCTTTAACACTACATACAGTGTGTAATATAGTTGTCTACCTTTAACACTACATACAGTGCGTAATATAGTCGACTACATTTAACACTACATACAGTGTGTAATATAGTCGTCTACCTTTAACACTACATACAGTGTGTAATATAGTCGTCTACATTTAACACTATATACAGTGTGTAATATAGTCGTCTACCTTTAACACTACATACAGTGTGTAATATAGTCGTCTACCTTTAACACTACATACAGTGTGTAATATAGTCGTCTACATTTAACACTACATACAGTGTGTAATATAGTCGTCTACATTTAACACTACATACAGTGTGTAATATAGTCGTCTACATTTAACACTACATACAGTGTGTAATATAGTCGCCTACCTTTAACACTACATGCAGTGTGTAATATAGTTACCTACCTTTAACACTACATACAGTGCATAATATAGTTACCTACCTTTAACACTACATACAATGCGTAATAAGTTACCTATCTTTAACACTACATAAAGTGTGTAATATAGTTGTCTACCTTTAACACTACATACAGTGCGTAATATAGTTATCCACCTTTAACACTACATACAGTGCATAATATAGTTACCTACCTTTAAAACTACATACAATGCGTAATAAGTTACCTATCTTTAACACTACATAAAGTGTGTAATATAGTTGTCTACCTTTAACACTACATACAGTGTGTAATATAGTTGTCTACCTTTAACAGTACATACAGTGCGTAATATAGTTATCCACCTTTAACACTACATACAGTGTGTAATATAGTTACCTACCTTTAACACTACATACAGTGTGTAATATAGTTGTCTACCTTCAACACTACATACAGTGTGTAATATAGTTACCTACCTTTAACACTACATACAGTGTGTAAAATAGTTGTCTACCTTCAACACTACATACAGTGTGTAATATAGTTACCTACCTTTAACACTACATACAGTGTGTAATATAGTTACCTACCTTTAACACTACATACAGTGTGTAATATAGTTACCTACCTTTAACACTACATACAGTGTGTAATATACATGTAGTTGTCTACCTTTAACACTACATACAGTGTGTAATATAGTTGCCTACTTTTAACACTACATACAGTGTGTAATATACATGTAGTTGTCTATCTTTAACACTACATACAGTGTGTAATATAGCTGCCTACCTTTAACACTACATACAGTGTGTAATATAGTTACCAACCTTTAACACTACATACAGTGTGTAATATAGTTACCCACCTTTAACACTACATACAGTGTGTAATATAGTTACCTACCTTTAACACTACATACAGTGTGTAATATAGTTGTCTACCTTTAACACTACATACAGTGTGTAATATAGTTACCTACCTTTAACACTACATACAGTGTGTAATATAGTTACCTACCTTTAACACTACATACAGTGAGGAATATAGTTGCCTACCTTTAACACTACATACAGTGTGTAATATAGCTGCCTACCTTTAACACTACATACAGTGTGTAATATAGCTGCCTACCTTTAACACTACATACAGTGTGAAATATAGTCGACTACCTTTAATACTACATACAGTGTGCAATATAGTTGTCTACCTTTAACACTACATACAGTGTGTAATATAGTCGCCTACCTTTAACACTACATACAGTGTGTAATATAGTTGCCTACCTTTAACACTACATACAGTGTGTAATATAGTCGCCTACCTTTAACACTACATACAGTGTGTAATATAGTTACCTACCTTTAACACTACATACAGTGTGTAATATAGCTGCCTACCTTTAACACTACATACAGTGTGTAATATAGCTGCCTACCTTTAACACTACATACAGTGTGTAATATAGCTGCCTACCTTTAACACTACATACAGTGTGTAATATAGCTGCCTACCTTTAACACTACATACACGTACTGTATAACACCTCAGTTACAAAACCAATCTGATGATCGTCGGGCGTACCAATCAACACGTGCATGTTTGTTAGAGACAGGGAAAATTAGATGAGAAAAGGGAGTGGCTTATTTAACGGTCAGTAAAAGCAGACAAAATGGAAAAAAGCTAGTATACTACTCAAAATCTGATAAGAATAAGCAAATTTACAATGCAGATATTTTGAAAATTTGATAACATGTACTGATGGAATTTTCAGAAATATGATTTTACATCTGCAAAATTGTAAAGCCTGTTACCTAGAACACAACTACAAAGTGTCAAAGCATCGCATGTTTATCAGATCATGGTGGGTATTGGTTTGTTGAACCTTATCAAACTTTGAGTTGTAGTTATAAGCATGCACTGTTAGATCGTAATGGGTATTGGTTTGATGAACCTTATCAAACTTTGTGTAGTAGTTATAAGCATGCACTGTCAGATCATGGTGGGTATTGGTTTGTTGAACATTATCAAACTTTGAGTTGTAGTTATAAGCATGCACTGTCAGATCGTAATGGGTATAGGTTTGATGAACCTTATCAAACTTTGAGTAGTAGTTATAAGCATGCACTGTCAGATCATAGTGGAACCTTATCAAACGTTGTGGTGTAGTTATAAGCATGCACTGTCAGATCATGGTGGAACCTTATCAAACGTTGTGTTGTAGTTATAAGCATGCACTGTCAGATCATGGTGGAACCTTATCAAACTTTGTGTTGTAGTTATAAGCATGCCCTGTCAGATCATGATGGAACCTTATCAAACTTTCAGTAGTAGTTATAAGCATGCACTGTCAGATCATGATGGAACCTTATCAAACCTTGTGTTGTAGTTATAACCATGCACTGTCATATCATGATGGAACCTTATCAAACGTTCAGTAGTAGTTATAAGCATGCACTGTCAGATCATGCTATCCTTCCTAAACTTCAAATCACTGAGTACAACATTTATTGAATCCAAATACATTGTATTGCATGATACTGTACACATTTTACACAAATCAAATACATGTACTACATAATGTGTATTGTTGCATTTTCCTAAGATCTATTAATGTAGTTTGTATCGTTTCTACATTGCATGTCTCTACATAATTATGCTTCATTTAGCTTAAAGAGGCATTCCCTAAAATGTTGATCTTTTTACATTGATTTAAAATATTACACATTAACTAAGCAGTAATATTGCCTAAATCCCTGCACAAACTTCTGCAAAATAAATACCCAACAATAATTACCTAGAGAAGAATAAACGTAGATTTCGATAACATGCCTAAATAGTTGTCAGAATAGATTACATTTTGGCTAACAAGAATAATTGAGTTGTTTTCCTTTGTCTATAATTTTCAGTTATATTAATTTCTATGTTGTAATAATTCACTGGCGGCAATAAAATGAATACATTTTTGTGATCATAGAAACACATTTTCTTCTTTTTTCGTTCTTCCGTTTATAGTTTCTTGTACGTTGAGCTTATTAAATGCACTAGTGAAGAATATTATGCTTGATCTATGGAACGCCTATTTATGTTAACATATACAATATAATAAACCCCTTACTCAACAGTGGCAATCCATTTTATACATCTATTAAATTTCCATACACTGGCGAATTTCAACATATTAACCTAAACTCAAGGTAGGTATGTCAGTCACCAGTTTCATTTCAAAAACAAGAAAATACCGATAGAACCGATGGATGCTCCCCGAAACAAGTCAACTCGGCTCAGCAAATCCAATCATATGATTTCAATTGCATCATGTCCAACAAGGAGTGAGATCAACCATCCCTGAAGTTTTTTTAAAATATGAGCAGCTGTTCTTGAGAGCTCTACGGGGAGCATAACACGACTTACAATGTCGATGGTATACACACTGCGTTGTTTATCTTATCAGGATCACAAGAAAAGCACAAGAAGCACAGTATTTTCACAATGCAAGAGTTCGTTTATCTGACTTGCATATAAACTTTTCAAATTTAAAATTTGTCACTTTTTTATCAGTCTATGAAACTTATGCCAACCATTTGTTACTATTTCTAGAATCCATGTACTGCAAGCCTCCAAATCCTGGTTTATCAAAAAACAGGTAGCATTGCTAAGCTGTTGAATATTTAAAACTGAAATTAGTTAGGGATCTATGATGTAGAGGGTCCAATATTAACTGCACAATGATCACATTTTGGAATACAAGTCCATAATATGTCTCATTCTTCTTAAATTGTTCTCACCAGTTAACCATGCTCCACCATCAGCTATAACTGTAGTACCTGTCAGTAACTGGGCAGCATCACTAACAACATATAATACAGTATTTGCTATGTCTTCTCTAGTTCCAAGACGTTGAGCTGGAATATCCTTGACAAATGCATCTGTTTTACTAAGTGTCTTGCCACCTGCAAGCATTGAACACATAAGTATAAAGCAATGGTCACTGTACATAATCAGTAAATGATGGGGAGCATTAACATGCAAACATTAACCTTCTGAACAGCGATGAACAAGTGACAGTGATAGTCGAGCTAAAAATCATAATATAGTTATACCCCTTGACTAGATGCATTGACTAATGATAGTAAGCAAGTGTTGTCTCAATGACATAATACTATGTGAGACATGTTCTTTTTAGTGACTTACAAGCAAAACGTTAACCAAAAGTCCATCTGCAACTCAGACGCTGTTAAAAAGTGTCTGGACTAGTTCTCTATATTCTTTGAATAGTCAAGCTATCTGTCTGTAAGACATCACGCTATTAGAAAATCATGTCAACAATAATAACACTGAAGGAGGTTAACTTGGCCAATACAGTTGATAAATGATGGTAAACAAGTGTTACATGTTTCAATGCAATCACATGTAAACTTTGTGAGACATGGCCTTGTATAGTGTATTTGCATGCATAACTTTAATCACAGTGTGACACCGACGCTTGGGTGAGGTATAGTCTTCTATTGGCCAACTAAAGTCAAATTATTTTCCTAGTTTCGGGAAATGGATACATCATATTGAATAAGCAAGGTCTAGACTGAATGTTTCATTTTTAAAACACTACACATAATTTAGAAAATAAATATACCTAGTCTGCTGAAGCCTTCTGTATCTGATATAGGACCAGGGGCTACACACATTACACGTATACCTTTCTCACCCCATTCAACAGCAAGATGTCTCGTCATTGCCTCTACAAGTAATGAACATCAAAATTACAAAATATGCAGCACAAGTTAAACATGAGATAGTTTAAATGTATCGTCTATCAATGTTGATCAGTTGTTTTTGTCGGACGGGTTTTGTTTGCTATCCAGTGAAGAGTGACAAAGGGAGCCGCTGATAAATCAAGGCAGGTTACAACGGTTATGAAATTATCAATAGTGTTCAGCCATAAATTCCTTCACAGTAACCCTTGTGTTCCATTATTAAGAGTATCACAGCCATTTGTAAAACAAAAAAATAACTTCCAATCTGTTTCAACACATCATGAAAATACTACACAAGTTACAAGTGCAGACTTCTATTAAAGTCTGACTCGGACCGACCGTTTAACAAGAAGTTTATCAGTCCAAATGTTATAATTGGACATAATGATAAAAAAATACCAAAAACACCTTTGTGGCCTAGGTCTTTTCAATAATCATGACAGGTGATCAACCAAGTGCACCTTTTGCTCATCTTGCTATTTTTGATTTCCATCGTACCAACAGTATTTCAGTTATATGGAGACTACATATAATATACATTCTCCCGAAACCAGGTCAACCAGTAATTTCCTGGAACTATCCAAGCTAGGGATTTTGATCCTGGCTCGGGCGAACCTGCAAACCTTCCATAATCACTCGGCCACCCCGAATACATTATTTTAACTGTAGCCAATGTGAGTTTTTATGATAAGAGATAAAACAAGCACCTATAGCGGCCTTGGCACATCCAGCATGCAGCTGATACACGGCACCTCGCAGCTGAAGTGTAGCTGTTATATTAACTATGCATCCTCCATTTTTCTGAAACAATCAATTTTGA
This sequence comes from Spisula solida, assembly GCA_947247005.1. Classification (NCBI taxonomy): domain Eukaryota; kingdom Metazoa; phylum Mollusca; class Bivalvia; order Venerida; family Mactridae; genus Spisula; species Spisula solida. Next base: position 34,036,700 of record OX365944.1, on the reverse strand, counting down.
GATCAAATAAAATGTGATTCATTATTAAAATATAGTAGGTTAACACAGCCAAATGGATACATGCTGTTTGGTATTCAAACCAGCTTCCTATACAGCAAGTTTCATCACAATATCTCATTCCTAACTATAGTTATGGAGAGAAATTTAGTATAGTACTGATAATTTGACTTGATCCTCGACTTTCTATTAGTATAATTTAACAGGTGATATGTTGTCTATATTTATAACCCTTCATAAATAAACACGTAGAATAGATACCTTCATATACTCATCAAACACAACTTTGGTAGCATTAAATGTTCCCATAGTGTCTATATCCATCACTGTACGGAATGCATTGAACGACAATCCTTCAGCTGGACATAGAAAGTTCACAGCAGCACCTATAATACGTGATATACTGCGTATAACATTGTTCATCAATTGATATTAACAATGTTTGTATAGTACCACTTCCATTTCAGGGCCGTATCAAAAGACAGAAAAGAAGGGAGGCAGATATTATCTAGGGTATCTTTGAGCCATTATCTGGGCCTAACTTTGGTAGTGTGAACAAATATCAATTTGAGACTGTCTTATTTCATTGCAAACTTCAGAAGGCTGAAATCAGCTACAAGGAGAAACATCTCTACATACATGGCAATGACAAATAATGTTCATGGAAATGCCTGTATACGGGTAAATAAACTTAAGATGCAAGACGTTGTTTGACAGGTGGGAATTTGACTAACATGATATGGCCTGCACACTAAGTTTCAAAGACTTTTAAACCTAGTGAGCTATATGAGATTCGGACATACAAACATGTAACACAGCACCAAATAAATGTAAAATCAGCAACTATTCTAAGGTCTAAAACTTTTTGGTAATAATGATACCAAACAATGACTTACATACTCCGACGATCCGGAATTTCATACATATCAAAAGTACTGGAAATAGCCGCATTTATGGTTTGCTTTCAAAAAAGTTTTCTGATAATTTTCTCATAACTATCCCACCGCCCAAATGGTCGACACACGCGACACGCCTGAGAGCTATAACTATGTTATACTTACTGTTAACCAATATGTTGATTTTACCAAACTTTGCCATAGCTTCACGTACAGCTGATTGAACTTTCTTCGGCTAAAATGATAAACATAATGTAGATGAACATCATGTGATACATGTGAATATCCAATTACATGTAGAAGAATTATTTTGTTGTTCCAGGTTTGTCACAGCCTGGTATCTAACACAAGGCCTCTCACACTAGAGTTGTATACACACACTACCACAAGGTAATCGAGGAAGATTCATTTTCAAAAATACAAAATGATCACAGTTAGTGTGGACAAAAATATACAGGTTTACTAAAAGGTGGTGAACAATAGTGCCAGGTAAGCGATAGTTACAATATAGTCAGGAGACTTTGACCTTTGATATATTGATACAATTTTTAGAATGACAAACCGTCCCATCACCCCCAATCCACGGCATGAACAATGGTGACAGGTTCATTACACTTCCTACAATAGATGATAAGATCATGGACAGAGGGCAATCCATAGATGACAGAGGGAGGGTAAACCAATAGATGGCAAAGGGACAGAGTGACAGAGGGATGTTAGAACCTAAAGATGACTAAAACAAGGGTACCTCTCTGACATCTATCTGTACAGGTAAACATCTTCTTCCTGTAGCAGCTTCAAGAGTAGCTGCTGATTCTTGTAGTTTATCAAGTCGTCTACTAGCTATAACTGTATCACATCCATGCCTGAATAATTGATAAATCGTTACAGTTACATGCATTGCTTTACTATCACATCCATGTCTGAATAATTGATAAATCTTTACAGTTACATGCATTGCTTTACTATCACATCCATGTCTGAATAATTGATAAATCTTTACAGTTACATGCATTGCTTTACTATCACATCCATGTCTTAATCATTGATAGATCTTTATAGTTGCATGCGTTGCTTTACTATGAATACAGGAAGCTATAGTACAACCTCTGTTGAGCAACACCGTTTGGGAGCTGCAAATATTGGCCGTTGTTTAGAGGTTGTTGCTCTACAGTGGGTAATATTTAGTAAATATAGGCTTAGGGAAATTTTAAATGTGTTGTTATAGAGAGGTTATTGCTCTACAGAGGGCTTCTTTCAGCTTATATTTACTTAAATTTTACCTCTGTAGAACAGCAACTTCTGTACAACGGCCTATATTTGCAGCTGGTGTTGTTCTATAGAGGTAGTACTGTATTATGTCCAATATCTGAATTTATATCTGACAGATCCGTTTTTTCTTAAATGTTCCAGCCCCCTATAGTTACTGGGCTTGAATATTTTATTCCTTCCCCGATCATCAAATCCTGTTTAATTCATTATTCAACCAGAACCTCCAAATTAAAACCAACTCATTAACAAGACCAGTTTCAAGGTTCTTGATTAATAAACGTGTGCAGCATAATCTTCTTATTGAATAAATACTGTAGCGCACAAACAATCCAACGCCACACAGAAACGACAACAGCGCTTAGCCACTCATACAAGAGTCACACATATAGAACGAACCATCCATATCCCCAAAAATGGATATTTCAAGCTTTGAAATTTGTGCATAATTAACCATATAAAAGGTAGTAAATATGAATGATAACTAAGGAAGTTTCCAACTTCTTTTCAGTACATGTAAGTGCGAATCCTGGTAAGGTTACAAACAATTAATGTACATGTATGGACATCCATCGTAAACCTACCTCATCAAAACTTCTGTTATTGTGAAGCCTATACCTGTCCCACCTCCAGTAATAAAAGCCACCTGTCCTCTGAAAGAAATAATAGCATGTATGTTAATTACAAAAGTGCCAGATGTGGTGTTTCCTTTTCAATACACAACAACAATGAATTGAAATGACACCTTTGGTTAATTACACACAAAAACAAAAGTTGTCAATGAATAAATTAACTTTCAAAATACATGTTTGTGCATTCTGTTACAACAAATATCAAAACCAGATTATCAACACATACATTTGTCGATGTATGGTAGGTCTGTACAGATACTACATGTATATAAAATTATATAGCATTTTATAATACCCTGAGAGATGTGCATATTGATAATTCCTTACCCTTAAACTTTGCATCAAAATTGAAAGAAATAGCATGTAGCCGAATAATTGGTTGTTTCAACCTACATTTTTCATAAATTACAAACAAAATAAATGAATACAATTAAATAAGGGCAGCCATTAAGCACAGTCTCGTCTTTCAGCATTGTAGGACTAAAACTGTGAAAGTTTTATTTGTTACAAAAAAGCCCATTTTGAGGTTTTTAAGTCACGGTAGGTTACAGAAGCAGTTGCCTATCCTTGTTATTATCTACATGTATATTCTTTGGTCTGTAAGAACACGAGTTGAAAGTCTTTTAAAACTATGATTCAGGTCTGCTTTTGGCTCAACATCCTATAAAAACATATGATACGTATTTTATTTGCTTTATTTATATACAATTTACTATACTACATTATGACTATTTTGATGCTTTGTTTTACTTTCAGTTTCACTTTATTTTATCAAATAAACGATGACAGTCAAATGACGGATTTCACTTACTTTAACAAATCTTTATTGAATACGTATTTGTATCCATCTATGCATTTTTCCTTTCCAGCGTCAGGTGTTCTCGACATTTTGAGTTTTGTTGATGTCAGTAATTAGGATGCAAGGTAGCCGACGTAGTCACATGACTCGCACGTGATATTTCTCATGTTTACGATGCGGCGACAAAGTTAATTATTATGGATCCCTACGATCAGTGACCCTACATGTAGGTACGTTTCTATTCTCGGTCCCAGCTACACTCGAGAGATTTGAGACCGTCGGTCGTGGGGCAGACTAAATCGTTGTCTAGAGATTTATAGACATTCAGTTAAAATATCAAAATAGCTTTCTGAAGACAGAGACTACACTCAAGGACTTTAAAAACGCCTCACCTAATTCAAAGTCCAATATCACTTAAAGTATTTATGTTATTGCAATATAATTTTACATGTTTATTTATTGATCTTTCCTACGTGTATATCAGTTTAATTTGTAATAAAATGTTGTCTCGTTATTTTCTGGGAATCCTGCAAGCGCACTCACCCTAGGCAAAAGTGTGGGATTTTCAATAGACAATGCGAGGCGTTACACTCCTAATGTACTCATAATTGTGAGATGGTGTAAGCACTAATTCGTCCAATACACGTGTTATTCGTTTTCTATCCCTTTATTTAAGCATCTATACGTTTTCAGAATACTGGTTTACTTTTAGACACGCTCAAACCTACAGCATTTAAACATGTTTAAAAGGATAGGATTTTGAATTTACCGATTTTAGTTATAAAACTTAAAACTTGATGATTTTGGAATGTCTGTGAAAGGCGTGGACATTATTTTGTTATTGACTTTATTTATGCTTGTTTTAAACAAAATGACAGGTCATTGTTGAATTTGAACACGCACAGAAAATATTGTAAAACATTTTAAGTGATAGGGGGTTCGTTTTAGGACTTCGTAGACGAATGTGATCCCGCGTATTAGGATAAATTGCGCCCATAACCGGGGTTTTGAAAATCCCACACTTTTGCTTAGGGTAAATGCGCTTGCAAAACTCCCAGAAAAAAAACCAGACAACATTTTATTACAAACTAAACTGATTTACACGTCGGAAAGATAAATCAATACACAAGTAAAATTTTATTGCAATAACATAAATACTTTGAGCGATATTGGGTTTTGAATTAGGCGAGGCGTTTTTAAAGTCCTTGAGTGTATAGATTAACAATTTCTGCTAAAGAGCACACATGTATAGAAACCTGAATTTACTTACTTTAATATGTCTCTGTTAAACACCTAGTGGTATTCATTCAAACATCTTTCCTTCTTAGAGTTGACTTGAAAATAATAAATTGTATATACGAGGATCGTTCATTTAATACCCGGACTATCGCCATAGCGCTTGATTGAAACTGATGATTTTAATAAATTTTCGTTTAATAAGATTTATTCAACATCTTGATTATTTGACAAAACTTGGTATAATTTCATCCAACCGAACACAAACTATGGTTACTATAGTAACACGACTAAGGGCTACCCGGCCCAGCCCAAGTTTTTAGTGATATGTAGAGTGTTAATAAGACAGGGAGCGTGGTGTAGTTCCCAATTTTCAACGGAAAACATCATATAACGTTATGTCTATATCTACGTTATGTTATATAACGTTGCATGCCATTTATGTACTGTTACTGTGTGTGGAGCGCTCTTTGGGGACAACGGGTGTGTTTCCGTTAATCTCGCAATGAAATCGAATTTGTTTGGGAAAAAACGGATTATGATACAATTTCGTAAAATTATTAGTCATACACCTGTGAAACTAAAGAATATATTTTACAGAAGCCTTTTGGGAATATTCGTATAGTTGGATTTCTGCTTATAAACAATTGTATGATGACAAGAATCATCTCGCGATGATCCGAGACCGGGTCAATCTCACGTCAGAAACAGGAAAATGCCGCCGGTTAAACGCTTTTTGGACGGTAAACACTACTTGAAGAATGCGAATTATCGTGGATAAAGCATTTAACATCAATACCAAACATCTTAAAATGGTCAATTTGTGGGCTCGCGTGACTTTATGGCTCCAAAATGATTATCAAATAGAGAAAAAGTGTCACGTTTTAGGGACGAAAATGGCGTAACGTCACAACGTTTTGACGTCGACTTGGGCCGACTCGCGTAACATGTCTTATTAAAACACTAATATTATGTAAACCCATCGTTGCAACAAGTTGAAACTTCGTATGTGATTTAAAGAATGTTGTGATTGTATTCCGGTAAGTTTTCATCGATATCAGTCCCATAGTTTTCCAGCAATATCGATCGTCCAGGTATTAAATGAACGACCCTCGTGTATATGACTGTTTTATCTTTGCACAACCATCCCAGATTTTAACCTACCAATTTATTAATATAAAAGCCATAAGCTGGTATACATAGGTTAAATAACAGGCCCTTCCACAGGGGCAGAAGGTGCTGGGGGTACCACAGCACCTTAAAGCCAGAATCAGCTGTCCCCCAATGCCCTTACATCATGGTATGGTTTCTATTATCACTACATGTACGTGTGTTTATATTTTTGATCTGTATTGCATTATGTGAGTGATTATGACAGGTGTTGTGTGAAAAGGTGTTTACATTAGACTTTATATTATGGATAACCTGGCAGTTTTCTCTTTGAAAACATTTTAATAGTGGTTTTTGTCAATATTCTTAAGTGCAAGATCTATCAATGCCCCAGCTCCTTAAAAAATCTAGGGAAGTGTCTAAATATTGTACCTACATGTATATTAAAGCACATTAATTTTGTATTAAGCTACATACAGTGTGTAATATAGCTAGTTGTCTAGCTTTAACTCTACATACAGTGTGTAATACAGTTGTCTAGCTTTAACTCTACATACAGTGTGTAATATAGCTAGTCGTCTAGCTTTAACTCTACATACAGTGTGTAATATAGCTAGTTGTCTACCTTTAACTCTACATACAGTGTGTAATATAGCTAGTTGTCTAGCTTTAACTCTACATACAGTGTGTAATATAGTTGTCTACATTTAACTCTACATACAGTGTGTAATATAGTTGCCTACATTTAACTCTACATACAGTGTGTAATATAGTTGTCTACATTTAACACTAAATAAAGTGTGTAAAATAGTTGTCTACATTTAACTCTACATACAGTGTGTAATATTGCTAGTTGTCTACATTTAACTCTACATACAGTGTGTAATATTGCTAGTTGTCTAGCTTTAACTCTACATACAATGTGTAATATAGTTGTCTACATTTAACACTACATACACGTAACAGTTGTATAATACCTTAGTTACAAAACCAATAACAAAAAATAAAATTAGAAAAGGGAGTTGCCTATTTTATGGTCAGTAAAAGCTGACCAAATGCACGAAAGCTAGTACACTACTCAAAATTTGATAAGAATCAGCATACATGTATTTTCAATGCAGATATTTTGAAAATTTATTAACATGGACTGATGGAATTTTCAGAATACATGCCAATACATTACATGTTTATCGGATCATGGTAGGTATTGGTTTGTTGAACCCGATCAAACTTTGAGTTGTAGTTATAACCATGCACTGTCAGGTCGTACTGGGTATCTAGGTTTGATGAACCTAATCAAATTTTGTGTAGTAGTTATAAGCATGCACATTCAGATCGTGGTGGGTATTTATTTGTTGAACCTTATAAAACTTTGAGTAGTAGTTATAAGCATGCACTGTCTCGTCATGGTGGATACTTGCATGTTGAACCTTATCAAACTTTGAGAAGTAGTTATAAGCATATGCACTGTCTCGTCATGGTGGAACCTTATCAAACTTTGAGTTGTAGTTATAAGCATGCACTGTCAGATCATGGTGGAACCTTATCAAACTGCCAGTAGTAGTTATAAGCATGCACTGTCAGATCATGATGGAACCTTATCAAACTTTGTGTAGTAGTTATAAGCATGCACTGCCAGATCAAGGTGGAACCTTATCAAACTGCCAGTAGTAGTTATAAGCATGCACTGTCAGATCATGATGGAACCTTATCAAACTTTGTGTAGTAGTTATAAGCATGCACTGTCAGATCGTGGTGGAACCTTATCAAACTTTGAGTTGTAGTTATAAGCATGCACTGTCAGATCATGTTGGGTATTGGTTTGTTGAACATTATCAAACTTTGAGTAGTAGTTATAACCATGCACAGCCAGATCATGCTATCGTGCCTAAAAATTGTGAGGGGGCTACTCAATCTCATTAAAATCAGACCCTAACATTTGCCCCATTTCTTTACGCTGTTAGAGATCTGACTACACACCGTAAGTGTTCAAATGACCTCTCTAGCGCACAATGATGTTGCGTATCCTCAGCAGTGTTTCACTGCACTTTCAGATTTGTGAAAGTAGCGATTTGATTGGATGACGTAAAGTTCACACTGTCATGACACCATACAGAGTGCCGTCAGATCAGCGTAAAGTAGTGAAACGTAATAGGGGACTTTTTAAATGGGATTATGGGCTACCTGTCCTACATTAACAAGTAACTGAAGAATTGCAAGCAATACAAATGTCCCCTACCAGTTTGAAGCCATGACTATTGTGGACAAATTTTCAAAATTTTTGTCAGAATAAAAAAAAATTAAGGCGTGCATAATCCCCTATCCACAACCCAAGTTTCATTAACCTACCTTGAAAACTGTTTCTCGTAACTTCAGGATCTTTGACAGACTTACAGAATGACGGACGGACAGATTGACGGAGGGCAAACCTACAGTCCCTCCAGTTTAAAACCGGTAGGGGACTAATTATTATCACGACTTTACTTACCTAAGACCAGACAGTTATCTATCGGTTTAATCCCTACAATACGTGTGAGTAGACTTTAAATGTATTAACAGAAGACAGAGTAATGCTCGATCCATCAATACATACACAACATCATCATTAACTTCAAATCACTGATTATAACATTTATTGAATTCAAATACATATGACTCTGTCTCCAGGAAAACCTGCTATTATAACAAAAATATTGATTTTGAGATTTTAATGTTAACGAATCAAAATGCAAAAGAAATTTTGTTAATATCTTGAGTATTAAGGAAGTTACAGCTGTGTTTGTAGAGTCTCTATTTGGAGCTTTTTTGTGTGACGTCGCAAACGTCATTCAAACGTTATTTGACGTAACTGTAACAAGTATTTTATAATTACTGTATACCATTTGATCAATTCTTAACATAAACTATTCAAAATAGTATCACGTTTTAGAATTATGTTTCAAGTTTTAAAGTTTATATCAAAATATAAATTGTTTGCGTTCAAAGAAATGCTACTCCTGTTTCAAACAACTAACTCCTCGTTTTTCTCAGTCAGGGTACTTTTCCAAAATTGGTCACCATAGCAACGAATTGTGTGATTTCAACATAATTAATTCATGAGACAATTTAAATCTAAGATACAGTACATTGTACTATATATATAAATTACATGAAATAGAATCAATAGATATGTATTTTTTCGTATTTTAGAGCTTTTTCAGTGTATTTCGATAACATGCCTAAATAGTTCTCAAATAGATTATATTTCTGCTAACAAGAATACTTGAGTTGTTTCCCTTTGTCTATAATGGAAATTTTCAATTGCATTAGTTTCCATGTTGTAATAAAGGCAGCAATAAAATACTATTTGTGATTTCAATCCATTTTTTGTGATCATAGAGACAGATTTTATTCTTAAAGATTAAAACCATTTACAGTTTCTTGTCCATTGAGCTCATTAGATGCAATAGACGAGAATAATATGCTTGATGTAGGGAATGCCTATTTATGTAAACATAGAGATCAAATATGATTAACCCCTTCATCCACTTTATGCATCTATGATATTTCCATACACTGTTGAATTTCAACCTATTGACATAAACGCAAGGAAGATATGTCTGTCACCAGTTTTATTAAAAAAACAAGACTTACAATTCTGATGGTATACACACTGTGTTGTCTTATCAGAATCACAAGAATAGCACAAAAAGCAGAGTTTTTTCACATGCAAGTGTTCCTTTATCTGACTTGCATATAAACTTTTCATAGAGGTCACAATTTTGTCTTTATCTTTATGAAACTTATGCCAGCCATTTGTTACTATTTCTAGAATACATGTACTGCAAGCCTCCAAATCCTGGTTTATCAAACAACAGGTAGCATTGCTAGGCTGTTGAATATTTAAAACTGAACTTAGTTAGGGATTTATAATGTAGAGGGTCCAATATTAACTGCACAATGATCACATTTTGGAATACAAGTCCACCATACGTCTTTTTCTTTCTAAATTGTTCTCATTAGTTAACCATGCTCCTCCATCAGCTATAACTGTAGTACCGGTCAGTAACTGGGCAGCATCACTAACAACATATAATACAGTATTTGCTATGTCTTCTCTAGTTCCAAGACGTTGAACTGGAATGTTCTTGGTAAAATCATCACTAAGTGCCTTGCCACCTACAAACATTGAACACACACGTATAAAGCAATGGTCAATGTACGTAATCAGCAAATGATGGGGAGCATTAACAGACAAAACATTAACCTTTTGAACGGCATTGAACAAGTGACTGTTACAGTGGTAGTCAAGCTAAAATTCATAATAGAGTTATACCCCTTGACACCATACTATGTGAGAAATGATCTTGATAGTAACTTGCATGCAAACGTCCATCTGCAACTCAGACGCTGACAATAGTTTCTATGTTTTTTTAATAGTCAAGACAACAAAAGCTGTCTGTAAGACAGCGGGTTTGACTATTTGAAGGACGTTAACTTTACCAATATTGTTGATTCATGATGGTCAACAATTGTTATATGTTTCAAGGATACTATGTGCGATATCGTAACTTGCATGCATAGCTTTAACCAAAGTGTGACACCGACGCTTGGGTGAGGAAGAGCTGTAGTCTTCTTTTGACCAGCTAATAATTTTCCTAGTTTTGGGAAATGGATATAGAATATTGAATGTACATGTATGTTTCATGTTTAAAACACTACAAATAATTTAGAAAATAAATAGAGGATATTTGTTTGTTTTGATTGAATATGGTTTATATCTCATCGTGTAGTGATAAAATTCAATATTTTCAAGAGCGCGTAGCGCGAGTGAAAATATTAAAATTTTATCACTACAAGATGAGATATTAACCATATTCAATCAAAACAAACAAATATTCTATTTATTTAATGCTTTTATGATGTCAAAACTGGTACTATTTATGCCAAATTACCACTGTGGTTAGGCTACGTATGAATATGTTATTCCATTCATATTTTTCACTTCAAAATCCGCCATCTTGGATTATGGTGAATAGGTGAAAACGACTTTTTTGAGAATTTTGCATTAAATCATACACCAACTTGTAGAAAATGGTCCAACTAAGAATAAAAAACCCCACATGACATGTTTCCGTTCAGTAACAAAAAAGTCACAGACATTTTAGTGTTGAGATTTTGGTAAATTAAAGTAGTCCCTGTGAGGGGGCGGAGCTTATATCAGTCACATTGTAGGTGATAACCAGTGACTGATAGAGGTTTTATTTCACTGATAGAACTCCATATCTCATCAGTTAGCATTAAATAAATATACCTAGTCTGCTGAAGCCTTCTGTATCTGATATAGGACCAGGGGCTACACACATCACACGTATACCTTTCTCACCCCATTCAACAGCAAGATGTCTCGTCATTGCCTCTACAAATAATGAACATCAAAATTACAAAATATGCAGCATTTAGAAAAACATGACATACTATTATATTCAGTCATATGCCAGTATTTCTTCATATTATCCTTGTAGACACAATCATTTAGTCTTAAACAAAATTCCAAAGACCTAAATATACACAGATTGGCCACTTAATTGAAATCGGAGAGAAAATGCAAAATAGCATGCAGCAGATTCTGATATTTTGCATGAACACTTTTGTTCGTCATCCTTTTTTAATGACCAATATCTCATTTTGTAGAGCTAAGCTTCTTCTACTGCATGATGCTACTTAATTTTTTCTACCTCTTATAAATTCAAAAAAATATTGTTTGAATGAGGCAGATTGGGTATTTTCTGATAAAATTATAATTTCCATTAAAATGAGAGTAGGTCTGGCTCTTTGAGGTCTATTGTTTTATTCCTTGACTGATTTCGATAAATTAATAAATTAGGTAACATTTTAAAGCTAAATAATAAATCTATTGCATAAACTTATTAGTTTTTTCCTATGTATATTAAAACAGGATATATAAGGTATTAAGAACAAACGAGATTTCGCGAGATTTCAGTAAACTACCGCAAGATATTGTGAGATTTGGTAGGTTTTTCCAATCTTTGTATATTTAGGTCTTTGAAAATTCCTATCTGTTTTTAACTCATCAAGAAAAAACTTCACAAGTCACGAGTGCAGACTTCTGGCAAAACCTGGACAATTTTACATGAAGTCTATTAGTCCAAATGTTTGGCACCTTTTATAATTGGATGATATGGAAAGATAACAAGAGGCCATTTGTGGACCTAGGTCATTTCAACAATCATGGCAGGTGAGCGACCAAGGGTCCCGCTCGGTTCTGGCATGGGATAATGGAACCTGCAAACCTTCCATAACCGTTCGGCCACCCAGAATACATTATTTTAACTGTAGCCAATTTGAGTTTATATCATAAGAGATAAAGCAAGCACCTATAGCGGCCTTGGCACATCCAGCATGCACCTGATAGGCGGTACCTCGCACCTGAAGTGTAGCTGTTATATTCACTATTCTTCCTCCATTTTTCTGAAAATCAATTGTGAGATTAAATAAAATGTGATTCATTATTAAAACATAATAGGTCAAACACTGTCAAATGTATACATGCTGTTTGGTCTTCACACAAGCTTCATATACAGCCAGTTTCATCACAATATCTCATTCCAAACTATAGTTATTTAGAGAAATTTAGTAAAGTGCAGAGAATTTGACTTGATCCTCGACCTTCTATTAGTATGATTTAACAGCTGATAGCTTGAATTTTCTATATTTATAACCCTTCATAAATAAACACTTAGAATAGATACCTTCATATACTCATCAAACACAACTTTGGTAGCATTAAATGTTCCCATAGTGTCTATATCCATCACTGTACGGAAAGCATTGAACGACAATCCTTCAGCTGGACATAGAAAGTTCCCAGCAGCACCTATAATACGTGATATACTGTGTATAACATTGTTCATCAATTGATATTAACAATGTTTGTATAGTACCACTTCCCTTTCAGGACCATATCCAGAGACAGAAAAGCAGGGATGCAGATATTATCTAGGGCATCTTTGAGCCATTATTTGGGCCTCCCTTTGGTAGTGGGAAAAATATCAATTTGAGAATGTCTTATTTCATTGCAAACATCAGGAGGCTGAAATCAGCTACAAGGAGAAACCCATCTCTGCATACATGGCAATGACAAATAATGTTCATGGAAATGCCTGTATACGGGTGAATAAACTTCAGATGCAAGACGTTGTTTGACAGGTGGGAATTTGACTAACAAGATATGGCCTGCACACTTAGTTTCAAATAGTTTCAAACCTAGTGAGCTATATGAGATTCGGTAATACAAACATGTAACACAGCACCAAATAAATGTAAAATCAGCAACTATTCTAAGTTCTCAAAGTCATAACTATTTGGTAATAATGATACCAAACAATGACTTACATACACCGACGATCCAGAACTTCATCCGACAGAATACAAATTAAAAGTACTGGAAATAGCCGCATTTATGGTTTGCTTTCAAAAAAGTGTTCTGATAATTTTCTCATAACTACCCCACCGCCTAAATGTTCGGCACACATGACACGCTACATGCCTGACAGCTATAATTAGGCTTTACTTACTGTTCACCAAGATGTTGATTTTACCAAAAGTTGCAATAGCTTCACGTACAGCTGATTGAACTTTCTTTGGCTAAAATGACAAACATAATGTAGATGAACATCATGTGATACATGTGAATATCCAATTACATGTAGAAGAATTATTTTGTTGTTCCAGGTTTGTCGCGACCTGGAATCTAACACAAAGCATCTCACACTAGAGTTGTATACACTACCACAAGGTAATCGAGGCAGATTCATTTTCAAAAATACAAAATGATCACAGTCAGTATGGACAAAAAACGAACACGTTTACCAAAAGGTGGTGAACAATAGTGCCAGGATAAAGATAGTTACATTCTAGACAAGCTAATTATGGTCAATCTTTACTATTACCATTCAACACCAAGCATAGTTCTGGATACCATAACTAAATGGTCTTTTATTTACACTGACGTGTCGACCTTTTAGTTATGGAATTACCCTCTTCAATAATCAACTGTTTAAGCGTAATGCCTTAAATGCAAGTTTATTGTTCAAACTTCGACAAAAAACTATCATTTACGTATTAACATAATATTTTTTAAATGTTTTGTCATAGAACAGTCAATTTGACACCTACTGATAATCATATATTGCTTAAAGTTTATTTACTTCCGCGTTTTATCAGCTTCGGCGGCCATTTTGAATAATTAATTGATCGCAGGTGCGTGCGAAAGCTGTTTTCGAAAAATCCGTTATTTCATGAAACATCGTCGAAAACGTCTTAAAATTAAATAAAACCTTTAGATATACCATAACATAAGAAACAAACACGTTATTTTTGTTATAAATCATGTAACTCCCATTTACACAAATAAATATTGCAATTTACGCAGCCGACAATCAAAACATTGATCACGTGGTTCGTTTCGGAACACTTTTGTTATTATCCCATTCAAATAAATGGCGATCATAAACGAAAACATTGAAATTAGACAGGTTTGAAACAATCGACGGAATTGATGGTATTTCTTGCGAAACATTTTTTTTTTTGGGGGTACATTGATAGAATATGGTCCAATTGATAGGGTATAAATGATTATTTTGTTGAAAACGTGCGTTTTGTCATAAAACGCGACTCAAACTGTGCCGTTGACCTGTTGGGTTTCAAAGAACAAACGGCTTTGACGATGAAATGGAATGATCATCGTCAAAGACCTTGGACTACACCAAGCAAGACTTTGGTTTAAACAATATTTTCATAAGCATATAATTAACATTCATTTACACAAATCAAGAATTGTGTAGGAAGCTAAGCTTATTCATAAACTTGCTTCTTAGTGAGACTTTGACCTTTGAGATATTAATACAATATTTAGAATGACTCACTGTCCCATCATCCTACTCCATAGCGTGACCAATGCCAGGTTCATTACAATTCCTACAATACATGACAAGGTCATGGACAGGAAAATTCATAGACGACAGAGGTAGGGTAAACCCATAGATGACAGAGGGAGTGAAAACCCATAGATGACAGAGGGAGGGTAAACCCATAGATGACAGGGGGGGGGGGTGAAAACCCATAGATGACAGAGGAAGGGTAAACCCATAAATGACAGAGGGAGTGTAAACCCATAGATGACAGAGGGAGTGTAAACCCATAGATGACAGAGAGAGTGAAAACCCATTGATGACAGAGGGAGGGTAAACCCATAGATGACAGGGGGGGGATGAAAACCCATAGATGACAGAGGGAGGGTAGACCCATAGATGACAGAGGGAGTGAAAACCCATAGATGACAGAGGGAGGGTAAACCCATAGATGACAGGGGGGTGAAAACCCATAGATGACAGAGGGAGGGTAAACCCATAGATGGCAGAGGGAGTGAAAACCCATAGATGACAGAGGGAGGGTAAACCCATAGATGACAGAGGGAGTGAAAACCCTTAGATGACAGAGGGAGGGTAAACCCATAGATGATAGAGGAAGGGTAACCCATAGATGACAGGGGGGTGAAAACCCATAGATGACAAAGGGAGGGTAAACCCATAGATGACAGAGGGAGTGAAAACCCATAGATGACAGAGGGAGTGAAAACCCATAGATGACAGAGGGAGGGTAAACCCATAAATGACAGAGGGAGGGTAATCCCATAGATGACAGAGGGAGGGTAAACCCATAGATGACAGAGGGAGTGAAAACCCATAGATGACAGAGGGAGGGTAAACCCATAGATGACAGGGTGGTGAAAACCCATAGATGACAGAGGGAGTGAAAACCCATAGATGACAGAGGGAGGGTAAACCCATAGATGACAGAGGGAGTGAAAACCCTTAGATAAAAGAGGGAGGGTAAACCCATAGATGACAGAGGGAGGGTAACCCATAGATGACAGGGGGGTGAAAACCCATAGATGACAGAGGGAGGGTAAACCCATAGATGACAGAGGGAGTGAAAACCAATAGATGACAGAGGGAGTGAAAACCCATAGATAACAGAGGGAGGGTAAACCCATAAATGACTCAGGAAGGGTAAACCCATAGATGACAGAGGGAGTGCAAACCCATAGATGACAGAGGGAGGGTAAACCCATATATGACAGAGGGAGTGAAAACCCATAGATGACAGAGGGAGGGTAAACCCATAGATGACAGAGGGAGGGTAAACCCATAGATGACAGAGGGAGTGAAAACCCATAGATGACAGAGGGAGGGTAAACCCATAGATGACAGAGGGAGGGTTAACCCATAGATGACAGAGGGAGTGAAAACCCATAGATGACAGAGGGAGGGTAAACCCATAGATGACAGAGATGGTAAACCCATAGATGACAGAGGGAGTGAAAACCCATAGATACCAGAGGGAGGGTAAACCCATAGATGACAGAGGGAGGATAAACCCATAGATGGCAGCTGGACAGAGAGAGTAAACCCATAGATGAAAGAGGGACAGAAGGAGGGTAACTCATAGATGACAGAAGGAGGGTAAACCCATAGATGCCAGAGGGACAGAGGGAGGGTAACCCATAGATGACAGAGGGACAGAGAGAGTAAACCCATAGATGACAGAGGGACAGAGAGAGTAAATACTGTAGCGCACAAACGATCCAAAGCCACACAGAAACGACGGCAGCGCCTAGCCATCCACGCAAGAGTCAGACATAGATCGAACCATCCACATCCCCAAAAATGGATATTTCAAGCAAGCCTATATATTCACTATGCAATGAAAGACACTGTGGACTTCGAATTCTGTGCATAATTAGCCATAAAGGGAGGTAATTATAAATGATAACAACAATGAAGTGAAGTATAGGGTGACTTTTTACAGCCACCACACAGCACTTAACACCTGCTGTAGTGATAAGTAAATACAACCCATCGATGACAGAGGGGACAGAGGGAGGGTAAACCCATAGATGGAAGAGGGACAGAGGGAGGGTAAACCCATAGATGACAGAGGGACAGAGAGAGTAAACCCATAGATGACAGAGGGAGGGTAAACCCATAGATGACAGAGGGACAGAGGGAGGGTAAACACATTGCTGACAGAAGGAGGGTAAACTCATAGATGACAGAGGGAGGGTAAATCCATAGATGACAGATGGAGGGTAAATCCATAGATAACAGATGGAGGGTAAACCCATAGATGACAGAGGGAGGGTAACCCATAGATGACAGAGGGAGTGAAAACCCATAGATGACAGATGGAGGGTAAATCCATAGATGACAGAGGGAGGGTAAACCCATAGATGACAGAGGGACAGTGGGAGGGTAACCCATAGATGACAGAGGGAGGGTAAATCCATAGATGACAGATGGAGGGTAAATCCATAGATGACAGAGGGAGGGTAAACCCATAGATGACAGAGGGACAGAGGGAGGGTAAACCCATAGATGACAGAGGGGGGGGGGTAAATCCATAGATGACAGATGGAGGGTAAATCCATAGATGACAGAGGGAGGGTAGACTCATAGATGACAGAGGGAGGGTAACCCATAGATGACAGAGGGAGGGTAACCCATAGATGACAGAGGGAGTGAAAACCCAAAGATGGCAGAGGGACAGAGAGAGGGTAACCCATAGATGACAGAGGGAGGGTAAATCCATAGATGACAGAGGGAGGGTAAATCCATAGATGACAGATGGAGGGTAAATCCATAGATGACAGAGGGAGGGTAAATCCATAGATGACAGAGGGAGGGTAAATCCAAAGATGACAGATGGAAGGTAAATCCATAGATGACAGAGGGAGGGTAAATCCATAGATGACAGAGGGATGGTAACCCATAGATGACAGAGGGAGTGAAAACCCATAGATGGCAGAGGGACAGAGGGAGGGTAACCCATAGATGACAGAGGGAGGGTAAACCCATAGATGACAGAGGGAGTGTAACCCATAGATGGCAGAGGGACAGAGGGAGGGTAACCCATAGATGGCAGAGGGAGGGTAAACCCATAGATGGCAGAGGGACAGAGGGTTGGTAAACCTATAGATGACTAAAACAAGGGTACCTCTCTGACATCTATCTGTACAGGTAAACATCTTCTTCCTGTAGCAGCTTCAAGAGTAGCTGCTGATTCTTGTAGTTTATCAAGTCGTCTACTAGCTATAACTGTATCACATTCATGCCTGAATAATTGATAGATCTTTATAGTTACATGGGTTGCTTTACTATCACATCCGTGCCTGAATAATTGATAGATCTTTATAGTTACATGGGTTGCTTTACTATCACATCCATGCCTGAATAATTGATAGATCTTTATAGTTACATGGGTTGCTTTACTATCACATCTGTGCCTGAATAATTGATAGATCTTTATAGTTACATGGGTTGCTTTACTATCACATCTGTGCCTGAATAATTGATAGATCTTTATAGTTACATGGGTTGCTTTACTATCACATCCATGCCTTAATTGATAGATCTTTATAGTTACATGGGTTGCTTTACTATCACATCTGTGCCTGAATAATTGATAGATCTTTATAGTTACATGGGTTGCTTTACTATCACATCCATGCCTTAATTGATAGATCTTTATAGTTACATGGGTTGCTTTACTATCACATCTGTGCCTGAATAATTGATAGATCTTTATAGTTACATGGGTTGCTTTACTATCACATCCTTGCCTGAATAATTGATAGATCTTTATAGTTACATGGGTTGCTTTACTATCACATCCATGCCTGAATAATTGATAGATCTTTATAGTTACATGGGTTGCTTTACTATCACATCTGTGCCTGAATAATTGATAGATCTTTATAGTTACATGGGTTGCTTTACTATCACATCCATGCCTGAATAATTGATAGATCTTTATAGTTGCATGCATTGCTTTACTATCACATCCATGTCTGAATAATTGATTGATCTTTATAGTTACATAGGTTGCTTAACTATCACATCCATGCCTGAATAGTTGATAAATCTTTATAGTTGCATGCATTGCTTTACTATCACATCAATGTCTAAGTAATTGATAAATCTTGATTGTTGCATGCATTGCTATACTATGTAAAATATAGATCTTTATAGTTGCATGCATTGCTTTACTATGTAACATGAATGAAAGAAACTACAGTACAACCTCTGTAGAGCAACACCTTTTGATAGCTGCAAATAATGGTCGTTGTTTAGAGGTTGTTGCTCTACAGCAGTTAAATTTATAGTAAATATAGGCTTAGGGAAATTTTGAATGTGTTATTATAGAGAGCAGAGCTACAGATAAGGTTTTAGTCATTTGGGTATTTTACCCCAAAGTTTCAATTTTAATTGGGTTTTGACAAATTTTAATTGGGTATTTAATATAACACATAGGGTAAAGGATCTTTTATGTACTATTTTTCACTATAACATCATTTTCTACTTGGGTATTTCAGATTGTTGCTTTTTCTTACTCCCTCCCCTCAAAATCTATTGGGTTTTTCTGAAATTAATTGGGTAATTAGGCCTACCCCAATATGCAGCTTATTTGTAGCTCTGGGAGAGGTTATTGCTCTACTGAGGGCTTCTCTAAGCTTATATCAAATGAATGATACACTCTGGACTTGAATTTTGTGCATATAAAAGGTAGTAATTATGGACGATAACAACGGAAATTTTCAACATCTTTGCAGTAATTGAGAATCCTGGGTAGGTTACAAACAATTAATGTATCCGTATGGACATCCATCATTAACCTACCTCATCAAAACTTCTGTTATTGTGAAGCCTATACCTGTCCCACCTCCAGTAATAAAAGCCACCTGTCCTCTGAAAGAAATAAAAGCATATATTACACGCAAAAGCCACGTGTCCTCTGAAAGAAATAAAAGCATATATTACACGCAAAAGCCACGTGTCCTCTGAAAGAAATAAAAGCATATATTACATGCAAAAGCCACGTGTCCTCTGAAAGAAATAATAGCATATATTACACGCAAAAGCCACCTGTCCTCTGAAAGAAATAAAAGCATATATAACACACAAAAGCCACCTGTCCTCTGAAAGAAATAAAAGCATATATTACACACAAAAGCCACCTGTCCTCAGAAAGAAATAATAGCATATATTACACACAAAAGCCACCTGTCCTCTGAAAGAAATAAAAGCATATATTACACACAAAAAGCACCAGTCCTGGACATTTTATAATATCCTGAGAGATATTGCATATTGACAATTCCTTACCCTTAAACTTTGCATCAAAATTGAAATAAAAAGCATCTATAGCCGAATAATGGGTTGTTTCATAAATTACAAACAAAATAAATGAATACAATAAAATAAGGGCAGCCATTAAGCATAGTCTCAACTTTCAGCATTATAGGACTAAAACTGTGAAAGTTTTATTTGTTACAAAAAAACCAATTCTGAGGTAATTATATAAGTCACGGTAGGTTACAGAGGCAGTTGCCTATCTCTGTTATCTACATGTATATTCTTTTGTCTGTAAGAACACGAGTTGAAAGTCTATATTAAATATTTAATACATGTACTATGATTCAGGTTAGTCCAAGGTCTTTGACGAATGTCGATGATTATCCCATTTCATAAAAGGGACTACACGTCACTGTAAATAAAAGACCAATTGAGCCGCGTCATGCAATTTTAGGCCTTCAGACAAAATTTTCACATTTTCAGTTTTTGTTGTATACTTAAAATACAATCTTTTTTGTGTTGAATAGTCTTTATTTTGGCAATTTTTATCAAGTAGTTACAAAGTTATGCCAATTTTCGTCGCATAACTGCACATGAAAATGAAAACTTTTTGACGTCATTTTGACGTCATTTTAACGTTATATTTTGCCTAATTGTTGTGCGCTGCTTTGGGTGGTAAAATTGAACTGAACACGTAAGTTCAATATAACATTCTGCCATATTTAGTTGACACCAGTCTGTAAATATGTATGAATTATTTGTTTCCATTAAATATCAAAATATAACACGCAACATTGTGCATTTCAGACTGTCCAAACGTCTTTACATTATAGAACTAAAAGGTCCGGATGTACGAGAGATGATCAATATATAACGAGAAAACGCGCTTATATTTTTGTTATGATCAGTTCGATTTTATTCAAACTATAGCTGGAAGTAATAATTTACATTAACACTGTTTCTCTGAATATTTATCATTACAGTGACAGCATGCTAAATTCTATGATTTGTAAGGTACCCCGGTATAACCCTCAAAATGCGGGGGTGGGGCATTTTGCAGAATTTTCACCGTTTTAACGCAAATTCAAACCCTAACAGTTTTCATGTTAGCAATAGCAATGTGACGAAAATTGGTACTAGGGGTCACCTAAGACTCGCCTTACTGATGGTTACGTCATGCACGGGTTGTGTTGTCATTCGTTAGGTCACGCACGTGTTATCGTTCCGTGATAGCAAAACTGACGGACGGCAAATGATTATAAATAAAATATTTAGTTTTAAAGAAAACAAGTAATAATAGAATTGCGCACGATATTCGGTAATCATTTCGTGATCATACCATGTGAAATGCTTCGATTTGTGAACATAAGAACATATTAAAAATGGACCGAAAGGCTAGTGATCTAACGCATAGTAGGTGTGACGTGACGTCAGAACTACGTACAGAAATGTTGGGTGTTTTGAACGATATTCCTGAGGATGACTATCGTGAGTCTATTTTCGACTTGGTATGACATTGGCGAAGACGTATAAACGTTGAAGGAGGATAATCTGAAGAGTTTTTAAAAAATTTAAAGTTAAATTCTGAATTACGGTAAATGGTGCAAAAATGACGTTGCCCCGCGGATCGGTTTCGTAGGTCAGCAAAAATGTTCCAAACTATTTATTTTTCGATATATTTGAAAACTATTTTGTCTGGTTTTTTTCTAATATACCAATGCATAATTATGTATTAATTAACCACCACATAAAATATTATTAGAAAATAACACGTACTATTAGAGTTATAAGCATTTTCTCGATATATATTGATCACCCTTGTAGTTTGTTCTTATTTCAGTTCATTACACTTAAAAAATTATGAAAATACTTCAGGGCGTTCCCGATTTTCGACCATGAATGACGGACTGTTTGATACTGTAAAACAATAATCTTGACCACGTGACATACCAACACAATACAATTTCGTCTTAAAAATGATATGAGGTTATCCACTCGGTCCATTGTATAACTATTTTAAAGCTGGTTCATGTTGCATTGAGAAATGGGCAATGGTAGTAATGAGAGGCTTCGCCTCCCCAAAACGAAGCAACGTATACGACTATATGTATTAAAGACTTAATTATGATATGAGCAATTACTTTCACGGATGTTCTCTCATGTTACTTCACAACTGTTGATTTACCGACAAACTGTCCGTCTCCAAATGCTCGAACAAACCGGCGTGATTCTAAGTAGATCTGCAACATCATGTACGATATAGCATTCATATTCTCAAATAATTCATACATTGATGCCTTAATATGACTTATGGTTCTAGAACTAGCTACTTCAAAAGCGTTATGTCACAGCAGACAGTCAGTCAAACATAACAAGAATGAATCACAAGGACCACCCCATCTAACAAGGAAAACTAATGAAGCAACAACCAACATTACTCGCCCTTATGAATCAAACAAAGCAGCCTCGTGGAAAAATTTCAAGAGCTGGAGTTCAAAGTCACAAAAGAGCTTACAACCACTAAAACGAATACAGTTGAACAAACCGATACAGAGAACTGCATATATGATTACTTTATGCAAGCAGCGAGTCAAGGTGACGCGCGATTTGAGTGGTTTAAATGACCGGTGTCGTTTGTTGTGGTGAAATATATAAGAGGCTGAGATCTGATCCTGACCGAGAATGTGTGTATTATTGATCGACTATTCCACACTTTTTCCTAGGCCAGAGAAACATTACCTAACCGACTCTTTGAATTTACGAGTTGTTACACACCCATGTATACTTATCAAATTCGCTACTCAGCCTCGCTTTGTTGTGATCAATATTCTTTTAATTCTAGATCTAGGCCTATTTGCAATTATGCCAATGGTATTTTTGAACATTCAATACGGCCATGTTTTTTCGATAATCTGAATGTATGTAGAGATATTCTTCTTTTAAAGGAAAATTACCGTAGCCAACAGTGTCCCAAATAGTTTTGCATGGAGCTATATAACTCCATGATTTTTGTCCCAAACCCCTTTACCCAGTGCGGTTAGTTTTTTGTTAGAACGGAACGTAGGCATGAACACTGTTCATTAAAAATAGTGGCATATTGCAACATTTATTCTAACAAATAGACAACAAACCATCGAAAACTATGTCTACATCATCATTGAGCAGACAGCAACATAGGGGTCCTACAAGCGATATTTTTCAAAGGGGAGTGCATACCGCTCCTGGCTCTTATAATTCAATAATATACTGGTCTAATTGTGTAACATAGCCACATATAATGGCTTAAGTTATTGACCCTGTTCCCCCTCTGGACACGAACAGAAAAATATAAGAAGAATAAATAGTATCTGATTCCATGACACGAACACGACTTTGTTACGGTGGTTTTTAAAGTTCACGTGGTATGTCCGTACTGGCATTAATTTTAATAACTATTCTATATAGATCTATTCATATATAGAAATAATTTAATTTAATTGAAAAAATCTTAAATCCAATTAGCAAACATGGCATGGTCGTTTTTTTTATCTTGATCGGTCAGCTAAAAAAATAAAAAAAGTTCTCCCGAGTGGAGAATTGAACCAGGATCTTCTAGATGGAAATCGGACGTACCATCCATTACACCAATGACGCTATTAACAAATTGCCTTTACATTTAATTAGTTACAATAAGTTCCAAGGGAGACTAATCAAATTGACTAATAATCTAAGGGAGGCTATTCATAGTTTTTCGTTTTTATTGAATTAGGCCGAAATTTGAGGTAAGCCAGTTCACAAATTCATTGCAAAATGACTAATAAAAATAGCTTTACCCATATATCGCATCTATAAATTTAAAACCTGCATCTGGACAAATTATTAATATAGATATTTATCACATAAAATAGGCTCTGGGAGTTTTATAAACCCATTACATAAAAGTCATAATACACACGTGTAATAAACATGCAAATGAGGTATATACATGAATCAGGGTCAAAAAGGCCCACTTACCAGAAAGGCCCAGTTACAAGAAAGGCCCAGTTACCAAGAAGGACCGGACCAGAAAGGCCCATTAAAAGCCCAAAAAGGCCCATTTTTAATCAAGTTTATATTGTTTAATGCTTTACATATTAGATCTTTGTGTATTATTATTATTATAAATTCTAGTTTGTATTCTTGTGTGTATCCTTCAAATTCAATAAATGACTGCATATCGAGGTAGATTGTGTTGAAGCTGTGGGCTCCCTTATACATACTTCTCATTGTGGAACTGACATGAAAGATAATGCCAGACATGTGTCCACGATCGCTGCATCATGCTCTGTATATACATGCATGAAGTCGCTGTGTGTGTGTTTTAAAGTTATTGTACTTTGTATAGATAACAAACTTGCATCTTAACAAAGTTAACTGAATGCATTGCCATCAGTCATACGTCAATTAAGTTAGCCTATAGTGTTGCATGTATCATTCGTGAATAAACTCTGAAATATACGTACTACGTTATTGTTTCGCTGGCTGCACATAATATATAGATATATTAGGCTTTGATATGTACATACTGTATATCAATATTTATCTAGATATAGATCGAGTGGGCCTTTCTGGTACACCTATGTGGGCCTTTCTGGTACACCTTTGTGGGCCTTTATGGTTCATTTATACTGGGCCTTTCTGGTAAGTGGGCCTTTTTGACCCGATACCATATACATGGGCGAGTCACTTTATTTATGTATTCATACACGTTGTCAAAAAAGTAAACGAATACATTTTTAGAATAGAATAAATTCTATATCCGATTATGAGCACTCTAGGGCATGTTACAATCACACAATAACAGATGTACAAGAACTTAAGAGATATGACTGTAAGTAAACATGACGGTAGGTCCGTTAAACACGGGTACGAATAAGATCGGGACGAAATGTACATACCAAATATCTGGCATCTACACAAACACAGCATCGGATGTTGATTTCATTGTATAAATCCGTTAATTTTGAGTATTAAAGACGATTTTCCTTGCTTACCAAGTACTTGCATCGTGTACAATCAGTTATTTTCGGCTATTCAGACGAATCGCGAATAAATTCACGCGGAAAACCTAGTTACTTCCCCTGTCCTTGGTTGTTACTTAAACCCGGAACGGAACACGGAACAGAACAGAATACGTTGTGTTGCTGCGGTCCTAGATTTAATTATTTACTTTGTTAAGCGTAGTTTTACATCTGCAGGATTTTAGATACCCTAAAAATATTATTTTCAAAGGCAGAAAAATTAACATTTTGGAGTATACATTGTTGCACTATTTTCTTAGCTCTTTCAATGAACCGCTTTACTCCTATGGAGTTTATTTGCTAAAGGGGAAGTGTGGGCATTCTTGATAAACTTTTACTGTGTATTTAGTTTATGTGATAAAAAGAATCTTACATTCGTGTCATTCCATATTAAATTTATTAAACTCATTGAATAAAAGTGATAAAATGCTCGGCAGAGCCTCGCATTTTATCATTTTATCCAACTCGTTTAATAAATTCAATATAGAAAGACACTCATGTAAGATCCTCTATTGTAAACAGCCGTGAACTTGCCTGGGGACGAAAAGTCGGCTCTGATTTCATTTTTTTATCTCGAATAAAACGCTAAAAAGTTGGTAAAAATATTTAAATTTGGTATCAAAACTTCGGGAAAATAGTGTTTTATTTGAATTTCATCATTTCTGGCTCCACTTCTTTATTATTGTGCTAAAATAAACGATTTTGCGGTTGCCACACTGCGACCGGTTTGGTTACGAAATTGCTGGACTTTTCCCGTCTTTTCTGACGTTGTAACGTCATTGTCCGAAGGCCTAAAATCGCATGACGCGGCTCAATTAGTTATGGCATCAAGACTAGTCCCATAGACTCTACGCAGGGGCGGATCCAGGATTTGGCGTTAGGGGGGGCGTACATTCATGTATTTATACCCCCCCCCCAAGAAAATGCGCGAGCGTAGCGAGCAAGAAAAAACTGTATCTCTGAGAAACATTCCACACAATTTCGTTCTTTATCTGACACTGATTTTCAATAACTAGGTCCAAATGGTAAGGAAAAAACTAAAAATGCGACCTTCCCTTATTCAGTTTGAACTTACCTTAAAAGTTTGATATATCATCCAGTAACCATGCCCGAAAATATTGAATGCAAAACTTTCGTAGTTTTTATGTTATGATCATGCAAACACAGGTAGGTAGAAACCAATTCGAGAACTTACAAAACCTCCGTTATCACAGCCCAATGATGTTAATTGCACACTTAATTGAAATACTATATCAAAAATATTGCTTAACTCACTGTAATCGCAATTATGATGTATAGCGATTCAAAATGTGATCAGGTCTGAACGAAATGATCAAATAACAAGGTTGAATTCCTACCGATATATTTGCACTAATCGTTTGGCTGTAAACTAAATAAATATGAGTATGTGCTTGCTTTAACTTTCATTGAAACAGACAATGCTTGATTGTGTGATCGCGCATCAACCCAAATGCAACTTGATCATCGTATATAGAATTCAAGTTAACCATTATTTTCGATCCATCTACCCATAATTTATAAAGTAGACCAAACATTAACAATCAACCAAATAATAACGAAGGTTTTGTGTTATAATGGATAAATACAAAAGAAGCAACATATTTTTAATCTAAAGAATTGTTTAATGTTCAGAACAAGGATGAACAAGTACAACAATGAATAACATGCATTTACAATAAATATTTAGTGCTATCATATTAAAAAGTTGAAGAAAAACTTATTTCAAAGTCATACCTGAAATGTCAGCAATTAATCAGAACAACACTTAAAAGTCAAACTGGCAAACGTATACAAACAAAAAACACGTTTCTAGGATGTTTCTGATTTCAATTTACCACAAAACACGTTATGATATCATTTTCATAATGCAACATACTTATAACATGGAGACAGACGGTAAAATAACAATGATAACGAAGGTTTCCTGCGAATCAGAATATAACATGTTAACAATTATTTTGGGAACATTGGCAAGTATCTGAGTTGTAAGTACATTAATAAGCATGCTGAAATGTACAAGAGACACTTTGTAACAAAACTTAAACATAATACCAAACAGGCTAATTGAAAACGTCAACACCAACAACCTGACTGATAACGAAGGTTTATATAGTGACATCAGAACTTTTCAGTATACACCGCATACATGTTCAAAATACACTATTTGTCACTACCACTACTTTTTAACAATGACTTTGACTTTCGAGTAGCCCTTGGTGCCTTTACTGTTATCAATATTTAACAAGACTTTCGTCAAACTATGTCGTTATGTCTAGGTCAATAGAAAAACTGCGTATTTGTTTTTATAAAATTCACTTCGTGCTTTTCATCGTCTTGATTAACAATGTTATCAATAAACAAGCTATCTTTGCACACAGCAGTAACATGATCACCAACTGCATATTTTGTTTCAACCACAATGCCGTTTTCCCTTTCTTGTACTTTGCTAACGTCTTCATATCTGTCATTTTCAGCTTTTTCTGTTTTGCTTGTTTCTCCTATTTCACCTTCTTTCTGGCAGTTTAGAGGAACGTACATAATTACGGCACATTCTCTCTCGTTCCAGTCATAGGTAGTATTCATTGTTTTGCTCTTTCAGGCGCTTACAATATACCATTTGGATTTCAGCATTACTCGTAGTCATAGTAATAAAAACGCATATCATAAATTAAACTTTCGTTATCTTTATGAAACCTTCGTTATCGTAATTATGAACCAAATCGTAAGGCTGTAATTATAGCAACGCACTATAAAATTTAACAAATGATACAAGTCTATGCAATAGCAATACTTAGGTTGATATTGCGTATGTATAATAGGATAACTGGTCTAACAATCAATTGCAGAACACGAAGATTATTATATATTTTACCGTAGCCCGGTTTGCTCTGCAACAAATAATAACAGAACACATTGCGAATAAGGTAATGGTACTAATTTCATACCCATGTAACAAACTTTTAAATGCAATGAAGTAAAATGTGTACATACACCTTAAAATATAACTTTTCTCACCAAATGCAGTGACATAACCTTCGTTATCGCAGGATAACGAAGGTTTCATAGATTTAAACACAAATGTTATACAAAAAGGAAGCCGTACTCTCTTATGTAAATGTATGTCTTAGAAAAAACGTTACATTGTGCGAATAATATCATAGTTAGATACTATCTCACTCAATCTGATTGAACAAATATTTTTGTTGGAAAGTAAGGTAAAAATACTCATAGCTCTATTTGGAAATACAAGCAAAGTTTTACGACATCTCTCGGAGATTTCGCATTCAAGTAAGTCTACACTTCAATTAGGCCTGACAAAAAGTCATATAATTGTAATCTTCTGCGTTTTTAGCGTTAGTTTCGAATTTTGGCAACGAAAGTTTAAATCACGAAGGTTTAAACGGTGTACAAAACTAAAATTAGTTTAATGTATAACACTGTATTAAACATAAATTTCGTTTTTATTACATCAAGATGATATATCTGGTTGTGTAAATAGCCTATCAGGAGTCAACTTTAGTATTAATGTGCATCTTTTATGATCACGAAAGTTTTACGCTATTACTTTTGAGTAAAGGTTAATATTTTATGATGCACGGTGTTCGTGATTTAATAAATAATGCGTATATGCCTGCGTTCCTATAGTCTTATTTAGTCTTTTGTGGTATACATAATGATGTTTCATTTGTCATAAACAAGTTATTTCTTAGTTTACTACACTATATTAATTGGCAATAACGAAGGTTTTTTAAAATTGAAAAACTTGGCGACACATGAAACGCATTAAAATTTGACACTATAATTGACAATGGACATCAGATTGCCTCATGTATTATTGAAAGGAAGGTTTAAGCTTGATGTTAAAACAAAAAATACCGTCTCCAATGAGTTACTCGTAAAAAGAAAACGTTGTTTAATTAGGTATTTTGAGTCGGCGACAATAACGAAGGTTTAAATTTTGATAGATGTTTTGAAAATTTGAACTTTTCTATGGACGATAGAAGAGACTTTTTATCGCAGTGTTTGGGATGATGTAATAACCTTCTGTAGAGACATATTTTTTAGGTTTCTAGCGGTTTGTTTGTTAATAAAACAACGGAACATGGCATGGACCTAGTTATTGAAAATCAGTGTTAAAATATTCATTGATAAAGTAAATGTGAGAGCAAGGCGAGCAAGAATATATGAATTAATTATTTGGGCACCAAATCCCTCATACTCATTCCCTACGTGACAAAATTAACTGATAGTGGTTGTGCGAGCGCAGCGAGCAAAAAAAAATGCAATTATCTATTTCAGCAGCAAACACCACATCCTTATTACTTGGTTATATTCACTGATGTAGTAATTGTAATAATTAGAAAAAAAATCAGCGTTTATCTGAGCAGCATACCCAACCAACTCATTGGTAAATCAAAACTTGGCGGCTTTCATTGAATTTACGTAGTTCTACAGCGAGCGAAGCGAACAAGAAAATTCGTTGTTTATATGAGCAGCATAGCCAGGACTAACGAAATTTATTTATTTTAATTATCGACTGGATAATATTCACTGATATATATATATAGCTTCTGTAAATTCGTCACGAAGAAAAAATGCAATGTCTATCTGAGCAGCATACTCTGCGAACTCCAGGGCTTTAGTTTTGTTTAAGAGGAAATGTGAAATACTTGGGATCCAGTGACTAGGGAGACCATTGGCTTTCTGCCTCGTGTCTTTTTTAAATATAACCACGGAATTCGTCAGCTGCATTTTGAGATATCTTATTTTTTAATGAAAATGACACGTTTATGAGAAAATCAAGCCAACTGTATTACTGACTTGTCGGACATTTTTAATGTGCAAGAATCTCGGCAATTCTGTAGCCGATGTTTGGCATTATGCTACCAATCAGTCCCATATTTTGTTTTTTGCATAGAGCATTAAGTTCACTTAAAAATCCATTAATTTATTATTGTGTTATTGACGCGACCGAAGCAAGGGAAAAAAATTGCATATCAATATTGTTCTTACATTCAATCTATGATTAAATTACCTAGGCTCCGGCGATTTTAGGGGGGGCGTATGCCGGGACCGCCCCCCCCCCCCCCCCCCTTGGATCCGCCTATGCAACGTACGTACGTTCCACAGTACTATAACGTGGTGTAATGAAATGAAATGATACGTTTGGTCTCTGTAAAAATGGGACTAGTATCCAGACTAGATTCAGGTCTGCTTTGGCTCAAAATCCTATAAAAACATCAGATAAATATTTTATTTGCTTTATTTATAAACAATATATTATAATAAATAACGATATAACTATTGTCGAATTTACAATTTTATAAGAAGACAGTGTCCATTGTGATTGTTTTGCTGCTTAATTTGTTTTACTTTCAGTTTCACTTTATTTCATCAAACAAACGATGACAGTCAAATAACACATTTCACTTACTTTAACAAATCTTTATTGAATACGTATTTGTATCCATTTATGCATTTTTCCTTTCCAGCGTCAGGTGTTTTCGACATTTTGAGAGTTTTGTTGATGTCAATAATTAGGATGCAATGTAGCCGACCTAGTCACATGACTAACACGTGATATTTCACATGTTTACGATGCGGCGACAAAGTTATTATGGATCCCTACGCTCAGTGACCCTACATGTAGACACGTTTCTATACTCGTTCCCAGCTACGCTCGAGAGATTTGTGACCGTCGGTCGTGGGGCAGACTAAATCGTTGTCTAGAGACTAATAGACATTCAGTTAAAATATCAAAAAAGCTTTCTGAAGACAGAGACTATTAATATAGATTTACAATTTTAACAAATGTATAGAAACCTGAGTGTACTTACTTTAATAAGTCTTTATTAAACACGTAGTGGTATTCATTCGCACATCTTTCCTTCTTAGAGTTCGTCGTTGTCGACATATTGGATCATGCAGTGCTGTCAGCAATAAGAATAATAAAATGACTTGAATATACAAAATTATATATGACTGTTCTATCTTGCACAACCATCCCAGCTTTTAACCTACATGTGCTACATATCTAGAAGTCAAAAAATGGTATACCCTGGTTAAATATCAGGCCCTTCCACAGGGACAGAATGCGCTGGTGTACCTCTGAGTACCTTGAAGCGAGAATCAGCTGTCCCCCAGTGCCTTAAATCCTAGTATTTAGTGCCTATTATCACGTTAATTGTGTGTTTATAATTTTGGTCTGTATTGCATTATTTGCGTGATTATGGTGATGTGTGAAAAAGTGCTTAAATGCGACTTGGATAACCTGGCAGTTTTCTCTTTGAAAACATTTTAATAGTGGTTCTTGTCAATATCCTTCAGTGCAAGATCTATCATTGCCCCAGCCCCTTAAAACATGTAGGGAAGGGTCTGCATATTGTATGTACACGAAATCATGCACACATCTATCGCTCGTGCTTTTCATTTGTTACTTAAATTCCAAGTATATTGGCATACAGTGTGTGACTTTTAGGTCGCTGGATATCCCTAAAATTCGGCCTATCTCAATATTTCCTTGCACGTGGACGTCGTGCCTGATTAAGCTGAACCAAAACGCTACGAATTATCTCGACGAAAATCGCGTTTGTCAGATGCTGACACAAACCGAGTAATCGGGATGCTGCAAGCAAGTATATCTGCAGTTCAATTCAGTGTGACGTTTCAAACGCATTCTCAAAATTTGGACCAATTGCCCGTCACAGCTACTTTAATAGTGTCCTTAATAACGTATATACGCGTACGAAAGTGTTTTCGTTAATACTATGTATTTCCTGAAAATTAAATACTATAGACACTTGAAATTATGTTTTTTACAACATTTGCATGCTTACAAGATACGAGATCCTGCTCAAAATCGACTGTCACAAGCACAAAACAATAAATTTAAATGTTTCTTACAAATAAAAATAGATTTTAAGCCTTAAATTTTGTTGTTGATATGTTTGCTTATAAGTTGGAAAATGCTCCAATATATGTGCGAGAGTGACACGGACTTACATAGTTCATATATTTTTGACAGTCCTCATGTCACAGATTTGAGGTATTTTACATGACAATGTTATGTTGATGTGATTGCTAAGTAAAGTTTTGCGGTAATTGATCATTTCAATAAACCAGACTGTTTACAAATATAAGTACTATTGATAAATACACATATTTAACAACAAAACACGCCCAAATAATGCATAATTCAGTTTATTTCATGTATAAACTTGTTAGGGTAATTCATGTTGTATTCTTACGTAACGACCACAAATCACATATTTATTGAGCATTGTTCATTTAATTAGTCCTTGTTATATGTCTGAGGTCTTTCGAATTTAACTCTCTTCGTTGTTTTTTTCATGAATTTCATGTTAAAATTTCTGTCGTTGCTTTGGTGACCAATGTCTGGAAAATACCCATATTCAGAACAACAATATATTAGTGGTTAAAAACAGTAGCTTCTTTTCTTTAAAAGCCAACATTCATGATTTTGATATAAAATATTAAAATAAAAATATAATTCTAAAATGCGATACAATTTTGAAAACTGTACGTCAAGAATTCATCTGACACGGGATGTGTGAAACTTTTCATAAGAGTCTTTCTAACTCTATATTATCGTTATTTTCATAAGTTGGTCATCATAAGTCCGGGTTTTCTGGAGAACGGCTCATACGAGGCCCTTCATATCCTTACCGCTACCATAGCGTACTAATGCTGACTGGCCGGGATGGCCATTTCGACCTTCCGTAGTTTTCGACCTAATTGCCCAAATTCGGGAATTTTGCTGTCATAGGTACACAGGCATCCCAGCCTAAAGGATATGACGGGCCCAATGTCGTACACAGGTTTTTGGGCCCGCTGGTCCCCTTTAAAGAGGGCTTTGAACGTAGATTTTCCAAAACTGAAATTACTGGTCCTATCCGCCATTGCGGTACGATTCCCTGTGGAATTGAATCACATTGAGCGCCAAAAAGTTTTTATTTTTCTATAGAAGGAATATAAGGCTAAACAAAGGAGTCAGGATCAGTGCCCTAAAGGGGCCCAATATAGGACTACCAAGCTCTAAAAAAAGAAGTTTTTCGCGCAAGGGTCATCGTCATTTCCGGTGACCTTTAGTCGAAATGTTGACAATTTATCCTACTTTCACTTTGGGGCAGGTGTGTGGCATCCGGATGTATCGAATTTTTATCAGTGCTGCAAATCAACAGTATCTCAGGGACGAGGTATAGGGACCATATGAATTTCTCATGGCCCCCAAAAAATCGTGGAAGCGGAAAGGATATATATAAATCTAGTTCATTACATATTTTATTAATAGAGCCATAATTTGGTCATCTTTAGTCCGGGTTTTCTGGAGAACGGCTCATACGAGGCCCTTTATGTATATAGATCTAGTACATTACATATTAATTGTTCTTAATAGAGGCCCTATGACCGATCCCTGGGGCACGCCAGATGTCATGGGTGAAGTATCGGATGTTTTGGTTCGTGGGACTACCAAGATCTGCTGGTTCCTGTTGGCTAAGATGCTACTGATACATTGGAGATGATTCCCGCGGATGTCGAAGTAGGCTAGCTTGCTGACAAGACGTCTGTTGGAGACTTGCTATATCGAAGGCCTTAAGATTTACTATAATAAAAAACCGACATCGACTCCTTCCCTGGCATCCATCGATGTGTTGTGGTGTCAGGATGATCCATCAACTGGCTTTCAGGAAATCATGTTGGACATTGATCCGTCGTTCGTGGTGTCATGCTTTGTTATCAATATGGAGAATATGTTCTACGAGTTATATTTGGCCTTACCTGTTCATTTTTGTATTGTCCATTCAATTCTATATTTCTTTACATCCTTATAAAAATGAAGCTCCCTAGTTTCTAAATATGTAAACTTGTTTAAAATTACACCAGTATTAAGGAAATGACATTGATTGGTTGGCTGATTCCAAAAATCCCCACTTTTGTTTATATTTTGTTATGTTTTACCCCATAAATACAGACCCTACATGTTAGTTTGGAACTCCATTTTTAAATAAGTTACAAGGCAACAGTTATGAGACGGGATTTAACACCAAACATTTGTGTGGTTTTTTTTGCCCTGTACTGAAATGCACAGAAAATGATGACATAACTTTAAACTGCATTGACTCAATTTCATGTCAATGTTATTAAGGGCCCTTTTCTCAGATCGCGGCTCATTTATGTTAACACAATTTCTATATATTTAGAAACTATATAGTTTCATCTTTAATTTGATACCAACATTTAAAACATATGTCCATAAATAAAAAATAAACTCCTAGTCCTACGACCACTTCTTTTTTTCTAGTTTAAATAGCATAAGGCCGGAGAATACACTGTCTCAACAGCCCGCGTTCTACGTTAGGCCCGTCTTTAGTCACGTGACACGCGCCGAAGAAAAATTCTCCCGGAAATTCACAGGTTTGTAACGATCAATAAATTACTTTCTGATGTTTTTTTGACATTGTATAGTGAAGTATGTTATTTATTTTTAAATGAAACTATTTCCCCGTTTCTTAACTGAAACATTTTCTCGAAATGCAATACCGATGGGACCTGTTATAATTTGTGATGTGTATTCGCGATCCCCATTGTCGACAACAATGTTGAGCTCGACTTTTGAAGAATAAAAGCTATATTGTCGTCACTCATTCGTTTTTTAAATGCTTAAGTTTTCATGTGAATTTTTTTGAAAGACAAATATTTCTTAAAAGCTATCAACAAAGTTCATTCAGTATAGCCATTTCGACGCATTTACATTTAGCAACAACCAACCTATCACAGGAAAATAACTGAAATTCTGGATGCCTAATGCATAGAAATAGAATGACAGTTCCCTAGTCAATACACGTAGCGTTTGTTAATCGTACGACTAATTTCGCTGTGTAGTCGGAATGAACCAATATATTATCAATTGAAACTAATTAACACCTTTTTAAGTGTCACTTTGTTTATTGTTCATCACATGGGGTCTTAATCCTGTTAATTAATCAGTGTCCGATATTATCAGTAGACCTGCCATTCTATTTTTGTTTTGTATTGGTGGGCACTGGGTCGTATAATTAACACAGGCGTGAAAATCACTTGTGAACAGTACAGAATCGGCAATTCTTCAAATGAGTAATTAAGCAATTGCCTCTAAATTGCAATCCCTTAAAAATTGATCACTATGAGATATATCATTTCACCTTATATTCAGTCTTGAGAAACCCTGAATTGTAACTATTTTAATAGTATAAAACTTTATCAATTTGACAAAGATGTATATTCATCATTCATGTTTGTTTTCTATGTGAAATTTTGTTGTTGTTCATTTGAATGATTCAATGAATGTAGACTTCTGTTTAAGTTTTTATTTTTTCCTGTATCTCCATGTCTAAGAAACTTATAAAAGTTATATGTATAATGAATGACAGAAACAAAATAGCATTTTAGAACTTTATTCTCTATAGCACAACACGAAGTGACATTTCAAAAGTGGCATTAAAACATGCATCCTAAATGATTCACAGTCTACCAACAATAATTAAATTAGTATTAACTATATGGGTACAAGTTCTATCTTGATGATGACACATTGTTTTTGCGAGGGGACTTGACACACAAGTTATATAAATTTTGTGAAGATATTTTTTAACTTGAGACTAAAGTCTACATCCCTTGAGCGATATGCTGTAGCCAGTCAGCAAAGTTCTGTCTTTGATGCAGCTTCTGCTGCTGACAACAAACTTGCTAAGTTCCAACACAAGTCCACATAAAGTGTGATCATGAACAATCGCAAATTGGTAGGTTTAAGTGGGAAACTTGTTTAGAAGTCTGTGGCAGATTTTGTTGGCATCCTGACATCTAGAAGACTTGACATCACAGCTGATCAACCATTTATCACAATACACTGTTGAATCTGAAACAAAATAAGACCAATACAAAATTTAACAGAAAATATAAAGATGTAAGTGTGTGTGAGCTATAAAACCCTACTTAAAAACTGCATTGTCCGAAAATACGAATATCCGAAAATGCGGTCACTTCAGCAGGCATCGCGAAAACCGTCGGTCCTGACCGACAAAAAATGCTTTGGTCCGGCAAAATTTGACTGAATGTCAGACCGTTGGTCCGACGGAGATTTTAAGTCTGGACGGCGATATTCCCACATCGTAGTTGAAGATTATTGTTAAGAATGTAACACGAATGTATTTTCGTAAATCCTCGTCGAGATTCAATAAGATATCCCTCCGAAATCGTCAAAAATGTAAAACAATTCAGCGAAATGAAGGTCGCGAAAACTGATTATTTTTTGGATGCGGATAAAACCCGTAGTACACGGTACGGATTCCGGAATGTTCGCGATTTTTTTTCTGAATATATTTTTATTTTGACGATTTTCGAGGGGGCTTTTTAACACGAAAAAACGTGATTTAGTTTAAAGATGTTTGATATTAAATGGTAAAATGAAAATAACATTTCTCTTGACAGATAGTCCTGTCTGATATATGCTCATTGAATGGGCTGAATGAGCCCATTGTGAAAAGGCAAACTATCTAATTAGGCCTATTTGAAAACACTTGTTAACTGTGTGTTAAAGCTAACAATGCATTTCTAAATAATTTACCACTGAATAGTTTAAGAAGAACATGCATTATCTATACATCTCTCTTCATTTGGTTTTTTAACTGTTTCCTATTAATATTGTAATACGCGACGGTCGGCTCTGTACAGGTTCAACCACAAACAAATCAAATGCTAATATGAATGTATTTAATAAGGTAATAATATAACTGCATAAACAAATGCCTTATACTAGTAGACCAATAGTTACAAAGTTCAAACAGCAAATGAGATCAAACAGCAAATCCAGTCGTTCAAGATTTTAAGAGACTAAGTATTTATTTAAATGTTCGTTTTGAGCTAATTCCTAATAAAAGTTATAAATGTTAAATGAGTCCGTATTTATTCATCAATTCATCAAACCAAATCGTATTTACATTTCTGCTGCTGGACGGCTCATTGTACTTGTTTATCTTCAAAATGTCTGTAAGGACTTGACCTTCATCAATGGCGGAAATGTTTGGAAAGCTCCTGTCTTCTGTCTGTATTGGTTTATATAGCTGGCGCCTTGATACTTTCAGAGTTAGTACTACTTTGGCAGCATCGACCAATCAGAATCCTGGATTCAAAGAATCTGGTACTTCTCAACCAATCAGCACCAGGACTAACTTTACTCTGTTCTATGTCATACGCAGCAGGAAATAGTTCCAAAATGAAACTTAATTAAAAGACTGACTTGAATTAATTGAGATGTAGAGTTATACGTATCGGGCCGCATATTATACAAGCAAAGCATACATTTAGTGGTGTGGCGCCGTACTCTACACGTGTACGTAAAGTACACAACTGCTACTGTTTGTAGTAAAGACCGCGCCGGTCGTTTAAATTAAATCACACATGTAAACAATGTTTTTACCAAGTATAACAATACTTGACACATAGCCAGGTAAGTCAATTTATAGAGTTTGTTGACATGCATCGATCCGTGTAACGTCTGCATTGTTTGTATTTGGATTGATGGCTATTTAGTGAATTGTCACATATTTCCGCGACCCGGAAATATTACTGAGAAGTGCATGCGAGGTTCCCGTATTGCTAAGTACCGATACATAACTACATAAACAGTTAAGCAAACATTAATAATTCATGAACAAGTGCAAATTACAATTAATAACAGCTTGGACAAGTCAAATAGAACAGCCACAAGGGTACCTCACATTACAATATTGTTCGGTCCGGCCAAAATTGATTCGGTCCGGCCTTTTTTTCTCACTTTCGCGAAGCCTTATTGACAAATTTTCTTAAAAAGTTGACCGTCGAGATTTTCGAGGAATATAAGTCAAATTATGTTTTAAAACGTCATAGGCTATCCACACACAATGTTTATGGGTTAATTTATCAGGTAAAACACCAAAACTAACGTTATTTTAGCTTAGAAAATGCACGAAAATGAAGTCACGTGATCCGCTGTTTTTTTTTCACGTCAATTTCTTCACAAATAAATACGATTCCCTGGATAAATTGGCGTAAATAAACTTTAAATGGTAATATAATGATTAAGACTGAATAATTCAATGTTGAAAAATACGATCAATAATTACCTGATTTATGGCTAGGATCATGCGTTTATCACATTTCATATTCGTGACCCGTGACGGTCAATCGACAATTTCTTTCATCAGTCAATCAGGCCGCCTTTGATTAGACAATCATCCGCTAATTATCTCACAAACTGTCATAAACACAGTCATGTATAGTTTGTTTGTTTAACAAGCTGTTAATTGACCTAATTTTATGACACGTGGACTGTGTCTACCAGTTTTCGTTCATTTAGCGTCGCCCGTAACAGTTGATCGTAAAACCAGTCTAGGTAAAATTTCAAGCATGCTATTTTTAGTAACTGGATTTTCCAATATTGGTAAAGTCATACTTTTCGATGGTTCGGGCCAATTTGATTTTTTTCGGGCCAATTTTGATTTCTTCGGGCCATTGGCCCGATTGGCCCGCGACAGCGCGAGCCCTGAGATAATACTTAGAAGATGTGTATCATCAGCAAATGTTTTTGCACATAATCTTTAAGAAAACCAAACAAAAAACAATTAACAACTATCTTATGACTAACAAACACCATTAGTACAAAGACATGTAAATACTAATTGCCATTGGATGCCTTTAATATTTGTTCATTTGTTGTAAGTTTGTCTTTTTATAAGCAATTTTACAGTTATAATATGTATTTCTATAAAACCTGGTTTTACCGGCACACTGCTTTATCTGGCACGCTTCTCTTGTCCAATAGGATGCCGGATAAACCAGGTGGTTATACTGTACAGTAATTTACTGTAGAGAATAGTCAGAATACTCCCATGTGTATGATTAAACTTGTGTGTAGGGTGTGAAAAGAAAAGTTGCTGATGACATCGGATTATCTTCACCAGTGTTCTTAGACCTGAACCGTATTGAGTAATTTTCTTCAGTTTAAAAATGAGTATGTAGAGTATCATTTGTAGGACTAGATTCTTCCATAATGCAGGTCTATTTAGTTTATTGACTTAAACAACATAATGAAAAAAATTAAATCAATTTTAATTAAACTACAAATTAAACTAAATAGAATACATTTAAACTAAATTAAGTTTATTTCAAGACCACTGTGAATAGTTGTCTCCTCAGTTCTCCCTGTATCTGAAAACTTCTCCCTATTTGCTCTGGGGGAGAAGTGACTTCTCCCTAAAATTTGGATCTGTGCCGATCCCTGAGTTATTTAGAAAACAAAATTCCTGTGCCTATGTTTGTTTATAAATGCTGGCCCGTTTCTGCCATCCAAACAGATATACAGATAAACAGTAACAGGTGCTTGTGACGTCACACTGAAATGTGCGTATACAGATAAATACGATTATCGATAGTAATTTTGGTCCGATTTTGGAACACTAGTTGACACCCCTGTAATAATTAATATATTAATTATGTTATATTTTTCAGAAATGTCGGGAATTGCTCTTGCTAGACTTGCTGAGGAAAGAAAGACATGGAGAAAAGACCATCCTTTTGTAAGATTCTTATTAAGTTATAATATAAACAGATCAGACAAGTTACAGTCCTAAATGCAGGGCTTTCACTAGGTTTCAATCCAAGAGTCAAAATGACTCTTGACCCCAAAATTCCAAGAGTCAAAATATTTAATCGGTCGATTAAAACCGGTAATTAACATCTTTGTTTTGTCTATTCCGTATATCTATCATAATTTTAAATTATGATTGGTATTGTGTGCGAGTCATATATTTACATGTACTGTATTATTGATGCTCAACATCTCGTTATTCTTGGAGGACTTCCTCTGGACAATCAAGTTAACTGTTATTTACAGTACTATTGGACTTCACATAATATGACAATGTAAAATCATTCTTACCAGGGTAATAGGGTACTAAATTAAAAATCCAACTTGTGTACTGTGCTTATTTACCAGTGAGTAGCCAATATTCGACCTAAAACAAACTTATCCGAAAATACGTGATTATCCGAAACTGCGCTACTCACGGTTATCCATGACTTCGTACTTTCGACCATTTGCCGTTATTAATGCATTTAAACTCTTATAGAAACGCTAAATACCCGTAGAATGTCTTAAAAGCTCATAATATACCAGCGCTGTCATTGGCATAACTGTTTACAATACATTAGTAAAAACTCGACACAACATATTTGCAGAACACACGTCACGTGACGTGTAAATATGTATTGGCATATTCTCATTGATTCTAGCAAGTCAAATATGCAGTGTGTTTACTTTTAATATAAATTTTAGCGTAAAAGTTGTGCACTGATGAAATTTAAAATTTCATTTAGGCCTTTGGATTATCGTTTAAGTCGCCGCATTCACGGATCGAAAATTTGTGACTGACGTTAATTACTCGTCAGTCGTAATATAATCAACGCACACGTGCGCATGTAAGCATATTAATTTAATGATTTAGTACCAAGTTTTATCCAATTAAATCCATTTGGAGGCGGGGTTTACATGTAATTTTGACAGCCTTTTTTATCAATTATAATATTGTTTCTACAAGCGCGGTAGGTGTCACTCGATAACCAGCTAATTGGCGGATTATACGACGGCGGGTGGTCTGTCGGCTCGTTTGATGTTTAAATGACATGCGCGCACTGTTAGTTGACATTCCCTGAAGTCAGGAAATATGCTCAAGGCAATAATAAAGCAATTGCCATATGAAATTCTGATTTTTGAACATTTGGATGACGCACAGGCCAATTTTATCGAGGGTCAAGATGACGCACGATGTAGAATTTCTGAGCATCAAAATTGGGTCATTTTCGAAATTTGTGCGTCAAAACCCGTAGTCGTCAAATGAAAGCCCTGTAAATCATTAAATGTTACAGGTTCAATGTTTTTAAAATCTGCAGAGATTGAAGAGGTACATTTGGATGTTGATGTGTATCAGTGAGCAAGAGCACTTCATTTCTTTGTGAACATAGAAATAACATTTCCTAAATGTACATTAGTGGTCACTTTGGTGAAACTGTTTTCAACCACTAACCCCTCGTTTTCTCAATATGGATACTCTTCAGAAATTGGTCACCATAGTAACGACAGAAAATATTTTAACATGATTCATGAGAAAAAAATAAATCTAAGACATAGTTCTATATTATCCAAGAATTAAACTAAAATCAAAGAGCATGATGTTTTTGTCATTTAGGAGGGTTTTCTTAATCTTATTACATAAATACTAATACAATGTCACTAAGCCCGGTTTTCCTAGAGAACGGCTCAAATGTATTCTGAGATTTTGAGAATAATTTGACTATGTAACGTAATATATTTGATACTATGTTGCATTTTTATGTAGACTATAGTTAGATTTTTATTACCTGTCGGAGGTAATCTTGCCTATTTCACTTATGGGTATGTGCCCAAACACTAATTGTTAATTGTAAATGACTCGTATGAAAATTACTGTGGATGTTACATTGAACAGCTATACCTGGTTCTACCTCAGTGGCCCATCTAATAAAATATTAAATAGCAAAGTACCTGCGACAGGTTGAAAAAATCAACCTATAATATTGTTATATTGTGTTGTTGTACTTCTGACTGTTTATTGTTTATGTCATACGATTTCTGTACACATGTTTTTGCATAGAGGCTCACAGGGAAGACTGGGCTTGCCAAACTGTGTCGCCTCTTAAAATAAAGTTATTATTATTATTATAATTTAGGCAAACACAATTTTTGTACACATAAAAATTACAGAGTGAGCACATTATTTGTCCCATGGGTGGTTGCTTAATACGCCTTCTTTATTATTTGCTTTCAATGGATTATGGAGTTTTTTCAGTGAAAATAACAGTGAAAATG
Source organism: Spisula solida (assembly GCA_947247005.1). Lineage (NCBI taxonomy): Eukaryota > Metazoa > Mollusca > Bivalvia > Venerida > Mactridae > Spisula > Spisula solida. Next base: position 33,994,567 of record OX365944.1, on the reverse strand, counting down.
ACAGTGAAATTATCACTTTGTTATTTTCACTGTTTTGAAGCTGGTTCCAGTATCATGCAGAAAACGAAACGTAACATCAACAGCGCCGGGCTTTAAAATATGCGTTACGTCATCATGACGTCATAATTCTCACGTCGTGACATTCCAATGTCGACGTATTTTTTTCCAATTAAGCCAATTACGGCAATTTTAAGAGAAATTGAGGCATATAATAAACAGAAAATTTGTTGATTTTTGGTTTTAAGATCAATTTTATTTCACTCGTGATCACAGAAAATTAAATGTATACTCGTGGCTACGCCACTCGTGAAAATATCCTCTATTCTGTATACTACCGTGTTATATTGCCTGTCATGTGACTATTTTATTTCAGGGATTTGTTGCTAGGCCAAACAAAAATCCAGATGGTTCATTAAACCTACTTAATTGGGACTGCCAGATACCTGGGAAAAAGTCTGTGAGTACCATTATGTATTTTCATGATTTTCATACATTGTAATATATATATAACAATCCATGGTTTCAACATGAACGTTTAGTTTTAAACATGACTTTGTATATACTTGATTATTAACCATCAAGATCGTTAGCTTTCTTAGATTGTCCCTGTCAACCAGTTACTGTAGCCAATGAAATACGTTACAGTGCAAAATACTGCTAGGTCAAATAAATCATGCTGAAAGGAAATAAGACCAACACGTATCACCAGCTGGACAAAATTGGTGTGCATATATTAATTGCAGGGGTGTCATTTTCCTGATTTATCCGAAATTCCGGATTTATCATTGGCCCTGTTGACACCCCTGTGATTGTCACCCTGTACTTGTGTATACTATCAATATTGCACTTCAGGGCATATATCCCTTACAGTGGAATGATATTAACTGCTATGATATTTTATGGATAGAATTTCAAATTCTACTGGGAGGAACATGATAAACATGTTGTGACTTTATTTTTTATTTCAGACAATTTGGGAAGGTGGACTTTATAAAATCAAAATGTTATTCAAAGAGGATTACCCAAGCACGCCACCAAAATGTACGAGTCTTTGAGACAGGATATGGTTACTTTCTAATTCTCTAGTTACATCCATGACTTACTGTGTTCTTAGTATACATCAGTGCATCATTTCTTTCTGAACAAAGAAATATAAGGGGTCACTTTGGTGAATACATCAGGGGTTCCATTTGACTCAGGAGTAGGGGTTTTGACCCTCAAGATTTTGGTATGGAGGGTCATTTTCTCTTAAAATCATGGGTATTTTGCCTATAAAATAGTATGATTTTAATCAAAAGTATTAAAATGACCCTTCAGATTCAGAAGCTAGTGGAACCCCTGATTACATGTGTTGATTACCAGAAATGTTAGTGGACCAATACTAGAAATGTAAGCGGACCAATACTAGAAATGTGAGCGGACCGATACTAGAAATGTAAGCGGACCGATACTAGAAATGTTAGCGGACCGATACTAGAAATGTTAGCGAACCATTACTAGAATGTTAGCAGACCAATACTAGAAACAGGGTTCCCACAGATCCGGGAAAACGGGAAAAAGTCGGGAAATCGGTAAAATCGAATCCCGGTCGTGAAAAGTCTGGAATTTTATCCAAAACTGGCCAAAGTCGGGAAAAAACCGGGAAAGGTGCGAAAGTTCGAAGTACGAACATATTCGGGTACGAAACTACTTCCATATAGTAGTTATCATAGCGTGTTATTAAAACGGCACCTGACAAATTGTTTTCCAAATTGTCCGCATCTTTGGTAACATTCGTTTTCGTCGAGAAATACTAGGCTTCAGTTTAAAACAAACGTTTATATAATAATAATGAGCGTTGACATTGATTACAACGGCATCAACAGTCTTCACGTTAGCATCAAAGCTGAGAAACTTTACTTTGAGGACGAAACATTGGTCGGTCTGTCGGTCGGTCTTTCTCAGTTTCTGTTTGTAGACCAAATGGTTTCCATTCAATATCTTAAAAACGCTTTGCCCTATGATCTTGATACTGAAACTGGATGTTGGTTACCACCAGTAAACGATCCCAATTGATTTTAGTGTCAGTAGGTCAAAGATCAAGGTTTCTGTGACCTGTAACATTAATGACTATTTGACATACACAGGTCTGGGAAAGTGTTACATTTACAGATCATCTGTAAAGTTACACAATATCTGTAACATTATTATACCCCCAGATACACAGTATATGGGGGCTATATTGGAGTCATGCTTGAGGATGGTTGGTCAGTTGGTCCGTGCAAATTTGTCCACGCTATTTCACTGTAACCATTGGTCGTATTTCAATGAAACTTTGCATGACTGATCAGTACCAAGTCTAGTTATGCATATCCTCGGCACACGTTGGTCGGATTAATTTTAAGGGAGTTATGGGCCTTTGTTCTTTTTACACTTAAAGTTTGACCACGCTATTTCTCTGTTACCAATGGTCAGATTTCAATGGAACTTCGCATGAATGATCAGTATCAAGTCTAGTTGTGCATATCCTCGGCACTCATTGGTCGTATTAAATATAAGGGGGTTGTGGCCCTTTGTTTTTTACACTTATAAATTTTGTCTGCTCTGTTTCTTCGTCACCAATGGTGGGATTTCAATGAAACTTTGCATGAATGATCATTACCAAGTCTAGTTATGCATATCCTCATCACAGGTTGTAGGATTAATTTTAAGGACTTATGGCCCTTGATTTTTACACTCATAAATTTTGTCTACACTTTTCCTTTGTTACCATTGGTTGGATTCAATGAACGTTTGCATGGATAATCAGTACTTAGTCTAGTTGTTTGTCAGAGCACATTTAAGTGACTGAGTCAAGCAGTATCTGGGGGTATTCATCACATTCACTGATTCAGTGATATTTCATGTATTTATTGTAATCTATAAATTGACATATTATGAAAATCGAAGTGATATATTTTAAGATGTAATACATCAAATAAGATGCATTTTATGAAATTATCCAATATTTCAGTCAATATTTTGGAAAATGAAGCACTTTTTCTGACTTCAATATTGAATTACTTTCAATATTAAACCAAATAAAACTGCGATTTAAACTTATTTTCTTGTCATTTTAGCCCTCTATTCTGTAAATTTACAGATTGAACTTTAAGAAATTTCCAGAAATGGTGTAAATTTACAGATATTCTGTCAATCATGGTGTTGACATACTTTATAGAACAGGTCCTGTGTCAATCACACACTACTAGACCTGAAATAATATTGATAACGGTCTAGAGTATGACAAACCGAGGACCTGGAATTTGCCAAGGAAAACCTTGAAAAGTTGGGGAAAAGTTGGGAATTTCATGATTAGAAAATTGTGGGAACCCTGTAGAAATGTTAGCGGACCAATATTAGAAATGTTAGCGGACCGATACTAGATATGTGAGCAGACAGATACTAGAAATGTTAGCGGACCAATACTAGAAATGTTAGTGGACCGATACTAGAAATGTTAGCGGACCGATACTAGAAATGTTAGCGGACCGATACTAGAAATGTAAGCGGACCAATACTAGAAATGTTAGCGGACCGATACTAGAAGTGTTAGCGGACCGATTCTAGAAATGTTAGCGGACAGATACTAGAAATGTGAGCGGACCGATACTAGAAATGTTAGCGGACCGATACTAGAAATGTTAGTGAACCAATACTAGAATGTTAGCGGACCAATACTAGAAATGTGAGCGGACCGATACTAGAAATGTTAGCGAACCAATACTAGAAATGTTAGCGAACCATTACTAGAATGTTAGCAGACCGATACTAGAAATGTTAGCGAACCATTACTAGAAATGTTAGCAGACCGATACTAGAAATGTGATTCGCTGTAGCATATTCAAGACAACTTCTAATATACCAAATCTTCGTGTCGGGAGACATTTATTTCATGCTGGATGGATGGATGTCATTAAGTTATCTGTGCTAGTTGTCCTTAACCATTTGTGGAATTTCATTAAAACTTCAAAAGAATACTTGATATCAAGTCTAGTTGTGCATATTTCTAGGAATTTTTTATCTGATAATTTTGCTGGAGTTATGGCCCTTTGTGGGGGACATAACATTTTGTGTAAAAAACGCTTTTAGTATAAATGTTACATTGCAGGTAAATGTGACCCTCCATTGTTCCACCCCAATGTGTACCCATCAGGAACTGTATGTTTATCCTTACTGGATGAAGACAAAGATTGGAGACCTGCCGTTACCATCAAACAGGTAACATTTCTTTAATGCTGTTTTTAGCTCTGACAACTGTTACAAAGTGACAGAGTGATATTTCTTGAACACTCTTCGTCCTTGTCTGTCCGTCTACAATTGCTTGTGTAATCACTAGAGGTCACATTTGGCCTAATCTTTATGAAACTTATTCACAATGATCATCTCAACAAAATCTAGGTCAAGTTAGATATTGGGTCATCCAAGTTAAAAACTAGGTCACTAGGTCAAATCATATAAAAACCTATTGTAGTCACTAGAGGTCACATTTTGTCCTAATCTTATCAAGGTTTGCACAGGCTTAGAAAAGTCTTTGAATTCAGTTTCAACCTTGAAAAGTACTGAATTAAGTGCTGCCTTGAAAAAATGCCAGAAATGAAAATTCTTGAATTAAGGCAAACAGCCTTGAATATACATGCAGAAGTATATGGATGTTTTCGACATGACACATTATCTGCATAAAAAATGAGAAAGAAACTGTAATTCTACAAATTGAAAGTATGCAAGTGTATGTGCGCAAGAGTGAGACATGCAGTGCTAAGCAGTAGTTATTAGTACACTAATTTTCATGTTTATCCAGCACAAAGAGTCAAGTCGTACAATTTTACCTTAGTAAATATTCGATAAAAATGCCATGAAAATACAAATTCTACCTTGAAAAATCCTTGAATTTGGGTGTGAGAATTGTGTATGAACCATGTTTATGAAACTTGGTCACAATGATCATCTCCACAAAATATAGGTCAAGATCGATATTGGGTCATCTGGGAACAAATACTAGATCACTTGGTCAAATCATATAAAAGCCTTTTGTAGTCACCGGAGGTCACAATTTTTGCCTAATCTTAATGACAATTGGTCACTATGATCATCTTCATATAACTTAGGTCATGTTCATTATTGGGTCATCTTGGGTTAAAAACCAGGTCACCATCATGTCAAGTCACAAAAAGTCCTTGTGTGAAGGCTGTATTTTTCACTGAATCCTGATGAAAGTTTCAGAATGTTTGTCTACATGTTATCTAGGTTGAGTTTCAATATTGGTTATCTGATGTAAATAGCAATGCTGCTGGGAAAGACAATATGAAAACCTTGAATATGCACTAGAGGCTGCATCTACTTACTAAGTTGGCAGTGGCTAGTCGTCCGGCACCGGACGACTAGACAGCGAAATAAGTCGTCCGGCGCCGGACGACTAGACAGCGAAATTAGTCGTCCGTCAAGGGACGACAAGCAAACACTACGTGCATTGGCTAGAGAACCGTCATTCTATTTCTACGCATTTGGCATTTACCTTATAATAAAAGCTATAATTATCTACGAATATAGGCAAGACATGTCAATGCCTTATCTGCAACCAATTTGTGATCGCCCGTGTATTCTCCGTATATTGTCCGTCATATTGGAATGGTATAAACTGGCACGAATGAATACGGAAATCGTTGTCGGCATGAGATCTATATATAGTGCCAAAAATATCCAAGTTGATTGAAATGGTAATGTTGTGTTAAAGTGACATACAGTTAAGATGACAATTTGGCAAAACAAACTTTGCACGTTAATTTGCCGAGGTGTCACAAACAAAGCTAATTATGTGGCAATTAACTATTTTTCATTCGCAGTTTTAATGACACATACATACAAAACAATAAATTTACAATTGTATTTTTTATTTGTTTCATTTTAAATACAACAACAACAACAATAGGGCCTACCATGATAACATTTATAAACGGCAACATTGTTTTCACACTATTATATAACCAGTGACATTCCAAACTGCCAATTACCTTACACAGCAATTTCATTTTTTCAACATGAAGTAAAATACTTTCACAATCCTCATAATACTGTAATTGAAACATTCTTTGTTCCCTTACTACTTCTAGCTCTATTTCTAATACCATTTCTAATACACAGCTGCACCATTGCTATTTGTCGCGCTTTATAAAACCCGACAGCGATTTCTGCATTCATTAGTACCAGTTTATACCATTCCAATATGGCGGACAATATACGGAGATACACGGGCGATCACAAAATGGTTGCAGATAAGGCATTGACATGTCTTGCTTATATTCGTAGTTTATTATAGCCTTTATCATAAGGTAGATGCCTAATGCGTAGAAATAGAATGACGGTTCTCTAGCCAATGCACGTAGCGTTTGCTAGTCGTCCTTTGACGGACGACTAATTTCGCTGTCTAGTCGTCCGGCGCCGGACGACTAATTTCGCTGTCTAGTCGTCCGGCGCCGGACGACTAGCCACTGCCTACTAAGTTACATTACTAAGTTGTAAATGATTGCTCAGGTCATCATAGGGGCCTGCATTCACTACTATGACAGGTGACGAAGATATTGACCTTTGGGCCCTCTTGTAGCTGTATTTATGCCACAACAAACGATCGTTTTCAAGGACATTATCCAGGTTAAATATATGCCTATGCCAGGGTGTAGTACAAAAGCTATTCTTGAAAAAGTTCGACTAAAAATATGCCTAATTTTTGACAAAATTGCAAAACATGACACCCATATTCGGTATTCTTCCATTTTGGAAAATTACTATTGTGTATATAATGGAAATATAAAAACCTACTATACTTCGTTTCAGATATTACTTGGAATACAAGAACTTCTGAATGAACCAAACATAAAGGACCCTGCACAAGCTGAGGCTTATACAATATACTGGTAGGTTTAACCTCTTGCTGATACAGCATTTCATGCAGTATTGTAACACTTACTTTTTTCCCTGTGGTTGTAGCATATAAAACCTGCTTGTTCTTCCTGTGGTTGTAGCATACATTTATGGAACCCACTAGTTCTTTCCATGATTGTAGCAACTTCATTTTACAGGTTATTTAGTAACCAATCCATTTCGTAACCAAGCTGTCTCGTAACCAAGAAGCTTTGTACCCATTGGTTAGTTTCAAATTATAATGTGTATTAATGCAAACAAGCAAACTTTTATGTCACATCCAATTGTTTGTCTGCTCCTTTTAATATTACCCAATTTATTTCTAAACAAGTTTCACAGAACTACAGGTATATTGTGCAAAAGGGCATATCGTTTGACTTTCAAGATGCAATCATTTTTGACAGAATTATTTTTCATTTGGCGGGGATAAAGGTATCTATGACATTCTTAATGTTCTAAACGTTCTGGTAATGTATAAAATAGTTACTGATAACAGAGTTTGTTTATTTTCAGTCAAAATCGTTCTGAATATGAGCGTCGTGTGAGAGAGCAAGCCATTAAATTCAGAGATCCATCATTGTAGCACTGTTGCTTAGATACAGATCTGACCTCCAACATACATCTAGCTATCTTCTTCTTGTAACATGTGTTTATTACTTTTATGTGCTAAATAAAGAAATGTTCCATTTGGTAAATGTAGTTGCGTGTCGTAACTTAAAAACAATTTTGATTTCATTCTTCAATTGACTAAGGTAGAACTCTGAATATGGTATATCAATAGCAAGGTTGTTATCTATCAAGACCTTTTTATTACACAATGTGTGGATTCTTCTAGGATTCATGTGTTGAAGGATGGAAATACACTGTCAGAATTCAATGCATCTGTTGAGCAGAACAATGATGGACAACATTGCATTTCACTAGAGCTGTCATTGATGCGAGTGATACTGATGTATCGACAATATTTTTTTATCTGACCAATTATCGTTTCACACTTTAAAATATCGATACATGGGTAAATGAATGGAACTACAAAAAATCCTCATTTTCCAGCACAAAACAGTTTCTTTGTTAAAATGGAAGTTCACAAATTGAAAAAAAAATGGTCAAACCAAAGGTGCTACATTTGTATTTTTAAAAGCTGAATCTATCTATACTGGCTAAAAAAGGAAATCATGACTGAAGGGCCCGTTTCTTGATGATCTGTATGTATAAATAGATATATCAATGTATCACGTGTTTTCCGATATATCGGAATCGTCAATATGCCTCGGGTCGTATCAATGACAGCTCTACATTTCACTATTACCTGTGGTTCGATTGTGGATGCTGTTTGACAAGCAGTTATTTATGTGTTAGTTTGTTGTTGGGAATATTGTATGAAATAGAACCATTGTGTAATAGAATCAATTTGTAAATACATTTAAAACTTACATTGGTTGTTGTTGTCACTAGCAGAATGTTGTTTCCTTTTATATGCTTATTTTAACTTGATTATTCCAATATGAGCCATGGTACTACCCCAGAAGCCCATTGTCTAACCATAACGCTATCGAGCCCTTTACTACGTCTAAGCAACGACACCAGCGACTGCTTGCCGATAGCATACCATTTCTCAGGACTATGCTAGGCGTGCTCTAACTTGGTCATCCGCAAGCGCTTGCCGGTAGCATATGAATTTTTATTTTGTCCGCTACATTGCACTTTTTTATACGCCCGTTGAAAACGGGATGTATTATGTGAACACCCTTGGTGGGCGGGCGTGCGGCGGTGTCCAGTAATTTGTCTGTACTCTTAACTCAAACAGTTTTCGTGCAATCGTCTTCAAACTTGCTGACAATGCTTATGGACGTAATATCTAGGCCAAGTTGGATTATAGGCCAAATCGGCCAAGGCCTTCGTGGGTTATGGTCCTTCATTTACCAAAAAGTGAAATTGGCCTTGTCTGTACTCTAACTCAGTTTTCGTGCGATCGTCTTCATAATTGTTTAAAAATGTTTTGACATTATATGGGCTTTTATTTCACAATCAATATTTTTTGTCACTAGCACAACCAAGACGGGCGTATTTTGTGACATTTTGGCACTCTTGTTTAAGCAAGCTGTTTCCTAGCATAGCACTTTCGAGCGCTATCGGCAACAGTTTAGTTAGGTAACTGGCTCCAGCATCCTCGTTTTAATAATTGCGTTAAAATAAAAAATCAGTTTCCACAGTTTCGTGCAGTGCTCTGGTTGGACTTCGAATCTTGAATTTTATAAAGAGTAAGATTACCTCCAGCAACCACAATTAAGGCTTGCAAAATATATGATTTGTAGGTATAGAATATGTGCAAGTACTGGTATTGTTTATTTTTTCCAGTTCAACCAGTTGATTGACTGTTTTAACCAGTACTAACTCATCCTTCCACAAGGAACCATCAACTTACCCACACATGGAGGAAATCCAAAATTGTTGTCAAATTTTTCCTGGAAGGGTATGGGGCTGCATGGGGTGAAACTCTTTCTAAGATTATTTGACTGGAACCAAATTCGAAATTTACCTGCATATTCTCATGATATACCTTTATTCCTTTTCAAATTATCAATGCATGATTGAAATATTGAGCTGAAGCCACAAATTTGTAAGAAATTTTTAAGTCTAAGGGACATGTATATACTGGGTGTCGCTGAAAAGTTGCCTCATATATATACCTCTGTATTTTGTATACAATATGACCTATCGGTACAATAGTTTTATAGTGTGTGCATTTGAATATTGTTACATAGGATAGCTCGACTGCACAGTAAGGTCAAAACATAGTCATGTTTGGCTTTTAAAATATAATAGGGTGGTAACTTTTCAGAGAAGCCGAGAATATATATAAAATTGGAACTTGACTAGCATATTCTCATAATGTATCGACATATTTCAAATCAAAATGATGAGTCGACATATTTCAACTCAAAATGTCAATATTCACTCAATGCATGACTGAGAAACTGAATGATGACAGAAGAACGAAATTGAGTATAGCATGGAGAATTTGACATGACTCTCGACCTTCTATAAGCATAAATTAACAGCAGCTGGTATATTGACTATATTTATCTCCCCGAGTGTATATTTTCATAGCAGGAAGTATCATTAACTTAAAGATGCTTGAGGCATTATATCTATACAAATCTAAAGGACCGATAGTGCACGATTTGCTAGCGGAAATTTTTATGTTCAACACGAGAACTTTGAAATATATTCTTGCTTAAAGGTTGGGATCAGGTCAAATTCTCCAAGCTATACCCAAAACGCTACATGTATATGCCCCCAGGCCATTTCATAGTGGGGGGGGGGGGGGCATACAAATGGTTACTTTGGTAAATGTTATGGAGTGCTGAATTGGAATAAATGTGTTCACATTCCAAGCTAGGTTTATGAACTCAGAGAATTACTAACACAAGTCTACAGTAAAGATATACATGTTCTAATTTCATTCTATACACATTCACAAAATACATCATTCAATCAATCATCTAGACAATCTCTTCGGTTTCTTCAGTTTATCTTTCATTGTAACCTTTCTTGTCACTTTCTGCATGTTCCTCACTGATGTTACCTTTTTGTCACTCTTGTCATAATCCTCATCTTCTAACAAGTCCAAACTGACCACTTTCGATGTCTTTTCTTTAACTATAGCAAATTCATCTGTTATCTTCCTTTTCTGTTGTTTTCCACTCGATTTCTTATTCTGTAAATACAAAGTAGCCACAATTAATGCCAACAATACGATGTTTAGAAACTCTTAAGGATGACAACGAATAATCGGGTCTGAATATCTGCAATCTCATTTAAATCAAATCCATATAAGGCTTCACTACTTTACACTGATATATAGGATCTGATGGTACTTCATACGGGGTCGTGTTCAAGTGACCTTTCAATCATCCAATCAAAATGTTACTTTCACAAATCTGAAAGTGTACAGGTGGCAGCTGGTGGCTAGCCTTGCTCAATCTTTTATGTAAACTTTGTAAATATGTTCTTGTGCATAGCATTTTAATATCACTGGTGACAATATATTCTCTTGTAATTTCCTGTAACTTTTATCTATTTCTTGATTTCTGCTGAACATAAAAAGGGGTTTAGCTCAAGAAAGATCATTATTTCTTTGGATGTTTTCACAGCAAGAGTTATCTCCTTGAATATTCCTGTCATCAAAATGTAATTGCACGTACAAGTTTAACTAACATATATACTGTCTTTTTATCTTTTACACTTTTACATTTTTAACACTTGTAACATACTTATTTCTTTAATAATTGTTTGCTCTAACAGCGCGACCCTGTAAAAGTCGGATGTTTGGTGCAGATGAAGATGAATTTAGGTCTTGGTAAAATTAATCACTAGGACTCAGGTGCCAGTCTAACTAGTGGCTACAAACTGACTGACTCACTGCGTGGGAGAGAGGTCATTTAAACATGACCTGCTACAGAATGTAGTCAGTACTATTAATCACAACATTGTCTTTTGAAACTTGCAACCGAAAGAATGAACTTTTTTGCAGAAAATAAAAGTACAAGCTTTATAACTATATTATGCATCTTGCAAAAAAAGTAGGGCATATTTTATTGAAAAAGGCAAAGAAGGAATTTTTGACATTAAAAAGTAGGGATAAAGAAGGAATTTTGACCTTTCTTAGTTCAATATTATGACAGGCAGATACAGGATTTGGTGCTAGAGGGGCATAAAATACATAAATCCAGGGGCAGATGACAGACAAAACACGATAATTATAAAAATTAATTTACAATACTTGGCAAAATCAAGGACAATTTAACTCTATCAAAAAATAATGATTTTACAGTATTGATAAAAGAATGAAGTAGTACCTGTGATTTCTCGGACAAGTATCCCTGAAACAGATTCTTCTTGATATTATCTTCACATATCTCCATTGGTGTACCTGTGGCTATTGGCGTATCAAACTTCTTGGGCGTTCCTCCTTTTTTCTGATTCGGCGTCATTTTGGCTTTTCTACTACTGTGAACACTCTTACCAGATTCAACAGTGTCCGTTAGATCACTAACTACACTAAGATCTTTCGCTGTGACCCTTTCACCACTACTCTGTACCGTCTCTTTCCTGAACTTTTCTTTCTTTTCATTTGAGTTCTTTCCTGTAACTGTCTGCTTAAAACTGATTTCTGTATCTGAACTTTCATCATTGGATTCGCTATCTGAGTCTTCACTGTCACTCTGGTCAGCAGTTAACTTAGTCACAGGTGTCTGATCTACCACTGATTTATCACCGCTATCATCGTCAGACTCTCCCGAGGATTCTGTATCATCTTCACTATCAGAGTCCTCAGCTGCTGTCTTATCCTCTAATCTTTGCTTCTCTTTACTTGGTGTTAACTTGACAACATTTCTAACATCTTTGTTAACTTCATCCTCTTCCAGTTCACTTTCTGAACTACTGTCTTCATTATCACTGACCATGTTCACGTCATCTGTCGGGTAAGGTACATCAGCCTCCATTGATGGCCTACAAAATACAATGTATAAACCAGTATCACAACCACGATTCTTTTGCACTATTAAAGCCAACAGTAAAACGTTTAGAAACATTAAGGATGCCAATGAATCGAAGTCATGTTACCAGTTACAACAGGGTTTAATGTTCAAATTTGACCATCATTATTATTAGGCAACCATTATATGAGTTATAAAGAATGTGAATACATACTGTTCTGAGGCTATTCCTTTCATACATTGCCAAGTATATTCCAGAAACATTGACTGCTGCACTAAACGTGTCATCCTGTTGTAATGTCGCTCTGAAACACAATGCTAACAACATCAGTTTGACATCTTAATAAAATATTGTATCAATGTACAAACTGACCATTCTATACAATGCAATACCCGGCCCAGGACTATCACAAATGAACTTAGTTTGTTCTCAACAAAAAACTTAAGCCAACAGATGAAAGACGAGCAAAAAAAGCAGTATAAATGTAAATTTCCAAACATGTACAGCACATATTGGTGAGTTCCATGTACAACAAGTAATTAAGAATTGCAAGCAATACAGAAGTCCCCGACCGGTTTGAGGCCATTTTCAATGTTTCTGTTGCCATAGCAACCACAATTTTTGTCAGAATCAAAATATTGTTAGATGTGCATAATCCCCTTATTGCCCTCTATCCACATATCAAGTTTCATAAACCTAGCTTGGAAACTGCTTGAGTTATGGCAGGATCCAGATTTGGGCATATTTTCACTCTCTGTTGCCATAGCAACCAAAACTGTTGTCAGAATCAAAATATAATTAGACGTGCATAATCCCCTTGTTGCCCCCTATCCACATACCAAGTTTCATAAACCTAGCTTGGAAACTGTTTGAGTTATGTCAGGATCCAGATTGTTTGAAGGACGGACGGACGGAGGGCAAACCTATAGTCCCCTCCGGTCAAAAACCGGTAGGGGACTAATAAACATACATACAAGTAGAATCATATTCAATGTCATATTACACGGTACTAAGTTTCTGAAGTAGGATAATCAAAGACAAAGATTATAGCAACATTTTAGTACTGGGGTTAAACGAAACACAAATCATGTAGAGTCTTTTTGGCAACAACGATGACGCCAAGGTGCCCCCCACCCAAATGACTAGGAAGAATCATAAGTTTTCAGTAAGCCAATCAGACCACATTGTTGGATGCCTATTGGCAGTGGCAAGGGATCAAGTGGTATTTACAGGGTTCCCACAAATGACACAAATTCCCTTACTTTTCCCTGACCTTGAAAAAATGAGTTTTTCCCTGACTTCACTGACCATGGGGATCCTGGTTGAAGTCTGCAATCATAACATCAATCCAGAGAAAGCAGAACTTGCTTTCATATAAATTTATTGTTCAATAACAATACTAAATATTTACCACTATAAGGTAGAAATCCTTCGACGGATGACTTGAGGTTAGCAAGTTCCTTTAGTTTATGTGGTGGATAGAGTTTGAGTACAGAAGATAGAACCACCTGAGCTTGCTGACAATGTCGACTGTTTGTATTCCACTGTACAGCAAACCGTAACAAGGAATCTAGACAAATAATGGACAAAAATAAAATGTATGTAAGAAACACATATTAAGTATTCAATAAATAGACTTCACTGATGAATTGCTGGGATCGAGTGCTCATGACACATATGATCAATAGTCCACTTAGCGGTAGTTTAACAGTTTATCAACAAGATTTTTTCATTTAGTACGACATAAAATTATTCTATAATTGCGATAAATCACTTCCTGAAGACAGATAAACTTTACATCAACATTTTGTAGGCACAGATTGATGTTCTGACCAACTTTCATAAGATCCAGTGAAAAACTCCAGCCTCTACTGTATGCGAACGTTTTTTCTATAATTTGACCTTGCTATGGATTCCAGACCTAGATTTCAACTAGACAAACATTGTGACCAACTGTCCTGAAAATCCAAGATAAAGTCCAACTGGTCAACTGTATTTCAGTCATATGCAGACCACCCATTCACATTACCCTGCATCAGGCGAACCAGTTGTTACACCTGGAACTAACTATGCTGAGTGTCTCAAGCAATACTGAACCAGTATCAGTTTTAAACACTTCAATAAGTTGCAACCTGGAATCAAACCCGAGACTTCAGCTTGTATGTTTAAAAAATCATGAACATTACATCAAGTTTGAAATTCATGAGGTGAGATACATACCGTCATTCATACACCTTCATTAATGCATTTAATACATGAAAAATATAGGTCAAATAACTAATCTATCTTACCTATCTGGTCCATTCTTAACTTCCCCAACGTTTCAAACAATTTGGTATCACCATCTTCCTCTGACAAAATCTCTGAAACACAATCCATACATACACATTTAGTTATCCAATGTTTTTCACACTACTGGTATAGACTAGTTCCAAGTAGAAACCGATTGGCCATCTCAAAGGCACATCTGCTGATAATCTTTCCTAAAACTTAACTTTATGGTCACGCTCACACCACTCAAATATATACTAATGTTACAATGTAGAAGACCAATCAATTTCCAATAACCTGAGGTGAGGTGGTTTACCCAATCTTCTCAGTCTCTTATCAAGTATAACAGTATGTATTACTTTCTCATAACTAGTATAAAGATTGTGTCAAAATAGTATACATACGTGGGTAGATCAAAAACTAATGTCTCTGTTCCACTGGTGAGTTTATTTGTTGGCATACGTCAATAAAATTGATATCAATATGTGAGGTAATTTAATTCTGACTAATATCATTTGTGTCATATTGTTTAAACATTATACAGACATTCAAAGTATACCACTGACATCATATCGCCACACACGAACATAACATTATTTTTCCAGCGTATCATAACAGTTGATGAGACATGGGTGTTCCTCACTACATAAACACTCAATGTGTTTATAAAATGGGTGAACAGACATTAGTGTTGTATAGAACATTAATGAGGATACTTTAAAAAGAATGATGTAAGCAAGAAAGGGGAATAACTCTTATAAAATGCTGGATAGATGTTTATGACGTCGTTAACGCCATTGGCTTGTGCCAATTTGCGACGTTAGTAGGCTTTCTATGAACAAGTACATCTCAATAACAAGTATTTGCATTATCATGAAATTTGGCTATCATATTGGAAATTGATTAATGTAGCTGCATGTAAAATTGCATTGTTTTATTTACATTATGCACGATTGTACAGCACCAGTGACATTACGTTTGGATCTACCCACATATATATGATCATCAGGTAAATGTATAAGTTTTTATGAAGTAATGAGTTATGAAGGCACTGTTAATTTTTTAAGACGAATAAATTTCCATGATACCAAAAACTTGGTGATGTATTTACCTTTCAATATGTTGAGCAGCCGGAATGGTTGTTCCAATGTTATAGCAAGACCTATAGCCTTCAAGTATTTCTTCTGTTGTATTAGGTTAGACAGTGTCTGTTCTCTGTAAACATTATATACAGCAATGTACACACCTAATATACACACACACTATCATTATCAATCGTAACTACTCGGATCATTCTGTCACGAATCCAGAAAATGTCATGTTCACGAATCCAGAAAATGTCATGTCAGTAAGGTCCGAGGGGTAAGGATTGTATCATTATGCTATATTCAAAACAGAATTCATATTAGCAAATACTGTAGCGCACAAACAATCCAAAGCCACACAGAAACGATGACAGCGCCTAGCCAGCAACGCAAGAGTCAGTCATAGAAGGAACCATCCATTTCCACAAAAATGGATATTTCAAGCAAGCCTATATACTCACTCCGCAATGAATGACACACTGTGGACTTCGAATTCTGTGCATAATTGGCCATAAAGGGAGGTAATTATAAATGATAACTACACTGAAGTGAAGTACAGGGAGACTTTACAGCCGCCACATGGCACTTAACACCTGATGTAGTGATAAGTAAAGACTGCTACTGTGTGTAACAGTTATAACAATCATTCTGCATAGTGGAATACACTAAGAGGAACATAAGCAAAAGCTTTCTGACACAAGTTTGTGAGATGTACAGACAAATGCATGTGGAGAGCAGTCATAAAGGGTTGTGCCAATGATATATGTGTCGAGTACAACTGACAACATAATTATAAAGGTAAGTTAAGCTTGTATACCCATTACAAGAGTTGTTCCACTACACTCCTCCCATTTGTACTAGTATATATATTATAGTGAGTTTACAACAGGCCATGGTGTTATACTTACTGCAGGATAAACTCTTCCTGTTTCTGTCTAGCTTCTACTTGTTCACTTTCTGTAACATCCTATAAAGAAGACATCATAGTGTAATAGTTCTAGTAAATCAAGCCATCAAACATAAACAGTGAAACCAACTACTGTTAACCAAGAAATTATTTCATGCAATTTAATTTTGCAGAGTTTGCGAGTGGTAGAATTTCATGAAATTAAGTCGCCGCAAAAGTGGTAAAAACATTAATATAGACATTGTGGGAAAATCAAATACGCGAAAATTTGTAGTCGAGTGTGTGCCGACCATCAGCAAACAGAAAATATAGTATTTGCAAAAGTAAATTGGTTTACAGAAGATGTATTAGCTTGAAATAGTTTTGTTGTTGAATTTTCAGTTAAATTTTGAAATATCACTGTCCTCAAACATAAAGATGTTATGCTTCTTCATAACAACATTCTGACCAACATTAAACATTATCCAATTCAAAATGCAACATCTATATTATGGCACAAGTAACTTAAGGTTAAACAGTGAAATAGACAAGTTTCTACTGTGCCATAAAACAACATATAACACAGTGTGCCTTTAATACACAATTGACATCATATGATGCTATTTGTTCATACGATAGTGTCGTGGATGACAACATTTATCACTGGATATAAATCTAAACATGGATGACTTATTGGGATACTATACAATTCAACTTGTATGACTTATTGCAAGCAAAACCATCAGAGACTTCCAGTCACCATATGGCTTATTGGGATACTATACAATTCGTCATGTATTACTTATTGCAAGCAAAACCATCAGAGATTTCCAGTCACCGTACGACTTATTGGGAGACTATACAATTCAACATGTATGACTTATTGCAAGCAAAAACATCAGTGATTTCCAATCACTGTATGACTTATTGGGAGACTATACAATTCAACATGTATGACTTAATGCAATAACTGGAAGATGACTCGTTTGTACACTGTGTTAATACTATACAAGCAATTCAAAATAAAAGCAATGTGTTTTGAATATTATGTAAGGAGAATTTGATCAAAATCTACCTTCCACGTGACAAGATTTGAATCGGCTCCACCAGTGATGAACTCGTTCTCCTCACCAACAGCAAGTGCCCATACTTTATCTTCATGACCGTCTAATGTTTTCACACACTCGTTACTTTTAATGGTCCATAGTTTAACTAGTCCATTTGTACCACTGAAAAATGATTTCTCCAGATACTTAGTAAAGAATTTCAAATAATATCATAACAAAATTGTTGTATTATACAGGCCTAGTAACCTAACGCTTGTACCTGAATTGAGGTTTTTAAATGCAGACTTTTCCTTCTTTGTCTATAATGAAAACTTATGTTTCAGGCTTTGAAAGAGGGATTTTCAGGCTTGAGGACAATTGCTAATTACCAGGCCTGTGTACATGAATATGTCACTGATAATTGTGTGGCATATAAACAAACTATATATAACTATGTGTTGATTAGTACAGTACATGCAAGGTGGGTTTTCCAATGTCCACCCATCAGGGACAAGTAATTATTGATTCGGGCAAGCAACTATTGCAGTTATTATGTAAGAGCATATGGGAAACTGTTCACTTTTGCTGATTCAGGCAAGTAGTTTCAAATCCTAAATTCACAGACTGTATGTGTATTGAATGTATTTAAGAAGTGTATTGACTCGAGTACTGGTTACACTTATACATGGAGAGTTGAATACTGACTGATGTACATGTAGTTAACACTGTAACCATACCTGGATAAAAGTTGCATTCCTCTAGTAATGAATACCACCTTCAGTACAGCACAATCATGACCTTCAAATGTCTACAATACAACAAATAACATGTAAGGCAAATATTGATAAACTTATAGTTAGTGAAAGTAGGTAACTTCAAAGACGATTGTCAAAAGATAAATATACAATGTATCTGGGGGTATAATAAAATGACACACAAATCCCCTTATTGCAGCCTTTGACATAGTTTCCCTTATATAAGATATGTACAGGTCATGACTAACTCAATTACAAGGACTGGCATACGCACTCAATGTGTTGTTTGACCAGTTTGGACTACGGATGGACCAACAGACAGGACATGGAGGAAGCATTGTTCTTTCACTTTTAAGTGTCGTTTTTAACAAGGGCATTCAACTATAATGGAGGAGATTGAGGTCTTATACAAACAATGTATATGTATGTTGTACACAAATTCCATTGCTTACCCTAATACAGCTGAAGTCTGCAAGTGACCATAATTTCACTGTCCCATCACCTGATGAAGATGCAAGAATCTACAAAATACAAACAAGCTTTATAACATATGTCACAGTACCTAACAACAAAACTGTAACACTGCGATACCATATTGAATATCATCAAACCTGTAGCATGTGCCACATTACAAGAGTGCTAAAAAACATACATCATCATAACATGTTCAGAAATGTTAGCAAACTGGTATTACCAAATCAGCAATAATAGCTTTCAATCATTCGATAATGATAAGAAATCTGAACATAAGTGGCATCCCCTCACTTGGATTGTGAGATTCACCAAAGGTTCATCAGTACCACAAATGAACCAACCATAAATCATGTACAATCAAAATGAAACATTAAACAGCTGTGGTATATACCTTTTATCCACCAGCAGTTTGTCATTCTGACGGCTTTTTATAAACCACTGGTTAAATCAGACACATCAGAACTCCAAACCTTTGTAAAACTGCTGGTCTACCTTGGAGTTTCATATATCATTTCTTAAGTAGCTAACAGACCAGTCTGATATTTCATATTTCCAGAAAAGATAGTTCACTCATTGCCCAGAGGATTATTCACCCAATGAAAGTTAGAGAATAGTTAATAAGTGATATAGATTACCTGATCTACAGGTGAGAACTGAACACACCAGATACCACGTTTATGTCCCCTCATTACTCCAATCAATGATAGATCTCCAGCTTTCCATAGCTACAACAAATATAGTCATATAATATACTTTCCACAGCTAAACCATATATAGTCACATATCTACAACATATATAGTCACATAGCTACAACATATATAGTCACATAGCTACAACATACATAGTCACATAGCTACAACATATATAGTCACATAGCTACAATATATATAGTCACATAGCTACAACATATATAGTCACATAGCAACAACATATATAGTCATATAACATACAGTTCAACCTCAGTGGAGCAACACACTTTGGGAGCTGCAAGTACTGGCCTTGTTTAGAGGTTGATGCTCTACAGAGGTTGAATTTATAGTAAATATTGACGGAAGTTTGAAAGTGTTGTTGTGGAGAGGTTGTTTCAGAGGGCCGCTCTGTAGAGGTTGTACTGTTCCTTCTACTTTTATAGACTCAATTTTTTTACCACCGGCACTTCATTCAATATAATAATCCCATAATAAAAAAATTATTTGACTCCATATTATTTTCAGTTAGCTCTGATAGCATAATAATGATGTCAAAGCAATGAATACAAATTTAACTCGGAGACCACATTATATTTATGAGGCATTAAAGCAAGAAACAAATATACATGATATGGTGTGTATAACAGTTTTTTAGTCTCAGAGATTGTTAACATAACCTAATACAAGGACACATGAACATCAAATTTATGCGCCACACCAAGATACATACCTTGGCTGTCTTGTCCATAGAACCTGAAGCAATGAATTTCTCATTGGGAGCAATTGCTACAGAACTGATAGTTTTATCATGTGCTTTCTCTGTAACCTTGGCATGTATCTCTATAGTAACCGTGGAATCAAAATTCTCTGGTAATGTCCAAACCTTCAATGTACAATCCTCACTGCCACTCACAAAAAACTTTGGTTTCACCCTAAAATGGAAGTAAGCTGGCCTTTTATTTTGGGTTAAAAGGGTAATATTTTGTGGAGGCAATCAATCATTATAAAGTGTATACATCAGGGGTGTCAACAGTGCCAAATTAAAAATCCTGAAAATCAAATGTGGCCGAACATTTTTGCCAAACAAGAGGCTTTCAACCACTTTGTTTCCATACTTAACTCAGTTTTTATTGAATAAATCCTTTAGAGCAGATTAAATTGACCATAACTTGGCCATTTCTTGAGATGTTTTCATCAAATAACTTTTATTTTGGCCAGAAATGATATTTCATTCAGGATAGATAAACCTGGAATTCCGGATTAATCAGGAATATTGACACCCCTGATACATGTATACATATAGACACATTTTTCCCAATGTTATCCCCACCACGAGAGTATGAGAGAGAAGCCACTTCCCTTTAATGTTGAGCATTTAGCAAGGATATTACTGGTACCATTTTTTTGTCTCTGCAAGGCATGGCGTCAAAACCAGGACCTCTGACACTAGGATCGAACACTTAACCACTAGATCATCTAGGAGCTTTTGTAATTGTATATATAAATTAACTAGTTTGTATTTGTAGTCGTAAGCTGATTGCCTTTATCATCTAGATAAAGAATCACATTAAATTCACTCACCTTGACATAGCTAAAGCACCGACAGCATTTGTATGACCTTGACCTATTGCCAAACATGACACTTGTTTTAGTGATGGATTCATCTTCCATAATCTCACAGTGTTATCCTGAAAAAGTTTGAAAACTTACACATTTTTGCCATAATGCAACAAAACTATTCATTTACCATACTTCAGTTTATTCGAGTTAAATGCCATTTCTCAACTATTTTTGTTATGTAGGACGAATGCTTCACCTAACTAGTTTTCCTGGACTGTATCCTAACCAGTAATAACTTATCCTCCCACAGGGAGCCAGCAACTTCTGACAGACAGGCTGTCTGATGTTTTTAACATTCACCAAAACTAGTTGATACCATACAGGCCTGATACCATTATAATAGTACATGAACAACCTTACACTATGTTCAATTGAAGAAGATTCCAAACATATAGTATACTTTAACTTGCTGCCACTGATGAACATATCAGAACTAGGTATGACATCAACACAGTGAACAATGTCTGTATGTCCGTACAATAACTCACCTTGCTGCCACTGATGAACATATCAGAACTAGGTATGACATCAACACAAGAGTACAATGTCTGTATATCCATACAATAACTCACCTTGCTACCACTGATAAACATATCAGAACTAGGTATGACATCAATACAAAGAACAATGTCTGTATGTCCATACAATAACTCACCTTGCTACCACTGATGAACATATCAGAACTAGGTATGACATCAACACAAGAGTACAATGTCTGTATATCCACACAATAACTCACCTTGCTACCACTGATAAACATATCAGAACTAGGTATGACATCAATACAGAGTACAATGTCTGTATGTCCGTACAATATCTCACAATCCCAGTTACATAGTTCAAACACTTTGATATGCATACTGTTTGTAGCGACTATAGCAAACTTGTTCTCACTAAAATACTTCACATCTAGGATATCATCATTGTTTCCAGCAAACTGAAATAAATATATACAAGAAATATTTAACATGCATAGATAAAGGTCATATAAAACGATATGACTCCATAAAAACATATTTTTCACCATTAAAGAACCGTAACTCCGGCAATAATCATCCAACCTAAAATTCCTGATAAGGAGAACAAAATCACAGACAAGCTTACATCCATCCAGCATAAAAAATGTCTCCCCCACAAAATGCTGACGATATATTTACAACACAGTAAAGCTTGTGGCCTTACTTGCTTAAAGAAATAATGAGTATGTACCTGTGTTTTATCGTAGAATAAAGCACAGTCGCAAGTTTGGATGCGTAGTAATTAAATCACTAGTGTTAAGCACGAGTGATTTAATCCACACATCTAAACAAGTGACTGTGCTTTATTATAGATAAAACACAGGTACATACACATACATTATTTCGATTCTAACATAGCCAATATTACGCATTTGACAACACATCAAGAAACCGCAGCACTATTTTCTTCCTCAGAAGGCTATTAAGATATTTGCTGTAGCTGTGTTTTAATGGTAATTAATGCACACCTTGGTTTCCTCTATGTGTATATAGCTGAAACGGCTGGTTGAGTTAGAATTTACAATACACAATTACACTATATAAGTAACATGAAAGTATGCATTATATTGATAATATTCTCCAACAGATGACAACATGGGGATAGTGAAGGCAATCTATACCTGTTTGAGTAGTTTCAGTTTCTCTACACCGAGTATAGAGATATTCTGATCATACTTTACTACGGTAACCCGGGAATAATGAAGGCAATCTTTACCTGCTTGAGTAGTTTCAGTTTCTCTACACCGAGTATAGAGATATTGTGATCATATGTTACTATGGTAACCCGGGAATAATGAAGGCAATCTTTACCTGCTTGAGTAGTTTCAGTTTCTCTACACCTAGTATAGAGATATTCTGATCATACGTTACTACGGTAACATTATTCTTCTCTTTGTTGTATAACATTTGTACAATATTCTGTGAATCATCACTTTCGGTCTTCTGTTCACTGTCTGAGTTAGACACCTTGACATCAACCTTAGAGTGTACAGGGTCTGTTGTGTAGACACACTTGCCAGTATCAGAGTTCCATAGTCTCAGTACACCTAGAATAATATAAACCTTGCCGTTATAATCAACAAGCCATTATATGTACGTTCTATTAGGATTGCTTGAAAAAAAGTCAACAAATGCCAAAGAACAGAAAACTGTCAATAATAGTATACATTGAAAATTTAGAAAATAGTCAATAATCTAATAGTGCAGTAGTATACATTAAACACTTTATGCTTTAGCAAGATAAATGTCAATCAACAAGGCCATACAGCAACTGTAATTAATAATAGTCTTTATCAAATGACTTTCCTTTTATCTGGGTTAGTATAACGAGTATGTATATTCTTATACTACACTAGCCTAGTATAACATTTAAATGACTTCACTTTCTTTCCTAAATGACGTCATTATATGTCGTAATTGACGTGAATTTTGGTGTCTTTTACATTAGGGAGTCTGTTTTTCTACAGAAAGATGTGTATTTTGCGTGTTTTTGAAGTCATATATAACAGCCTACAGTTGATGACAGACAGTGTGGGAGTGTTGACGGGAAGTGTTTGATCAAACCTTTGTTTCCAGCAGTCATGACATGTGTGGATCCACTATCTACATTGATGGCAGGATAATCACAGGTATCTGGTAACAATACAAGAGACTCTATCACCTGAAAAAGAATCACAGGTATCTGGTAACTATACAAGAGATTCAATCACCTGAAAAAGAATCACAGGTATCTGGTAACAATACAAGAGATTCAATCACCTGAAAAACAACCCAATGTCATACACACTAAGCAAGCTATTGACTTTACACAAAACAAGTAAAAATAAAGGAAAATGTTTATTATCAAACAACTTTGGAATGTGATTATAAGAGACAAAATCAATCAACATACAGGAGAGGGCTAATATAGGCGAAGTATGTCACCCAATCCTATTTCGTCCAAAATAAAATACAGTGCCCACCAAAAATAAGTATACAGTAAATAATTGTTGCAAAATTAAACTTGGTTAAAATATTCAATATCTGTTTATCAGACGGTCACATTATACTAGGTTTCAGAAACTACAGTTACTAAATAAGTAAAAAAGAGATAGATATAAAGATGAAGATGTTCTGAATTGAAATAACCATGTGATCCAAAAGGCTAAATTTTCCATCTTTTTGTGACAAAGTTACCATCCAAGTGGGACAAAATATTTTGCAACTTGGTACAAACCAATGATTCCTTTTCTTCAAAAATTGTGTAGTTTCACTGTTCTGCAAATAGTGTTATTACAGATGAGTAGATGGGGAAATAACCTCTGTATACTTATTTTTGGTGGGCAGTGTATATACTAAACTAACATACAGGTAATTTGGACATTCTTGAATGATTTTCACCAACTTAAAACTGTCAATAGATCCATCTTTACTGAAGTAGCATCTAACATCAACTGAGCCATAAAAATTGGACATGACAACATGTTTTGATTGAGTGCCAAAGATTTGGCAATGATGGATGATAGACAAAATGCACATCACTCACCTCAAACACTGGTATTGTTTTCTTCAACTTATGTGTAGTGGTATCTATTATACTCACAACAGCATCTCTACCAGATCTGTAAATGTCAGTAATAAAATGGTACAATATATTCACAAATTTACGGTTTTCTACTTATCTAAATACAGTAATTGTAAAACATTGTTCTTTCTTTAGTTTCATAGATCAACTTGACAGTGAAATGGAGTCTCCATCATTAACTGACTCCCCTAATCCGAATTTACTTTAAACATATTACCATTCCTAGGGTTGTAAATAAGAGACAGCTGTACATGGCACCTCAAAACTTAGACAGTACACTTCATTTAATCAATAAGATATTTGTTTCGACTGCCTCAAAGGACAAGGTTCACTAATGGCTTAATTTGGCCCTGTGAATTTTCAAAAATAAAAATGTATGTTCCTATAAATCTGTTCTATCATTCAAATAACTTAACATTTCCTGTGTAAAAAATGAGCGTACATATCCCAATTTCCCTTGTAATTTGTTGACAAAACTGCCAAGAATATCAGGTATATGTCCTGTTTAGCCAAAAATGTCATTTTTTGCCATTTTACGTCTATAAATGACGTAAAACCTTCCGAAAAAACATGATGGCATTCTTGCGACACTGATATATTTTTACATAACCAGTGTTCTGCAAGTCTTTATATATGTACAAAATATCAAAGTGTCGCAAGAATGCCATCATGGTTTTTAGGGAAGGTTGTATGCCATGAAAATGGCTAAAAATGACATTTTTTGGTAAACATAACATATATGAAGTAGATTTGTCGCCATATTACGAGGGAAATTTAGAAAAGCATGCTTAAGTTTTTGATTGACAGTGTTGGATTATTAGAAACATAGGACAGATTTATAAGAAAATACATTTCTATTTTTCGATAAAACTCAGGGCCAAATTAAGCCATAAATGAACCTTGTCCTTTAAAATAAGCCTACTCAGCAAAATCTAAATGAAAACTGTGATTCCTATGTATATAGGAAAAACTGTATGCATCTTTATACTTTAACAGTCCTAAATTAGACAGTCCTTAATTAAGCAGTCCAAGTAGCCAACTGTCTTAGGCTCCAATATTAATCCATATCAGGTTAGACAATAGACAATCACGTTAAGAATGAAATCTGACACTTACGTGTAAGCACTGGAACCGTCAGGTGTAAAACGTATACATGTGATCATACTATAATGTGCTGATATCTCGGCTAAACAAACACTGTTCTGTAAGTTCCAAACACGTATCTTATAATCTTCACCAGCAGAATACAGTAATAATCTTGATATATCAGGATGAAAAGCCACAACACTGTAAATAAATTTAATCAGAAATAAAACACACAAAACATTTCAACCATAAAATATAATAAATAGAAATGTGTCCAAAGGCCATGGATGCTCTCACTCGCAATTTGATCATGTCAAAGGTCATAACTCTGCTAACACAGGTCCGATTCAAATTAAATTATTTTAGCAAGTACTCATACTGACAGATATTCCTACAAAATATGAAGACTGAAGCTCCAATAGTGTTTAAGCTACAGACAACGCCAGCCAAATTTCATTATTCCAAAGGCAGTAACTCTGCTAATACTGGTTGGATTCAGTACAAACATATGAGAGTCTATATACATACCTGATTATCCCTTGATGTCCCCTCAGATTATGAGTACAGTACTGTTTCTCTATATCCCATAATTTGATAGTGGAATCTGCACTTCCTGTGGCCAGCAACGTTGATGTCGGGTCAAATGTCATTGATACCACTGGAGCAAAATGAATGGCCTGCAATAAAACCTTACATGTTAATACATCCTTTATTGGTACCAGTGTATTCAAAACTAATCAATAATGAGAGTTATCCCAGAAAATCAAAAGCATTTGAAACTAGAACTGTCGCCATTCTGCAGACTAATATACCCCCCGCGTGGCAAAAATCATTTCAGCTAAGTTTTTGCTTTATCCACATCAACATGTTGAGGTTGTTCAGCTGTTAAAGTTTGAAGGAAATGCTGCAAAAACTGTCGGAGTTGCGTCTACAAGAATGCGTCCACGGACAGACAGACAAACAGACAGACGAACGGACAGACAAGCTGAATCCAGTATACCCCCCTTACAACTCGTTGTGCAGGGGTATAATAAGAGTAATCATTACATTATAGGAAGCTTATTATTAACTGGCACAGCTTTAATATGTTTGTGATCAAGCGTGTCTTGAGGTGTTTTACTTCACTTCATAAACTGATACCTAAATGAAAGAAGTATTTACCTTCCATGTTCTGACTAACACCTTGTCCTTCCACTTCCATTGTCTCAGTAACAGATGCTGTGTGGCTAGAATCACATACTGTAAAACAATCAGAATCAATGCATGAACTCTCAACACTTGGTACAGTGACATGATCAAACAGAAACAAACTCCATGAATGGATATCCATATAGGATGAGAGTATTTTTGTTACAGGCACATTACACATGTAGGTACGCTCTGTGCAGGCTAGAAGCATGTTTGGTACGCTCTGTGCAGGCTAGAAGCATGTTTGGTATGCTCTGTGCAGGCTAGAAGCATGTTCAGCATGCACTGTGCAGGCTAGAAACATGTTCAGTACTCTCTGTGCAGGCTACAAGCATGTTCAGTACGTTCTGTGCAGGCTACAAGCATGTTCAATTGCTTAATGTTGTATAAAAGTTGTTATGTTCTTCTTTTTGTTGCTTGCAGGAAAATGACCCTGATTAGTAATAAGAGTCAAATGTTGTATGTGGTATTAACTACATTATAGTTTCACTATTGTTCATAAAGCCCCATAAAACACCATAAGATTGATGAAAACAAAATACAACCTCCAGTTGGTTTGTTGACAAAATAATAAATTGTAAACAATAAAGGCTTGATTTATAGTTTAAGGGAAGCGATTCATGCATAACAAGTCACTAAGAATTGCAAGCAATACAGAAGTCCCCTACCTGTTTGAAGCTATGATATTTAAATTATTTTTAATGTTTCTTTTGCCATAGCCACCACAATTGTATATACTATTTCATCAGATATAGTAAACATTCAGTTCTCATTTATTAGTCAATTGTGGAGAACATCCTAATTCCTTGTATTTTCTGGATAATCAGAAAAAGTTTTGGTAGCGATAATGGGGCGTCAACTTTTGCACCAAGTTTTATAAAGGATTTTAGGATGAGATTTTGCATAAATAGATGGTTGAAAATGGACTGAAACAGGTCAACATGAGGTGAGTTATACAAACTAACTTAAAACAGGCTGAAAACATGCTGATCCAAAAATAAACCAGATTTTAAGTTCACCTCATCACTCGGTGTTAAACAAAAATGTGTGATTTCTTCATCTTCTTCTTGTCCTAGAGTCTGGTGAACTTTCCCAGTAGAGATTTCCAGTACATTTATCTTGTTACCACAGCCACAAAACATGTACAGGCCATCAGATGAAACCTGAATAAAACAAATCAGAAGTTCTGACCAGAAATGCAAACAATGATACATATTGTGTTCTTTGTAAATAATTTTCATTTCTGACATCACAATGGACTGGTCACATGATTATATTTTAATAATATGTAGTTCATAACTTTATGTTCTATTTTCAAAGAACCATTGTAGGAAATTATTATAAACTGACAATGCATAAATGTTTCATCTGTAAAGCTGTTACTGATACATGTAGAAACAATACATATATATACATTGATGTAACAATGTTTTCCAGACAAATTACAGGATGCCGCAGCCCGCCAAGGGTGTTCACAGTCTGTTTTTAAAGGGCATGAAAAACTAGGCCAGAATTCACTTCTGTACTCCCTGTTAACAAAGTTAAGAGGTCAATATAATTACCTGAATCTTTCCCCCTGTATAAAATGCTTCATATTTACTGCAGACAGCAAAACTGAAATTATAAAAACATTCCATATTAGAGTCAAATATTGTGTTATGTTTAATTACATGTCAATTAAGTTAAGATGTCCTTTCTACATTGTGCATATATTGTGTTCAGTCATCAAGTTTAACACTCGTCCCATAACTTTTTCCATAGAACTAGTTACTTTATGAAGGTTACTCACTAAAATGGCAGGTGATATTAAATAGCTAACTTCAATGACTGTTTGAGTTACGCTAATTAGCAGGTGAAAAAACTTCTAACAAAGAATTTCAATAATTAAAATGAATATAACTGACAGTGTAACCAAATATATTGATTGTCATCTTCGTTTTTCAGATGTCTGGCATGTTAAAGGCTATCGCTTACAAGTTACACAGGCCTTGACACTAACTATTTTGGGCACTGGTCCGACAGGGCAAAAGCGCCAAATTTGTAAATAGGACAGTTACTGGTCCTCCAGAATTTTCACTGGTCCTTCTGGATTTTCACTGGTCTCGGACCAGCGGACCAGTGTTAGTGTCGAGCCCTGTTACATTAATTTTTTTATAAACTTTTGAATTTTGAGCGAGGAGCGTTGCAGACATATTTTCATATGTTTTTAAGAGATTTATGTCAATAGATTATAAAACCTTTAAGGGAATATTGTTATGGTTACAAAAATTATTAATTAGCAGATGACACAATGATGATCCCTTAAATCACACATGTTATCACATATCCGAATATACATGCGTATCCGACGAACGTACACTGCGTAAGATTCGTTCAATGCTGATATCAGCGCCAAATTACCTTGATTTTAGATTACTCATTTTCAAAACATGCAATGATTGGTGGTAAGAAATACTAATTATTATCGCTAAATGCCTTAATATGAAGAAATCATGAAATATATTATTATTAAATCGACCGGAAGTCGCATGTGCGATGCCCTGTGTATCGTAAGAAGGTCGGTGCTAAAGGACAACGGTCTCATGTAGGTCAAAGGGTTATATGAATTTTAATAAAACGTTGGGCGTGGCTAGCTGGTATGGTGGAAACGCCGGGCTCCGGGACTCCGTTACTTCTGACAATAGTCATACTATTATAGAGTACATTTTTTGTATTACGATGGTATCGTACGTAGTGCAGATTTCTTCACTTTACGATCCAATTTTATAATTGAGTGCAATTGTTTTTTCGATAATATAATGCTTTTTAAAAAAAAGTATAGTAAACTTCAATGTGGTTACTCGTCAAAATCCACAAGCAGACATTTACATCAAGTAATTTAATTCAAGTATTTATCAAAATTCATCAAATCGTCTACCCATACTGTAATGCTTGCTATAGTCACAGTGTGCATATTTGTGGACAACTAGTTAATAACAGTCTATATATATTCTACCTAGACTAAAATGCTCATATATATTCTACCAAGACTGTAATTTGCCCTTTGTATATGTGGGCAACTAGTTCGTGTAGGTACCTACAATTGTCTATATATATTCTACTAAGACTATAATGCTCTATATATTGGGAATATATGTGGACAACTAGTTCGCTAGGTACCTACAATAGTCGCTATATATTCTACCCAGACTGTAATGCTTGGTACAGTGCGTATATATGTGGACAACTAGTTCGTGTAGGTACCTACAATAGTCTCTATATATTCTACCCAGACTGTAATGCTTGGTACAGTGCGTATATATGTGGACAACTAGTTCGCGTAGGTACCTACAATAGTCTCTATATATTCTACAGAGACTGTAATGCTTGGTACAGTGCGTATATATGTGGACAACTAGTTCGCGTAGGTACCTACAATAGTCTCTATATATTCTACCCAGACTGTAATGCTTGGTACAGTGCGTATATATGTGGACAACTAGTTCGCGTAGGTACCTACAATAGTCTTTATATATTCTACCCAGACTGTAATGCTTGGTACAGTGCGTATATATGTGGACAACTAGTTCGCGTAGGTACCTACAATAGTCTCTATATATTCTACAGAGACTGTAATGCTTGGTACAGTGCGTATATATGTGGACAACTAGTTCGCGTAGGTACCTACAATAGTCTCTATATATTCTACAGAGACTGTAAGGCTTGGTATAGTGGGTATATATGTGGACAACTAGTTCGTGTAGGTACCTACAACAGTCTCTATATATTCTACAAAGACTGTGATGCTCTATATCATGGGTATATTGGTGGACAACAAGTTCGCGTAGGTACCTATGATAGTCTATATATATTCTACCCAGACTGTAAGGCTTGGTATAGTGGGTATATATGTGGGCAACTAGTTCGTGTAGGTACCTACAATTGTCTCTATATATTCTACAGAGACTGTAATGCTCTATATAGTGGGTATATATGTGGACAACTAGTTCGTGTAGGTACCTACAATAGTCACTATATATTCTACCCAGACTGTAATGCTCTATATAGTGGGTATATATGTGGACAACTAGTTCGTGTAGGTACCTACAATAGTCTCTATATATTCTACCCATATTGTAACGCTCTATATAGTGGGTATATATGTGGACAACTAGTTCGTGTAGGTACCTACAATAGTCTCTATATATTCTACAGAGACTGTAATGCTCTATATAGTGGGTATATATGTGGACAACTAGTTCGTGTAGGTACCTACAATAGTCACTATATATTCTACCCATATTGTAATGCTCTATATAGTGGGTATATATGTGGGCAACTAGTTCGTGTAGGTACCTACAATAGTCACTATATATTCTACCCAGACTGTAATGCTCTATATAGTGGGTATATATGTGGACAACTAGTTCGTGTAGGTACCTACAATAGTCTCTATATATTCTACCCAGACTGTAATGCTCTATATAGTGGGTATATATGTGGACAACTAGTTCGTGTAGGTACCTACAATAGTCTCTATATATTCTACAGATACTGTAATGCTCTATATAGTGGGTATATATGTGGACAACTAGTTCGTGTAGGTACCTTCAATAGTCTCTATATATTCTACCGAGACTGTAATGCTCTATATAGTGGGTATATTTGTGGACAACTAGTTCGTGTAGGTACCTATGATAGTCTATTTACCTTCTAATCAGACTTTAATGCTCTATATATTGAGTATATATGTGGACAACTAGTTCGCGTAGGTACCTACAATAGTCTCTATATATTCTACCGAGACCGTAAGGCTTGGTATAGTGGGTATATATGTGGACAACTAGTTCGTGTAGGTACCTACAACAGTCTCTATATATTCTACAAAGACTGTGGTGCTCTATATAATGGGTATATTAGTGGACAACAAGTTCGCGTAGGTACCTATGATAGTCTATATATATTCTACCCAGACTGTAAGGCTTGGTATAGTGGGTATATATGTGGGCAACTAGTTCGTGTAGGTACCTACAATAGTCACTATATATTCTACCGAGATTGTAATGCTCTATATAGTGGGTATATTGGTGGACAACTAGTTCGTGTAGGTACCTACAATAGTCTCTATATATTCTACCCAGATTGTAACGCTCTATATAGTGGGTATATATGTGGACAACTAGTTCGTGTAGGTACCTACAATAGTCTCTATATATTCTACCGAGATTGTAATGCTCTATATAGTGGGTATATTGGTGGACAACTAGTTCGTGTAGGTACCTACAATAGTCACTATATATTCTACAGAGACTGTAATGCTCTATATATTGGGTATATTGGTGGACAACTAGTTCGCGTAGGTACCTACAATAGTCTCTATATATTCTACCCATATTGTAATGCTCTATATAGTGGGTATATTTGTGGACAACTAGTTCGTGTAGGTACCTATGATAGTCTTTATATATTCTACCCAGACTGTAATGCTCTATGAAGTGGGTATATATGTGGACAACTAGTTAGTGTAGGTACCTACAATGGTCTATACATCGTCTAACTAGACAATAATGCTCTATGTATTGGGTATATTTGTGGACAACTAGTTCGTGTAGGTACCTACAATAGTCTATACATCGTCTAACTAGACAATAATGCTCTATGTATTGGGTATATTTGTGGACAACTAGTTCGTGTAGGTACCTACAATTGTCTATATATATTCTACCCAGATTGTAATGCTCTATATAGTGGGTATATATGTGGACAACTAGTTCGTGTAGGTACCTACAACAGTCTCTATATATTCTACCCATATTATAATGCTCTATATAGTGGGTATATTTGTGGACAACTAGTTCGTGTAGGTACCTATGATAGTCTATATACCTTCTAATCAGACTATAATGCTCTGTATATTGAGTATATATGTGGACAACTAGTTCGCGTAGGTACCTACAATAGTCTCTATATATTCTACCGAGACTGTAAGGCTTGGTATAGTGGGTATATATGTGGACAACTAGTTCGTGTAGGTACCTACAACAGTCTCTATATATTCTACAAAGACTGTGGTGCTCTATATAGTGGGTATATTAGTGGACAACAAGTTCGCGTAGGTACCTATGATAGTCTATATATATTCTACCCAGACTGTAAGGCTTGGTATAGTGGGTATATATGTGGGCAACTAGTTCGTGTAGGTACCTACAATAGTCACTATATATTCTACCGAGACTGTAATGCTCTATATATTGGGTATATTGGTGGACAACTAGTTCGTGTAGGTACCTACAATAGTCTCTATATATTCTACCCAGATTGTAATGCTCTATGTATTGGGTATATATGTGGACAACTAGTTCGTGTAGGTACCTACAATAGTCTCTATATATTCTACAAAGATTGTAACGCTCTATATAGTGGGTATATATGTGGACAACTAGTTCGTGTAGGTACTTACAATAGTCTTTGTATATTCTACCCAGACTGTAATGCTCTATGAAGTGGGTATATATGTGGAAAACTAGTTCGTGTAGGTACCTACAATTGTCACTATATATTCTACAGAGACTGTAATGCTCTATATAGTGGGTATATATGTGGACAACTAGTTCGTGTAGGTACCTACAATAGTCACTATATATTCTACCCAGACTGTAATGCTCTATATAGTGGGTATATATGTGGACAACTAGTTCGTGTAGGTACCTACAATAGTCTATACATCGTCTAACTAGACAATAATGCTGTATGTATTGGGTATATTTGTTGACAACTAGTTCGTGTAGGTACCTACAATAGTCTCTATATATTCTACCCATATTGTAATGCTCTATATAGTGGGTATATATGTGGACAACTAGTTCGTGTAGGTACTTACAATAGTCTCTATATATTCTACCCAGACTGTAATGCTCTATGAAGTGGGTATATATGTGGACAACTAGTTCGTGTATGTACCTATGATAGTCTTCATATATTCTACCCAGACTGTAATGCTCTATGAAGTGGGTATATATGTGGACAACTAGTTCGCGTAGGTACCTACAATAGTCTCTATATATTCTACCCATATTGTAATGCTCTATATAGTGGGTATATATGTGGACAACTAGTTCGTGTAGGTATCTATGATAGTCTCTATATATTCTACCCAGACTGTAATGCTCTATGAAGTGGGTATATATGTGGACAACTAGTTCGTGTAGGTACCTACAATAGTCTTTACATCGTCTAACTAGACAATAATGCTCTATGTATTGGGTTTATTTGTGGACAACTAGTTCGTGTAGGTACCTACAATTGTCTATATATATTCTACCCAGACTGAAATGCTCTATATATTGGGTATATTGGTGGACAACTAGTTCGCGTAGGTACCTACAATAGTCTCTATATATTCTACCCATATTGTAATGCTCTATATAGTGGGTATATATGTGGACAACTAGTTCTTGTAGGTACATACAATAGTCTCTATATATTCTACCCAGATTGTAATGCTCTATATAGTGGGTATATATGTGGACAACTAGTTCGCGTAGGTACATACAATAGTCTCTATATATTCTACCCAGATTGTAATGCTCTATATAGAGGGTATATATGTGGACAACTAGTTCGTGTAGGTACCTACAATAGTCTCTATATATTCTACCCAGACTGTAATGCTCTATGAAGTGGGTATATATGTGGACAACTAGTTCGTGTAGGTACCTACAATAGTCTATTTATTTTCTACCCAGACTGTAATGCTCTATATATTGGGTATATATGTGGACAACTAGTTCGTGTAGGTACCTACAATAGTCTATATATATTCTACTCAGAGTGTAATGCTTGATATAGTGGGTATATTTGTGGGCAACTAGTTAAAGGAGATACCTATAGCAGTCTATACATATCTACGTATAATTCTCTCATTTTTACGTTCGTTCGCGGAAATTACTGACATTTTGTGAGGATCATACCAATAGATTAGACATCCTTGTATACCTTCATAGCATTATGTATTGCAGAGGGTATAAAGGAAATACTTGTTTCACAATCGACCTAAAATAAATTAGTACATGTATTAACTATTATCAATATGACGTTACTAAGGTAGATTATAAGACTGGGTACTTCTGGCTTAAAGTGTACTTGTGGTCATACTTTACATATAATACAGGCAGTATACTTCTCCGTAGTATGTATGTATTTCATTGAGTCAGTAAGAATGTTTCATTGAGTCAGTGAGTGTTTCATTGAGTTGGTACATTTTTCAGTCAGGCCATATGAGTTTCAAACAGTCAGTACATATCCCAAATGTGTTTGATGTTTTGTTACGATAGAGCATCAAGTTTCACTAAATTGCTTTGATATTGTCACTGTTTGCCTCACATGTAACTATATCATTGATAAAAATTAAAAAATATATAAAAAATACTCTATCAATTATACAGTAACCTGTGGTTTTACTTGGTGACAAAAACGACAAGAGCGATATTTGTTGCATTTCCACATACAGAAGTCGCAACTTGTGCTTCACCTGGCCGTTTCTACAAGATAACGTGCGTCTTTTTACGGAACATTCATAGTACATGTACTAGTAAAATGTCGACTAAGTGAAAGTGTAATATTGTTTTGTTGAATCACAGTCAGTATAAACATAACTTTTACTACATTCATATATTTGTGATATGCACAGATATGAGCAACAGCAATTCTATTTTACATCTTTGTATTTTAAATAACACACAATTGTTGTAACGGAGCGCTTCAAATTCAACTACGAGTACATGAACTAGAGCTTTCACTGAGTGATTAATCATGAGAAATCCGGGTAATACCTGGGTCACAAATCAGTTGTGGGGAGTTGTAACAATATTTGGCTGTTTTAAAGCAACATTGTTGCAGCTACATCGAGCTCCAGATTCTCATTTTGTCGGAGGACATGTTATCATTTTCATACGCCATTAATTTGGTCCGACAAACTTTGAGTATTATATATCAATTCCCGTTAATTGAAATTATAAGTTTGTTAATATTACATGCATATAGGTATATACAATGTACGAGAAACTGCGAACATGTTGTATTGTTTATGCTTATGTGTTCATGGTGTGAACGGACCGAGATGAATTTATTAAACTTTGTTTTCGCCTGGTACTAATATGTAACTCGGGAATGGCAATCTTTCCATGCGACAGAAGCGCAATACATGTATTTGCTCTAGACGCTTAGTGTGCTATAGTTCTGCATGTATTTAATTGACGAGAGGCCCAAACTCAATGGAAACTGTATTTATACACATATCGCCGTCAGTCGCCATCACTCGTCCGTTTCTCGTCATAGACTCATTTATCAAAGATATGTCTTCGATTGTCGAAAAGATATCGTACTCATATCGTATATATACATGTATCGACTAAAATCTTGGCAAATAAATGAATAAGCAATTATCGTAATTGTGTAGTGTCAATGTCGAAGAAAGGTCAAATAAATGTCGTCATGAAAAATACCCTGTCAAGACGTGCACCTTTCGGCCAGCCATCTGCTTGTGTGAAAACAAAACAATGGAAGTTGCCTTCTAACGCGCTCAAGAGATCTCCATGCAAATTTCCGTCGAGTACATCTCTAAAACTTGTCGGAGCTTCATGTTGTGTAAAACTGGCAGCGGTGATACCACGGGTTTGCTGCAATTTTGAGTGACTTATTTATATGAATTATGCATTCCGATGATATCGGTATATAGAAACTCGAGGAAGAAACACATTCGATCGAGTGTGGCTATCACAGCAAGTAGATAAACAGAGCCCTCAGCCAAGTCAACATATCGTCTGACCACAGATGGGAATGACACAGGGTTCTAATAGAAGCCGGCAAGTTACATTCAGTGATATACAGTGAGTTTTTCGTCTGCGCTATGTGAGTAATAATGCGACGTAGGTAGACGTTGGTCAATTGTAATGTTGGTTTCTTAAAGCAGAAATCACACTACAGCCAAAGATTGATATTATGCATGAAATCAATGTTCCTATGATAGCACAGGGCCGACAAGCCAAACGTTGTTGTTTGAAGAAATGCAAAGTTTAGCTTACGTCAACTACAGTAAATCAGTTAAAGTAACAATCCGTATTTTAATATTTCAATAATTACATGTATATACGTTTCAAGTACTTGGAAGTGAAAGTGTCATTGTTGAAAATGGATAACACTTATTTCCAGGTTTGAACTATTTTAAGTTTCAATGCTAGCTGTCGTCACTTAACTAACAAGCATCACATTAAAACAGAATATTCCAGAAAATGTATTTACTAGAATATTTTATAAGCATGTACGTAGAATACATAATAATTTCCGCGTATTCTGTTAACTGTTGTCATTATTACAACACAATATAGAACTGAATATAATATCTTTTTGCATATGTAGTCATTACCATTTATCTTTGTGTTTCAATTTTGACCATCACACGAACGCATACATTGTCAACTTTTGTCCCCAAAAGAATTATATATGTCCAAATAGGTTTGAAAAATGGCCAGTCAATTTGGTGAAGATAAAAATCAGTTTTAAATACAGGTGCGCGTGTAGATGAACTTGTACATGTATTACAAAAATGTTTGCCTCGGGTGTCGGCTTGCGGGACTCGACTCGCTCCGTGACGTAGTCAGCATACCAAAGACGAAACTAAAGTGGTACCTGTGTTCCGATTCCTTGTTGATTCGTAGTATAAATAGGAAAACTGGATTCTATTCTCTCATTCCTTCATGCCAATGGTGTGCAACATGAATTGCATGTCCAGAATGATTAATGTACAATATGAGTACTTCACAGTCGTGTACTATGATATTGATAGGCTTGTACATTTTGTGTTAATGCACATTTAACCTGCATTATGATATTATTGAGTACGAGTAGGTTTATGAAGTAAAATGACGGAATGCTATGTTACATTCATCGAAGACAGCTGATATGCTATAGTCATCGATAAACACTTCCGAAAATATAGAAATTAGTCCCGGCTTGAACAAATCTTGTCTATTGCGTAACCCTAATACACAACGTAAGTCTGACACTTTCACATTTGTGAAGTACTAGTTGTAGGTACAAGCACCTGGTTGTATCAGAATGTACTCGTATTGGTACCAAGTTGAGTAGTACTTGACAACTACTGGAACACAACTACTTGGTACAGTAAGATACAGGAAGTTTGAAGTCCAGAAGGAATACTCAAGTACTGGTACTAACTATAGGTCGTTTGTGGTACTGGTAGGACAAATTGTATACTACTCAAACTTTGATAAGGGTCAAGAAATCAAAAAGCACGACGTGTTACGTTAACCAAACAAAACTGATTCAGAAACCGTTGTGCAGATATTAAAATATCATCTAATCTGCTGCTTAACTTTGAAAAATTCATGTGTTGCATTTGGTATGCATTGACTAATGTCATCTGTTTCCAGGTAACTGATAAGCCCTATTGGCATGGACCAAACTGGCAAGAATAAATTGGAATTTTTTGTCCCCTTTCTATTCTCATATTGGGCAAGACCCAAAAACGGATCACATTTTGTTATCACAGCATACACATTTTAATGAGGCTGAGCTTATTAGCACTTAGACATCACAATTTGAAGAAATCTTTATTCCATTACAATATCGCAGATCTAAGTAACATTGTTTCTGAAAACTCTTCAATAAGCAAAATATTTGCAAAGATAATTTGTTGACCCTTATCAAACTGAGTAGTATATAAAATGAAGATTTCAGTAAAGTTGGGCCCCAGAAAATGAAATGCATGTACCAACTATATGAATGGGAGTTTGCATGATATAATCAAGGTAGTATGTCAATTTTGACAGACATCTGTTGATTAGATGGCAAGGTATTTAAAATGTATACGATTTGTTGTTACCCAAACAACCTATACAAATTCTTTCAGTACATGTACTACTTTAATTGTGTTGAAGTGACAGACTGAATACAAACCAGCTTAAATCAAGCATAAGCTAATGGCATCTTTGATATCCAGCAAACAATAAACTAGGCTTTAAACCTTGGTCTAAATTTCTAGTGAAGTTTAATGCGCTGCTCAGGTTTAGCCAAAATCTGGCTTTGCAACCCCAGAAGACTGACTATGCAGATATAGAATATGCTTATACCAGCATGCATAATAAGCCCATTCTAAAAGCCCTATCAGAGGGCTACAGTAGTACTTTATGACAGTCATGTTTTAATAGGTTCTAGTCTGCATAGTCACGCTTTGTCACCCCATAAAATAGAAAAACAAATATTTTAACCAATACATTTATTTGGTATCTGCCAATATGAGTAAAAATCAATGATTTAAAATAAATGCAAATTATCATGAATCATTGAAAATTTTCACCAAAACTACAACACAACATAGATGACAAAACTTATACGAAAATAATTAATCCATATGATCTATTGATTTAATCAAGGGTTGATAATAATAAAAATCAATAGTGCATGTACATTTCCTACACTGTGGCAATATCAAACATTGTAACATGAACTCGGTAATTATCAACAACTTTCCACGAATTGCATAGTTCACACTTTTAATTCAACATTAAAGTATAAAGAGGAATCCATGGCATACAAATGTCATTCAACAATTGTCTTATTTGAATTTTGCATGACACGCAAACTGGTCCATACTTGGCCGTTCTCTATCTTCTTCTAGCAGTAACAGGAATGTTTAAATATTCTGAGTTGTAGATAGGTTTTTAGGTAGACCAGGTCTTCCATACTTCTTGGTATGTTGACATCATGTCTCTGGATTTTGTCTGAATACGAGAAAAATAAGAAGTTAAAATGACAACATCAAACTTGAGTTCATTTGAACAGTAGATTTTATTTGAGTCAGATGACAATTCACAATCAGTTCTCAGCAATTACTGTGTACCAGTGAGTTTCATGTATAGTAATAATTAAGGTCCATTATGGAACAAGAAGTTTTAACAACTTTACATTAGGGTAGGAGAGAAGAGAAGCCACATTTTCCTTTTTATGCTGAGAGCCTAGCAAGGGTATTACTGGTACCATTTTTATTTGGTCTTTAGTATGGCATGGCCTGTGAGAAAAACCAGAACCTTCAGCACTAGAAGCAGAAGCTCAACAAATATGCAAGAAGTGCATACTGCACATCAAGGGAAATAATAGAGGAAACGTCTTAAGGAACCATTCACACATTCTGAAATGTGCATGTAAGTCATTCAGATAGTTTTTAATTTAGTCATTAAGTGTTTCATTCAGTCTGTGCATGTTTCATTCATTCAGTAATTAAGTATTTCATTCAGTCAGTGAGCGTTTCATTCAGTAAGTGTTTCAATCAGTCAGTACATGTTTCATTCAGTAATTAAGTGTTTCATTCAGTCAGTAAGAATGTTTCATTTAGTCAATGAGTGTTTCATTCAGTCAGAACATGTTTCATTGACTCAGTGCATATTCCATCCAGTCAGAAAGCTTTCAATCAGTCAGTAAGTTTTTAATCAGTAAGTGAGAGTTTCATTGAGTCAGTAAGAAATGTTTCATTGAGTCAGTATGTGTTTCTTCGGTAAGTTCATGTTTCATGCAGTCAGTATGGATTTCAGACAATCTGTATGTGTTACAGACAGTAAATATATGCGTGAGAGACAGTCAGTAGTGTTATAGACAATAATAAGTATTGTTTTTAGAGACTATGTGTTACAGACAATAAGTATGTGTTCAAACAACCAGTATGTGTTACAGACAGCAAGTGTTTCAGTTAATGTGTCCAGTCGGTCAGTATGTGTGTTCAGACAGAAGTATGTGCGTTCAGAGTCAGCATGTGTTTCAGACAGCCAGTCTGTGATTCATACTTTCAGAAAGACTGTCAGCAAATGTTTCAGACTTTCAATGTGAATTTCAGACTTTCAGTGTGTGTTTCAAACTGTCAGTGTGTGTTTCATATTTTCAGTGAGTGTTTCAGACTTTCAGTGTGTGTTTCATATTTTCAGTGAGTGTTTCAGACTTTCAGTGTGAGTTTCAGACTGTTGGCAAGTGTTTCAGACTGATAGAAAGACAGTCAGCAAGTGTTTCAAACTTTCAGTGAGTGTTTCAGACTGCCAATATGTGTTTCAAACAGCAAGTAAGTGTCTCAGACTGCCAGTTGGTGTTTCACACTGGTAGAAAGACTTTCAGCAAGTGTTTCAACTTTCAGTGTTTGTTTTAGACCGCCAGTAAGTGTTTCAGACTGCCAGTCAGTGTTTCAGACTGGAAGAAAGACTGTCAGTAAATGTTTCAAACAGTCAGTAAGTGTTTCAGACTTTCAGTGTATGTTTCAGACTGTCAGTGAGTGTTTTAGACTTTCAGTGTGTGTTTCAGAATGTCAGTGAGTGTTTCAGACTTTCAGTGTATGTTTCAGACTGTCACTGAGTGTTCCAGACTTTCAGTGTGTGTTTCAGAATGTCAGTAAGTGTTTCAGACTTTCAGTGTGTGTTTCATACTGTTGGTGAGTGCTTCAGACTGGTAGAAAGACAGTCAGCAAGCGTTTTAAACTTTTAGAGAGTGTTTCAGACTGCCAGTAAGTGTTTCAGACAGCAAAGTAAGTGTCTCACACTGCCAGTAAGTGTTTCAGACTGGTAGAATGACTGTCAGCAAGTGTTTCAACTTTCAGTGTGTGTTTCAGGCTGCCAGTGAGTGTTTCAGACTTCAAGAAAGACTACCAGCAAATTTTTCAGACTGCCAGTGTGTGATTAAGACTGTTAGTGTGTGTTTCAGACTGTCAATGAGTGTTTCAGACTGGAAGAAAGACTGTCAGCAAATGTTTCAGACAGCAAGTGTGTGTTTCAGACTTTCAATGTGTGTTTCGGACTTTCAGAGTGTGTTTCTGACCTTCAGAAAATGTTTCAAACAGTCAGTAGGTGTTTGAGACTTTCAGTGTATGTTTCAGACTGTCAGTGTGTGTTTCAGATTTTCACTGAGTGTTTCAGACTGTCAGTGTGTGTTTCAGACTGTTGGTGGGTGTTTTAGACTGGTAAAAAGACAGTTAGCAAATGTTTCAACTTTCAGAGTGTGTTTCAGACTGCCAGTGAGTGTTTTAGACTGGAAGAAAGACTGTCAGCAAATGTTTCAGACTGCCAGTGAGTGATTAAGACTGTCAGTGTGTGTTTCAGATTTTCAGTGTGTGTTTCAGACTTTCAGTGAGTGTTTCAGACTGGAAGAAAGACTGTCAGTAAATGTTTCAGACAGCCAGTATGTGTCTCAGACAGCCAGTATGTGTTTCAGACTTTCAGTGTGGGTTTCAGACTGCCAATGAGTGTTTCAGACTGCAAGTGAGTGTTTCAGACTGGAGGAAAGACTCTCAGCAAATGTTGTAGACCGCTAGTGTGTGATTAAGACTTTCAATGTGTGTTTCAGACTGCCAGTGTGTGATTAAGACTTTTAGTGTGTGTTTCAGACTGTCGGAGTGTGTTTCAGACTGTCGGAGTGTGTTTCAGACTGTCAGTGTTTTGGACTGGTAGAAAGACTGTTAGCAAGTGAATAAGACTTTCAGTGTGTGTTAAAGACTTTCATTGTGAGTTTCAGAAAGCCAGTATGTGTCTCAGACAATAGGTGTGTGTTTCAGACGGGTAGAAAGTGTGTGTTTTAGACTGCCAATGAGTGTTTCAGACTAAAAGTGAGTGTTTCAGACTGGAAGAGATTGTCAGCAAATGTTTCAGACTGCCCAAGTGTGATTAAGAATTTCAGTGTGTATTTCAGACTGCCAGTGTGTATTTCAGACTTTCAGTGAGTGTTTCAGACTGCCAATAAGGGTTTTACACAAGAAGAAAGACTGCCAAGGTGTGTTTTAGACTTTCAGTGTGTGTCTCAGACTGCAAGTGTGTGATTCAGACTTTCAGTGAGTGTTTCAGACTGTCAGTGTGTGTTGCAGACTTTCAATGTGTGTTTCAGACTGCCAGTAAGGGTTTCACACAAGGAAGACTGCCAAAGTATGTTTCAGACTTTCAATGGGTGTTTCAGACTTTCTATAGGTGTTTCAGACTTTTAGTGTGTGTTTCAGACCGTCAGTGATTGTTTCAGACAGTCAGCAAGGGTTTCAGACTTTCAGTATGTGTCTCAGACGGCCAGTTTATGATTAAGACTTTCAGTGTGTGTTTCAGACTGCCAGTGTGCAATTAAGACTTTTAGTGTGTGTATCAGACTGTTAGTGTGTGTTTCAGACGGGTAGAAAGACTGTCAGCAACTGTTTCAGACTGCCAGTGAGTATTTCAGACTGCAAGTGAGTATTTCAGACAGCAAGTAAGTGTTTCAGACCATCAGTAATTGTTTTAGACTGCCAGTGAGTATTTCAGACTGCAAGTGAGTGTTTCAGACTGGAAAAAGGACTTCAGAAAAAGTTTCAGACTGCCAGTGTGTGATTAAGACTTTCAGTGTGTGTTTCAGACTGACAGTAAGGGTTTCACACAAGAAGCAAGACTGCCAGTGAGTGTTCAAGACTTTCAATGGGTGTTTCAGACTTTCAGTGTGTGTTTCAGACCGTCAGTGATTGTTTCAGACAGTCAGCAAGGGTTTCAGACTTTCAGTGTGTGATTCAGACTGGTAGAAAGACTGTCAGCATGTGTTTCAGACTTTCCATGAGTGTTTCAGACTGCCAGTGTGTGTTTCAGACAGGTAAGAAGACTGTCAGCAAGTGTTTTAAACCTTCAGAGAGTGTTTCAGACTGCCAGTAAGTGTTTCAGACAGCAAAGTAAGTGTCTCACACTGCCAGTAAGTGTTTCAGACGGGTAGAAAGACTGTCAGCAACTGTTTCAGACTGCCAGTGAGTATTTCAGACTGCAAGTGAGTATTTCAGACAGCAAGTAAGTGTTTCAGACCATCAGTAATTGTTTCAGACTGCCAATGAGTGTTTCAGACAGCAAGTAAGTGTTTCAGACCATCAGTAATTGTTTTAGACTGCCAGTGAGTATTTCAGACTGCAAGTGAGTGTTTCAGACTGGAAAAAGGACTTCAGAA
Source organism: Spisula solida (assembly GCA_947247005.1). Lineage (NCBI taxonomy): Eukaryota > Metazoa > Mollusca > Bivalvia > Venerida > Mactridae > Spisula > Spisula solida. The sequence goes on along the minus strand of OX365944.1, from coordinate 33,950,472 downwards.
AAAGTTTCAGACTGCCAGTGTGTGTTTCAGACTTTCAGTGAGTGTTTCAGACTGGAAGAAAGACTGTCAACAAATGTTTCAGACTGCCTGTGTGTGATTAAGACTTTCAGTGTGTATTTCAGACTTTCAGTGTGTGTTTCAGACTGCCAGTTAGGGTTTCACAATAGAAGACTGTGAGTGTGTGTTTCAGATTTTCAGTGAGTATTTCAGACTTCCAGTGTGTGTTTCAGACTGCCATTGAGTGTTTCAGACTGGAAGAAAGATTGTCAGTTAGGGTTTCACAATAGAAGACTGTGAGTGTGTGTTTCAGATTTTCAGTAAGTATTTCAGACTTCCAGTGTGTGTTTCAGACTTTCAGTGAGTGTTTCAGACTGGAAGAAAGACTGTCAACAAATGTTTCAGACTGCCTGTGTGTGATTAAGACTTTCAGTGTGTATTTCAGACTTTCAGTGTGTGTTTCAGACTGCCAGTTAGGGTTTCACAATAGAAGACTGTGAGTGTGTGTTTCAGATTTTCAGTGAGTATTTCAGACTTCCAGTGTGTGTTTTAGACTGCCATTGTGTGTTTCAGACTGAAAGAAAGATTGTCAGTTAGGGTTTCACAATAGAAGACTGTGTGTTTCAGATTTTCAGTGAGTATTTCAGACTTCCAGTGTGTGTTTCAGACTTGAAGAAAGATTGTCAGCAAATGTTTCAGACTGCAAGTTCGTGTTTTAGACTTTCAATGTGTGTTTCAGACTTTCAGTGTGTGTTTCAGACCATCAGTAATTGTTTCAGACAGCCAGTGAGTGTTTCAGACTGCCATTGAGTGTTTCAGACTGGAAGAGAGACTGTCAGCTAATGTTTCAGACTGCAAGTGTGTGTTTCAGACTTTCAATGTGTGTTTCAGACAGTCAGTAATTGTTTCAGACAGCAAGTAAGTGGTTTAGACCATCAGCAATTGTTTCAGACTGCAAGTTTGTATTTCAGACTTTCAATGTGTGTTTCTGACTTTCAGTGTGTGTTTCAGACTGCCTGTGTGTGATTCAGACTGGTAGAAAGACTGTCAGTATGTGTTTCAGACTTTCCATGAGTGTTACAGACTGCCAGTTTGTGTTTCAGACGGGTAGGAAGACTGTCAGCAAGTGTTTTAAACTTTCAGAGAGTGTTTCAGACTGCCAGTAAGTGTTTCAGACAGCAAAGTAAGTGTCTCACACTGCCAGTAAGTGTTTCAGACTGGAAGAAAGACTGTCAGCAAATATTTCAGACTGCCTGTGTGTGATTAAGACTTTCAGTGTGTATTTCAGACTTTCAGTGTGTGTTACAGACTGCAAGAAGGGTTTCACAATAGAAGAAAGACTGTGAGTGTGTGTTTCAGATTTTCAGTGAGTATTTCAGACTTCCAGTGTGTGTTTCAGACTGCCATTGAGTGTTTCAGACTGGGAGAAAGATTGTCAGCGTATGTTTCAGACTGCAAGTTTGTGTTTCAGACGTTCAATGTGTGTTTCAGACCATCAGTAATTGTTTCAAACTGCCAGTGAGTGTTTCAGACTGGAAGACAGACTGTCAGCTGATGTTTCAGACTGCAAGTGTGTGTTTCAGACTTTCAATGTGTTTCAGACTGTCAGTAATTGTTTCAGACAGCAAGTAAGTGGTTCAGACCATCAGTAATTGTTTCAGACTGCCAGTGAGTGTTTCAGACAGCAAGTAAGTGTTTCAGACCATCAGTAATTGTTTCAGACTGCCAGTGAGTATTTCAGACTGCAAGTGAGTGTTTCAGACTGGAAAAAAGGACTTCAGCATATGTTTCAGACTGCCAGTGTGTGATTTCAGACTGGAAGAAAGACTGTCAGCTAATGTTTCAGACTGCAAGTGTGTGATTAAGACTTTCAGTGTGTGTTTCAGACTTTCAGTGTGTGTTTCAGACTGCCAGTAAGGGTTTCACAATAGAAGAAAGATTGTGAGTGTGTTTCAGATTTTCAGTGAGTATTTCAGACTTCCGGTGTGTGTTTCAGACTGGTAGAAAGACAGTCAACAGGTGTTTTAAAGTTTCAGTGAGTTTTCAAGACTGCCAGTAAGTGTTTCAGACAGCAAGTAAGTGGCTCAGACTGCCACTAAGTGTTTCAGACTGGTAGAAAGACTGACAACAAGTGTTTCAACTTTCAGTGTGTGTTTCAGACTGCCAGTAAGGGTTTCACAATAGAAGAAAGACTTCCAGTGTGTGTTTCAGATTTTCAGTGAGTATATCAGACTTCCAGTGTGTGTTTCAGACTGCCATTGAGTGTTTCAGACTGGAAGAAAGATTGTCAGCAAATGTTTCAGACTGCAAGTTTGTGTTTCGGACTTTCAATGTGTGTTTCAGACTTTCAGTGTGTGTTTTAGACCATAAGTAATTGTTTCAGACAGCCAGTGAGTGTTTCAGACTGCCAGTGAGTGTTTCAGACTGGAAGAAAGACTGTCAGCTAATGTTTCAGACTGCAAGTGTGTGTTTCAGACTTTCAATGTGTGTTTCAGACCGTCAGTAATTGTTTCAGACAGCAAGTAAGTGGTTCAGACCATCAGTAATTGTTTCAGACTGCCAGTGAGTGTTTCAGACAGCAAGTAAGTGTTTCAGACCATCAGTAATTGTTTCAGACTGCCAGTGGGTATTTCAGACTGCAAGTGAGTGTTTCAGACTGGAAAAAGGACTTTAGCAAATGTTTCAGACTGCCAGTGTGTGATTAAGACTTTCAGTGTGTGTTTCAGACTTTCAGTGTGTGTTTCAGACTGCCAGTAAGGGTTTCACAATAGAAGAAAGATTGTGAGTGTGTTTCAGATTTTCAGTGAGTATTTCAGACTTCCAGTGTGTGTTTCAGACTGGTAGAAAGACAGTCAGCAGGTGTTTTAAACTTTCAGTGAGTTTTTCAGACTGCCAGTAAGTGTTTCAGACAGCAAGTAAGTGGCTCAGACTGCCACTAAGTGTTTCAGACTGGTAGAAAGACTGACAACAAGTGTTTCAACTTTCAGTGTGTGTTTCAGACTGCCAGTGAGTGTTTCAGACTGGAAGAAAGACTGTCGGCTAATGTTTCAGACTGCAAGTGTGTTTCAGTCTTTCAATGTGTGTTTCAGACTTTCAGTGTGTATTTCAGACCGTCAGAAATTGTTTCAGACAGCAAGTAAGTGTTTCAGACCATCAGTAATTGTTTCAAACTGCCAGTGAGTGTTTCAGACTGTCAGTAATGTTTCAGACCTTCAATGTGTGTTTCAGAATGTCAGCGAGTGTTTCAGAATACCAAATGAGTATTTAGCAGACATTCTTTGTGTGTTTAGACTGTCAATGAGTGTTTCAGACTGCCAATGAGTGTTTCAGACTGTCAGTGAGTGTTTCAGACAGCCAGTAAGTGTTTAGACAGTCAGTGAAGGTGAGCCAGTCAGTCCAGCCTAGCAATACAGGCATAAAAAGATGATATCATGAATCACCAGTTAACTTCTTACCTCCGAGTCTGACTGTTTTGTCTGCACAAACTTCCTTTACAGCAAACCATCACAAGTAGGAACAGGTTGTTTCATTACAGAACATACACATTGATTCTATCAACATTTCAAATCTAAAATAGAAATACACCATTTATCATACAATAGGCTATAAAATCATGAATAGTTTATAAATATAAGGGACTCTGCATTATTACTGAATGGCTAGTTAATTGCCATTATTATAAGCATATTTTGGTATCTCTGACCAAATTCTTAGCACTGACATACATGTCTTGCTACACAGGATGATCACTTTTTATCAATTTTCAGGTGTGGTCTCCTGATTCTCCTCTCTTAAGATCAACACTGTGACCACACATATATCCTTAACAGCTCTTCAGATTTTGTTTCAACTACAATGTATTCATTTATGACAGGGACACTCAAAAGTCACTCACTCATTCCAAATTAATTGGAAGTCTTAGGACTGACAACAGTATAAATTAATTATTACACTTACTTTGTATCTAAACTGAAGCTCCAATTAAGATCAATTCCACATCTTTAAAGTCTGTTGATTATCACAGTCATCAAGGAATCCATACACCATACCAGTAACCTACAGCAATGAATGTCCATCCTTTCATACCAACAACTATGTTAATCCCAGTAACTGAATAAAAATGAATACAGTAAAATTTTGTATTATAACAAATATGACTATGCTGATAGTCTTATAAACAGACAAATCTGAACAATTAATGTAAACTTGTTTTGATAGAAAGACTGCAGTGGTCACAGCATATAAACCTAATCACTGTATGACTTATTGGGAGACTATACAATTCCCCCTGTATCCTCACCGCACCTGGGCGGGCATAATATTGACTGGTGCATTATTTACACGGACATGTCGACCTTTTATGGAATGGAGTAATCATCGTCAAGACCTTGGGCTAGTCACTAGGTGGTCCAAGGTGTTTGATGATGATCATTCCATTTCATAAAAGGTGGACACGCCAGTGTAAATAAAAGACCATTAAAATATTTTAGTTATGGTAACCAGGAGCCCGTTGTCTAACCAAACTGCTATCGAGCATGCTAGGAAATGGCTTGCTTCAAAAAAGCGCTATGTACCGGACAAAGCAGAAAAAGTATAAGCTACCGACGAGCGCTCGCGGACAGCAGACCGTTGCGTAGCAAAGTATTTTCGAAGCGGACCGTCCATTGCAAAAGAAAGCGCACGACTTAATAGCGACTTCAGTGTTTTGGTCTAAAAATAGATTCCCATCTACTCCCATTATAAACATTGATCTAAACATGCGCGATTTTCTTGTACAAAAAACGCTTTTAGGGAAATAAATATGGATGGAATATGAAGGTAAGTTATTTTACTTTGTATTTTGGTGATGAATATTTTTTTTCCACGCGTCGTTAATTTCCAAAACTTCTCGTAAGAAATTAAAAATGCAATCTTCCCGTGAGCAAACCGCCATTTTCGGAGTCCCAGTGGTTGCTATTTAAGTCTCGCGCATGACGTAGTAATGTTGAATTGTGGGAAGTTAGCGCGTGATCAGTGTCGTCTGAAAGATTGCGCATCTACAGGATAGTATTTTTTCATTATATGACCTAGTTAACCCCTTAAATATTCGATTTTTCGCCGTCAGGTGAAGGAAAATCGATCTTTTTGCATACTTATATATTAGCTGGCAACTATTTTAAAGTTTTTTCATAAAGTTTAATCCATTAGCTGTCCAGTTAATCGCATTTTAAATCGCAGTTCTACTGCGCATATTTTTGCGCCGCCGTTTTTGACCTTGGGGTATCCCAATTTTCGGAATTTGTAAACCGGAAGTTGTCATCCGAAAGCGAAAGTACACGGAACGTGCACCTGTAATTTTGGTAAGTGTCGTTTAAATACGTTTTTATTACGATTATTGGCCTAAAGGGTTGTAAATAACAACACAGGAGTGTATTTTAGTGTACAATTGATAATATATCAGAATTATTGTATGTTATTAATACAAATAGAGCAATTTATGCTTTCTTTGACAAGGTCGTCATTCTGACTGAAAATAAACATTGTTGTTTACATTCTACTTTCACTTTCTCTCGTCTTTTGCTGCTGTCATTTTCATCTGATTTCCTTTCTTTAGAAATTCCTATTGAATGCCAATCATCATGTAGGCTGTAGCTGCCATTCTTACCTATTAAGCCACAGGTTTTCTAGTTGAGGGAACTGGGCCTGTGACTGCTTTTTAATAAACACAGTTGTTTATATTCTACTTTCACTTTCCTTTAACTTCACCTTGATCCCATCTTTTTTTAATCTTTTGCTGCTGTCATTTACATTTGATTATCTTTCCTTAGAAATTCCTATTGAGTGTCTTTAATCATATAGCTGTTATTCGACCTATTAAGCCACAGGTTGTCTAGGTGAGAGAGAACTGGGCCTGCGACTGCTGTTTTTTCTGTTCTTCTTTAAACTCAATTCTTAGTACCATAGTTGTTCTATTATGGCGAGCACATCAAATGCAGATTTGATTAATCAAATAAAAGCACATGGCTTACAAGGTGCATGTAAATACTTGTCCGAAAGAGATGGCTTAAAAACAAGCCGTGATACATTATTAAAGGACTTGGATAGGTTATTTCAAAAATTTCAGCAACTCAATAAAAGTAAAGCCCGTGCTTCAGGCAAACAAAACCTGGAAAGGTTTCTACAAACCTTCTATACTTATCCTATACCAAAAGAAAAAACATGTAGATCTTTCACATCTTCAGAACCATTTCACTGTGGTGATTCAGAAGTTGTACAAACAAACACATACAAAGAAGTTGCATTTAAATTAGCTGGGGAAATAGTAGAACTAAGGGATGAAAATATGAAACTAACAGAAGAGCTAGATGTAACTGTAGATGAAAATGATCAGTTAAATGAAAGCATTGAAGTGACTGAGGGTGCTTTAATCAACAAAAAAAAGGATTTGAAACGAACCTCTAACAGAGAGGACTATTGGCGTCAAAAATGTATGAAAATGCATGGTGTTAACACAGTTTACACACAGGAAGATATAGACTTATTACATTTGAGAATACAGAGTCTAGAAGCTGAGAATAAAGATAACGAAAATCAGACTGATGCTTTGCACAATCAAATTCATAACTTGGAGGAACAATTGCTAGAGTTAGCAAAAGTTAACAATGCCGAGTTTTTTGATGAAAAAAGTAAAACATACAGTTTAAAACTACATTCCTGTGTGTATGATCTGTTAGACAACCATGTCGCTTATGAACATGTAAATCCTGTCATCAAGAGTATCCTGAATCTTGTAAACATAATTCCCAATAAACTGCCATCTGTTGCTACTATCCACAATTGGTCTATAGAAAGGGGGCTTATAGCCAAACGCCATATTGCAGAAACTGCAAATGACCACAATACAACCCTTCACACTGACGAAGCCTCCAAGTACGGTCAAAAGTGGGGCGCGTTTGCCACGCGTAACTCTGAAGGGGAATATACTGTCTTGGGGTTAAAAGACATGGCAACTAAGTCCAGCCATGATACTTTGGGAACGTTTCAAGAAATTTTAAAGGATATTGATGAGGTAAGCTCAGAGGGAACCGGCAACAAAATTCTCATAAATATTAAAAATACAATGAGTGACCGTGCATCCACTGAAACAAAATTCAATACATTACTAAAAGATTATAAAGACACAATCTTACCTCAAGTGATTGACAATTTTGACCAGTTGAATGAAGATGAACAACAATCATTGTCAAGAATGAATAACTTCTTTTGTGGGCTACACACATTAGTTCACATGGCTGACACATCTCAAAAGTCAATATTAGAAACCGAGAAATTACACTTTGATAATGACATTCCTTCTCACAACAAGTCTTTTGATAAACCTGGTCAACCAGGAACCGTCCGATTAATTTTATCGGCCTGCAAAGCTTTTGCAAGACGTGGTGACCAAAAAAATGGCTGTCATCGTAATTTTTTAACATACATCTCGGAATTCCTTAAACAGAACAAAATGTCTTTTCCTTTGCAACCTTTAAAGGGCAACAGATTCAACATTCTCTTCACAAACGCAGGTCACATCTTCTATTTCCACTCTCTAATGACAGAATTCTTGGAGAAATCCCCAAACCTTAATGGTCTTCTGTTATCAGTAAAAAAAGACCTGGCTGAGCCATTTTTCCTGGCTGGTTGTAAGGCTTTGGGGTTGATTTCCAAATATATAACAACTCCTCTTTGGAACGTTATTGAGAGAAAGGATGTATCCATTTCACAAATGAATGAGAGATATTTGTCTTTGTTGATGTTCTTGGAAGACTCTTCCATAAATCTCGATGATTTCATTTGTGGAAAAATGACACTTTATGAAGATGTGCCCACCAAAAAAGATGCTGTCCATGCTCGGCTTGTTGAGCCCTCTGAATTAGACTGCCATGTAATAGTCATTCTTTCAACAATACTTCCCGCACTGGCCAAATTAATAAGGCGACAATATGCCGACCACTTACCAGGCGGTACAAATAGTAATATAAATGAGCATGAAACTGCAAGCGTTGACAAACACAATAAGTTTCCAGAGAGGGTTTTCTCCTATGTAGATCACATTCTTTCTGCTAGACCCAATATTTCTACACTGGTAATGGAGTCACACATTACTTTTTGTCTAAACAAAACCAGCCAGTGGTTGGCAAAACAAGACAATGCCCTCAAAATAATAGAGGAAAGTAGGAAAGAAGTCTCTCTGGAAAAAAATAAGTTCAAACAAAGAGAAGAAGTAATAAGGGCAAAGCGGATAGAAAAACAAAATGAGGATTTCCGTAAAAAAGAGGCATTAGAAAAAAAACGCATTGAAAAACTTGAAAAAGAAACAGTTGACATGTCATATTATGGCTTATGGCAAACAGGGGCACAAATGAACGATTCTCTAAATAAAATAAAATCAAAGTCAGAAAAAGAGGAATCATTGCGGGTCCAACTCAGATTCCGAAAAAATGTTTTTCATCAGAAGGGGGAGGATGGGGTTTATGCATTCAGTAAGGTTGTTGGGGGGAAACGTGTATTGCTTGGGGTTGAAGAATTAAAAGAAAATGTACTGATATTGATTAACAAAGCTCATAATTGTCCTTTACCTGAACAACCTCATTTACTTGTAGGCAAGCAGATAGACCACAAATTCATTGAAGACGGACAAGAAAAATGGTACAAGGGTCAAGTTATTTCGCAGGTTCCTGGTTTTCCAGATTGGTTTAATGTGATATACGAGGATGATGATGATATATATTCGGCAAAACTGGGCGTTGAGTATGCTTGTGGTGATGTTGTTATAAGAATATAATAAATTTTAAAAACAAAATTAAACAGTCTTGATATGTATTAGTAGGAACAATATAAGTCATCATGATTTATGTTAGTAGAATGGCTTTTATTTTATAGTCACAACACTGAAGTCGCTAAACAAAATTATGACATCCATTCCGACAAGAAAATTGTTCAAGGTTGGAATTATAGTGATCACTTCATGTCTGTGGGATCCATTGTACCAATTGTATCAATATTCAGACTTGCATTTTTGAATTCCTCTCTTCTAAGTCTTTCCAATGATATGCGACACTTGTGTATGTGTTGAAATATTGTATATATGTTCATGTTATTTCGCCATATCGGCAAAAAAAATACAAAAAATGCAGATGTTTTAGGGGTCATTTAAGGGCCTAACTGTGTCTGATTTTCTTTGTTCTTTAATACATGCATTCTTGAATTCCTCTCTTCAAAGTCTTTCCAATGATATGCAACACTTGTGTATGTGTTGAAATAGTGTATATATGTTCATGTTATTTCGCCATATCGGCAAAAAAAAGTACAAAAAATGCAGATCTCTTAGGGGTCATTTAAGGGGCTAACTGTGTCTGACTTTATTTATTCTTTAATATATGCATTCTTCTCCTTAAGATCTTTTCCATGATGTATTACACATGTATATGTGATAATAAAAATATCAGTTCTAGTTATTTGGCCTAATTGGCAGAAAAAAGGGCCAGCCGCAAATACTTAAAGGGCCATAACTCTAACTAGCATTGTCCGAATAAAAAAATTCTTGCTGATTTGGATTGGTCTCAGCCAGCCCTTTCAAATGATGTATAATACTTGCATATTTCTGACAAAAAGTATTTTTGTCTGAAGTAGCTAACGACTAGCAAAGTGTGAAGAAACAGTGTTATCGGCCAGCACTGCTCGCTGGTAGCGTGTCATTGAATAGACGTAGGAAAGCGCTCGATAGCGCAATTTGGAAGCGGTTAGGCGACGGGCTCCAGAATTAGTCAGTGACATTGTCTTGTTGTTATGGGGGGGGGGTCGTGGGTCTGAATCCTTCAGCCACAGGACACAACTTGATTTACTTCGGTGCAACTTTAAATTGGTGAAAACCAGTATTGACATACACAGTCTCTATATACTGCGAGATACCATAGTACTCGTCGCATAGGCCTACACAGTTTGGAACGTTAAAATTGCGCTTTTTTTCTGTTTGAAAATGCCGCCTCCGTCAGAAATTCATCAAAGAAGAATTGAGCGCAGTTGTGGTTTGAAATCATTTCAGATACATACATTTACGTTTTCTGCATCAGATACACGCGGCTGTCGGCTCCACATTATAAATAACTGGTCAAAATAATCAGAAGTATGCTGCCGCCTACAGCCAAGATGGTGGGCACCACAATGCACTGCGCAAAATGGCGGTCGTAAGTCCGCCCATAATCAAGATGGCGTCGTAAGCTCCTCCCCCCTACATGAACCAGTTGTCCTTAAGAAATCACCATCGTAAGAATGATTTTATCGTGAAATATGAAAACCGGCGGTGTCGAGATAATTTCAATCCTGTAAAAATCATCCACAATACAATTTATTATAATGATGAGTCCTGAGGCAGAAAAAGAGGAAAAGTTGCGAGAATCGGCATGTATCGGTGATGTCGAACATATGAAAAAATTGGTGGAAAATGAGGGCACAAATATAAATTCACAAAATAGCATGAATGGCTGGTAAAAGAGTTTTAACTTATATTAAAAACATTATTTACTTTTTTTTTGGACATAGACTAGGGTCCCTTGCCTAACCAAACTGCTAGGAAACGGCTTGCTTCAAACAAGCACTACATAGCGGATGAAGTGAAATTTTATATGCTACCGGTGAGCGCTCGCGGATAGACTGTTTCGTAACATTTTTAAGCTTACCGAAGCAGTCCGTTGCACAAGAAATCTCTTGGTTGCGCTCGCCAAGCAGTGTTAGGAAATCTGTTAGCGTGTTGTTTCCTTGGCATACAAAAGCGCTTGATAGTGCAATTTGGAAGTGGCTTGGTTAGGCAACAAGCTCCTATACATTTGTAAAGGTTGTTGGGTGCATAAAGGGAGTTAATTGGATAATTTTGCACAAAGTAAACCTTGTAGGTTGCCATTAGAGTAGAATGGCATATATAAGGCCAACTAATCACCCTTAGCGGTGAGCTAGCTTTTCACTGACGGGATTTGTTGGTGTCTGTCCGTCCGGCAAGTTACAAATGGTCGCAACGGTAGGATGAAGTCAACTGCCAGACTGGAGTTGCCTTAGCCACATGTTTCCCTGGCCAAATTTCGGGACGAGATTTCTCGGAGGGGGAAGTAATGTAAGGGTTGTTGGATGCATAAAGGGAGATAATTATGCACAAAGTAAACCTTGTAGGTTGTCATTAGAGTAGAATGGCATATATAAGGCCAACAAATCACCCTTAGCGGTAAGCTAGCTTTTCAATGGTGTCAGACCTGTCCGTCCGGCATGTTATACATTACTGGAGTCTGGAGCCCGTTGCATACTTAACCAAACTGCTTCCGAGCGCTCGATAGCTATGCTAGCAAACAGCTTGCTCAAAAGATCGCTACCTAGCAGAAGAGGCAAAAATTTATATGTTACCGGCAAGCCCTGGTAGTGTGGTGTTGCATAGATGTAGTAAAGCACTATCAAAACGCGCTCAGTTGCACGATAGTTAGGCGATGGGCGACCGATTAAATGGCTTTCTAACATTTGGTAAGGAAATATTTCTCATGATCCACTTGAAATATGTTTGAAGTTTTTCTACGGCAAATTTGGCTTACATGCATGCCTAAATAAAAAAGTTATGACTAAATTCTACGTAATTCTGGGACACCCCTCATATTGCTAAAAACTGTTGACTACATGTATAAATTGTATATACCAGTCCAAAATCTTTTCAAATATTAAGATATTAACACTTGTGTCAAATTATCATGTTGTTTCTTACTTTTCATTTGTTGTCAAACAATGTGGTTGCATACTTTATTTAATAATGCCTATAATAATAATGCCTATAATTCCTTTCTACTTTTTTATAGGACAGCCTTGCATTGGGCATGTAAAAGAAACCACATTGCAATTGTGAAGTACTTGTTATCAAGGGGTGCTGATAAAACTGTTCAAAATTCCAGCAAGGAAGTTCCTGCACAACTTACAAATACAGCAGAAATCCGACACATCTTAGACTGTAAGTTTTACAAAAGTCATATACATGTATTGGTTTCTGTTTCAATAATTTTGTTTTACATTTATTTAATAAAGCAAGTTTGACAACTATTAATCATTATACTTAATAATTAGGCAGGCCTGGCATTTCTCAGGCATTGCACGGGTAATTACTGGCAATTTTACAAAAAAGATTAACCAATTCTTTTGTATCGATCATTGGTAAAGCAATTATTCAAAGCAAGTGTCATAAAAATGTACAACCCGTTGTTCCCTAGGTAAATTTTATTCTGATCGGGCTCACTTGGATGCATTATTTTTCCATGCATATATGTGTGTTTAAAATGTCTTAGACACGGGTGATATTAAAGCCCGTCTTCTACTGACACAATGCAAAATTATTGAAATATTTGTTGATATTTGTTTAACATGAGTGAAACAATTTATGCTAATTAATTTATTAAAGTTGAGGAAATTGCAAATTTTATTTCATTTTTGCCTAAACAAGGCAACCAACTCCAACAGTGTTCGCATGGTTGAAGTGCCTAGAATTTTTCAATGAGACTTTATTCAAATACAGTAGATCTCGTATGTGAACAAGAATGATTCAATAATCTGTTGTTCACTGAATGATTGATATTACAGATAGTGGTACTGCCTGCGAGGGTTCACCTTTAGCAATACAACCAGGTTATTTAAAGTACCCTGTGTTTCCCTACAGCAACAGCCAATCCAATACTTCTGGTGACGATGTTGTACCTGATCCAGGTCGTCATACCTACAAGGACCAGTCTGACAGTTCTACAGTCCAGTCTAAACCTCTTCCTGTTAACCCTGATGGTAATATTATTACTTCACAGGGCTTTTTTCATAAAAGGGGCTGTTATGAGGCCCTTCCCTTCCCTGTATTTTTTCCCGAAAATGAAGTTTACTTCAACAAAATCATTTCCCATTTTACCAAAATACCTATGTTTTTTTCTCCCTAATTAAATTAAGGTAAGGCTCAATCCAAAGGTTCAAAAAAAGCTTGAGCGCAACATATTGATACTAAACAGTAAAACCTTGTTACTTTGTCCATCATGTCTGTTGAAATAGGATTCAAACTTTCAGTAAAATTGACTCCTTGTTTTATTTTGTCTATTTATCTTTTTCAACCGACTGGTTTTCTACCTTTTCCAGACTAGATGTCTCACACATTGTTTGAAACTTGCATAAGTCATGCTAGATGGATAATGTTTTAACAATTTGTTTACCCGTATATTATATTTTACTATATTACTACACGTTAACAGTTTTATGCTGTGACATGATGATAGTAACGGAAGAGCGTAATTATAGTGTTACATTTGTCCCTGTGGGGGGGAGCGGCGGGCATACACAGGACTTTTGACAGAAGGCTGTTCTCGATAGGTGGGAATTTGACAGACAGAATGGTGCCGAGTCCCGGGAAATTTTGACTTTGGCCGAAATTTTGATCCCGGTGGTATGTAAAGCATCTCCCAGTGAGAGGATTTTGACAAATTGCCCTTGCTCTAGGGTGGGAATTTAGACTTTGAAAAAGTAAAAATGTCAAATTCCCCTAGGTCAGCCCGCCGCTCACCTCCTGGGGGAAAATATTGATAGGTGCATATGTATCCAGGCTGTAATCCAATGGCATTTTACAAAAACTAATGTGGCAGACCCAGGTCCCTAGCTCGAATGTCAAGGTCGCACTTAAAGGGGCAAAAGGTGAATAGGGCACAAATGGCCATGCAAGGCTGCAACTTTGTCTGCCCTAACAATATTTTAAAATAGCATGGAATGATGTACTCCACATAATGATGATATGTCACGCACAAGACACAGCTGACTATTGACTATTGTCACTCAATGATCCAGGAGGGAGGTATTTAATGTACATTGAGCTGAGCAAATGCATTGCTGAAAGTTGACTTTAAATTGGTGCATTTTCTTTACTAATGGGTGTAAAGAAAGTTTGTTCCGGTCAGAAAGTATACACTGAGTGGCTTTGAAAACACAACATAACATATACTTAAATAGCTTAAATGTATGCATGTATGTATTTACCCATAGCTCTGCCAATATGCATTTGATTTTTCTGAAAATTTCAAAATTTGTAGCTAAGATATGTAGCGTGACAATCAAATTCATTTCCTTAAGATCTAATAAGACCCTTTACAACGACAATAAAACAATGATGACACAAACAAAAGCACATTTGATGCTGTTCGGCCTTCTGTGTTTTTCAGATTTTTAATGCTGATGTGTACTTATTTTTCAGATAAAGTTTGTGAACAAGTGTCTGTGCTTAGCATGAAGACAGAAATAAAGCAAAACAAAGATAAATATAAAGCTCAATTTAGATTTAGAAATGTTTATTTACTCAGTCTCTATCCAGAATTACTTCCCCTTGACTGTAAAATTAGTAGTATTTTTCGGTACACCTGAAAAAATGCTATTTAGCATTTTTAAAACTAAGACCACTATTTTGCGGAGTGGTAAACCGTCTTATTTTGTGTTTATTGAATTTGTCGATGGATTGACTATTCCAATTGACCGTACATTAAAATAATTAGCATCAACCCATCAATTCCTCGTACATTTTTCGTTGTTTTCAATTTCCGTTAGTGATTTTAGATGGAAAGAACATTGAGTTACTATCAATGGGTAGCCACTAACATGCACACAAAATTTCATTGAGAACTATTAATAAAAAACAAAGTTATCTTGATTTTCATTAATGTTGCGCTGTCAAAGCCGCTCAGTGTAGTAACCACTGCACTATTTTCTTCATCGGAACGTTATTTAGTTATTTGCCCTAGCTTTGTTTGAACTGTAATTCAAGCACACCTTGGTTTCTTCTATGTGTATATTGGTGAAACTGCTGGATATGTTCGAATGTATTGTAAATCATTGTCGATCAATTTTGTTTTCAGAAATTGTACTTAAAGCAAGGGTAGGATATGCATTGGAGAGAGACTTCATTGAGGTGGAGATTGATAGAAATCATATGACCTACGAGAACTTAATGTCAGTTCTTACTACAGAACTTGGAGTGGAGCGCCCTTTGGTGTACAAAATCAGAAAACTTCCTAATACCATCGTACGTAAAGATAAAGATGTTCAAAGATTGATGGATTATCAAGAACTAGAGCTCATTCTGACTAACAATGCAATGAGTGCAATGTCACGCACATACAGTGATGTTAGTGATGGCTTCAAACATGAACAAATATTATATTAAATCCATGACTTTTATATTTATCCTCGATATTTTGTCTGCTGTTGTTATTGCAATAATTTTTAGATCTCTTTGAATCTTTTAAGTATTTTTATGCCCCCCTATCGATAGATGGGGAGGCATATAGTGATTCACCTGTCCGTCCGTTCGTTCGTTCGTTCGTTTGTCCGTACAAATGCACCGGTAGTTGTGGGGTGTGGAACAATAGGCTATTTTTAGATTCCATTCATTCCGTCACTTGTGGGGTGCAAAATGCTACTTGTGGGTTGCAACCAAACAAAAGAAAGAACAAAAGAAAACCCCACAAATACCGTCTCACGAGTATGTCCGCCCGTCCTGGTTAACTAAAATTGACAGTTTCTTCTAGCATTCTTATGGCTTGCTACAAAGCTTCCATACTTACATGAATGTTGTATATGAACACTCTCCACACGCCTGTATCACCTGACCCCATTTTGACCTTCACCTTGACCTAATTTTGGACTTAAGACTTATTGAAGGGTCAAATTCCTGGTTAACCCAAATTGACCGTTTCTTCTAGCATTTTAATGGCTTGCTACAAAGCTTCCATACGTGCATGGATGTTGTTTATGAACACTCTCCACACACCTGTATCATTTGACACCATTTTGACCTTCACCTTGACCTAATTGGGACTTAGACTTATTGGAGGGTCAAATTCTTGGTTAACCCAAATTGACCGTTTCTTCTAGCATTAATATGGCTTGCTATGAAGCTTTCATACGTGCATGGTTGTTGTATTTGAACATTCTCTACACACCTATATCACCTAACCTCATTTTGACCATCACATTGACGTAATTTTGGACTTAGACTTATTAAGCGTCTAATTCTTGGTTAAACCAAATTGACAGTTTCGTTTTACATCATGTCCATCATGGAGTTGCCTTAAAACTTGGCATACTGGTTTACCATCATAAGCCCCTTACATTATCAAAGCCATGTAACACTATCCAACATTATTACAGAATTAAGGCCCCTGATTGACTTAGCTTTTTATGGGCAAGGCTTCCATGGGGGCATAAGCGTTTATTGAACGCAGTCTTGTTGTTTGTGTGTTTGTTTATAGACTGTGTAGAAGGAAAAGCCTAAATCTGCCTCTGTGTATCAAGCCCCGATCTCCTGAAGCATCTCAAGTAGAAATCTCAGCTCAAATTGACATTTAGATCAGATCACAGTCTGAATTTTAGGTATATCTGTATCAGGATTTTGACATTTTACTGTAAACTGATAATGTTTCTGTTTTGTGATGCCAGCCTCCCATGGAAATTACTTCAAAGACAAATGACAATATGTGAGATGAGATTTAGCTCAAATTGAGATCCTTTGAGAGATCGAGTCTGATTAAATGTTTGCTGATATCTTACACATTAGAAGGTTACATAAACATAGATTGTCAGGCTGTTACATTTTCAGGGTGGCATATTTAAATTGAACCGTCCATCAATCAGTCTGTTTGTCTGGGCATTGGTTAAAATTTTAATGCTGTTCAATAGTGTGTTAACTATCCTACTATTGCATTGAAACTTGGAACACTTTATTATCATAAGTCAATCCTACTAGTCAAGTGGCATAACTCTAGGATGATTTTTTAGGAGTTATGGCCCTTTTTAGCTTGACTTTTAAAGAAAAAAAGTCGAGCTATTGTCGTGACGGTCTGCGTTGGTTAAGTTTATTGTCAGAGTCATTTTCTCAAAGACTATCAAAGGTATCCACTTGCAACTCAATATAGTTATTCACCATCACAAGGGAAGTCTGTACTGACAAAGCTGGTAATCCTGTGACCTATATTTATGAGTTATCAGCCCTTGTTACTCTTAGAAATTTCACTCACAGATGAGCAAGGGTGCTATCAAGTACGAGAAAGTCGAGTGTCCAGCACTCGTAGGCCGTGCTCTTGTTAACTTAGACATTTTGGTTAGTTTTTCATGAAATTCAGTATTTTATTTACTCTCAATGCTTTTGTAATGTGACTTACTAGTATATGTAATTCTTACCATCATTAGTCAACATTAGTGCACAAGTCATATAACTATAGGATGACTTTGTAAGGAGTTATGGCCCTTTTTTAACTGAGACATTTTGGTAAAGTAAAGTACTTGTGTATACTATCAACATCACACTTTGGGGGCATATGTCCCTTACAGTGATAGCACTTGTTTTCAGCTGCATTATTATAAGTAATGAATACAGCATTATAATACACACTGGGGACCAATAGTTGTACATGTAGTATGTTGCTTTTATTATGCCCCCCCTTCTTTGATGAGGGGGTATATTGCTTTGCACATGTCTGTCAGTCGGTCGGTTGGTAGACCTAATGGTTTCCATTCAATAACTCAAGAACGCTTTGCTCTAGGATTTTCAAACTTTACATGGAGGTCGGTCATCAACAGTAGATAACCGATAATGATCTTTAGGTCAGTAGGTTATAGGTCACTGTGACCTTTACCATTTCCAACTATTAGGCTGTCATGGGGGCATACATGTTTTTCAAACATCTCTTGTTTTAAGTGATTTTGTGTTATTTTAATATTACATGATCCATCGCAGACTGTGACGTACAAGTATATCTGAAATACGCTTAACAAATCTTATAAGTGTGCATGTATATATTTACCCATAACTTGGTCAAAATGTGTTTGATTTTGATGAAATTTCAACAAATGCAGCTTGGATATGTGGAATTACAATTTAATTAATTTTATTACAATCTGATAACAATTTTCACAAACAGAATAAACAAATGATGACATCAGCAAAAGCTAATATCTCACGTTTTTGCCGTGTGTTCATTGTGTGTTCATCAGGTTGTTAATGTAGCTATGTATCCGTTTTGCTGATCAAGTTCGTGTCGAAGTGTATGTACTTATCACCGAGACAGAAATAAAGAAATCAATGATAAGAATTAAGCCCAATTAAGGTATATAACTACTCACTTTTTGGGTTAAAATGCAGTTTTGGAAGAGTTACCTCCCTTTGACCATAAAATTTTAACCGTAATTGTAAAAGTTAAAAATCACCATTATTTTGAGTGAAAAATCGCATAAGTTTGTGTTTTTTGAATGTAACAATATATCTAAAATTCTTATTGACCATAAATAAAAATGATTTGCACCTACACGTAAATTGCTCGTGCATTTTACGTGTTTTGATGTTTCATGGTTAAGTGATCCGCTAAATTTAGTTTTGAAGATAAATCTATATTAATCTAATCCGTGTGTTATTCATTAGCATTAATTTTACACCAAATTTCATGCAGAAATATTCATAAATAAAAAGGTTATATGGTAAAAACACGTGCACACTTATAAGATTGCTAAGTGTATATTGATTTAGCAATGAACAAAAGTTTTTGCTAATTTAATTACTTGTACCATATCTAGAAATCCTTTCCTAAGTTGAAATTAGGTACATATTTATGTACATATTTCATCATTATGCTCTTGAATTTTGCATGTACAACCACCATTGACATGTTTTGTTTATATTTGTATATATGTGGAATGATAGGCTAATAACCTGTTTCTGAATAAAAGCTATCTAATATGTCTATTTGACCTCTCCATGATATATCACAGAAGGTCATGATGTTACATGATCCATCCCAGACTGTGACATTCAAAAATACCAACGATATTAAAATAACTCCCTTGTTAGATGCTCGGTGTATTATAGGGCTTCCAGCCCTGCGTTCAAGGAAAAATCATGTGACGCACGTTTCGTACCAGGTATGATACGTTTCGTAACTGGTACGCAAACGGTACAAAACGTTTCGTACTGTTTGCATACCAGGTACGATACGTGTGTCACGTTATTTTTCCCTGAATGCAGGGCACGACTGTTAGGTCCAGTGTCACAATATGGCTGGGTATTCTACACCTGAATAAAGTACTCAGTGAGACAATTTACTTTGCAACATCTGTATTTGTGCCGGACACAAGAAGTCTCCCCGTACATAAAGTTAGTCTCGTCATATCAACCAATTACTGGTGTGGAGTGACATGGATACCGATTACTTGCTTTTGGGTTGTTGCGATGACTGATGTCTAATGCTGATGTACTTTACATTGCTAGACAATGATGACAGCATTTGTATAACATTATTATTGTCCATTTACAACTACTGTGTATCTATATTGGAATCTAATTTTAGGCAGTTTATATTTAAATTTAACACAAATCAAATACAGTAGAACTTCGATGCCTCAAACTACCTTCGGACCGGGAAAATAGTTCGAGGCATCTAGGGTGTTCGAGGCATCTATAATATCCAATAATATGCATGGGTATAAGTTCGAACTGATGTCGGTACGTGTAAATTTACAAATTGTGTGTGTATAATGCATAATTTATGTGTATAACTAACATAGGTCTATAAATTTTTGTAATCTTATTCAAAAAATAATGAAACAATATAGGTTGACCAAATTGACATGAAATCTTCGAGTGTTCACGCGTTTAAGGTTTCTCGTTAAACAGCATATTTATATACGAGTATAAAAATTAAGCTGCGAGCCACATAATATCATCATGTCATGGTCAAGTTCGACTACAAATCAATAAATGGAAATGTAACCCATTATTTTGACAAACGTTTATTATTTTATTTCGATTTATTTAAAAATAAATAAGTTACAATTTCCTGGACGGCCTTCATTAACCATTTAATGAATGTATAAATGTTTAAAAACGTGTTATACAATGAAGTCGAACACACACAATTGTTTGGTACAGTAATTATCACAACTTGTCGCCGACTATCCGCGTTCGGACAATGGATTTCAACAGTCAATGAAAGGTGCAAAAACTTGTATTGTTCGACTCATCTACGGGTTAATCATAGCAAGGGACCGTCCACTCAGTTCGAGTGTTCGATATAGATACTGTTCGAGTCATCTACTGTTTACCATATGAATACAGAAGGAATTTGACGGGACCGAAGAACTAGTTCGAGGCATCTAGGGTGTTCGAGGCAAGTACTGTTCGAGGCATCGAAGTTCTACTGTAATGATTTTCTGCGCATTCATACCCTGGTACTAGTTCCTCAGGAAATGATTCGATGTAAAATAAGAATCGTTTTGCTTTGATCTTCATTCAAAATTAGTGGACAAGCATAAAATTCATACAGATTTGTGCTTGTGATAAAAATATTCCACAGGCTGTGAGAAATATGATTTTTACTTCACTTCAGTGTATTTATCATTCATAATTACCTACCTTTATAGTTAATTATGCACAAAATTCGAAGTCCACAATGTGTCATTCATTGCAGGGCGAGTGTGTTGGCGTTATTGATTTGACATGAAAAGCGAGACTCAAACCTTTGACCTTCAATACTTGGAACGTGGGTTCTGCACATCATGCTATTAGTTGCACATTTGCTACGAGTTTCAAGCAATTCAGCCCAGGCGTTGAAAAGTATTGTAGCAGACACGCTTTAGTAACGAAAGCACCCACACACAGACCATTTCTATAATCCCCCCCACTTTGTGGTGGGGGTTTAATTAGTAAAACATGTGACAGAACAAGATTTTTTTCAATATTTTATTAACATAGCAATTTTATCAGTAAGAAGTTTATTTCATAACAAACAATGAATATTGAACACATTACTTCATGATGGACACAGCATTAAGTGCTAGGCATGTATTATATAAGTAAGAAATAGGATATCAAAACACATAGTATACTGATTGTTTATACGACAGTTTGGAGTTCTGTGGTGTAGGAATTGACCACCAAGGCCCTAGGTCCGAGTGTTTCATAACATAACACCAGAACAGTTAACAAAGGTATAAGACGGCTTTAAAACATTTTATTTCGATTGTAACAAACATAAAGCATGCAATAGTATCTTAAGCCAGTGTTACTTTGTTAGAGTATGTTGTTTACTCTTCTTGTTTACCTTGACAACGTCATCAATGGAATACCTGCACAACCTGATGTCACTTCCATCAGTATATCGAATGCTATACAATGCTATGTTTGTTCTTTGTTTATATACACAAATTTGTGGGTCATGTTAGAATAAATGTATAAAACACTCGTCTACAAACTCAAGGACCTATTCACACATATGGAATATCACTGTAATGTGTTGATATGTTGGACTGTATTATCTTGAGCTGCTTGTGGTATGCCGCATGTCACATGACCCATAGGTCGAGCAAGAAGCAGTATAATGCAAGCAACAAGAGGTAATAAGACCCAAGGTATCAACACAGCCGAAGCAATACTCTTTTTATGATGTTTTAAATCATACACCCGAAAAGTGAAAAGAATGCAAAAACGTTAAATGTGTATACACAGACATCATGAAGGTTGGCATATATTCAGAAACGAGCATATAAAGCAATGTCCATTACGACATTTGACATTGGAATATTTTCAGCATATAACAAACACATCATACATGCATGATAGGGGTTAAGAAAACCAAACATGCAGGATGCAGAAAATATAATCCATCGCACTGTATTCCACTGTGCCATTTGATCTGTATTTGTGACAATACATTGATAGGTTTATAATAAATTCTTGTACCGAATAATCCAAATTATCAGATACTCATCAAAATTCACATAGAGACATAACAAATTCCTGCAAAGATAATCTTTGCACATACAGTAACAGACTCATTGTAACTATAAAACATGAACCATCGTTCTTATCTTTCTGGAGTTACATTAGGCGGTTGGTTTTGCTGTATTACCTTACAATATGTTTATATCAATTTTGATATAAATAAACACCCAATAGAAATATTTTTTATTTAGACTGGTACAATGTCAATGAATCATCTTTCACATAAGGTCTCACATCGTAGACCCAGTCACATTATCAAACCAATCCATCATTACTACATTGTCATGAACAAGTCAGCACCATGCCTGGCATGGTAACCTGGTAACCAAAGCAAAGATTTGCTTTATATTCAAACAATGCTATTACATGTTTAATATACATTCATACCAATCAAAGTACTAAACTATGACAGTATACTGCAGTTTTCAGTCTTACGCATTTTTAGGCCTTTTCCTGGTCTTTTTACCACCAGCAGACACAGGTGTTTTATCCGTTATAGGTTTTTTATTCACCTCGGCCTGTTTAGCAGAAGTGGGCTTTTTAGCAGAACCATTCTGTTTAGCTGATACGGGTTTCTTATCGGACTCTGGTTTACTGGCTTGTTGCTTCTTGGTAGCAGCTGGTTTTTGTTTAGTGTCCGTCTGCTTTTGTTTCTTATTTGCGACAGTTTTAGGTTTATCTTCATTTCCCCTCTTTCTTCCATTTTTAGCCTGATTGGGTCCTTTACTTGTATCTTTGCCAGACTTTTTACTTTTTTTGACGACTTCTCCATCATCATCATCATCACTACTATCATCCTCTTGGTCATCATCATCCTCTGACGAATCATCTATTTCAGATTTCTGTGTTCCTCCGACCACTTTAATCAGACCATCAGCACGTATCATCACCTTGCCTTCTTCTACTGTAGTTATCTCATCAGTAATCAACTCCAGCTGATCATGTTTTACTTTGGGTAGTTCAATGGCATTAGGTGACTCTGTAACAAGACATATATTATTTACAATATTTTTCATATTTTACCACAGGTAGAACAAATGCTGTCACTAAATACAGGGGTGTCAACAGAGCCAAATCAAAAATCAGGAAAATCGTTTATGGCCGACAATTTTTGCCAAACAAGAGGCCTTCAATGACGTAGTTTCTATAATTAACCCAGTTTGTATAAAGGAAAATCCTTTAGAGCAGATTAAGTTTACCATAACTTTGCCATTTCTTGAGATATTTTCATCAAATAACTTTTATTTTGGTCACAATACATAACTCTTTCAGGATAGATAAATCAGGAATTCCAGATAAATCAGGAATATTGACACCCCTGTAAATATGATATGACAAATTTGCTGCATGAAGGTTAGAATTAGTATGACATTTTTAATTTTGTTTGTATGAAAAATACTTTATTATAAATATAAAGCATCTACTGCCCTGACAAACTTGTGAATGAACTAGAGGGCCCATAATACAATGTTGACCCAATCAGCAAGTTTCATGTTGTAACATAGTGTTTGATTCCTTGTGAATCGGCATTGAATACCTATATATTACAGACAATTAGGTCAAAACTAGAGATAATGCTTATTTTAAAATAAGTGACGTACATGGTAGGATTTGCCAACAGGTGACCAAGTATCAAGCATTACCTAAATTTCAAAGACATTGTGACCAGGTTTCAGGTGTCAGATCAAAACTTATTGAGTAGTAAGTGTTTCTATCATTTTGCCAAGTCCCCTTGTTTTTACCCCTGATGACTCATAATTAAACTTGGCCTAGATATTATGACCAAGTTTCATGAAGATTTTCAAACATCAAAATTGTGACTTCCAGAGTGTTAAAACAGTCCAAGCGACATTGTTGGCAAAAGTCATAGGATGAATAGAAATGGAACAGAAACGGCAGGGCAATAACTCTCACTCTCATATGCTGATCAGAGCATAACATGCCACAGATATGCACACACTAGGCTTGGTACTTATAATGGATTTTGTGATGTTTCATTGACATCCAGTCAATGCCATTATGGTTAATACTGAAAAATAGTGCCGACTACTAGTAGTTTGTCTAGATAAACCATCCAACTAACTGAAGGACAGACCAAAAGCTATAAACCCATATAGCCCCAATATACCTCATATCTGGGGATATAGATCACAATATACCTCATATCTGGGGATATAGATCACAATATACCTCATATCTGGGGATATAGATCACAATATACCTCATATCTGGGGATATAGATGCTCTCCCTTTTTTTGACTCATGCTTACTTAGTCAAAGCATAATTTGTTCATTACATACATTGCACATTAACTAATGCATGAATACAGTTGCTGAATCTATTGCGGCAAAATAATCAATTTCCATCCAGCCTTATGCAATTTACAACTTCTCGACATAAAGTCGTATTTTGAAATGGAATTGACTCATTGACAAGTAGAAGTTTAGAATTCCATTGTGAATATTATACCAGTCATGCTTACCTAGGTTCATACATATAGGAATTGCTGGTGTATCTGTAGACTTGATGTGCACATTCCTGATGTTTGAGAATCCACCTGGCAATTTTTCATTGATCTGTTTACATGCAGCTACAACGTTATTGACTAACGCAGTCTTGGCCATCTGGTGATTGCCAATACCAACCATACTGAAATAGTTACAACACAGCTAGAACAGGCTTTCAATAACATGTTGTATTACTATAATAATGTTTATTATTATACTTGTTTTAGATCACTTAGTTGAAAAAAGTTCATCATAAAACCAGACAGTCTTGTATGTTTAAGTTCACTATTGGTATCATCTTCTGGTCACCTACCTGCATTCCAAGTTTGAGATTTTTAGGCCAACCTGTTCTTCAATTATTGATCAGAACTTATTCTGTCCAGTGACTTGGGGTAAAACAAGCTTACCATTCAGACCATGCAACCAACCATTTATAAAGCAATAGACCCTACTTTTTCTCACATAGACAGGCTCTTTTCCAGTCGACTGAGACAAACAGTGCATGGCCTTTCGGTTTAATTACTGCCAAATTATAATTTGCCAATGATCTCTGGCTTTGAGTGAAGAGACAAAAGTTAATGTGATACAAGGAGTCAAGGTGTAAGCTCTTTCTGATAGACTCCTTGGTTCTGTATTGCACTGATACATGCGAGACTACCTCTGGATTTCCAACCAGTTTGTCTATATTTTGGAGGGAAACACTGAAAAGGCGCGTTTCTGAAATTTCCACGGTCCCGGCCGAGATTCAAACCAGGGACCTCCAGATTGATAGTCGAGAGCGCTAACCACTCAGTCACTATTCCACTGCTACAAAATGAACATTCAGAGTCAATTTGTCTTTAAATTGATGTTATGTTGGCTATAAAAGCGTTAAAACCAGTGCAAAATGATCAACCAGACACTTGTGGTTCAGCAATAAGTGAAACCCCTCACATCACCTCAATCAGACTTACCTTGTAGATCCAGTACCCTGTATAACAAACCGTGTATTGTTAACTACTCGGTCTACTTCTTTCTTTAGATCTTTCAAGCCAAGATTAACAGATACAGGAACTGTCCTACAAACAAAACATAGAACTTAACTACAAACTTAGTAACTACATTTTTGTACTTTAACAGATGAATATTTCTGTTCTACAGAATATACAATTCCATTCTAGTAGGTATTGAAACATTCAAAAGCGTTTCAGAAATGACCACGTTTCTCGGCCGAGATTCGAATCAGGGAAATTTTGATCCATAGTCAAGAGCATAGAATGAACATCAAATATTCAAACAGTCACATGTGCTGTCGATACCATCAAGAATATTCTAACATAAATTTAACACTCAGTGAATCTGTAACTTAACTCTGGCCACTACACTATAACTTGTGAGGCTACATCTTTGCGATGTCTGTCTTCAGTGTTATTTCAGAGACTAAACAACAAAAGTTGGACATATCCTTTGACAAGCAAGTGTAAAATTGTATCATGAATGAGTGTACATTCTATTTGCGATAATTTGTAAGCTAAATTTGAATGGAACGGCAAATTCAAATAATATACACTTTGGTCTTCAAAATTTATTTACTTTATTCAAAATTTATATGGGGGAAATGACTAGTACTAGATGACAATAGGGAAATTCACAGACAGAAATACTTAAGGACAATATGCTTCTATCATCACATTCAACACTTACTTCTTTTTACCATAGAATATCTTTCCCAACATGCCAGGTAGAAGTCCCAGAACACAATCATCTGCTAGATAGAGATCATAACCTTTTGCCAGACTTCTCTTGTTGGAGTGCATACTGTAATCTGTACGTAAAGCTTTCAATGGGACGATCTGAAAGTAATCCAATAATGTCCAAACATAAAATACAGCTTTACCACTACCACAAACAGAAGAGTCATGATCATTGAAGCCCCAGAATTATTTACACGAGTCTCTGAAAATCAGGTATAACAGACTGACAGAAAATTAGCACTGAATACAATTTATGAAAATTGAGATAATACAGTATGGATCAAAACAGCAACTTCTGTATAGAGTTTATTATTAACAAGTAATTAAGAATTGCAAGCAATACAGAAGTCCCCTACTGGTTTTAAGCCATTTTCAATGTTTCTGTTGCCATAGCAACAACAATTTTTGTCAGAATCAAAATATTTTTACACGTGCATAATGCCCTTATTGCTAGCTTGGGAACTGTTTGAGTTATGTCAGGATCCAGATTTTTTGACGGACAGACGGACTGACTGACGGCAAACCTATAGTCCCCTCCGGTCAAAAACCGGTAGGGGACTAACAAGGTTATTCTCTACTCATGCTGATGAGCTGAAAACTTCAACTTTAGTTCCTTCACAAGCAACTGACTACATGTACTGCTCCAGAAAATTATCTGAGGTATTTATCAATGTATATACATGATGCAAACCTTTGAAATGTGTTCAACTTTTCTCTCCTTGAATAGATTCTCATAATGTTGCACAGTTGGTTCATACTCTCGGTTCTTCTTGTCTAAATCCTTTACAAACACACACACTTCTCTTGTATCATAATGTATGGAGTGTGGTAGATTACTGAAATAATAGCATACACATATAAACCTTTGTTATATGTTTTCCAGTGGACTATAGAGATTTATCAGTGAAAAAAAAACATGTAATCCTCTGTACTCTGTTTCCCAATATTGAAAATAACAATTCACTGTTTTAGAAGCTGGTTCCATTACTGTACTTATTTACAATGTCAATACAGAAATAGAAACATAACTACAATAGTGCCGGGCATCACTATGACATCATAATTCAGTGTTTTTTTTTGCTAAAATATATGGAGATATTAGGCCCCTTTCCCCTCTCCGCAGAGTATATATTTTTCCCCAAATATTTCTAAATTTTCCCCTTGGAGTCTTGCTCAATTTTTTCCACCTAAATAAAGTAAATTGTGTTGTTAAATTGATGCAGAATGGATTGAAATAGTTTGTTTTGACCTCCCATGCTTAAAATACCACTAATAAACAATCATAATTGGCATTTATCATGATTTAATGAGAATTTAACAATAAGTGAAAATGCCCCTTTCAGCTTTCCGCTCGTTAATTTTCCCCCTCCTATGGGCCCGGACCCCTATCCCCCAAAGTCAAAAGAAACACTGTAATTGTCAAGTTGCGACGTTCCGATTTCAAAGGGATTTCTGAGATTCTTCTATTAAGCCAATTACTATGACATTAAAGATAAATTGGAGCATGTATAATAAACAGAAAATTTGTTGAATTTTGGCGCAAGATCAAATTTAACTTCACCTCTGATTACTAACATTTAAATTTTCACTAGTTTGACCACGATATTGAAGTATAAAAACTGCATGTAGCAGTACTTACATGTGGACGGTCTTGTGTTTACACTTGGGTACTTTCTTGAAGGTAACCTGGACATCAACTTTCTGTGGCTGGTCAAACAATATATTGTCATCCTTACTTTTGATCAATGCCAATAGTGCATCGACAGCCTGTTTCACCTGAAATAGAAAGATAAACAAATCAATATTTTAAACAGCAATGGACTGAAGTACATTTTAATTTTAACAAATTAACTACTTTTCCGGGTAAATTACATGTATACATAGTGACATTGTGAGTGCCAAACTCTGTATTTTTGTGATAGAATTTGGAATTCCTGTTGTAACTTGTATATTAATCATAAATTTATAGGATCTTTTTCTTTACATGAAAATTACCCATCACAAACAAAGCATACTTTATGATAGCAAGGAGCCTTTCGCCTAATCAAAGACAAAGTTTTGCAAAACATCGCTATTGAGCACTTTCCTTTATCTATGCAACAACACTACTAGTGAGTAGTTTACTTGACTGTCTGCCTGCTTGCCCACAGTGTACGGTTTTTCAGCACTTTGCTGCAAGAGCGATACTGAGTGCTCCCTTCTGAAAGGCTAGCTTCAGTATTGCATGATTGTAAATTAAAGACCGTATGCTATTGGCAAACGCTCTCTGTAAGTTTGTCAATAAATTTGCTGCTTTGTCCACTACAAAGCACTATTTGGTAGCAATAAAGCCTCATCATGTTGACTGGAAGTTCCTTTCTGTGTCATTCCAATATGATACAGGATCGAAAAATCTTTACATCCAAATTATAAAACGTCTCAAAAACTCTGGACAGCTTCTGGGTAATTGGAAAACCATCAGCAACTGTTCATGAACCCTACAAAAGCTTGCTGTCTCCTAGTGGCTGCTTTTTTAATTTCTGACTGTCCAGCCCCATGATCCTGTGATACTATATTTGTCAAGTTGGCTTGACTATCGGGAACCCGTCATCATATCATTAACTACGCTAGGCCCTGAAGATGAAGGCCTTTTGCATCCATCTAACCAACAAGCATCAGATAACAAAGGAGTCCACCACCGTTTATGTACCAAGGCATTCCTTCTTAAATGTAGCTTCTATCGCCGTATCACCGACATTCAACAACTGTTCAAGTATTGCAATGTAACCGCAACCTTTTAGCATGGTCGGGAAACATTCAGTGGCAAATTCTGGGAACATTGGCATTCCTTTGCATCACATTCAGCAACTATGTTGGTTTCAACGTTTATAGTTATACCCCAACATTTCGATGGGGCCCATTGCCTAACCGAACCACTATTGTAGTACCAACTACTGAGCGTTCAATAGCACCATGCTAGGAAACAGCTTGCTTCAAAAAAGCGCTACATTTGTACATAGCGAAAAAAATTATATACTGTATGCATTGAATCGGCGAGTGCTCCCCGATAGCTGACCGTTGCAAAGCTACACACAGATTATCAAAGACAAACGATTTAAAATACTTAGCAAAATGTTATCGTAGACGGCAGGTTTACATAGGCAACGGGCTCCAATTCAAATGAATTCATTGTTCTGATTGTACACATGCTATATCCGAATATTTGCCCTATCCGAATATTATTCTATAAACGCATTTATCATGTATTTCATAAAATCGTACCAAATGGAGGCGCTGTTAACACAGTGAAATAACATAAAACATGCTTAAGAAAATTAACACATTTTAAATTTAAGTGAATCAATTTAAGAATGTTTTAGTCGCATTTACCTGCTGTTTCTCAATCATTATTCACGTGTTAATGTTTACTTCCGGCTGATAAATGATTCGAGGTGAAAACACCGTATTCACCGGATGAAAAACAAACATGGAGGAAAACGTCAACAAACCGACACGTCAAAAACGGTTATTGTAAATATTTGCTTCATTTAGTTTCATTTTGATGAGAAGTTGTCCTATATTCAATGTTTTTATCAACATGTCTACCTTACACAAGTCTCAATCGTACTCTGCTCTTCGGACTTCCAATAACAATCAATTTTCTGTGAATGATTGGATGCAAGCTATCAGGACGCCGACCCCTTATCGTGTAGGTAATGCACGACTTCATGTGAAGCCAAGAATGCTTGCTTATGGTGCTATTATTGTGACTGCTGTGTTGATACTTCTCATATACTTTATACCATCAACGCATAGTAGTAGGTTAAGTTTGAATTGTAACAATCAAGTTCTACATGATACCTTAGTCAGTCGACATGTAGATTCAACATATCCATTAACAAATCCAATTAAAACTGCGGGTGGTATGTCATATAGAATAGCTATAGTATCAGATTTAGATACTGATTCTAAACTTAAACGCAAGGAGAATACTTGGATAAGTTATTTGAAATATGGAAATTTAACGATCACCGATAATTATTCAAAAGTTTCAATTAACTTTGACAAGACAGTTGAATTGACTTCTAAAGTTTCTGAAGGTGGTCGAGGCATGGAACTCTCGGAGTTGATTGTGTTTAATGGAAAGCTGTATACAGTTGATGATCGTACTGGAGTGATTTATGAGATAATCAAGGATAAAGTGATACCTTGGGTAATTCTAAGCGATGGAAATGGCAAGGAAGGGAAAGGTAACTACAGTTTGTATTAATATTCTAGATCACATACTTTATTTTACACCTTTAATTGATATCAACAAGTACAAACTGTTGTTGGTTTATTAACTTTAATGCTAAAAGAGGACACTTGTCACTTTTAGTCAATGTTTTTTCTTGTTCATGATAGTATTTTCCTTATAATTAATCAAGAGCCCATTGCCTAACCAAACAGCTACCAAATAGTGCTATCAAACTCTTTTAAAATCTGTGCAACAACACGCTACCAGTGAGCAGTGCTCGCCAAAACTATAACGTTTCTCAGCACTTTGCTAGGCAAACACCATCATGTTAAAACTTAAATTCTTTATTTCTGACAAAGTTTTGACCCGGTTACTATGGTCATAATTATGATAAAATGAATCTACATTGTAATATTTGTTGTATCATCCCAAAAACAAATTATCTCCAAAAACAACTCATGTCTGATCCTATATCATGTAAGTTGTAACATTGTATGTATTTTTAGCTCTGTCAGACTCCTGTCACAAAGTGACAAGGTGAGCTTTTGTGATCACTCTTCGTTTGTCGTCCGTCTGTTCACAATTTCTTGTGAACACACTTCACATTTTTTTGTGAACACACTTCACAATTTCTTGTGAACACACTAAAGGCCACACTTACGACCCAATCTTCATGAAACTTGGTCCTATGTTTGTCTGTATGATATTTAGGCCAAGTTCGAAACTGGGTCGTAAGAGGTTAAAAACTAGGTCATTAGTTCAAATCATAGAAAAAGCTTGTGAAAGCATTAGAGGCCACAAATATAGCCCAATCTTCATGAAACTATGTCAGAATATTTGTCTCTATAACAATGTTAAACGGGTTTCAACCTAGGTTACTAGTAGGTCAAATCTCAGAAAAGCTTGTGAACATATTAGAGGACCAATTATGCCCAATCTTCATGAAACATGGTCAGATACTCGGAATGTTTGTCTCTATTAAATCTAGGACAAGTTCCAAATTGGGTCATCAGAGCAACAGATCAGGTTATAAGCCATTGGGTATTTTACCCCCAAGTTTCAATTTTATTTGGGTTTTGACAAATCTTAATTGGGAATTTAATAAAACTTATTGGGTAATTGGTCTTTTATGTACTATTTTTCACTACAACATCATTTTCTATTTGCTTTTCCTTACTCCGTCCCATCAAAAGAAAATTAATTAGGTAATTACCCCAATACACAGCTTATCTGTAGCTCTGGGTCATGTTGGTCAAAATAAGGTCACTAGGTCAAATCTTACAAAAAGCTTGTAAGCGCATTAGAGGCCACAATTGTGGCCCGATCTTCATGAAACTTGATTAGAATGTTTGCCTCCATAGAATCTAGGCCAAGGTTAAAACTGGGTCATGTTACGGTTAAAAAATTAGGGCAAACCTTAGAAGAAGCTTTATATGAACAGGTTAGATGCCACAATTATGCTCTAATCTTCATGAAACATTGTCAGAATGTTTGCCTTTATGAAATCTAGATTAAGTTCAAAACTGGGTCATGTGGGTAAAAAATAGGACACTGGGTCAAATCTTAGAAAAAGCTTGTGAACACATTAAAGGGCACATTTATTGTCCAGTCTTCATGAAACATGGTCAGAAGTTTTTCTCTCTGAAATTTATGTCAAGTTCAATACTAGGTTATGTGAGGGTCAACATCTAGATCACTGAGGTCAAATCTTAGAAAAAATTGGTGAACATGTTAGGTGCCACAAGTATGCACCAATCTTCATGAAATACAGTACTGTAAGAATGATTGTCTTTATAAAATCTAGATCAAGTTCAAAACTGGTTCATGTGGGTCAAAATTAGGTCACTAGGTCAAATCTCAGAAAAAGCCACAGGCCACATTATGGACCAATTTTGATGAAACTTTTACAGAATGTTTGTCTCTAAAAATCTAGGCCAAGTTTGAAACTGGTTAAAAATAACGTAACTAGGTCAAATCATAGAAAAAGCTTGTGAACACATTAGAGGACTTAAATATGGCCCAATCTAGTCTTGGTCCATTTGGTATGTAGCAAAAGCAATATTTCTCAGGTTATTAAATAAATATATTTGGCCATTATACTATAGCCCTCTTGTTTTCAATATAAATATAATTAATGAAAATATATACAAAAATGTACCATACTATGCATTTTAGGTTTCAAATGTGAATGGGCCACAGTTAAAGATGGTAGATTATATGTTGGTGGCCTAGGAAAGGAATGGACAACCACTGATGGTGTTGTCCAAAATACCAATCCACAATGGGTGAAATCTATAGGCCCTGATGGAAATGTTATACACCATGATTGGAAGAACAACTACAATGCTCTCAGGGCTAAAACAGGAATGAATTTACCAGGTAATGTGAGGGATGACAAAAAATAAACTGGATTATTATGATGAATTTATCATATATTAATGGATATACATATTTGTTTTTGAATTTGGATAGTTTATAGTTTTTACTAATTTATTTAAGGTCGATTGTGAAACAAGTTTTTCAAACTTATATTAATCACTCTCGACACATCATTCCTGATGTTATCCATCGCCACGAGGGTATGAGATGAGAATATGGATGAAAACAAAGACATATACATGTGCATTTTTGTACATTTAATACAAGCAGGGACCTTCATATTTTGCAACAAACAACTTTTGTTTCTAATTCAATTTTAATCAACAACATGGTATCTTTCTGTAGGTTACAAATTACAAAATACACTTTAATGTATCTTCGATAAAAAATGAGCAATTAGAAAACATGATTTTGTGAGATATTGTCAAACTGCTGCATGACTGCCAGATTTGATTACATGCCAATTATTGATGAAATATACTTGAATAACATCAACATCTGCTATTTACAACTTTTAATTATAACAACATTCAATTTGATATATATTGCAAGTGTTTATGTTTATTTCCCAATTAATAAGTCATTTTGTTACATTTGGTGTATTTTTCATGTATTATATACTGTATGTCTATTTCAGGTTATATGATTCATGAATCGTGTGTGTGGAGTTCTGTACATCAAAGATGGTTTTTCCTACCTCGTCGTGCTAGTAAGGACAAATACGAGGAGCAAGCTGATGAAAGACGTGCTTCTAATCTCATGTTCACGGCCAACGATGATTTCTCTAAGGTTGATGTCTCGACCGTGGGAAAACTGAACCCAACTCATGGATTTTCATCATTTAAATTTGTTCCTGGTACAAATCATAATGTGATAGTTGCTTTAAAATCTGAGGAGGATGGCGATAATAAAGCAACGTATGTTCTAGTGTTTGATATAGATGGTAAAGTCATCTATGATGAGCAAAAAGTTGGTGATAAGAAATTTGAGGGTATAGAGTTTGTATGAAACTGATAAATCTCAAAATGTTATAACTTGTCAAATTGTATTTTGCTCAGTTAGTGCTATTGTTAACAAGAGGTTGATTTTATAAATCCATTTATATTTTCCATACACACCCACCATGTGTATGTGAACATGAATAGTATTTCCATATGCATATCTGGGGATCATCACTTAGAATGTATCTCTGTGGTTTTTATGTTTGAAACTACGGTGTATAGTGGTCAAGTACTATAGTCCTTACTGTTGAACTATTAATGTTATGCCTAGATAGTCGCAGCTTGTACCAAATAGATTTAACTGAAGATACAGGTAACTGTTACTTCAGCATATGTTGATCGATTTGATGATTTGCTATGCAAATTTAGATTAAAACTTCAAGTCTTTGATTAATTGATATAGTCACATTAGTTGCTTCTAATCTATATACGTAATGGCAGATGCGTGACCTAGGACCCTGAAGGGCCGCTTGTTATATTTTCGGATTTTCATTCCTTTTTTCCAACAGCAAAATTTTCAAATATTTACCGTAAACCTTAAAATAAAAAACTGTGCCCGAAACATAGTATGAGTGAAATACGGCATGTTTCAAGTATTGTGTGTATGCTTATATACATGTTTTGAAAATGTTATGTTTAAGATCTGAAATCTAACAGCTGTCTATCTGTAATGCATTTGCTGGCTTAGAATTAGAAGGTCGTAAGTACAAAATAAATACTTTGAGAAAACAAGAAAAAACTGTCCGAAAATTGCCCTTTACTTATGGAAAAACAAGATTTTTAAACTTTGGTTTGGTCAACAAAACCAGTTCTGATTTTCATGAAAATGGGCTCATAAGAAGTGCCCTGTGATGCAGATTTCAAATATGCAGCAGTCTTATAAGGTCGTAAGTAGTACTTAGTACTTACAACCTTCTAATACTAAGCCAGTGAATTTTTTGTGTATAAGGCTAGTGTTGTTGTTTGCGGGTTGTTCTAGTACTGTGAGTTCATCTTTAAACAGGTTTTCAATTTTGAAAGTGGGGCTGATGGGGTCAAGGTCACTGCCAACAAAAATAGAAAACAATGAAAATTTTTGCTTGATTACTTAAATTAGAAATTAGATTGCTGTATTATGAGGTAGCTTTTATGAAGATGTCGCTTGGGATTGAAAGTGGGGTTGGTTAGGTCAAGGTCACTGTAACTATACTGAGTACATCTAGAAATTCAACACTGGGTCTACTGTCAATCTTTTTCAACCTGACGATAGACAATCAAACTACATTTACTTGATGCTATTGTATTCCATTATCAATACATCTGTAACATTTAATCACATAGAGCTGACGTAAGGTGCAGAACAGCATTTTGGTGTATAATGCGGCCGAAAAATAACAGAGCATAAAATGATGAAATCGCTATTTTTTTCGGAATCGTTGTTTTAGGTGAATAGGTGAAGTATCGATCAAATATTGATTGATTACTTATTCATGATGTCCAACAAGTTGTTGAACACTGTCAGCACAGTTGTGAGCCTGGTCTGGGGCTGGTTCACGCTGTCTTACTGGTCCTGTTGGAGACTTGTTACGCATATGAAGCCTGAACTTGGGCGGTCACAAATGATGCCTGTGTGTTGGTAGCGTGTCTCAAGACGAGAAAGTTTCGGTGCATGACAATTTAACCGTCGTGCAAACTCCTGTTTGACATATCTGCCATAAGCATCCAGATGGCCTGATTTCGCTCTTATTCGGACAATCATGGCATTTTTATTCCGGAACATATGCCATTTCTTTTGTGATTTTCTTTTTATTAGCAAACTTTACAAAATGGTCGATGCAAATTATACCAAAATTTATCACGCGTAAACGGTGCACATGGAAATCAAGCTTTTTGTGATTATATCGGTGCACGGGATTTACGTAACACGATCGATAGAATTTGGATGATGGCCAAGTTTCTACAAGAT
This sequence comes from Spisula solida, assembly GCA_947247005.1. Classification (NCBI taxonomy): domain Eukaryota; kingdom Metazoa; phylum Mollusca; class Bivalvia; order Venerida; family Mactridae; genus Spisula; species Spisula solida. The sequence continues at coordinate 33,914,864 of OX365944.1, read as the reverse complement.
TATACAACACTACTACACAAAATTCAAATATATATGTACAATGCAAATAAGAAAAAAACGTTGCGTTTCTAGATGTACTAAGTATAACTATAATTAGAAAAATGTTTATGCTCAATAGATTAGTTAGGAATGAGAAATTATGATGAAACTTGCTGTTTGTATGTATCTTGTGTGAAGAATGCAATGGGTCTTATGGGATTAAATTTACTGTGAATGAAAATAGAAAAAATGTGTCTGATCGGTAGGTATGAGATATTAGTATTAAACTTACTGTATACAGAATTGAAAGTGGGACCTGTTGGGTCTAGGTCACTGTTGCTAAAATAGAAACTCAGTATCCTCTGTTCAACTATAAGTGGGATTGAGATCATAGTGTACCATAGTCAACCTTGCTGTACAGGTAGCTGCTGTGAATATAAAACAGCATGTATACACTTGTTCCAGATTTCTTGGCCGACCAGAATGTATCCGCTTGTGAATGATAGTTTGACTGACATGATAACCCGGTTTGAGTGGAATTCCAGTGTCCACTGTATTATACTATTTATTTATATTATTTTATATATATGAGGGTTATTAAAATTGTTTGGTTCATGTATTGTATGATAATTGTTTAAAGTAAGCATGTGTTAAAGCTTTATGGAGGAATCAAAAGTTTTGTTTTTAGGTGTAGTCCACTTAATATTATTTTGATGTACACCTATTTAGGTGTATACTTATTTAGAACGTTAATTAGGTATTCCACTATTTAGAAGTACACCTATTTAGGTGTCACCGTGAAAACTTTAGTTGTACATTTATTTAGGAGTACACTAATTTAGGAGTACACTTACGTAGAAGTACACTTATTTAGGTGTACACTTATGTAGAAGTACACTTATTTAGGTGTACACTTATGTAGAAGTACACTTATTTAGGTGTACACTTATTTAGGAGTACACTTATGTAGAAGTACACTTATTTAGGTGTACACTTATTTAGTTGTACAATTATTTAGGAGTACACTTATGCAGGTGTACACTTTTTTAGGTGTACACTTATTTAGGAGTACACTTATGCAGGTGTATACTTATTTAGGAGTACACTTATTTAGGTGTACACTTATTTAGGAGTACACTTATTTAGGTGTACACTTATTAAGGGGTACATGCACTTATTTACACTCTGCACTGATTCATCAGATTGTGTACATTAAAATTTTATTGATGACTATCTATTGTCAAGATGATATGAGTCATTGTTTGTGATCCTAACACTCATCACACGATATCATTACTTTATCTTAAAATGCCATTTATAAAATTTTTTTTGACAGCAAAGTCATGTGGTAGTCATGAAATATGTTTCTTTCAATTGCAAAAAGAAAGTAAATTTCAACTTTTTCTATGTGATTTAAATACATGTATCAGAGCTTGGTTCATATAGCGTTATGATTCGGAGGCACTGCGAGTGAAGGAGAGATCATGTTTGTATACAAGGGATTAGCGCCACCAGCTAGCTATTGGTGAATGACAGGTTTTTATTGTTCATTTATCCAATAGATTGCTGGTGGCCATTTTGCATATGAATACGGTGATCTCTCCTATTACATGTTTGTTGATGTTTATATACACCAATGACTTCAAAGCCTGTAAGTATGCACTGTATACTGTCTACGCACGGTTTAATGCCGCTACAATTTACCGCATATCCTTTGGACCCTGGGGGCGATCTTAACAATGAATCCATACAGTGTTGTAAATTGTGTAGGATTTTTCGCTCCTCGAAGCCAGGGATCTTATTTATATAATTTTTCAAAATAAAAAAAATGTTTCTCCGAATTCTACACAAAAATGTTACCCTGTCTTGAGGAGAGAAAATCCACAATGTTTTTCATCTGGATTAGGGGTTTTGACCATTGAAATCTCAAAAAAGCCACATTTTGACCCTCAAGATTTTGGTTGGATGGGTCATTTTCTCATATAATCATGGATATTTTAAAATTTTCCCTTCAGATTCAGAAGCTATTTGAACCCCTGATTCACTGAAAAGGTAGCCTTATTTTGGATAAGAGAAATAGCATGCACGTTTTACATTTGCGCATAGGATAATGTTGACACAAGAGTAATTAATACATTGTTTAACGTCTTCAGAGAGGTTGTCTCTTTTACATTATCCATTCATTTACTTAAAATTTACTACCAGTTTACGTGTAAAAAGATTATATTAAGTCAGAAAGGGAAGGCAGCACTCAACTTAACCAGCCGACCACAGAAAACATTAAAACACACAAAGCACAATGCTCAACTGAACCAACCGAGCACAGGAAACATAAAACACATAAAGACACAATGCCCAACTAAACAAGCGCAGATCCGCCCAAGTCCAAGCTATCAAAAATAATAATAAATTATAACTAGCTGAATGACCCACAGCAAAAACCTGTATTTGTGAAAATTTGCTTTAAACTTGCCTTATGTCTAGTACAAAGAATTATAATCAAACCTCCAAATAGACATCTACATGTTACATAATTAAATTACCTTAATTAGGCAGGGGTGTCAATTTTCCTGATTTATCCGGAATTCCGGATTTACCATTCCTGATAAAGCAATGGCTTCTGACCAAAATAAAAATTATTTGATCAAATTATCTCAAGAAATGGCAGAGTTATGGTAAATTTAATCTGCTCAGAAGGATTTTTTCAATAAAAACTGAGTTAATTAAGGAAACAGTACCATTGAAGGCCACTTGTTTAGCAAAAAAAGGTCGGCCGCATACGATTTTCCTAATTTTTAATTTGCCCCTGTTGACACCCCTGATTAGGTAATTAGGGGTAATTTGTTTCTAATTATGCTCAAACTACATGTACAAAATGTATTTGTATTTCATTGCCTTGAAACAACAAATTAGATTTACATATCAGTCAAGCTTAAATACTGTAAAATCACATATTTGGTGGGTATTTTAATTTTGTGGATTCGATAAAAATGCATTTACGCGGGGTTGTAGATGCATGGATTACCAAACATGGAAGGGTAATCCTATATACGGCATCTTGGAGGTTGTTTAATTGTGATGATTAAATTTCGTGGTCAAGTGCAACAACAAAATAATTTTTTTTAACTCCCTTGAAAAATAATGATTTTACAGTAGTCTTGAGATTTAGTTGACTGCGTATTTCTCAGGTGAGCAACATCAGCCATGTTTGCTCCCAATGTTTATCTCTTTGTTAGAAACTGTGATAGTTGTCCATTATACTATTTATTGGTAACCTGTTACTGTAATGTACCAGTCAATTGAAACCACGCCCCCCCCTGACCCGGGCGAAGGGTGTGGGTGTTCGCCTTTTCAAACCCTGGTAAAATCCCTGCTCCCCAGGGCCGTAAAGATGGTAAAATCCCCGAAATTGCCCCGCCCTAAACCTCACAGTTATTATATTCACAGCTATATTTCCCTGCTCTTTTGGCGCAAAACAAAAGCACCACACTAGCAGGGCAGTGCAGTGACATTGGACAGGCAAAAACGTGCGACTGTTCCCGTGCTATCCAGGTGGGGGCGTGGTTTCAATTTACTGCTCCATAAGAGAAAGTTAATTGTATCAATTGATAAATTTTATTATGTTAATTAGACGAAGCTCTGATATGAATTCAATGGTATGTATTACTCACAATGTAATACTGTTGTATTCTCAGTAGTTTGATCAGATAACTTGACTTTGTAACTAATAATAGTAACATGAAACTGTTCTACTGTTTGTAATGGTAGGCTACTTGTATTTTATATCCTTGTGTTGATTGTTGGTCATGACTTTTAAATTATATATATACGTACATGTACCCGGTAATAGGAAGCTTTGATGAGGGGGTATAATGCTTTGCACATGTCTGTCTGTCGTATAAAATGGTTTCTGTTCAATAACTCAAGAACGCTTTGATCTAAGATGTGCTTGGAGGTTGGTCATCAATAGGAAATAATCACTATTGATTTTGGGGTCCGTAGGTCAAAGGTCAAGGTCACTGTGACCTTTACCATTTCTGACTATTTAAATGATTTCCATTCAAGAACTCAAGAACGCTTTGCCCTAGGATCTTGAATATTTACATGGAGGTTGGTCAGCAACAGAAGATGACCCCTATTGATTTTGAGGTCAGTACAGATGTAGGTCAAAGGTGAAGGTCACTGCTACCTTCACCATGTTAACCCAAATTGACCGTTTCTTCTAGCATTAATATGGCTGGCTACAAAGCTTTCATACTTGCATGGATGTTGTATATGAACACTCTCCACACGCCTGTATCACCTGACCCCATTTTGACCTTCACCTTGACCTAATTTTGGACTTCGACTTATTTATGGACAAGGCTTCCACAGGGGGCATAAGTGTTTATTGAGCGCAGTCTTGTTTTTCATTCTGCACCAAGCAACAGCTGCAATTATTATAATGTTATTACATGATCAGTGTAAAAGCAGTATATGTTTACATGAACATTGTACATCACATGTATCAGTGTGTGTTGTGAATATGATCTCCGTTCAATGTGTTCTATTGTACTAGAAAGCCATACTTACATTTACATGTTCTTAGATCTATTGGTAATCATGTGATCATTATGCAATTATCAATATTTTATGGGTTTCAACAAAGATTTAGAAAAAAACACTTCAATAACCATTGACCCTTGTGCAAATGGTGTTGTTTAGTTCAATGGTTCACCTTTCAAACAGTCTTAATTTGGAAAAAAATAATAAAATTTAAATTTTACTTTAAGCCTTAATCAAGTTACATGAGGAAAGCTCTGTAAACAGAGGTCCAGCTGGCTCACAGTATTCATTGACTTAGTAACATTGGGCACTTCAGACAGGTGTTCGTTTAATATGTGTGGCAACCATAACATGCTTTATATTGATATGCATACCTGTACCTAAAATACTGTGTGAACAGTTGATCAGAATGTACCATCATTATCAACCATTGATATCAAATTTTATACATGGCAAAAATGGGAACGCTTTTATTTTAGCCCATACAAATCAATTTGATGTTAAGTTAAATCCTTGCATTCTAAGTTGCAATGTCAATATTTTAGAAATAATGATTGATGAGTTTCACATCCCAGTTTAAAAAAAATTCTAGTCAGAACTAGTATTTGGGTTATCTAAACATGCTAGCTTTACTTTAGAAGCTCTATAGTACCCTTGGAAACAACATCAATATTTATTGCTACATGTATAAAACTATGTTTTAATGCAAATATTACAAATTCAAATATTCCCATTTAACTATATATGAATAAATTCATCTTATCCTATACAACAAAATTATATGAGTTCTCTACATAAATTTTCATATTTTCACAAATTTCTAAAGATGTATGATTTATCTTTATTGAAAATAGATTATATAATATTCTCACTTAAATTAAATCTGCCAGCTTGCTGTGATTGTTTTCATTATCCAATAAAATGTTTTGATGTATTCAGTAACATTATAAAACACCTATCAAAAGATGATACAAAATACTAGAAATATAGCAACAGGACAGAAAGTTTGGAATGTTGCATTTATTTAATTTTGTTTATGTATGGTGGCTGAAGGCTGAATGCTACTTAATCTTGTGTTTAAGCACAGGAATTTGGAATTCTATCCATAAAATATCATAGCAGTCGATCAATTCAAACTCACTATATACATTGATTAAAATGACAAGGAATGCAATGCATCTACCCCTCCAAAATGGAATCCCGTAGCCAGTCCTAACAAAATAAATGATGCAAGTGATCAAGTTAGCTCATTTAAAATGGAGCTACACTTGTACATGGAAATCTAAGTTTGTTAACCTGTTAGCTCTACAATAACCATTTGTTCATCTGTGTGTTTTATCTGTGTTGCATGTTATTTCATTATCATGTATTAATTATCTCCCTTGGTAGACACTATGAGCATATTGGTTCTAATCAGTTGGAAGCCTTTGACTTTATCATTGTTTCTATGTAGTGACATTTCATTAATTGTGCCACCCATCTTTGATTAGGGGGTATATTGCTTTGCACATGTATAAGTCTGTCTGGCAGTCGGTAGACCAATTGGTTTCAGTTCCATAACTCATGAATGCTTTGCACTAAGATCTTCAAACTTTACATGGAGGTTGGTCATCAACAGTAGATGACCCCTATTGATTTTGAGGTCAGTAAGACAAAGGTCACTGTGACCTTTACCATTTCTAAGTATCGGGCTGCCATGGGGCATACATGTTTTACAAACATTTCTTTGTTAATTTATTTATTGAAGTGTAATTAAATGTAAAAGGACAAGGTTCACTAATGGCTTAATTTGGCCCTGTGATTTTTCAAAAAATAAAAATGCATGTTCCTATAAATCTATCCTATAATTTAAATAACTTAACATTTCCTGTGTAAAAAATAAGCATACATATACCAATTTTCCTTGTAATTTGTTGACAAAACTGCCAAGAATATGACGTATATGTCATGTTTAGCCCTAAATGTCATTTTTGGCCATTTTCATGACTATTAACGGCGTAAATCCTTCCCAAAAACCACGATCATGGCACTCTTGTGACACTTTTATATTTTCACATAACAAGTGTTCTGCGAGTATTTTTATATGTACAAAATATCAAAGTGTCGCAAGAGTCACCATCATAGTTTTTGGGAAGGTTTTACGCCATAAAAATGGCTAAAAATGACATTTTTTGGTAAACTAAACCTATTTTAAGTAGATTTGTCGACATACTACGAGGGAAATTTGGAAAAGTCTGCTTATTTTTTTGAAAGACAATGTTAGGCTATTAGAAACTTAGGACAAATTAATAGGAAGATGCATTTCTATTTTTCAATAAAACTCAGGGCCAAGTTAAGCCATAAATGAACCTTGTCCTTTTAAAGTTTTGTTATCGCTAATTGGCTTCATAAGATCTGATTATAGCAGTGTACATATCCAGCCATATTTTTACTGTTAATGTTATCGCTCTGTAACTGTATGTATTGAATATTATCTGCTTTAAATGACTTCTAATCATTATTAAGGTCAAGTATGGTTTAATGTTTTACTATGTTTGAAATATTTTAATTGAATGAATGAGTCACGTTTTGTATCAAATATTCAAATGATGTATTTTGTAGATTGTGCTGTAATATGATCCTTGTCTTATAATGTGGGCAGCTTTTGTGCTGACGATTCAATGCATATACCGCTCATTTGTATGGGGAACGTCTTTAAGGTAGTCAGGATAGTCCGCTGACGATAACACTAGCTTTTGTTTACAAATTAAAATTACAATAAATGCTTTTTTGAAGTCCAAATTAATTCAATCTTGTGCACAATCACTTTTTATGCATTTACTCATTCAATCTACACTAATTAGCAGTCATACACCGTGCAGTGTTTATATTCTTAATGTTCATTTATTGATAAGGCTAGAGTTATCTCCAGTGAGCTATACCTACTTAATATATATGTTTGTTTTTTGTTAGTCATATTGACTTTATATATAGTGTGGTAACATTAGACTGGACTATCGCCCTGTCAGGTTTCTTATTTTAACAAGTCACTACATTCTTCTTTGGGTATGTTTGCTACAATAAAACATTAAGAAAAATGAAGTCTGATTCAATGTTGTCACACTGTAACCAAACTTTATAACTATTTATAATAACTGTCTCATTAGGGCAGTTAACTTTTGTGGTATTCTTCTATGGTATTATACTGATGATAATTTTATGTGATATAAAATGACAAAATATGTAAGTAAAACTGTGAACGGAATTATGTTATTTTGTCTCCCCACCACATTGGTATAACACACAGGAGATTGTCTCACCACCACATTGGTATAACACACAGGCGATTGTCTCTCCACCACATTGGTATAACATACTAGAGATTGTGTCACCACCACATTGGTATAACACACTGGAGATTGTCTCACCACCACATTGGTGTAACTCACTGGAGATTGTCTCACCACCACATTGGTGTAACACACTGGAGATTGTCTCCCCACCACATTGGTATAACACACTTGAGATTGTCTCCCCACCACATTGGTAAAACACACAGGAGATTGTCTCACCACCACATTGGTATAACACACTGGAGATTGTCTCACCACCACATTGGTATAACACACAGGCGATTGTCTCTCCACCACATTGGTATAACATACTAGAGATTGTGTCACCACCACATTGGTATAATACACAGGAGATTGTCTCACCACCACATTGGTATAACACACAGGAGATTGTCTCACCACATTGGTATAACACACAGGATATTGTCTCTCCGCCACATTGGTATAACACACTGGAGATTGTCTCACCACATTGGTATAACACACAGGATATTGTCTCTCCGCCACATTGGTATAACACACTGGAGATTGTCTCACCACCACATTGGTATAATACACTGGAGATTGTCTCACCACCACATTGGTATAACACACAGGAGATTGTCTCACCACCACATTGGTATAATACACTGGAGATTGTCTCACCACCACATTGGTATAACACACTGGAGATTGTCTCACCACCACATTGGTATAATACACTGGAGATTGTCTCACCACCACATTGGTATAATACACTGGAGATTGTCTCACCACCACATTGGTATAACACACAGGAGATTGTCTCACCACCACATTGGTATAATACACTGGAGATTGTCTCACCACCACATTGGTATAACACACTGGAGATTGTCTCACCACCACATTGGTATAATACACTGGAGATTGTCTCACCACCACATTGGTATAATACACTGGAGATTGTCTCACCACCACATTGGTATAACACACAGGAGATTGTCTCACCACCACATTGGTATAATACCCTGGAGATTGTCTCACCACCACATTGGTATAACACACTGGAGATTGTCTCACCACCACATTGGTATAACACACAGGAGATTGTCTCACCACCACATTGGTATAACACACTGGAGATTGTCTCACCACCACATTGGTATAACACACTGGAGATTGTCTCACCACCACATTGGTATAACACACAGGAGATTGTCTCACCACCACATTGGTATAACACACAGGAGATTGTCTCACCACCACATTGGTATAACACACAGGATATTGTCTCACCACCACATTGGTATAACACACAGGATATTGTCTCACCACCACATTGGTATAACACACAGGATATTGTCTCACCACCACATTGGTATAACACACAGGATATTGTCTCACCACCACATTGGTATAACACACAGGATATTGTCTCACCACCACATTGGTATAACACACAGGAGATTGTCTCACCACCACATTGGTAAAACACACAGGAGATTGTCTCACCACCACATTGGTATAACACACTGGAGATTGTCTCACCACCACATTGGTATAACACACAGGAGATTGTCTCCCCACCACATTGGTATAACTCACTGGAGATTGTCTCACCACCACATTGGTATAACACACTGGAGATTGTCTCACCACCACATTGGTATAACACACTGGAGATTGTCTCATCACCACATTGGTATAACACACTGGAGATTGTCTCACCACCACATTGGTATAACACACAGGAGATTGTCTCCACACCACATTGGTATAACACACTGGAGATTGTCTCACCACCACATTGGTATAACACACAGGAGATTGTATCCATCATCACATTGGTATAACACACTGGAGATTGTCTCACCACCACATTGGTATAACACACTGGAGATTGTCTCACTACCACATTGGTATAACACACTGAAGATTGTCTCCACACCACATTGGTATAACACACAGGAAATTGTCTTACCACCACATTGGTATAACACACTGGAAATTGTCTCCACACCACATTGGTATAACACACTGGAGATTGTCTCACCACCACATTGGTATAACACACTGGAGATTGTCTCACCACCACATTGGTATAACACACAGGAGATTTTCTCCACACCACATTGGTATAACACACTGGAGATTGTCTCTGTCTCACCACATTGGTATAACACACAGGAGATTGTCTCACCACCACATTGGTATAACACACTGGAGATTGTCTCACCACCACACTGGTATAACACACTGAAGATTGTCTCCACAACACATTGGTATAACACACAGGAGATTGTCTCACCACCACATTGGTATAACACACTGGAGATTGTCTCCACACCACATTGGTATAACACACTGGAGATTGTCTCACCCCCACATTGGTATAACACACTGGAGATTGTCTCACCACCACTTTGGTATAACACACTGGAGATTGTCTCCACACCACATTGGTATAACACACTGGAGATTGTCTCACCAGCACATTGGTATAACACACTGGAGATTGTCTCCACACCACATTGGTATAATACACAGGAGATTGTCTCACCACCACATTGGTATAACACACAGGAGATTTTCTCCACACCACATTGGTATAACACACTGGAGATTGTCTCTGTCTCACCACATTGGTATAACACACAGGAGATTGTCTCACCACCACATTGGTATAACACACTGGAGATTGTCTCACCACCACACTGGTATAACACACTGAAGATTGTCTCCACAACACATTGGTATAACACACAGGAGATTGTCTCACCACCACATTAGTATAACACACTGGAGATTGTCTCCACACCACATTGGTATAACACACTGGAGATTGTCTCACCCCCACATTGGTATAACACACTGGAGATTGTCTCCACACCACATTGGTATAACACACTGGAGATTGTCTCACCGGCACATTGGTATAACACACTGGAGATTGTCTCCACACCACATTGGTATAATACACAGGAGATTGTCTCACCACCACATTGGTATAACACACAGGAGATTGTCTCACCACATTGGTATAACACACAGGATATTGTCTCTCCGCCACATTGGTATAACACACTGGAGATTGTCTCACCACATTGGTATAACACACAGGATATTGTCTCTCCGCCACATTGGTATAACACACTGGAGATTGTCTCACCACCACATTGGTATAATACACTGGAGATTGTCTCACCACCACATTGGTATAACACACAGGAGATTGTCTCACCACCACATTGGTATAACACACTGGAGATTGTCTCACCACCACATTGGTATAACACACAGGAGATTGTCTCCACACCACATTGGTATAACACACTGGAGATTGTCTCACCACCACATTGGTATAACACACAGGAGATTGTATCCATCATCACATTGGTATAACACACTGGAGATTGTCTCACCACCACATTGGTATAACACACTGGAGATTGTCTCACTACCACATTGGTATAACACACTGAAGATTGTCTCCACACCACATTGGTATAACACACAGGAAATTGTCTTACCACCACATTGGTATAACACACTGGAGATTGTCTCCACACCACATTGGTATAACACACTGGAGATTGTCTCACCACCACATTGGTATAACACACTGGAGATTGTCTCACCACCACATTGGTATAACACACAGGAGATTTTCTCCACACCACATTGGTATAACACACTGGAGATTGTCTCTGTCTCACCACATTGGTATAACACACAGGAGATTGTCTCACCACCACATTGGTATAATACACAGGAGATTGTCTCACCACCACATTGGTATAACACACAGGAGATTGTCTCACCACATTGGTATAACACACAGGATATTGTCTCTCCGCCACATTGGTATAACACACTGGAGATTGTCTCACCACATTGGTATAACACACAGGATATTGTCTCTCCGCCACATTGGTATAACACACTGGAGATTGTCTCACCACCACATTGGTATAATACACTGGAGATTGTCTCACCACCACATTGGTATAACACACAGGAGATTGTCTCACCACCACATTGGTATAATACACTGGAGATTGTCTCACCACCACATTGGTATAACACACTGGAGATTGTCTCACCACCACATTGGTATAATACACTGGAGATTGTCTCACCACCACATTGGTATAATACACTGGAGATTGTCTCACCACCACATTGGTATAACACACAGGAGATTGTCTCACCACCACATTGGTATAATACACTGGAGATTGTCTCACCACCACATTGGTATAACACACTGGAGATTGTCTCACCACCACATTGGTATAATACACTGGAGATTGTCTCACCACCACATTGGTATAATACACTGGAGATTGTCTCACCACCACATTGGTATAACACACTGGAGATTGTCTCACCACCACATTGGTATAACACACAGGAGATTGTCTCACCACCACATTGGTATAATACCCTGGAGATTGTCTCACCACCACATTGGTATAACACACTGGAGATTGTCTCACCACCACATTGGTATAACACACAGGAGATTGTCTCACCACCACATTGGTATAACACACTGGAGATTGTCTCACCACCACATTGGTATAACACACTGGAGATTGTCTCACCACCACATTGGTATAACACACAGGAGATTGTCTCACCACCACATTGGTATAACACACAGGATATTGTCTCACCACCACATTGGTATAACACACAGGAGATTGTCTCACCACCACATTGGTATAACACACAGGAGATTGTCTCACCACCACATTGGTATAACACACAGGATATTGTCTCACCACCACATTGGTATAACACACAGGATATTGTCTCACCACCACATTGGTATAACACACAGGATATTGTCTCACCACCACATTGGTATAACACACAGGATATTGTCTCACCACCACATTGGTATAACACACAGGAGATTGTCTCACCACCACATTGGTATAACACACTGGAGATTGTCTCACCACCACATTGGTATAACACACTGGAGATTGTCTCACCACCACATTGGTATAACACACAGGAGATTGTCTCACCACCACATTGGTATAACACACAGGAGATTGTCTCACCACCACATTGGTATAACACACAGGATATTGTCTCACCACCACATTGGTATAACACACTGGAGATTGTCTCCCCACCACATTGGTATAACACACTGGAGATTGTCTCACCACCACATTGGTATAACACACAGGAGATTGTCTCACCACCACATTGGTATAACACACTGGAGATTGTCTCACCACCACATTGGTATAACACACAGGAGATTGTCTCTCCACCACCTTGGTATAACACACAGGAGATTGTCTCTCCACCACCTTGGTATAACACACAGGAGATTGTCTCACCACCACATTGGTATAATACACTGGAGATTGTCTCACCACCACATTGGTATAACACACAGGAGATTGTCTCACCACCACATTGGTATAATACCCTGGAGATTGTCTCACCACCACATTGGTATAACACACTGGAGATTGTCTCACCACCACATTGGTATAACACACAGGAGATTGTCTCACCACCACATTGGTATAACACACTGGAGATTGTCTCACCACCACATTGGTATAACACACTGGAGATTGTCTCACCACCACATTGGTATAACACACAGGAGATTGTCTCACCACCACATTGGTATAACACACAGGATATTGTCTCACCACCACATTGGTATAACACACAGGAGATTGTCTCACCACCACATTGGTATAACACACAGGAGATTGTCTCACCACCACATTGGTATAACACACAGGATATTGTCTCACCACCACATTGGTATAACACACAGGATATTGTCTCACCACCACATTGGTATAACACACAGGATATTGTCTCACCACCACATTGGTATAACACACAGGATATTGTCTCACCACCACATTGGTATAACACACAGGATATTGTCTCACCACCACATTGGTATAACACACAGGAGATTGTCTCACCACCACATTGGTATAACACACTGGAGATTGTCTCACCACCACATTGGTATAACACACTGGAGATTGTCTCACCACCACATTTGTATAACACACAGGAGATTGTCTCACCACCACATTGGTATAACACACAGGAGATTGTCTCACCACCACATTGGTATAACACACAGGATATTGTCTCACCACCACATTGGTATAACACACTGGAGATTGTCTCCCCACCACATTGGTATAACACACTGGAGATTGTCTCACCACCACATTGGTATAACACACAGGAGATTGTCTCACCACCACATTGGTATAACACACTGGAGATTGTCTCACCACCACATTGGTATAACACACAGGAGATTGTCTCTCCACCACCTTGGTATAACACACAGGAGATTGTCTCTCCACCACCTTGGTATAACACACAGGAGATTGTCTCACCACCACATTGGTATAACACACTGGAGATTGTCTCACCACCACATTGGTATAACACACAGGAGATTTTCTCCACACCACATTGGTATAACACACAGGAGATTGTCTCTCCACCACCTTGGTATAACACACAGGAGATTGTCTCACCACCACATTGGTATAACACACTGGAGATTTTCTCCACACCACATTGGTATAACACACAGGAGATTGTCTCACCACCACCTTGGTATAACACACAGGAGATTGTCTCACCACCACATTGGTATAACACACTGGAGATTGTCTCACCACCACATTGGTATAACACACAGGAGATTGTCTCACCACCACATTGGTATAACACACAGGATATTGTCTCACCACCACATTGGTATAACACACAGGAGATTGTCTCACCACCACATTGGTATAACACACAGGAGATTGTCTCACCACCACATTGGTATAACACACAGGAGATTGTCTCACCACCACATTGGTATAACACACAGGAGATTGTCTCACCACCACATTGGTATAACACACAGGATATTGTCTCACCACCACATTGGTATAACACACAGGATATTGTCTCACCACCACATTGGTATAACACACAGGATATTGTCTCACCACCACATTGGTATAACACACAGGATATTGTCTCACCACCACATTGGTATAACACACAGGATATTGTCTCACCACCACATTGGTATAACACACAGGAGATTGTCTCACCACCACATTGGTATAACACACTGGAGATTGTCTCACCACCACATTGGTATAACACACTGGAGATTGTCTCACCACCACATTGGTATAACACACAGGAGATTGTCTCACCACCACATTGGTATTACACACAGGAGATTGTCTCACCACCACATTGGTATAACACACAGGATATTGTCTCACCACCACATTGGTATAACACACTGGAGATTGTCTCCCCACCACATTGGTATAACACACTGGAGATTGTCTCACCACCACATTGGTATAACACACAGGAGATTGTCTCACCACCACATTGGTATAACACACTGGAGATTGTCTCACCACCACATTGGTATAACACACAGGAGATTGTCTCTCCACCACCTTGGTATAACACACAGGAGATTGTCTCTCCACCACCTTGGTATAACACACAGGAGATTGTCTCACCACCACATTGGTATAATACACTGGAGATTGTCTCACCACCACATTGGTATAACACACAGGAGATTGTCTCACCACCACATTGGTATAATACCCTGGAGATTGTCTCACCACCACATTGGTATAACACACTGGAGATTGTCTCACCACCACATTGGTATAACACACAGGAGATTGTCTCACCACCACATTGGTATAACACACTGGAGATTGTCTCACCACCACATTGGTATAACACACTGGAGATTGTCTCACCACCACATTGGTATAACACACAGGAGATTGTCTCACCACCACATTGGTATAACACACAGGATATTGTCTCACCACCACATTGGTATAACACACAGGAGATTGTCTCACCACCACATTGGTATAACACACAGGAGATTGTCTCACCACCACATTGGTATAACACACAGGATATTGTCTCACCACCACATTGGTATAACACACAGGATATTGTCTCACCACCACATTGGTATAACACACAGGATATTGTCTCACCACCACATTGGTATAACACACAGGATATTGTCTCACCACCACATTGGTATAACACACAGGATATTGTCTCACCACCACATTGGTATAACACACAGGAGATTGTCTCACCACCACATTGGTATAACACACTGGAGATTGTCTCACCACCACATTGGTATAACACACTGGAGATTGTCTCACCACCACATTTGTATAACACACAGGAGATTGTCTCACCACCACATTGGTATAACACACAGGAGATTGTCTCACCACCACATTGGTATAACACACAGGATATTGTCTCACCACCACATTGGTATAACACACTGGAGATTGTCTCCCCACCACATTGGTATAACACACTGGAGATTGTCTCACCACCACATTGGTATAACACACAGGAGATTGTCTCACCACCACATTGGTATAACACACTGGAGATTGTCTCACCACCACATTGGTATAACACACAGGAGATTGTCTCTCCACCACCTTGGTATAACACACAGGAGATTGTCTCTCCACCACCTTGGTATAACACACAGGAGATTGTCTCACCACCACATTGGTATAACACACTGGAGATTGTCTCACCACCACATTGGTATAACACACAGGAGATTTTCTCCACACCACATTGGTATAACACACAGGAGATTGTCTCTCCACCACCTTGGTATAACACACAGGAGATTGTCTCACCACCACATTGGTATAACACACTGGAGATTTTCTCCACACCACATTGGTATAACACACAGGAGATTGTCTCACCACCACCTTGGTATAACACACAGGAGATTGTCTCACCACCACATTGGTATAACACACAGGAGATTTTCTCCACACCACATTGGTATAACACACAGGAGATTGTCTCACCACCACATACACTGGTTTATGAATATATGACATACGATGGACGTTCAGAAATAACGTAGACTTTTGCTTAAAACGATTAATGTTGAAGACAGATTATATATGAACATGCTTTTTGAAATCGGAATTATCTGGCCTCCTGATGGCATTTTTTTTCAAAACCTTTTATGGATATTATAGTTTAACCCACCATTTAAATAACCATGGTTACGCGTACCTGGGGCAACCAATTTTTTCCACTTTGTATCATTACTTTTACTGCTGATAGTATCATTTCAGGTTAAAATTTCTGCTTAAACCCCTGCCAATATATCATGCAATGTCTAAACACTATACACAGACGTTTTGGTGACATTTAAACGTTATGGATAGAAATACGCAACATATGAATAGCACGTGTTCTCCAACCCACAACGTACATGATTAACACGAACAATCGCGCAGTGATAACTAATAAAGGAATTAGGGGGAAATCCCACTGAAATCTCCGATATGATCAATTATACGCATATGTCGATTTTTGGCAGTCATAGTTTGGTCTTAAATTGATATCAAAATGGTGTGAAAGAGATGGAGGTCACATTATATAACACCTGACGTTTATGTTACGATATTTAGCACGCTACCACCAACATTATCATACATTACGATCACATTTAGTGTAAAGAAAGTTTTGAGAAGTACATTGGGTGTCAACTGTTTTGTTTGAGATTTAGTGCTGTGATCGTTCAGATTATGTTATCGACATTCACGGTAACGTCACTGACGTCATTTGCGTTGCCCCGGGTGCGTGGTAGTGGCTGACTTTGAGGAGCTATCATTTATTACAGAGTTGTTACAGAGATACCTTATTTGGTGTACTGATCACAGTAAGATTCCGAATTATGACGGTGTATTATTATTTTCGTACTGTAACAAATGCGAACTCCAGAGTAAAAATCTACGTTATTTCTGAACACCCCTCGTATAACCCTGATTAGACGACAAATTAATGGCTCAATGTGATAGGAACATAATGTCGTCCTTCCTGTATTTAATAGTGACGTCACCTTACGTCACACTACGTCCGATGTAACATATTGTTAAACAAGCATTGTATACAGAAATAATTTACGAAACTGCCTGGAATTTACGAGGTATGTGCTCGTGATGTTTTGTCATTTCTGGTGTAACAAAACCTTACTACAATTTTATTTTCTGGGACAACCCACGTATATATCAGATATTGAACATTTGTGTACTCATGGAATGTACAAGTCTATTGTATTTGATAATAAACGTTTTGATAAACTCTAAACTCTATATCAAAATGTGTCCATTTATAGGCGGTTGATGTTAAAGCTCCAATAAGCCTGGTAACCTATCCGCAGAATGATGCATTTTGAGCACTTTAGGTGAGTGAGTGAGTGCCAAAGGTGGAAAACACAATTAGATGGAAGAAAACAAAATACAGCCTTCGGTTGGTTTGTTGACAAAATAATGTAAAATAAATAAAAAGATTACATTAAGTCAGACAGGGAAGGCAGCACTCAACTTAACCAGCCGAGCACAGAAAACATTAAAAACACACAAAACACAGTGCCCAACTGAACCAACCGAGCACAGGAAACATAAAACATATAAAGACACAATGTCAAACTAAACAAGCGCAGATCCGCCCAAGTCCAAGCTGTCGAAAAGTAAAATAAAGGCTGGTTTATAGTCTAAGGGAAGCAACTCTTGCCAATCAGTATTTTGCCATATCCATACATTTTACTTAAATGCGATGTTTGACATATTATTTCGACAGATATAGTTAACATTCTTTCGTCGATTACCGGGTGGACAATATCCTAATTCATTGTATTTGCTGGATGATCGAAAAAAAGGCTCCAATAATCACAAAGAAAACATGGTTTATTCTTCGTTGCTTGGGAAATATGGTGCAGCTCAATGTTTTAACTTAGTTTTTCCTTAAGATACTTTGTGAATACCAGCCCAGACGTATATTGTACTTACCCTTTACTACCGTTATACGACCCCTTACTTACGGATACATCGATAGCTCGATAAAGTGTCCGTTTCGAATACAGTCGGTCTTTGGTTCGATCCATGGTTGCCACATACCAAAGACGAAATAAATATGTTACCAGTAATTCCCTTGTTCTGACGTCAAAGAGACTACTGGTTGCGGTTTATCACACCCTTGTTGCGATGTATACCATCAGGAATGAGATGTTGAGAGTGATCAATATAATGCACCTATCAATGTTCCCCCCCCCCGGTGGGCATACACGGGACTTTTGACAGAAGGCTGTTCGCGATAGGTGGGAATTTGACAGACAGAATGGTGCCGAGTCCCGGGAAATAGACTTTGGCCGAAATTTTTATCCCGGGGGTATGTAAAGCATCTCCCAGTGAGAGGATGTTGAAAAATTGCTCTTGCTCAAGGGTGGGAATTTAGACTTTAAAAAAGTAAAAATGTCAAATTCCCCTGGGTCACCCCCCTGGGGGAAAACATTCAGATAGGTGCATAAGTTATTATATATATCGTTTTACGATCAACCTAAAATAGTTACCACTCACAATTTGACAAGGTTCTGCAAATTGTCCTCGTAAATATTAAGCAAATTGAATAAGATGAACTGATGGAATTTACAAAAAGGTTTTATAACCATGAATCGGATAAGTAAACTCTTGCAAAACTGGTGACTAAAACAAACGCACATGGTCAATAATGTGTACTAAAATAATTGCAAATCGTGCACATCTGAGTACTGTTTTATAAAATTATTTAAGGAAATCGTAAACTTACGTTCAAATTTAATGTTTTCATAGGTTTTTTGATACATGTACCTGCAAATTGGGACAGATAGGGTTTGTAAGAGTTCATTAACATATTCATTACTAATATGACATATTCAATTTTTGTAATTTGTAGTTGTTAAAGAATTATCAAGAATTCCAGTTTGAACGTAAGTTCACTACTTCAGTAAGTGCTTTGATAAAACGGTACCCAGATTAATCCACCTTACTGTGTAAAATAAAACCAGTCGTAACAAGGCTGTCAAAATATTCCCAAAATCACGAAAATCTCGTGCATATTTTCAGCGTACCCAATAAACTTGCGACTTTCAATGTCGATACCATCCAATTGTCAGGCGCGGATCAGCAGTTCTTCATAGGGGGTTTAGTAAGCAGTTTTGTCAAAGGTAGGCGTTTTAACCTAGATATTTAATCAAGGGGTCCGGTTTTCCCTCCAAAACGTTGGTTAATGGTTAATGGTTAATTGGTCAGGGATGAAACCGAACGGCCACGTACAACGACTGTCCCAATCGAAAGCAAAAAACCAGGAATTTTTCTGTAAGGGTGCTGCTGATCAGAATCATACAGATTCCTGGCAAATTAGTATCAATATACACGTGGTAAGATAACCACGATGTTACAAGTAAATTAGGGAACTGTACCCCTTCTGGGTCCGCGTACGAGTGGATAGTCTGTGTTTGAGTATTGACCGAGGTATGTTTCTAATATACCGAACGTTTGTGTCTGTTCAATCGAACATAGTATAGAAATATGTCATTTGTATTACGTTCATACTAACTATGCGTACAGCAAACTGTTCGTTTTTTCCTCATTTACCTTTATCATACAAATGTAAAACACATGTGGTCAACGCACTTATGTACACAAAATAATCCGCTCATTTACTTTTTACATCCTCATACATCAGTGGTTAGTCAAGTTCCCAGACTATCACTGGTGAAGAAGAATGACTTTTCAATGCCTGGGCCGAATTCCAAGAAACTTCCAACAAATGCAAACTACTATTCACTACATGCTTGCAAGCATAGACACGCGTTCGATTATTGCCCCCTGTCATCAAAGTACCAGAGGCTTCATTGCATGACTGTGTACTTATGCACCTATCAATGTTTCCCCCCCCAGGGGGGGGGGGGGGGGGCTGGTTGACCCAGGGGAATTTGACATTTTTACTTTTTCAAAGTCATAATTCCCACCCTAGAGCAAGGGCAATTTATCAAACTCCCCTCACTGGAAGATGCTTTACATACCCACGGGATCAAAATTTCGGCCAAAGTATATTTCCCGGGACTCGGCACCATTCTGTCTGTCAAATTCCCACCTATCGGGAACAGCCTTCTGTCAAAAGTCCCGTGTATGCCTCCCCCCTTGGGGAAATCATTGATAGGTGCATTATAATTATGCAGAAGCATTGGATATATTAACGAAAATAACCCCATCTGTGTTACTTCATGATCCGCCCACGAACAAGCAAATACAACGCCTTTCGTGTAAGTTCTCTTTGGGGCCATATTAGGGGTAAACGCGCTAAAGTACGAAATATTAACCCGGTATTCGGTTTAATCAAAGCACTTACGAAAACCTTTATCTTACGCTCACATTGTTGAAAATAGATAAATATTAAATTATTGGTCGCAAACTCATATCAATTGGCGGTTACCAGATAGAGCTATATTTAGAACTACATGTACTATTTTATTTTTCTCTGCGACCTGAATGTTATTTTAAATTTATTTCGTCCGACAAAATAATCGTGCGGATGACTTTAAAAAATCTTTTGAGGCACAAATAATTCCATTCCCTAACCAGTCGATTTTGACAAGTGCAATGTATAACGTTCATATCCGTTTAATTATCTCGGTTGATCATTACATATAAATTTTAGAATTACGCCGATTTTCATCCACATATGGAGAAGTTGCTTGTTCATTGTGGAAGGTAAAACAATGAAAACTGGTTGGGTAGGTCGACCGCTGATCAATCGAATACACAGTTAAACACATAATTTCATAGACAAAGATATAATAAACACAGTCACGACATTTGTTTCAACAAACATGCACAAGTCATAGATCTTCGTGTGTTTTGGGTATGGTACAGTCCGGTTAAGATATTGTGAGAGCGACGTAGTCGTTTATGTGTACACATAATATTACAACCATTGTCTAAACACTGTAAACAGGTATTGTATGTTATTTTAGTATTGCAATTATAGCAGTCTGGAAAAACCTTCATACACAGTACAATGTAATTGGTTTTACACCATAATAGTGGATTAGACCGCTGCGTCACTCTATTCTTACCCTGACTGGACTATAAGAATGCATAACATGTTTTGTTTATTTGCTAGGCCCCCATAAGAGGTCAGTCACTTTAGTGTTTGGGGGATAGTGCATGATACAGCTAGAAGATGCTCCAGTTCCAGAAGCATTCCTGGTTCTTTTACTTGCCGGTGTAAAGCATCATACACGGGACCTCGCTTAACGTCTCGTCCGAAAGACGGTTAATTAGTTTAGTTATGTTAGTTGGGAAACACTGAAAAGCATTTCTGTTTTTGACCGTCTGGAGTAGGGATCGAACCCACAATCTTCAGATCAGCAGTATAACTTGTTGAAGTAACACACCTTATAACGGTAGTGCCACGCATGCGCACGGAATACACTTAACAAATCTTATAAATGTGCATGTATATATTTACTCATAACTCGGTAAATACGTGCTAGATCTTGTCGAAATTTTCAACATATGCAGCCTTGACATGTGGAATTACAATGCAATGGTATTTAATAAAATCTGATGACAATTATCGCAAACAGAATAAACAAATGATGACATCAACAAAAGCTAATGCAACACGTTTTTGTCGTGTGTTCATCAAGTGTTTGTCAGGTTGTTAATGCAGCTATGCATCCTCTTTGCTGATCAAGTTTGAGTTCATGTCTATTTACTTATAATTGAGACTGTCTCTTATAATTCTGTATAGAAAGGTAATGTATATATATATCTATAATGATTAAGATGATGTTTTATATGAATTGTATATGTACATTGATGAGACGTTAATAAAGAATAAATATATATTACAGACCCAGAAATAAAGAAAACAATGATAAGAATTTTGCACAATTTAAGTTTATAACTATTCACTTTTTGTATGAAAATTCAATTTTGGAAGAGTTACCTCTCTTTGACCATAAAATTTAAACTACATGTATTTTTACAAGTTGAAAATCACCATTTTGTTGAGTGAAAAATCGCATAATTTTGTATTTTTTGATTGTAACAATATATCTTAATTTTAATTGACCATATCTAAAAATAATTTGCACCTACGCGTAAATTCCTCGTGCATTTTACGTGTTTTGATGTTTCATGGTTCAGTTTTTATTTAATTTTAAAGAAAAAACGATATTAATCTAATCTTGTGTTATTCAATATCATGTACACAAAATTGTATGCAGAAATAGTCATAAATAAAAAAGTTATATGGTAAAAACACGTGCACACTTATAAGATTTGTTAAGTGTACGTATTTATGAGACCAGGTCAATATTTTCGCACATTACACGAGAAACCCTTAATCTGGGCCTCAACAGTGGCAATTGGTGTGTTAAGAATTTAAATTACCTTATATGGGCATTACACGAGTAGTTTTTGAGCGAACTTTTTTTTGGTATAAAAACGAATGCGCTTGTTTGAATAGACTTTCATAACTGAGTGACGTTCTGTCGTGGACAATTGGAAGACAAAAAAAGACACGTGCTACTGAATTGTAAGTACCCATTTGTATTTGTATCTATGAAATTCAATGTATTTTGTAATACACTTGACCAATGTTCTAACTAACGTTACACCGAACCTAAATTTAAACATCTCCGGAACCGTTGCATTGACCCACGTGCATTTTTGAAATGGTGGCTAAAACGATATCGTCTTTTTAACAAGTCATTCGGAGGAATATTGTGCACCAAGGCATGATGGTACAATATCTTCTTTTTGTACGTGTGCTATTGGCTGGAATTCAATTCCACGTTGTAAATTACTTTTTAGTCGATCGTCCTTTCAGAAAAACGTCACATGGCTAGGATGCCATTTGAAGATAGGGCAAAGGTTATTCATTATCATTAGCCGGTATATCCCCTCAGTTCGAGCCACTGCCTTAACATCCCACTTCTCTGGCCCTTTCTTCATATGGCATATGAACATTAATTTGTTTATCTGAAAGAACTTACGACTAAGAAGTAATCGACCACGTGGAATGGGTTTTCCCGCCAAACATTCAATGGCACGTGCACAATAATCGATAATGCGCCGTCCTGTATCTGTACTCAATATTACGCAGATTGGGTTGTAAAACATCCTACTATCAATTTGACTTTTTTCAGACAATCATTTGATTAATACTACGGTGCCAGACATATTCAAATTCAAGTCGGTGTAGTTAGAACATTGGTCTATTGTTTTTATCTATTTCGTGTTTCTTGCAGTGTTGTTATCCCTATGTGAACATGCTACTGGTTTGGTGCCTTTATACTTGCTATATTCGACGCCGTTGCTTTAGTTGAGTGGTCTAATGCGTTTGTACTTCGCATTGCTATAACGTACCGTCATGAGCAACAACCATCAAGGGAGGCAATCACAAACTACTTTTTAATTCCTGATACTTCTTAGCTCATCTGATTTTTGTCTTGGTAAACTTTTTTTCATAAACTATCAAAGCCATCGGTTTGAAACTTGCAACACTAGTTCACCATACCTGAGCTGTAAAGCAAGACCCATAACTCTGCTCTGCATTTTGTAAGAAGTATTGCCCCTTTTTGGACTTAGAACATAAAATGCGTTTAGGTCCACTTTTCTCATACACTATGTGGGCTGTTGCTTTGAAACTTTCAACACTTGTTCACCATCAATACCTGACCATGTCAAGCAAGACCCATAACTCTGCCCCTTATTAGACTATGTGGGCTATTGCTTTGACATTTTCAAAACGTTTTTTAAGCACTGCTCTACTTATGCAAGGATAATGGGCCTTTTTACAGTGACAATGACCAAATGAGCGTCTGCACCCGCAAGGCGGTGCTGTTGTTTAATTCCTATCTCAATTTGAAGCTTTGTACTCAGGGTTCTCAAAACTGTTTATTTAAACGCTATACGTACATGCATTAAAACTTTTGATTTATTGACATTTTACATGTAAGTTGTATGTTTCCAAGTAATTGCATGATCTGCGTTAGTTTCGGGAATTTGATGAGATTACTTTTGTAATTAATAGGAGGTAATCCAAAAATATGAATCGTTTGCAAACACTGGTAAAATAGTTATGACATTAAATTACAAGTCAATGTTTGCTGTTGGGAGACATAGTCAATAGTAAAAGCAAAAAACTCCTACGAAAAAAGAATTAACTAACACATGTGCAAATGGAATTGTCATGTATTTAATATTATTCCTTGTATTTGCTATCTATAGTATTCAGTTTAAAGCTTTTAATAATTAAAAAAAGTTCAATGTCTACTTTCTATGCTATGTGGTAAAACTTGGCCAATTTGTTCAAAGCATTTTATATATACGTATTTTTGAATTTCAGTATATTATTACTCTTGGATGATTTTATAAAGGAGTTTTGGTGCTTTTCTGACATTTTGGTTTAGATTTTCATTGGAATGCCGATACAATTGTTAGCTTCTATGCTATTGCAATGAAACTTTTGTACACACTATCAATAGTCAACTTATAATTTCAATACTAATGTGTTTTTTTCAACTTCACACTTTGCATATCTGTATTTCCAGGTTCTGACTGGAAGAGTGCAGATATTTTCAGTTTCAAGATCAAATATAGCTGGCTAGTTAAGTATTTCTTTGATCCATTCATATTATTACCACAGTGTATAAACTAGTCAACTTCCGGATGAATTATATAGGATTGCAATAATGAGTAGTGATGGAAAATCACCGGATGTTTGAATCACAATAATGAGTACACGTTGAATTTTACAGTATCGCAATAATGAATACAGTGATTTGGTTTATACGCGATGATTACTGCATCGATTCAAATGTGTTTTATTATTATTATTATATAATACTTGTAAAAACTATTAGCTAATCATTAAAACTTGTATATTTAATTTAACTTTTATATTTTTGGATTATTAATTCAAATGATGGCTTATACTAAAGTTGGTGCATAACTAGTGGCGAATAGTCATGGACCAACAAATGTTTAATTAGCTCATAGGCAGTCGCCAATGGTTATGAGCTAATTATTCAACATAATCCATCATCCAAAATCCTGACTCTGAAATTTAGAAATAGTAAATCTGAAAATTTCACAAAATTTTAGGTATTTCGTCATTCAGGTATGTGTAGTTTTTACAAGTAACGGACGTGTGACAGACGAAAATAATGTGTACTATGTCACACAGGTATGTGTATTGAGTTTGTATAAACACTCGTAATAGATTCATGAAGAAATCATGCTCCCAAAATGTCACATAATAAAACTATGAATTCAATTTACTACACTGTCACATGTTCTTTTCATGTAAGATAATGACGAAGCGACCTGACAGACGAAATTAGAAGCAGTATCGGGAATTGGGAAATACATCGCCGCAAAATATCGGATGATTTTGTAAGGTAGTATGGTCCTTTTTAACTTACAATTCGCAGGCTTAGAATTATAAGACCTTTATAAGACTGCTGCATATTTATGAAATCAGCATTTCGGAAGTTGTCCAAACTGAATTTGAAATCTCGTTTTTCCATAAGTAGTTTTCAGACAGTGTAGCAATACCACGTGACTTTTGACTACAGGTACAAGAAGAAATATTTTATTTCTTAACCGATTTCTATGAAATATACACCACACCAAGGAGACAATTATTTGCTTTCCGTGAAATAAAAAACCTTTTCAACGGCTGTGCCGTTTTGTCTATTACCTTGTGAAACCGTGGACCGTTATCTTGAGGACATGTTATACGGAATATGGTTTTTATTTAAAAGTTTTCATATCTAATTAATGCTTAATTCTAACGAATCAAAGGTATTCAGTTGTTACCCCAGGTACGTTTGTACTAATTACACATTGCGTTTCAATATTTTCAGATTCTTGGGAGGAGTGCAAGAAGAGTGCAGACATTCTGGTTTCAAGAATCCAATTATAGCTGGCTAATATACGTATTTCTTTAATCCATTCATTTCATTATTGTATTCGCGACTCTTTGGCGTGTCAATATTCAAATGATTTGTTCATTATATTATAGTATGAACCAATTCAAAATAGATTAAGGTGATACGCACGCCTTACTTAATGACCGAATCATTTTAAAATGACAATCCTAGCCTAAAAACATTGAAATCAGAAACACAACTCCGGCTTCCGAGTGAAATATAACTGGGGAATCATGTAGACCGCAAGTTTAGCAAATTAAAAGGGGTCGACCATCAGCCTTTTTGGGGAGATATTTATCAAAAAGTACTAATCTTGCGTAAATGTGTATATTTTTTACATAACTTGCATAATTTGAACAAATGTAGGACTTTACTGTACACATAGACATACTTTAAAATTGTACCATTCCCCATCCACTTTTTTATACAAGAACAAATCTAATATATTACAATTGTACATCATATTTACCATTTATATCTCAATACGGCATCTTTAGAAATTTATGTTGTTTATATGTTATGTTAAATTTAAGCCTGATTAAGCTATTTTGTTGACCCTTCGATTGTATTCCTGTATTTCGACTTCTTTACTAAGCCTTCTTCAGGTTAGAATAGACAAATAACGGAAGTAATCTAAATTTTAATTTACTGTTATTTAAAGTTAGTACACAACTAGTGTACAATGGATGTGTACTAACTATTAGCTGTTTAATTGGCTTGTAACCAGTGATCAATGGTTTAGGGCTAATTATTCAAAAAACAAAAAATAGACTGAAATTCTGATAATAAATTTGCGTCTCGGGAATCTGTCGAAGGGTCTAGATATTAATTGACAAGAGCAAATCTTAGTATTCACAAAATATTTCTACCATCTTCGGTGCTTTTTATTTAATACCTACATAACGAGAATGGGTAAAGATACTTAAATGCATATCACAATGCCGATTTTGCAATAAACGTTTTACCGTCTTTGGTAGGGACATTCGCCTCGGAAGCCGGACGTTGCTTGTTTGATCAACTTTAACAAGTAATTAATAAGTGAGATAGTAAATGCATTATGTCAATGAATTTGATTTACTACACCGACATATGTTCTTATGTAAGAATACAGATATCGTTTATATCGACAAGAAGTGTTATTACAACCGTTTTAAGTAGTTGAAACATTCGGAAAATGAATATTTTAATCAAATACCTAATATAACATGTAATTAATGAGCAAATATGTTATATGCATCTTATACCGAAAATATATATTATTTCAATGAATTCAATTTACTACACTACAATGTTCTTTTTTATGTAAGACAATGATAAGAGAATTGATCGACGAACTCGGAGAGGAAACTGACTATTCAGTGGTAAGTCACAAGTAGTGACAAGAGGTCACAATTATAACCTACTTTTTATGAAAGTTGGTCACAATGATCACCTCAACACAATCTAGGACAAGTTCGATATTGGGTCATCTATGTGATGTAAATATTACAAGGTCGCTTTATAAGACAATATAAAAACCTTGTACATGCAATATATGCTACTAGGTTTCCTCAAACCACTACAAAACGACCCTTAAACTTGGCTCTTTCTTCAAATGGCATGCTAGCCATGTGCTGTTTTCTGAAAGGATCGACTAAAGAAGCAATTTACAACGTTGAATCGAATTCCCGCCAAAAATACCATACCACAAGACATTGTACCGTCATGCAAGGGTGCACACTATTCCACCGGTCGTTTCTGCTTTCGTATTGGCGGGACTATAGTAAATTAATAAATAACCAACAGTTCTCAAATTAAGATAATTATGCCCCCCATCTTTGATGAGGGGGTATATTGCTTTGTACATGTTTGTCGGTCGGTCGTATTAAATGGGTTTTCGTTCAATAACTCAGGAAGCCTTTAACCTAGGATCTTCAAACCTTACATGGAGGTTGGTCATCAACAGTAGACCCCTGTTAATTTTGAGGTCAGTAAGTCAAAGGCTATTGGGCTATACGTGTTTTACAAACATCTTGTCTCCCTTACTTTGATCACGTGATTTTAAGACGAATATATTTTTAGCTGAACATCCATACAAATGGGTACACTGTTTTCTATTAAACAGCGGGTCGTATCTCGGATCTGAAGATATGGAAAGAGGAAGAGGGAGAGAAGGCAGAGAGAGAAGTGTTTTTTCTCATATTTACTATGCTCCGGCCATATGCCAAAAATATTGTAAATCAAGTTTCATTTGTTTGTTAAGTTAGTATAATCAAGGTCAAACATCCAAATTCAAAACAATTTATGATGATTTTAAAATATTTACTACACTGTCACAGTAAGAATACAGGTATAGTATATATATATTGACATGAGTAAAAATGTAACATTAACTCTTTCCCTGGAGACTTAATGGTATATTTTTATTATTGCAACTTTTTTCATTTTTACCATCTATTGTAACAAGTAATTTAATCAGTACCATATGTTTTCATGTAAGGCAATGATGGCAACAGAGCTGGAAGGTGGTTGGTTGGTTGTCGGCCTTATGTAGCCGCAATGTCTTCACAGGTAGACGAAAGCGGATATTCAGTGGGTAAGTCATAAGTTGTAGTATCTATTATTTCAGCTGTCCATGGTAGTGACCTTTTAGCGTGTACAGTTCATGAATAGTACATGCAAACTAATGCATTTCCGTTATTTTTCATTTCAGGTATACTGTCTGTCTAATTTATTTGTTATCGTATTGGCCCAAACATCAATAAATTTATAACAACTTGCAGTTCTTAACGAATATTATAACATGTAAGTAATGAGCAAATATGTTATATGCATCTTATACAGAAAATATATATTATGTCAATGAATTCAATTTACTACACTACAATGTTATTTTTTATGTAAGACAATGATGAGAAGAGATTTGATCGACGAACTCGGAGAGGAAACTGGCTATTCAGTGGTAAGTCATTTATGAAAGTTGGTCACAATGATCACCTCAACACAATCTAGGGCAAGTTCCATATTGGGTCATCTATGTGATGTAAATATTACAAGGGTCGCTTTATAAGACCATATAAAAACCTTGTACATGCAATAGAGGCTACCATTAGGGGTCTGCATGAACTTCTAGGACAGCGGAGCGACCTATGGCCCTTTGGGCCCTCTTGTTTGTATTTGAACAACACGAAAATACCAATTTAATATCGTTTTAAGGTACTGACTAAAACCTAAATTAAAGTTTAACACGTTGTTTTATGCCCTGTTTCCTCAAACCACCACACAAACGACCCTTAAACTTGGCCCTTCAAATTTGAATCGAATTCCCACCAAAAATACCATACCACACGCACAAAAGACATTGTACCGTCATGCATGGGTGCACACTATTCCACCGGTCGTTTCTGTTTTCGTATTGGCGGGACTATAGTAAATTAATAAATAACAACCAACAGTTCTCAAATTAAGATATTATTATGCACCCCATCTTTGATGAGGGGTAATATTGCTTTGTACATGTTTGTCGGTCGGTCGGTCGTATAAAATGGGTTTCGTTCAATAACTCAGGAACCCTTTAACCTAGGATCTTCAAACCTTACATGGAGGTTGGTCATCAACAGTAGATGACCCCTGTTAATTTTGAGGTCAGTATGTCAAAGGCTATTGGGCTAGACATGTTTTACAAACATCTTGTTTTACTTACTTTGATCACGTACTTTTACGACGAATATATTTTTAGCTGAACATCCATACAAATTGATACACTGTTTTCTATTAAACAGCGGGTCGTATCTCGGATCTGAAGATATGGAAAGAGGGAGAGGGAGAGAAGGCAGAGAGAGAAGTGTTTTTTCTCATATTTACTATGCTCCGGCCATATGCCAAAAATATTGTATATTAAGTTTTGTTTGTTAAGTTAGTTAATCAAGGTCAAACATCCAAATTCAAAACAATTTATGATGATTAATATTTACTACACTGTCACAGTAAGAATACAGGTATAGTATATATATATTGACATGAGTAAAAATGTAACATTAACTCTTTCCCTGTGAGACTTAGTGTTAAATTTTTATTATTACAACTTTTTTCATTTTTACCGTCTATTGTAACAAGTAATTTAATCAGTACCATATGTTTTCATGTAAGGCAATGATGGCATCAGAGCTGGAAGGTGGCCTTATGTAGCCGCAATGTCTTCACAGGTACTTGTCATAGTCACCGGTAGCCGTCATATAATGTCTGGCTGGTAGACGAAAGCGGATATTCAGTGGGTAAGTCATAAGTTGTAATCTTCTATTTCATCTGTCCACGGTAGTGACCTTTTAGTTCATGAATAGTACATGCACACTAATGCATTTCCGGTTTTTTTCATTTAAGGTATACTATCTGTCTAATTTATTTGTTATCGTATTGGCCCAAACATCAATAAATTCATAACAACTTGTAGTTCTTAACGAATATAATATTTTGCATATTTGGTCACGTCATTTTATGATTTCAATTTACTACACTGTCACGCTAAGAATACAGGTAAAGTATTTATTGGCATACCCAGTATCACAGACATAAAATAACAAGTAGTTTTAATGAGTAAGATATGCATTGCCAATTTTCTACATTGCAAAATTTAAAGGTATACTGTATTCATTTGATCTAGTTTGTTATCGTATTGGCTGAAACATCAGTAAATTGATGACTTCCAATTCTCTATAAATACAATGTTTTGCTTATTTTGTCACGTAATTTCACGATATGAAGATATTTTTAGCTGAACATCCATACAAAAGCTGACACTGTTTTCTATTACACAGCGGTGTCTTGGATGTGGTGAAGATTTGGGAAGAGGGAAAGGGAGAGAGAGAGAAGTTGTTTTGTCAAATATTTAATCTCATTTGTATTTGTTAGATTAGTTTTACCCCAGGTCTAAAGCATCCAAAGTAACGGCAACCCGATAACTTTATGGGATTTAGATAAAGGCACAGTTCGTAACTCAAGTAAATTACAAAGCTAAGTGGAAAAAAACATTATTTCGCATCCTAATAATGGGCATCGACAAACTGAACTACACATTACTAAAAGTATTAAACGATATATAACTGAAGAAAAAGGCATATTAAGATCACGTTCAAGTTGGACAGAATGGACCCAAAACCCACGACTCACAAATGAACGTACTAAGGAATCTCGGGACTTAATAACGATATGACCGGACAGAAGCAAATATACTGTTATAATTGCACATTGGTAATTTGACACACAGCTTAAGCCTATAATAATATGTATACGCGACAACCGATATGAACATGAAGAGCGGATAAGCGATTAAAATAAGAATTATATAGGGACATACCTACGAAACGTCATTTTCGCTACGATGTCTAATTTCCGTGAATTTCAAAGTGAAATTGAATATATTTTTATCGAAACTAACCATGACCACGGGTATAAAAAATGTTAAAACATTTCTGTTAAAATAGTATTGACAAGAATTGTGTTCACCGAATTTTAGAAAAATCAACCATACATTATTAAAAATGGTTTGATTGTTGATTGATTGATTGTTTGAATGATTTGATTTCATTGATTTGATTTGGATTTGATTTTGATGTTCTTGATTGATTTGATTTATTTGATTTTGTTGGATTGATTGGATTTATTGCTTTGATTGGATTGATTGATTGATTTGACTTGATTGGTTTGATTCATAGATTTGATTTGATTGGTTTGATTCATTGAATTGATTTGATTGATTGGTTGATTTGATTTTGATTTGATTGGTTGTTTCGATTTGATTTTGATTTGATGTGATTGGTTTTGATTTGGTTGGATTTGATTTATTGCTTTGATTGGATTTGATTCATCGATTGATTTGATTTGATTGGTTTGATTCATTGGATTGATTGGTTGATTCGATTTGATTTGATTTATTCATTGATTGAATCGATAATTTGATGTGATTGATTTGATTTGGTTGGATTGATTTATTGATTTGATTTATTGCTTTGATTGGATTGATTTGACTTGATTGGTTGATTCATATATTTTGATTTGATTCATTGGTTGGTTTGATTCATTGATTGGTTTGATTCATTGGATTTGATTGAGAATACCCCTTATACATTTAGAATTAAGTCTAAAAATAAGCTAACAAAGAATGAATGTCTTGAAACGATGAAATTTAACACTTAAAGCAAAAATGACATCGAAATAGTAACCTCGCATTATAAAAACTTTGTATAGAAAAGAAATTCTCTTTCTAGAACCCATATTGGAAAACAAACAAAGGACTGTCATACAAAACATTAAGTATCAACGGACTGACATACAAAAAATCACCTGAATTGAAGATATAGGACGGGATATTATCCTCTCACTTATATAATATTACACTAGATACGACTCCAAGGGAATGCTAAAACAAATGTGTCACGAAATTTTATATTCAAAAATAGACAAATTGGAACATTATCACACTTTTCACTAACAATTAGTCTAAAGTAGAAAATGGCAAAGAATCACAATTTCAACTTAAAAATGATTGTAACATGTTAACAACAAGTTCTACAATATTTGTTGTGCACTACAAGTCATATCCCCATGTTTTGGTTTCCTAACGTGTATTCTAAACTTGAAAGTGCTTTCCGTTCCTGGGAATAGGTGGTTTAAAAGAATCGAACCATCTAACAGATCTAGTATAGTACGTTGTGTATTATCCATGTAGTTTAGTAAGTGTAGTAAGTTAGTTTCGTATATACTACATGTAATTTGTTTTCTTTTTCTGTTCTCTTTTCAGGTGGTGCCATATGGACTTGCCTCTACGCGGCGGCACTAGAAACACTATCCGAGGGCGTTATTGTTGATACATACGAAATATCGCTGCAGTTTGTTGGTCCGTATTACCTCAAGTTGCTTGTGTAATGCCGTATCTAGCGAAACCACTAGGTCGAGCTGGATGTAGATGGCGCAAACAACGAGGTAATAAGGATCAACACAACTGCAGTCATATTCCTTTTATTATATACCTACAAAAGTGAAAAGGCGCGTTTATGCGCGAACATGCGCTTAATGTGTATACATATTTTCGGCATAAAACGTGACGTCCCTTCATAAAAAGGATAAATGTTTACATTATAACATCATTGACGTTGGCATTAGTATTATCAGCTTATAACCGTCAGACATGCTTCATATGTATTCGGAAAAAAATGTATGGTGCGATTTGGCCAGTATTCATGACAATACATTGCAAGGTATATAATATATATTGATACAATGACGCACCTTGGTAGTGGCTAAAAGTCCAATTGTAATTATTAAATTTACAAATTAATCACTTGGTACTATATTTCAGAGACCATTGCGTGTGTTTACATTCCTGTGCATCAACCATGCGACCTTATGAAGGAATCGCAAGTGTGGATGATTTTCATCATAAATTACAAAAAACCCAGACGTGGTTACTTCTTGATGTACAACAGTTCGTTTATTCAGGTCTGCCATTTGTATAAATTCATCTATGTACATAATCTTATACAATTCAAACCACACGTTTTCAATACAGATGCATTTTTGTCGAGCCCGCTTGCTGTGAGCGAGGCTTAGTCGCCACTTTTGGTGGACCATAACTTTGTTATGCTTTAACCAATGTTGCTTTTATTTGGCATGAATGTTCACCTCTATGAGGCGTAGTGTCAAGAGCAACCCCAGGTTCCTCTATCAAAGGTTAAGGTCAGTGTTTGAGGTCAAAAGTCAAATTGAAGTTTGTATGGATCATTTCTTCTTTATTCATGGTGGGATAAGATGTAACTTGGCACATTGAAGTGCTTTTTTTCAACGTTTACCGAGGCTAGACACAATTTGCCCGATGGCATGAATATTTAGTTTGACAAGCTATATTTTTAATGTACTTGCATCGGGGAAGGTAGTACGTTTTGTGTTTAATACTTATATATTTGCCAATCGGTTTTCTGTAAGCATTAGTCGGATCAAATGTAGATTTTTTACTTTAGTTTTGTGCATTTTACACTTACATTTAATTTTGTGCACGCTATTTCTTTACTACAATTGGTTTTTCACCGAAACTTAACAGTACTAAATCTGGTTTGAATTTAAGGAGGTTACATTTTGACTGTTGATAGAAATAAATTTTAAAATTCTATTTTATTTTAACACATTCACTATTTGCGTTCTTATAAAGTGTTTTTCAGAAACAATAATAAATCATTATTTTATTTTGAGAGTACACATAGTTTTTAATGTTGAGGTTTTCAGTACATAGATTATGGATCGATCTTTCACAGTTAAATTTTTACAGGGTCTGCAAATGTACTCATTCCCTGTCCATGCATGACATTGTACCAATTTGCTTTGTACTGAGGCATTTAATTGCCAAATTACGTGAAATGATATCAAAACAAATGTGAACTTTCCCTAACTCGTACGAGCATCGTACGAACATACAAACACCGTTAGGATTTCAAAAATTGTGAACTCGTACACGCTAATAAAATTCGTACGGATATCATACGAGTTTTGTGACCGTAGCATTAGTAGCCACTTGGTGTATATGCGTGCGTAAGTGCGTCCGTTTTTGTCATGCTTTGACCAATCTTTCTTATATTTGCATTGATGTTAACATCCTTGAGACATAGTGCCATGCATACCCTAGCTTCCTATCATAATGTTCGTGGTCAAAGGTCAATTTGACGTTTCTCTAGACCATTACTTTGTCATGCATTGACCAATCTTGCCTATAATTGACATGAATGTTAACCTCTTTCAAAGGTCTTGGCACATTTCAGTTGCTTTTTTCAACTTGCGCCGGGACTCGACATAATTTGCCCGATGGCATGCAATTCTATAGCCTTACAAAAAGCATGACATCGATTTTTAGACCCTGATACAGTATAAGTCATAAACATTATGTTACAAAATACTGAGTTAAAGTTTGATATCAACTTAACCCATGTGGACAATAACCATCTTTAGAAAACAAAATTAGGTAACTCACCTACGTCGGGTCCCAAGTCCCGAGTGAAAAAGCAGGAGGGCCTAGTTAATTGTTCAATGTTTAGCTCTGTTTTGATACATTAGTCGCACGTTTATTGAATTATTGGTGAATGTTTATACAATTTGGGAAAGTTTGCAATTAGGACATATCACATCCCATCCTAATTTTACAGAACATTAGTGAAAAAAGAATATTGAAGTGGATTGACTGAACCCTTTTTCTACTGTATCCTCACTTCGTACTTTTCTACAAGGAACCGTTGACTTCTCAAACTATGGGTCACAAATCCGGGTCATTGACCTTATCCACGGCTAAAACGAATATAGTTTGCGAGATGGACAATGCCTGGCATATATAGTCTGGTTGCATTCACAATATAGTTTGAAGCGATGTGTATTTGATCTGTCGCTTTATTCTTATGTTGTGGCTGTTGATCATTACATTCAACAAATGCAGGCTTCTAAAATGGAAATTCCATCGGATTAATCAGCTCACTGTATTTATCTTGGTAAGATTACTATGGTCAGTTGAGTGAAGAATTTGCCAACTACACATTATCAACGTTGGAAAACGAATAGCCGTAAGTATTTCTATACATACTTCTGTGAAACATACGTGTAGGATCCCTATCAGCAACTGGGCAGTTTTTACAAGCAACATTTGCAAACTTGGAAAATAAGACTGCTTGAAACTGTAGTCTGATCGCATTGAACCTCCCCATACGTTGTAATTTGTTGACAAAACTGCCAGGAATATGACGTATATGTCATGTTTAGCCCAAAATGTCATTTTTGGCCAATTTACAAGACTATTAACGACGTAAATCCTTCCCAAAAACCACGATGGCACTCTTGCGACACTTTTATATTTTCACATAACCAGTGTTCTGCAAGTCTTTATTTAATATTATGTACTAAATATCAAAAGTGTCGCAAGAGTCCCATTGTAGTTTTTGGGAAGGTTTTACGCCATAAAAAGCCATGAAAATGACATTTTTTGGTAAACTTAACATATTTCAAGTAGATTAGTCGACATATTACGCGGGGAATTTGGAAAAGTATGCTCAATATTTTGAAAGACAATGTTAGGTTATTAGAAACATAGGACAGATTTATAGGAAAAAGCATTTCTATTTTTCGATAACACTCAGGGGCAAAATTAAGCCATAAATGAACCTTGTCCTTTAATAGCGATAATGTGGGTCGCAAAATTTTAGACCGACAAGCAAAATATTTATGATAAATATGAGCAACAGGCAAAATGAGACGACATAAATAAAAATGCTACAGTTCGGTCAATTATTAAGTTACAAGCAAAAATGTTACCTGAATCGAGGCGGTTTGTTGACAAAATTGTGGCTTCGAACATCAGCAGTGTGTATGAACATTGATTCAACATTATTAGTTTTTCACTTTGTAAATATTTGTTTCGTTACTGTTTTAGCGTACAATCTTAAACTCAAAGACGGTGTTGATTTCATGGTTTTAGCTGTTTCCATGACAACGTGCAAATTAATTATTTAGTTACGTGATTAATTATTGACTGGTCTATAAACCTATTGTTTTAAATAACTTTATTTTACTTAGTGCATTTAAAATGTGTTTGAGTGCTTTAAAGTACCATTGCAATAAGCTAATCAGTAAGTGTAATTATTTTTTTTAATTGTTATGCGTGTTAATTGTTTGAAATTTTCAAAACTGTACAGTTATTTGTGTCTTCAAGATGTAAATATAAAAAAAACATTTATTAAAGGCCATGTTATAGTTTTATAAAACATCTTTTAAAATGGTTGCTATGGCAACAATAATTGCCGATAAAAATGTTCAGATACAAAGACGGAAGAGGTCGCACCCCCCCCCCCCCTAAAATCGTCTAAGCTTGGGTATTTTGTATTTTGTTCTAGGTAAAAGAACTGGAATCACTAAAATATAGTATTAATTTAGGTAACTGTTGGAAAACATCTATTCTCTAAACTTCTAAAGAGCGAATTGGTCTGGCATGTTGCTCAGATTAAATTCTACTATAACTCTAATTGCCCTGCTGTAGCACGGTGCTGAATTTTCTAGCTCGCTTCGCTCGCCCCAAAATGCCAAAATAGGTTATAAATGAATATTATCAAGTACAGAAAGGGTTTATAGGCATTCTTCAATAAGAATAAACAATGACTTCGCTCGCCTAACTTTTCCTCGGGGGGGGGGGGGGGGGTCAACATTTACGCCTCCCTAACACGCAATCCTGTATCCGCCACTGGGATATGTTTCCTCATTGTATATACCGAGTTTGGTGCTTACCCAAACAGTAATAAAGCCATGATTATCCGGTTTTTTTAGGACATTATTGCGAGACTATTCAAGTTCAACTCACTGAATTAAGAAGAGTCCTCATGACATAAACATACTAATATTTTTTGTTCATTGGTAGAAAAATTGCAACGGTAAGATAAATTGCATTTAGATTTTCTATTCATTCTATGTAACAAATCATAAGGAATTGTATTAAAAAGCATTCTACGAAATGAATAGTAACACATACCGGCAAAGAAATGTTTGCGGCTGTATATAAGTAAGATTTTACTATATACATGTATATACACATTTTAATAACTTCTTTATGTACAAACGAGTATACATATCATCATGTATTTATATGTATTCTAAAACACCTCTCATGCTCCAAGACACCTTCTTGTTAGCATGTCTTAAACTTGGAGGTTTACAACTCAACATGCGTTTACATGCTTTGTTAAAATCTTTTCTCTGCCAAGCGTACATGAATGGATTCACAGTACAGTTTGACATACCTAGGAAGACAATCCATCGGGCTACATCCCAATCTTCGGCGAATATGTACCAAGGATTTGTATATGCTCTAATCAGGAAATATGAGAACGGTATCCAGCTTATAGAAAACAATAAGGTAAGTATTGCAAGCAGTTTTGTTCCTCTAAACATATTGTACATTTTATCCCTTGTGCTCCTTCTCCGGTAACAACTGTTCCCGTATTCCAGATCACTGTAAACTTTCTCTGATTGTGCTCTGTAGCTCACCTTGTACAGGCTATTGGGTTTTACCTTTCGGTACATGTGGTAAGCTTGTCTGAGGATCATAGAGTAGGTGGTCACTGTTACCATGGTGACTGTCAACAACGTCATCGCCATCCATAACATGTGTGTCGGCTGTAGAACGCGCTGGAAAACACAAACGCGGTTCACATCCCATGCATGAAATCCGAGAAATGGAAGCGCAGCTATCACACCAGAGTATGTCCAAGATATTGCGACAAGAGTAAAAGCAACTGTCCTCTTCATTACGACCATGTATTTGGTTGGAATACAAATGGCAATGTATCTATCAATCGTCGTAAACATCACAGTAAGTTGTGACGTCAGCGTCATTAGAATAACGATTTGGTAGCGGAGTAAGCAAGTATACACACCGTCACTCAAACTTGGTACAAATATGTAAACCACTTGTAACAGGGTAGCTAGACCAGTAAACAAATCAGCAAAAGCAAGATTTACTATAAAAATATTAGCAACTGCCTTATGGCGGATATACTTCCACATAACAATTATAACCACACTGTTTCCAAATAATGATATCACAAAAACTGTAAATTGAAAAATCACAAGTATTACTTCTTCACCTGGTATGAGTATCATGTTTGCTTCTTGACAATTCAACGGAAAAGTATAAAAAACACACTTTCTTCACCACTTATCACGCTTTAATCTATACATTGTGACCCTTGCTTCTGTTGCAAGTTATGATTCAATTTTTAATGTAAGCACAGTCTTCATTTAACTTCTTGTTTCAGTGTTACTCACGTGCATGAATCGTCGCTTTGTGTTTCATTATTACGACGTCACGTGAAACAATGGCAATGATTCCGAATGGCTACATTGACTGTGCATTTCCATTTATGATGATGTAGACAATACATACCGACTTGGTATTACATTAAATACAGACTTACACTATACATGTACTTAATGAGAAATAGCAATTGGTAGTAAGCAAGTTAATTAGAATGAGTAGATAGAAATACAAAGTGTGGCGCACAAAATGCATGTTATCATGACTTGTACGCATATTTGTAAGTGCCAAGTCAAATGTCGCATGTCGCCCCAAAACGCGGTTAAGTACTGTGTCAAGGGAGATCACTCGTATGAATACAGTGACTTTATTTCATGTATAGGGTGATCATATACAAAGGCGTTCCACACGTAAACCTACAATGAATAAAAAGTTTTTCCAACAAAAATCATTTTACTTTTATACTGTAAAATCACATATTTTTGTGGGTACTAAATTTCGTTGGTTTTAATAAAAATGCATTTTCGTGGGGTTATAACTTCGTGAATTACATAACATGAGAAAGTTAAGTAGGTTAAACGTGTGGATTATATTTCGTGGTCGAGGTCAACAACGAAATCAACAAAAAATAAACACCTATTAATCATTGTAGGTTTATGTGTCGAACCCCTGTGATCATACAGTATATGTCAAGTGGTTGGACAATGGCGATTGTGAATGCTTCAATGTATAAACTTGGGAATACACTTAGTAAACACAATACACAATCTATGACTGAACCTTATCCTTTCATATCTATGTTATTTTCATGGGAAACATACTCTGTAATTGTACGGCGACCGGAAGTCGTCGTACTGCTGGAATGCTTTTTTCTAAGTGACAATGCACAAATCGCACCGAATCACGATACTGTCCGAAATATCCCGCAACAATAATTACGTTTATTGTTTGATGGAAGGAAGATAATGTATGCGTTCATATAGTTCACCAGATATACCCAGTCATACGCGTATAACCTCAGCAAATGTAATCAATACAATTGTAGACTTTCAGGGTTAAGCTCCAAAACCCAGCTTCAATTTATTAAGCACAATATTTCTGTAACAATGTAGTAAAACGTCTTTTAAATCGAAGATGATATCAATATTGTTTCCTTTATATATATGAAAAAGTTGAAATTGAGCCTTATCCTGAAACCAGTTCTTTGTGAACATGGAAGGTGACACGGGTGGAAGTATGGGTTAGTACCGGGACAGGATTGCATGTACGGGAACTATATGACCCCAACCGGCACAGGCCTTCTTGGATAATTGCCCTTTGAATTACCAAAATAAAATGGAAAATTAGTCTTGTCTGTACGCTAATTCAAATACAAATGTAGTTTTGATCCAATCATCTTCTAACTTGGTGAAATATTTATGAGCATGCTTTCTAGGACAAGTTCGAGCTTGGGCCCACTTGACTCCGGCTTTCTTGGACTATGACCCATGAATCACCCCAAAAGTACAATTAGGATTGTCTGTACATTAATTCAAACAGTTTCTACGAGATCGTCTTCAAACTTGGAGTCGGTGTTTATTGGCATTATATCTATGTTAAGATTGGTTATTTCATTTTCAGTGACCATGCCTCTGACGGGTGCATTTATGTGACAGTTTGGCTCGTGTTGATATTGTGTTCATCGCGTATAAACTATCTCACTGTACGACTTATTGTGGTACTATACAATTCAACTTGTATGACTTCCCTGTCTGACTTAATATAATATTTTTTATTGTGATTGAAACTTCCGGTGATTTTCTATCACTGTACTCATTATTGCAAGACTCTATAATTTAACATGTACTTATTATTACGATAACCGGAAATTGACTCGTTTATACACTGTGGCGTTGTGTCATGTCTCTACCGTACAGTTGATTACTTTAAATTATTATTTTTATTGTTTGTATTTTTTTGCTCAGGTCATATGTATGTTCATATGCTGAGGGAATTGAATAAAATGTAAAAATGACTTCTGTTAGTGAACAGTAAATAGTGGCGACCAATAAATCGTTATACACAAAGGCATCTACCTGTCGTATAGATCACGGTCAATTATAGGCAAACAGACTATTTAAAAGGTTCTGCAAATATGTTTAGTACAAACGGTGTTTCAAAATTACTTTTCTTTACAGTGTTAACATACTATTCAGACTAGATTAACATTCAAACTGGATCATATAAAGGTAATTTAGAGTCTTTTTTTTCGTTTCTTTTTTATCCATGTCATTATAACATTACGTGCTTCTATATAGAAACATTGCATCTAAAATGATTTTAAAAGAATCATTGACAAGCAGTCGGAACGATTGTGAACAAGGCGATTGTAACGTCAAATATTAAGTGTGGTGAATAGAATTATCACGAACAACAGAAATTCAACCATATGCTACAATAATCATTGAAAAAGTATTACTTTACTTAAAGGGACTGCGTCACGTATTGGTGTATTGCAAAAATAAAATAATGTTCATGTAATTTTGGTATAGTTTCCTGTATATGCCATAAACAACCACATTGACATAAAAATAACTTGGGAAACATCGGCCTTTTGTAGTAATTCAGCATTTTTACACCAAAAATTCTATAGGGTATTAATACCCTATAGAATTAGCAATACTATCACTTAAATTGCCTGATCTTTGTTTCCATTCGATGAAAACAAATTGCGAAACGAACCGAATACCTCACAGATGGTTCGGCTTTAGTTTGTTAAAGTTACAGTTTGATCATGTGTGAATTACATAATTCACAGAACATTTTGGAAGGAAACTCTGCGATATTTTCAAACAGAAAAATACTAAGTGTCAAATATTGAGAGTGATTTAAATTGCTTTTATGTCATAAAGCAACCACCACTGACTTTCTATTATATAAATACTTGGTTAGGTAGGAAAATTACGTCACACAAATTTTTTAGCCCAATCTGTGAGGCAGCACCTTTAAATATTTCTAACCAATACATTATAAACTAAACTGGAGATAGTGATATGGTTTAGGATATGAATAAATGATGCTGTTTAGTGCAATGTGTGCTATATTGGTGATTAGCAAATGTAGTGTTGTTAGGACTATGA
The DNA here is from genome assembly GCA_947247005.1 of Spisula solida. Lineage (NCBI taxonomy): Eukaryota > Metazoa > Mollusca > Bivalvia > Venerida > Mactridae > Spisula > Spisula solida. The sequence goes on along the minus strand of OX365944.1, from coordinate 33,872,219 downwards.
ACATATTAGTACGTCGTAGTTAACTGTATAATTAATATTTATATTAAAGTTTTAGCCAAATGTCTTAAGTTGAGTTCCTTTCATTTCCTGAGATGTTTTCACAAAATGGGTTGCTATTAATTATAATGTTTTGTATGCATGTGTGTATGTATGGGGAAGTCAAGTACCTTACCATTGATACATGTAGTACATGAACTATGGTAACGTTACATGTATACTTAGTGACTTACTTATTTCATACATGCACTTGGTTTGGTTTATTTGGACCTTATTAATAACGTCGATTGTAGAATCGGCGAACAACGATGGTGCACAAAAATACACATTTGTTTTATTTTGGTTTATGATTAATACTGCTAAACGTGTTACATATGGTCATATAAGGTTTCAACGACTTACAGTGACAAATAAAGAAATGACAGCACTTTTCTGCGAATTTGTTGATCACCCCTCGTATATATATATATATATATGGTGTTATACTATAACAATACACCGTTCCTTTCCTAAGATCGTATGCTGATTTTATACCCCACCCCTACCCGTTCACAATATTATGGTACTTGTGCTTGATCAGCGGCCTATGCATATTTACATGTATTGTGTACTTTTTGTGTTTTATAGTAGCGTTGAAAGAACGAAGATGACAAAAGTTAATCCAGCCTTTCCGTCAGGTATGTCATCAATTAAAAGTCATTTATTTTAAAAAACTCATTTCAGGGTCTATATAATTATTATATCTCGTATAATGTCTACCTTTCATCTTCTTCTTGTTGTTATTATATAAAAAACATATTATTTAATTATGAATATTAGAGTATGGCAAAATATGAATGGTCAGATTATCAACATTTTTTAAAAGTAGCACTACTTTAATTGTTTAAGGTAAGCTATTTTGAAGAAAAATAAAATAATGTTAAAACAGTTTTATGTCTTGATAATTAAACAAGAAATGAGTCACATAGACTATTAAAGAGATCTTGGTATATCATACATGAGTGGTCCAGATATTGAGTCCTTACGAAGAGATCTTGGTATATCACACATGAGTGGTCCAGATATTGAGTCCATACAAAGAGATCTTGGTATATCATACATGAGTGGTCCAGATATTGAGTCCATACAAAGAGATCTTGGTATATCATACATGAGTGGTCCAGACATTGAGTCCATACAAAGAGATCTTGGTATATCATACATGAGTGGTCCAGATATTGAGTCCATACAAAGAGATCTTGGTATATCATACATGAGTGGTCCAGACATTGAGTCCATACAAAGAGATCTTGGTATATCATACATGAGTGGTCCAGACATTGAGTCCATACAAAGAGATCTTGGTATATCATACATGAGTGGTCCAGATATTGAGTCCATACAAAGAGATCTTGGTATATCATACATGAGTGGTCCAGATATTGAGTCCATACAAAGAGATCTTGGTATATCATACATGAGTGGTCCAGACATTGAGTCCATACAAAGAGATATTGGTATATCATACATGATTGGTCCAGATATTGAGTCCATACGAAGAGATCTTGGTATATCATACATGAGTGGTCCAGATATTGAGTACATACAAAGAGATCTTGGTATATCATACATGAGTGGTCCAGACATTGAGTCCATACAAAGAGATCTTGGTATATCATACATGAGTGGTCCAGACATTGAGTCCATACAAAGAGATCTTGGTATATCATACATGAGTGGTCCAGATATTGAGTCCATACAAAGAGATCTTGGTATATCATACATGAGTGGTCCAGATATTGAGTCCATACAAAGAGATCTTGGTATATCATACATGAGTGGTCCAGACATTGAGTCCATACAAAGAGATCTTGGTATATCATACATGATTGGTCCAGATATTGAGTCCATACGAAGAGATCTTGGTATATCATACATGAGTGGTCCAGATATTGAGTACATACAAAGAGATCTTGGTATATCATACATGAGTGGTCCAGATATTGAGTCCATACAAAGAGATCTTGGTATATCATACATGAGTGGTCCAGACACTGGGTCTTTACAAAGAACCTTGGAAAACCATGAATGAGTGATCCGTAGTCTGATTCCGAGTCATGACAGCAGATATTGCAGTCTATAAAAAGAGACCTTGATAGATCATACATAAGTAGTCCAAAGAGAGAGTTCAGCTTTTAGCTTTTATAACTATGATACTTAGCGTGTATCTTTTCCCATGCTTCATGATGAAATATCAGGAAAATGCACCGTAATAACAAGATTCAAAAATTTTCGACCGGGAGGGGACACCTCTATTGCACACGCCCCTCTTGCCCCCCAGGAAAAAAATCCTGGATACGGCCTGTGGTGATGGAGAAACGAAGCATTATATCGCTGGCTTAGAACGAGAAGTAGCACTTATGATACCCATGCAAATATTTGAAATCTGCATCACGAGGCGCTTCTAATGAGCCAATTTTCATTTAAATCGGAATTGGTCATGATAACCGAACCGAAGTTTAGAAAGCTTGTTTTTCAATAAGTAAAGAGTAGTTTTCATGCACATTTATTTTTCTCTCAAAATATCGATTTTGTACTTGCGACCTTCTCATTCTAAGCCAGCGATATTTATATTGACACATTATTATACGAGCCGCTGTATTGATTTTCCGTGTAACTTGAAGTTGAAACCTCGGTGACGACAATGAATGTGTGTAAAAACAGAATTCAGTTATGGCATTAAACACTTTGTGACCACATGATTGATATCTTTTATTAAAGGTGCTGCCTCACAAATCGGGTTAAATTTTTGTTGGACGTTATTTCCTACCTACCAAAATATTTTTATAACGGAAAGCCACTGGTGGTTGCTTTATGAAATATTTATGGCAAATAAGCAATTTAAACCACTCTTGATATTGCGCTATCGGTATTTTCTTTTTAAAAATAGCGCAGAGTTTCCTACCAACATAACTTGAGAATTATGTAATTCACACGTGATCGAACTGTAATATATAAAATCTACAGCGTAAACGTCAGTGAGGTATTCGGTTTGTTTTGCAATTTGTTTTCATCGAATGCAAACAAATTTCAGGCAATTTAAGTGACAGCAGTGTTAATTACTTAATAACTACAATATCCTGATGTTTCGCAAGTTATTTTAAATGTCAGTGTGGTTGTTAGTGGCAAATACAGTCAACTATACCAAGCGAATGTGTGTCAATTTTATTTCATTTCTGCAATACGTGAGGCAGCACATGGAGAGAGTAGAAGGTTTGGCAGCGGCCATGTTTAGCCGCAACGGATGTGACGTTACAGAAGCTGGTACCCAGTTGTTTTACAGTTGTCACAGCAAACACGGATGCAAGCTCCTGTGAAGTCATGACCGTTGCAACCTTCCACTCCCTTCAGTACACAGGTGGACCAGTGACTAGGGCAAATCATTAATTTATGGCGAGTTGAAACCAAATGACTATGGACTCACTCAGGGCCAATGTCTTGTCTAGTCCTGGCTCCTAAGTCTTAGTAAAATATCTGGGTTGTGCTGAAAACGTGCCAAATCTTTCCAAAAATATGCCTACTTTTTCCAGAAATATACTGAACGGTTGATGGTTAAGGGCTCAGAAAATAGTTGTCTTAAACGTCGAATTGGATGGCCAATTAAATATGACATGAATATGATATCTAGTTTGATAAAGAAACGTTATTTCTTCAGGGGCTCACCCTCCACCTGGTGCCTCTATCTATAATCAGGGACAAACACAGTTTGGACAACCATTGGGCACACAATACGGACAACCAATTGGCACGCAATACGGGCAACCAATTGGCACGCAATACGGGCAATCCATGGGTACACACTATGGGCAATCAATGGGACAAACCGCTACCAATGTTGTAGTTATACAACATCCTGGTCGTGTCAACATTAGTCGAGTGTGCCCACATTGTCAGGTTAGTATATTATGTTATTGAGTGAACTTACAGTAGAACTATACACTTTCATTAAGTCTTGGCTAGACGTAATGCGCAAATTATATAACTATTATATAGTGGGTGCCATGGTGGCTTGCTGGGTCACGCTCTTAACTACGGATCGAGGGTAACGCTCTTGACTACGGATCGAAAGGTCCCTGTTTCTAAACTCGGCAGGGCCACCTGGGTACTGTTTTATCAAAGCACTTACGAAAATCTTTAAGTTACGCTCAAATTTAAATTCTTTGTAATTCTTTAACAACTGTAAATTGGTGACGGATATGGTTTGTAGAAGTTCATTAACTGAATCAGTATTAGTATTTCAGCTCCATTTACCACACTTTGCAATTGTAAACAAATTATAAATAATTTAAATTTGATCGTAAGTTTACTATTTCCGTAAGTGCTTTGATAAAACAGTACCCATGTCATTTCTGTAACATTTTACAGTGTTTCTCACAGAACCAGAGATGGACTGGTTGGTTATAAACCGGAAGTAGTATATCGTGTCTCGGTGCTGTACATTGGGAATGTCAAAGAAACATTGATTCTATTAGAAGCTATGGTAGCGCAGTCTATCGTGTATCGGTGCTGTACATTGGGAATGTCAAAGAAACAATGATTCTATTAGAAGCTATGGTAGCGCAGTCTATCGTGTATCGGTGCTGTACATTGGGAATGTCAAAGAAACAATGATTCTATTAGAAGCTAGGGTAGCGCAGTCTATCGTGTATCGGTGCTGTACATTGGGAATGTTAAAGAAACAATGATTCTATTAGAAGCTAGGTTAGCGAGGTCTATCGTGTATCGGTGCTGTACATTGGGAATGTCAAAGAAACAATGATTCTATTAGAAGCTAGGGTAGCGCAGTCTATCGTGTATCGGTGCTGTACATTGGGAATGTCAAAGAAACAATGATTCTATAAGAAGCTAGGGTAGCGTAGTATATCGTGTATCGGTGCTGTACATTGGGAATGTTAAAGAAACAATGATCCTATTAGAAGCTAGGGTAGCGCAGTCTATCGTGTATCGGTACTGTACATTGGGAATGTCAAAGAAACAATGATCCTATTAGAAGCTAGGGTAGCGCAGTCTATCGTGTATCGGTGCTGTACATTGGGAATGTTAAAGAAACAATGATTCTTTTAGAAGCTAGGGTAGCGCAGTCTATCGTGTATCGGTGCTGTACATTGGGAATGTTAAAGAAACAATGATCCTATTAGAAGCTAGGGTAGCGCAGTCTATCGTGTATCGGTGCTGTACATTGGGAATGTCAAAGAAACAATGATTCTATTAGAAGCTAGGGTAGCGCAGTCTATCGTGTATCGGTGCTGTACATTGGCAATGTTAAAGAAACAATGATTCTATTAGAAGCTAGGGTAGCGCAGTCTATCGTGTATCGGTGCTGTACATTGGGAATGTTAAAGAAACAATGATCCTATTAGAAGCTAGGGTAGCGCAGTCTATCGTGTATCGGTGCTGTACATTGGGAATGTCAACGAAACAATGATTCTATTAGAAGCTAGGGTAGCGCAGTCTATCGTGTATCGGTGCTGTACATTGGGAATGTCAAAGAAACAATGATTCTATTAGAAGCTAGGGTAGCGCAGTCTATCGTGTATCGGTGCTGTACATTGGGAATGTTAAAGAAACAAAGATTCTATTAGAAGCTAGGGTAGCGCAGTCTATCGTGTATCGGTGCTGTACATTGGGAATGTTAAAGAAACAATGATTCTATTAGAAGCTAGGGTAGCGCAGTCTATCGTGTATCGGTGCTGTACATTGGGAATGTTAAAGAAACATTGATTCTATTAGAAGCTAGGGTAGCGCAACTGGATTACGTGTATCATACCACAGGAACTTGCATTAATAATTTGAAAGAAAAAAGAAAAAAGAAATTGATTTTTTTTCACTAGGCCTACTGTACTATTAAAATATAAAATATATAAATTTTAATAGTACAGTAGGCCTAGTGAAAATTTTTTCCCCATTTTTTTTCAAATTATAAATGCAAGTTCCTGTGATCATACAAAGTTTCTCTTTCTTTCCCTTTGTGTGTTAATAAAGGGATATGATAATGATTGAATAATTCTATAAACAATATATTGTACATGTTCGTATATATGTGTCTAAATAGCCATACATTCTTATAAAAGGTTGATAAAGGAATTAATATGTGTAAGATTGCAAGCATCTATCTTCGTGTAATTGCTGATTACACTTATTCCCTGCAGTATAGATTAAATTTAAATGCAAATGTAATTTTAAATCTGCCCAAGAGTAATTTAGTTACTTTGTGTTTCACTTTATTCCAGAGTGGAGTCGTGAGCAATCAACCCACAGTTTTAGGTCTCATCTTGTGTTTTATTTTCTTCCCAATCGGAATTATATGTTGTATGATGATGACAGAAAGAAGATGTTCCCGCTGTAAAGCAAAAATATAGACACCGTTTATCAACGCATGGATTGAGAATTGGATAATTTGAGCTCACAATGACTACTTTAATGCCCGTCGTCCGACATACGTCAAATAGTAGTTTCTTAAACACCGTCTCCTGATATTGCTGCTTAACTGTTGATGGATTACTCTGTAAAGTCACATATTTTCGTTGGTATTAAATTTCGTGAATTTTTGTATAAATGTGATTTGATGGGGTCGTAAATACATGGATTGCCCAACAGCGCCCTATGTACCCCGACAAGACGTGCTAGCCTGAATACGTCTGTGTTAGCCTATTATTTTACTATATATTCACGAAATTGGAGCTTTCTCCGCGGTTTATAAGTATTTTAATTATTTTTTAAAGACCAAACTGCTGACTTTTTGACACATTTATCAAGTTTAAAATATAATGTGACACTTGTGATAGAAAAAAACACATCTCCGTGTTGAGGAAGACCCACTGCACACGTACATGTTCGTCGTTTTACTGGTGTAGACAAGAAATAAATGAAACAGGCACAAAATACCTAACCTCTTGAATGTTATTTATTTTGCCGTAGGCTAACACAGAAGTATTCAGGCTAGTACGTCTTGTCCGGGTACACGTGGTGAAAAGGGAATGCTCAAACCTTGTTCTGTAATTCGGAATTCGATCAATCGTGGTGATTTAATTTCGTGGTAGAATTCAACCGCGAAATCAACGAAACTTTAACCCACACGAAAAATATTGACTTAACAGTAATGAACATCAAACATTCCTAAAACCATTACACGTTATAAAGATGCAGAACTTTGAATTTAAGGAAGTTGAAATTACCTCCCTTTTGATTGAAAATAGAACAATTTCTCAAAATAATGACACCATGTGATAGATAAATCAAATTTCATACACTCTTTCTTTTGTCAATTATCTTCTCTGTGCTTCAATTAGATACTGAGCATCAAAGGTTTGCAAATAAATAGAAACTCCCAAAGTTTGAACTGTTGGCTTGAAGAATTTCTTTTCTACGTGTCCATGTGAGTACCGTAAGTGAATATCTATAAACTATTGTTGTCTTTTTTTCGCACGGAATTAAAACTGTGTGAGATATAATTTCATGTTTCCGTCACACTTGAATGATCACACTGTCGCAAAATGGTTAATCGTCTTTTCACGCACGTGCTAATCGTGTATTTCATTTTCCACTTAATTTTCACTTTCGTGTCGCGTTCTTCAAATATGTCTGTGAGCGTTTCGATTTGGTCACTCGGGTCACGCTACATAGAAATCGGCGCATGCGTACTGTCTTCACCCTAGTAGTCATTGTCGAACACCGGGGTTGTACTAGGGTAATAAAAGATGGCGACCAACAAATAATCCTTAGCAATCCACTTGCACATGAAATTTATAAATTATAAATAATCGCCTGCATCTTGTAAATTTCATAACATTCGCCATTGTGCATGTTCAATAATTGAACTAATTCATAACGGTCGGCATGATTTCGACAAATCTACTTTCGTTTTGACGTCACGGTCATTGTTTACAGTATAAATAGCCGGAATTTCGAAAGTAAACAACTAACCCAAGGTCACAGAATATGCAAATCACCAAAATCATTAACAAACTGAATAAGTTTTCATTAAAAATCACTCGACGTTGCGTAAATGATCTGAAAACCATTTGCCTACCGTGGAAGTTTTCCTTGGTCCGCCATCTTGAATCTGGAGTTACTCTTGAAAAGGCGCGGGTGACTGGAGTAGGGTAGGTTAGAGACTATGCGCATGCGCATAACGTTTCCTCGACGCGTTTGATTTATCATTCGGGTCACTTGAGTGACTCGGATAAAATAATCGAAAACGCTCTGTGATACAAAAGGCCTTTTCGACTGGGCTGGTTGGTGGAGCAGGTTACAGTCTGGTCCCCGTTCTAATCTTACAGTTGTATTACCAGTGCAGCAATACCACGTGACTTTTGACTACAGTTACAAGAAGAAATTTGTAAACATTGGAAAATAAAATAGCCATAAGTATTTTATTTCTTCATCATATTCTATGAAATATACGCCACGCTAAGGGGACAATTATTAGTTTTCCATGAAATATAAAATCTTTTTTAGCGGCTGTTCCGTTTTGACCATTACCTTGTGAAACCGTGAAACGTGTAGGTTTCACAAGGTAATGGAAAAATCGGTAAAACTGCTGAAAAAGATATTATATTCCACGGAAAGCAAATACTTTTCCCCTGAGAGTGGCGTATATTTTATAGATATCGATGAAGAAATAAAATACTTATGGCTATATTTGTGATCCAATGTTTACAAATTTCTACTTGTAACTGTAGTCAAAAGCCACGTGGTATTGCTACACTGATTACTGTAGTAGTGCACGGGAACCAGGCTAAAACTTGCTTCACGAAACAGCCCAGTCGAAAAGGCCTAAAGTAAACGATTTGTTGTTTAATTAAGCTAGACATGTATGCTTAAAATCATTAACAAAATAGGTAATGATGAACATTATCGTGTGTATGAGGCGTGGTGTTTCACTAAAGCCTAAGCCCCACTGAGCATTTTTTGCCTAGGCGATGTACTCCCGAAGGAAATTAAAGAGTTATCAGGACATTGGGTACAGGTACATGAGACAATTTGTGATATAGGAAGGAGTCGTGATGAATCGGGTGATATCTGAAGGTATCGAGAGAACACCGCCGATCACAAAATCCTCATTGGGACCTTTGCTTAAGGTTGTTTTCTGTCGCTTTAAACGGTCATGTCTTTATTATTACTAGACTATGGCATCAGCTTCAACAGACATATCGTGTATATGACATACCACTTTATGACAGGTCAAGGGTCAATAAGTCGATCGAGACCGGTCATTCTGCCAAAACTTTATCACAGTATTCAACGGCATTGGTGTGGCTTAATTGTAGTAAAACATATTGTGGAATTAACATAAAACTTGTATTTATATTGTGTTTTTGTGACAAAGACACTGTTTCTAAAAATATCATCATTTGGGTAAACCATGTCACGACCACCAATCGATTATGGTCAAAGAACGACAACTAGTACCTGCCACCACACTATAAAATATATAAGTTATTATGGTAGAAAATGCTGTCAACTTCAGTTAAAAAGCTAGTTTTTCCATAAGTAAAGAGTAGTTTTCATACATTTTGTTCTTGCTTTCTCGAAATATCGATTTTGTACTTACGACCTTCTTATTCTAAGCCAGTGATGTATAGTACAAATGTACGAATTTATTAAGCTAATCCTCGACCTTTATGCATGCACATTTAATCGGAACTTCTTACGCGGAATATATCAAACCAGCGATAAACGATACTCGGATCATTGTTTTAGTCTACCTTGTATAATGTATTCATTATACTCTATCTTAGTTATGATTTTAATGCTAAACTAACATACTATTTTGCTCTACCTATTCAGACAATGCGTGGAGTATTTTGTGTACACATAAACGACAACGTCACTCTCACAATATCTTCACTAGACTGTAAGCTATAGACATTAATCAACTGTTAAATTATGCAAGTAGAAGGTCAGATGATCATGTTAAACTGTTCGCACAATACCCGTGTGCTATTGATTCGCCTCTCAATACATCGATACATAGATTTGGTGAATACTGTCCGACATAAACCAGTATACACACAAACAATGAAGACCTATATTGATCTATAATAGCTACCCGTTTACTTTACAACGAATCAGGGTGATAAAATCACAGCCACGTATATTTAGCATTTTTGTACATGACCAGTATTTCACAATTATTTTTCTTTATAGTGTTAATTTTAAGACGAGCGTTATACGACGTTATTTAAGATATATATTGGATCTTTTTGTCAAGGTATTTTAATATATGATCGTTTCTTTTCTAATCTGTGTTTGCTGAACTACATGATTTAAAATTATTACGTGTACTATGTCGTTTAAAATTCCTTTTTGTCTGTTTTTGTGCATTACGTGCTGTCTGTTATTTCTGTTGTCAGAGTGTTGCCTTCCTGTCCGTTCTGTCATTGTCTTTTTGAGTGTCTAAAGCCCGGCTGGTGGAGTGTTTAGGTTGCCAGAAAACTTGTAAAGAAGCCACCCGGACTTGAAACAGTCAATGTTTTTATAATTACCATGTATAGGTGTATTTATGTTATGCATGTTTAAGTACTTTAACCATAGAGTTTGTACAGTAAATTCCCCAGTTTAGCTACCCGAGTTGAAAATTGACCTATATATACACTGCCCACCAAAAATAAGTATACATATGTTATTTGCCCACTTACTTGCCAGTAATAATACTATTAGCAGAACAGTGAAGCAACAATATATTTGAAGAAAATGAATATTTTTGTTTATTAAATGGAAAGGCCATACGTTAATTGGTACCCTAGGTGCAAAATCTAAAGTTTTTTGTCCCTCTTGAATAGTAACTTTGTCACAAAAGATAGAAAATTCAGCCTTTTTGATCACATGGTTATTTTAGTTCCGAACATCTTCATTTTTATTTCTATCTCTATTTTGACTCATTTAGTAACTGTAGTTTCAGAAACTAGTATAATTATGACCGTCTGATAAACAGATATTGAATAATTTAACCAAGTTTAATTTTTACAACAATTATTTACTGTATACTTATTTTTGGTGGGCAGTGTATTTGTTTAATGGTGAGCTATGGATGTTTACATACATACACAAATCCAGGTCGCCAAGGCTCTGATTGTGGTCAATATATTCATATATAGGTATGTACATTAAATTGTAACTCAAATAAGTAAACGCTGGAATGTTCTATACGTAGTTTAATAGTTAAACTATATGCATGTATAACTTCTCTAACCTAGATTTTTACCTATATTATTACACGTATATCACTTTTGATGCCATTTGAGAAAAAGTGAGTCAACTTAAAATATAAAGCTATGCACGATCTTATCTACGTTTATAAATAAACCATGCACTGAAATTATTGAAAAAAGTTTCCCGTTACTTGATTTAACAATATATAGGTCAAATTATATATAGCTTTGTATATATGCATTATAGTATAAGTTAGCAAACTGAAGAATCCATTGTCCAATAATTCGTAATCGGCACCTTCTGACATTTACAAAAAAATAATCATAAAATCTATTAAATCGTCCCAGCCGAAACAAATGATGGGTGTCTAGCGGTTACAAGCTTTTCAAACATGACGTAAATATTGGCAAATATTAATAACGCTTAGTTGTTCCAGACTGTTTCAATAATTCAATGCCTGTTTACTAACAAAATACTATTCCGTTCTTAAGATTGTTTATGTCTGTGAAACAAATACATGTATGCATAATTATAAAATTGTCATACGCGTTGATTTAGCTGATAATGCATCAGTCAATTGAAACAACGCCACCAACCCCGGTGAATAGCGGGAAATTTTACTTTTGCTTTTCAAACCCCGGGTAAATTCCCTGTCCATATAGGGCCATACAGATGGTAACCCCCCCCCACAAATAGCCCGTGATATGCCCACAGGAACTTGCATAATCGATAGCCTAGTGGTTGAGCGTTCGCTTCGAGTACGGGAGGTCTCAGACTCGATCCCTGGCCGCGTCATACCAAAAACGAAATAAAAATGGTACCAGAAACTCCCATGCTAGACGCTCAGCATGAAAGGGAAACTGGCTTCTCTTCTCTCATACCCTCGTGGCGATGGATAACATCAGGAATGAGGTGTCGAGAGTGATTAATATAAGTTGGAAAAACTTGTTTCACAATCGACCTTAAATAAATTAGTATAAACTAATTAAAAAAAATGAAAAAAAAAATTGAAAAAAAATCAATACTGACAGCCTGTATTAAAATATGTATTTTATTGGTAGGCTTAGATCTTATTATTTTTTTCATTTTTTTTTAAATTATTCAAGTTCCTGTGCTATACCCCCGCTACTTTGGTGCCCCCGCACTCACCAGCCAGTGTTGGGGCATCGGACAGGTAACAACACCAGTGTTCCCCGCTACCACCCGTAATCCCCCGGGGTTGAGGGCGTGGTTTCAATTGACTGGTGCATACACATTTAGTCAGTATTGTACTGTTTTTTTTCTTCTAGATATCACAGAGGCAATAATAATTATAACCAAAGATGGCAAGCGTTAATCCAGCATATCCCCCTCAAGGTAAGTTATAAACATTACCTCATTTTATCGCCCCCTTTTAAAAATGATCATTAACTTCCATATACTGAGGTACGTGTATTTTGTATCACTCACTTCCATTTATGGTACCCTAATATGGATTTAAACACCCACCCACGGAGAATTTGACTGGACACTCGGCCTTTCATTAGCATTACCAGCTGGTATTTTTCACGCTCGAAAAATAATACCAACACAAATCTGAAGGACCGATATTACAGGATATTCAACGCAAGAACTTTGTAACATAAATTATTCATGCATAAAAATCAGGATCAATGCAAATTATCCATGCTATACCTTGAATCTAGGTATGGAACTTATATTTTCATAGTTCAATTCTCTTAACCAATTGCGATCTGGGCGTGACAGGCTCCGTGTGGTTTTTGGCTGGTTATTTGATATGCATACACTACATGACTGTATATTAAATAAAGAAATACTTAACTTAACAGGGGCATACCCACCACCTCCTGCATATGGACAAACACAGTTTGGGCAGCCAACGGGAACGCAGTATAGCCAGCCAATGGGTACGCAGTATGGCCAGCCAATGGGTGTACAGTATGGGCAACCAGGACAGACCAGAACAGCTGTAGTTGTAGTACAACAACCTGGCCATATAAACAACAGACACGGGGGTCAAATTTGCCCCCATTGTCAGGTTAGTGTACAGGGTGTTAAAAAAGTTCGTTCTCAATGTTTGAGTTTCAATATTTTATTTTTCTGAATTTAGAAGACTTTAAAATATCCTGGTTAAAATCAAGAGTGTTCTACCATTGTTCTAATCTCTCTGGCACTAAATAATGTTATTAGAGAAAGAAATTAACATAGTCTACTACATCCATAGCTCAAATAAAACTTTATGAATTTAAATATTGAGAATGAACTTTTTTAACACCCTGTATTTCTTTAGACGAGAACAATCCTTATACTTATATCAATATAACGGAACAAGTTATACAGTATATGTACTTCAATTTTCATTTGCTAAGTACATTTTTGAAAGTTTAATATAAAATGGTTAGTCAGTTAACGAACAATAGAAATTACATGTGCATAAGTAAATTCTATTTAGATGATCAACTTGTAAGACGTTTTCCAGGTATAATATAGTTCTCAACAGTCGACGTTTTGTTCTTACTTGCGCAATGGGGTGTCATATCAGTAGTTTCTGAATTGTGGTACATGCAAGATTTATTCATAACATCTGTTATATATGAAAATACGAAATATTTCGAAATTTATGTATATAAAATTGATTCCTATTCACAATATCAATTATGAATTCTTATTACATTGTTATCTTGTTGACAAGACCAAAACTTCAATATCTATAGCCGGAAGAAAAGTCGTGCCGTGAAATCACTTCCTTTTTCTTGTTTAAAATAGCATTATCGTTTTTATTTAATGCACCTTAGTGATTGACAGGACACCGTAATATACATTTCATGGCATACTTTTTTAAAGAAGTTGATCAATTTCGATGGGATTTTGGATGGAGGTAGTTCTGACAATGGTGTGTATGAATGTAATTAATTTATGAAGATATCGAAAGCCAATTGCAGTTGTGGATAACATGGATATCGGACCACTTTAAAAAGTACCTTTCTAAGATATCATAAATTTTATACTTTTTTTTACTTTTACTCTTATCAATGATTTAGTTATCTGTGCTCTAGGGGGGTTGGAATAGAAAGTAAATTTAATTTCATTTTATTCCAGGTTGGAGTGGTAACAAACGAACCCACAATTCTAGGCCTCATCTTGTGCTTTCTGTTCTTCCCACTGGGAATGATCTGTTGTATGCTGATGACAGAAAGGAAATGTTCCCACTGTAAAGCACTACTATAGACAACGTTTACCCGAACAATGGAGTGTGAATTGGAGACATTTAGGAGAGGAATTTTCAGCAGAAGGCCTAAAATATTTGTTTGTTTTCAGTTTTCAGACCTACCCCAAGTTTTGCTGTGACTCTATTGTTTTTGATGTAGGGAGATACCTTATACATAACATAACATAACATAACATAACATAACATAACATAACATAACATAACATAACATAACATAACTTTATTCGGCATGATACATATCATATACATATATAGCCAGAACAAATATAATAATACATGTAATGAAAAGAATGCATATTAATAATAACAGAGTTATATAAACAGTTTGTATGTGTCAGTATGGGTATAAAGTGACATTATCAATTTCGATTAAGGGAAGCATAGTAAATATATTTAGCAATTTGCAAAAGTGTACGGGTTGAGGTTGTGGACATGAGACATGTAAATTTTTGTATGGTTGGCCAGCTAGAGAAATACATTTTGAAATATTTGGTTCTTAGATTCCTATGTTTTGGACAGATTAATAAAAAATGGTATTCACTTTCAATGACCCCCATGTTGCATTGTAAACATGTTCTATTTTGACGTTCTATATTAAAGTATCTTCCAGTTTCTATAGCTAGATCGTGACATGATAATCTAAATTTTGTTAGAGCGATTCTGTACTTCTTTTGTTTTATGCAAGATAGGTATTTTTCAATATCAAAAGTGTGTTTATATAGACTATATGATGTCAGTTTACTAGAATTATTAATACTTGTGTACCTTGTTTGTTTGTAAATGTCTAATATACGTTGTTTAATACAAAAGTAATTTATGTCAATTACATATTGATTATTCCAAATATCAAGCATGCCTATATTACTAAGTAATGTTTTAATTTGGGAAGCCCAGTTCATACCGTTGTAACTGTGGCCATTATCTGCATCGTTTGCTAAAACTTCGTATATTTTAGTTAATAGAGTATTATTTGATTTCAGGAGTTTTGTCCAATATCTAATTATGATTAATTGTCTATAAACTTTTAACGGAATACGACCAAGTTCTCCATATAACCCATCTAGGTTTGTAGATTTCTTTACCGAGAGGATGTTTCTTAAAAATTTACAATGAACAAGTTCAATATCTTTACAATCATGGTGTCCCCAAACAGCAGCGTTATAATTGAGGATTGAACCAACCATGCTATCAAACAGACGACATTTATCAATCAGTTGGTAGCAGTTCAAGTTGGTTACATACTATACGAAGATTATGTAGCGCAAATGCTGAATGTTGAGCTAGTCTTTTTTGTGTTCTGTTCCAGGAACCGTTTTTAAAGAAATATATTCCAAGATACTTAAAGGATAAGACTGTTTCTAATGGTGTATTGTATATGTTAAATACTTGATGAGTACTTCTACCTCGTTCAAAAATCACTATCTTTGTTTTATTTGTATTGATTTTCAGTCCCCATGAGTTACAATATAATTCGAGATCATCCAACATAGACTGTAGTGCTAATGGACTCTGAGCAAATAGTACAGCATCGTCCGCGAACATGAGTAAAAATATTCTAATTTCATCAACGGAGAAAATTCCTTCCATGTCTGAATTTATGTTATTTAGTATATCGTTAACGAAGAATAGAAACATTAGACTCGAACTTGGGTCTCCTTGTTTTACCCCAATATTTGACGGAAAATATTCAGACCGTTGGCTTTTGTATTGAACGCAAGATTTGACTGTACTACGTGGGACGTTCAAAAATAAACAGGACTATTGTCACAAAACGTGCATGGTTAAACGAAATATATCAAATTATATACCACCATGAATCGGAATCCTTTTTCTACATATTGTAAAAATATCAACTAAAACAAATACGCGGTACGAGAGTTACTGGTGACTTAACAAGGTCACTAACGCTGACCCGGCGCACAAAATGACGTCGCGCTATTTTACACGGCGTTAGTGCTTCGCATAGGGCTACGAAATACGACGTTTATAGTGATATAGGGTGATGAATACATTCCAGTACCACAATGAGTCAAACAAGTAAAGCATTGGTGAGAATCGCATGTATTTTTCCGGATCTTACATCGAATATCTGGGCGAGAATCCGTGCCATTATACGTTGGAATTTTAAAATGCCTCGGTAACTGACGTCACAGACGTTCTGATGATTTCCGATTACTTCCCTGTCTTAAAAAGCTGAACAGTTATCAATAAAGCATTTGTGTCATTCTAAAACTGATAAACGACTAGCAGAACTGTTTTCAAAATGTAGTTACGATAATTCCATACGATTCAGAGGACTTAATAATCTTGCTGTTGACAGAACTTGGTGTTTGTCCGTTTTCACTTACGTTCTGGTGACGTCACTTTTGCGTCACGAAGTAGTAACTCTTGGATTTCAACTTTTGTTTATTTCAATACCTAACGTCCAAATGTCGTCATATTTGCAGATACCGTCCAACATGTAACATATAATGTTATGGTGTAGTTTGAAAACTAACGATATAATAGTTATAAAGATACACCCCATTACATAGTCGCCATTTATGGTAATTGGTGGGCTGCGCCGGGTGCGTGTTACCATGGTTTCAAAATGGACTATTATGAGAGGACGTGATAGTGTTACTCGATGAATCAGATATCGAATTTTCGCAATTGAATTACAATTTCATATTATGTGATAATATTTGTAAAATATTGAAAACTGTACCCGTGAGAGCCCCAGTCCTGTTTATTTTTGAACGTCCCACGTATACATTGCTTGTAGTGCTCTTACAATCTTAGAACTTACATGTTGGCTGAGAAGTTTTTGCCAAAGATAGATTCGATCTATTTTGTCGAAACATTTTTCGTAATCTATGAAGGCACAGTAGAGCTTCTTTTTTGAATTGAGTGTTTTGGAAATTATTGAATGTAGAATGAAAATGCAGTCTGTCGTAGATTTACCTTTTTGGAATCCAAATTGGTTATTTATTATTTTTTCGTTATCAATTGACCATTGTGTTATCCTATTCAACAACACTTGTGAATATATTTTTGCAATAATGTTAATAAGCGTTATTCCTCTATAATTTGAAGGGTTATCAATATCGCCATTTTTAAATATTGGGACAATGATGCCTTCACCCCATGATATTGGATATTGACCACTTGAGTAAAGGCGGTTAAATAGACGTAGTAAAAACGTATTCGTGATTGGGAATGAAGATTTGAAAATTTCAGCCGTTAAGTTATCCAGTCCACTGGATTTATTGTTATTTTGTGAAAACACCGCTTGTTTAATTTCTTGCAGAGTTATGTCCCCGTCTAAATATTCATCGTACACGGTATTTTGAATATTTGTGTTATTTGGTTGTGTATTGTCCGGTTCACTACCGTATAACCCCTTGAAATGACCATATAGTTGATCGATATTAAGATTTTCTGCCTGCTCTGCAGTTTTTGTATATTGCGTTTTTACTTTTTTCCAAAACTCTTTTGGTTTTGTTTTAGATAATTGGTTCAGTCGTATTTTTTCTTTATATTTAAACTTATTTTTCTCCTTACGTTTTATTTTGTTATATACTGTTTTTGCGCTTATGAATATACTTCTGTCTTCATTTGTACGAGTTCTAAGAAATTTATTTCTGGTTTTATTGAAGTGTTTGCGTGCGTTATAGCATTCCGCATTAAACCACTCGTTTTTCTTTTGAAAGTTTTTATTTAATAGTTTGCTTGATCGATTTTTGCCAAATACGCAAAGCGCTTTGTCTTGCATAAATGTTGCAAAGTTCGAAACCGTATCATTTATATCTATGTTATTATTTTGAATATCCGCGTTTAACAAATTGAACATATTTTGATTAGAGTTTAATAAGTCAATGTATTCGTTTATTTTAGTTTCATCCCATTTTATGTACATGTCGTTTGAATAATTACTGTTATCTGATACTGTATTGAAATCATTTGTCCGTATATTTACGTTGATATACAAGCACGCTGACATTTATCACAATTTGCGAGACATCGGCATTTTGTAGTTGTTTGGTATTTTTACAACCAAAGTTCTATAACAGAGTATTAAAACACACTGGAAGCACTTGAAATGCAGACAATGCTGGAAGGCAAAACTGCGCGCTATTTTTACGAAATACGAAAAATTACGGAGAGCGCAATATCGATAACGTTAGTGGTTGAAATTGCTTATTTGCGATAAATCTTTCACGAAGCGGCTTTCTATTACATAAATACTTGGTTCGGTAGGCTAAAAACTACGTCATACAACTTGTGATCAAATAGCTTCAGCACCATTAAGTGGCGCTAAAAGTTCTTTTGTGTGTTATCATCGTTACATTATTATGCTAATGAACAATATTGCCTTATATTGCAATAACATTTTGTATCTTTCAAATGACCAATTTTAATTGGATTTTAGATATTCATGTTATGCACCTATCAGTGTTTTCCCCCAGGGGCGGGGGGGCATACACGGGACTTTTGACAGAGGGCTGTTCCCGATAGGTGGGAATTTGACAGACCGAATGGTGCCCAGTCCCGGGAAAATGGACTTTGGTCGAAATTTTGATCCCGGGGGTATGTAAAGCATCTCCCAGTGAGGTGATTTTGACAAATTGCCTTGCTCTAGGGTGGGAATTTAGACTTTGAAAAAGTAAAAATGTCAAATTCCCCTGGGTCAGACCGCCCCCCCCCCCCCTGTGGGAAAACATTGATAGGTGCATTATTGTAGTATTGACTAGACTAAATATGTCTTGTTATTGTTTATACAACATCGTGTGCATACAATATGTTATTCATCGAGTTTGCCATAATTTAATGGTTTAATTTATCATTTTATGTACTGTACCTTGTTGATTGTTGTTTCTGTTTAATAGGAATACATTTAAAAACAACCAATACCTCGTTAACTTTTTCGTTTATGTCATTTCACATTTTATACTCGCGGTACATTATTAGATCTATTCGGCCTATTTTGGAGTCACGTTTTCATTTCACACGCCCGTTGGTTCGTTCGTTTCTGAGAACATTGGGCAAGTACAGGAATAATGTCAAACAGCTACTTATCTGAAACCACAATGCATACGTCTATGGTATAAACTTGGCTGTGGCTAAACAGTTCAAATTGCATACCAGGGTAAAAGCTGACCTTAGCTTAATGGTCTCATGCTTTCTAGAGTTATGATTATAGGCCAATGAGTTTCACTGAAACCCTAACTCATAAATACATAGTATTACATAAATATAGAGCTTTGATATTTTGTATGGGGTATTATAATATGTTCCTCTATGAAGTGTGTAGATGTAATTATCCATTGACCGGGTCATTTGTTTTAATGTACGAAACATCGCATATTTTCTTCTCTTAAACGCCAACTAAAGGCATGCGAGTTACATATTTCATAATTTGTACGGATCCTTATCTTCAAGACCTCCACTAATACCTTGGTTACAAATAACCCAGTCGCCGGACGATGATCGGATGTCTTATGCATCATGTACACGCTCAAGCAACACTTCAGCCGAGGAGTGGCAATACATTATAAACAAAGTGACATTTAAATAATATCCTGACCTATCAAAACACCCCGATGACCGGTCGATGTCTTCCCGGCGTACGCCCCTATAAATTAATAATGAAATTACTTTTTACAACGCTTAATGAAGTATGAAGTAGAAGCCAGTTAATTTGTATGTGCGATACACTTAGACAAGACAAGGTGAAAGAGAATGAGAAAGGTCCTCAGCATACACAATCCCTCAGTCTAAGTCCGAATGAAACAATGAACTGTATGACAGACAAAGTGAACACTGCTGCTCAGAAAGCCATATTGGATGAACTCAGAGTACTTCAGTTTATAAAAGAGAAAGGTCTGCCCCTTGATCTGTTCAGTAGCCTGATCAGTAACTGATCTCTGTGTTTTAGTGGGTTCCGAGTCACTGAGTAACCTCCGACTTATGAAGAATGCTACGTATACCAGCTGGGATATCGTCAACGAACTCCTGGAATTACTTAGCAATGAAGTGAGGAAAGAGGTGAAAACCAACATTCAGAAGAGCACCTGCTTCTCAATGATAGTCGATGAGGTATGTGATATGACAATAGAGAAACATTTAGCAATCTGCTGTAAGTTTGTTAGCAGTAGTCGTCAACAGAAGACTGCTTTTTAAGTGATACCACCCTACCCAGTGCAACAGCCGACGTCGTGACATCAAGAATCACTGAGGATGTACAGAACCATAGACTATTCATGAGTAGGATGACTCGTTTCGCGTCAGATGGTGCTGCAGTGTTCGTGGGAAAGAAAACTGGAGTTTCAACACAGCTAAAACAACAGGTACCAGGACTTGTAACTATTCATTGTGAAGATTATCGTTTAGCTTTGGCGTGTGATAGATTCGCTAACGTGCCACCCTTCAATAAAACTGATATGACCGCTACTATAAGAACTCTTTCAAGAAACTGCCAGCCTGAAAAATGTACAGACATCATTCCCTGAAGCACCTTTGTGTATCAAGCAAGCTGAACATCACAGGTGGTTGAGCCATGACAAGGCAGTCAACTCGATTGTGAGATCCTACAGAAGCCTGACTGTGGACCTTGAGTCAAGTACAGTGTCAGATGACCCAGTTGACAATGGTCTCCTGAAAGGCTACAAGAACCCACTCAACCTACACATCCTCCTACTCCTCGCAGACATTCTACCCCATCTAGCCAGCCTTTGTCTATTTTTTCAGAAAACGGAATCTACATATTGGAATGGTACAGGCCAAAGTAGACAAGACCATGAGAATTTTAGAAAAAGGAAGACAGAGAATGGTGTATGGCTGATGAAGGCAGACAGCATCATGAGGGAGTGTGGAATAGAAGCTAAAAGTGATATTGTGAGTCAGTTGGCCAGGGTGCGGGTTCAGTTCCTAACAGGCCTCACTGAAACTATATCAAGACGGTTTGCTGACTGTGATGTTGTAGAGGTCATATCTATTCTCGACCTGTCTGTACTGGAGTAAATACCAGCATTCTACGGTGATGGAGAACTGGATCTTCTTGCGAACCGGTATGATATGTACCCTGAAGATCTCCATACACAGTGACAGGGGTTCACAGAATTAATTGGAACTACACATACAGCGACCAGGGGCCTTGGACAGATCACCAAGTTATTTCATGGAGCTGACCAAACCAACAAAGGGTTAAAGGTGCAATTTCCACTGGTAGCCTATCTAGTCGCCGCAGCCATCACACTTCCATTGAGTACAGCTGAAGTCGAACGTGTGTTCTCCCAAATGAAACTAATCAAGACTGACCATCGTTGCTCGCTCCCTTAAGCCCAGAACTATGGACATGCTACGCAATGTCAAGTTGAATGCCAATATAGACTTGTATAATAAAATAGGACCTACTTTAGTGAAACAATTCTTCAAGAAGCGGGATAAGCGCCTAGTACCCGCAATAGCAGGAAATATGTGCAAAAGTTGAATTGTGAATTGAATGTTCTGCTGCTGCTGCTGCTGCTGCTGCTGCTGCTGCTGCTGCTGCTGCTGCTGCTGCTGCTGCTGCTGCTGCTGCTGCTGCTGCTGCTGCTGCTGCTGCTGCTGGTGCTGCTGCTGCTGCTGGTGGTGCTGCTGGTGGTGCTGCTGGTGGTGGTGGTGGTGGTGGTGGTGGTGGTGGTGGAACATGTGATATATTTAGAAGTTTTCAAATCGTGTTTGTCGGATGAGCGTGTGTCGTTGAATGTGATGATGATCATAAGACAATGTAATATACAAATGTATTTAGAATAAAGTGTTTGTTAGATGAGCGTCAGTGATTGAATGTGATGATGATGTTATATATTTGACTTAATGTACATGTTGTATGTTTTATTCAAAGGTATGATGACTTATCAGTTAAGCTGTATCAGAAATAAAATTCATTCCTTAAATTGCTGTTTTTTAGTTTCTGTAGTAAATGATCAAGTGCAGTTTTATTGACCTGTAAAATAAGCATACCTGCTTCTTGTAGTCACTGGAAAATACAGAAAGGTCTTGTAATGTTTATATTTTGCACTTCCCAGTGTCTGTAGTTCATTTATGTCACAGTGGTAAATGTACAATAATAAATGACTTGACAAACACAAAAGTTTGATTGACTATATCTGCCATTTAACCAATGGCAGACGTTTTAATGTTAAACGAGTACAAATGTGACAAAGTTGGACGGGGGCTAGGTATTTCTGCTTTGGAATAAGACAATCAAGTCTTAGTAAATTAAGACAAACACAAGATGTGTCTTCACTGCTTTAATAACGTATAACTACTGACAGAAATACAGAAAGGTCATTGTAATGTTTTCTACTTTGGTATAAGACAATCAAGTCTTAGTAAATAAAGACAAACACAATAAAAGTATGTTTCTTCACTGCGTATAACTACTGGCAGGATCAGTATATGGGTGGAAGTTATTATTAATAAGAACTCAGGGGATATAGACTTGCTAAAGTCTCAAAGATATATTTACCAAATATTACGGTCGTGATTACTAATATACTGTGTGATGTTATGGCTATTTTGACAGGTAAATAAATGTACATGTACTATGCAAAAATTTAAATGAAAATAACAGGTTAAACATCAATGTCTACTTTAAACAAATATTCCAAGATCCTATTTGTCAACATTGACCCGTTATAGCCTGACAGCAGCTGTTGGTTTATATGGATATGAACTGAAATCACATGGATTGAGATGACACCATAATCAACTCCTGTAAAGAGTTCTACACATAATACACATACATTATTTATTCACACAAAACACAGGAAATGCCTTCTTTAAGGTATATGAACTGAAGTAAATAAAAAGAAGTATAACATATGCATCGTAGTCAGCATCAACAAAGACGGTTGTATTGAGATGACACTATATTCACCTTTTTTGAGGGGCTATCTGCACATACAATGTTTTAAAATAATTATAGTCAGAAAACACACGAGATGCCTTCTTTAAGGTCTAATATGGTAACATTTTGGAGGGGGACCCCCCAAACCCCTCTTGCTGGAGGGGGACACCCCGTCACTCCCCCCAATAGACGCTGCGCGACTCGTAAGTGCGCCTTCTAGTTATAGCACCCTGCCCTTTTTTAATCCTAGCTGGAGCAAGTTACGCTATTTAAACAGTACTAGTAGGTCGGTGGATCATCGGGGGGGGGGGGATTTGGGGGCGTTCGAAATAAATTCAATCCCACCGTGGACCAATTTGTTTGCTATAGAACTAGACAGGAATATCTTGGAAAATTTTCTCTGAGACATCAAGGAAGACTACATGTTGTGACATCACTGTATACATACGTACATTGTATAGCAGATACCTTATGATAGTTAGTTCCTCTTTATGTATACTAGTAGTCCAGAGAATTTGATACGACTCTCGACCTTCTTTCAGCATGATTTCACAGCTGATTTATTGTCTGTATTTATAACCCCGTTAGTATGTTTTCATAAGCGGGGAGTATCACGAAGACGCTCGAGGTGAAATGCCATGCCAACACAAATCTAAAGGACCGATATTGTACGATGTGCTTGTAATATATTCATGCATAAAGGTCAGGATCATGTCAAATTCTCTGTGCTATACACTCTATTATACCGTTTAGTTTCATAACAATAGCCGAAGACAGTCACCAAATCCTAAATATACACACGGAGACTTTTAACCGTATTGGTCAAATACATGTTTACTCAATCGGATCAAAGATTTACAAATAAAAAAATGTATTGGCAATATATAGTACATGACCGGTATTTCACAATTAATCTATTCTACTGTGTTAAAAATATATCGGATTGTATAAAAATTAAAGGTATCCAGTTTAAAAACTGCTTTTGTTTCTTTTTTGTGATACTAGTATGTAAACTCAATGAACATGTGAACATAAACTTTTGCTAAACAATTTAATAAGTATATTTCTGTTTATGTTCTAAACGTGTACACTCGCTTTCTAAAGAACTGGGACTAACAACAAGAAGCTATCGTTAGGCTTACGATTATCGTTAACTTGTTAATTTGTTGTTGTTGGTATACCACAGTTTCAATCATTGTTAACGATGACCGTAGACACTGTTAACGGTTATCGTAGGCCTAACGATATTTTTGGTTATTAGCCCCTGGGTTACTCTCGAGTGGATGTGAATAAGATCGAACGAATGTTTAGCGCACTGTATAAATATAATCCACAGAAATTGATAAGAACGATCAGATTAAAACAACCAATCTATTTATTTGAAGTTATCAAAGACCTAAATATACATGTATATTTAGGTCTTTGGAAGTAACATAATTATTGGTATAAAAACATCTTTAAAATTATTTAAAATAACACTAATAGAATATATACTTATAAATGTCAATTTTATATACAGTGCCCACCAAAAATAAGTATACAGTAAATAATTGTTGATAAATTTAACTTGGTTAAATTATTCAATATTCTTTTATCAGACAGTCACAAGTGTACTTGTTTCTGAAACTACAGTTACTAAATGAGTCAAAACAGAGATAGAAATCAAGATGAATATGTTCTGAATTTAAATACCCATGTGATCTAAAATGCTGAATTTTCCATCTTTTTGTGACTAAGTTACCATTCAATCGGGACAAAGAAACTTTATATTTGGCACCTGGGGTACCAATAAATGTATGGTCTTTAAATATAATAAACAAAAATATTCATTTTTCTTCAAAAAAGTGTTGTTTAACTGTTTTACAAATAGTGTTATTACAGACAAGTAAATGGGGAAATAGCATCTATATACTTATTTCTGGTGGGCACTGTAAAAAAATGATTGGTTATGACAAATAAAACCGCTTTCCGCGTAAACATTAAGTCAACAAAACAACGTCATTTGACGCACCGTTTTTAAACTGAAGTGGTTCCTGGTGCTGTTGTGTGCGTTACGTCAGTACGATGGTGCTGAAATCTTTTAGACAACAACGTTCAAGGCGTTGGACATACTTTTTTACCTATTTTTAAAACTATACATTTACCGTAACCATGGACTTAGATACTGACTAGACCAAACTGGAGAAATATGTCAACGTGTAAATGGCTACGCCAAGGAACCCCACATCGCTATGTACAATTGTTAAACAAATATTACATGATTTAAAAGTAATTACTTGAAACCATTTTATTGCCACATTGAACCAAAATATGATTTGGTGGTTCGATTTTATTACGTACGTAGAATAATATAAACTTGTATAGTCAGGGAGTCTCGGTTCGTATTTATACATGTACTTTACATGGATTGTATTTGGACTGGTGATTAGACGAAACCCCAGTGTCGCTATTCGATTAATATTCCTTTTCATTTTTAAAAAATACTTTTAAATCAACTGCTCTTGCCTCTTAGATTTTCGAGTAGGTATATAGTTTCGTTGCCAGATAATGTTGAATATATACGGCCACGTTTTATCTGGTGCAGAGGGACACGTGTATTTAAAAAAGAAATGGAATATTTAAACAGTTATTATGGCCACGTGCCTTTTATATTGTCTAGTTTGTTTGTTTCCGTTCTAATGTCCTAGCCATGCACTTCAAATAAAACAACTAGTATCTTCTTCACCGCCCTGTTTAATAAGTAAAGTACATTAAATTCACAGTTCATTTAAATGTACGCACATAACTTCGTTATATAAATATACCGCACTTTAACATACCGTCACAAGATATTTTTAATTCTAGCTAGTTATTCGCAAAAAATCAATCATACAATAAAAAGGTTAATGTGTAAATATGTACGTACTTATTTACCGACTGACATTTGATATTCGGACCATAATTCGCCTGTATTATTTTGCAATCATCGGTTATAATTTTATACAACACAACTCAAAACAGTGTTCTTTTCTTAAGATACAAATTTCAAAATCACTAGACCTATGCATAATGATTATTCAGAAGGCCTAATACATGTTCATGCTTTATAGCAAAAGTATGGTTGGTAGATTGTCGACCAGTATCACAACTTGTATAAACGAGTAAACTTCAGTTTGTATAGTATCCCAATACGTCATACAGTGATTAGGCTTATACGATGTGAGTATACGATTGTACCTGTTTGTCTTTTAGAATACACAGTAGCCACACTATAACCAAAGATGACAAGCGTTGATCCAGCCTATCCCCCGACAGGAGGTAAGTTACGAAGCAATTTTACATCATCCTTAATGTAAAAATGCTAGTTTCCGGAATCCTGATATACCCTTAAATTTGACTAATGGCCATTCTCATTCATTAGAGATTAGACAATCCATACTCTGTTACGTCGCATGATTACGCTGTGTTTGAACGAGAATGGCCAAAGGCCGTTTCATATCGTCTCTATCGCATGTGAAGTACGTAAGAGCTGGACACTGATTGATCACCCGGTCTTACCTATCAGTAAAACAGGGCTTAGTGACATCATGTATGTTATATATGGTTTAGAAAAGGCTCTGAAATGAGAAGTGTCAAGGTCTTTGATTCAAGTAATTTGAGAGCACGTACAGTACATATATTTATAATTTCTCATGAATTAAGTTCAAATGACTTATGTCATTGCTACGGTGACCAATTTATGAAAAGTACCCTATTGAGAAAAACGAGAGGTTAGTGGTTATACACTTTTTTCAGGGACTTATCCTCCACCCCCTTCTGGGTATACAGGACAAACGCAGTTTGGGCAACCAATGGGTGCACAGTTTGGGCAGCCAATGGGTACACAGTTTGGACAACCAATGGGTGCACAGCTTGGGCAGCCAATGGGTACACAGTATGGACAACCAATGGGGGTGCAGTATGCGCAACCTGTTGGGCAACCCAGTACGGCTGTTGTAATTGTACAACAGCCAAATCTTAAATTTCGCAACAAGCACGCTCGGCCGTGCCCACATTGTCAGGTCAGTGATACTACATTACTAGTATGTTTCTTTTCAAGAAGAAATTCCTACCAGTATGGTCCACGAGGCCATTGTAGAAAAACTGAATTTATTCGGATCTATAAGGGCAGCTACAAGATAGTGAGAGTAGAACTGTCATTAGTACACACGTATTCACACTCTTCGATACGTCCTAACAACAAAGGACATAAACCTTTCCTATTAAATAGCTGTTTAGTCTAAGTGTGCATTTAAATTGGAGTTTTAGCACATTGACCTCCTTCAGTAATCTAGAAAGGCATCCGATTAGACCCGATCCTTCCTTAAAACAATGTGTTTGAGGTGAGCCTTTAAAGTTCTCGTCCTTTGGAATGTGACGACAAGGCGCTGTCTCAAATTTGAGACTTCTTACGGCAGCAGTTTTATTTGACGTCACTATACTGTTTTGAGCCTTCCTTGAGAAACGTTTACTGACTAAAATCAATAGTTACATACAACAGATACATTTGTTATTTTAATTCAATAAGAATGAGTAAACGGGATTTTGTGAGATCTTGCTACTCTGTCGCGTGACTTAGATTACTTTCCAATCTTTATAATGTATAGGTTTTGTAACATGTGTACATGGATTACAATGACGCCCATGTTGGAAGACGATAGTGACTGTAGTAAAGAAAACACATTGTCAGAACAAGGACCAAACTGCATGTCTTTAATTCTTTTTATAGAAATTATGTAATTTTGAACATTTAAAAAAAATGTCTAGCACAGATTGTCGTCTCCAAACAGATGATCTATTTGATCACTCCACGTAGAATGACCCTCTTACCTCCTTTAAGCGATTGAGAGCTTAGTGCTGAACTAAACAAATGTATGAGTTTGGTAGCCACATGAACATCAACATTCGATGACGTCACATAAAGGTCTTAAGTTGGTGTGAAGTATATAGGGTATATATAGATGATATATGTATGTGGAATGACAGGGGAGAATATGGCTAGTAGTAATTTTTATGTTTAAATAAACATTGTACACTATAGTGTTGTTGTTGTATTCACAGTGACATATATTTACCAAATTTGCACTCTTCATTGCAGGTTGGAGTCGTAACGAACCAACCCACACTTTTGGGTTGGATTTTGTTCGGTTTGTTCTTCCCTATTGGCATTGTGTGTTGTGTATTGCTGGCAGAAAGGAAATGTTCTCATTGTAAAGTAGTTCAAAACTAGACATGGCTTATCAGCACATAGACTAAAGCCAGATGGTTGCAGATGAAAGAAAAAGAAATACTAAGCCAAAGATTTATACATTTCCAAATGTTTTGGTTTTTGGCTCAAATCTGAATATCAACACAAAGTGTGTTTATTTGTTAAATATTTGCATAGATATTGTAAATAAGGTTTGCTCTAGCGTATGTTCACTTTTAAGGTTACATCCTTTAGTGGGTTCAATCTTTGTTTCACTATCTTGAACTGTAGTTTTGCCATTATGCAAACCAGCGTGTCATAAATATATACTACTCAAAATTTGATAAGGGTCAAGAAATCAATTTTCATCTCCGTCTTACGTTAACTGAACAAAATCTTATGTGCTGCAAAATTAAACAAAAATCATGTATTGCATTTGGTATGCATTGTCATTATGTCGTCTTTTTCCAGGTAACTGATGGGCTCTATTGGCATTGTGGCAAGAATATATAACATTAAACTATTTACCCTTTTTCTATTCTCGTATTGTGTAAGACCCAAAATGCCAAATCAAAGGACGGCTTTTTGTTATCACACATGTTTGACCACAGCACAAACATTTTACTGAGATTTAGCTTATTAGCACTTAGACATCAAAGTTTGAAATAATTTTAATTTGTTGACAACATTGCAGTTGTAACATTATGTTTCTGAAATTTCCATCAGTCCATTTCATGTAATTAGCAAAATATTCACTAGCAAACTTTGTTCACCCTAATCAAATTTTGAGTGGTATATATTTAAGTATACATGATTGTACAATGCACCTCATTATGCCATGTTATACGCCAATTGCTAGACCATTGGCACAGTGACAATATAATATCTGTGTCAATATTCTAGCCAAGAACCTACGTCAGAAAATTTGATGGCAAAGTAGGCATAATATAAGATGAGATATTTATTGTACAGTTTATCTTTTGGTGCACTTTTTACTACCCATCGGATCTTATAACATTGCATGCATTAAATTTCTGTGTATGTATTTCTTGTCCATGCATACAGCTAGAATTCCATATTTTTATATTTGTCATCTTATATTTAGTTAACATTGTTAAATGCTGTTGCTGTTTTCTATGAATAAAATTCTAAATAAACAATTAAATGCTTTGTAACCTACTTCCATAACTTTTCTTTTGTCATTTTACATTTTATGCTATTGGAAAATGATGTAATTCGTGTTGTAATACAAATACACATAGCTTTCGCCATTTTACAGTATTGGAATACATGTAAATTGAGTGTTCAAACACCACATCTTTCAACATTTTATGCAATTTGAATACATGTATCCATTCGTGTGTTCAAACCCACAAGGTTGAATGCATGCGTTCAGAATGTAAAGGAATATCAAATATTTTTTACTTATGTTCTATTTCATTTATTAATTCTGAACATACTTATGCTCTACAATGTATTTCATTAATTAATCTTGAACAATAACTCTTCTTAAATACATGTATACATTAGGGGACAAACAAAACACAAGTTTAACCCTTTTTTCATGGAAACACCTTTCGAGGTACTATACTGCTCATATCTCAATGCGGAATGATATGCATTTCAACTCATTTTCATGTACAGTACAACCTCTCCATAGTAGCCCTCGGTAGAGCAACAACTTTTCCATGACAACGCCTTCAAAATAAGCCAATATTTAGTCTGAAGTTAACCTCTAAACAACAGCCAATATTTGCAGCTCACAAAGGGTGGTGCTCTACAGAGGTTGTACTGTAAATGCTTTGTAAATGTCAATCATCAGAATTAAACTTTAAATAGCCATGATGTAGATTGTGTACATTTATGAAAGTTAACAGATAAGGAGTACAAATAGAGTAAAATATTAAAGTTATAGCATGCCATTGAAGTCTTTGTAGACGTTAATTATATTAGATCGTTTTAAATGATAACTTGTTTGTTTGGAAGCATCATCCTCATCAGGTGGAAAACTGGAAACAAAAGAAGATTCATGCCTATCTAAATCATTAGGGAACTTATTAAATTCCCTTTCTAATTTGGGTTTAACATGGCCACTGCAATCTAGTTGCGTAGAACCCGACATTTTTGTATCCAATGGAGTACCTTCCTCTAACTGAAATGTTACTGGCTTTGAACTTGTTTCCGTTCCAGAGTTCAGTTCTACATTTATATTACTTGTACTTTCTGATGTTTTGGAGTCCTTTTTGTTACTCTCTTGTCTTGGTTGGTCCTTATGTTTGCCAGACCTGCCATACATATGCAACTCAGCTTCATGTCGGTTCGCCATATGCTTAGTCAAGTTTCCTTTATACGCACAGCGGTATTCACAGTATGGGCATTTATTTGGCCTATCCCCAGAATGCAATAAAACATGGCGATCAAGATCTTGTTTTGAGTGAAAAGCTTTACCACAGGTATTGCATTTAAATTTACGATGGTCTGTATGACGCTTCATATGGGAATTAAGATGTCCTTTCGTAACAGTTTTTCCACAAACCATGCATGTCTCGACAAAATCCTGACCATGCCTTCTTTTATGTGTTTTCAGTTGTTGGTATAGCTTGAATGAACTACTACACACGTCACATCTATGTGGTCTATCTTCACTGTGTACTGATTTCATGTGCTGTACGAGACTCCCCTTGTGTCTCATGGTAGCTCCACACAAATCACACTGATATTCGGACTTTGGGTCTCCATTATGCATGGTTACTTGATGCCTATTGAGTGTGTATTCTGAAAAATAAATTTACTGGTTAATAATCTTTTTTTTTATTTATTCATGCAAAGAATGCTTGGCTAGGGTAGTATCCTTTAACATATTCGGTCAAGAATAACCCATAACAGTGAACTCTCTTATTTACAATAGGACCTTGAATTTTTGCTAAAAGGAGGGTAAATAGAAAGAAAAGTTGTGAAATGCAACGATTCCTTGTGCTCCTAGCTGTTTTAAAAGTATATACATGTAGATCTACTGTAAGTATAGTATTAATGATATGATAAATGCACATTTCATTTTATTTCAGCCTACCGGGTAATTGAGTAAGTCATACTTTATAGTTTTAACATCTACTTGAGTCTTATAATAATTACTTCCCTTGTTTTTGAAGTTATTACCATGCATATTTGATGGCAAATCTGATGAGCATTAATAAACTTTTATATTAAACACATTTTATTTATTTTTTGATAATTCTGAATATAGCAAACAGATCAGGTTAATATTCATCCTCACCATAGGATATCATAGGACAAGGCACATAGAAGAGGTTAGTCACTTTATGTTTTGGGGGAAAGTGCAGGTTACAAAAGATGAACCAGTTCAAAGAATGATACTATTAGCCAATACCAACTTTTAACCCCAAGACCATTAATCCCTGAATTCTAGACAAGAGGGCCCAAAGGGCCATAGGTCGCTCACCTGTCCTAGTAGTTCATGCAGACCCCCTAATAGTAGCCTCTATTGCATGTACAAAATTTTCATATTGTCTTATAAAGCAACCTTGTAATTTTACATCACATAGACACAATGGCATATTGAAGTTTAAGCCAAGTTTTGTCTATGAGTTGACCTAATGACCAAGTGTTTGACCCAATATCGAACTTCACTTTGTTGAGATGATCATTGTGACCAACTTTCATAAAGATAAGGCCGACAATGATACCTCTAGGGACTGCACAAGGTTTTTCTAATATTTGAAATTGTGACCTAGTTTTTGACCCCGGATGACTCAATATCGAACTTGACCTAGATTTTGTTGAGATGATCATTGTGAATAAGTTTCATAAAGATTAAGTCAAAATTATGACCTCTAGAGACTACAATGAATACAAGGTTTTTCTATTATTTGACCTTGTGACCTTTTGACCTCAGATGAGCCAATATCAAACTTGACCTAGATTTTGTTGAGATGATCATTGTGACCAAGTTTCATAAAGATTAGACCAAAAATATGACCTCTAGAGAGGACACAACCCAATTGTTGACGGACGGACGTTCTGACTTGACATTGTGGGGTTTTCTTTTGTTCTTTTTTTTGTTTGTAAAACCCCATAAGCAACATTTTGCACCCGTAAGCAACGGAATGAATAGAATCTAAATATAGCCTATTGTTCCACACCCTACAACTACAAGTGGGTGCTTACGGACGGACGACGGACGAAGAGTGATTACAAAAGTTCACTCTGTCACTTTGTGACAGGTGAGCTAAAAACAGGTTTTATGCAATCATATGGTTATTGAGAATGTATATATGTAATGTATTAAAACCTAATACACATACAACAATCATTGAAATTAGCTTTTGAATATTACTGGCCGTTTGGAGAGTATTACCTTCGTAAAGTAACGAGTTCTATTGAAAAAGTACTTGCCTGAACAGAAAATAAGCAATAAATGACCTGTCCTGGCCTTTAGCAGGGCTCAAGCTGTGACCAGCCATTATCGCCATTTGGGGGATTTTTTTATTCAAATGGCTATAAAAATTCATTTTTGGCGATAAGCTGTGGCGATAAATTAATAAAACAGCAATTTTTTTTCAAATTTTCAAAATTAATCCATCTAAAATTAACATAAACCTAGTACAGCCAATATGTCATATGCTGAAAATCAGTACACAGGATGTCCGCATATCGCCACAGGCCATAATAAAGGATTTAGGCAAGTGCTGATTTCGATGACTGTATCATACATGTAGTTAAGAAAGTACTCTGACAGTGACTGTATAAAAACTTACTATCAACAAACTGTGTTTTACAAACGATACACACAAATACTTCATCCTTTTCTTCTTTCTTTACACAAAAATCTTTTTCCTGATGTTTAGTTAATGTAGGCTTATTAGCATTTTCAATAATGTTCACATGATGTTCAGTCCTAGGGTCAATCAATATATTGCTGTCCAATTCTGAATGCCCTATGTCACCTGTAGCTATGACATTACCAGTTTTTCCAGAATTGGGTTCCATTTGTTTACTGAATCGGTTAGTATAACAACTTGAATTGTTCAAGACACATTCAGAACTGTTACTGATTTCATCTTCTTCAAGACTCGACTGATTCTTCATCACAGCTTGATCTAGTATATACATATAATCATTTTCACAATTAGCTGTGGGAGTTTCAGTGACATGACTACCATCAACAACATTGTCCAAAACATCTTCAGCAGTATTAGCGGCAACAGAGTCCCAAGATTGCTTAGTGTTGGAATCAGCAAAGTGTTTTGATATCACTTCACTCTTGTCAGTGTTTGAGTTACTTTCTTCAATCATTTTTCCATCATTTTGAGTGATAAGAAGACGTTGATTCCAGAGAGCTAAAATGTAAAATTAAATATATACGTATAAGAAATAATTAGTATGTAGCTGTGCTTTGCTGTAGAATAAAACACAGGCATGAATTTGTATGCATAGTACATGTAATTAACCTGAATGAGTTTCTGTGCTTTATTTCAACAAAGTACAGCTCTATATCTTTTTAATTTTGATTCTAACACCACCAATGCTCAGCATTTTACAACACAACAGGCATGGTTGATGTCAAATTTTTTTTTTTTTCTTCGCAACGCTATGTCACTGGACAGAGTAGATGTCATCAACTGTGATGTCACCAATCAGCAGTGTTTTAACGTTAATTCAAGCACACCTTCGTTTCCTCTTAGTTAAAGCTGCTAGATGGTTAAAATAAGTATTAAATTTTCTATTAGTCATTCTCATGCAATTATGAGAAACAAGTTAATTGGGTAATTACAAAGTTAATGACTGCAAAAGTTTTAAACTGCAACGTTTTAACTCTTAAATGTTTGAGTCGAATGTAAATGACTTGTGTATAGAAAGTTACCTTCTTTTAACACTTCCTTGAACAGGTATATCTGTCTTTTGTCTTCAGCAACAAGAAAGTCAACAAGAAAACTAAGATC
The DNA here is from genome assembly GCA_947247005.1 of Spisula solida. Taxonomy (NCBI): domain Eukaryota; kingdom Metazoa; phylum Mollusca; class Bivalvia; order Venerida; family Mactridae; genus Spisula; species Spisula solida. The sequence goes on along the minus strand of OX365944.1, from coordinate 33,837,762 downwards.
ACAGTCAACTTCTGAAATCAACAATACATGTATGATGCAAGATAATTCTATAAAATGACTGTCATGTATATAAATACCAATGTGATTTTGGTGACTAAGGTGAAAGTTCTACAATTTGTTTGTATTATTGTGAAAAAAAACAACATAATTTATCATCTGGCTATAAAAACAACTTTCATTTAAAGATCTGCTGATGGAGGATATTTTGGCAGCAATTAAAAATTGGAAGTAAAAAGGTACTTGATGAATTAACATTTCCATATTCTGTTGTATTATATATGATGAACACTAAATTTTCAGCTAGCAGCTGAACTTATAAGTATGGCATTCATTGTATTCATATTCACTTGTAGCATTCAAGTTAAGCAATTTATCTTAAAATTTCCTGTAACAAAGTTAGGCAACTAACAGCATAGGAAAAAGATCTCAAAGGATGAAGGATCAAATTAAGGATTCATTTACTAAGCAATCTAGACAGTTGGTGAACTACCAAGTATTTAAATAATGATTAATGTACAGATAGTTTAATTCCTTCCTGTTTTTGCTTTCAACTCAACAAGGAGTAACTGATTAACTTGGTACAGTTTGTACATATATATAGTACATCGTCTTACAAACTTGTGGTTTCAAATTTGATTCAAAATTCCTTATCAGTGATTACATACTGTGAAGCAAGGTATCTTTCCACTGGTTTTGTTCCATTACATTCACCAAATAGCTTTTTTGAGTTCCTGTGAGATGGACAATGTATGGCTGTTTTTCTTCCATGACTGCTGATTTCTGTGAATAAGAAACCAAAGAATTGATATAAAACTAATTCTAAAAAATGTAAGACCAGAACACAATAATATTGTGGTTCTAGTAACAATGCAGACCCATTTTTTCTGCCCCTACCCTCAACATTTAATTAATATTTTGCTGAAAGTCACTGCCACATGGACTGTTGAGCTTTAAATACATGAATACCTAAAATCTTTCTAAGAATTAAATGTTTTTCCTACCTATAACCTAACTAACTACCTACCCTATCTTTTTTCTGCATGTTACCTATATATATAAAATATTAATTTGTTTTGGTCTAAGCAATAAAACATATCATTCTAATTGTTCATTTATTTATTTTGAACCATTATAAATGTATAAAATTGTATAAATATGGTTATTAAATGTCATATTGAATTATTCAGATATACAGTGGTCCTAACAGACAGGCTAAACTGTACTTTTAAAAAACATTTTTACCACATTTGATGGGTGTTTGTTTAAGTGCAAATTTATGGGACACTTGGATTTGTGAAGCATAACATCAGGTCTGAATATCCATATCTTAATCAGACTTCTTACACAGCTCTTACTATACCCTCAGTCACATATTCTTTCAAAGTTTAAAGCCCATACACTAAAAGCATAGCACAAGATTTCCAGGACCTGTCGCTGGATGGGCAGTGAAGAACTATGTTTCCAAAGCTAGAATTAGAGGTATGTTTTACCCTCGGCTAGCACACTCTTGGGCTCTGGTACAAGGCTATATATAGATCTCTTTTGCAAAATTTCCAAAGGCTTTGCATAGGTCCGTATGCCTCCTGATGCCTAACATTCCATGAGAATAAATTCCCATGTAGTCCAATAACCTTTAAATACTTAAAATAAAGACAACTACACCAACACAAAATTACAATTCTTTAATAGCACTTTTCTACGTCAATTCAACAACACACTACCAATGGAGTGAACCCTCGCTGAAAGCATACAATTTAATTCTTACAGAGTTTTTGAACGAAAATTTGGATGATAATCTAGTACTAGAAGGATCATAATTTATGATTATGGTCTTATGCGCAGTAGCTAACTACATGTGTAATCTTTGAGAATATGGCTGTAGCCAATTAATTTTTTGCTTCATCTTCAGTCTGACTGTATACTGAGTGCTGTCGGGTAATTCTGCCAACCTAACAGGTATTTGTCTTTCATATTTGAGACCATTTTATTCTTAGAATGAATTATGGTGATTTTTGAATAGAAACAACATTCATTGGAAAATGTAAACAATGCAAAAGGTCATACACATGTTAAACTAGGTCAAATGTCGTCATAAAACAAGATTGCTGCTGGTTTACATGACGTTATTTTTTTCGGCTAATTCTGCGCAAGTGGAATTGTGATGAATAATTGATCTGTTTCAAAGATTTGAGTGACAACATATTTTACACAGTAAAGAAAGAATAAATCATCAAGATAAAATTGACAAAAAAGATCTCGAAGTTTGTCATCCATTAGAAAAGTGTATTTATTCCAGTAATAATATGTGTCACATGATTTTTCTAATTACTGAAAATTGCCGTTGGTACTCATTTTTGTCAAAATTTTGTAGAAATACTAATCTGATGCCGTTTTTGTGATGGTACGACTTAAACTTTTTATAAGTAACAAACATGCACATAAATACTCGAGGACCGAAGAAAACGATCCATGGAATCTGCAAATTAAGGTGCGAAGAATTACCCAGTGCGCAGAATTAGCCGAAACGACTGTGCCACTTTTGGAAGCAAAATCACAAAAAACGTCAGAACCCAATGAATGCAGTAGTCGAACCTATCTGGTGGATAAAGATCAGAAATTGAGAAGCAGCAATTACTGGACAGCAAGCTTGTCTAGTACCCCAGATCATCCGTGAACAGTTGAACACCAACTGCTATGCTTTATCATTCATAGAATTGAGGTTTGCGAACATTGAAACCATTAACATATTCAACACTTTAAAATACCATATTTACCTGTCGTATAAAAAAATTACTGTTGATAAACATAATAGAAGAACAAAATAAATGGCGTAAAATATAAAGGGGAGGTAACTTTTTAAAAACTTTCCGGGGAAACGGGACGGAATGAACATTAGCTAAGACCCAAACAGTAATGGCCGCCTCCATATGTTTGCGAATGTCAAGAAACTCATTTGACAGCTTTCCTACTTATATTCGACTTAAACGGTAGCTATCACATTCAACAGTTATAAATTCACAATAGCTTAAATATTTTCCAACGAGATTTGCTGTAGTACTACCTCGTTTGTCTGGTTCCAGTGGTTAATAATTGTGGTTTCTTTTAGTGGTGTTTCACCTTAAATGTCAAAAGTGATGCAACTAAGCAAAAATGGTATTTAGGACTTTGAACTTAGTAAGATCATAGTCAGTTCAATGTACTGGTAACCCATGCGAGCACACATGTTAATTATTGAACTATTCACTACCAGGATAAAGGGGCTGTCACATGTATCTCACACCAGTCTCGTCTTGATTTCTGAGGTATGCGGCTATTTCATAACCTAGCTTTACTGTATAGCGGGTATATTTCACGAGGGTTTAATTTTCGCTATATTCGCGGTCGACATAGAAAGTGTGAATTCTAAACCCAGCGAAATATTCAGCTCGTAAATACAAATTTTACAAAGGGAGACAATTCATAATTAAAAACCAACGTTGACCCAATGGCTTTTCAAGCAGTACGTCGGGTAAGTAAAATACGGCAATAAGACTACGACTTATAATAAATTACAAAACATAATTCGAAATCAGATCTTTGTAAAACGCGTGTTAACTCTATGCATGTGTATCAAATATCATATGTGCATCATGTTTTCTCAACGTTAAAAGGTGTTAATTATAAGCAGGTGCATCAAACTTGTTAAATTTAAGGTTTTGTTTGCAAAACGTGTAAATGTTTGCCGAAAAAGTATTTGTGTACATTTTCTAATGATAGTCAACTCGGCCATGGAACAAACCGTTCAACTCGGCCATCAAACAAACCGTTCAACAGCCTGCCGTTCAAAATAACAGTCGAAACGCAACGAGCGATTTATGAACAAAATAAATAAGCTTACTGTGTAATTTCTAAATCCTGTAAATCGTTTATACATCATCAAATTGGAAGGACAGAAGCACACGCCCTTATATGTTATACCGGTGGGGAGCATAAATAAATCATGAACAGGGGGTTTAAATAGTCTTTTAGATACGGCTGACTTCTTATTAGACTATGTATACCAAAGAGTGTCCCTGTGCGCACCACAAGATCACAAACGCTTTAAATAACTCAGACGCAGTAAGTGTAAATAATAACATAGCGTTATTGTCAGTTCTAAATTGTCGGACTTGTTTAATTAATTATTAATTATGGACTATGATAGCAATATGGGACTTGTGAAAACGTACACATGTTCACAATTAATCAACGCTTGAATTGTCATTACGCCCGGTTTTCTTACGATATTGCATGTAAGTTTTAAGCGTTATAAATTGCCGTGTTCAACAATCAATTTCCGTTTTTTTTTATTTTCCAAGGTGTAACTTACGTAAGATTGACCTCCCATTTCATGTTTACCAACAAGGTTTTAAATTCGCGGTTGAGGTAATTTGCGCGAAATCAAGACACCGTGAATTCAAAAGGATCGAGAAACGCGAATAATGGACCCCGTGAAATATACCCGCTATACAGTATCTTAACTGCGTTTTAACTATGAGCTTGTTGCCGAACCAAACCGCAACCGTTTGCTTGGCAGCGCTTTGCTAGGAAACGATTTGCTTCAAAATTAAAAAAAAAGCGCTACATAGAAGACGAAGCTGAAAATTTACATGCTACGGCAAGCACTGGTAGCATGTGACGATGTCGTTGCATAGACGTAGGAAAGCACTGAGGGCGCAATTTGGAAGTGGCTTGGTTAAGCAAGGGGCTCCATATATAATACAACATGTATAAGATCATTGACATTTTGGGGCCAGTTACAAATCAGCTGATAACATGGTTACAAAATAGCCGAAAATGCTTGGTTACAATTAAGATAATTGGTTGCTAAATGACCAGTATTCATTTCTGACTATCAAAGTGCTGTAGAGTGTTGGGACTACTGATTTAGTATCACCATGTTGGCTTATTGTAGGGTTAAAATGTTGTAATTTACATCTTGAAATCTGTACCAGGGTGGCACGGTGGTCCAGCGGATAACGCTTTTGACTACTGATTGAGAGGTCCCTGGTAAATGTGTTGAAAACAATTTAAACACCTTGTTTCTTTTACAATTCTATTTTGACTAATTTGAGGGGTAAAATAGTCTAACATGTGTATTGTCATGACATTCTAGATTTATACATACATAATTATGTGGATTAAAAACCATTCATTTTTTAAATAATTTTAACATTATGCATTCCTGTTACTCAGATCATACTTATGTTGACTGTATCATGGTACCGTATCCTAGCCTTGGAAAACCTGTACTCAATACTCATAGGTGCTTCAACTTTGTACATATTATGCATATCATGTTAAATAACTAATACATTGAGATTTTGTACCTTAACTTTTATGATATCACAGCAACTGTTTAGTACTTACCAGGCCCTTCCCCAGGGTCAGAAGGCGATGTGGTACCCAAGCACCTTAAAACCAAAATCAGCTTTCCCCCAGGACCACCTTAAATTTTAGAATGGTGTCTTTAAATCAGTATGGGCCTTAATATATTTGGTCTGTATTGTGTTATTTGAGTGATTATGACTTGTATTGTGTGAATAAGAGCTTAAATTATTCTTTAAACTATGGATAACCATGTAGATTTCTGTTTTAGATCTTTTTAGCCGCTCTTGAGAACCTCAGTAAGCACAAATCCTAGTAATGCCCCAGCACCTTAAAATATTTCTAGGGAAAGGCCTGCATACATTATATAATAATTTATATAGTTAAGTTTGTCTGTTATATTTTCCTACAGACATTTTGCAGTGTGCTTAGGAGCTAGTGTCCTGTCTAGAAAAAATCACAGATGTGTAACAACAGGTCAGCAAGCCAAAAGTCAAAACCTTTCGTATACCACTACAAATACTACAAATATGTCAGTGCCAGCAGACCTACTGGCAGAAAAGTTTGGTTGGTTAAATAATCATGTGCCTTGTTTCGGTGTAAATGGAGACAACATTACAGTCATCTGTGTGCCTGATGAATTTTATACAACTTTCAAGGTATTTGTTTGATTTGTATTATTATACTTTCAGTACTAGATTATATTATAATTATTTGTATGAGCTTATGAGCTTATTGATTGTGTTTTTGTTGAAGGTTAACTTCATTGTATCTAGACTGTATAGTGCAATTAATTACATTGCATGCATTTTATGGCCGCCAACATAAAATCAATTACTACTGCTTGTAAGTTTTAACTAGGGATAGCTTTGCCTATTTAGAGCTAACAAGTAGCTGACAGCTGGACCTCTGAATATTCTCTATTTAATAAACAGATGACTGAGTAACATTATATTATCTCACATCAAAAAGTCATCCAAACTCATGTTTGGAGAGTCATGAAGTAAAATTGTTGCTTGCTGATGGGGAACAGATTAGTACTGGTTGGTGACTCAGGAATTATTTTTATATTATATATAACTGAAATATTGCTCAGGCAGTACCCAAACATTACAGGAAACTAACATTTCTATTTTCAGAGTATGGTAAAGAAGGCAAGAAGTCGTATTTTGATATCATCTTTATATCTTGGGACTGGCCATCTCGAGTCTGATTTAGTGAGTTGTGTTTTCTTTGTCTATTTTGATAGAGCCTAAAGTAAGAGTAGCAGAGCAGTCTAAAGCGCAATTCAAAGTAATAGTTCTGCTATTAATTGCCTGTGTAAGCATAAATATACAAACATAAATGGCGCTATTTCATCAATGTACAGGTTAGTTTGTGAACTATCTTTTCAAAATATACAATCTAACTTAATATAGAGTATGCTGTATCTGCCTGTCAATTGTCAAGTAAGAAATATTTTAACCAATATTATCAAAATGATATTCTGTGTAAATATTTATTCGTAACAAACTGGAACCTTTAACTACAAATTCATTAATTCCGCGATATAAGTCAATTCAGGGTTGTCATTTTGTTTGCAGAGCAGGCTTGTTTTGCATTTGAGGCACCCGAAGCAGCCATTTTATCCATTAAAAGAAGTTTATTGCATAAGCTTATAGGTGGCCAAAGTTGCAGTTGAGGCAGGCATTTTTGTTCTACTGCCACCTCTTAATAATAACCCTGCAATAACCCTGAAATAAAGATCATGTGGATAAAAATTGATTTACATTTCATAAATTAGGACATGTATGACTACAGGTACAATGTATTGAAGAAGCTTGTGAAAGATCAGTACAAAATGGAGATGACAACTTCGAAGTTCATATTCTGTTGGATTACACAAGAGGATCTAGGGGAGCTAATGAAAGTTCGAGAACTATGTTACTTCCCTTGTTAGAGAAATATAGTGACAGGGTACATGTGTACTTATATCATACACCGGATCTTAGAGGATTTCTGAAGAGAATCCTACCAGAAAGGTTTAATGAGATAGTTGGACTGAATCATATGAAAATATACTTAGTGGATGATGATTTTATTATTAGCGGGTATGTTGTTTTATTCCATTTTATTTCCAGTCGATAAACTAAATTTACTTTTTTAGGTATAAATACATTGTTTAGATCAAAAGGGTTGAGTAAGTGTAAGTCACTGTTGTTTATTTTGATGTCAAACATATTGTTGACATATTTCTCATGATGCTAATCAATGTTAAATCAATACTTTTTGCAGGTTATAAGTAAAATCACAATTGGTGTATTTAAAACATATTGAAAGAAAACACCCATATTGCAAAGTTTGCAGGCTAATTCATTTGAGATCAAGTTTATCCCTGAAATCAACAAATACTAAACCCCTAAGACTATGGATGAAATTACAACTTATTTCATTGAGTCTTATACTGGCATACTATGATACTTATATTTATTTACAGGGCTAATTTAAGTGACAGTTACTTCACAGATCGTCAAGATCGTTACATACAGTTCAGATCCTGTCCTGAGATGTCGTGTTACTTGTGTGATCTTGTTCATGCTGTATCCAGATTTTCCTTCCATCTACAGAGGAACAACAGTACTGTATACCCACATGGTGCACCACATCCGTATGATGGTATGTATTAAACAAGGATGATATTTCTCGTTTGTCTGGTATATTTGTGATGCCGTAATATTTAGTATAGTCCTACTCAAAGACTCCTACAATTCCTGAATAATTCAGATTTTTTGCACTAGAAAGAATGTAGAGCAGCATGTTTCTGAGAAAATATAAGTTATTTGATAAAAACATTCAAACTTAAGTTATGGTCATTTGAAGTAAAATAAGCTGAACTATAACATTACAACAGTTCTGGTGCAGGGACGTACCCATTGTTGCACCCCAACACTGACTTGCATGTTATTTTCAGGATTAGACATTTTATCTCAGGATGACTCCTGAATTTCATTTTTAAGTTACATATTTGTGATACCCTTCTTTTAGTATAAAACTTACTGTACATTATTTATGAATGTATTGTTTGTTATTATGTTTTGAGGTTAATATTCAGTTTAAGAATTCTATACTAAGCCCTATATTGAAATGTTATTAATCATTGCTGTATATTCCTGTTTTAGGTTCAACTGATATTAAGATATTTAAAGACTATGCTGAAGAAACAGTGTCAAAATTGAACAAATTTTGGAAACAGTCTCAGGAATCGAACAGAATCTGTGATACGAAAAGTGATATTGACACTTGGCTTTATCCTCTTATACAAATGGGTCCTTTCAATATCACAGAGGATGAAAAAGTGATCAAACAATTAGTGAAACAATCTGAACACTCGGATACCATTCTATTAGCATCTGGATATTTTAATTTGACTAGTCAATATGTTGATTATATAGTTAAAGATGCTGAGGCCAGATTTCGTATACTTCTCTCTTCACCTGAGGTAAGAAATGCATGTGTACCCGTATATGTTCTAAAGGAAACAAAACCAACCTTTAACCTGGAACAGTGGAAGTAATTAGTTACATAAAAATACGAAGAGAAGTAACTCATGATAAAAAATTTACACCATTTTAGAGTTACTGTTCTTGGTTCCAGTCTGTCTGGACACGAGGTTTGGTATTAATCTAGTGTGTATAAGGCTTTATTGCAAAGGTCATTTTAAAAAAAGAATGCATAAATTATGCCAGTCTGTGAATTTAGGATTTTAAACTACTTGCTTGAATCAACAAAACTGAATAGTTGTCCTATATACTCTATGTATAATTACTGCAGAAGTTACTTGCCCAAATCAACAATTACTTGTGCTAATTTTGTACTGTTATGGCATCCACTCATCATTCAAAATTAATCTCTGCTCAAATAAAGGTCTAAATTTAATTTAGAATGAGGATGAAGTTGACAGACTGGTGACGAAGGTGTATTGCAAGCTAAGACTCAATGAGTGTATTCATCTATTACGTTGTATCTCTTTCAGTCTAATGGCTTCTTCAATGGACATGGTATATCTGGATATATTCCTGATGCGTACACACATATAGCTAAACTGTTTTATGAGAAAACACGTTCACTACGTCAGGGCCATAGAATCACGATGTACGAGTATAAACGATCGTTGTGGACATTTCATTGTAAAGGGCTGTGGTATTACATCGATGGTTCAAAGTATCCTGTCCTAACTTTCATAGGTTCACCAAACTTTGGTATGTATACTACACTCTACAGGCACTTTGTCCTATTTTTACTATAAATTTGGAAAAAATTTACAGTGTTTTAAGTTTTGCTAATATCATACACAAATTCAAGTAATTCATACTTTAAAATTTAAATTATTCATTTTTGCTAGGTCAATATGTCGCAAATTCTGAAGCAGTTCATAAAGTTAAATGTTCGCAAAAATGACTTATTTTTGTTTAAGTTCACTAGTATAAAAATACATTTATTGTATTGGCAAATAGAGCAAAACTTAGTCCCTCATGAACATTTTTTATGGTACAATATTTACTGTCTAGCATTATTTATTCACTCTAAATCGATGTATGCTAATTATACACATGCAGAATTATAAAAATTGTTCTAATTTTCATTCACAGGTGTCTTGTTATTATTCACTTAACCACTTTTCTAATTGGTCACTTTTCAAACCCTTAACTGTGATCATATTATTTGACGATGTTTTGCTCACATAGGTTTTATATGTATGGACTCAACATTGATCGCATGACTGACCATGCATACTTTGGCAGGTGATTTTGATTTTTTATGAACTAAGTGTTAGGACAATGTCTTAAAAAGTTTGAGTGCAAAATATCATCAAACATAATGATCACAGTTAAACCTATTTGGGGTTAGAAAAGTGACCAATTAGAAAAGTGGATCAGTGTATTGTATAGTATTGTCATTCACTATTGAAATGATTTGTTGTAGAGGTTATGTTGACTTATTGTAGGTTACAGATCAGTGTATAGAGATTTAGAATGTCAAGTTGCCATGGTTACATCAAATCCATCGTTACAAGTACAGCTTAAAGAGGTTTGTAATCTATGATATCATTGATATGTGCACATATGTTGTATTCAGTAAACAATTTTGTATTTGATACTTGGTACTTACTTGATGAACAATACGCCAGTTTCAATCAAGTTCAACCTCCCCAGAGCAGCCCTCTGTAGAGCAACAACCTCAGTATAACAACACCTTCGCTACAAAATTATACTACAAAAGTCTCTGTAGAATAACAACTTCTAAAAAACGAAAAATACTAGCCGCTCTTAAGGGTGTTGCTCTAGACTACAGAGGTTGTACAGTACCTTTAAATTTATTCTAACAATAAATTTGATCACATGGTCCAATGGATGAGCTTGAAAACCTTCACCAAACACCTTCAACAAACAGTAAGACTGAGCCATCTCTGCTCAGGCCCCGATGTCCTGAGGCATCTTAAGTAGAAATCTCAACTCAAATTGAGATTTATCTCAAATCAGAGTCTAAATTTGAGATAAAACAGAAGCTTGAGCTCTCGAAATTTTACTGTAATAAACTCAGAATACTGTTTCTTTTTGTTAAACCATTTTAGAGTACAATTTCGCAGGGAAACTTCTATCAAATGATAGGTGACAAAATTTGAGTTGAGATTGAGCTCAGATTGAGATGTTTTGGGAGATCAGACCCTGGCGTTATGTCAATTGTCTGTCAGACAGACACATCACTTAGTCTAGGGTTATTACTTCTCTAGTTGCCTAAATGTTTTCTTTTGACAACAGATTAAATAAGCAATTGGATGAAACTAGCCAAGTCTCATGACCTAAGCATTTGTGTTCACATTGTGTGCAACAAGGCTCATGGCCTAAGGTGGTTAGATGCATTAATAGACAATGTGCAATTGTGGGTTAGATTTATGTCTAGAATTATTAAAATATTTTTGTTGCATTTGTGTTCACATTAGGTACAATCAGGCTCATGACCAATGGTTGTTTATTGTCAAAATTATTCAGAATGAATGTGTCAGAGTAACACAGGGAATCAGTGTAATATATTGTATCACTGTGTCATGACAATTAACATTCCCTAATGTCTCCCTCTGTGTGCCTATTAAAGTTTGAACAAAATATTTAAAAATCACATGATGTATGAAAACTGATAAATTAAATAAGGTAAATGTATTTGGGTAGAAAAGCCAGGTTGAACATGAAAGTGCCTGTTTGATTGTAGCCTCCTGAATAATAACATGTTTGTCTCCCCTTATTTCAGGTGAAATGTTTCTAAGGATTTTATTTTTTCATTCCAGGAACATGATAGATTGTATGAATCGTCTGACAAAGTGACAGATAACACATATTATGATGTCAATAGACATGTGCAATTGTGGGTTAGATTTATGTCCAGAATTATTAAAAGGTTTTTGTAGCATTGTGTTACATATTCTGTGCAATCAAGCTTATTTGTGTCGGATGTGTTATTATCAATGAAGTTTACCTGGAAATTCATTCTCAGCAAACATGGAGGATATAACTACACCGGGCTCACACAGTCTATTCACACTGTCGCCATTTGCGATAATTGAATCAAAGTTTTATTTCAATTTTGCGATAAAAATTGACAATTATTTCAATAAGCAAAAGAACATTTACGTTTGTGTTAAATTAGGCTGTTACCTTTGTTCAGTAAAAATAAGTGGCTGTTATTTTAAAATGGGCCAGTGTGAGCCCTACTATGAAATATGTAACTGTCCGGTTCACAAAGCTTTGTCATGGTTGCTATTGTTGTCGTTACTGTTCAAGACATGTATTACACAATGACATTTTTATTATGTTTGATTATGTGCTTCCAGTACATTGTTATGGTCCGGTATCATAGTAGTAGATTGGTGATTTTGGGAAAATGTTGTCATAGAGTAGTTTAGAAGCTGTGCATCTATTTGTCGACAGAAACTGTTATGAAATGTTATTTATCAAAGTTGCTAAAATAGGGGTTAATGTGTTCCAGTAGGTTTGTTTAACCATCTGTGCATTGTACATATCATACAAATGAGAATAGAATCAAAATGAAAATGAATGTATGTCTTCGCTGTTTTTTGAAAATCTTGTATATCAATTTTGGCTACTTTTCAGCTGAAAAAAACTGAATAATCTTTTACTTATAGGGAATTTTTATGCTATTCTTTGACACAAACATAGCATTTTAAGCTCTCCTTTGAACGCAGTAAATGTATGTGTAGGCAGGACAAAGGAAAATCCATACTATAACATCTAACTCAATTATAGAGATACAAGCATTTGCTGCCTGTTTCTTGTTAAATTTGCACCATTTGCAGTTATTCGACTATTTTGCTGGTATTATTCAGTATTTTTGCATAACATATTTACGTTTTCTTTGTCCTCGTATGATTTAAATTAGCCATTTATTAATATTTACAGTGTAAAAAATTAAAACATGCATTTCTACTTATCTGTTGAAATATGCCATTATAGGTTAATTGTATTGCTTATTCGATGTCAGCACAACCTAAAAATAAGGGTTTTGGAGACCAAAATTAACCCAAATTAGTGAAATTCCGGAATTTTCACACTTACTCATTTCTGAGGCGTTCATGGACTATCTTAATTGGTATTTTTTGCAGAAAATGTGTCACTGAATGGACTTTCCGATGCGCATTTATAATCTTTTCGTGCCAAAACGTTTATGCAAGGTTTTCGAAGAAAAGCGACAATATAATAAATTATTTCTTTTATATTTTAATGTAAGGTTTTGTTCTTTCTTTTCTTATTAGCTTGACTTTTCGAAGAAAAAGTTGAGCTTTTGTCATGACGGGATCGTGTGTGTCAGCGTCTGCATGTGTGTTGGTTAAGTTTATTGTCAGAGTCATTTTCTCACAGACCATCGAAGGCTTCAACTTGAAACTCAACATAGTTATTGCCCATCACAAAGGGAGGCCATACTGACAAGGCTGGTTACTCTGTGACCTGTATTTATTGAGTTACCTGCCCTTGTTTGGACTTAGTACATAGAAATAGTGACAAAGAAGCAGGGACGATAAGGGGCGTTTAAGGCCCAAAAATTTTGGAGAAAAAAAAACGATGCTATGATAGTCTATTTTACAAATAACGATAAACCAATATCTTAACGGTCTAATTTTCATGTTTACACTAATTTTTTATATTTTTGATGACGTCATAAGGGGCCTCATTTGACCCCCAGAATGGCCAAGATAGGCTAATTTGGTCAATAAATGGTCATAAAATGACAAAATGCAATATGAGCGCAGGCGTGTACCAAGACCAAATTTTGTACAAATTTTGCAAATCATATTTTTTATCAGTACACAAAATATAAAATTGGTACACGCCTGCGCTGATACCTAATTTTTAAAAATTAGTAAAAAAAAGAAAATGTAAAACGGAAGTGTGATTTTTTGGAATCGGTACACTACATTTTCATTAATCAAATTATTTGATAATAAATCAGCATGATGGGTGCAAATTAACATGTAGTTTGATATATTAAAACTTCTTGTGCGAGGCTTTAGTGAAAATTGCAATATTTTGGAGTAAAAATGATAGAATAAAAATAAAAGTGTGAATTTTCGGAATCGGGATACTACAACTTCATGAATCATTTTATTTGAAAATTAATCGCTGTTATGGGTACATAGTAACCCCAAAACTATGTTATACAAATTCTAGATTCAGACGTGCCTGCGAATAGGGTGTATTTTTGGGGTAAAATTAACAAAATATGAAATAAAAGTGTCAATTTCAGGAATCGGTGCACTGCAATGTCATTAGTCATTTTATTTGATTATGAATCACTGTGTTGGGTGCAAATTAATGTCTAGTTCAATATATATAGCATCCAGTGCGATGCTTGCGTGAAAAATACAATATTTTGGGTAAAAATGACAAAATTTGAAATAAAAGTGTGAATTTTCGGAATCGGTACACTACAATGTCACTACTGATTTTATTTAAAAATGAATCGCTGTGATGTGTCCATAGTAACACTAAGTCTAAGTTACACAAATTATAGATTTTGACGTTACTGAAAATAGGGTGTATTTTGGGGTAGAAATAACAAAAATGCAATAAAAGTGTAATTTTTCGGAATCCGTTCACTACAATGTAACTAATCATTTTAATTGAAAATGAATAAATGAAGTAAATAGTAACATAACGGCGATACTGGGCCATCAAAACACCCCAAGTATTTTTGTATTCACAATGTGTAGAAACAACTATTGACCGGGTATGCACAATATTATGTTGAAAGTTACTGAACTTTTCCCGCAACGTCAAAAATACTACCCTAAAACCACTTACGTTTCTTTTTATACTGAGTTTAGTTTTATTTGAATATTGATCAATGAGATAGCTGCATATAATCACTTTTAAAAAAGAATTCTATGGCCAGACTATTCTGCAAAGTGAAATACATATAAATTGGGGTAAAAATAATGAAATGAAAGGGTATGTCCTACCGCCATCGGGAATTACAATGTAACCTAGATTTCCGCGTTGCAAATCCCCGACCATTGGATCACGGTCCCCGGCCAAACATTTACAATAAGACATATCATAACAATTCAATTATCTACGTGTACATTATTGAGCATTCCTTGTAAGAATTGTTGCTATGGCAATGGAAGCTGAATGAATTTGGAATCTAATATTTCACACTAAAATAGAGAGTGGTATTACTTTCACAGTCACTTTGGTTAAATGAAACTGAATGTCAATCGTATATTTTTGCATATTAAGCATTTAAAATAAATGGTTGCTATGGCAACAAAAGCACTGAAAATGGTAACAGAATAACAATTATATTACTCACAAGACGTTTATGTCATGCATTGACAATTGCTTAAAAAAATTGATTTAAAGCACTGATTTTTTCATATTTGAGAAAAAGGCGAAACGGTTGCCATGGCAACAAAAACAGAATTTTTGAAATAAAAATCTTTAAATCATATATGTTTAAGTTCATGTCATTTAATTATTGCTGTTTCATTAAAATTGGAAGAAAACCCATATTTTTGCATATTTTAGTGATTAGAAAAAACGGTTGCTATGGCAACAAACGGTGATAAAAAATAGTTAAAATGATCAAAATCGTTTAAAGGAGGTTTTATATCTTTCATCTAAAATAATTCATAAAAGTCGGATATGGGGCCAAAAACACCCCTTATCGTACCTGCTCCTTTTACACAAAAACTGAATTTTCTCAAATACTATTAAAGCTTTCAACTTGTAAGTTAATACACTTGTAGAATCACACCGTACAACCCGCTGTGTGTAAGGCAGTTATGTATGTTGAAGGCAGAGACACATGCGTTTTACGCCACTAGAGTGGGGTAAGTATTTGTTATTTTATATGTGTTTTGCGTTGCATTTGAAAGCGATCACTTACATTTATCGTTCACGCGATGAATGAACAATAAGTATATACAATTTATGTGCCCTAAAATGCCATATTATTCGAGTAAACAGGTTTTAGGTATGCGATGTTTGCCAAAAGTTCGAAACTTTCGCCTTTGACATTGAATTCTCAACTTAATTCGTAGTTGGGAACAATTCTAAAACATTGAATACAAACTTCAATCTTTCCTGAATATATCTGTCGTTTCCGTTTTGGAAAATGTGCATTTTCTGTGAAGATACAGAGGTTTAAATTGAACGAGGTACCAAAAAAATGCTAACGAAATAGGCAGTTCTGTTTTTCGAATGATAACGACAAAGGCAGAGCGTTGAATATTAATGCTAACGCAGCGGCAGAGATAAGAGACTGATGCTAACGTCAAAGGCAGAAATTATAATGACTTGACAGGGCCATAAAACCCCTTTGTACGATTTGTATGTTATAAATATAACCAAGATTCATGTTAGGCTGTATTCCAAAGTCCATTTCACCAAGAATCACGAGTGTTTAGTGGTTATTTTAGTCCAGTTGATAAACGGAATATATTACATACCTGGTGATCACTGACGCCGGCAATTATCGGTTGTGAGTGGCTCTTTATGTCTGTAAATGACGAACTGGTGTGTTTGGGGGGGCATTAAGCACTCCATTTGTTATCATGAAGTTAAGAAACGTAAAGTTTTTAGCATTCTATAGAATACATAAGTTCGAAATGCAGCAGTATATGATTACGTAACAGTTTATGCCGACCAAAAAGGTACGGAAGGCAGTTAACAGAAGTGGTAATTGCTTTCTAAATACAAAGAAATACTGGAAATAGGTTTAAATTATTTATTGGGATATCCAACTGTTCTATAGATTTAGAAATATGAAATAGCTTTGTAGTATATATATGCTGCAATTGATGGAACTACTTTGCATGACGGTTGACATCCATGTCGGTTGTTATGCAATACCGACGGACCGGTTTACTATTGCAAAGATGGCGCTGCCTAGCGGCGGTGTAGGAAGAAAAGTAGTTTCATCAACTAAAGTATAGTCGATTGTAGAAACGTGCGTATATAACTATAGTTGGTCGATTCTCGAACAAACGAAAAGTATTTATTTAATGCTAACTGGTGAGATATGGAGTTCTATCAGTGCAATAAAACCTAAATCAGTCACTGGTTATCACCTACAATGTGACTGATATAAGCTCCGCCCCCTCACAGGGACTTCTTTAATTTTACCAAAAACTCAACACTAAACTGTCTCTTTTTACTTTTTTATTACTAAACGGAAACATGTAATGCGGATGTTTTATTCTTAGTTAGAACATTTCCTACAAGTTGGTGCAAAATTCTCAAAAAGGTTGTTTTCACCTATTCACCATAATCAAAGATGGCAGATTTTGAATTGAAAAATTTGAATGGAATAATATATTCATACGCAGCCTAACCACAGTGGTAGATTCTAATTTGGCATAAATAGTACCAGTTTTGACACCCTATAAGCATTAAATAAATAGAATATACGCGCTCTTGAAAATATTGAATTTTATCACTACACGATGAGATATAAACCATATTCAATCAAAACAAACAAATATCCTCTTTCTATATTACATAAAGCAGTTTAATAGAGTGACACGTAAAAATTCCAGTGTCGATGACTTACAGTTCATGTAAACTGCTGACAAACAAGTGCTCACGTTATTTATACCTAACTGTCATAGATCTACATTTATTAAATATGCAGACGTGCATGGACATGTACTTAGTTAGAGAATTAAAGCTCCAGCACGAATAAGATGTAAAGTACAACCTCCTCGACAGAGCAACAACCTTTGATGTCCGGCCATTGTATGACTTCAATGATTAGGAAACTATAAAATTCAACTTGTATGACTTATTGCGCCTCCCAAAAACTGCAAATATCACCGCATTTTGTTAACATTTTGCTTATATTACCGATGGAATACTAAGAGAACCATTCGTTTCTAAACTCTAAGACAGTGCTTGAAGAGCTTACGCCCCCAAAAAGCCATGCACTAATCATTAACAGACATAAAAGGCCAATCACAACCGACACATGCCAGTATCAGCGATCACCAGGTATGTAATATATTCCGTTAATCAACTGGACTAAAATAACCACTGAACACTCGTGATTCTTGGTGAAATGGACTTTGTAGTACAGCCTAACATGAATCTGGGTTATATTCATAACATACAAATCGTACAAAGGGGTTTTATGGCCCTGTCAAGTCATTAGAATCTTTGCCTCTGCGTTAGCATTAATATTTTACGCTCTGCCTTTGTCGTTATCATTAGAAAAACAGAACTGCCTATTTCGTTAGCATTTTTTTGGTACCTCGTTCAATTTAAACCTCTGTATCTTCACAAAAAATGCACATTCTCCAAAACGGAAACGACAGATATATTGAAAAAGGATTGGAGATTGTATTCAATGTTTTAGAATTGTTCCCAACTACGAATTAAGTTGAGAATTCAATGTAAAAGGCGAAAGTTTCGAACTTTTGGAAAACATCGCATGCCTAAACCCTGTTTACTCAAATAATATGGCATTTTAGGGCACATAAATTGTATATACTTATTGTTCATTCATCGCGTGAACGATTTATGTAAGTGATCACTTTCAAACGCAACGCAAAACACATATAAAATAACAAATACTTACCCCACTCTAGTGGCGTAAAACGCGTGTGTCTCTGCCTTCAACATACAGAACTGTCTTACACACAGCGGGTTGTACGGTGTGAGAATGTGATGACCTACATCTACAGACAAGAGAAACTAATCCATCCAGCCTTTTATAAGAGTGATTCCCCTTTTCTGACTTTTATTTTTTACACACAATTGTCAATTTCTCAAAGACTATCAAAGGTATCCACTTGAAACACAACATTGTTATTCACAATCACAAGGGTAGTCCATAGTGACAAGGCTGGTAACATGTTAGGCTATATTTACTGGTTATCTGCCCTTCTTACCCTTAGAATTTTCAGTCATAGATGAGTGAGGATACTATCAAGTATGAGAAAGTCGAGCGTCAAGCACTCGTAGACAGTGCTCTTGTATTACACTTCTGTTAGCACAAGTGAAGTGTATTGTATGTTGCAGAAATTCATGTAAGCAAATTTCTATAAATCAGTTATAGCCTTCTTATTTTATTGGGCCAGTCCCAAAATGTCGTGAATAGGCATATTACTTTAGGCTATTTTAATATATTGCTGGATTATCATGGAATTTATATTTAAAGAATGCTTATCTGTTATCAAAAAAAGAGTTTTATTCTTACAATTATGCTTTGATTTTGACTGATTTTCATTATTTTAATAATCATGGCAAATAATAACACAAGTGTGGCACAAAATTTGTAAATTAAATAGAAACTCATTTGTTGGGCTACAACAGCTTTTTGCATGTACTCCTTATATGTACCTGTATGAACTTTTTTACTAAACCTGTTTATAGTTTAGCTAGAAAGTGACTTAAGTATTGTTTTGAAACAAAACTGTTGATATAAGATATTATGTACTGTAAACCAGTTTACATTCACACTATCTTTCACATTTTGCTAATCGTCGGCATATTCGCGACTACAAATTTCTTGGTTTACAGTACTACAATCAATGAATTCCAAATAAAAATCTCCATAAATTTCAGATTGTTTTTGTTATTTCTAAACTATGGAAGAAAGAGTATGTGTATGGATACAGTATAGTTTTGTATTATTTTCCATTTTGGAAGACCTGCTTTCCCATATTTGTTTGTTTTCAACTGAGACAGTCATAAGTGCATGGCCAAGCTGGTTTTCCTGGCAGATTTGCCAATAACTGCCAATTTAAAGGGAAGAGATGACAGCTACAAGAATTCCGGGTGCTGATCTTTTTGCTCCTCAGTATTCCATTTTAAATCATACAATAATTAGTTCAAAATGCATTAACGGTCATTTCTGTGTTAAAGATCACCTGCAATCTTAGACCACTGTAACAATGGTAAATTAGTACTGGTTAGAATACAGTCCTGGATAACTGGTTAGGAGAATCAGCCTATGTATATAACTGGAAAAAAATGAAAAAAGGCTTTAAACATCGATAAACAAGCATCATGCATCGGTCAAAACTAGGTCAGCTGTTGGGGATTTCTTAATTGCTTAAATTCTTAAAATGCTTACATTGAAGCAATTTTGATCAGGTTTTGTGTATGCAACATATCTAACCCCCAACTGATCCAAAACCTCGCTTTTAAACACAAGATGGGCTTTACCGCTAAATGGATTTTCATGAAACTTACCCATAATACATTGTTAAGGGGATATAGGGCATAATTGTATAATATGGGCTATCTACCTAACACTGGGTTGGCAGACCAAAAATATATGTATGTAGTAAAACATTATGTACACTATATGGACTTTATAAGTTGGAATAGCTTTACAAGAAACTTGTACATAAAACTACCATTGGAGTAACCAATGTCTCATTTGTATATGGTAACAGGCTAATTTTAGTGTGTCAAACCCGTCGCATGTATATCGAGTGTACTGTTTACTGACATACGCACTGTGATCCTTCTATTCTCATAATCTAATCTGCTAAAACTTGATAAGCTCGATATAATTTGGTAGAGAATAATGTTTACAAGTCAATCTATTTAAAACTAGCACTTATCTAAGTAATACACATTCATATGACATCATTTCTCCCAAGTCATATTTTAAATAAAATATTTAATAGTCACAAATGCCTATACATGCACCATTGCCTTTCATTTTTGCTTCTTGTCTGTCACCACTGGCCTGAACGCCTGGAATGGTGGGTACCGCCAACTTTTTCGTGATCGAACATATGCCCGTTCTTCTTCATGTTTCTCATGTCGAGAGGGTAATTGACAGTTTGGGTTGATGATATATTCCGGGTCATTGTCTGGAGGGTCGCACCATGGCCTTCTTGTGCACTGAAATTAATGTGAACGTCAAATTTCATAATTGTTTTACATGCTCAGAAACACACCAGCCCTATTTTTAGCTCACCTATCACAAAGTGACAGAGAGCTTTTGTGATCACTCTTCTTCCGTCGTCTGTCCGTCCGTCCACAATTACTTGTGTAGACACAAGAGGTCACAGTTTTAGCTTGATCATAATGAAACTTGGTCAGAATAATCATCTTAACAAAATCTAGGCCAAGTTCTATATTGGGTCATCCGGGGTCAAAAACAAGGTCAAATCATAGAATAACCTTGTGTAGTCACTAGAGGTCACAATTTTGGCCTTATCTTTATGAAACTTGGTCACAATGATCATCTTATCAAAATCTAGGTCAAGTTCGATATTGGATCATCCGGGGTCAAAAACAAGGTCACAAGGTCACAAGGTCAAATCATAGAAAACCTTGTGTAGTCACTAGAGATCACAATTTTGGCCTAATTTTTATGAAACTTGGTCACAATGATCATCTTAACAACATCTAGGTCAAGTTCGATATTGGGTCATCCGGGGTCAAAAACAAGGTCACAAGGTCAAATCATAGAAAAACCTTGTGTAGTCACTAGAGGTCACAATTTTGGCCTAATCTTTATGAAACTTGGTCACAATGATCATCTTTACAAAATCTAGGTCAAGTTCTATATTTGGTCATTCTGGGTCAAAAACAAGGTCATATGGTAAAATCATAGAAAAACCTTGTGTAGTCACTAGAGGTCACACTTTTGGCCTAATATTTATGAAACTTGGTCACAATGATCATCTCAACAAAATCTAGGTCAAGTTTGATATTGGGTCATCCGGGGTCAAAAACAAGGTCAAATCATAGAAAAACCTTTTGTAGTCACTAGAGGTCACAATTTCGGCCTAATCTTTATGAAACTTGATCACCATGTTCATCTCGACAAAATCTAGGTCAAGTTCGATATTGGGTCATCTGGGGTCAAAAACAAGGTCGCAAGGTCAAATCATAGAAAAACCTTGTGTAGTCACTAGAGGTCACAATTTTGGCCTAATCTTTATGAAACTTGGGCACAATGATCATGTCAACAAAATCTAGGTCAGGTTCGATATTTGGTCATACAGGGTCAAAAACTAGGTCACAAGGTCAAATCATAGAAAAACCTTGTGTAGTCACTATAGGTCACAATTTTGGCTTAATCTTTATGGAACTTGGTTACAATGATCATCTCAACAAAATCTAGGTCAAGTTCGATATTGGGTCATCCGGGGTCAAAAACAAGGTCACAAGGTCAAATCACTTTAATATGTCATTGGGTCTAAATGTGATGAAAATTATAAAGCATAAGACAATATGAAAACCTTGTACATGCAATAGAGGCTACCATTAGGGGTGCATGAACTACTAGGACAGGTGAGCGACCTATGGCCCTTTGGGCCCTCTTGTTTGCTAAACTTTTAAGATCGGAAGTTAGAATCTCTTCCCTTACCCATTTGACGATAGATACAGTAGATGAATATTCAGGTCTGGCACTTGCCTAGAAACATTGCAATGCCATAACATTGTATTTTGTTTCATTTAAACATCTTAATTGGAGAAAAAGGCAGTTGAAACTAAAACATTATATAAGTCAAACATACTCATACATATACTATATCTATAAAGATATTGTTTTTGTTCACATTGTTACATAAACTAATGACTGGCCTGAATAATCGATTTATACATTCAACAATTTAAAGCTAGAGTGGTTATAGTATGCATAGGCGGACCCGGCGTACGCCCCCCCTAAAATCGCCAAAGTAAAGTCAATTCATTTGTTGTATCACACTAATCACATATTTAAAGTCATTTTTGTTCTGCTTTCTGCGCGCACAGCGCGCAATTACCATTTTCCACTAACCACAGACACTTCGATAGACTCTCTGCCGCCCCGTTATTCAGGTCGAACTTTGCGATTCTGATGTATCGCTCTTTTTGCACATTGATTCTCTTTTCGCTGCATTGTATGACAACAAAGATGGATGCGCCATCACTAAAATCGAGGAGCTACCGGGGTGATTTGCCCCCCTGGACCCCCTAGCAGGGCTTTGCCCTGCGGCCACTAGGGGCCCTTGCGGCCCCCTGGACCCCAGCTCATTTTTCATTTCACGCCCCCCCCTAACACTAATTCCTGGATCTGCCCCTGGTATGTGTTGTAGAACTTGTTTGCTGACAAATGTAACAAGTGTGACCTAAGGCAATAAATGTAGCAATGACCATAGGTGCAACCAAGGCAACACATGTAACAAGTGTAACCAAAGAAACAAATGTAACAAGTGTACCAAGGAAACACATGATTGTAACGAGTGTAACCAAGATAACAGATACAACAAGGGCAACAAATGTAACCAAGAAAACAAATGCAACAAGTGTAACCAATATAACAAATGTAACAAGTGTAACCAATATAACAACTGTTACAAGTGTAACCAATATAACAAATGTTACAAGTGTAACCAATATAACAACTGTTACAAGTGTAACCAATATAATAAATGTTACAAGTTCAACCAATATAACAAATGTTACAAGTGTAACCAATATAACAAATGTTACAAGTTCAACCAATATAACAAATGTTACAAGTGTAACCAATATAACAAATGTTACAAGTGTAACCAATATAATAAATGTAACAAGTGTAACCAATATAACAAATGTTACAAGTATAACCAATATAACAAATGTTACTAGGGCAACAAGTGTTACCAAGGCAACACATGTAACAAGTGTAACAAAGAAAACAAATGTGACAAGTGTAATCAAGATAACAGATGTTACAAGGACAACAAGTGTAACCAAGAAAACACATGTAATAAGTGTAACCAAGGAAACGGATGTAACATGGGTAACAAGTGTAACCAAGAAAACACATGTAATAAGTGTAACCAAGGAAACAAATGTGACAAGTGTAACCGAGATAAGAGATGTAACAAGGACAACATGTGTAACCAAGGAAACAAATGTAATAAGTGTAACCAAGGAAATGAATGTAACAAGGGTTACAAGTGTAACCAAGGAAACAAATGTAACAAGACTAACCAAGGAAACAAATGTAACAAGTGTAACCAAGAAAACAAATGTAACCAGGACAACAAGTGTACCTTATGCCACGCTGGTGGTCGAATTGTTGACGTACATAATCATGCTAACGACAAGGACATGAATATGAAAACATGAACGGAGTCTTTAGTAATACTTAATTTGTGCTTACATTCAATGCACTAATTGATTAACAACTTCTAGTTTTGAAAACTGTGCTGTGTCTATCGTTACGTGGATTGTCATTACCACTAAAGTCCTTTGAGATTAATTTCTGTAAGTAAATGCTTCTACTTGTTGGTATGTAGCCGAAGGCATGTTAAATTTTCATAATGTGTTAATATAGCTGCTGTCAAACTAACGTGATATATTTGTCTAGTTCTTGAATAGATTACAAACAAGTTTTAAAATATTAATTTTAAATGTACTAAAACTGAACAACATTGTACTTCGTTGTAAAACGATACTTACACACTATTGAACATGAAAGCAAGCGTTGAAATTTTAATGACTTTTATTGGCTTAGCAAATATCTAAATCTTTCATCGGAATGTTTATAACTTTTAGAAATGTGCTTGGTTTGTAGAAATAGTGATTTGGACAATTTCAAAGAGCTATTTTGAACCAACAACTTGAAGTGCATACTAGTTATCGCTTACTCTAGGAATTCCATCTCCTGTTTCGAGCGGACACCGACACCAGTTACAGTATGTGTCCCGACGGGTAAATCCTGCTAGTATGAAAATATTGCCGACAGTACAACCTGTAAAACAGAGAAACATGGCACATAATTTTACCGTTGTGATAGCTTAATTAAACCCTATATACGAGCATAGTATAAGCTCTATATTTTCAAAAAGGTCAATTTAAAGGGTTGTGGTAGCATTGTTTCAAAGATATTAGTCTTTCAAAAATAATAGCAAGCAATAGGAATACAATGAAATTATGACATTTTTAATTATGTTTGGATTTGACTGAAGTGGATTGTTGCTACTGTAAGAAATCTACCTTTAAAACACACACTATCATCAACTTTCTATATTTCATTTTCTGTAATCAACCTCCACATGAAGCAACCGGCTTCACTGACAGCACTTAATAACTACAAAAGTATTAAATGAACTATGTATGTGGGAATATGGGTTTAGAAAAGATGACTTTTTGATGAAAAGCACTGCACTGGCTTAGAGTTATAAGGTCTTTTTAGACTGATACATATTTTAAATCTGCATCACAATGCGCTTCTTATGAGCCTATTTTCATGAAAATCGGAAATGGTCATGTTGACCAACCTAATGTTTCAAAAGCTTGTTTTTCCTTGAGTAAAGAGTAGTTTTCAGACAGTTTTGTTCTCAATCATTGAATTTGTTCTTACGACCGTCTAATTCTAAGCCAGCGATATACATGTATGTGTTTGGTACATTAGTACACGATAGGTCTAGACCATTTTCGCTAAGTTCGCTTGGCTGGGTGAGCTCTTGTCACAAAATCTAAATGTGCTTAATCTAAGCAAAGTCGTGGCTCAAATATTGTAACAAAACATGTGTATTTGAACTAGTATTCTGCGATAATATTTTTGGATACCATAAAACTCATCGAACAAACTATACCAAGTATTAGAGATGCTTAGGTCTCCACGGATTTAAGACAGTGTATTTAATTAACTCGAGGTGACTTCAGCGCGGTTGAAAACCTTTGGGTAACTTAAAATGTAAGGATTTAATTTAAACATTGTACATTGGTGTGCCATTCCAAGCCATCTAAATAGTTTACCTTTCAAACAAGCACAGTCCCGAATAAATCCGTTCTGACATGGTTTAAGATCATGTAAATCTACGCATTGTTCACCACAGTCGCAGTCAGAGCTAAAAGTAGAAACAATGCACTTGTAGTATTAATATATAAACCCATTGCTGTTGTGCCCTCCGTAGCTCAATGGTTAGCGTCTAATCTGGCGACCCGGATTCAAAACCGGGTGGAGGCACACATATATATGCCTGCCATATTTCAGCGGAAAACTGACTGGAAAATAAAGGCTATACTCGGCTCGGTGTAGTGTGATGTTGACTAGTTACTGCGACACTGTTTTGGCACTAAACATTGCAAAGACCGAGTGGCCTAATGCTTTCGTACTTCATTTGCTTTAGTGTTGGCGCCGTACAATCTGGGTTCTAACCCTACAATAGATGCCCACTATTCACACTATTAACTTCATTAAAAACGGACGACTCTCTTGCGGTTTTGGGTTATGTACGGTGCCCATATAAACTTATCAATTTCATTTGACTTAATGCACTAGTCAATTTTAAACCACGGTCCCAACCGCGGGGAAGGGCAAGGGACAGTGGTAGGAACTGACCCGTGTTTTTACTTGTCCAATGTCTCCGCACAGCCGTGTGAGTGCGGGGCTTTTGTTTCGCTCCAACGTGGCGTGGAAATATATGACGGCTGTTCGAAAAGAAATGCAACTTCATGCATATCTATGTTTTTTCGGGATTTTCGTGCTCCAAACTTGGCATGTGTACCCATTAGACTTTTGTCTTCTCTTAGGTAAAATTTGCTTGAAATCCATTCGTCAGTTTGGTCACCATCTATATTCAATAAACATTTACTAATTTGTAGGTATCGCCAAACTGACTAAAAATATGCCTTATATAAAAAAGAAGGTCTTAACTTAATTTAAGTGATAAATTTATAGACGGTGAACTTTTTGAGATGAATTAACATCCTAATGTGTCTTTTAGCACAATAACACTTTTATTTAAACAACTGGATACCATGCTCACACCCGTGTTTTAGTCTGGTCTGTGTTTAAGCCAGACTGGGCTGTATAGTACATAGTATACATGATCAGATTTAAATATAGCGTACTTACATTCCCCAACATTGAGCCCCTATTTCTCGCCTTGTGTGTCCTTCCACGCGTTTGAAAATATCACTGTAAGCCAGCGAAATAATAAGTATCTTTATAACAAAATCCATGGCAATATTCATTACAAAACACAGTCCTAAACCGCGTGTACCTAAAATGTTAGTGATGGTAATGCAAGCCTTTGTGCAATAATCTGGTCGGCTGATTTGTTTGTAAATGTCAAAGTAAATTAGCTGGTCATATTACCTTTAAAGACAGGAAATTGCTTCAAAATTTGAAACTGATTTTTTCCTTAATGACGTTGTCATACTTTGACTAGTAACTAGATGTGGCTTAATAATGAATGTCAAAATGTGAAACTCATTATGAATTGTAATTCAAAGCAAACTATACTCAGACAATGTACAATACTGCATGGGTATAGTCATCCAGATAGGGACATATCATGTTGGAAATGAGTTAACATGCCTACATTGATATTATTCGTTGAGCTGATAGTCATTGTACACATCGCTGACATAGAATGAGAAGGTTGTAAGTGCTACTTACGACCTTATAAGACTCATGCATATTTGAAATCTGCGACATGATGCGCTTCTTATGAGCCTATTGTCATGAAAATCGGAACTAGTCATGATGACCAAACCGAAGTTAGAAAAGCTTGTTTTTCCTTAAGAAAAGAGTAGTTTAAAGTTTTTTTTGTTTTCTTAAAATATCGATTTTGTACTTACGACCATCTCATTCTATGCCAGACACATGTAATTGACCATTGCATTCAATTGCTAATTGCATGTATGAGTATATATTGCACATATTTTAACCTGACCCTCGACCTTCTATTGGCATATTTTTACAACAGATATCTTGTCTATATTGATAACACAGGTTGTATGTTTTCATAAGGGGGATTATCACGAAGACGCTCGAGGTGTAATGTAAAAAATCCTTTGAGTTTCTTTTCATGGCGTTGCCAGAAGGAAAGAGTGTTTACTCTGAAACCAGAAACAGTTCATGATTTGCAGACTTCAAAATGACGTGAATTCGTAGGTAGCACATTTGGTTTATTACACTTCATCGTTCAATGACACAATTTGTGATGTTCGACGTCATTTGAACTGATTTTGCGAAAGCAATGGGATATTTCGAACATCTGTTGTGAAAACAAATAAGAGACATTTGAAAATGATGTATGTGCAGAATAAATCTTACACGTGAACGCTAATGAAATGGATATAACAATATAGATGTCAACAAAACATGGCGAAAATACTTTATATTTAATATGCGTATAGGGGTTAATAAATATTCTCAGTCGCTGAGTGATGGTCTTAAACCGTAAATAGATAAGACCCTCTCTCGACGAATACCGCATTGGCTAACATCTCAGGAAAGAACCATTGGCAGTAAAGAACTAATAAACTATAACATGTATATGTTTTCGTGGTTAGTTGTACATGAACAAGGCTCAGCTGGTATAGGTTTTCGACCTTGATTTAAGGTTGTAGTATGACTTTCCAGTGAACTTCAGATGGTATTTTTAAACATACAAGTGATTACCGGCCTTGCCTTTATAAATCCCACATTAAGCTGTGCAACTATACGTCTAATATCCTCAATGCTACCGCTATGTATGCAGTTTAATTGCTTACCATTATAACGCGGAACAAATCAGTGTAAATTTATCTAGACAAATCTTTGATAATCCAAACACGTTGATCCTATTTAAAGCAGCTTGTTGGTAGGTCTATATTATTTGTTTCCTTTTGTGTAACTCTACATCTCGGAATTCGTTGCAATAGTATTAAAACAAAAGACGTCCATTAAAAGCCTCCCCGTACGTTTACTTACAGTCAGTGTTGCTATAATTAATCCACATATCAACCGATTACTACACGGTACATGAATCCCGATACACCGCTTCTCAGTTCCGTCAGAGAAATGTCCTGTTTTAATATGGTTCTGACGGAACTGAAAACCGATATAACGCTCGGACGGAGCTCAGATTTCATGTATTCTGAGTTCCGTCAGAGCGTTACATCTGTTTTCAGTTCCGTCAGAGCCATATGAATTACAATACAATTCTCTGACGGAACTGAGAAGCGGTGTGTCGGTATTCATACCGTGTACTAGTGTGATGTGGTGCAGTAACGTTGATACTACATCAGAAAGCTTGCCGAGTGGATGTGCTTTCCTACTGCGTGTTGCTAGGCTATGGCGCCGTGCAGTCGTGGTTCGAATCCAAATACTTGAGCATATGAATGCGCAAACATATCCATGCATTACTTCGCTACGTGAAATTCATCACCAAAGTATGATTATACTATAGTATTTACTGCTGAATGTCCGGTTTTGATTCTTTTCAGATTTGGTGTGTCTCAAGTAGACAAATCATTATCATGTTTTGCGAATGACTGTGTCCAAAGAGACATAAGGAAAATGTATCTTATAAAACATTTCGATGGCACCACTTTAAAATGCCGGATCACCAACAACCGTTGATGTTTTCAACAATGTTCTTAATTTTTGTGAAGTTTTATCACACACAACTGCAATTTAAACAGTGACATTGGATCTTATTTTGCAAAGCTTTTGGAAAAAGAAACTGTACTTAGTGACAATAAATGTATGTTCGATTTGTAACAGGTCAAAACCAGAGGTAACTGTATCATTGATTAAAAGAGAAAAAGAATGTTTTTGTAAAATTTACATATTCATAACAAGGTTGGTTACATAGGCATTGAGCCCAATATAAACAACAAGTTGGTGCCTATACTAAATACATGTATGATCTATAATACCACCATAGCACGTTATAATTTTATGTCATTGTTTGACTCTCGGTGTATACGGGTTGTTCTTAGACTTGCTGGGCAGGAATCACATTGGTTGAAAAAATCGTCGGTATAGGACATTCAGTCCTACAAGTAGGTGAAAGATCTATTCCACATCATCCTTAATACGATTGAATTGATTGATTGATTGATTGATTGATTGATTAGTTGAATGACTTATTTTTTTATATGTTTTGATGGTCAAATTTTTTATTCTAATAAACAAGCACACATACGTCTTTTAAAAACCTAACACATGTACAATGTACACACATTTACTACTTAAACAATTATGTAATATAAAAACTGCTTATGAGCATGCCTCTTTAAATACCGTCTGGTGTATATAGTATATAAGATATATCACGCATAATTAGAGTGTATAAAAGATCAATACTTAAATCAGATTATCGATTATAATGATTATATCTGATAATCTTTCGTAAAGTTACCTTCTCAATATAAACAGCTTTATGGATATGTTCATGGCTTAAGATGTAATTAACAGAGCGGGTAATTAGTCAGCTATCAAGTGTGTATTAGCGACCTGTCTGTGTTTATATAATATTTGAATATCAAATATTTTCTGGTACATAATCGGGTCAAATATATATATAGCGAATTCGCCATTTTGCCCCGGTCAAAACCAAATGTGAGTGCCGTTTTAGCACGTGCGTCTTTCTAGGAGGCTACATCCGGAACGGTTTTTTCCCGAAAACCTGGTATGGAAGTACGAATGGGGTACGTCAACGCACGCCACACGCACGGTTGTGTCTGGCCGTGAGTAGTTGTGAGTGTTGGACCGTAGCTCGAACGCTGCGAAAGTTCCCCATACACTTAAGTGCTACGGCGTATATGCATGCTCTCAAATCTGTACGGAGGCAGTATTCACCACGTACGGAATTTTAAATTTTGACAAAGTTTTTACAAGTAGACAGTACTTAATTGCACGTGTTTATTTTTACAGTGCCACATTAATTTGAAAAGACAAATGAACAAGAAAAAATTATTAGACACCTACTTTCTAGGTAAATTTACGTTACGGTATTCATTCTAGGCAATACATGTAGATACACACCAGTATTTAACTCAATTGAGTCTCACCAACCGTCCACTGAATCAAAGTGTCCCTATCTATAGGTAAGATTAGATCACTCAAGACAGAAGTGGCATGTATCAATGGGCCCTGTACTACGTATACCGAACATCCAGAGCATTATAGGACAAATTATCTAGAAAAATGAACCTCTTGTCCATTATCCTTCAATGCCATGAATTACTAGTAAGTACAGTTGTAGGCTCATTGAAGCCAATTCAATGTATTTTACAGTACCCCACCGACCCATCATGTCAGAACGGATTCCTACTAGTATATATATATTATGACATCATATCTCTTATCGTACCATGTGGCCATAGTGCAGGACAATAATTCAATTGTGATACATCATTCCCATTCCAAACTTTCTGATGTTTGCGAAATGTTCCCATAAGCCAGGCGACAAAGCTAAATTGTGTTCATGACATGGAAAACTTCATTATCTGTACGTATGTTCCTCAAGCGGAAGCCAGAATCACGCGGTTATATAGCAACCTACTAGTGTACCCAACGTGTTGCCCACGTATACACCTTCCAATGCTTTGTGTGTCCATGTTGTGTCTTTGTGCTCGGTTGTTTCTGTTGAATGCTGCCTTCACTGTCCTATTTGTTTTTGTCATTTCACCAATTATGTCACCAATAACGCTGTTACTGTGAGCGCTTACATATGTACACAATATTCTATTATCCGCTAATAAAATGGACAACATCTATACACTACGTACTGCTTTTGCGTTAAAAATATACTACGTGATAAAATGCATTTTACCCGTTCTACGCTTTCTGTCCTTATGTATAGAAAGTCAACACTGACTCAAACTTTCGATGCAACATGGTATAATACATGTACTGGTTACGCCTGTGTGCCATTGTTAAGTTTTCATGCAACATTACTCTTGATCACATGTCTGACGTGAATAATTGATAATTTCAATAGGAATGTGGTGCATCATTCCAATTTTCCATGGTCTAGAATACTTAGTAGTAGACATCGCGTCTAGAATTCATAATAATCTCAACTCCGTGGCGTTAGTTTGGCTATTGACTAGATACTTCTTAATTCATTATATGTATCGATTAACCGGTTTACATAGATATCTTATTTTGTTCTTTTCAGTTCAGGTTAGTCTGCAAATGTAACATCAACTCCAACTCAACTTTCGACCAAGATCTTTATTCATACATACATTATATTGTCTATAATAGTCATTAGGCCTCTAGTCTTGACGACTCCGGTATTAAGGAGGACAGTCTCGGGTGTCGTTACGTCACACAAATGAAAGTCGTTTTTAAAAAGTCTGAGGAGTTACGTACTAGGTTCTCTACTATAACATAGAGCAAACCATAAGTTTCTGTACTTACAGAGTACAAAGTCCGAACCAACATTAAGACAATTGGTACGTTATGCTGCAGAGCCCTCCAGACAGTAATTGTTTTTACTAGCCATTTAGAGCTACAGTAGTTCATCTTATACAGTATTGTGAAATGACGCCTTGGTACAAAAGTTTAGGCAAAAGAACAATTTTCACCGAGATGAATACAATGTTCAACTTGAAGTTTTGTGGCCACCAAGTTGTCATTTCATAGTTCATACAATGAACAATAATTTTAACAATACTGTAAAAGTGTAGTTTGTTGGTTTCATAACATTCTATACTAAGTGCCAGTTTCAATTAAACACATTAGGCTATGTTGTTCTCCATTCCATACAAGAACGACCTACCTTGGGACTGCATGTTTAATAATACAAAACGTTCTTAAATAAAAAAATATTTAAGCAGTAAAACCATAATATGGGTACAGTTCCTTAATAGACCTTCCGTATTTGGTTTTCTCTACAATGTACCTTATACGTATGTGACACAGTGCACGGGTTCTGTTCTGTTCTGTTCGGTTGATTACTTTGATAATTAGGAATGTACATTGATATTACCAAGGGGTGCATAAATTAACCATGAACGAAGGTATCACAAAGCGCACGTAGTGTGTCTGTCGTCTCGGAGTGTTTTAATAAATAAATAATGCATTGATACACACATTATATAGTTCAAAATGCTTATATAAATATAAAAATATATACGGTGAACACTATAGACGAATTTATATATTTCAAAGACTGTAAAATCGTTTATATTTATTGAGCATTAATTTTCGTGGAATTGTTTTGATAATGATACCGACAACGAAAACAAATCCATAACAACTACCTGATCAAAATCTTGGTATTTAAAATTCACATCAAATGATTTATTCCAAGAAATTACCTGTTCACTAAGATTAATTTCATACTCACAAATACAACCGGTTTTACAGAATATGGATAAAGATCTGATTCATTATAACACATATTTATAACACGCCCCTTCTGAACAACCCTCATTGGACGATGCAACTGTCGACTATTTTTAAGAGGTTTTGCTTGTTGTAAAATTATATATAAGTACATGTAGATCTACAATTATGCCTATATTATGTTGAGAGAAGAATTGTCTATCGAAGATACCACTCAGATTTAGTTCGTACTATGTCAATGTGTACAATCGCTGATTACTGGTCAAACGTTACAAAAATGAATACATGTACATGTATATGAGTTTAAAATGAACAAGTATTTCAATATAAGGTGACTCATTACTATTACAAACAACATAGGAAAGCAATACAATGAATGTTAATACAATAAATGAGTAATTTGCAAAATCTGCAATGTTTAGAGCACTTTATCAAATCGGTATATTTAGTTTGTCACTGAAGAGTGTTTTCGCTATATAACGCCGTTCTTAATAAATTAATTTAATATGCCTATTACCATGTCATTTTATAAATACCATAATTCATAGATAATAACAGGGTTGGTATGAAATAAAATTGAAATAATTGTATAATGTGATTGTCCGCCAGGGATGTCATGTATTAAGTGTAAAAACTATTTTGAAGTTGCATGCATATTATATACCGGTATACAGTATATTATATTGCTTGTAGGCTAAAAGAAATTTATTGAATAGCTTGTTTATTCAAGTACTATATCGAAAACATAAACAAAGATATTTTAGAATTTTTACTCAGCAGAAAAACGCAGGTCATATTACTTCCTAAATTCACAGGTCAATGCAAGACAACAGATGCTAAAAATCACTATTTAGATATTATTACACTAGTGTTAAATAGGACTGTACCAAATGCATACAAAAAATAAAGGGATGTATCAAAAATATTTTACAAAAACGACAGCATGAAATTAAAACTATCTTTGAGTTTAAACCATTAAAACATCGTGACACACAACATGTGATCAAGTCTTATAATTATTATATTGCTGCTTGCAAGTACAACACATATTCACATTAAAACTGCATATTAAATATAAAGACAACCTCAATTAAAAGACCACAACTAAATACGAAAATAATATTCATTAAATGAATTTAATTTTATTCTATTCTCTCCCCTCAGTGGTGTGACTAACCCAATAGGACAGCATGTTAGTTCTCGAAAGACAGTCGTATCAGGGTGTTACTGTATTTGTAGTTTGTATTTTAATAATTATTAATACACGTGGTATGTTCTAAATTATACCCCAGTATTAGTAAAGCACATATTACTGAGACAATCGTGAAAGCTCGGCCATTTCCGTTTGTCTCCGACAAATAAATGCATAAAGGCCGAGATGATCAGAATGATTACTGAGACTCACCAGACTTGAAAAAGCATAGGCTTGGAGTCTCAGTGGTCAGATACTAGTTAGTTATATATATATATATATGTATATAAATAATATACAAGGGATGATCAATATATAACGAGAACATGCCTATAATTTTATATTAAGATTAAAGGATGTAAGTCTGAAAAGATTTAAAAAATGATACTGGAGGGCCTGAGGAATGTGATCGTCAAATCGATCATAGTTACATTCTAATGCTAAAATGACGTTGCCCCACCTACCAGTTTCATAGGTCGGCAGAAATGTTCTATACAATTTATTTTCCGCTATATTTGAAAACTATTTTGTACGTTTTCTTCAAATTTATGTATAAACAACCTCATAAAATATATTTCTTTTAAATAACACGTAATAACAAGTTTATCAGCATTTTCTCGTTACATATTGATCATCCCTCGTATGACATGTAGTAACTAATACCACAGACCAGAGACAGTAGAACCACTGTCTCTGCACAGACCACGATAACACAAATTAAGTGCCTCATTAAAACGGCCATATTTTCATTGACTATGTGAATACTTATAGATTCTCCCATACTGTAGGCAAGCCGACCACAGAATAAACGCATTCACATCGGCCTTTATAAGAGGGTCGGTCATTTAAATCCCGGACGATGTCGTCATAGCGCTTGATTGAAGCACACAACTGTAATAAAATTTCATATAAAATGAACAGCCCTCGTACGTCGAGTATTTAACGGAGAAAACGGAAATTGCCGATGCTTCATGGCTAGGAATAAAAGATGGTCGTAGTATTGGGGTTGTATGGTATACAAAGTGTACTATCAACAAATCAGTTAGTTACATGTTTTAAAGGGTGAGAATATTGTAAACACGTGAGACTGTACTCAGTGTACTGACTGTGGTCATGAACTGGGTACTTACACGCAGATAGAAAGTGTCAACAATGTTCTACATATTACCATAACACCCATAAGTATTACTGTAAGCGGATTATATGTTGAAAACTCTACCAGTTCATAAATGCTAGCAGTAGAAGGCATATGCTCACTGATTTAGAAGTGAACATTGTTTTTGTCCCTACAACCTTTTAATTATACAATGTATTAGTATCAGAATAATAATGATAATAATAATCACTTAATTTTAAGCGGCGACACAGTCGTTACCCTACACAGTTAGGCAAGCCCAGTCTTCCATTCTTCCATGTGAGCCTATATTGGACTTATCGGAATAGGTTTAAAGCAGTTTATGTCGAATGGGTTACCTGTTACATCAATAATTTAGGCAAAATGCCATTCGTTAAATTCGAATTAATGTAGACTAAAGTCTAACTGTTGTAAACATGTATATAATTGTTTTGTGAAAGTAATTAAGGGTTTTGCTCCCAAATGTTTGATACATAATACTCCAGTTATATGAACGGACACGTACATTTAAGCATGTCATGTAATTTGAATTGCCTCATGCCTGACTGCATATTCGTATTCAGAACATAGCAGAAATCTTTCCAGAGCAGCAGCCTTTAAAGGGACTGCCTCACATATTGGTGTATTGCAAAAATAAAATAAAATTGTCAAATATTCGCGTAATTTTGGTATAGTTGCCTGTATATCCCATAAACAACTACACTGACATCTAAAATAAATTGAGAAACTTCGGCATTTTGTAGTTATTTAGTATTTTTACATCAAATATTCTGTACGGTATTAATACCGTATAGAATTAACACTACTATTACTTAAATTGCCTGGTTCGCATTTGATGAAAACGAATCGAAAAACGAACCGAATACCTCACTGATGTTTACGCTGTAGTTTGTTGAAGTTACAGTTCAATCACAAGGGAATTACATAATTTACAAAGCATGTTAGAAGGAAACTTAGCACTTTTTTTCATGAAAAAAATACTCAGTGGACGATATCGAGATTGGTTAAAATTGCTTATGTGCACCAAATCTTTCATAAAGGAACCGTCAACGGCTTTCTATTACATCAATACTTGGTTAGGTTGGAAAATCACGATATACAAAATTTTTAGCCGAATCTGTGAGGCAGCACCTTTAAATGTGGCAGGTAACAGTTAACCGTTCTAGAGGGGTTTTTGACCTGCCGAGGTCCTTTGGAAAAAAATGTAGACGTTACAAAAATGAAAAAATATGAATGAAATTACAAAAATGATGAAAACTTTTACAACGATCTTGTATAAACGTTGCCAGAAATGGAGAACTTTGAATGAAATTACAAGATTGATTAAATAATTCACAACGATATTAAAACAAACAATCAAACATTGGTGCATAACTCGACTCAGTGAAAACATAAACAATGAAAAAAGTCAATTCAAATGCGAAACTATTGACGAACAGTCAAATTTAAAAGGATTAAAACTGTAGCTGTCAGATATCCATTACACCGATATATAAGAGTTTGAAAATCTTCATTATGAATCATTTAACACTGTCTATCTTGATTTTAAATGCTGAAGCGGTTTTAAATACCATCCAGATACGCGATTTATAGCACAATATCGATTTGTATTTGACAAAACTGTTTATCGTATCCGACAGTATCATAAATACAAATATATAAAATTACCCCAATTCAAACCCCGATTCATGTGTCACTTATTGCGAAACCAACATGTGTGCGTGCACGGGGTTCACGGGCGAATTCCTCCGCGGGATCACGTCTATGAAGGGTTTTCGGTCTCCCTTGTAGCACAGTGGTGAAGTCTACACTTGTCTTTGGAAAAGTCACGTGTCTAACATTATGATTTAGTTTCTTAACAGTGAACAATTCACTGTGTGTATCACCATTAGACTCAAACTCAGGCTTCCCGTTTCTCATTGGATCGTGTTCATCAGGTTTGTAACTTACAAAATGAGCATCCCCTGTCGTATCCTGACTTCCGTTAATACTGGAACCCATAGCCTGTAGAGCACTGTGGCCATTTGTGTTTAACACGTGCATAGATTGTAAAGTTCCCGCCGAAGACGCGCTCACACTTGACCATGGCGGGGTCCTTCCGACAGTAGGTGATAAAGATTCCGCATTTCTACAGTTAGTACCACGTATGAAACTGGGAGTTTTAAATCCTTGGCTCGAATGAACTTTTGATCCACGAAACATTTGATGCGGGGTGTAGGTATGTATAGACCGCGGAGTTTGTGTCCTTTGTCGAATTTTAGAATAATCACTTAACGAGCTTTGACTTAGTGCATCATCTATGCTAGATGACGGTTTAGGGAAATACCTGCCCGGTACACGAATCCCTCTTTGGAACGCTGGTCTAACAGGTAAAGCGTCACGTTTAAGTTGTTTAGTTCCCCTTTTAGACCCCTCATTAAGACCGTCACTAGCACTATTCAATAATCCAGTTCCTGGAAACTCGACAGTCTTAGTAACGGCCACGTCCATGTTTTTCATTTCGCTTTCTTTTTCATTAACATTAATCAACGGTAGAAATTCCGGTTCATCAGCATTTGTCCTACGAGATATCACATATGTATTAAACACCTTCTGTGGCCCAACTAGTTTCAATAATAACGAAAATGGCAAAGGTTTAATCCCCCGTTCTATCTTAGTGGCGGATACACGATTATAACTCTCTCGAAACCTTCTCCAGTCTAAGTTGTTCTTTCTAAAACCGTCCGATTCTAAATCAATATTAAACACGTCAGTCATAATAGCTTTCAATCGAATACTCCAGCTTTAATATATAATAATGGATTTAAACAGCGTTTGTGATATACAAACTTGATTTATACCTACGTTCCATTGCCCCTCGAGTCTTAATTGCCGTTCTATTGGCAGAGAGTTGATTACACTTGTAGAATTAATTCACGTTCTTATTCAGTGTCTGTTAAAAACCACGTGGCTAGAAACGATTGATTATCTATCCTAGTAGCAAGTTTGAAATATATCCTTTCTCACCAAATATCTTCGATTAGTACGCGGTAGTTTGGGGGCATCTTCGATTTTCACTGTCAAATTTACGATGCTATCAAAGTACTAATCTGTATTTTATGCATCTAATCTTATAAATATTACATACCGATTGTCTTACTGTGATACTACGGAATAATAAATCATTGGTCTAAATTGTCTTGTAACACAATTTTGTTGCACGTTTAAGAGTATCATGAATAATTCAAAATCGTTCAGACCAATTAAGGGCAAACCTTTACGCAAGGACGCTCCCAATTACAGGCTAGTTTATATACAATTTGCTATCACAAATACGGCGGTGGGTTTTAATCTCGTATTTAGATCTTACGTACATATTTTGAGCGTGCCAAAAACTCTTTGCCAACCCGATATGTTATAGGTACGTTGTTGTAATCACTATTAGCAAATATTCAATATACAACTGGTCGTGTATTTGATATAACATTGTGATTAACAACTGTTATCCGAACAAATAGGGTTGTAGATATGTTGGAAAGGTCAGATCCACTCCGGTATACTTTGAAGTAAATGTAAAGTATTGAGTTAAAGATATAAGATTAATAGATATTAAAATATGTATATTGTGTGAGTTTAATGGTGCATTCTTATGTAAACAAACATAGCATGCCGCATGTTTGATAATTGAAGATTTTTATTTTTGGTTTATTGCCCGACATTTTATTTCAGTGATAGGGAGACTAGTATACGTTTTATGCGTTCATGTAGTGACCATTGAGTCATTCAACTAGCCTGATAAGCCAAACATAAAATGTGGAAGATATATCTGGCTGGTATTAACAAATCATCTTTAAGCTCAGAGGAAAACTGAAATATTTTGACTTAATTTAAAAATTTGTATTGTGCATTTTTCAACAAATTGAAATTTAACCTATGTTATCTAAGTGATTACTGTAGCCATTTGCATAATGATTTAAGCCAATGCAAAAAAACATTAATCTTGATTGTCATGTGTAGCTGACATACTTAAGGACTTCTTTATGTTTTTAGAAAAGTTTTTTATTACGATGCTTTGTGAATGTCACCCCTGTTCTGTTTAAGTGCGTCGAGACCTAGGGGTACTACAAATGTGGCACAATATATATATAGCACTTGACATTTTAATGCAGACACATTTATTCTAAAATGTTTGATTTTAGATTTAGCATTTTTACTGCTAGGCAGGTGGATGCTTTATTCGGGTGACCACTTACACAGGTTTTACTGTTCGCTAACATCAATGAATAAACATTATGTTTATTTACATAGAGTGTCGTACTTATTAAAAGGGCTAACTTATAAGTACAACTACTTCCCAATTACTCTGACTAGTGTAAAAGTTAAACTCCCACTATATCTGTGGGGAGCGAGGGTATGGGGGGGGGGTAGGGCGCATACTTTTGGATCGAAATATCTCTGGTTGGTTTCCCGTCTGTGTCACAATTTAATTTCTCTAGACAAGAATAACCAACGCTCCCGTGACTTTATGCGGGTGTATGAATGGGTATTATAGCATAAAAACGGTGCTTTTGCCCATACGTTAACGGGACGAAAACCATGCGTAAACATAAAGATTCACGCGCTGTTAACGTCCAGTTTTACGTATGCTCATTTCAGGGCCGCACCGGCGACTATAAAGGTTGTACAGCTTCATATGAACAGTTATTCCCATTTTAGTTCTAAGTAATAATAAGTACTAATTAGTTTTCTATAATATTTAAATAATACATTTAAATAAACCCGCAGTATCCATGTTTTCTTGGTATTTGCCGATACCGGAAGTCGACGTGCATAACAATAACTGGTATGACGTTACGTTTGTTTTCGCGACGTCTTCACAAAATCTCCCGCCAAAATATCATTATTTTGAAATACAAACGCATAAATTGCTGTTTTGTATGCTATAATAGCGTTTACGCATGTTTTCTTCGCTTTATAACATCTGCAGAGTCCCTCGGGAGCGTTGGTGCCCTCGCCCTGTCGGGCTTGGGCACCAACTGTCCCTCGGGACTCTGCAGATGTTATAGCCCGAAAAAGCATGCGTTAACCCTACATAACGGTCACCAACCACTTATGACTCAATCATCGGAGAGAGGAGGTTGAGTAGGTACGTTGGACGGGTGTACGTATGTCTGTAAAACAACTTTAATTCGGTATTTTACTTTCACATTTATCGTTGGTATAATGTTGGAAGCTAAATACAGGCTGACGTACACTCGTACAGTTTACAACCGTTTAAAGTTTTCGGTATATATATCAATGCAAATTTTAATTCATCAAAAGCGAATCGTTTACTTTATTGTATACCGTAATTTCAATCGGATTTAAATAGTTTGCAATCGGATTGAATGGCCGTATGTTACAAATTCGTATAATTCATTTGATACGAATAGTATTCAATATTTTTACTGACTGAAATTTAACAAAACATAAAGGCGCATAACTCAAAATATTTGAAAAATACACACATTTCCAATTGGCAAAACCCAACATAGAATATAATGAATAGATATAGAAGTTGAAATCATGTGCATTTATTTATTCAATAGGTTAAGCTTTGTGATATGATCGTAGGCGTCGCCAGGCATGTCATGAAACCGCGTATTCATGAGCCTGGTGCGCCAGTCAATATTATACCCGCCCGGGGGATACATGGGGAATTAGACAGATGAATCTCCCCGACAGGCGGGAATTAGACGACCTTATCGACCCCGAGTCCCGGGGAATAGACTTTGGTCCGGGGTTTTCGACAACTTTAGTATATATATAATATACGAGTGTTATAGTGGAAGAAGAATCTGTGTATGGTATACTATGCTAACTTAGTCGGTAGGCCTATAATGTATATAAGAAATGGCCTAAATCAAATCAACAGCTTTTTATCTGATCTGTTTTAACACAAGCTCGATACTACTGAATAAAAATAATAATAATAATAATGATGATGATGAGGTAACACAGTTCAGGCGCGTCGCGCGGTCACGAACATTGGGGAGGCGGGGGAGGCTTCTAAGGGAGGGGTGTCCCCTCCCTTTATGTACGATTTTTTTTATAAACTAAAGCATAAATGGAGCCATTTCCGTGACTTTCCATGACTTTTGTCGTGTATTCTGAATGATGAAAACTTCGGATTGTTGTGAGTAGATTATTGTTCTGGAGCAATATTTGAATATACCTCCGAGTCGGTTATAAACCATAACTGCTGTTTTCTTAAAGAAATTTCTGTCGCCAAAACTTTGATGATACTAAAATCTCACGGAAGTTCCGCTAAAAATACAAGCAAACGGTATACATAATGTAATATAAAAATAAAACATTTAATGTAAAGTGTCACCTAATCTAATTTAATAAGCATAACGTACATGTGTGTAAGCATGTATATATCTATAGTTTTAATGATGTAACATGCATGTATATCTAACATAAATTAATGCTTTATGAATACGATAACCAAATAAACAAATGAGTGGTTGTCAGTTAAATGCACCAAACTATTGACATATTACTTTTATCAAAATATATCATGAAAGTAACTTTATAGCACCGATACACAGCTTCCTGCTACGTCCAGATACTTTGCAGACCACACGGCCAGAAATAGCTGGAAATATTATAAATATTTTAGAAATGTCAAGTTCCGATGCTTGGGATTGAACCCACGACCTCTGAATTGACAGCCCAGTGCGTTACAACTGAGCTAAATCCACTTATTTTGCCAAACGAATGCCTAGGAAAATTGAAGTTATGAGGCTGATTAGCTTTAGTCATGTTGACATTTACAAGATATTTCGAGGCATTAATTAAATGTTCATAATTTTCTCCATTTTTTCGCGATTTTTAGTAAATACAAGTAAATTTAAAGTTGTTTTAATTACGACTTGCGTTGGTCGGTAATCCAATTATCACCACGACAAATAACGGACTGTGACAGTTAGATACATGTATATCTATACCGTACATTTTCACACCTTAATGATACATAATTAACAAGATGTCATCATCGACATATGTTATAATAGAAGGAAGGAAGGAAACCCCTAGCCCCTTTTTCGCCGTTTTGCCTCTCCAATGTTCAGCTAAAATTGAGATTATGTATATTTGTATGAAAAAAAATTGCCGTTGCTTGCTGAATTATTGGGGCGGCGATCGCCGCCCCTGCCGCCCCAGTCGCGACGCCTCTGAGTTGTGTATACCCCAGTATTTCTTGTGACGCAGCTTCATTACGTATGTACACATACTAGATAGGTAGTAACCAAAGTTACTTAAAGACAAAG
The DNA here is from genome assembly GCA_947247005.1 of Spisula solida. Lineage (NCBI taxonomy): Eukaryota > Metazoa > Mollusca > Bivalvia > Venerida > Mactridae > Spisula > Spisula solida. Next base: position 33,795,224 of record OX365944.1, on the reverse strand, counting down.
TAACATATAAAAGTACATGTACAATTGTTATGATCAGCAGCGTATGCCTATTTAGTGGGTAGAGATCAGTTTTCATATATACACTGACTTTCAATAAGTAGGTCCATGCCATCATTAACAAACAAACCACTAGAAAGGTAACAATTGTGTCTCTACAGAAGGTTATTACATCAACCCAAAGACTGCGATAAAGTAGTCTCTTCCATCGTCCATAAAAAAGTTCAAATTTTCAAAATATCTATCAAAATTTAAACCTTCGTTATTGTCGCCGACTCAAAATACCTAAACGAACAACGTTTCTTTTATAGACGTGTTCTAAGCAAAGTACAGCTCATCAATACCGTAAATATCCGTCGTCATTGGAGTCAATACATGCTTGGCTACGACGGCTGAACACATTCACATTGTACTGTTGCAAGCGGTTATGACCCGCCCGTCAAAATTTCGTGCAGAATTTTTAATAAATCGAAAAGTTAACACGTACACACTTATAAGATATGTTAAGTGTTTATTTATAAACATAATGAATTGAGTCACTCTTACTGTGGCCTACTGTAGATACATGTAGATAGACATTCGGATAGATATAATTATATTCTTAATCTTTGTTGGCATGTTTTAGGTAACGGTAGGGGTTGCTAACAGTGAGCACTAAAAAGTACGGAAATAATGTCTTGGTTTGGTTTTAGTATGTCCATGTTCTTGCAACAGTTTCTTCCCTTTATTTAATTACGCCATTTGCTTTGATGATTGTGTTGCTGGAAAAAAAGTTTCTCTAATTGTATTTGTACAATGAATCGTGATGTTTTTGACTGTCAGAAGAAGAAATGTTTATCAGGTGTAGATTTAAGCAGGAAGGGGTCCATTGACGCACCGATTTTAGACCTTGTGACATTCATCAATGAACAAATACATTTGTTTACAACAAGCTCTTGCTCCGGAAGATTGATAGTCGTTGATAATGTAGGTATATACAAACTTACTATATAGTTTTAGCATTCGTGATTTTTATGCTCCCCGAAGTGTGAGCATATAGTCGCCGCTTTGTCCGTCCGTCACACTTTTGTCTGGGTAATAACTTGAACAGTATTAGAGATATCGATATGAAACTTCATAGGTGAATAGACCTCATTGAGGGGAAGTGCAGTGCACAAAAACCATAACTCTTGATTGGATATTTTTTTAGTTATTCCCCTTTGTAATTTTTCATACTTAATTCTTGTCCGGGCCATATGGATATTTTTTTAGTTATTCCCCTTTGTAATTTTTCATACTTAATTCTTGTCCGGGCCATAACTTGAACAGTATTAGAGATATCATTTTGAAACTTCATAGGTGAATAAACCTCATTAGGAGGAAGTGCAGTGCACAAGAACCATAACTCTTGATTGCATATTTTTTTAGTTATTCCCCTTTGTAATTTTTTATACTTAATTCTTGTCCGGGCCATAACTTGAACAGTATTTGAGATATCAATTTGAAACTTCATAGGTGAATAGACCTCATTGAGGTGAAGTACAGTGCAGAAGAACCATAACTCTTGATTGTATATTTTTGGAGTAATGGCCCTTTGTAATTTTTCATACTTACTTCTTGTCCGGGCCATAACTTGAACAGTATAAGAGATATCAATTTGAAACTTCATAGCTGAATAGATCTCATTGAGAGGATATGCAGTGCCCAAAGAACCATAACTCTATTCCTATTTTAGAGTTGCTCCCCTTTGTATTTTTTCATACTTAATTCTTGTCCAGGCCATAAATCAAACAGTTTTGGATATATCAATTTGAAAATTCATAGATAAATAAATCTTATTATTACAGTGCAGTGGCAAAGAATAACATTTTTTAGCATTTTTTCTGTGACAAACGCCCCACGGGGAGCATAACCCGTCTGTGATGGCTCTTGTCTTATTTTGTAGGTGGTTAAATATTATTTGTGACTGTGTTTGTTTTGTCTGTCTAATATTATTGGCAGTGGCTATTCTTAAGGCGGTAAAAATACCTAATTTAACAAGATCTAAAGTGCAAACTATGACAGTCCTGTCTTGTTTGGAATAATTACAGTCGGTACCTTGTTTGTTAGTCTTTTGTTTAAATAAGTTGCTACAATCATAAGTCTAAACAAAATGACATAAAGCGTCATGTGCAATATGATATAAACAAAGCAATTAGGCGACATGCAACGCTATTAAAGCTGATCGGCTTTCTTCAAGTCTTTTGTTTTTGTCGTTTAAAATCTAAGTGTGGGGCGAATTATGTCACACACAACATAGACCACAAATGTACAGTCTGAAAGTCAAAGACATTCTGTAAATTTGAGTATATTCCCCCATGAAGTGGGCCATGATTTTGAGCGCCTCCTCATGGTGTGGCCTGGATATTGCTAGACAATTATCCTGAAAAGGTATTAAATAGATTTAAAGCCAATATTTTCACTATTCTCGTACATGTGTACATAAAAAGGTGGATGCCAGATCTGAAAATGGTAATGGTTGGCGTCATTCGTCCGTCAGTCCCTCCAACTCGACTGTGAGCAACTCTTCCTACATTTCTTACATGTATATGTGTTCTGATGACTAAATGAATGTGTTAATTTTGGACAATTCTCTTTGTGTAGGATGTTGATGGTATCATTAAGAAACAAGGTTGTAAGTGGATCTTGACTTCACATGACTGCATAACTCTGCAACAACTTGTAAGTAACTCCTGAATATCATACACATAATTATGTAGAATCCAAAAACTATATTAGCAACATTATGCAACATTTTTAATTTTTAAAATATTATACATGTATGTATGAAATGAATAGTTTTCAGTGTTTTTTATGCCCCAACAAAATGGGGGGGGGGTATGTCGTCTGTAACTTGAGAGGTAATTGTGCTAAAGTCATCAAACTATAATAGGAATATTATCCAGCATGTGTTTTGTGCACCTCTGTATTTTTAATTCAGACCCAACTAGTATTTATAGAGTTGCTGCCCTTGAAATGATGAAATTTGATGAATTATTCATTGTGTTGCTCATAACTTGAAAAGTATTTGAGCTACATTCTTCAAATATGATATTAATCAGCATGTGCATTTGAGTTATGACCCGTGGATACATCCGTTTCACATTTCTAGATAATATTCAAATTCTTTTTTTTTTCAGAAAGAGAAGCTTGTCAATGTTGAAGGAAATGCTGTTTTCAAATTTGAACCTTTTGTTATGCATATTCAGTGTAGAACTCAAGATGATGCCCAAATAGTAGTAAGTTATACGTTTCTAGATTAACAGAATTGTCAAAATTTATATAATGTTTTGCCAGTGCAATCAATGAAAAGTTCCATTGTTTTGGCCTAAACAAGTGACATTCATGTGAACCAAAGTGTACAATGAACCTGTGTGTCGTTAGTATATATTTAAAGGATAATTTTATGAAAATGATATGCTTCTTATAAAGCTTTTTGTTTATAACAATGAAAAACCCTAAACGCAGATCTATGATGTATTTTAATAAAGTTTGGTACAATGTATTAATTCCAAAACATTTACTATATCCTTTCAGCTAAGTAATGCAGTTGCATCAGGATATAGAAATTCTGGTATAAGCATTGGTAACAAAGGAAAGTTTATAACAGTAAGTGTATTAAGAATAGTTTGCTTTCCTATGGTTTCCGGAACGTAAGGCTTATTTTTAAGGCATGCCAAGTAGTTTGCTGACAAGAAAATATCTTTTTATGATGAAACAATTACCTGAGCCCTTCTCTACATATTGAATGCAAAATATGAAGAGTAATCATCGAACATTCCAAGAAGCAGCAAATTTACTAAGTGGCCTTCAACTCTACGATTAGGTGGCAATGTTTCCTATTGAATTGGGAATTTTGATTGGCTGGTCTATAAATAGCGTTTTGGGTATCCCTGTTTGAAATTTCTATTGGTTCACAGCGGAGGCTTTCTTGGATTCCCCACTATCGATCATGGTGTGTAAAATGGTGGAAGTGTGTTGCATTTTGATGCATGTAAATAACAAAATTATAGACATGGTTTCATCTTCTTTTGTCAAATAGGATTATAGGGGTATTTAATCAATTTTACAATAAAATCTGTCATGAAAAGACAAAAGCTAAATAATTTGATGGTAACTTATTTTTTTACTTTTTCAATAAGTTGTCATTAATGTTGGACCCGCACATTTAGCAGAACTAAGCATAAGGCTGTTCCCGAAAACATAGGAATTCACGAAGTCATTGGAAAGAATGATACTACAAGCATTCAGTTTTTAAAATGGTACATACACGTACTTGACTTCTTAGACCTACCTTTATCATGTTTTTGTAGCGTATTATTGACAATGTTATTAACAAAGTTACTCTTTAGCTGTTATATACAAATGTTGAAATAAAAATGCCATCAGTTGTTAGCACTAAGGATTACACTGCCCACCAAAAATAAGTGTACAGATGTTATTTGCCCACTTACTTGCCTGTAATAATACTATTAGCAGAACAGTGAAGCAACACTATTTTTGAAGAAAAGGAATATTTTTGTTTATTAAATGGAAAGACCATACATTAATTGGTACCCTAGGTGCAAAATCTAAAGTTTCTTTGTCCCTCTTGAATGGCAACTTTGTCACAAAAAGATGAAAAATTCAGCCTTTTTGATCACATGGTCATTTTGTTCTGAACATCTTGATCTTTATTTCTATCTCTATTTTGACTCATCTAATATCTGTAGTTTCAGAAACTAGTATAATTGTGACCGTCTGATAAACATATATTGAATAATTTAACCAAGTTTAATTTTGCAACAATTATTTACTGTATACTTCTTTGGGGGGGGGGGGCACTATATAAAAGGACAAATGTTTTTTTTCTCTCATATTTTGGTAGTGATGTTTATTCCCTTGGGTAGTGGTGTTGGTAGTGTTCTTTTCTTGACTGTTACCTAGCTACCAGAGGCTTTTTTCTTATGTGACAATGGCATCAACCGTATACTTGACACGAGAAGTACTCAGTGGCTTGCAGAAGAGTAAGTTTGTATAGTGATTGATATTTTCATGACAACTAGTTAGGTCAATTGACCATCTTATTTGACCAAACGGTAGTGTAAGACCTGATGAAATTGTAATTATTCTGCTAAAACATCAAATCGGTTGACACTCACTATTCCTTGTTGTTCTATTTACAGGCTATAAGAAGTACACACTCATTAGAAGTTCCGTTGACTTGCTGTGGGAAAATTTTAGTTTCAGATGAGGTAAACAAAACTTATTTCGTCAGTGCTTGTAACGATGCTTGAAACTGCAAGTTAGCTTATTCTACATATGTTTTAAATATACATTGTATTATTAATTTCTTATAATATTTTCCATATGCATTGTCACTATATATGCACTATTACTGATTTTGGAATTATTTATCAGTATTTGAGGAAGTATGATGCAATTTTAGGATATTTTTATTAAACTAATGTTAAAATTTTTCTCATTTGAGAGTGAATATATGGTGAAATGTATGTCACGATTACTTACATTTTCTTGTTTTTATTTACAGTATTTAGAATTCCTTGTTCATACTGCAAATGCTAAAATGAAGGACAATTTGGATAGAATTAACAGGTATAGTGGTATCTTAAGTAAACAATGTTATAACACAATATGAATATTAGTGGAAAGTTAAGGCACAATTAACACTTGACCCGTAATATATTACCCTATTGTTACGTACCCGACATGAATTAAGCACATCCATCATTTGAAAGGTTTGATTTGGCTTGTTCGGTGAGCTGTAGGCTTTACAACTAAGAAACATATCACCGCCATCGGTGTCATTCTTGATCGTAAAGGGGAGAAACTAATGTAACCCTATCCTTACTCGAAGATGGTATGAGGCTTATCATACTAATCTAGCAGTGTTTAAGGAATATGTCTGGATGTTTATTTTTGATTGGTTGATTAATTTACACTTCTTAAAGGTAGATGCAGGGGTGTCACTTTTCCTGATTTATCCGAAATTCCGGATTTATCATTCCTGAAAGAGCAACTGATTCTGACCAAAACAAAATTTATTTGATGAAAATATCTCAAGAAATGGCAAAGTTGTGGAAAATTTAATTTGCACTGAAGGATTTTCTCCAATTCAAACTGGGTTAATTATGAAAACATGTCATTGAAGGTCTCTTGTTTGGCAAAAATGGTTGGCCGCATATGACTTTCCTGATTTTAGATTTGGCCCTGTTGACACCCCTGTAGATGATTATACCCGGGATCAATGGCCAAAGTCACTGTATTATTGACTTTGTGAATGCAATTGGAGATGGGAGGGTAAATACAATATAACCTTACGTGTTTCTAAAACTTTACTAGTATGTAAATATATTCTATAAACTCAATTTATACCATTATTTCTCCGTTGATTATTTCAGGTTATTTTTAAATTTAAAGAAATCATTAGTCGATGGACCTGGCAAAATGGAGTCAAAAAAGAAACATGGACATAGATCTAGTGTTGAAATGCGAACAAAGTATGACGATATACAGCTACATGTGAATAAAAAAGAGAGTTGTGACGATAAATTAATAGAAACTTCTGATTCAATTGAAGATTTGACTCAGTGTTCAATTTTTACCAATGAATTAGATACTTGATAAACATAATGTATGGTATCTGAATAACATGTTATAATGTAAAACCAATAAAATGATTAAAGACAACTCAACTTTTTGTTACTCATTTAAAAGCATTATACTCTCACAGGTTGCCTTAATTATGTATGTATTAAACGAACACGTATTTTTGTGTTTGTTACAAATATACATCTATGTTCCTACTACTACTTACCGCATTAGCTATCATATTGCTTAAGCGCGTAGTAAAACTATAACGTACGGCAACACTGTATACGCTATTATACGGCGATACTGGTTAAAATGTATATGCAATCGTCGTAATACACACTTGCCCATTTTTAGAGATGTACATAAGTTGAACTATCGTTGTATGCAAGTTCCACGAAGGTTATGAACAAATGTCTATTCTTATCGATTCTCTTTACGCTATTGTTACACGTTGTACGAGAGGTGTTCAACTTATGTTTGAACAAAACTGAACATCGGATTTTGCCATTCTAACACTATAACGATTTATTTTTTATTGAGCCATGTAAGAAAATGTGTTAAGTAGTAGATACACTCATTTTGCTTCATATTTGCATTATGTTCCTAACCAAAATCGACCATCTTGTAGAGGGCATTGGTTTTGGTTTTTAAGACAAATTGCCCCTATAGAAGCATAAAAAGTGTTGGTATATTATGTCAGTGAAGTCAATCAGTAATATTTGTCCTATAAAGGGTGATATACGTTCATCATCTTGTTTTGGCGAAATGGCGCCAAATATTAAAAATCACCATAAATGGTCGAAATCTGAAATTGCGATGTCCATTGGCTCTGTGATTTTTTTATTTTTTATTGAGCCATGTAAGAAAATGTGTTAAGTAGTAGATACACTCATTTTGCTTCATATTTGCATTATGTTCCTAACCAAAATCGACCATCTTGTAGAGGGCATTGGTTTTGGTTTTTTAAGACAAATTGCCCCTATAGAAGCATAAAAAGTGTTGGTATATTATGTCAGTGAAGTCAATCAGTAATATTTGTCCTATAAAGGGTGATATACGTTCATCATCTTGTTTTGGCGAAATGGCGCCAAATATTAAAAATCACCATAAATGGTCGAAATCTGCAATTGCGATGTCCATTGGCTCTGTGATATCTTGGACAAATCCAATAACCCAAAAGTGGATGGCAGCGAAGTTGTAAGTATCAGTAGCAACTTTCAATCGAATTATTTAGAAAATGTCAAATGCAGAATTTCAGAGAAATGCGATGTTCAGCTCAATGCCAAGCAAAACGAAGAGCACAGACAAAGGTCTTTGAGGCTGTATATTCGGCCACAGAACAATGATAGAAAAAAAAGTGTCGTTCTTGGGGAGTTAATTTTTTCTAAGTGTAAATTATTACATAGACAGAGTCTGGTATTTTAGAAAATGCATGATTATAGACATTTGTTGGAGTTAGTTCAAGTTGGTGTATTTGCGTCCGCTTTCATGACATGGTCTTGGTGTTTTATATTTTGGAAAAGCGAAACTCAAAATGATTGAAAAGGGGACAAAAGTGAAGCATATTTTATTTATGCAAAATGTTCAAAGTTTTTTCGACAAAAATGTGACACGTCCTTTTCCTGGTAACATGCCAAAGACAGGGTACGTGTTTCCCCTATACTGAATTTCCTGTCACCCTACAAAATATGTCATTAAGTACCTTATGAATTAGACTGGGTTGTATATTATACCCAAACAGTAGATATTGAAGTCTCCTGATGAAGTAGCAATATGATTTAAATCTGGAGCATATTGAAACATCAATAAGAGAAGCGAATTGTAAGCATCAGCACTTGGAGGTTTTTGGTCTTAAAATGCAAAATCAACACACTCGATACAATAGTTGAATCTGTTCTAAGGATATTACATATACATTCTACAATGGTTGTTTATATCTCTTGATACATTTAACTATACACTTTTGAATAGACACAATCGATTTCGATGTGAAATTTATGAAAATAATGGATGTTCAATTTTGTTCAAATGTAAGTTGAACATCTCTGATACATAGGGTTACTACGTCATCAACAGCACATACATGTATATACAACTAAATTGTTTTGTATAGAGACATTTTAAAGGAATGCACACGTCGTCTTTATTTACAAGATGAAAAATGATTTATTATGCATAAGAAATAGGTAAAAATAAGTAAAAACAAATACAAAATATTGCTAAATGTACTGAAGTCAGACATGACTCATCCGCAATAAACAAGAAAACAGATTAAGAACTATTTGTCAAAGAGTCATAAAAATCTATCTAGGGAATTTTCGTCACTGAATTTTATCTTTAAAAAGATAATAGGAAGTCGGACAGGGAAGGCAGTACTCAACTTAACCAGCCGAGCACACATTACATAGAACATGAAAACATCACATACCACAATTACACGCCCAACACCTAACCGATCGAGAAAATGGAACTGCCAGAGTCCCACCTGTCAAAAAGCTGAATGGCCTAGTTTAAAGCATATGGCCAGAATAATTTGTTTCATACCCTGAAGTCAATCAAGACTTTCGAGGTAAAACATTGCATACGTGCACATTGTTAGAATAGATTAACTACAGTAATTTTGTTAGTTATAATTATTTATTGATAATTAATTAGACGTAATTCATATAACTAAAATAACCTTCTTCTCCTATTTATTACTAAGATAAAAAAACTAAGCATATATAAGCGAATGTGGAAACGGTAGACTACAATTTGTTTGATCAGAATTAGATATTGGGATAGATAAGAAGTAACAATTTGTCATGCATACCAAATGACGAGGGATCCAATCCAACAATTATAGGTTCGTCCATTTACTTAGTAGTTGAAGTTTGGTTAAATCACAATATTTTTTAATCGAAGTTGGGAAAGTGGATGTAAAAAGATAACACATCGGACAGGAAAGGTATATATCTCTCAACTGTAACAACAAGTCACGAAAGGCACAAACAATAAACCACAGCCCACCAGCACAAGTCACAATGACAAACATAAACAAGTAATGAAATAAAGAGAAACCCAACATCTACAAAAACACGCGACCGTAATTGGCCTGTTGCCTCATTTAGTCAAACATAATCAGGGTATGAGCCAACAGACAGTAACGATTCACAAGGACGACTATACATCACAAGGACAGTTCACAGTAGTACCTAAAAGAATCAGCATACAATGCACAAGTCATATCGAAACAAGACGGCAGTATACAATTAAATTGCTAGTTCAGTATAAAATTGGACTTTTTGGTAATATTAAGCAGTTAGTTGTTTATGACAAAACGCGAAACTAGGGACGGGACGACAACATTTTAACAGAAACGACAGAGCACCAAAGGCACACAACTGAGCACCAGTCTCGAGAACAACCACAAACATCAACAAGAAAATGACATTGAACAGCTACAAGAAAACAAGAATACGATAACCCAATCTGACAGCCTAAGTCAGTCAAAACATATCCGCAGTAACTTAACCTAGTAGACGAGAACATCCACAAGAACGACCGCACATCACAATGACAACCCACAAACAAGCCTCATGCTGGACTCTGAAATTGCAAAAGGGCACACACAATGAACACGGTTTAACAAAAAGATACAATGGCAACATGCAATTTTCCTTAATTTCTTTAACTATAAAGTCGAAAATATATAAACTTTCAAGAATCGGGAAACAAATGTGACACCGTGTGTATAAAGAAATGTTGATACTTAATATTTCCGAATTTTCTGTGGCGCTGGTCTTTCGTAACCTTCATTCATTTCACTGTTGTCTTGGTGTACAGGTGTTAGATAATCTTCGTCTGGCCTTCCACCAACTCTTAATTTAGCATAATCTTTGTTTTCCGCTCTTAATGCTGTAAGTTTAGTGTAAGCGTCTGCCGTTCTAGAAGGAAGTGGCGGAATGTCCTGCAGATGAATAACGTCCCCTTGATGAAGTTGATTATAATCTGATCTTGTTGAGTCCAATCTCTGAAGTTTCGTGTAGTCGTATGCTATGTATTCATAGTCTCCATACTGATACGGCTGCATTTGTGCACGAGGCAACTCGTCCTGCACATCTGTTGGATTTATATGATCGTAAACTTCTTCGTCTTTCTCTTTACTCATGTCTAGCTTGTCTTCATTATGGTCTGTATATTCATCTACATTTTCTTTAACTTTGTTTGCCCTGAGTTTTAACAGATACATACACATATTTTACATAACTACATGTACGCGTGTAATATTGCTATTTATCTATTAATTAATTATATTGTTAAAAGGTTCAGAACTAATATTTATCACTGTCGATAAATCATATCTCGGTTACAAAAATTAACACAGTGTTAACACTTAGTCATTTAGTGTTCCAATGCCAGCTTACAATTTGGTCTAGTGGTCTAGGTGGTATTAAGGTATATTTATATATCTTAGAAATATACAGTAATGCATTCGAGTATACACTGAACCGCTTTTAACTGATTATGAACGTTTTGTTACTGCAATTGTTTTATAAAATGCAATATATGCTGTAACAATAACAGTTTTACTGTTAAAGGTATTTGAGTGTAGTCAAACAATAAGAAATACGCAAACATTCATGGACTACCAAAAACGTTCTCGCGTACAAATCATATTTCTCACCTTTGTTTGCGAATGCAAAAGACAGCAACGACAATGCCTATTACAACACAGACAGTCACTGTAGCAATAATCACTGGTGTTTTCCATGTATTAATGTTGTTTTCTGTTGGTATGGGGTGCTTCACAGGACCTTCTGTTGTAAATGGTGACACAGTTAACTGTTCGTGTTCTTTAAAATACAAGAGTAGTTATTGTACTAGTAGTGTTTCTGAACTTGTTATGTTTGTGAAAGTATTAACTTAATTATACCCCCCGCATAACGAGTTGTAAGGGGGGTATACCGGATTCAGCTTGTCTGTCCGTCCGTCCGTCTGTCCGGGCCATGGTTTATGAGGTTCATTCCGTCAATAATTTTAGTTAAATAAAGAAGGAAATCCACATAAACCAGTCGGTTTATGTGAAAAAAACCCACATAAAGATCAAAGGAAAAGTCCCGTAAACCCCAAATTTTCCGTCCGTAGACGCATTCTTGTGGACGCAACTCCTCCTACAGTATTTGCAGCATTTCCTTCAAACTTTCACAGATGAACAACCTCAACATGTAGATGTGCATAAAGGAAAGAATTTGCGCTGCGACAATTTTTGACAGAATTATGGCCCTTTGTACTTTATGCACTATACAATATATAGTGAACAGTTCTTGTGGACGCAACTTCTCCTACAGTTTTTGCAGCATTTCCTTCAAACTTTAACAGATAAACAACCTCAACATGTAGATGTGAATAAAGGAAAGAATTTGCGCTGCGACGATTTTTTAAAGAAATATGGCCCTTTGTACTTTTATGCACTATAAAATATACAGTGAATAGTTCTTGTGGTCGCAAGTTCTCCTACAGTTTTTGCAGCATTTTCTTCAAACTTTAGCATATGAACAACCTCAACATGTAGATGTGCATAAAGAAAAGAATTAGCTCCAATGATTTTGCCATGCGGGGGGTATATTAGTCTGCCGAATGCCGACAGTTCTAGTTACAAATGAAGCACTATAACACAACTTTACTAAAATAAATGCATCCCCGAAGATGTTTTGTATTATCCGTTTTTAAACAAGAACATCACTAATGCATACATTTACTACGAATATAAGAATACACCAACTTAAGGTGGTGCGTTGTGCACATTAGGTGAAGATAAAAAAATCATACCCTGAATTGACCACTGGTACAATGACCTAAGAGGATCGCATACTTCTTTCACATGCCTTGTTCCGTGTGAAATACATTGTCCATCTATGTAACAGTAACCAGGCTGTAACATAACATGATTTACAAGTTACAAAATGTACGTAAAGTAAATATTTTGACGAATCAAAATAAACGATCGGAACTCGTTGTAAGAAATTATTTCTCTCATCAATATCTTCAACTGCATCATTGAAACAGGGTTTTCAGCTTCTACAGTAACTGATTCTTGATCGTCACATAAAACGTTAATAAACAAACGGATAAAGCTCTAGCTCAGTCCAACGACTAGCAGGTCCAGTGTCAAGATAATTTGACTGAGTAGTATTTATGACATAATTAATGTGATCCTCCATTAACGAATCACGAAACCATGTTCTCTAAAACGTGTGTTACCAAATGCGTGACGTCATCGTACTTTCGGCGCGACAACGTAACGTCGTCGGCTTAAATTAGTTATTTCTGACTTTGTTTTGATTCGGCTACTATGCTAATGTAATCAACATTTCTTAATCGAGTCTAGAAAACACAGCGAGTATTTGGCCAAATACAACTCATGACGGATCCTATCAATCTTAAATAAGTCTAAATCCTGAATAATTCTAAAATACCTTGATCAATGCTGTCTGCAGTCCATTTGTGTCATTTCTCAATATTTGACACACGGAGTTGAATACGCACATCTTCAATGGCTCGCTATGGTGAATACCGTCATTGCTTACAGATACCCTGTAACATGACATCAGTTTTACGTGATTGCCTGATGACGTCACACTCCTCCTTTTGCGGGTAGGGATCAGTGGACACAGAACTTGTACTAGAGACTGTGGTTGACCATGGATAACATAAGCATCCATATCTTGTTTACCTTCTACATCAGCATATGTCTGGAATGAATGTCTACAGATGTATAATACATAATTTGAAAACTGATATGATGTAGTTTTATCTAATGTAAACTACAAGAAAGATGTTTACACCACGGTGTCATATTCGGTGTCATCAGAAGATATGTAGAAGGTATTTCCAAGACGTCAATTTCAAGAATAATTTAAAGAATTATAATTTTAAGTAGCTCTGCTTCTAAAGTCACTCTCCAGTTATAACCATCACAAAAATACAAAACATTATCTTGTTTATGACCTACGACCAAGATGAAATATACACATGCTTGTAAAACGCTTTCATCAAATTGTGTCGGTGGAAGATGACACGTTTATAAGCCATAACGTTATTAAAAAAGCATTGACGTCGTCATCAGACAAAATTGACGTCACATTAAATATATGGTAGAAAATGCATTTGTAGCCTAAAATATACACGAAAGTATATACTGTCATATGTCATTTAAAAAACTTTAATATACATGTGTTTTGGATGTGTAATTTATTTATTTGCGGTATTACTGAGACATATCAGAACTATTTCATATGAAAAGTGTGACAGATATTATGAATCACCCTGTAGTATAAAGCAGACAATACAAACATGATCGAAGGTCGACTTCGATTCACAGGCGTCGGCCATGGTGATGTATCGTCAAAGGTATTGTCGATTCCCGGTTCGTGCCGTTGCTATTCTTCTCGTTTTTATAAACATTGGTTGTTTGTGTGGGGGTATTACTAGCTGACAATTCAGCCCTGCGAACTGGTCACCGTAAATGACTTACATGTTGTTGACAAACGATATAAATGCTGATATAAACACAGCCATTAGGAGTCACATATATATATTATACCTGATATGAGGTTACGTGGCATGACACAGTTTTGCTGGCAAATAGTCCACCATAAACGTAAACATGTGTACAGCTGACTTGAGACTCGTCACACTTATTCCCATGTATAATCGTTGATGATGATGGTGGTTTTGTTATATCTATGAAACAATCGTCCCCTCCATAACCAGGATAACATTCGCACGTACCTGCAATGTTTTAGAAGGCTTAATATTGCTATAATTATTCGTATGAACACATGTTCGAAAGAACCTACTCTGGTTATAGCATCGCCCTGGTAACGATTGTCTATGGTTTCAAATAAAGTGGTATAACAACATTGTTTACGACTTAGTTGGACCATTCGTCGATAAAGTGTGACTGGGTAGTAAATCATGTGCATGGACAAACAGCTGTAAGAATGATCACACCGATAGCTCATTTCTTTAAGTATTGTCTATATTTTAAGAGCCAGCCAATTCGATATATTTATAAATGAAATCCCTTCTTTCTTTGCGTCTCGGCTACCACCCATTGAATATCACACACCTGACACGGCTAGAAGATAGTAATTGTTTATAACAAACTTGTGCTAGGTGTACCGACCTTATCGAAAACGGAACCCATAACTCGAACATTTGATCAAACCTTCTGTTTATTTTTCAGAATCGTTTATGGGTCAGAAATGCCAAAACATGTGAAAAATAATGAGAAACGTGTCCCTCAACAACTACACAGTCTAATTAAATGAAGTACTATATCTTTGACGTATGTGACTTTTAAGTAAAATAACTAGTACAATGTACTGCAATAACCGTGTTTAATATGTATTTTACAGCAATTTTAACAAGCACTCATACTGTATACCGTTTTTGCATACACCTTGGTCGTTGCATTCATTAGGACATGTACTACTTTTAAGCTCCTCGATTATTTGTGCGATTGATGATTCATCAATATCTATTGGTGCTGATGAAGTTGTGGCCAGATTATCCGGACGAATACTATCAGGTGAATACGATGATGTGTATGTTGGTGTTGATGAAGTTGACCGGGCTGATGGAAGATGGGAGGGCACAGGTGGTTCTTTCTCTTCACGAACTGTTGTATTCCTGTGGATCTCAGACATACAAGCTTCCTGCATCGCTGATCTAGAAATCCTTTGCCAATGCGTAGACTGAGTTATCTGCAAATGCATGTATGGTACAAATGTATCAGATATTATTATACCTCATTATTATTCATGAGCAATCTAGACGTTTTAATTGGCCGAGGACATACCACGTGGTATACGATATTTGAAATATTCTCTTGTAATGGCCGAGAATATTAATGTCGACCTTACCGCCATGTGCTGTTTATATAATACCCCCCCCCCCCCCCTTCAAAAAGCCACGACCAATCAAACTGTACGTATGTGCACGAGGGCAAAAGAACGCTTATTATGCCAACACCGTCTTTATATTAGTCCTGTATATATAATGGAATGTGACATTGTTAGACTTCTAGTAACGTATTATGCATCCACCGCATGTGTGTGGAACACTACGAGCAAATCGACCCGTATTTAGAATTCAACTGTAACAATGTTCTCCCTTGTCCAACCAATTCGTGATGTAAGAACAGCTTTTACTGAGATACGGCTTGATTGACTGGATAATAACATTTGCAAATGCAATCATAATGATAAGCCAGTAAATGAACGGATGTGCGTTTTATAAAACAAATGAAGATGAGATCACTGTGAAAATTAACAATCTGTTCATACAAACCACAACGTCAAGGGTACAAGTCTTAATAGCTCGATCAGTATCACTGTAAGGAACATGGGAACATAATCTGTATACACGTGACGAATCCATATAACGCATACAGAAGTCTTTGGCTTTAGCCTTAGTCCACTGTGGCTGTTTAGTGACTTGTCCAGGTAACTGAAATGTAAGAACAACATTAGTTTTCTTGGGGGATAAAATTTCGTTGACTTCTTGAAAGAACTCTACCTTGAGGTCAAATCTCCACTTCGTCTATAAATGTCTCATACAAGCTGATAAGTTGGAGCATTTATAAAGCATTATTTTTCTAATTGGTATGCTTTTATGAGATTATTTGCGCATTAAAATAAATTATAAACCACATTGTGGCACTAATAATGTGTCGAATATATTGCGACAAGCTACACATTATATTGTATTACTAGTCTCTTCTAATCTCGTGCCGGAAATTTTACTTCAATATAATATAATATGTAAATGTGATATCAAAACGATATATAAACTTACAGTATTTGTTTTGGTCTGTACTTTCGCGGTCGATACTGTTGTGATAGACTTCGGTTCCTTAGATGCTTTTGCCTGCAATACAGATTCATCATTATGTCTTCAGTTTAAAATTTGCAGTTTGTATGAATATTCCTATGCATAAATTATACTTGTATGTGTACCAAACGATTATATGATTATAAGTATTATACTAAATTGTTGTCGTATTTGTCTTTTGGCGTTTACACCTTTTGTAGCTTCGCTACGTATATATACAGCGAATTTAAATCTCCGCCAATCTAAAATATACAGAAAATGTCATTAACAAACACAAAACCTTTCAGATATCATAAAATAAAACAACTGTTACATGGTGATCGCACCCACGTACCGTCATATATGAAGGTGAATTTGAGGTAGTTCCAAGTTGTAATACAGGCATATTGCTACCAATGGGTCTCTTCTCAGCCAGTGTGCATAACTGTTTACCAACTCTTCTACCCTTCGTACACGTATGGTCAGTTGCATGGGTGCACTCTACCGCTTCCTTGACATGTCCATGCTCTATATTACACATACAGACAGGGGATTTCCAAGGTTTACGAAGAGTGTTATGTCCACGAAAAATACTCTCAGATGCTGGTACACTGCGGAATCAAATTTTATTTTGTTACTCATCGTTAGAATTGGACATACAATTACAAACTAGCGCATTTAGTGGGTGAAGGGCCAACTGCCCATCCATTCATGAGCTAGCTATTGCTAAGTACTAAGAAAGAAATAGCATATTCTACATACTGGCAGGAGTATTCAAATACTAACATATGAACTAAACTGGTCAATGAATGTTCTTGCTAGTAATACATCATGACTGACGATATTTATGGGGATTGTTCATCAAAATTGTTTATATCAAACTCGCTATTTGGAAACCTACGTCAGCAACTATTTAAAGTCTTGATCCTAACAGTTTGCATGGTTGCAGTAATAAATATCAACCTCTAAATACTATAACAATCGCTCCTCATCTAGCAACGTATTCACATCGGCGTTAAGAGCACATTGCCTCAGTGACTTTTGCGGACGAGCTTACGACCCAAATTTAGGTCACAATTTTACCCCATACCGTGTGAGTACTAGAATATTTTCAAGTTCACCATATTACAGAAGGGAAAAGACTGTATTTACGAAGTTTACTTTCGGAATGACAAAACCAGAAAAACATAAAATCAGTATATACATATATACAAACCTCCACTTGTGTATAAACTCTAATCTATCACTATCAGTATCACCCATATCGTTTTCAGGATGGTTGTCCAACGTTCCACAAAGACCTTCACTTCGTCCATGTAAGTCGTGAACCGATGGAAAAACTGATATTGATACAATCATACTCCCGGCTGAATCAGCATATGGCGTGTTGTCGACACGGGCTTTAACATAGGTACCGTACGGTAGATATATCTAAGTGTTATAAATAAATGAATATTACGTGATTAGTGTTTCGTGTTCGAAATAAATTAGCACGCTGGAACTAACGTGTACATGAACGAAATCAATAACATCACATTAACATTATTGACAATTTCTATCAAATATCAAAGGTGTACTTATAAAACGTTCATTTGACTATACAAGATACAAGATACAAGATTTATTTCAATAGTACAAGGCCACCGGCCCAAAATACAGAGAACATTATTCAATAGCATAATTATAGTGATCATTTTTTAAACAATAATATTTACAAATTTACATTTATAAATTGGTATTAATTGAATAGTGTTAATACATTGTGTTAGTCTTTTCCTGTTTTGTTCTCACGTACAACTTGACAAGTATTATATTATATTATAACAAAACATTTCATTTGATCATGATCATAAATTTAAGTGTAAATTTAAGCTTGCATAAAACATTTCGGTTTGTGCATAGCGTCACATTGTTCGCATAATGTTAGTACATATCAAACATTTCATCTTTGTATATATCAAACATTTCATATTTGTACATATCAAACATTTCATTTTGCATTCAGCGTCTTAATATAATCCTTACAATAGAACATGTAAACTATATGTATTTCATTTTATAGTACAAGAGTACACTGATATCACTTTTATATGTATATTACCACGAAACGAGTGTCGAATTAAATCATATCTAATATATGATTGTACACAAGTACCGGTATGCATTTTTAACATGCTTTTAATGTAATGCAATTTAATATTCCATAAGTATTATAAAGTAGCGTATACATGCTAATATCAGTAATATCATAACACAATTGCAGTAATACTTCAAATTATATTTTATCATGATTTTATATGTAATATAATTGAATATTCAATCTGTTTTATAAGGTAGTCTATACATGCATATCACAGCAGTATATAATATCGTAGTACAATTTTAGTATTCTAATATTTCAAAACTATATTTTCTCATGATTTTGTTTTTAATACATATAACTTACATGTATATAGTTAAATCGCCACAGAGAACATGTAATAATGACATCCAGACTGACACAATGATAATAAAAAAACAATTAAGACAGGGAAGGTAGCACGAAAGGCACAAAGAAGAAAACACAGAAGAAGCCATTCACAGACAAGTACAAGTCACAATAATTTACATAAAAATTACAAAGAAACAATAAAATGTAACAGTTTAAGTGTCGTAATATTTTTAAATGAGAATATATACTAGTATACACGATTTTAGGATTTAGTATGCTGAGTGTACGTGTCGCTTACCGAATAAAGCGTGTCTGATTCTTGTTTGACCAAGATGACACCATCGTCACATTGTTTGAATCCTATCTCTAGCATGTTATTACATGTGCTGACAACATATACATCTCTACCTGCTTGTACAGCAACACCACAGTTACACATTGCGTTAGTATTACATCGTTCAAGTTTGTGGTGTATCTGAAATACAAGTCTTGTTGACTTAAAGGTATACGAGTACTATGCCCAATTATATAACAGAATAATATCCAATAGTTTTTGTGATCGCATTGCCAATTTCAAACATCCGTAATTAAAATTATTGGGACAAAATTGCAGCTGAAACTATTTCTCTGTGTTGCATTATTACCTTACAAATCTAGCAATATATTCAGCTGTAATTTTATCACAATGGTTTTTATTAAGGATGTTTAGCAAATGCGATCACAAGAAGGATTAAATATAAAAGGAAGTACTAATATAAAAATAAGTATAATTACCTTTAATTAGTATTGAGCACGGTAATCCGATTTCTTTTAACGATTTATATCATTTTGTTTCCGAGCTTATATCACTTCTGGTAGGGTGTTAGACAATAAATCGTGATATTCCACATAATATTAGTATTAGAGACAAAAATCCTTGCTGTGATTTTCACGAAAAGAGAATATATCAGCGGTAATTCATGACAAAACAATCGTGGTGAAAAGATCGCAGTATACAAGCTTATTGCTAAAATACAACGAAAACATCTGATAATTCCAACTCATATTCAATTTAAGTTTGTGATTCTTTACTGAATGATCAATCGCTTGGGTTTAGTTTTAAACCAATATCAAGTTATTGTAAAGTTTAACATGCTTTCATAATGATGATAGTAAACAACTGAAGTGCAGTTAATAAATACTTAATGTAACTGATCATACTTGTATTGCATTCATATTTAACTGTTTGATGATACGTATACATATGGAAAATAGTAAAAGTCAGAAATACGTATTCTTAATCAAATCAATATTATTAAAAATGAAAAACTATGTTTACCTTTACATCATACTTGGAGTGCTCGTATAGCAAGAATTCATCATTTGAACTTTCATGATGCTCGTAAGACCTGAAAATATGTCATGCATCACATTCCTTTAATACCAAATGCTAAATTCAACATTCCATCACAAATATTTGCTTATTGCAATCATTTATTGCCCTATCAAGTATTCCAGGCATCAAATGGGATATTGTTAAGATTGTACCTGCTAAAATGTACTACTGTATCTTTATACAGCCATGTATTTATGCAGTTTCGGTTGCCAAACATCGGCAGTTTTTTGGACGAATGAATAATAAGAACCTGTCTTTCACCAACAGCTAGCTGATGGGCGCATTTCCATATAAATACCCCTGTATACAAACATGACCTCTCCTATAGGACACTGTTCCAATATGCAGCTATGTTCGAGAGTATTTGGAACATGGCAGATTCGCTGTACTGCTAAAGTAATTTAAAATGTTTATTTACCTTTAATGTAAACTAGTACATTTTTGTATATGATTCCTGTAGTGTGGCAAAAAAATGAATAAATATTTAAAGAAATGTTTTGTCATATGGGTAAATTGATAATTATGTTTTCCAATTGAATATTGTTGTATTGCTTCATTATGCAAATTTGTATCTTCCAGAAAGTATCCACTTTTATACAAATTGATTGTATATTAAACAAGTTATTACCCGTTGATAAACACTATCTAATATTTAGTGACCCTCTTATAATCTCGATAAAGGAGACAGACTGGGACACCACAGAGACGGATACAAACCTTCCATCAAATGTATACATATGAGGATCATTCAACGCCTCACATGATTTCCCTCTCCAATATGTTGCATTCTCTGGTAGTACTTTCACCTAAAACAAAGATACACATTGATTGAATGTTTGAATCATAGTATCGACAGCTATAGGAATGTTTCATGATATATTTTGTTTCATAATATTGGTGAAGTAACTATTCAACCGAGATCGCAACACAATAATGAATGGTTCTGTTTGAAAACATGTTTGCCCCATTATTATGAGATAACATACATGTACACATATGACTGGATAACATCCTTAGTGGGGTATATGATTGATTTTTGATTAATCTTTTGAAGATTGAAATTCCGCCTTTGATTAGACAAAAGGGTGGTCATAAATCACTATTCGGTCATCGAGAAAAAGCAAAACCTTTGTGTACATTGTTTGAGAGTCGGGAGTTAATTTAACCTTACATTAAATATATTGAGATCCAAAAGATAATAGAGATTCGGGCAGGGAAAGCAGCACTCGCCGAACACAGAAAACATAACAGTATCCAATATCATAATTACACCGCACAATGCCCAACACGTAATTGAACGGGAATATTAACTGCCCAAGTATCGGCTGTCAAAAAACGTAATGACCTAGTTTCATCAATCAAAAAGCTGAATACCGTAGCTGAATGTCATAGTTTCAACAGTAAAAAGGCTGATGAAATACCTAGTTTCAGACCCCAGTAGGATGCCCGCATGGATATTTTGAGTTTGTTACATTTTAATCATACACTAGTAAAATATAATATTAAAGATAAAATACCGTTATTTGTACGGAATATTTTTCCCAAATGGAATTTAGAGGCTTTGACACGCGTAGAACCAGTGAATGTGTTTCTTCCTCTATAACCCCATACTGTCCATCTTCAGACGCTTGTATTTCAAGTTCTCCAACAGCTCCTGCCTCTCCCGGAATGACCACTTGACATTGTCTAGTCGAGATACCTGAATCAAATCAATTTAATATAATACATCTATTAATCACACAGTATATAAGACAGAAGCAATACTTTAAATTGTTTGATTGATTTGATATGAAACCCTCTGTAATCAGGATGTATTCCGTTATATTTAAACAATTTACGACATGACAGTGAGAAAATCTTCATTAAACGTTTCGAAACAGTCAAATGAATTTTGGCAATTTTTAAGATTAAAAAAAGAGTCATAAACGAAAATAAATTCAATGATAAAACATATCAGAATTCAAGATTTCCATAAGGAAATCGTAAGAGCTGATTGATATAAAATATGTAACTGTATCAAAATTGCTTTTTGCAATCATTTATAAAAAAAAACTAAACTACGCACACAATTACCTGAACATTTATTTTGGGATGGTACTAAAATCGCCAATGTTAAATTGCAGTTCTGTCCAGCGGAGACTGTCTGGCAGGAACTCGGTATTGTCGGACTTACTTTGACTACTGCCGTTTCGTCGCGATACATCACAATTGTTGGCGTCAGAACCTGCATTTTATATTGGTTAGACAATGACCACCATGTCACTGGAGAATGCAGATAACCTATAAAATCTTAATACATGTAGGCAAGTAAATTATTTGTGTAGGATTTTATTCGGGTCCTTTTGCATAATATTTCAAATGTCTAACCTTTGGTAAAATAAGTAAAGTATTGGTAATGCATAGACAATTACAACATGCGATGTCGTGACCAAATTAGTCAAACAATTTCTATATTGCATTGCGAACACTATCATTGATGACAATGGCTATTCAGTTAAATTATGTTTCTACATAAACGAAAACTCATGAAACGTCGATTCTTATAGCTTTCTTTGCAAATAGTTGGTAACAAGTTGCCACGATGAGAGCTATAATGAACTAATACGATTTGCTTAAACTGTCTGCAAAACTCAACAAAACAGAAACTAAGACCGATGTAAATGTAATACATATTAAGATCTTCGGCCATTGATAGGAATGACAACATGCATAGTAATATGAACTTACTTCAAGTCCGGCAAATAGTTCCTTAGATGACAACGAGTAATCTTGATCCGATGATTCTTCACTTTGCCCTTCTCCAATGCTACATGAAATCTGTTAAACACAAGAAGATTGTCAATGAATGACGAGTTTAGTAAAAGGAAGCAGCGATGTATTTACCCTCTACCACTACTTCACCACACAGCGGTCTCCACTGATTCATCTTACTGTTACAAAGTTAAATTATGATGAACTAGTATTCAATGACGTGTAACAGAAGGTCACAAGTACAGTAAACTATAAAATAAAGTCGAAACGACAGAACAGACTGGCGGACAGATGCAACAACAAATATATAGAGGATATTACACGAGTGTCTTTCCATATTGAATTTATTAAACGAGTTGAATAAAATAATAAAATGCGAGGCTCTGCCGAGCATTTTATCGATTTTTTTCAACGAGTTTAATAAATTCAATGTGGAAAGTCACAAATGTAATGTTCTTTTTATCACATGTTAGCCTTTTCCGACCGAAACATAAAATGGCTACTTATTTTTCACTATAATAAACGCGCAACTTTGACGACGTCGCCTATTCTTTGAATGACGTCGCGTGATAGCTTTATTACACTAGTGTATTATCAAAAATAAATAATGGCTTTATTACGCTACCGCGACGTCAAACATGTGTAATATGTGTACACTCGTGTAATATCCTCTATTTATATTAGTATTGATAATAATATGAATTTATACTGCAATACAAATACGTGTTCATGCATTTGATCGTCCTTTGTATTTTGTCATATTTTCGTGAGAACATAAACCACAAGCGATATGCAGTTTTCATTGGTACATATCCTCGTACAAAGACTCACGCGCAGAATATACGTGTCGAAACTATCACCGGTGTATGGTATAAAATGTATAGAACTTCATACTACGTAAACCACAACACTGACTGTGTACATAACGTTGATGATTTACCTGGAATGGGACATATACATGATCACTGATAAGATCCTCTTCAGATAGTGTCAGTGTGTCTTGTTTTGGTGTTCCATTCGTGATAATGACCAAAGGCTCTCTACCAGTACGAGTACGTTGTATTGTCCACTTCACCCTATATAAGGTACCGTCATTTGATGCCACAAATCCACATCGGAAACGTGTTTGACCATTTCCATTGTATGGTGTTATATCGGGTGCTGTAATGTTTAAATGCCTAAATTACAAACTATATAGCTTTCTATCGTTTTATGGTACATATTATTCGACATTTTGACCGGGACTACAATCATCCAGAGCTAGAAATGTGTTCACTTACGTTTTAGTGTGCCTCTCGTGCGCTATCGTCCCATAGCCGATTTGTTATTAATATTGTTTTGACAATTATTACTATCAGGTATGAAGCTACAGAAAAGCTTTCCCTCAAAACTAAAACTTTGTACACTGTTTTGTAGTGCCTTTCTTAATCTGCTGTTTCTGTTGGAAGCTGAATTCCCTCCCTGATGTATTACTATCTTAATGGTACATTCACAGACATGCGGCAAAACTGTAATATGAAACCAGTCTCACACTTCATTCCAACTCTCATATGTGTGAGTTTTTAAGTTTTTAAGTGGCCGTTAAGTGGCGGTCGAACGAGGATGTATCATTCACATACAACTTAATGTATAATGGTCAATAAACATATACCCTATTTCAATAATTGTAACATTATATAAATAACACATGGCTGCGAGGGTGATAGGAAATAATACCAACACGAGAATAGTTATATCACCCGAGGCGAATACTATTCACTCTCTGTTAATTCATTCCACACTCTATAAACTCATCTTTCACCCGCTGACGCTGCTTACTCTCTATATACTCTTATGAATCTGATGATATAAATGTTCTTTCTTTTTTCTATTTTTACTTGCGACATATATGTATTGAAACCATGTAAATATGTATAGTCGTTTCCATTTTGTCACGTGTCAACATTGTCTATGAATTGTATAAAAGTGTTTTGCTGATGCTGCCCGATTCGGGACTCCTGCGCTTCTATGTAAATAAACTTTGAAACTTTAGTATTATTTACTGTCACCCAAGCAGCCATGTGTTATTTATTTTATCATACCGAACAAAATTACAATTATTTTAGAAAATATAACACCAACAAATGTACGCAGCACTTATATTGCCGTTATGATAATTTTACATGTACAATCCTTCTAATGATTTGATGGATGAAATTGACAAGATTTATTAAAAATAGCATACGGAAGTAAACAATTCTTTAAATAGAATACGGAAACTCTCTAGCATGGTGCTTTCTGGACTAAAATAGTACATATTGCTATAAATAGATCAGCCTCGTTTTTGCCATGTGATCGAACAAAATATCACTATGTGGTCGAACAAAATATCATACAGCAGGCCTACGGAAAAACACATTGAGAGGTCACGTGCGGTGTAATAAAATATATATAACTTACGTGTGCTTGCCCAGGTACTATCAAGCACAAGAGTATTGCCATCCTCGTCCGCATATGCAAGTATTGTGCAATTCGTGCCAGCAGGAAGAGTTGGAACGGATATGTCTGTAACGGCTTCAGTTATATTGAATCTGAGTGATTCAGATAGATTTGGACACGTGACCAAACAATCTGCACCAGATGTTTCACTTCCAGCGCTGTATCTCACAGTGAAGTTCAAATCATTACTTATGAGACTTTTGTTATTCACAACTATCTTCGCAGAATCATCCCGTTGATGTTTTTCTGGAAAGCCAAGTAAACAGATGATATGTAAAGCATATAGACGAGCGTCAAATCATTCAATTGCCTTAAGTGTTAACCCGTGCACAATATTAGCATCCTTGTAGAAGTATTAACCACCAGTGATCTTGGCTACAATCTTGTCTTTTTCTCACATTAAGCATATTTTTCCCACACGTGACCGTATCGGGACGAAGGCCCTTTCATTATAATATATATATTATACAGCACATCCACAGCGACGCAATTCGAGTAACGCCCATGGTCGTTATGACAGTGAGCATTTTACAGTTGCCAGTGTTGTATACTTAAAAGAGGATTGCTTTCGTTACAGAATGCACTTTAAATGTTTCAATACGATCAGTTAAATAAACAATACGTACTCGTTGTGATCCTCAACATTCCAAGTGAATACTTCACACCATTAACATCTGTCCAGACTTCAATAGTATAATTTGTATTCGGCGTAGCATTACCAAGCATTGCATCAAAGCTGTTTTGCAAACCGGTTAACATCATCATTGTACCATGAGGTCCCAATAGAGCAACGTTAATGCTAGTTCTATTTGGGTCAAAATGTGTATTTATATTTATAAAATAGTGAAAACCATTCTCTGTGATACTAGCGTTGGGTACTTCTATCGTTACATTTGGTAAAATGACAGTGGGTGACTCTGTGGTAAACGAAGACGCCATTCCTGTGAAAAACAAATTAATATGTGCGTAATGGTCATTAATTTATTATGAAAATCGCATACAATCTGTTATATATATTGGCATTGGTCATGAGTTTAATACTTTAGCGACCATGCAGTAATTATAGGTCGTGTATTAATGGATTTAATTACGACAGTGTACAGAAGTCATATTATGTATAAATGTATTGTGGAGGGCAATCAATGGAGATAATTTAAATTTGATGTTTCTTAATTATAGAAGAATATTGCTAATGGCGTCAAGCTGGTTCTTGATTTAGAATTGGTATAAATGTTGTCTCATTTGAATTTGTAAGGGGCGTATGGAAATGTAGTTTCTCCGTTTACAAGCCCTAAATACAAATATTATCAATATATTAAGTTGATTCATAAATACAACATACGTGTGGTGACCCTCATTGTTTCAAGAGAATGATTTGCACCATTCATGCCAGTCAAAACCTCAATTGTATAAGTTGTATTCGGTTGAAGATTTGTAACGTTGTACTGAAATATGGTTGCATTAGTTCGTAGTGTCTTTACTATAGCACCATTCGCCTGTGAGATAACGATGTCAATGGTGGTTTGGCTTGAGTCATAACTTGTCATTACAACAAAGTGGAAACTGTTCTCCGTGATTCGAGTGTTTGGTACATCAATAGTCACATTTGGTAATTTGACAGCGGGTGGTTCTGTGGTAAAAGGCGATGCAGTTCCTGGGGGAAAACAAATTAATAAATTTGTAAACATAATTTAGCAGCCAATAATATTATTATTTTCTGTATAGGAGGAAATGTTATGATATTTTGATAACAAGATCAAATACATACTGTAGTTACTTGTTTCGAAGGTCGATAATTTATGCGTACTTGGTTTCCCGTTCTAGATCATAGACAAAATCAACGATATTTCATCCTTACGAATATTAATGATTTAGGTTTAAGAAATTATTGTCAATAATGTATTGTACATATCATTGAAACAAACGAAGGTTTGAAAACCGTTCCGTTGATATGTCCATTAACGAGGTGTTAGGTATTGATTTTCGTGAGTAATAACTGCAATGTGATATCACTGCTTTGTATCGTTGCTACCAACTGGTTCCCTATAATGTAGACAGTGATGATAAGGACACATCTTACACGGTCTTTATTAGATTATCACCAATTTACATACATGTATACCAATTTGACTAGATACTCGTATATTTCAAAACGTCAATTAGAGTATGTTATACTTCAGCAAGTTAATCATTCCATGTTCACGTGACTTCAAATATGAATATTACAGCGAACAAATGAAACTGGTCCTCGAACTCTTTATTAGCAGAATTTTTCAGTTCATTTCTTGTCTATTATTTTGTTTCGGCATCTGATTTCATAGGCGCAGAATATTACTAATTTGTACGAGTCGTACAATAAACACTAATCTTAATAATCGACAAGCACGATTTTATCGCGAACATTTATATATTCGGTAGAAGCATCTTGTAATACAGGGTGTTTCAAAATAAATGTTGCAGTTTCGCTTCTTAAGAAATTTCTTAATTAATGTAATATGTTAAAAACGAAACTCATCGTTGAAAGAGGACATTTCAAAACTACATGTATATGTCATATACAACATTCCTACCCAGTTTGAAAAATGTGTCTTTAGTATGCATCTTTATCAGAGTGCCATACTTACAAATGACGTCAATTTTGATAAAAAACGACGTCGTCACTTTTTGAAAGCTACCCGCTCTTACCAAAATCAATTATACTTTTAGCCTGAGTGTGTATCTTACGATAGGGTGATAAAATGTAGACTTGCATGTATGTATGAGTAAAAAGTGTGAACTAAAGGATAATTACTTAATGTACCATCTGAATTATGCGCAGTAGTTGTGGATAACTTCTGAAAGCATCACAACGTCGTTAATAACCAAACTTGATATCCTATATAAAGTCAACATTTTGTAAAGGTACATATTAGAGATTTTTTTTAAAACTAGGCCGGGATGTTTTACATTTAATAAAATTTGAAATGTCCTCTTACAGCTGAGTGTTTCTTTTTTGCATATTGCATTTAATAAGAACTTTATTACCTCACGAAAATGTAACATATATTTTGAAACACCCTGTATATTCATGCATAGGTGGAATTACCACCAATACTTACTTGTCATAGCGACATTTTTGAGAACAAGAAGTTGTAATAATAGTTTATGTCAAGAATTGATCAAATGGTGTAATAATGAAAAACTTATTTCAGTTACGACGAATAACGTTTGAATGACGTTTGCGACGTCACACATAAAGCTCCGAATAGGGACTCTACAAAAACAGCTGTTACTTCCTTAAAACTCAAGATATTAACACAATTTCTTTTGCAATTTGCTTATTTAAGATTATCCTGTAATACTGTGGAAAATCTGAGTCAATATTTTTGTCAATATAACAGGTTTTCCTGGAGACTGGCTCATATATAGAATCTAAATACCTTATAAATATAGTACACAAAATAGCAAAGAAAATGTATCAAATGTAATTTTAACACTAATATAAGAATTACATACATTTTCCTCATATATATATGCAATCTATGACAAATAATAGCTCAAAAACTCACTTTATATGTTCTAACTAAGAGTAAAAATTTTAATGATTAAATGTAACAAGCACAGATCGGCATTTTCATTATTTCAGAATGTAGGTTCTGTTCTTAATTACAGTTTCAATATTTGAGTGTGAAAGTAAAGGTTGATTTCCGGGGCCTAGTTTTAAAATGTGTTGTGCTTGTTTAGTTGAGCATTGCGTCTTTATGTGTTTTATGTTTCCTGTACTCAGTCGGCTCAGTTATGCATTGTGCGTTGTGTGTTTTTAATGTTTTCTGTGCTCGGCTGGTTAAGATGAGTGCTGCCTTCCCTGTCTGACTTAATATAATTTTTTTGCACTAAGCGTACAGCAAAGCAGGAAGAAATTAATTATAACATGGTCATCCCGTATATGAGAATATTATCCACATTCAGCCTGTCATAGATATAATCACATACCTCAGTAACAAACATAGTATAAACAATGAAGCATTTATCATCTTGTTATCATGACAACGTCATACTGTTAACACATTGAACACAAAGCGGCGTGATATTTGTGATAGCAGTATTTACTTAGGAGATATAACATTGGTTTGTTTAGGTACACTACCTAATATGTCGATTTGATAAAAAAATAAATTTTGTTCCTCAAAGTATGAGTTGATAAATAGTATTCCCCCAACTGTGTCAGCAAAATTTTCACTGCCTGACTTCTTGTTCTAATTGTATTAATTTGATAAAAACAAAATTTGTCCATTGTTTTTGTCACGTAACTCGCAATATTGTTTATATATCGTTGCTTGTCCGTGAGGTATTATGATACAACTTTTGGTATGAATGGGACCAACTCGTTTAGTTAAGGAAACATGGCTTACCGAAGCAATATCCCGCATCTGCCATCACCTTTGTCAAATAATACACATAGAAATGTCCACAATTTTTAACTTGTATATCATATGACTCATGACAGCTCGACATAAAGTTTGCACAAGCTCTTCGATTAACGACACCTTCGTCTGCGGTGGGTAAACTTCCTGCAAATCACAAAATGACAAATACTCAAATATATATAGGATACGCTTAGAACCAGTCTTAAAGTAAATAACGTTTGTACATTCTGGATACGTTTATGCATAGCCCGTGTACCCGTACCTAACAAAATATTATTGATAATACGTACATCACTATCGAATTACAGCACTATCGAACGATTATATGGAGTATCAATGTGGTTTGGAAATAGCTAGAGCAGCGTGTCCTGATTCCTTGCATCACAATATATGTCTGACTCTTCCTTTAAACTAGAGGTCATTGGCCAAATTAGGCAGAGCTAAAACCGACTGACCACGTACAACGACTATCTCATTCGAACGCACGTGATTTCAAATTTCTTAATATAATTATATTCTAGGTAGATTTAATGATAACGCATGTACATGTACGAGTATGTTACAAAAGAACACAACGACTTGTAAAATATCAAAGTAGTTTAAGAAACCGAAACTAATATTAAGGAAACTTAACCGACACCGAAATACATACCATCCATCCAAACAGGCCAGTTATATCCACATGAACAATATTCAGGCGGGTATGTTACAATCGAATCTGTGCCGGCATAGTACCAGCCAGTTTGAAGGCGGTTGTCGGTGTATTTGCATGTTCCATCTGAACTTGAGAGTGTGTATCTTTTACCAATATGAGATATATTTTGATGATTGGCGTCCAAGCAAGGATCTTGTCCTAATACTACTGTCGTTCCATATAAAACTGAAAAATATTGTTAGAGAAGGCCTATGTACTATCGTAGTATCATTACTAATAAATGTTCGATTTAGTAAGCTGGGTACTGTTTTATCAAAGCACTAACGGAAATCTTAAACTACTGTATATAATTAAAAGATGGGTAAAAAACCACCCGAAACCCATTGTACGGAACTTGAAACACGTATAGATATGCTCACAAAATTCACAATTTAATATAAAAAATATATTGAATATGCTTACCTATGACCAGGTACCACAAACATATATCCTTCTTCATTATAGAGAACTAAAATTCCATTTTATAGCCGCAAACATTAGATACAAATAACTTTGATTAATATACACGTTGAGATGAACAAGATAGATGCTCTGTATTCAGCTGTTATCTAACACTATCTACACGACATCTCGAAAGCATCCAATCATATTATTCGGTATAATCAAAATGACTAAATCGTCATGACGGTTTAAATTTAATATTGAAGTGTATCATTCAATTTAGTTAATGTTCACTTAGTTAGTGACTTAATTGAAACTGAAGTTAAAGGATGTATTATGTGTTTTCACTGCTGCTTTTGGCTTATGCTTTTCTGATATACGACACAGAAGCTGTGGGTAAGACAAGCTCGATAAACTCATTATATTTATCGTTTAGTTACAATTAATATATTTTTTATATTGATTATATTTTAGGTACTTACTTATTTTTTTAAAACAGTACGTTTATTTAGAAATTACGACAGACAACCTCCAAATAAGATAATGGTAATCGAAGTGGTCACACAATGTCTTCTGAGTCTTATTTCAGTTTGTCAGGATAAATAAAGTGAACTATGAATTTGCTGCAGTTATTTTATCTATTTAGTATAATCATCGACACACTTTCTACGATAAAATCCACCAAACTGTCTGCCGTAGAGGCTGTCATTTAATAACGACACAAAGGTTGACTAAATAGAAACTTGTTTTCCAATTATTCTGTTTAAATTAGGATTTTCTAATGTCTTTAATATGTTGTAAAAATTACATACAGTCATGTTTTTATATTTTCCGAAACTAAAAATGACAACACATGTATTAATAATTTCGGATACTGATAATTTGTATTATTATCAAAGTACAACAGTAGTTCACTTTGTGTTATTCGTTGCATATTTATCACCAAACTGATTGCAAATTTTAAATACAACTCTACCTTTACGAATGATATAAAACAGTATATTTAGAAACTTCCTGAAATTAAGATAGGCAAGAACAAGGGGAACGGTTGGAAATGATAATTAATGTATTTCTTCTGTGTGTAGTACTAATACATAAATGGGGAGGAAATGGTATGAGTAAGTTAATTCAAAGACAAAAAACAGAAACTGCTTACATTTCTCTTCGGTAATTCTTTTTGCACAAAGGTATTAGGCGGGTAATTATTATATGCTAATTAATAAGTGATTTGATATAGACCCTGTCCGAGCGTAGTCGTATTGGCCCAAGAGGTAAAAAACTGGGCCTGTATCAAATCACTTATCTATTGACAATTTTATTAGATACCTACTTATTATCGTAGCCAGTTTCATTTTCAAGATTTTATCAAAGTATCTTTAATAATATGGAGGTCATTTCAGCTAAAATTTATATCACTTTATATCTATATAATGGGCCATAAAGTAATATAGACATTGGCTCTCTTATTGCATTCTTATTCCAGGTATTAACCAAGTTACAAGGCTGGTATTAAATAGTTATTTAATAGTTTCAATAGTAGTATTTTACGAGAAAAGTTATCATATAGCGTGTCTATATTGCAATGAGTGTCTGTTAAGCCGTTTCTTTAGACTCGTTATAATTATGTACACTCGTATTCTATAACTGGACCTGACCACAGTTCATGCTCTACTGTGACTTTGTCTCCTAAATGTACAGAAGTTGCTTACAAAGGCCACCCAGTTATCAAGCTTATAATTGTATACTCACATACACAATACATAAGCAGGGCTTTCAAAAGTCTATCAGCGACACATATTAACGAATGTGTTTTGTTTTTCTAGCAGGCCATGTGCGTCTAGTTGGAGGACGTACGCCTTTCGAGGGTAGAGTAGAAGTGAGAGAACAAGATGGGGGCACGTGGGGTACCGTATGTGATGACCAATTTGATGTAAATGATGCTAAAGTCGTATGCAGAATGCTTGGATTCAATATCACAGAGTAAGTGACCACTTGTTTATAGAACTACACGTAAAACATCTCTGATAACATGCGATTTATCAATGAAACCGTGTCAAGAAACTTGCTGAAAACCACGTACAAAGAAACAAATGAATAATTGGTACCGGCTATGTTGCTAATTCATGAATCTTTTTTT
Organism: Spisula solida; assembly: GCA_947247005.1. Lineage (NCBI taxonomy): Eukaryota > Metazoa > Mollusca > Bivalvia > Venerida > Mactridae > Spisula > Spisula solida. The sequence goes on along the minus strand of OX365944.1, from coordinate 33,762,083 downwards.
AGAGAAAATGATGACAGTCTGAATGTGGCACTCCTTTTAAATGCGTACGCTGCACCACTTGGTTTTTATAGATCACCATGTGGTAGAAACTGCAACAACCCGATTCAAGAGCCGTGCCGAGTAACCACTTTTCCTGTTCTAAAAACACACGATGTACCTAGTGAACTTGGTTTTTCAGATATCTTGAAACCAGATTATGTTGAAGGGTAACACCAATTTCCATAAAGATTATATTTTATTAGATGCAATTAGTGATACGTACATGTTTGTCGAGGTTATGCAGTTTACGTTCAACAAGGCTATGACTCAATCCATGGGTAATATTTGTAGGTGTTTATAATCCACCTGATACGAAATATGTGAGTGTTGCTAATGTATATTGTTTTTGTTAGGTATGCAAAAGTAGAAAAATCTAGCAAATTCGGTGCCGGCTCAGGAAAAATACTGTTTGATGAAACAAATTGTCAGGGTGAAGAATTGAGTATCTTTGACTGTGACTACTTGTCATCTAGTAACTGTGATCACACCGAAGATGTCGGCATATCATGTCGTAAGCATTATTCTTATTAATTTTCTACCCTATCTAAGTGAATGCAATAAAAAACATATGTTGTAGTAAATATACCTCATTCAAGTATGAGGGGTGTTGGAAAAAAATGCAATTCCATCCATATCTTTGTATTTCCTGGGATTTCGTGCTTCAAATTTGGAATGTGTATCAGTTAAACTTTTTTCTTCAGTTGATTAAAATTTGGTTGAATTCCATTCGTAAATGTGGTCAAAGTGTATGCTTAATAAACACTTACTAATTTGCACTAAGCGGAACAACGTTCGAAAATCGTATAATGAAACTGACTGAGATTATGTCTTGTATCAAAGAAAGGTCTAAACTTAATTTAAGTTATAAATTTATACACGATGAACTTAGTTGAATGGCCCAGCCTCGACAAGCCATGCGCAACAGCAAAAGTCTTATTGTTTCACCATAACCCCGTAATTAGCCAGATAAAGAAAATATGAACCCCATTAAGCCGTTTTCGACATTATGTACAGCTGTACCAAATTGCAAGCGAAAGCCATGGTTGAAGTATCCCTCAACTGAGCTTAGAAAGATTACAAAAATCTTGCGATCGGCTTTTTATATATTTAGAAACCCCGGTCAGACTACAAGACACTGGACGGGTGGAAATACAGACATCAGTAAATGGTTCCTGGAGCAATATATGCTACAATGCTATTGACCAGGCAGCGGGCAAAGTAATATGCCGCATGTTGGCTTTAAGTACTGGGTAACATATAATATATCATAGTATTTACAACATTATAATTATACATCAGGGGCCCGTTTTATAGACATATCTTAGATTTGACATTTCCATATATGCTATTTTAAACAAACGTTAAGACAGCTAGTACATTCAAGCGAAGCTAAATGAACTAGAATTATCATAAATAAATATTTTAAATATACGAAAATGTTTGGGTTCACTTAGTATGCTTTTCAATAATCTACGGAAAAGTATAATCTTAGCTTAAATATGTCTATGGAATGGACCCGGAGTAAATGTATCATTGTCAACATGTTAAGAATGTACAGGCTCTTTTGTATGTGTTACTTACTTTATTGTCATATGAATACCGTGTATATGCTATTTAGAGTAAGACATATTTGAAAAAGATCAATAACTTCAATTATTAGTAAAGGCATGAACCTCACAGACATGATGTTGTCCAATGGTATATAGTTTTAGCTAACGTACGTGAGCAATAAATAAGCCTTTTCTACAAATAACAACTAGACAAGTGAATAATTGCTCTTCCAGAATGTTACAGCAAATACCATACGCAACCTATAAATCAAAATCAAACCTGAACGACCAGATGGCAGCCTATGGCGTTACAATCTTATATAATATGGCGGCTTCTTAGCATTCTTGGTCATTCTTTACGTATGTTTACAACAATCCACAAACGGGTTACTTTCAGAAATGTGAAGCTGTCTAGCGTTGCTATAGAAGCCGGTTCAACCGTACAGAAACAATGGGCATGTGATGGAATGGAAACCGACATTCAGAATTGCAACACATCCCAGAACACTTGTACAACCAACCTTGGAACAGTGCTTGAATGCAGTAAGTGATGCATGTATGACTATAATTATTTAACAATGGCCTACAGCGTGATATGGTTTTCGACTTACCAAAATTCATATATATTTCTGAATATGCAAATATTGTGCAGTTACCAATCGTCCTGCATATTGATGTTAGTTATATAATTCACGAATTGCACGTATTAGTGATCATTTGTATCTGGCATGCATTGATATATTGGTAAAGTGCAAAAAAGCAAACACTGAATGTTCGTCAGATGACAGTATTTTATATAGCAATTGCTCGTGTGACATGATATGGAACATGTATATTATATTGTTCTTTATACAAGGTACCAGAATTAGACTGCAAGACGGTCCCAACAATCAGTCTGGACGTGTTGAAGTGTTCCACCAAGGTGCATGGGGAACTGTATGTGATGATTCATTTGATGACAATGCAGCCTCTGTTGTTTGCAGGATGTTAGGCTTTAATCCAAGGTAAATATCAAAGTACTCGTATATATCAGTGTTATGTAAGTTTGAACGTATCCCGATTCTTGCTGATAGACTTTGTATTGGCCAATATAACACTACTATGTGTAAACGAACACACTACATTGTTTTATCAAATGTGTAATTGTTGATCGTACTAAAATGAAATGGCTTATCAATGCTGGTTTTCTGTTTGACACGATGCATACATAATTATTATAGGTGCTCTTAAGGGCGAATTGCTTTAAATTGCTATATACATTCATTGCACACTATATAATACATACATAAGCTATTTACCACCAATTTATTAAGTTGATGCTAATTAAAACTTAATCTAGTCACACCAATAAAGTAATTTTAATGCGAACCTTTTTGTTCAACCTGTACATATGTCTCAAGGAACGATCTAGGGGAACGTATCATCACTTGGATGGAGCTCTAATAATATAACACTCAATAATGTTTATATACGTAATATAGACAGGCCTTAGCAATTGGTGGATCCGCATTTGGCGAAGGAACGGGTAAGACGATTGTGGATGAGCTGAAATGTACAGGGGATGAGAAAGATATATCAGATTGTAAATCTAAGATATGGGGCTCACAAAACAACTGCCGACATACGGAAGACGCTGCAGTAGAATGCGGTAAGTTCAGATGTCTGTACTCGGATGTTTAAGATGAGTACTGCTTTCCCTGTCTGCCTTATTATTACCTTTTTAAACGAGATATTTTTTTGTAAATAACGAAATGGCTTGTTTTATTTGACAGTTTAAAATTATTTGTATTACTTGACCTGGGAATACATTTTTTAAAGAAGGTCATCGGATGGGGGCATTCACCTTATTTGAGCTGAGTCGTTCTACTGTTACGTTTGGCTTGTTCAGGCAGGCCATCTAGCTAAGGAATAAACTTGTTGAAACTGGGTCATCCGGTTGGGGCGTTCCGCCTTTTTTATTGCTGAAACTAGGTCATGCAGCTGTAAACTTGACTTTCAGTCTTGTATTGATTGTTTAGGCTTTCTGACAGCTAAAACTAGGTATTGCACCCGTTTTACTGTTGGAACTGTTGGAACTGGGTCATTCAGCTAGGGTATTCAGCTTTTTTTATTGCTGAAGCTAATTGATTCTACTTTTCGACAGCTTGGTAAATTGTCTACTTTTTAGGATTTCTTACAGCTATAACTAGGTATTGCACCCGTTTTACTTTTGGAACTGTTGGAACTGGGTCATTCAGCTAGGGCATTTCGGCTTTTTGATTGCTGAAACTAATTGATTCTACTTTTTGACAGCTTGGTTAATTGTCTACTTTTTAGGATATCTGTCAGCTAAAACTAGGCATTGAAGCCGTTTTACTGTTGGAACTTGGTCATTCAGCTAAGTCATTCAGCTTTTTGATTGCTGAAACTAATTCATTCTACGTTTCGACAGCTTGGACTTGGGTGGATGTTTTACTTGTTTAGTTGGGCAATGTGCCTTGTATGTATGTTTTGATTTCTGTGCTCGGTTGGTCCAGATGGGCACTGTATGTCCCTTGTATGTTTTGAATGTTTTCTGTGCTCGGCTGGTTAAGCTGAGTGCTGCCTTCCCTGTCTTACTTCATATTACCATTTTGCTAATATAAGTGAGATGCTCCATTTCTATACATACGTGTACTGTATAAAAAATTTGATAGTTATTCGAAAAGCCACTAGTCAGCTGTGTCCGACTCAGCAGAATCAATACATCACATGATTTGATCACGTGACTTTTACACGCAATGTATTAATGTATCAATGTATTAATGTATTAGGACTGTCAACAATCATGCTAACTATTGGGGGTTAGATAATAGCACGTGTCCTGTACCTGCGTTTTGTGGTTATTTTAAACACACTCTTTGCGATATCATCGGAATGTGACCTGCCTCATATCTTCCTTATGTGTGATAAATGTAACACTAAAATCAGACCAGGATGTTGGTTATGTCGATAAGGAACTTCATAGGATGATATATTTCATAGATAATTTGAGATAGCCAATCGGGGATTTATAGTAACTAGTAACATCGACTAGGAAGTTTACCTTTGCACTTTTGGTCTGTATACCGAATATTCTGGCACCTAAGAACGATTGTTTCAAAGCTAACGGTATAATCTATATATTAATTTACGAAAACGTATGACTCAATTTAATCAAAACATAAAATCGACAGAAACAGCGTAATTCGAACATGTATTGTTTATTTTTAGCATCATGTCACCTTACCTCAATGTTCTGAATCGTTAAGCATTTTCTCGTACTTTCATGGACTGGTGTTGATTATTATTAACTTTATATGAGACTCAATCTATGTCCGACAGTCACATGTGTATAATCACATTAGTGAACACATTGTTAACAAGTTTAGATAATTGTTTCGGCAACATACATTAAATTGTTGTCCTTTATTACAATACTCATTGTCTTTGGTTAAATAACAGTTTTTACCAACTTATGAATTTCTGATGAAATGGGGGTGATGTTTGTAACATACATGTATATCAATATTTCTCAAAATAAAACTCAGAAGCAACGTTTCGATCCGTTTTAAAAATGATTTTAAAAAACTAGAACAAAGTCGGACAACACGAGAATACAAAGTATAGCTATTATTAATGATTATCTGAATCATAGTTTATTCATATTCAGGTACAAACCTTACAGAATACCTTAAATTGCAGGAACGATAGTGTTAGAAGTATTTGAACACATGACTCCTTGTTAGAAATGAGATATGAACATAAGCCAATACTTATTTATTTAGGAACTTTGGTTAGATTGACTAATGGTCCAACGGCATGGGCTGGAAGACTTGAAGTAAATTCTAATGGAATTTGGAAAGCGGTGTGTGATCAGACATTCGATGACAATGATGCAATTGTAGTGTGTGCAATGTTAGGACACCATAGAGGGTAAGTCAATTTTAACTGTACGCCCAATGACTGTTTACTATCTACATGTAATCTACTGGTCAAACTGGGTATCCAATTTGTTATCACGCAAATAACTACCTCGTTTAGATTGTCATATTTGTCGAAACAGTTTTGTTATCTTGTTTTTAATTAAACCTTAATTTAACAGAGGCTGTTTTGCTTTATTGTCAATAATGATTATCTACGCATGAGTTTTATCTCAAATGATAGCTAAACATGATAGCTATATGAGTATAATGAATCATGTTTGAGCAGTCAAACCTTTGTAAGTAGGCAACCGCGTGCCTCAAGCAATCATTATTATTCAATCAAAATGAAATATACTTTAAAGTCCGTCTGTTATAAACAGCCATATCCCATCTCATGTCTCCCTTAAGTTAAACAGTTGCTTAAAGTGGGTTAGAATATTAAGGCATAACATCTATTTAGTTAAGCAAATATCCTAGTACAGAATTTAATAAGTCATATTCACTCACTTTAGCATAAACATAAAGAACACCATCAACAATGTTCGGAATAACCTTTCAAAACAGCCTACCATATCTATTTCAATCAATTATACCAGAACGAGACTGGATAGTGTTTATTATCGTTCAGTATTAATGCTACTCGTTACTTCACTTTATACTGATATGTTTCAGCTCTCCTTCGAGACGAATAAATGCGTATTACGGTCAAGGAAGGGGGCCACACTTTATCTACAACAGGCATTGTCATGGTAACGAAACAGATATAATTCAATGTACTGTAGTAAGCATATCTTCCACATGCGACCACAGTAATGATATTGGAGTTAATTGTTGTAAGTCATGTTTTCATTCATATTTCTATTTGTGAGAATTAAAACCTTCAGTTTTAAATAATAATAGGGTGTGCTTCCGTAGCTCAATGGTTGGCGCGCTTGCCGTCAAATCTGGCGACCCGGGTTCAAATACAGGCGAAGGCACTCATATGCCTGCAATATTTCAGCAGAAAGCTGACTGGCAAATAAAGGCTATGATCGGCATTTTTTTTAAAACAAAGTTTAAACATGCCAAATTTTTTACGACAAAAAACCCACTTCATTTCCAAATAATAAATTACCCACGTCTTTATGGTGAAGTGTTTACTTCGCAATCAATATGTTTTGCAAGTGGTCGTTCTAAAATGGAAGGCTTAAACGCTCAATATTTTTGTATTACATGTACTAATAAATAACTACAACAAAGATATCGCTTCCATAGATCTTATTTCTAAATAGTCTTATCCATAGTATATTGCCGGTCATAAAGTAACCCGTTCGTTGTAAAATTAAACAATCTTATCAGAAAACATTAAATACCGTCTTGATAGAAAGTATCATGAAAGGGACATTAACTCAACTATTTCGATATTTGTAAAGCACATCTCCATAAATTACTGATTGAGACATACCCTGTCGCAGAAGAATCTTTAAAAGGACATGAAAGCTGAATATGTTGAGTATTATTTTTGGGTTATCCTTGTGATGTATGAAGTGTATAAACCCTTTGATTTGTTATTGTTGTCGGTCTCTTAGTTTAAACATATTTATTCCCATTATTTACAGCATATTATAAACAATACATATTAGACAATGAGCCAGAGGGGGTTTTGCTCCCCCCAGGGGGAATTTTGTGGACCATATTTTTTTGAAACCCCAAGTGTGGCGAACATTTTGGCATAAAGTTTGCAACTGGCGGGTGGGGCTTTTCTCCGTTACCACGCTTTAAAATACATTACCCCCAAAATATAAAATAAAAATTGTAATTTTTAAAGATAAATTGTACCATTATGCCATTTAATAATTCCAAGTTTGCATATGTTATTCAAGAGTGTTAACTAGTAGCTGCAAACTGAATAAATTTCAATGCCAAAATGCGATGATAAAGAAGATAAATATGGGAAAACATACGTTACCCTAAAAAAACAAAATGTTTTTGGCATAAAGTTTTTTATTGCAAATTAAGATGACCAGGTAATCAAATAATGAAGTTACCATTACAAAGTTCAACATTCAACCTAAAAAATGATGTATAGATTGCCATTATAGGTTAAGAGATAGATGTTTGGTAGCGATTCTTAAAATGTCACCCATTCTCCAAAACATGTGCGTTTTTCATTCCTTCAATAATTTCAAGTATTCAAATTGTATCATACACTTTTCAGTTACATATAATACCACTTTATATATTTATAATGGTTTATATTATATATATTAACAAGTCTCTTACTTGTAAGATATGTTAAGGCATTCTATATTGCACTTTACGTTACCAAACATACAAATTAGAGTGCATGTCGTCAGTGTCTTAAAAACGTACTTAAAACAATTAAAAATAAAAAAATAACAATTTAATCCTACTCAAAACTTATATAGGTTTGCAGTTCAAACTGTATACATTGTATTTAACTAAACAACATGTAAACTATAACGTACATGTATTTAAATATCAAACAAAATTACAATTTACTAGCCTTGTATTCTGTTACTTTAGATAAACTTTACCACTAAAAATAATTGATTTCAAATCAAAATATCTGTTATCGCAGTTTGCATTTGTACTTTCAACACATGTATTTAAAAAACAATTTATGTTTCAATTTACGTTACCTTACTTACAAACTTTACAATATCATATGCACATGTATGCTGTAATTTTAACACAATGTTGACTTATCCCTCTTGGTCTGTCTGGAGGAAAATATTGATAGGCGCATAATTATCTTATATCTTATACTACCTGAATTGTTGTGTAATACTGACCAGTGAGAGGTCACGATCATTTAAGGTAAAATAGTGTAAACTGTGTTACTGTTCATTGTTTCCATATAAGCAAAGCTAGTATTGCATGTGTTACATATGGCATGTAGTCAGGAATTGCTGCATCATATGACATTGTATGGCTTTAATAAGTGGGGTAGTTACACATTATGGCATATGATGGCTGAAATCTGTATTAGTGGGTTCCCAATATGGCATAGGTGGGCTGAAATCTGTGTTAGTGGGTTCCCAATATGGTCTAGGAGGGCTGCAATCTGTATTGGTGGGTTCCCAATATGATCTAGGAGGGCTGAAATCTGTGTTAGTGGGTTCCAAATATGACCCTGGTGGGCTGAAATCTGTGTTAGTAGGTTCCCAATATGACCTAGGTGGGCTGAAATCTGTGTTAGTGGGTTCCCAATATGACCTAGGTGGGCTGAAATCTGTGTTAGTAGGTTCCCAATATTGCATAGAAGGGCTGAAATATGTGTTAGTGGGTTCCCAATATGACCTGTGTTAGTGGGTTCCATAATTATATGGCATAGGAGGGCTAAAATCTGTGTTAGTAGGTTCCAAATATGACCTAGGTGGGCTGAAATCTGTGTTAGTGGGTTCCCAATATGACCTAGGTGGGCTGAAATCTGTGTTAGTAGGTTCCCAATATTGCATAGAAGGGCTGAAATATGTGTTAGTGGGTTCCCAATATGACCTAGGAGGGCTGGAATCTGTGTTAGTTGGTTCCAAATATGGCATAGGTGGGCTGAAATATGTGTTAGTGGGTTCCAAATATTGCATAGGAGGGCTGAAATCTGTGTTAGTGGGTTCCAAATATGACCTAGGATGGCTGAAACCTGTGTTAGTGGGTTCCATATATGGCCTAGGTGGGCTGAAATCTGTGTTGATGGGTTCCGAATATGACCTAGGAGGGCTGAAATCTGTGTTGGTGGGTTCCCAAATTGGCATAGGATGGTTGAAATCTGTGTTGGTGGGTTCCCAATATGGCATAGGAGAGCTCAAATCTGTGTTGGTGGGTTCCCAATGAGGCATTGTGTGGCTTAATCTGTGATGCTGAGTACCCAAAATGGCTTTGGTGACTGTACTCAGATTTGGTGGGTTCCCATTAGGGCCTGAGGTGACTGTACCCTGAGGTTGTGGGTACCAAATGGAACCTGTGATGGCTGTTCTCTGTGGTTATGGGCATCCAATACAGCCCGGGATGTCTGTACTCAGAGGTGGTGGTACCCAACAGGGCCTGGGATTACTGTACTCAGTGAGTAACATATATGGCCTTGTACAGCTGTGCTCAGTAATCGGGAGTACCATATAGAGACTTACATGTATATGGCTTTACTCAGGTGTTGTGAGTATACCTTAGGGCCTATAATGGCTATAATTAAGGGTGGTGAATACCCAATATGATCTTGGTTGGCTGTCCTCTTTGTTTCAAGTATCCCATAGGGCCTCAGATATAGCTGGTGCCATTACGAATTCAATAGGAATGGTTGTATTGGGCAGTTGTAAGTACTCCATTGGTTACGGAATGTTTGTATAGACAGTGTTATTAGTCCCCCATAAGGCCTGGGTTGACTATTCAGTGGTTTAAGAACCCCTATGGACATGATATGGGTGTACTCGGTGTTGGTTACACCTAATTCAGGCCTAAAATATGATGGTGATGAGTACCCCATCATGCCTGATACTGGTGTAATTGGTAGTGGTAAGCATAACAAAGGGTTTGGTTGGGAGTACCCCTTATGGCTTAGTATGCCTATAACAAGTGGTAGTGACTACCCCATACGGCATTGGATGGCTGTACTCTGTGATGGTGAGCACCGAATGTGACATTGGGTGGTTGTACTTGACAAGTGTTATGTACCCCATATGGTCTTGGGATGCCTGAACTTTGCAGTGTAGCATATCCCATAAGGCATATGTTTCGTAACTTAACCTTGAAATGACCTTGACCTTGACTTCAAAGTGGTCAGTCTTGTATGTCCATATGATGTACGTTATCAAATGAATACTATCTAAGCAAATGTTTGTGACTATATACATAAATATATAAAAATGCACGGGTCCACACCACGTGTTGACAATTTATGCCTGCAGTTCCATATAGTACATACATAGGCAAACATTTTGGTATACAACATTGCTTGTTCTACTTTAGCTGTCACCTAGCTATGCCCAAAAAATCACCAATTGTCGCCCAACTATATGTTTTATACCGAAATTGTAACTGAAATATTGTTAAAAAAACCCCCATATTTTTAAAAGGTAACGTAATTTACATGGCATTTCATATCAATTAACTATTTGTGTAGTTATACTATAGCTATATACATTATTGAGCTACATACTAATCAGTATCATCATTTCTTAACTTAAAAACGTCATATACGCTGACTGTTTTTTTAATATTCTAGTAATTTCATGCAAAGTAACGTAAATTACGTATGTTATATCACATTATTTGCCTATAATAATTTGTACAACAGATAGTTTCAATTTTAAATACATTTAACATACACAAATGTCTTCTTCACATGATTTATTGAACAATAAGCATGTTTATAATATGATATAAGCAAAATTAGTGATTCCTGTAGAAAATCGCATAGTCACGTATTTCAAATCTCCGTAACTCGTTAAAGCTCCAACAGAAACTTGCAAACTTTTGTCTGTGAATGCCACCTACCATAAGGTTTAAGAAAATCATAGTGTTGAAAATTCCCCCTGGGGGGAGCAGGGTCAATTGTCAGCTCAAGGTCTATATACATTTGTACATTACAATTATTGTGAGGAAAGGATTAGAACGAAAGACTAAGTCTTATTTAGTTCTGTCGGTCTCTTGCTCCGGGGATTGTGGGATGTCCTGTTTGCGTAGATACCCAGTTTTAGTACTACTGCTGTTTCTAATGAGTGCTGCATTCCTTATCCGATTGTTAGATCTGTTTTAATTGATACTAGTTTCTTTCTACAGTTTCAGAAACCCCTATCCGGTTGATAGGGGGCACAACACCCTTTTCTGGAAGAGTTGAACTTTACGATGGCAATGAAGGGTTGTGGAAAGGTGTATGCAATAGCAACTATGGATTCAACAGAAATGATGCCAAAGTTCTGTGCACCATGATTGGGCATCCGCATGAGTAATCTTCATTATTTGTATATTTGTTTTATCTTTAAATGACACCAACGCATTTTTGTTGATCACGTTTTCTATAATTACATACTTTAGAATGAAGCATTTAGTAGTATTTCTTGAGCAACAATTACATAGTTCCATTCGGTGTTCAGCTGACCTGTCCTAACCGGTAGTATGTTCAAACTGTGAGAATACTGGTGACTGCTTGGACGGGCCTCGCATTTGCCAATACGAGTAATTGTATGTTTATAATGCATACACTGTAAATCTACCGTTGGACTTGTAAATTGAAAGGTTAGTAGGTATTTAAATCACTCCGTTACCCGTACCACATAAAACATGTACACTAGTCGAATGCTCTAAGTACACATTTTGTATTTTTAATTTAATTGAAAAAATATTAGACCTATCTGTGAATCGAAAATACCATTGGAATCAGGAAAGTATTGTCTATCACGTTGAGTTAATTACCATTCTAAAATATAATAACAACATATTAGAAAACGACCATTTAGTTCACTGCTTAAAACAACGAAGTCGCACATCAATATCGTGTATGACCACAGTCTGTCCTGTTGATAGCCTTACATCTCTGAGGCTTTGAATTGATAAAGATGTGTACCAATTGCTGCGGGAGTCAATTCAGTTCAAGTAAAGGGTGCGTTATGAGTTCCTATACGGTCTGGTGTTGTCGTCGTGCTCGGATGCGTCGCCCAAACTCATCGCAGACGTACTCTATCGGATTTAGGTCCGGGCTACAAGGCGACCATACCATCGTGCAACCTAATTAAAAAATTGCATTAAAATCAAAGTCCATGTAATGAGAATGTGTTCGTATCTTACAAAAGACATGATTGATAGAAAAAAGTGAGTTTTGTTAAACTGTAGTAGTAATTCGGATGCTAAATGCCTATTGAAAGTTACTTCCATGCTCAAACTCAAATTGCTCCATACAAATGAATGGACCTATTCTGTTCAGTTCAACGATTCCACCTTATTTAACGATCTTAAAGTGAAACAACTATCAGTCAGATGTTGTCATAATCATGTTTTGAAGCATTCAACGACTAAATGTAAATGACGTCATGTGACGTCTCAATTTTTAATCGAGTCAATATAAACATGCATTTTTTTCGTGAATTAAATGCAGCTACCATAATAATAATTATGTGCAAGAGTTAAGAACCCCCAAACAGACAATTAATGGATTAAATCTTACCCGTCTTATTGACATGCAGCTTTCAAGCATTCCTATCGCACTTGCGCACTCCCCAAGCGTCATTTACGTCATATAATACGAAATAGTTTTAATGGCTTTATGTTTGGGGGTCGAACATTGATCGTGTATGAAATGCTTTGAACAAATTTACACATATTTGAGATGTGTGCACGAGAAAAATGTGATTTTATCATTTTCGTCACGTATCAATGATTTTTACGTAGATCTTGATTTTTCTTTTTCTGTATTAAAGACAATTACCCACATATGATATCTATACAGTTTTAGTGAGTTTAGATAATTATGTTCCTGATTTATTCTAGTTCTAAAAGTGTGTACTTAGAACATTCGTCAAGTGTATGGGCGCGCAATTCTACAAACTTCGAGGGGGCAATTAACACTAGCGAATCAATCGAAAATTACTAGATATATAACTTCGTTATTCAGTGACCTTATATTTTTGGTTCACATATTAATTAATGCATTTCTATTACAATGATGCAGTTTTTGAAGAGATTTGAGACAACTTGTTTTTGTCATTTGGGCCGACGAGCAACATTAACATAAAACTACCCGACCATTATCCAGAATATGATTATAGCGTCTTTTTTAGGAATTTCATGGATGAATGCCAAGTGAAATATGCTGTCATTATTTAACGATTTACTGATATTGAAATATTCTTTGAAATGAATGTATTCAAATAAAATCGAATACATAATTTATGTATTACACAAGAACGTACAGGACACTTCAGATAATCGCGGTTTCAATTCACCAGCTGGAGGAGGGATTTTAATATCTCACTCGTTGTACAAATGATGTATTGTGGGCGTACATTCTGTAAATTTATTGTTTATTGCAAGTACATCTGAAGTATGGATGCTTTAAGATTTTCACTTCGACATTATATTATCAACAATGATGTAGTCTGTAGCTTGCTTTTGGTTATTATCTAGACTGGGTTGAAATTTCATTGAGACTTGTAGTTCGTATTTTAATTCAAATTAGACTATTCGAATGTGGATTTGAGCTTTGTCTTTGCATAATTTATTAAAACTTTGGGTTGAGATTGGTCTTTGCATGATTTATTGAAACTTTGAGTTGAAATTTATCTTTAAATGATGGATTGAAACTTTGAGTTGAGCTTTGTCTTTGCATGATTTTTTGAAACTTTGAGTTGATATTTATATTTGAATGACTTATTGAAACCTTTAGTTGAGCTTTGTCTTTGCATGATTTATTGAAACTTTGAGTTGAGATTCATCTTTGAATGATTGAGATATTGTGCTAGTTTCATGTCCGTACTCACCCGTCGTCAACAATTTAACTGTTAACACTATATGTGACAGTTTTTACTGACTCTTTCTGAAAAAATATTATATTAAGTCAGACAGGGAAGGTAGCCGAGTACAGAAAACATTAAAAACACACAACTCACTGTAAACACGGCATCCCGTCCCAAATGTCTGCCGCCTAAGCCAGTCAAACCAAAACAGAACGAGAGCCATGTGACGAGAAAACATCAATAGGACACCACACACCTCAAGGACAATCTACAACATATATATAGTGTACATGCAATTTTGAAATACACGAAGCAACCTTGTGCTGGACAACGAAATTTGCAGAATGCCACATACAAAATGAACAAAGTTCAACAAAAAGGCACAATGGCGAAATATTTTTGTATTTTTGAGTCTTTCTCACTATGTTCACAATGTATTAATCTATTATCATCAAACGGTATAACCATATACTACCAAGACATGCGGTTTCCCCCAGTAATACTATTTGATTTTGTATAATAGCTCTAAAAAGTAAAAATAAGAATGTTGGGGAACAGCTTCTCATTATTCAGTACTGTGTTGTATTTTTTTGTTAATTAGTTTGATAAAGGCAAGCAAGATAATGCAATTCTATAATATATATTTATTTTTTGTCAAGGCTCCCGAGAATCCTAGACGGAAACCATTACCATTACGTTATACGAGGCCAAGGTATTGCTCACTTGAATTGTTCCGGAACAGAGCTAGACATCAGTGATTGCAGGTCCATTGAGCAATTGAGAGGTGCAACATGCGATTTTCCAGATTACATTGGAATTAATTGTGGTAGGGCAGTTGTTCAGCAAAATACAATATTGAATAATAATTAAGATGCTTTCTAGACCACTTACGAAAGTGGGGTTTTTATATTCGGTCCCACACTACAATACTCCCGGTTATTCTACCCGCAAATTAGCAGGAATGAGACAGAACCACCTGCTGGAATGAAAATGAAATTGAATTCGTGACACATTCGGGGGGGGGGGGGGGTAGACGAATTGCTCGAGTTTATTTAATGAAATTACATTCGAATACATAGAATGCTCTTCGAATAGTTATTGCACATTCCGAGTATAAAGCCCTAGCCATAGTAAAGGCGTTATGGGTTGGAATGAACATTCGTGATATATTACTGAATATATTTTGCATAGATTCTTTCTTGTGGCCACTCCAAATGTTTTGCTCATAGCCAAAACTTTCGACATGCGTTCAAGTAGAGAAATACTATCATTTTCTTTCATTTGAAGTGTAGTATAACTGCAGTCGTTGTGCAATGTAATTGTAATGTTACATGTACAACAGTTAAAACAGGCAGTCAATCTTTGAAACAATTTGACCGCATTCGATGGAGAAGTTTATCCTCTGCATATCTTCGTATAAAACTGCTTCTAGAAAAGCACATAGTCAGAATGCAGTAAGATTACACTTCTATTGCTTTTCGATATACTTCACTTCGAATGTATATACAAAGCTTTGAGCTCGAGAAAATCATTTGGCATGTCCATCAGAAACGATCATGGAATATACCTAATTATGTATGTATTTTATCTATATAAATATTTGATGTGTTCCTATGCTTTTCATTTTCAATTTGGTATCAAATCCTTTATTTTTAACTCACTAGGGTAATGTTCTATTTCAGGCCCAGAGACAACAATTCGTTTAGTTGATGGTCCATCTAAATTTGCGGGCCGTGTTGAGGTTCTCTTTAACGAGACATGGGGTGAGGTATGCGCAGATTCGTACTCGATGGGTATCTACTGCAAAAGTGTACATAACAACTACGCAAGGTATATGTTTAAACTAAGTTTTCTAAACCTCACTTAACAGTCTCCACATTCTTGTACAAATGTAACATTTAAATAAAGATTTCAACCAAACCCGCCTTGGCCGTATATTCCACTTTCACATGTTTGTACGCGTCAGTCAAGTGTAACATTCTTATCATCACACAAGATGCGCAATGTAATATTTAATCCTGCAGCTCCAAACAACTTGATGGGTACCAGTTAGATAACGTTATAATCAATGATCTACACTGTGATGGAAATGAGGCAGATATATCAGATTGTAAGGCTTCCCTTTGGCAGACAGGAACTTGTTCAAGCACGGAGGCAGATGCTGTCGTGTGCGGTGAGTTCAAGCTAATACTAATACGAGAATATTAATTAAAATAGACAACTATTAACGCCTCTGTATTCTTAAGAGAGAGTGTCCGGTGTGGTCGCCAGAGGTAGAGAGTTAGCTATTTGACCGCGTCAAACTAGAAACAAAGCAAGGGAGTGGTAGCGGATGCAATGAACAATAAGGTGCTCAGGGCGATTACAAAATATACAGGATATTTGTTTGTTTTGATTGAATATGGTTTATATCTCATCGTGTAGTGATAAAATTCAACACTTGATAAGCGAATTTAGTGTACTTTCCGACAGACAATGAGTATGACATTCCAGCTCTCGTGCTGGTTTGCATTTGAAAAATTGACTTTATATCTCATCGTGTAGTGATAAAATTCTCGATTTTTTTCAAAGGGTTGGTGTACGTTCCACTTCGGTACGGCGTTCTCTGTTATGTAACGTAAATAGTTCTATTTTGCTTATTTCAAACGCTCTAAAGTGTTGTGTTTTCCCACCTATATCTACATTTACTTTTTTAAATATCTATATGTGAAACCTTGTCTTGTAGAAAGTCGTGTAAGGTTGGTGAATGGTAGCAGTGAACGTTCAGGGATCGTTGAAGTGTTTGTGAATGATGACTGGAGAACTATATGTGCGAAGGATTTTGATCATAATGCAGCTGATGTTGTATGTGGAATGTCAGGATTTAAGTTATGGTAATGTTCGTTTAAAATGCTTCTAATGTAAGGTTACCAGCTACGATTGTTTGATAATGACAATTATTTTAACATGTTTTAATTTGTAAGCATTCTAGTAATCGACGAATTACACCATAACCATTTACTCCGCAAACATTTAATATCATGGTGCGATACTAGATGGGTTGTGGTGTACTTAACAGTGCTATAAATAATAGGCGGCTGAATACAGTACAACTGTATTAAGGACCACAAGTGATATAATATCCCTAACATATAATGTTGATTTGACAGAGCTGTTTATCAATTCATGCATACACATGTATTTATTTACTGTATCTATATGATTTAATATTATGATCGCGATGTAAATGGTCATTTTATGTCAACATTTAAGTGAAGTAATTGTGCAATGATACCGATTGGAATATAGAGTAAAGTAAATTTAATTGGCTCTTTTGTTTTTGTGGACATAATGATTAATGTAACATCGCATCTTATGATCAAACACTTGTTTAATACAGGAATGTTTCTGTCCTTGCGGGTTCCTTGTCTGACAAATTGCCGTACATTGATAACATCACATGCAATGGAGATGAGAGCAGCCTTGCCATGTGTACATCTGGACCATGGAGCCAAACAACATGCCAGAACGATTTGGTCGCCACCATCGACTGTGACATTCGGCGTAAGTTGATATTCCCTTCAATATCCCATTGCCTTTGCATGTAGTTAAGACTACAGTGATAAGCGAATATATTGTATATCCTTACAGGTAATTACTATGACATCCTAGATCTCGTGCTGGGTTGCATTTGAAAAATTAACTTTATTATTCATAAGAGTTATATAGTTTTGCCATGCTGTGATAGTAATTATTTTCTCACAGTATTAATTCTACAATTTGACATTGTTCAAAATGCATGTCAACTTGTTTGGAGTTTAAATGTTTATGAATAACAACAAAACCGTACAAATGCATAAACATTGCTGCTATTTACATGTTCATACAAATGTACAATGAAAGCTTCCTATATCGAAATTCAACTGTAATGAACTATGTAAGTAGAAAACGACTTATAAGTTGTCAAAGCAAAATTACCCAAATACATATGAGCCAGTCTCCAGGAAAACCTGCTATATTGACATTATGTAATTACTGCATGTAACAAGCTTTAAAAAAAGCTTTCAAATAAGAAAAAAAGACATATCAGTAGATTCCATTTAAGTCATTTATCCATATATAACTATATCTTAGCTTTGAAATTTCTTATGAATAATGTCGAAATCATTTACTTCGTTGCTATGGTGACCAATTTCAGAAAAGTACTCTGATTGAGAAAAACGAGGAGTTAGTTGTTTAAAACAGTAGTGGTCTTCTTTAAATGTAAACATTTACAATTTGGATGTATATTTTAAAACTTAAATATCATTCTAAAACTTGTTACCATTTTGACCAGATTACGTCAAGAATTGATCAAATGCAGTATTTATAAAGTACTTATTACAACGACGTCGCATAACGTTTGAATGACGCTTGCGACGTAACAAACAAAGGGTCTGAATAGGGCCTCAACTAAACAGCTGTAACTTCATTAAAATCATGATATTAACAAAATTTCTTTTGCATTTTGCTTCATTAAGATTACTCTTTTAGAAAATAAAAAATCTCAAAATCAAATGTTTTGTCAAAATAGCAGGTTTTCCTGGCTCATATATTATCGAGGCTTCCATTAAGAATATTATTTTATCAGTGTCAAATACTAGGTCTTTGTAAATCACTCACATTCTTTTTTTAAACCACTCCATTCACACAGATACAACAATGCGACTTGTCAATGGAGAGAATCCGTACTCTGGTCGAGTGGAAGTTTATTATAACGATAGATGGGGAACTGTCTGCCAAGACGGTTTCACACGGAAAAATGCAAAAGTTGTCTGCAAGACTCTTGGATATAACTTTTCAACGTAAGCTTTTTGTTTGGGTTTTTCTTAGTTTGAACTGTTAGTCAGTCAGCTGACTTGATCAATATTCCTGAGTAAATTAGCTATTGTACAAACAAAAGTTACCCACAGACGTAAAAGTCGAGTTTCAAAACCAATCTCGTACATGCATCAACGTAGGATCTTATTGGTGACAAATACGCATATACCAACACTTGAATCTTACTTATGTCTCTGAGAATATCTATATCTTATCCACTGTAATATCCAAAGTCTCAGGATCATATCGCTGGCTTAGAATACAAAATCATTATTTTGACAAAACAAAAAAACTGTCTGATTTTTAGTCTTTCCCTATGGGAAAACAAGGTTTTCCAACTTCAATTTGGTCAACATGACTAGTTCCGATTTTCATGATAATAGGTTCATAATAAGCGCATTTAAAAGAAAAATACAAATATGTATAAGTCTGACAGGTCGTAAGTAGTAGTTACGACCTACCTTCAAATTCTAAGCCAGCCAGCGATATGTATCTACTGTTCTAAAACTTACACTTTTGTTTTGTTTAAGCTTTTCTGTACAGTATGTTGAATTCGAGTTTAACATTTTCAGGGATTATTCTGTGCATGCTGATGATTATGGTGATACCTACAACAATGTCATGATAAGTGGTATGGCGTGTAATGGTAGTGAAGTGGACATTTCCTTATGTACCTCCGGCGTTTGGGATTCTGGAAGTTCTAATTGTAGTCGTTATTCCTCACACCACAGTGTAGGAGTGAATTGCTGTAAGAAGCATATTAACTAATATTGCAGGATATCATGTTTTAAACAATTGTGTAAATGAATTGCATTTGAAGTTTTTTTCCAATTATACTTTCTGTTGCCCATTGACAATAACTCCTTATTATGATACAATGTACACCAAAATGCACTGAGTGAGACGTTTAAATACCAAAATACCATGCTATTGGTCGGTTTTCATCGCAACCAAATTTCCTTTAAGGCTTATTAGTGCATGCATTTTAAAATGTATTCTTGTCTTTTGCAAAATTCATCGCGAAATCTCAAATTTTATGCATATCTCCTTATTCATTTTACTAAATAAGTAATTTGAGTATCTTCAACTATAACATATATAATTTCTATTAACGTAACGATGGTGCTATTTAATTTTCCATCCAAGTCGATTGTATTGAATAAAATTTGCACGTATAGCTGACTTTATGAATACCGTCAGCAGTCCTCGAGAATTTTATACATTTCCTGAGATTATGAGCTTAACATGTTTAAATACCGACATATGCCACGCAAACATTTCTAGCTTGCATTTTAATCACTGTGACTGTTATTTGACGACGAAACATAATAATAAATAATACTTTACATCTCCAGTGACCCAAGTTAATCTAGTGGGCGGTACCAAGTATATGGGACGTGTCGAGGTTCAGCTTCACTCCTCTACGGGTTCTATCTGCAGTAAAAACTTTCGAGTAGAAAATATTCCCGTGTTGTGTTCGATGATGGGATTCAATTTTACAAAGTATGTTTCGTAATTACATTGCATTTATTATACCCCGCACAACGAGTTGTAAGGGGGTATACTGGATACAGCTTGTCTGTCCGTCAGTCAGTCTGTCTGTCCGTAGACGCATTTTTGTGAACGCAACTCCTCTAACAGTTTGGGCAGGATTTCGCTCAAACTTTCACAGATGAACAACCTCAACATATAGATGTGCATAAAGAAAGGAATTTGCGCTGCGATAAGTTTTGGCAGAGTTATGGCCCTTTGCCGGCGGGGGTATATTTGAGTCTGCTGAATGGCGACAGCTTTAGTTTTGTATAGTATTAATTTCATAATCCCAAAATAATGGATGTGCTATTCTACACATGTAAAGGTGTATGGAAAGTTCGTTCCAGTCGAACCCGCTTGTGGTGAGCGAGACTTAGTCGACAGTTTTGGAGTATGTGTGTTCGTAACTGCGTGCGAGCATCCGTCCGATTTTGCGTTGACCATAACTTTGTCACGCATTAACCAATCATGTTTATATTTGGCATGAATGTTAACCTTTATAAGGATGCGTGTCATGCATAAACTCAATGTTCCTATCTTAAAGGTCAAGGTCACAGTTAGAGGTCAAAGGTCAAATTCAAGTTAGTCAGACAATAACTTTGTCATGCATTGGCTAATCCTGCTTATATTTGGCATACATGTTAACCGCATGAGTAGAAGTGTCATGCTCTTATCACATGGCCCTATCTGAAAGGTTACGGTTACAATTGGAGGTCAAAGGTCAAATTAAAGTTTGTTCGGTCCATCACTTTGTCATGCATTTACAAATCGTGTGTATAGTTGGCATGAATGTTAACCTCCATGGAAAGGAGCGTTGTTCACAAATATCTGATTCCTACCTCAAAGGTCATGGTCACAGTTGGAGGTCATTGGAGAAATGGACGTTTGTTTTAACTTGTGTAAGAAAGGTTTTCAGCTCATGTCAGAAACTCCTGTCTTACATTAGCAACATATATCTTACCTGAGCGACCTCCGCGTGATTTCATTCCGACCTTAATTTCGGGATGTACGTGTTAATGGCGATATAAAGCTAATGAAAGCGAACGCCAAAAGGTTCCATACCATTTAATATTCTTGAGCGTAACATAATAGCGTACACTTTATTTACGTTTTTAGTAATGATTGTTTTGAATGAGAACGTACGGCAAACATCAAGTTATGGTGACGTCATGTTGACGCCATAAAAACTAAATAATGTTAAAACATCCAAGTGTCTCAAATTACGTCGGAGAAAAATAATCCATCATGAGACAGTCGATGTAGGATAAGGATATCTCACCCTCGGGGTCGGAATTTTAACCAGGAACTCAGCAAGCCTCGTCCCTGGTTAAGATCCGACTCCTCGGGTGAGATATACTTATCCTACATAGAAGCTCATGATGGATTCTTATAGTCATGTATTGACCAAACTTGCTTATATGTGGCATGAATATCATGCGCAGCCGCAGGCTCCTATCTCAATGGTCACAGTGTCTAATTGAAGTATGTCCGGAGCATGTCTTCTCTATGCATATTAAAGTGATATTCCGTGATAATTCATAGTTTATCTTAATTTGTTATTTTCTTCGAGCTGTATCTAAATCTCCTACGAACTAATGAGCATCCAATTTGTAATGACAATAAATCCTGATTAACTACACCCAAGAAGGGTTTAAGGGCGCCGCCATTTTGGCCAGAGATACTCTTTTTTTCAGATAAACCAGTACCCAGTGACGTCACAGAGTCAATTGATACAGAATGCCTTGTATACTTTATAGCATGTAGGAAAAGTGTATCGTTATGACTGTAAACTGAAATTAATTTTAAAATTCTTTTTTAACACTTTAATTATTTGCCTTCTATAAAGTGTTTTTCAGAAACAATAATAAATCATTATTTTATTTTGAGAGTACAAATAGTTTTTAATGTTCCGGGTTTCAGTACTTAGATTATAGATCCATCTTTCACACAGTTGTTCATGTTTTACAGTGTCTGCAAATATACTCATTCCCTGTCCATACATAACATTGTAACGATTGACTTTGCGCTGAGGTATTTTTATTGCCCAATTATGTCAAATGATAACACTATTATGTAAAACTATTATATCCCACTAGCATTTACTACTGTCTTCTCAGAGCCTAACTGACGCTGTGCCGTAGTACTGCAAAGATACCTGGGTAAAATATGGCGACTCTACAAGTCAGAGAGAGTTTAATTACCCTAGCTAATTAGGATATGAATAGGAGGCTATAAACACTGAATTTGAAGATAGTTTGGGGTTCTTTACAACATATAAAAAAATAAAAAAATGCTGAACTTTCACTTTAAAAGAAAACTCATATACTATATTGTAGTGAGTATCAAATGATAGATGATGCATTTCACACCAGCTATACCCGTGGTCCTATTATTGAAAACCTTCAATGTACAGGGGAAGAGATTGATATCCATCAATGTGAATCATCTCCATGGGGATATGTTGAAAACTGCACGCGGACTGATGTCGTAGCTATCAGTTGTCGTAAGTCAATTTAGTGTTTAAATTAATAGCATGGTGACTCATATAAAAAAATTGTCTACAAAAAAGGAGTTTTGAATACTTCTAATTATCAGCGTCAATACATCACTTATGTTGCAACAACAACAACCGTTAATTACATACATGAAAGTATGAGGATGACAGTTAATGTTGCAAATCGGCACCTCTCCAGAGACGCGATCGGACGCGTTTTATGCAAGATTGTGCATCCTGCATTAGATCTGCAGAAAGTATGCTTTCTTGCGTGTAATAAGTCTTGGGGTTCAAATCCTTTTAAAATGTACGACCTATACTAGGAAGATGGCACACAAACCAAATGTACTCATCATGCAATTCAAGAAATTGAGAACGCACTGGATTCTGTCCATGAGATAAACATGTCTGGCAGTTGTGTAGAAGGTAGACATAATGATGCTAGGTATATTGACGGTTTTGTGACTGTTTGAATCGAGGGCCGGGCCAAGCCATTTGCAATACTTGCAAGCAAAGGTATACAGTTTTGTAGTTGTTGAAATTGTTATATAGATACTTAAAACAAGGTGGTACCTGGCTGTCTAACCACGAATACTTATGTAGTGAAATATGTACAGTGTATTGAAACAATAGCAACATACTTGTGTATTGTAGACACACCAGTAAGGCTAGCAAACGGGAGCAATATACGTACAGGCAAGGTTGAGGTATTTACAAATAGTCGATGGATGCCGATAGTGTATCAAGATCAAGGCCATTCCATCGAACAGTTACAAACAGAAACAGGAAAAGTAATTTGCCGCATGCTCGGACTAAGTACGGGGTGAGTACCAAATAATCATTGTTGACATACTTGGAAGATGCAATTTTAATAACGTACATAAATGAATCAAAACAGTTACTATTTTTATATTGTTTTTCGTCTAGATAACTTCAGTCCTAGAATATCCATGTGTCGATCTTGGCTACAGGTTATGTTATGTACATTCCTTATTGAAATGACGATTAAAATGAGTCAATGCTAGGCATTGTTTATCAGTAATCAGTAATTAATTTCTATATGTGGCGTGCTGTTTGCAGGTCAGTGAAGACGTTACAATTTCCAGGGAATCATTCAAACTGCATGAATGTTACATGCACGGGCGATGAAAAAGATATAGTTTTGTGTGAAACCACACTTCTTACTTCAGATTGCATGAACACGTCGTCTCTAGGAATTACATGTGGTACAAATTTGATTTATTATATAAACCAAACCAAATTTTCTAATCGGTCAGTGGATGAATTGGATGACTTTTTGTAAATACCTCATAAATTCGAACAAAATTTAACATATCGATTTTTGAATAGGTGATGTAGTTAATTAGTGATTATTTTGACAAGAACATTCAAATGACGGTTCGTTCACATTTAACTTCAATGAATCGATGCTATTAATCAGAAACTTGTTTCAGTTGCCTCTTAACTATCAATTTGAATGTTTTTATTTTCATTTTAAGGAGGTACGAACTGCCTTGTGCGCATGCGCGAAATTTCAAAATCGTATTAGATAAGAACAATCATGAATTTTAGTTTCAATGATCGCATATGAATGTTGATTTATGATAATAAACATAATATTATTGCACATTTTTGATATTTTTAACTTTTTATTTTTTGCATGTATGAAAAAGTGGGTGGGGGATGGCAAAACTGTAAATAATATGGGTTCACAATAAGTCCCTACAATTGTTCAAATGCATATGCTTATATACAATATGTAGTGCATGGCTTAGTAATAAGAGGTAGCCACACTTTAAAATATTTTGAATAAAAAATTATTTCATCACAATATGCAAATTAGGTTAATTTTATGCAAATTTATTCATAATTAGTACATTTTTATGCACAACTCCCAAAAAAGGCTGGTGACCCCTATTTTTATTTAACTAAACTGGTGTTCTATTTGATACTTAACTGAGGGCCAATTCTAAATCATTTTCGATCGTTAGGTATTTTTTAACGTTCATTTGAAATCGTTTGAAAATCACACTTTTTTTGCAATCGGGTGGGGTAACTATTTATCATGTTCAAATACTGAATTTGTTCACCAGGCAGCCGGAATTGTGACTAATGGCAATAGGAATGCCCATTGGACACACAAAATATCATGCATTGCTTAAAAGTGGTTTCATATAGTAATAATCTTAAAAAGAACATAAAAGAAAACCATGTATTACTATGTCGAAAACGAGCCTGGTGACATATCATTTTCATTATTTCAATGTTGTTCTAGAAAACTGTTCTGTCATTTTAAGATGTTTCAAGGAAAATTCGATCGTTAGATCAAAGGTGCGCCTACCTCCTTAAGTATGTTATTTTTTGCTTTCCTTGTATAGATAATGTATCACAAATTAACTTGGCGAACTGCGGTCATTTACGTGACAATTTTCTTTTATATGTATATCCTAGCCACATCACTGGTGTATTTATGACTGCAATGTGGAAATGTATGGGTAACGGAACAGTCAGATGTGCCTTTATCAATAGATGACACACTCCCGTTATCCATACATTTCCACATTGTAGTCCTAAATATACACAAAGATGCTCATCGAGATGCTCAATTGTTTAATAAGGACAAGTAAGGGTCTGGCTCACATCAGTTTTATGAAGTTAACTTTTCCACTGACGTTTTGAATGACACAACGTACATTGTATAGATCTACCGCTTGCATCGATGTTAAGTAAAATAAAATAGGTTGTGCTTGTGTTACTGTTTACTCTTTAGAGCAATATGTCGTATGCTCAACTTGTTCGTGATTTTTATAATGATATGTTTTTTTAAACACTACTTGAAGTTTAATTTTATTCAAAAATAATCTTACGATAAGGGATAAAGTATTGGAATCGTAAACGACACGCATATCCCATTGATTCTGAAAACCAATTAGGATGATGTTGTTTGTATCGTCATAAAGGCAGTATATATTTCCACGGTATTTTAATGTACAGGGTGTTAAAAAAGTTCGATCTCAAAATTTAAATCCATATAAAGTTTTATTTGAGCTATGCACGTTGCAGACAATGCTAATTTCTTACTCTAATAGTGTCATTAAATGCTAAAGACATTAAAACAATGGTAGAACCCTCTGGATTTCAACCTGAAAACTTTATAGTCTTATGAGGTCAGAAAAATAAAATATTGAAACTAAAACATTGTTTAACATCCTGTATATACGAGCTTTGATTTAAACGCAGTCACCACATTTGCTCTGAATTTTCTTGTAAACGGTTATCGTAAAATCTAGCGAAATTATATTGCGAGTATACTCCTTATGTGGTGTATTTATTTAAGATTATGGTGAATTCACTGAATTTATTGTGTTTTAGACACGGAGTTACTACTCTTTAACGGAAGAACACCGTACATGGGCGCAGTTCAAATGAATTTGATGGATCGAGTTGGATTTATTCATTATATTCAAAATAGATCTGCGGCAAGGGTAGTGTGTGACTCACTAGGATATGCTTTTACAAAGTAAGGAGATGTTTTGTGACTTATTAAATAAGAATATTACTACTGAAATTTTGATATGGTCCAAAAAGTCAATATGCATGTCCGTCTCACCTCATTCTCATACATCAGTGGTTAGTCAAGTTCACAGACTAACCCCTGATTCAATTCCCTTCATTCCGAGCGCAAACAAAAAAAATAGCTCATTTCGTGGATATCTGGTGATTCCGTCTATTGTCCAATCAGAACGCTCGTTACGCTACGCAGGGAATTTTATAAACAAGTAAACATGGATCGAGTTATGGGATTTAAATATTTACGAACTTAATTGAATGAAGTACATCTTTAAATAATTAAATATAAGCCTCCGTTGATAATTACGGAGAGTACTGTACGAGCGGTTAGATATATCGTGATATGAAATTAGTCCAAGGTCTTTGACGATGAGTGTCTGGACATGAAGTCGTGATTCGAAATGTATCTGAAGCTTTGTTAGATTCAGAAATGCAAACGGCAATAAGAATAATCCGTAGACATTAGATCTAATTGAATAATAAAAGTGAAACGGCGACTGTGTGTCCATGAACGCCTCTAACGGAAGAAAACCAATTTGTAAACAATCGTCAGTTTTGCCGGCAGACGGGTTCCCTCGGAACTTATTCGTCCTCGGAGAAAAAATAGTGAAATTGTTCCGTGTCCAGCTGGTTCT
Organism: Spisula solida; assembly: GCA_947247005.1. Taxonomy (NCBI): domain Eukaryota; kingdom Metazoa; phylum Mollusca; class Bivalvia; order Venerida; family Mactridae; genus Spisula; species Spisula solida. The sequence continues at coordinate 33,735,056 of OX365944.1, read as the reverse complement.
GATGTTAAGGTTATAAATAAATTAGTTTCACGTTTATTATTCTGAATTTTACCTCATAATCGATGCAAAATCATTGCAAGTATTTTATTCTTCGATTGATTTTCCGAACGATAATTTGAATATTTATATTGTTATGGTTGTTTTCCTGTCATCGTCCAATCGAAATCGAGCTTTAACAATCAACATATTCAAATTATCGTTCGGAAAATCAAGCGAAGAATAGAATACTTGCAATGATTTTAATTATTCATGGACATAGTCCAAAGTGACAAGAATTACATGGAGGTTTGTTGTCTATACATATATGTGTGAAATCCGAAATGCCAAAAGCCAGACCGCATTTTATTATCACCAAGGTGTGAATACATCACAAACATTTCAGTGTGTTGGGGCTTATCAGCACTTAGACATTAAATTGTAAAGCATTATATATCCGTTTACAATATTGCATATGCAACATTATGCGTTATGAAAATACAATTCGTTTATCTAACTCAATTTGCCCAATATTCAAAAGGGGAAAATGTTGATCCTTATCAAGTTTTCAGTAGTATACAAGTAGCCATTATTGTGGTTATCTCATTCGTTCAGTCTGCTGAAGGGTAATGTGTGTGATGAGTTCTTTGTTGTGTCTGATTTCATAGTTGACTCTTATACATGTATGCGCTACAATTGTTTTACACCTATCTTATTTTGCACATATTGTAATTATACTACATGTATATTCTGAAATATAAAGTTTCAGTTCAGTACAAGGTAGAGCAGATTTAAGAACAGTCACTTCTTGCAAGCACCACAATATGGAACGCCTTATATGTAATGGGAATGAAACAGATGTTATGGAATGTACCAACAGCTATCGCAACTGGGGCCTAGACACCTACAGCTGTAACAATGTGAACGAAGGAGTAAATTGTCGTAAGTAGATTATATTATTATATTTCATGATTATAGTTGTTAAATTATGTGCAAGCATTAATAAAAATATTCTATAATTATATTAAAAACCGGTTAATACTCGTAGGAATTGGTCCGTTAACGTACCCCTATTTATAGTTATGTTCAAGTTTCATCACATTGTCACACTCAAATGAATGATAATTATCGTGAATGCAGTCGAAACCATTTAGAATCACTCGGCACAACGCTCAACACAAAACTTAACAAAACAAATGTAACCAAACTGAAATTCCAAGCCTTAGTTGTCAAAACGCGTTTCAACAATAAAAGTTTAAATGATACAGCTTCAGCTATAACAAAAGCACCATACATAGTTTCAGCTATTCAAAAACTCTTAATGACCTAGTTCAGGTTATAAAAAAGGTGTAAAAAAGTTGCACAACTGGATAGGTTACGAAAGACGCGAACAAACCTGTTGGGGACGGATTGTGAATACGAAGAATTATCGAAAATGACGATTGTTGAGAATTTATGTCATTTGATTGAGTGTTTATTTTTAAAAGTACTACTGTAGACGGCAATGGAGCTTCAATTAAACTCAGCACTAATTTTAGTAGTTTATATAGAAATACGAAACTAAGCACCAAAACAGAAACCCCAGGGTATGAAAGGCAACATGTAAACAAAAAAGGCACGAACAATGGGAGCAACGTGAAATGGCATGTAACATAACTATTACATGTCAATGTGCCAATGATAATATATTGTAGAAACACCGGTGCGCTTAAGCCAATCATTTTACCAACATGGACAAGTCGAAATACAGTACGATGAAGAATGGTACCCAATTTGTAGCAAGACGTTTGGTATGAAGGAGGCGCATGTGGTTTGTCGGATGCTTGGACATTATCATGTGGAGTAGGTAGCTCAATCACGTGATGAAGACATATTGTGGATAATTAGTCACAGTCACGTTTGTTTGTGAATTTTCATAACATCGCTTTGTTCTGTCTTGTCATTGTAAACATAATATCGCGCCTTGTCCAAAGGCCACTGGTAATAAAAATGTACGCTTACAGTTTATTGATCACTATTGAATATATTCTATTCTATAAATTCACCATTTGGGAATTTGATTTTGTGTCATTTCACACAATTAAAACTACATTTGTTATACGACGGTCACTAGACTGAGACGGTCGTAGCACGTGCCTATTCGGTTTTATCCCTGCTTAACTGGCCAATGGCAATGGCCTACTTCAAGGGAAGGGACAGAAGTTTGTGTGATACAAGGAATCCGGACGCGTTGTCCTGGCTATTTCCGAATTCACCCCTAGGTTTCTATCGTTCCCTGAATATATCACCTATACACGCAATACTACATGCGTTACCAAACAGTACAGTGTAGTACATGTATTAACCTTGATGTACAGTATCAACCCAATCCTTTGCTTAGAAATGAAATCCTCCTCCATTATAAACACATTCCATAGGTGGAGGAGAATCTGCTGTGAATATCAGAATATTTTTTACATTATCACTTTATGCTTCGTTAGGATTCAAAACCTCTATATAAGCTCACTGATTCTCTTTCGACTGAGCAAAAATGTTGTTGAGGGTAAAATGCGTATATTACATTTGACACATTGTTTCGACCCAGGCAACGCGTAGTAAACTATAAATAATATCGAAGCAGTTTTATTCTACAAGGTGTTTTCGGTATATAATGTGTGTAATGTCGCGAACTGATATGAACATTTTATTTTGTAGGAATACAACCACAGTAACCTACAACGATACCTTCGGAAATTTTATACACGGAACCTTTAGTTGTAATGGAAGCGAAGTGGATATATCTCAATGTTCGTCTGATTGGCAGACGACAAATTGTACAGATGGACAAGCGGTGTTTGTCGACTGCAGTAAGTGTATTTGAAGTTAAAGGTGTACCCATCTGAAAAGTTGCAATATCTAAGGTCTGCTGTTGGGTTTTAGGAGTCACATGGCTAAATATACATTAACGCGCATTATTTTTGCTAAAACAACTAAAACTTTTCCAACCAACTCCAAACTGTTATCATGAAGTGGAAAAAACTATATTTCCGTAACATTTCAAAATAGTCGTCAATATGTTAGATTTAAGTAGCTTTTATTTTTAGGGTAATACTAAAGTATGCAATTTATTACTGATTGAAAACCCGTCTTGTGTTTCTGCATTTGTCGATATATCGAAATTTACAATTGAGCTAACATAAAATTGATTTGCACCAACCAATCAATTTCTTGTCAATTAGTTTGGGTTTTCATAATTAAATGCACGGTTGTATTACATGTACATGGACACAACCGCTTGAAGTGAATAATCTGCTTTAAATCATGTTAATAATTATATGATAAATGTATTAAGTTCATAGTTGAATAGTAGTAATGAGCTTTTTTTCCATCAGCTTGCTTGTTACAGTATTTTAACCAATTATGACCTGTTTAAGGATCATTAGTTCGACTGGTAGATGGACCAACCAAATACAAAGGTCGAGTTGAAGTATATTATGAAGGAAGATGGGGACCTATCTGTACATACAACAGACGTACAAATGCTATAGGTGTATGTAAAGCATTAGGGTTTAGTTACAGGCAAGTATACAGTCGGTTGTGTACACAATTGTCATGACCTTTTGATAACCAATAGCGACACATATTTAATGCATTGTCATATCTTGCAGTCGTTTAGCTTTAAAATACTCATCTGTTTGTACACAGACAGCGCAATATCATACCTTTCAATATTTACATGCATTAAAGAGACTGCCTCACATATTGGTGTATTGCAAAAAAATAATTTGTCAAATAATCACGATATTTTGGTACACTTGGCTGTATATATCATAAACAACCACGTTGGCATCTAAAATAACTTGAGAAACTTAGGCATTAGGTAGTTATTTAGAATTTTTACATCAAAAATGCTATTGGGTATTAATACCCTATAGAATTAACACTACTATTACTTAAATTGCCTGTTGGCGCTTTTTTCAAGAAAAAAATACTCAGATACATTACGGCATATTTGTATTATATGCAAAGCTATCTAAGCACCTAACTTCTTTTATGTTGTGTGCTGAACTCATACAGTATATTTTAAGAGATCCTTTTACAATTTCGATAATGAAAAGGTGAATTTCTCACGCCGGTTTGAAAAGTATCATTTGGTTTATAATATATGAGTACAGTCGTGTCCTTATTGTAACGTTGCGTTCTTCTCATTGCTTTATACATGTTTAAAATTGTTCGTAATATTTAGCTTGAACGTTATGTTGAGTAACTAACACTTTTACAGCTTTTCGTTAGCAACAGAAACGTAACGCCACTATAAAGATGATGCAATTGGAGATTCAAAACGATATGTTTTGTGATCAAACTCAAACATAAGTGTCATCATAATTATAAATTATTGTTTTATTTAAAATTATCAAACATATTGTGTCATTTTGATGAGGAACAAACATTTTTGGTCGACAGATACGTTACAAGATGACACACATATGTTTCCATACCATAATTTTACACATTCATTTGTGTAACGTAACCTTGACAACTTTGTGTATACAACTTGGAGATTACTATTTGTTCTATAACAGTTTATCCAAGTTACAGAGAACATTTTCATATGATTCAAATAGTACTAGTACACCACTCGGCCATTATGTGTATTATGGAATATAATTCAAAATACCACTGACTTTACCGGGACACTAGTTTTGATAACTATTTATATCAATTAGTCAAATAATATAGTCTTTAATGCATTGTAACGTATATGTCGGCTATAAAATGGTCGCATACTAAAACTTTGTGCAATATTAATATCCTTCAACACCTAAACCAGAAATTTTACACAGACAGTCTGAAAAGATATATCAACACACTGAACGATCGAAATTAGTATTTTGAAACTATGCATGTATGTTCAAACTCTTCACCCAAGTTGTACCTCTATCTGTAGAATGAACGTTCATCTGACCCAGCTTAGCTCATGGTGCGCATATATAACTGAGAAAAGCATTATGTCGGCCAAGGAAGGCAGCACTCTACTCTACCAGCCGAACACAGAAATATAATTTTAACATACAAGTCAAAATGCCTAACACACAATCGAACGTGAAAATGATCGGCCCAAGCTCTTATGTGAACTAACATTGCGCTAATGTTTTTGTCGATATATTTTGTAGTGGTGTCTCGTAATTGAAAAAAAGTGTGGCACATCGGATGTTTGCCATATGAGAGTGATGCTTCATGTGCATAAAAGCAATGATACATGCTTGAAATGGACCAGTTACATCCTTACTTTTACCATTATTTGCAGTAATGCGATTCTTCATTATGCTACTAAGTACAGCAATGCAACATTTAATGCCTCTGATTTTACAATTACAAATCTTCAATGTGTCGGAACTGAGGATGATATTACTGAATGCAAGCCTGGAGAATGGAATTCAACAATTTGTCATAACAACGACCCATTAGAAATTGAATGCAGTAAGTATTTGGGCTTTCAGCAGCTGAGTTTTTTTTTTGTTCACTTGTGTATTGTGCCGTGTAATTATGGCCAGTTCGCTGTTTTTGAGTTGAGTGCTGCCTTCCCGTCCGACGCCTCATTATTTTTTTTCTTGTATCATAGTCCATAATAATATAATTATTGATAGCAAACTGAAATTAGTATTCATTCTAGGAATCAACTTTGACTCATATTATTGTTTCTGAGATTATTGTGCAAAATCGCTGTTTAGCCATATTTTAACAAAAAATATGTACCGTACGTGTAGTGTTGCATTTACATTTATTATCGTATTGTATATACCGTTTTATTTATAGACACAAAACTACTGGTGTCAAACGGAGCGAATGCACATATCGGGTTTGTTCTGATTGCATTCAATGACACCTACCTTAGTGTTTGCGGGGATAATTTTACGGAGGATGATGCGACAACTGTCTGCCGAAATGCTGGAAAAGAAACCAATCAGTAAGTTTGCTTTAGTGAATTGTCTTTTTCTGTGTTTTCTGTATTATTGCACTGTAAGGCATATATATATACGATATATGACCAGTTAAGTAGTATAATTATATGAACAATTCTTTTTGAGCATATTCATTCCAAATATATAACCTTCGTGTAAAACAATTGACAGAACAGCTGTATCAGAACGGATCTGTACCAAGATTTGAGCCTTTGACCTCCCGCCCCTCATAAGGTGAATATACCTACTGCCACAGAAAACGAAATTTAAATACCCTCAATTGGATTATTATGTTTTCAAAGTGTCAAAAATCATGTGGTTCTAGTCAAATCACAAATACAATTAATGTATAAATTATGTTACATTTTAAATTACTACACACGTGTTTTCGATTATATTGTTTCAGTACGAAAATGTTGGATGTTCATAACAGTTCCAATATGAGAGATACAACACTCGTGAAAGTGAAACTTGAAAAATATAGTTAATTGGTATACATGTAAAGGGTTTTCAGAAAAGCTTTAAAAGCAAAATGACAAAATGTTAGCTTTCAATTAAACACTGTAATTACCGAAAGAAATGTGTATTGCTACATGTTTTGTATACATGTTGCAATACGCCGATGTATCAGTTATCAGAAGACTGAAGATTTGCAAACTTACCCAGGTTAAACTTCACGTAATCATAATATTCCAGCAATGACGATGGTCGATATATATATGACTTCAAAGCCGTGTATAAATACTAATAATGTTTTAATGCAGATCCTTTTGATTCTAGGAGTGCTATTATGTACACGGGAAATCGATTCGGACGTCAAGGCTATAATATACTTCCTAAATTAGGCTGCATAGGGTCAGAAAACGATGTACAAGAATGTAACCATGCACCGTGGTTTCAATACGATACAAAATGTAGCTCATCAAACACAGTCGTGTCCGTCAACTGTCGTAAGTAGTTGTATCAAAAAATTTGAAATAAGAAGTTGCCTATATAATTGAAGTGTATTTTACCATTAAAATTACCAGATAAGTTTTATTGTATTTTATTTCTATTTATTCCATGGTAAAATGATGATGGTTTTATACCATTTTGAGCTTAGTCCGTGTTAAAAAGTGTAAAACAAACCCAATTACGCAGTATGTTTGCCATCCAACTGAAAAGGGTCGGCTTACAACCGAGGTCCATCGGTACACGTGTTCCGACGTCATTTACTGGGAATACGTTTATACACTTACAAATCTTATGAGTACACAGGTGTTAATTGACCGATCTCTCGGCCAATAAGTGTTTGATCTTGCCGAAATTTTAAACAAATGTAGTTTGGATGTGTTGCATTGCTATACAATTGATGATTTTATAATCTTATTACATAACAATTGTCACAAACATAATAAACAAACGATGGCATGAGTCACACATTTTTGCCGTGTCTTCATCGGGCGTTTGTCAGGTTGCTAATGCAGATACATGTATGTGCCCGCTTTGTTGATAAAGTGCGTTTTCAAGTGTATGTACTTATCACGGAGACAGAAATAAGAAAACACTGACAAGAACAAAGCCCACTTTAGGTTAAGAAATACCGACTTTTGCATCAAAAATCAATTTCCACCAGGGTTAACTCCCCTTGACCATAACAATCAAAATATTTTTAAAAGTTATAACCACCATGTTGTTCAGTACAAAATCGAATAATCTGTAATTCCAATTTACCATACATAAAACTAATTTGCACTTACGCGTCAATTTGTCGGTCATTTTACGTGTTTGGTGTTTTTATGATGCAATGAACCGCTGTATTTAATTTTGCAAATATAATAATCAATAAAAAAGTTATAACAGTAAAACCATGTGTGTACTTATTAATGGCTAGGTCTCCTTTCCTACTGAAGATATGATATTGCTACCATGAATTTCTAACAGTTCGCATGTCGATGTTTGTATTTGCGTCTGTAAAGGAATATATGATGTCATGTCTATGTTGATAAGGTTACTATATAATATTATAGCTTTGGTAATACAAACATAACATTTACATGTTGATGATATTGTTAGATCCTAATGCATCAAAGTTGCAAAGGATACTACATGTATATATATTGTTGAAATTAAAAAAGGATATCAGCAACAACTTACTTCATTTAGTATTTTTAATTATTTATCACAAACATGTTTCGGCAAAACATTGCCTTCACCAATGTGATGTTTATACTAAAATGTATTTGATGTCGCTATATTGTTGGTAACACTCGTACAAATATAGCAATTACATGTTGCTTTTAATGTCAGGTCCTAAAACACCAATACGACTAGTTGAAACATCCGGGTTAGTAGAGATAAATTACAATGATCACTGGGGACCGATTTGTAACTATGGGTTTGATTTGAAAGATGCCAGTGTTGTTTGCAATATGCTAGGGTATAAGGTGGGGTAAGTTTATAACGTTTTTTAATTATTTGGAATTTCATTATATTATGTTCAAAGTTTTTCAACATAGAACTTTATTTTTAATACTTTTGATTGTTTTTTATTCTAACATGACCGGCGATTTGGCCTATATATACAAAGAACAAATCATAACGTCGTATATCGGCCGATATACAATGAAAATGACGTCACGTCTTTTTATGACGTCATGCAGGTAAACAAGTAACGTAAACAACATATATTTCGCAAAATAAGAATGGCTTAATATATAATTCCGAGTTTAAATCATGTAAGAATCGAAATAAAATATTCAAAGCCATTGTATACCGGCTGTTATACAATGGTTTGTCGTTATGACGCTTGTTATTAACCACTCAGGCCTACGGCCTTCGTGGTTAATTCCTACGCGTCAGAACTCCAAACCATTGTATAACAGCCGGTATACAACGGTTTTTCATAGTTTATTTCTTAAATATAAATTTGTACATAAATAAAGAGTTTTAATTAAAAAAAACAATTATTAGTAAACATTGAACGTACAATATCGATAGAGAGTTGGTTCAAGCGGCTTTTGTAGTATAAGACAATTCAATATAAGCAATGCCATAAGAATAACGGAATATTAGTGATAATTTTCTCTCTTATATGGAGTGTAATTTTTGTTGCAGAAATGTCCGTGCGGGTCAAAATGGCGATAGGGCAATTATTAATGAGCTGCGGTGTAAAGGGACAGAGAATGACGTATCAGAATGTTCAACATCTTACTATTATTACTGGGATTATGGCCGACCATGCAATGGTATTGCAAACCAAATGGCGGCTGTCGAATGTTCAAGTAGGTTTTTATTATTATATATTTAAAACATTTAAGTTAGTATATATCCATTAGACGCGTACTAAAACGTATAAATGGGCGGTATGGCATGTTCAGTCTGAATGCCTAAATTAGGATATGCCATTACTCAAGATACGCATACATCCCTAAGTATATCACATGATCAAAGTATTACATTGTTCTTTTAGAATCAGTCTTCCACCTTATATTGCGTTGCCTGTTCCTGTGAAACTACGTCTAAATTTGGCGGTAAAAATAGTTTCGTTATTTTTCCGAAGAATAATTTTAGGGCAAGGCATATGGGTCGTGGTCAAGACGCCCAACATTATACTCGCTGTCGGAAAAAAGTACCTGACAAAGCTTAGGTTACTGCTTTATCGTCATTTTGTTGCCCATTAAGGAAAATGTTTATCTACTTGGCAATGTGTTACTGTGCATGTGTATATAGCATTATATCTTAAAATCTCAAAACAGCAAGCTAATAATGTCTAGGCACAGGGTATATAATCTAGGGACCATGTCAAAACAAGCCGTAAACAGTGTCAGGACTAGTGTCCTAAGTAGAGCATGTACACTTGCAAAGTTGAAACGCAAATTTGTGAACTTTTTCATTAAATCTCAAGCCAAAGGAATGCCGCCTATCATCGATGTCACTTGATATCATGTCACGCTTAAATTGCATGCAGTATCGTGCGAATCGCTACAGTAAATAAAGTCATACAATTCAGTACTATATGTAAATGAATGCTAGGCATTGCCTCGAGAGTGGGGTACCAAGTTCAGTAATATAATTACATTTCTATCGTAATATTCCTTTCTCTGTTTGGTGATAGTTGTAGGTTGTCACACGTCAAATGGCATTTAGAATTGTAGTAGTGGTGTATAAAATATTATTGTTAATGTTATTGAGTACTTTTACGTGCGTGTTATTGATGAAACTCATATGGTTAATATTAAAGGAATAATCAATCGTTGGATACAAAGTCACAAACTACCCGTACATGTAGCCCAGGAACAGAAGATGGAAAGCAGTTTATAAAGATATAACTGAACACGTCTCTTAACTCCGTTATTTGAAAAAACGAGTTATGAGCGTATCGTCATAGACGTCATCAATAAAATAAATATTTTGAAAATCACCGTATACGATAGGTGTCCACTAGTTATTTTCGTCTATTTCATTTAATAAAACGAGAATAAAAGAGACTATAAACAATGTTTTCAGAACATGCGCAACATTATGCGAACCAACAACTGTGGCATTCGTCCTAAAGTAAACCCCTTAAAAACGTACCTATATTTAAAATAAATGCGTAGCTGGACTGTTTCGCATTGTTGGCTTTCATTGCAGATGATCGAGTTCGACTTACGGGTGGAGTCAATGACTATGTCGGAAGAGTCGAGTTCCAATTCATAGGTATATGGGGAGCTGTATGCGATAGTGAATTTGACTCGAATGATGCCGAAGTGGTTTGTAGACAAATCGGGTTAGAATCAGCTCGGTAAGTGTTGCATATATACACATAGCTACACATGTTAAAATTTGTGCGTACACTTAAAATAAATATTTGCCTGACTAGCATTTGTATCGTTCTTTTTTTCTAAAGAGACAGCTTTTTATGATGTACAGCACCATGCACAAACTGAGAGCACTTTTAAAAAACCTCCTTCAGTGTTGACGGACATATAACTGTTTCTGATTAATTATATTTGCTTTGTTTAATAAATATTAGATCATTTTAAAGTTGTAATTATTAGTGCCATTAAATTTTGTGCTTAAGTATATGCTCTTTCTTTCCTGTTACTAAGCAACCTTAGAATGTTTGATACAATCAAATAACTAAATTGGTCTATTGAACATGTGGCCATGGTAAAATGGACCAGTATGCTTATATGCTGAGAGACAAGATAGGTTTGCCGTACAGGATATTTTATCTAAAGACAGAAGAGTTAAATGATATACTAGCGAATTGGTATGTACGTCGTTTTGCATAAATATGACAAAACTGATTTACTGTGTCAATTGAACGGTTATTTTGTCAATTTTCTGCAAAGTGTTCGAATGCCTCACAATTGAGAACGATATAAGGCATTGACCCCAAATAACTGTTAATATAAATGACAACTAGTTGTTTTGTCTGTTCCCATGGGTTGCTATGGTAACATCTATAGACATTTGTTTTAATTATTACTGACATTACATCGTTGCTTAGCAAGAAGAAAGTACAAGATACATTGACAAAACTATAAATAAAGAGACATGGCACTAGTACTTACAACATGTAACGATCTAATGTACATGTATGTTACAAACAATCCACACTATTCTGATACAATTACAAATACACCAAAAATAAAGGAACGCTTTTCCTCAGTTAAGGCCTAATACTGTTACTGGGATTATTTGTTTGAATTGTTTGTAAGATATTAGATACGTTAATGGATTACGCCTTTTTCATTCATTATTTGGCAGTCAGTTGACCAAACCACTTTTCAGGTATTTATAAATCGTCACTAATCGTATATTATTCATACTCCAAGGAATGCTCCCAGGATATGTACTCGTATAATATGTGTTCTTACGTATTACTATCACAACTTGGTATTAGTGTTCAACAAATATGGTGTTTATGTGAATACATAGTTATATTTCATCAAAATATATTTAATGACCTGCTTTTTCAGAAACACTACACTTTATAACGCATCACGATTTGGACATTATGAAACACCTCTTATGATAGATGGCTTTAAATGCCAAGGCTCTGAATCTGACCTGGATGAATGTGGATCTTTTCCGTGGTCAACTGGTAACTCAACATGTGGGTATTACAACCGTGGTGCAGGATTAAACTGCAGTAAGTACAATATTCGTATTGTTATTTTTATTACACTCACAAAAAGAAACCACACAGTTTTACATTAAGAGGTTGAAGCACGACGCAGCCGGTTAGCAAGATGATAATCCGCCCAGGAAATTAATAATCACCTGAAGGTTTTCTGCCCGAGGGTGATTATTTATTTCGGCCAGCCTCTGAAGAGTATTAAAGTCTTTAATACAATTGTTCGTTTTCTTCATGAATATTACGGAACATCATACTTTTCCACGCATTTTGTTTGTTTTACCCCATATTATAAAATTTGATCATAAATGGCATTGTTATTCACCGAATCAAAAATTCGAAATTTTGTTTATATTCTGTAATGTTGGTTATTCAGAAATTCAATTTAAAATGTCTTATCTTCTGAAATCCGCAAAGAAAAGTTTGATACTCCAATGCACGGTATCTTACATGTATGTTTGGGCCCGGACTATAATGGATGACACACTGTTGGCTTTTAAAATATATTACCATTTATAAATAATGTATGGCTTTTTAAAAATATTACCATTTATAAATGAAGGCATTTGCAATTAATAACTCATAATAAGTCGGGCAGTTACAGGTTTGAATCTCAATGTATATGAAGTTCTTTTGCGGAAGGCGGATGTTTAATTATATTTGCCCAAATAATTCGACATACATGTATTTGTTTCAGGACCTTACACACCGATAAGGCTTGTTAATGGTACAAGTAAATACACCGGTCGAGTAGAAATAGAGTATAAAGGGACATATGGAACTATTTGTGATAGAGAGTTTGATCTGCATGATGCCCAAGTTGTTTGTAGGAGCCTTGGATATAACCCATGGTAAATGTTACTTTAGAACTGGCGTAAATTCAGAGATAGCGTATGTACTGAATTTAGAGACTGATACATCGATTATGTTCATCAATACAACGTATTCCATCAAAGGTCAAGTATATTAGTCCGATGAAATTCAGTTGATAATAATGTCAAATTAACACTTTTGTCAAAATTTACGACTTGGGACGCTTATTTACAAATGTAGACACAAACTGCTTCTACCAGACAATATGATACATGATAAATCAAGTACATGTACTAGTATTGTATGCTATACTTTATTTACAATTTGGAATGTGTTCCTTTCATTATTTTATGAAGGATAGGGCAACCCCACATTAAAGTTAGTACAAGCATTTCATCAATTGATAAATCCGTGACATAAACATTTCAAAATAGCTTTAAAAGATATATCCAACTGGTACATGTTTGTAACACCTTTTTTTTTAATCAGTGTAATGTTCTGCAATTTTTACCGAAGTAACGAAGCAAGTTATATCAGCCTCTTTCATCAGACATTTTGAATCTATTATAAGCTACTTACATGTATATGATTTATTACGTAAAATTAAATCAACAATTATATCATGTTTTCGTGTTTAGAGCCTTTCTTAAACCTCTTACCTGTACATAATTATAAAGGTATTACATAGTCTCGGAGTAACATGTTTTCTTGTGACGGACTCGTATATAGATTTGTCATGTAGAATTTTTAATATATTTATTTGATTTGTCTTCTGTATGATGTATGAGGTCGTATGTGTGTTGTACTATTTTCTATTATTGCATGATCTAGGAGCGCATCCTTTGAACGCCATGCATACTACGGAAGTGGGTCTGGAAACATAACCATTTCAAACCTGCAATGTTCTGGTGATGAACCAGATTTATCTGAGTGTGATACACCATATCGCTGGGGAACTCCTTATGAATATTGCTATCACGGTCAAGATGTGTCCGTGCAATGTGGTATGTGCTTCTCTGTTTAACATACCACTACTTCGATATTGAATCAAGGCTATTATAATGTTTTATATGATGATTTTATGTGGGGTCGGACACATACTGTCTTGCGAGAGGGACGTTCCCTATCATAGCACTATCCTACCTATAAAAAGGCATTGAACATTGTCTCTGTCTACCTGCACAAAAATGTTCCGAATCCTAGTTGTTCGATTCTTTTAGGCACGTTATTATAAAATAAGAGAAAATGGTTACACGAATACTAATATAACCAATACGCAAATATACATAGTGTACGTTATATGTTCATACATTGATACTCTTATCATTAGAATGGGCATGCTGTGTCCCGTGTGGTCTGGTGGGGATGCATGTCTTGTAAATGTGTTGTCCAGAGAAAAACACATTACATGCGCGCTATTTACTACGTACGACTTCTCCTGAATGTTTGTATCCTTCTGTTTGATTATCTACTATAATTGTATCGCTAAACAAAATCATTCTGAATAGTAATTTACACATGTATGAAGTTATCAAACGCATCGCTTGTAGATACACCAGTGAGATTACATGGAGGCTGGACGGAATTTGATGGCATGGTTCAGGTTTTCATAAACGAAACGTGGAAACCAGTTTGCAAAAATAGTTTTACACAAAACGATGCTCGTGCCATTTGTAATATGAAGAAATTCTTGAAAGGCTACATGCCGTAAGTATTGTATATCATCAAATATTAGTACTAGTTTTTGGTTGGGGTTTGTTTTATGTATGACTTTGAGTATGACTTTCTACTTTCTCCGGACTTAACTGATCTTCTTAATCTTCTTTTTAGATAATACAAACCTGTAATTGTTCAACATACATTTACATTCTTCTAGCCAACTTTGAACGGTCATATTTAAAACACTATTATAACTTAAATAAAGTATTGTCAACAAGCCATCAATATCTTACATTTCTTATAGATTAGAAAATGTGACTATCATGGATGGTTCGCATTATGGTATGCGTACTGATGAAAATACTGAAGCTGTGGGTAATTTTCATTGTGCGGGGAATGAGGATGATCTATATGGGTGTGGAAATAATTGGATGACAGACGTTTATTCTGACTGTTCATCTGTTGGAATAAATTGTCGTAAGTATGAAATGATATACTAGTATAGTCAATAGTGATGGACTGTGTAATTCTGCCATACAGTAGCCATCTATATGAAATACAGTTGCGATGGCAAATGGGTATTTTCAACAATGTTTGTAAACATTTATACAAAAGGGGTTTTCCCAGTTAACAGAATCTTCACTTAACTTGCAAGAAATAAAATGAATCATACAGGTATGAATTGTATGTGATACGTATACATAGAATGTTACTTTTATTTATTATAGTTGTACATACATCAACGGTATTGCACATTTAGTAAATTGCACCCATGGACATATTATCCCCTGTGTATACGAAGTAGAATTAAATGTTACATAACCATATCTACATATACAATATTATGATCCAATTTCGTATCTTGTTTGATTATATTATAGGTCCAGTTACTCCTCTACGGTTAATGAATCATTCTGAAGTATTAATACGTCCAAGTGGAAAAGGGAAAATGACAGGAAGAGTGGAAATCTTGTACAAGAATATTTGGGGATCAATTTGTGATGACCAGTTTGGAGAAGAAGATGCCCTTGTGTTGTGTCGAATGTTAAACTTTACTGTTGGGTTAGTTTTTGTTATTTTATATTAAGTATGATTGTACCGTTTTTCAATCGTCTCTAAATCGTAAACGAAAAGCAGCTGAGATACCCAGTGTTCATGCTAATAGTAATCAACTACATTTTTGTTGCACAGAGATGATAACTTATCGGACAAAAAAGACAACATTCAGCAAAGATAGCAGAATACGAAAGGCACAAAAGGAACACACGGTGTAAAGATACAATTCACATTAGGACAAACATAAAACATGAGCAGCAAATAATATAACCTAGGTATAGTATAGCTATGTTTTTAATGGTTGTAAGGAAAGAGATAAAAGAACACACGGTGTACAGATACAATTCACATTATGACAAACATAAAAAATGAGCAGCAAATAATAGGGGAATCCCCAGTAACGATTACATGCGAAAACGCACGATTGTTGTTGTTGTTGTTGTAGTTTTGCATTCGCTAACGCCGTTATTTGTTTTGACAGACCGGATCTCTATGGTCACTAGGTAGACGGACTCTTGCTTCCGACTTCAGGTAGCAGGAATTTGATACCGAGAAATCGATAACCGTTCTTGATTCTATTTTTATTTTTTAAATGTGGAACATATATAACAATCATAGTAAAAGACCAGAATATTTATAGAATAAATTTATTATGCCAAAAAACCTTTAAATAAAAAAAATAAATCACTCCTAGATGGAAGACACTCTTTTCCATATAGTTTTAGAAACAAAAATGGCAGCCATTTTTTTTGCCCGCTTCGGAAGGCAATTTTAACATTTTCAGTGCATAAACGGTGCTTCAAACTGTTATGAGACACATGATTACTCTGAGATTACGAAGTAAGTCGAGCGTGAATCGTTCAAATGTGCGAAATATCAACCAATCTTAAGAAAATCTAATAAAAACGACACATGTTCAGGTTACTTCTTGTTGCAAAGCCGTTACTTCCCTTTGCAATACAATTAATATAAAGTCCGTTTCGGGTCTTTACGTATCCGGACCGGACGGTGATAATTCCACATCGTAGTTGTAGGTTATTGTAAAGAAAGTAACACGAATGCATTTCGTAATTCCTCGCCGAGATGTAATAAGAAATCCCTCCAAAATCGTTAAAAAATGTAAAAATATTTGCGGGATAAAGGTCGCGAAAACTAATTAAATGTTGTTGTTGTTGGATACAATAAAACCCGGAATTTTCCGTCTGAATATATTTTATGTTTTGATGATTTGCAACAGAGTTTATTTAACAAGAAAAGGTGATTAAGATTAAAGATGTTTCATAATTAATCGTAATGTGATTAATTGAAATGAAAATAGCCTTTTCTCTGGAACAAAAGTACTGTCTGATATGCTCATGCAACCCATTATAAAAAGGTTAAATATCAAATTAGGCCTATTTGAAATCAGTTGTTATATATGTGTTTATATCTAATTATATGTAAGCTAGTAACCCATGATTTAAGTAGACCTAGAATTAAACAAATTGAAAAACGTGCGTTATCCACAGACAGATATATTTTCATTTTGATCGGGCTGACAAATGTTCATTCGGACAAAATTTTTATTTCTGCCAGTCCGAATGACTGAAAGCCTTTTAAAGTTTTCGCATCTGAACTTTAAAGCAAGAATGATAAATGGCTAAGCATTTTTTCGTTATGCCTTCTACGTGGTTCTGTCTGGGAGCCAAAGACTATAGTGTCATAGACCTGAATGGAAATTCCCTACTTGATGCAGTGCATTTGTTCATATCATAACCTAGGTATTGTGTAGCTGTGTTTTTAATGGTTGTAAGGAAAGAGATAAAAGTACACGATGTAAAGATACAATTCACATTAGGACAAACATAAAAATGAGCAGCAAATATGACAATATTTTATTTGACATTGCGGCCACCGGCCCAGAATCAACATATATTATTTCACATATTCATACATCTATAGATATGTAATACAAGCATAAATGTAAACACAATTACATGCATACACACATATATATATCACATACAATTGAAAACATAATTCAGCACATTTGAAATACACTTACATTTTGATTTATATTACAGCACATGAGCGCGACAAAAATATCCAATTTCATACAGCAGACGCCAACATGCGTTTCCTTTCAATAAAACCGTAATAAACATACATAGCAAGGTTTTTTATAATACGCTCATTTCTGTTGCTCATTAATATATTGAATGATTGCATACACACTCTGTTGTAATACTTTGGTGGAATATATTGAGATCTTAATTGCGATAGGCTTGGACAAAGTAATACAAAATGTATTTCATTTTCCACCCCGGAACCACATAGTTTACATATACGTTCATGTCTTGGGGTATTTTCGTAACGTCCTCTTTCAATACGAAGATCATGTGATGAAGTACGTAAACGAGCTAAAGCACTTCGAATTTACGTACATTTAAAATATCTAGATATGTTTCATGAACAATAGAACTTCAAAATTTGTACATTTGATATGAATACAGTTTAGCACAATCGTGAATAGTTGTGGTCCATTCCTGTAAATACTGATCAGTCAATCTAGTAACAAATTGTTTAACAAATACATTTTCATTAACTACATACTGGTTTTCCCACACATACCCCATACCATTTGACAACAACAACTTTTTTACGCTGGTGACCCAATTTCTTTTACCATGCTCTGACAGATAATATTACATATTGTAACATTTCTTAACTAGTCTATCATCAGATAATTTGATTATACGGCACCAGTATTTGATAACACGCTTTGCAGACAAAATGTACATGGGATGTCGACCACAGTCTCCTAAAACAGCAGCGTTTGTGGTACGCTTATTTACACACATGTAACGTTTACAGGCATAGTTATGGATTATTTCAATAGATGTATGTCTCTGAACACCCCATATTTCAGCACAATATAATAAAACAGGGACTATTTGTGTGTCAAAAATGTTGAAATAGGTACTACGCGGTAATTGGTTATATTTATACATTTTTGATAAAATGGACACAAGAACACGTTTGGCCTTACAAGCCTGATCACTCGCCATTCTGAAGAAAGATAATTGGTTTGTAAATGTTGTTCCAATATATGAGAAATTGTTAACTATCTCTAGCAAATGTCCATTATATGTCCACCTTTCATGCCTTGATAAACATCCACCTGGTTTAAAAACCATCACTTAGGTTTTGTCAATGTTAACCTTGACTAGCATATTGTCACAGAAAGTTTCTAAAAGGTTGAGGTGTCGTTGGAGACCGATAATGGTATCGGCAGCCAACGCTAAGTTATTTGCAAACAGAAGGCACAATACTTCCGTAACATCTGGAAACAGCTATATCCCACGAGAGTCTGAATGTTCATACATTTTTACGAGTTCATTTATGAAAATTACAAATAATATAGGTGACGCCATACATCCTTGTTTAAGGCCAACCGGAGTCTGTTAAACCACAGGAAGTTCTTACACATGCTTGGACTGATTTATATATTGCAGTCATAGATTTGAGTAAATACCTCTAAAACCATTGTCTATGCAAATCATCCACAATTTATCTCTATGTATCATGTCAAAGCATTTCATAAAGTCTATATATGCAACATAGAGTTTACCACCCTGGTCTAGACAATTGCTTGTTGATAATGGACTGAAGTATAAAGACATTGTCAGTGGTTGAATAACCCGGTCTAAAACCGGACTGTTCCTCTCCAATCTTATTATAAACATTTACATAGAAAGTAATACGTCTGGTCAAAATACTTGTGTACAATTTACCGCAGATATCCAACAATGAAATACCGCGATAATTTCCCGGTGCATTTATGTCACCTTTTTGTGAAATAATATAACCTAGGTATTATGTAGCTATGTTTTTAATGGTTGTAAGGAAAGAGATAAAATCAAATCGGACAGACTAGGAATAAACACGATAGAGACAAACTTAATGGCCTACGAACAAAATAGCTAGCTCTGCATGAAAGTTGCCCTCTCTAGGAAAATGATAAATAATGAGATATGAAGGCGTTTGATTGATTATTGGAATTTGATGAGTATTAGTTTGGACTGTTTGCAACTAAAAATCAAGATCTAACACCAAATTCCAGGAATTCATGTTTAATTACGATACTAAGGGCAGTCCGCAACTGACACAGCAGGACACAAAAGTCACCAAAACACACACAAAAGAAACGACACACACTACAAATACAGACATGAATAAGATATAAATGCAACTGGACAGCTATAAAACTAGGTTATTCAACTCAGACAGCATATCGCTTCAGTCTGGAGCAAGAGCCAACAGACAAGAAAAAAATACAAGTGCGACCAAATATCACAATCACAACTCACAAATCAACATCTGACAAAAACAGTGTACGAGTAGATGCCTTTTTTAAAGACACGAAGCAGCCTGGACAACGAATGTACTGAAGGGCAATTACAGGTATCCAGTCAAAGAAGCATTGTAACGAATTTTGACTTCAACGCGGGTTAACAAAAATCGAATTAAGCTATTGATTGTTCATTATTTTTACTGGTGTTTCTCTTTATGATCTATATACGTTGGAGTGGAGTTTCGTGGAGATAATTAGTCATAAGCCAACATTTATATGTGTAATGATTACAATGATAAAATTTATTATTTCATTATTTGTGTACATATTATGCTTAAAGTTAAATCGAATACTGAAAACGCTTATTAACTTAAATCGTGCAGCAATGTGGTTTATGGCGGGCCAGATTTCGGACGCAGTGCAGGACCTATACTTTTAGATGATTTGAGATGTCTAGGTATCGAAGATGATATCTCAGACTGTTTGGCCAGGGAATGGGGAACACACAACTGCAAGTATGGTGAAGAGGTGATTATATCATGTGGTCAGTTTGAACCTTCTTTATTTATATCTCTTAAATACAGTTTTATACACTAATGTAATTTTGGTTTATATTCTATTCGTAAAAAACGTACATCATTTTTGTCAGACATTAATATGTTTAATCCGTCTTTTGGTATATCTTCCTTATATACGAATTCACTCTTTTAATCGCCCAAGTCACATTTCCGACATTAACGTTGTCAAAAAAAAAGCTCGTGTAGTTATAAATACGATATATCTATTCTAACTACATACAGTTTGTTGTGTTTGCGGTCGTATCGGAAATTATTTTGATGAGGTTAATTAGAGTTTGATTCGGTTATATTGGGGTTCAGATTCGTGCCGATTATATGGTTCTACTTTTATCCATTATTACTTGAATGCATTTGTAAAAATTAACATTAATCTTTATTTCTAATATAGACTATCCAGAAAACGTTGACCCTTGTAAGGCAAAGCAACACACTTGGCTCCCGAATCTTGAATTACGATATGCAAATGTAGACACGACTAAGTTATCAAATGCCATCAATGATTCAAAACTTCCGTTACGTTGGTACAATGTTGGTAACAATACGATGCCCACCAAACCACCACGACGGGACCACTGTGGCACCCATATTCCATTATACAGCACAGGTATATAAACAGTTTCGAAAATACTTTGCGGTAATCAGCCATGGAATCATGTTTACAAATTACTGACCAAAATATAAAGTTCACGGTATAATGAACGTACATATGAATTTGCATAATCGCAATTCTAATTGGGTATAGAGAATATCATAATAACACATGTACAGGTAATCTAAGCATCGTCCTGACGGACTTTATTATCGGAAATAACTTATTCGTAACAAGACTATCATGATATCTAATATTCGGGTCACATCACTAGTACGAGTTCACCATTTAATAATCATTACGGTTTCAGTACAAATGTAGCGTCCGGTCACAGCTCGTTCGGACACCTTGTGGTCTTAAACTTACAATATTCGTGCATATGTCGTTATGTGGAGCTCACAACGAGTCCGAGCTGTTACGTTTGTAGACAGGATATAGCCTAACTATCACGAGGTGTTTGTTCTGCCACGTCAGTGCGTAATGTCGCCTTGTGGTGTATACATGGTTCTTGATAAGACCATTTTTGATTTGTTAAATTATGTAAATTCTAGATTCAAAATATAACGAAGGAAAAGTGTCTGATGTCAAAGTATCTGCGGTCGGTGCTTCTGAAAACATGTTCGAGGTACAAATGAAACACTGTAACAGCATACCAGGACAAGAATTTTACGTATATAGACTAGGACCAACGGGAAACGAATCTATGGGTTATTGTTTTGGTAAGTAAGTAAATGTATTGCCTATAACGACCACAACTTGTTAGATTAGTGTAATTGATTAATCACCATGTTTACTTACGGTTGGGCAATTTAATGGCATTGGCTCTGGTAATGCAGTAAGCATGGCCTTAGTAAGCATGGCCTACGCCATGCGGTGAATTTGACAGGAGCTAGTGAGTTCGTAGAATTAATCATATATCATACTCAGTCCGGTCGTCGGTCCAGTATTGAGCCGGTTATAAACGCGATTACCATGACAATGATAATAACCCTAGTATACAGATGCTCCAGAGGTTGTAAGATACTTGTAAAACATCCAATAAGTAGTGGTATAAACGTTTGAGGGAAACAAATTCACTACAAATTGTTGAATGACTGAAATTGATCAATAATGACGTTGCTCGTACCTAATAAAACCAGATAAAATTTGTATATGTGCTATGTTGCAAGCATAACTTGTCCCAGCGACGTTTATGAACGTTGTCTTTAAGTTTATTAATTCCAAACAATAAAAAACTCGACCCTTCCATATAACTAGTGATTTTAAACACACACCATTTGTCATTTTACTTTTTGATGTACTTTTTGATGTACATTTCAGGAGAGGGGTTAAACGGTGAGTAGTTATTTGATTATCCGCGTGCATTGATACCACGGATCAGCTCATTTGTATATATAATTACTGATACGTGTATGGTGATGGGACCAGTTATTTATTTTTTTGATTTCCCAATACTAGTCGTTGGCACAAGATCTGATGTCACAATAATTTTGCCACACGAAAAAGCCGATCGTTTCACATCCAATGGAAACCTTTTGTTATGTAGAGTATTGGTCAATTTGCACTAGCGGCGTATCTAAGTATTGGAACGTAATCTTGCACAGTTCTACATGTGTATCTGATTTGTATTCAACATGAGATATGGAGTCGTATTTAAGTGTATATTGGTATTACATTGATACTTTATTTTATACTTCTATTAAATGATGTTTTTAATGTGATCAATTGATGCAGTTGATTAAGTTTGAGTAACTACATAATAGGTTTGTATAAACTACTTTGTTTCAAACTCGATGTTAATGTTAATTAGAACTGCGTATAAGTGATGGTTATTCTTTCAAATGGATGTTGTTCATTATCATAACAAAGTACTAAATTGTACATTGTAAATTCTTCTCCTATGCTTTCAGTATCGGCCCCTTCATTTGTTCCTGACAGTGTAACTGTGATACTTAAGACAAGTGACAATAACAAAAACCTGTCGTTTGTGTGTAAATTTGATCCTTCTGACGAACCACTATTTTATCAAGTCAAATGGACAGTGGAAGAAAATTCACAAGTATTAATATACAAGCAATATTTCAACAGAACTCACCTAGATGGACTTGAACTAACGGATCAAGATTTAAAAGACCACACTCTTGGTCTCGGAATAAAGGTAAATATGAAATATATTACGTTGTAATGAATTGTTGACATTATGTACTTTAAACGGGGTACATAGTTGATCACTGCTGCATAAATCGTGCACAACTGTCTTAAATAGCACTCATCAATTTCCTATCCTTGATTACAATAAAATTACCTCTATCGACAGACAACTTCCTTACAACAGTCGAAGCTGGCTTATACCAAATATTAATTATCTTCTTTATGAGTGTCTATATAAAGTTGCGAAGCCAAACCCTAGTAACGCGTTAGTAAGTGTAATAGTTATGCCAACTGGATTGACCGAAAAGGTAAACGCTAATCATTCCCTTAACAATTATGGTCAACGTTAAGACTTTGCTCTCGGATATCAAAAACTATGCATTGGAATTTTCTCCTGAAAGTTGGAAAAGGGGGTTACAAGGTTGACATGATACAACAATGATGAAATGAGTTGTTTATCTGTTTCAGGTGCATTGTTCTGTGACAGCTTTTCGCCAACCATACGGACAAGCTGGTCGTATGTCGCCAACATCCGCGCCCCGTTTTGTTGGGTTACAAATCAAGACACCCACCATTTCCTTAAGGAATGGAGAGACAAAAGCAATTATATTAGAAAAGTCATTTCCGGTCATATGCGAAATTCCATTTCGTTGTGGTATCACACTTCAGTATTCCACACCTGATGGAAATACATGTTCAGGTACTATACGAGGGTCATCCGTGATGTTCTAGGACAGTAACTAAAAACTAAGTTAAAGATGAACAAGTGTTTTATTCATACCATCTGTAGAATGGCATCTAAGTAGCTAATTTAATGTAGCGCAGTTTACATATGCGTAAGCTTTAGTTGCAGTCGAAAATTTAAACTTAATGTTATTACGGATTTCTGGCACCTAAAACTAGGTATTGAAGCCATTTTAATGTTGGAACTGTTGGAACGGGGTCATTCAGCTAGGGCATTAAGCTTTTTGGTTGCCTAAACTGATGCATTCTACTTTTCGACAGCTTGGATCTGTGTAGATCATTTATTTGTATAGTTGGTCATTATGCCTTGTATATTTTCTGGGCTCGACTGGGTAAGTTGAGTGCTGTCTTCCTCTCTGACTTAATATTATCTGTTTACTCGATTGGGACATTTTGCTTAAAAAATTGGCTTATCGGGCAATAAATATTCAATTTTATTTACGTAAAGTCTCAACGAATATGATCATTTTATATTGACAATGTCAAATTATTTTATTTTAAAGGTAGCCTTACATTCAAAGACAGCTGTGGAACAACAATTGAACCGGATCAACAATATATACATGTTAATATAAGCGCTGCTGAAACCGGCCAGTTTGCTGTTGGTGGACACTTCAAAGTTTATCTGGTTGCCGATAAGAATGCGAATGTAAAATTGTTGCAACAACTGCAGTATAAACTCCCGGCTATCAATGTAAGTCAATGAGTTGGGTTTTGATTCATATAAATGGATAAGTTTTGATTTGAAGTGTATTGCAAGCGGAATGCAATGGTTTGTGAACAGGAGTGTTGCGTCAGACCAGTTGGTGTTCCTGCAAAATCTGTCAATGTAAATTTGTACAGTAATGTTGCTGATGTTTTTGTGACTTTCCTGAATAAAATAATTTTTGTTTAGTTTTGACAAACAACATGAATTTGTTGTATGTACAATACACGAAATAGGTCCGTAGCCACGCTAAAGCACACAGAGGCTATTGCCTCGGTTAAAATTACGGAAAGTACCAACATTAGTATGTCTTTTAAAGTTGATAAATTTACCCTAGAACATATTTGCGTCGGTTTATTTTGTCCCTGAATACGGCCCTGCGAAATAAACTAGTTTAAGCACAGCAAATAGTTGTAAGTTAAGCAAATGTTATTACAAATAAGTTTCACTAAGTACATGTAAGACCATTATAAATATATTGCGACTGAATGCAATAGTATGTTTGTAACTGTGGAAAAGAGTGAGATAATTGCAAATGGTGCTTACTGTAATACTGTTTGGGGTGTGTCCATTTAACCATCACACTCTTTGTTTAACATGGTATAAACCAGACAGAGGAGAAACACTTGGGTACGGTATATTATTATCGGTTGAATATTTAATACTACTTGTTAAGTATTGAAGTCTTAAATTTAGAATATAAACACTCGGCTGCTTAGGCAGATTTTCTACCACTTTCGCTGGTGTTTTCATCAGAACTTCACTATATTCGAAGTCCGAAACAGTGAAAGTCAATAATCATTATGTTAATATGCAACTGTGATGTATTCCCTGGTACAGAATGAATCAGTGGTTCATTAGTCGTATAAAGATCTACCAATAGACATTTCCAATTATATATTAAACTATTGTTCTCCCTTTGCAGGTAAATATACTTCCTGAGAGGAATCAAGAAGCAAGGAAGAAAGTCTGTAGTGCTCGGAATGATCCACACATGCATACATTTGATGGAAAGTAAGTGTGACATTATAAAATCAGTTAATGTCTGGGTTTTGGCGCTAATTATTGTCTAGTCTGGTTCGTTTATCTGCGTATGTCTGGTTTCGAGCATGCTTGCGTTTGAGTAGTTTGAAGATAGAGCTGATTAAACAAGAATAAAAGCGAACTAGCGATAGTCCGATCATAGATTAACCACTGAAGGTAAAGGTCTCTGGTTGAGCTATGATGCCATAGTTAGCGCAAAACCTCAGCCTATTTAATGTTTAGGTCATGCAATTTACACTATTTTTAAACTTATCTTGCTTATCACGGCTGAGGTTTTGCGTTAACTATGGTCACCATAGTTCAACCAGAGACCGTTAACACATTCAATGGTTAATCTATAATTGAACTATCGCTAGTTCGCTTTTATTTTTGTTTCATCACCGCCATCGTGAAACAACCTAAATGCAAATATGGGTTTTGGCACCTGGAGAAACTAAATGTGCGCATATAATCGAACCAGATTAGGCTAAAGTTAGTGCCAAAACCCAGCCCATGTGAGTGTTGTAGTCAACCCGTACTTCTATGCGATTCGGCCCGTACATTCTATGCAGAGTTGTAAGAACCAAACAATGGTCAATTTGTTCACAAGGTGAAAAAACACCAAACTTTCACAAAAATACATTTAGTATATTTGCTTTCAGAAAAGTGAAAGAGACGACCTGTTTGGCCCTCGTTAGTTGATATATAAGGCCCAAACAGGGTCCACCAATTATTCACAGATGTATTATCATGTGGATGAAGCAACTAAATCCGAATTATTTTAGCATATATATTGGCACATTTTATGTTATTTAAATTGCACCGTGTCTAACGACAAATTGATGTGAATAAGTAAGTTTCCATTTGATTGAAGTATTGTCAGTTGTCCTTATACTACAAACAAAATATATGAATGAAAGTATGATACTATGGTGTAACATCTGTGGCATATACTATAGTCAATGCTTTATTTGCAGACAATATGAACACCACGAGGACATTGGTGAATATATTCTGTACAGACACAGACACTATGATAATGTAGAGGTATGACTGTCGATATTAGTTAATGATGTTCTCCCTTCCTGTCATTAAATCATCACTCGACAGAAACAGAAGAACATGAAAGCACAAAAAGGAACACACGAAAATTCACAAGCAGACGCCACAATAACCAACACAAAACAGAACAAAAACAAAACTGAACAGTAAAATGTCCTATTTGCAAGCGCCAGTTTAACCCCCCAACACCCCCAGGAAAATACCACTATTAAACAGATATGCATACTAGAATTCTTAACTGTTACGACACTTACATTATTAGATTCACTGCGTATCAATGGGACAATGACATACCCTACGACATAATTACTTCAACGTTTTGTATAATGCTTCCTGAGTGTACATGGAATGCCAATATAAAAGAAAATCAGAGTGCACATGAATAACCTTCTAGCTATTACAACAAGTTTATAGTTAGCCAGTTATATGACAATACTCATAAAATAGTAACCGAACTGTGATTCAAAACCATAACTTTTTGACATAACTATATTTTGTTTACAGGTACAACACAAGATATCGCATTGTACTGATCAATCAATTAAAGCCAAATGTAACTGTGGTGTGGCTGTGCGAGCAGGTCTTGATGTGTATGTTATAAACGTGTGTGATCGTCTACTAGACATTGGATATAGGCGATGTGGTGATAATACATTAACAGTGAAAAGGGACAACGACTTCACATACACTGTACGAGTATTTATGTATTATTATTTCATCCCGTTGTAAACGAGGGCTATAATGCATTTCACAGCTATGTCGGTCGGTATGTCTGGCTGTCAACAACTCAACAGCAGTTGAGTCTATGGTCTTAAAAACATTTAAAGTGTTTGCATCGTCAGTATATTATCCCTAATGATTTCAGATCAGTTTGTTTCAGGTCACTTGAGGTTGCCGTTACCTTTAGCATGAACGATTATTACTAAACGGTTGCCGAATAATTATTCAACAACTTTGGCAATAGAGTCTTCAATTTTTATAGGAAATTTGTCAAAATCAGTGGATGATCCTTGTTTTGAAGTCAGGATTGTCAAAGGTCAATGTCACTCTGTGTTGACCTGCCTTACTGTCGTGTCACGCCCACTTCATGTATAAATTTAAGGGAACTCGTAAGGCAGCCCAGAGTTATATCACTTTAAAAGCTGTATACCATTGATCAATGTTGTACTACCAATATATAATTATTAACATTAGTACAAAAACTGCTAAACATGCATATATAACTTACTTCAAAACTCGTACTGAACATACTTGCATTGATATTTACAGATTTACCTGCCATATGGAACTGGGATTAAAGTTAGAATTGACAATGCACCATATAGTGGTCTGGAAGGTGGTAAGATCGTTGATATCAGTGTTTTGCCATCAGTGAAAGACCAAGATGGAAACAGTACAGGACTTTGTGGAAGACTAAATGATGATCCTGATGATGACTTCCACGACAGAAATCTGACACAAACCAACAACCGTACACATTTTATTAGTAGTTGGAGTGTTAGTACAGATAAAAGTTTGTTTTCAAGAGACGCTGATAGTATGCACTTAGAACCATGGTTATTCCCTACTTGTGTGTGCAGACATGATGACTTGGCCAACACCAAGTTTAATCCTTTATCGTGTGATAGAAGTGAGACCAGCTGTACACCAGGAACTATTACCGGACATCATAGTTGCGGAGATGTGTCACCACGGCGAACTACTCGATCGCTCCACAAAAGGCCTAGGATTCCAGTAGTAATGCAGACAGATCATTATAAAGTCAAACATAAACTGGTGAAGGTAAATGTTGGCTAAATAGTGTGTCTTAATATATTGTAACTGTTACGTTGACTTATATTTAAATGCACAGATATTTCACAGACAAATATACACGAAATGTAAAATCTCTTAAATTTTATCATCATATTTGATAAATGTCGAGTAACGTTTTCTGTTGTATAGGTCCATAGCTTAATGTTAAAATTCCCCATTTTATTTGTTTTGTTTGGTAACGACACTTGTTGACAGATCTGATCTGCAAGTACGCAGTTAGGTGTTTTCAATGGCTTACGTATTTATACTCACTCCTTGAAATGAATAGTCACAATTCATTTACAATTAATTGATTAAAACATTTAATAATTCTAAAGGCAGTACAAATGAGATTATTTCATCTTATTTGCAAGTACATTTCCAAATGTATAAAACATTGTCGTATTGTTTACTAGACTTGTACCCACTTTACATTTCAGAGGGAGACGCACAACTCGCTTTTCTATACCAAAGAGAATGCAACAAGTCATTGTGAAGATTATTTCAGAAAATTGAAAGCTTTTGAACTGTGCAACAAAGTGCCAGCCACGCACACAAATATATCCGTTGACAATTGTATTCTTGACATATTGGTATGTTATTGCTTTATACATAGTGAAATCATATCACAATTTTCAAGTTAGATGTGTTGCTGGATTGCGATATTTAAGAAATAATAACTATGTACCTGTGTTTTATCGTAGCACAGTCATACGTTCGGATGCGTAGTAATTAAATCACGAGTGCTTAACACGATTGATTTTAAGAACAGAGGTAAAGCCAAATGTGTTGCATGAGTGAAATAAATAAATGCATTAAGGAAACACTGCATTGAGTATAGTATTGATATATTGTCCTAACTTAACACCCCGTCGATATTATATGCATATCTATGGAACGCCATAGCTGTCTTTTGTTGACGCTTGTCATGTTGACTTGTCGGTAGAACATGTGAACTTCTTAGTACAATGTGTTAATATGTCAAACCACATTGTTGACTTGTCAAAATATCATCTGAGTATGTCAACTTGCCCTGTTATATTGTTAAAACAACGTCTTAAATTGTTAAAAGAATACAATAATATCTCAAGCCATCGTGTTATACTGTTAAACCACATCGATAAATTGTCAAATC
This sequence comes from Spisula solida, assembly GCA_947247005.1. Classification (NCBI taxonomy): domain Eukaryota; kingdom Metazoa; phylum Mollusca; class Bivalvia; order Venerida; family Mactridae; genus Spisula; species Spisula solida. The sequence goes on along the minus strand of OX365944.1, from coordinate 33,705,389 downwards.
ACCATTTGTATATGTCTACGTTACATGTTAAATTGTTGAAAAAACGTTTGATAATGTTAGAAGAACGTGTTAACTTCTCAAAGCTTCGTATTATCATGTTAGACTTTAACTACAATGATGAATTGTTAAACTATCATTTAAATATGTTTATATGCGTTGTTGAATTGTTAAAACAACGTCTTACAATGTCGAATGAGCATGCAAACCTCTCAACACATCGTGTTATACTGTTAAACGGCAGTGGTAAATGGTTTAAATATCATTTGAACATGTCTATACGACATGTTAAATTGTTACAACAACGTCTTAAATTGTCGGTAGGGCATGTGAACTTCTCAGTGCAACCTTATTGTATGTCAAGTCACACTGTTAAACTGTCCAAATAGCATGTGAACATGTCTATATGCCATGTTAAATTGTTAAAATAGCTTCTTATCATGTCCAAAAACCATTTGAACTTCTCAACAGAACGAGTTATACTGTCATACAACAGTGGTAAATTGTTAAACTATCATTTGAAGATGTCTATAGGACATGTTAAATTGTTAAAATAGCTTCTTATTATGTCCAATAACCATGTGAACTTCTTAATAGAACGTGTTATATTGTTAGACAACAGTGGTAAATTGTTAAAATATCATTTGAAGATGTCTATACGACATGTTAAATTGTTAAAATAGCTTCTTATTATGTCCAATAACCATGTGAACTTCTTAATAGAACGTGTTATATTGTTAGACAACAGTGGTAAATTGTTAAAATATAATTTGAAGATGTCTATATGACATGTTAAATTGTTAAAATAGCTTCTTATCATGTTCAATAACCATGTGAACTTCTTAATAGAACGTGTTATATTGTTAGACAACAGTGGTAAATTGTTAAAATATCATTTGAAGATGTCTATACGACATGTTAAATTGTTAAAATAGCTTCTTATTATGTCCAATAACCATGTGAACTTCTTAATAGAACGTGTTATATTGTTAGACAACAGTGGTAAATTGTTAAAATATCATTTGAAGATGTCTATACGACATGTTAAATTGTTAAAATAGCTTCTTATTATGTCCAATAACCATGTGAACTTCTTAATAGAACGTGTTATATTGTTAGACAACAGTGTTAAATTGTTAAAATATAATTTGAAGATGTCTATATGACATGTTAAATTGTTAAAATAGCTTCTTATCATGTTCAATAACCATGTGAACTTCTTAATAGAACGTGTTATATTGTTAGACAACAGTGGTAAATTGTTTAAACATCATTTGAAGATGTCTATATGACATGTTAAATTGTTGAAATAGCTTCTTATCATGTCCATTCAGCATGTGAACTTCTTAATAGAACGTGTTATATTGTTAAACAACAGTGGTAAATTGTTAAACTATCATTTGAAGATGTCTATACGACATGTTATAGTGTTAAAACGATATTTTAACTTGTCGACGAGGCATGTTAACTTCTTAATAGACAGTGTTGTTGTTGTTCAAATTTGTATGACGTCATCAATAACGTAAGTTCCTCCCGTGTGCATATTGAACAATTTCCGCCATCTTTGTTCAATATGCACGCGGGAGGAACTTACGTTATTGATGACGTCATACAAATTTGAACAACAACAACACTGTATATTAAGAATTTCACATGCCTCGTTGACATGTTAAAATATCGTTTTAACACTATAGCATGGCATGTAGACATTTTCAAATGAAATTTTAACAATTTACCACTGTTGTTAAACAATATAACACGTTCTATAAAGAAGTTCACATGGTTATTGGACATGATAAGACGCTATTTTAACAATTTGACATGTCGTATAGACATCTTCAAATGATATTTAACAATTTACCACTGTTGTTTAACAATATAACACGTTTTGTTGAGAAGTTCACATGGTTATTGGACATGATAAGAAGCTATTTTGACAATTTAACATTGCTTATAGACATCTTCAAATGATTTTTAACAATTAATCACTGTCGTTTAAGAGTAGTACACGTTCTGTTGAGAAGTTCACATGCCGAATGAACATGATAAGAAGCTATTTTAACAATTTAACATGGCATATAGACATGTTCACAAGATACTTGGACAGTTTAACAGTGTTACTTGACATACAATAATGTTGCACTGAGAAGTTCACATGCCCTACCGACAATTTAAGACGTTGTTGTAACAATTTAACATGTCGTATAGACATGTTCAAATTATATTATAACAATTTAACATGACAAGCATCAATAAAAGACAGCTATGGCGTTCCATACATATCATTCTCCGTGTGACTGGGGTTAACAATATCAATGTAATACACGCTGGTGTAAGATATTAATGTTATTATTATTCCAAACACTAATATACTTTTAGCAAACTGTTACTGTCTTGATTGTAATAGTTATAAACAGTAGACATGACTACGCTTTCATTTATTGTTTATTAAATAATGTTTTAGTTATGCTATTTTTAGAAAAGCTTGTATATTTCATCAATCAAAGAACAAGACATTGACGCTCTTACTTGCCCTTGCGCGACATTCAAACTTTCACGTCGACCACATGACCTGACAGTCACTTTTTGGTCGATCACGTGTCAAAATAGGTTGGAAATACCCTTGACAGTCATAATGTCTCTCACTAGGATATTGGGAGTTAGGCATTGTATAATTAAGTGAGGTAAAATAACAGTTTATAATGTGTGTATACACTTGCTCTAAGCCGAACACAATTTATGTATGGTTAATCTACTGTGGTTGTTCTAAGGAGGTGGTTGTCTGATAAAAATATGTATTTGATATACAATTGTGGTGATCAAGACAGGTTGCTGCTATATGAAGGTGTCTACCGACACCAATTTAATTACTACTACATTCAATATCAAATTATTAGGTTCTCTCTGTTTACAGCTTACGGGTGATACGTTATGGACAAAGCTCTCACAACAATCTATGCAAGATGCATGCATGACTCAAATACATCGGAATGCTACCGTTAGACTAGAAATTCTAGAAAAAGCCAAGAATAAATCAGAGCAAGTTGAAACAGGACATGGCGGCTATCGGACAACCATCGCACCAGTTCAAGTTGCTGAGATAGAGGCAATTGAAAAAACAATCGCGGAAATCAAGGAAGTAGTATGCTTGAATGACTGCTCTGGTCATGGCAACTGTTCTAATGGTAAAATATAACATCTACTTTTTTTTAACTTCATATTTGAATTGTTTTTTAATTTTATGGTATTTGTTATTTTATCTCACTCTACATGTATGTGTAAATACCTTTTAAGTTAAAATGAAGTATTTTCACTTTAGCCAGCGGAACCCGAGTTCTTAATTAAGCCCATTTTAAGCGCGAGTCATGAACTGAAAGCTTATTCACATTTATTTTAACTATTATGTGTTTCGTTACTACATAATTACAGGAACTTGCCTTTGTGAGAAGGACTATGGGGCCTCAGACTGCTCTCTTGATATTAAAAAGGCGCCAAAACTTTCGGGGGTACTTGATAATGGTTATTGTGACGAATCCATGTATGACTGCAAACATATTTATGTCTTTGGAGAAGTCTTTGTTGGAACTAATTTGACGTGTCGTTTACAGACATTCAAGGTACGGTTTGTCAATCATAGAATATAATAATTATACTGGGAATAATATGTAAGTATCTGCTAATATTGAATTCATTGCGCGAAGGGACATGTAAAATGTAAAAAGGCTCAGAAAAGTCAGAAATATAATATTCGTTGTACATGTATCCCGTGTCTGTTTTTTTCGACCGAAATAATCAATTCTACTACTTAAGTTTCTTCGAATAGTTGCATATATGCGAACGTCTCTTATTCTACGAATGCAATGCATATGTCAGAAAATGTACCATACACACTAGTGCTTCAGCTTCGGTGCACGAGATAAAAGCACAGGAACTAACATAAATGGTATAATGCCATATGGTCGTCATTTGTCAGTCGAGTTCCGGGTCAGTAAAATTTATTCTATTCCTTGGCATTGGCTAAACAGTAATGTGTCTTGAGGTATCAGTTACTTTCAAAAAACATTTTCGTTCCGGTTGACAATTAATTGCAACGATAGCAAACGCTTACCTGCAAACCCCAGTGTCAAATATATTGGAAACTAACTTACTGACAATAAACCAGATGAAATTAAAATAGCAAATATATGAACAAAAGTATTTGAATTTTAGATTTCTATGTTTAATAGAATGCCTTTGTCCATCTCAAGATTGTATTCTCAAGTTTTGACATTTCGTCTGAAGATTCCTTATAATCCTGTTGTGGCTAATACACAATGTATATTATGTCAGATGGGCGTTGATGTACCGCACAAAGTTAACACTACAGTGCATCAAATACCAGGAGTTGCAGATACATTGATTGAGGCAATGTGTCCCGTACAACAGCTCAATGAAAGACGACGACGGTCTGCAACGGAATCTACAAAACAGCCACCTGATGACTTTGTTCATGGTTACAAGGTGGCTATCAGTAATGATGGAGAAAACTTTTCAGACGAATCCTATGACGTATATGTTTATGATTCTACATGTCAAAATTATCAAAACAAATCTGGCGTTGGCGTTACATTCAGTCTTTCAGTAAGTGTTAACTATCTCTTGTATCTTGAGTTCAGCTTTCTGACGACTGAAACATGAACCTTGGGCGTTTTAGTAATATTTTCTCGTTCAGTTTTATGTTGGGCACTGTGACGTGTAATTGTGGTCTGATATATTTCTGTGCTTGTCTGTTTCAGTTGAGTGCTGCGTTCCCTGTCCGATTTTGTATTACTAGTTTCCTTGATTTTGATAAATTGTAACTTCATTGTAAGCACCGCACATGTGCGTTATTTTGATGAAAAGGAATGTATAAGATTCATTGTGCTGTGTATATATTGGACATACATTCTGAAAAGTACTTACCCGCCGCCTAGAGGTCGCGGGTACTATTGGATGCATGAAGCGATTTGGCTATGGAGGAGAACGTGACCACTTTCAAATGCCTGATTGGCTTATTAAAAGAAGGATTTTGTAAGAAAGTCATAAACCAGACTAATTTGATAAAGTCGGTAATACTGGTCGGTAAATTATCTGGCGATGGAAAACTATTTGGAATCGTACGTACAAACGTATTAAGTAATTTTCGTAAATAATCATTGGAATGTTACATGTGTATGATAATTTAATACTGCATAATTAAAAATTAATTATGTATAATCGACTTATTTAATAGCCTGGATTTTGTCACATTGATGGAAAATGCTTCTCAAATGGGAGTTTACATATGAGACAGACTGTGTCTTGTGACACCAGTAAATCCAACTATTCATGGACAAATGTCCCAACAACCACTGTAAGACCTACAACAACTACAACAAAAAACCCCACTACAAGTAAGTCCAAATATGATATCCGGGTACTATATCAAATTAGTAATTGTACCATTAGTATAGAATCATATTTAAATTCAGTGTATAAGATAACTTAAATAATATTATGATTGGTCTTTTGGTTCATCGTAGCTCTTTGTATCGCAGCTTACAATTGCAAATAATGGAAACTGTTCTAATGCTGTTTGAGACATACAGTAACTTATATATAGTACGAGGGGTGTTCGAAAAGAAATGCAATTCCATTCATATCTTGGTGGTGTTAGGGGTTTCGTGCTTCAAACTTGGTATGTGTACCCATTAGCCCATTGTCTGCACTCTGGTAAAATTTGGTTGAAATCCATGCATTAGTTTGGTCATAATGTATGTTTAATAAACACTTACTAATTTATACTCAGCTAAAAGACGTTCGAAAAACTTATCGTCAAACTGACCGAAATTATGCCTGATATCAAAGAAAGGTCTAAACATAATTTAAGTGATATATTTATAAATGATGAACTTTTTTAGATAAAAGGACATCGTAATGTGTCTTTCAGCATTGTAACACTTTTATTAAATGGTTCAAAGTAGGTCAATAGCATCTGAAAGCAAACAACAAATGTGGTCAACTGAAAACAACAACAACCAGACTCAACATTGATAAAAAGTATGATATTCGTCTCAAAGCTGCAATATTAAAAGTTGGACTGTTAGCTGCTCGTACAATCTCGAGTTTATCTCAATTTCACTTCATTTGGAAGAAAATTCTTGAAGTTAACAACAGTTGTACCCACTGGATACCATGCTCATTACGTGGTGCCCAAAACGTAATATAATTTTAAATGCCAAGAAAATATTAAAGTTATACCCTCAGTACTTTTACTAGTATAATAAAGGAAGGGACATACGCTCACTGTCATTAACCAAGAATGAAGCAGAAACATCATATACGTGCTAACAGAAATTCTAAGAAATCCGTAATTGTAAAACTCACTAAGTCACTGATGGAAATGATTAATTTGATTTTGTTCATCCACAAAGTCCTTGCAATTCAAAAACCAGAACCAATGGACAAATTTGTTACAAGAAGGTTCTATTGATAGTGTGTGCATGAAAAACTTCAGACATATTTCATATAGCGTCAAATTGTTTATGGAATAGACCATAATATGCACGTTTCTCATGAAAATGCCTCTTCGCACAGGGCTTCTACTGTAAAGTCGTTTTTGAACATAATACACATGAGAATACTTTATCACCAAGTCTATTATGTAGACCTAATCCTATGCGAATAGTTTTAAGTTCCTAGACTTAAATAGCATGCAGTAGACCAGATGTACGCTTCCAGGGAACCTGTATGGTCAGCCAAATTACAGTGCATGAACGTAGTACCTTTTGCAGATCACAAAACATACCTTTCATCTTCAATTTAAAGGTTAAATGTGTGTGCAATGTGTAAAGGAGAGTTCATTAAAGGTTTTCTGTGAGTTTCATTGTAAATGGTTCTGTCAATAAAAAGTTATAGAGTAAATTGCATTTATATTCGAACACCCCTCGTATTAAGTATATTATTGTTGCTTTATATCACAATACATTTAAAATTGTTGACAATTGTAATCATTTATCACATTACTTGCGGTCCAGGAGTGCCGTAAAGCCGTGCCGTAAATATCGTTCGGCACTCTCAGACCGTGCAATAAATATTTAAGTTAGCTTGACGTGACGTTAGCCAATCCATGCATTGATCCGTCAATGACGTCATGGTAATATCAACGTCGTCATTTTGGCTTACGTCATCTTTTTTACCAATAGTGAGCGTTTCCTAAGGTTATGTGATAAATAGAAGATTACATGAGTGCTCATTACATACGAGTTTTATTAAACTCGTCGACAAAAACAATATGACACTCGGCAAAGCCTCGTGTCATATCATTTTGTCCACTCGTTTAATAAAACTCGTATGTAATGAGCACTCATGCAAGATCCTCTATTTAATGAATAAACCGAATAATGGTATTTACTATCATGATTAATATTTTAAATATTGCATACGGATAGTCTGCGTATGACGTTCGCTTCCTTCAAATTGGCTATTTTCGTGGCATTATCATATGAAGACCCTGTAGTTTCCTTCGAACAAAATACACAATAATATCGTAAGTAAGTTGGTGAAACTGGCTATGGTCGTTCATTATTGTTTATGATCATTATTAGTCTATATTATGTATATTAATTAAATATCATTTAATTTAGTATTTCGTTTTGTATTGTAAACCTTTCTGTAATTACAGGTGTAAGTTGTCATTGCAACAGTGAGAACACAAAATCCTGTGTTAGCGCTAAATGTTTTTGCAAAAGTGGTTGGTCAGGAGAAACGTGTTCTGAGGACGTTGACGAATGTCAGCAGCAACCACATATGTGTCCGCTAGACTTGCACACTGGATGTCAGAATCAACCAGGATCATATAACTGCCTCTGTTTACGAGGTTATCACGATATAGATGGAGTATGCACAGGTACGTACAGTTTCTACCAAAACTTATACATCAATTTGTTGCAATATTTTGTCTTCACCAATAGACCGCAAAATTGATACCGTTTTCCTTGAAAAATACCACCAGTACTCGATAATTTGGCAGAGTTGGCGACTAATCGTTCGCTTCATAATTATGATTTCAATCAAACATTTGTTTTATATTTGTAATGGACAGTATATTTATCATTTTCTGACTTATTTTGTACATATGTAAAGTACATGTGATTCTTACAGTCATACTGTCATAGTAAACAAAAACATACTGTTCTGTAACATACGTACATTGTATTTGAAAACGTTTACATACAAATATGATGTCACATTTTAATTCACGTACAATGCCTTATTTCATGCCCTGTTCTTGGAATAATTAGGGTGTGCATGTTAACATTCTGATTGTGTTATTATTTGGACTGTGTTCATGTTAACATTTTAACTATGTTGTTATTCTGACTGTATTCATGTTAACATTTAACTATGTTATCATTCTGGCTGTGTTCATGTTAACATCCTGACTGCGTTCATGTGAGCAGTCTGAGTATGTTCAATGTATTTTCCATACGTTTCAGCACTAGAAACGAACTCAACCACAGTACTAATGAAATTATGTAAGTGTTTTACATTCATATTTGCAACAGTTAAACTGAATCACATATAAATATCAGCATTACTTGTACAACAATCATTTTCATTACGATATACAAAGTAAAAAACTATGTGTTGTCCTTTGTGTTTTTTAAGTTTGGCTTGAAAAGGTAAATATTTGTTTGTAATGATTCTCTGTGGACATTAGATAAACATTACAAAGTTATAAGTACATGTAAATACTTATGATGATGTTATGCTACTTCGTTTTTTTTATAAATCCTATGAGTATAATATTTATTGTATGAATTATGTTATTTGCAGTGAAATCAGATCCGATGTTACAGGCTTTCCATGTTGAAGTAACATTGGACATAACTATTGACAGCTCTCATAACTTGGAAACGGAACAAGCGTACGCTGATGTCAAAACAGCTGTAAGCACATTTTAACTATAGATTGGAAATATTAATTACATCAAATATTTGAATATTATCCGTTATCCAACAGAATGGAATGCTATGGTAGATACCTTGGTACAGGTCACGTCTGATCAGTACACTTGTGTTGGTATGTGCAATAATTAAATTACTAACACATCACCGTTTCTAACACAACAAAAGTCTATAAAATATCAGAATACAAAGATTCTCTTTTGGAACCATTACTTGTAAAAGTGACTGCAAAAATGTCATTTTAGTGGCATCGTACATCCTACCTATGTAATGTAATGTGATAGACGTGCGAGGTACATTACAGAAACGCGGTCAAAGAACAAAGTAGAACGAATTCAACTTCAAGTGAAAATACTTTAGATGGGTTTATGGAGTTATTTCTATAAAATGTTATCCAGAACAATATAATTAACCTGCATGAAATGCTTGAACAGTTATTTTGTTTTCAGAAATAACCTAAACCATGAGGAAAACATGAAGACAATGCTATTATAAACTGTACTTCTTTACTTTCAGCTGAACAAGTGTTACACAAAATGGCTTGGTGTAGGATTGAAAGATGTTGTAATTTTGTCACTTAGGTATGACATTAGTGCATCTATGTAACTTATTAACAAATAATATCGTAAGTCATCTGCGAGCAGTTGAAACTAAGTCCAAAATGTCATCCTCCGATTTAGAGTAACGTAATTACGAATTTTCAAATTATATATTTCATTATACTGGACAGTAGGTAGAACGAGCCAGTATATTATGTAGATCACAGTTTTATCATTATTGAAACGTTTTACTACTAAATACCTGTACGTCACTAATTATGCACACATGATACATATTTGAACGTATACTATAGACTACATATAGATTGAAAATACTTCCATCTAAATTAAGACATTGTCGTTACTATGATATTTAATTATTATGTCTAGAGCAACAGATGGTGTGTACAAGTACAGTACGGAGAATTTATCTTTATGCATGAATGTATATGCCTATATACATTTCCGCGATCAAATCGTGCAATATCGGTCCTTAATATTTGTGTTTGTATGGCACATTGAGCGTCTTCGTGATACTCCCTACTTATGAATACATACAACCGGGGTTATACATATACGTAAGCTATTATATTAAAGTAATCCTAATAGAAGGTCGAGGATCGAGTCAAATTCTATGTACTATACTTACCTTAAATACTATATGGTGAGACGCTTAATCATATGAATAACAACATGTAATCATAGCGCTGATTTTTGATGTATTTTACAGAAAGGGTAGCATGATAGTAGAACATAATGTAGTTGTTGAGAGAGAAGAATATGTGATGAAAACGCTAGCAGTCGCAATAGCAGATATGTCACGTGATGGACAAATTGATGTGTTTGGAAAGAAATGCAATATCAAAAACATAAAACTAGGAAATGATTCAGGTGGGATACATTGAAATGACCTTCTATGTGATTAAATCCCTCGTAGCTTATTGTCAGTTACACTGCGCGTTTATTTTTTGTTTTAATTTACATTTATTTAATTAATATGGTATGCGTCTTTCACCTTTCCTTCGTGTATGTTTCGGTGTATTTCATTTTGTTCGCCAGTGGCGACTTGCTTTTCAAGTTTTCCTGTAGTATGTCCACTAGAATATATACTAGGGGAGATCAATATATTCGAAGACTTTCCTTCAAACTTTTTAAATATTGATTCTAGAACAATGAAACTACCAGGCAATATATATCTATCAATTATCTAGCGTTTTGATTAATTAATTATATTGTGACGTTACAATGTTCTTGATGACGTCACGTATTGTGACCAAGGTGCAGCGCGCGCCGTCGAGCGTGACGGACAATAAATAATCACAGAGCAACGGCATTTTATTAAGATTACTAGTAACGCCTAACTTGGAAAATCCTTGCGATAGCTCGAAGATGACTTGACCAACATGTATAGGGATTCTTAGCACTCCAATCAGTGATCTACACATGCTTTCGTTGTTTATGTGACTATAGGGACTCTGTCAAACTGACGCCTTGGTAAAATAAAAAATAAACGGAAGAATTAAGACAGAGTTAGGGATATTCCTCCTTAATTTCTGAGAAATAAGAGGCATGTTTCTGAACGATGTGTTCCTGGCGAACTCTATGATCAGTATAGATTACAAAACAATAAATCTTTCATTCCAATTGAAAGGAGTTCTTTAGAGATTGCGCCCTAAACCTGTTAGGTCGTGATTCCTTCTTCATCGCGATGATGCTACCGTGTAAAACCCATCGCTTTTTTCAGAGTTTTAAGTCCAGTAACGCAACTAGACAATTTCCATTCCGCCTTACATTCCAGAGTTGTTTATTTATGACTTATTTCTGTATTAAAAGTGAATAAATCGTATACAGTGGGTCGGATATGAGTCAGGAAAGGAGCTTGGTGCTGCTCAAACGGCGACGCTTGGAATGACGTCACGTGACGGACTGTGTCATGCACCAACTACATAAATAAAACTATGTTATAGGTGCATTCGGTCGGAGATATCCTACACTGAATAATGCTAATTTGCTTTTGAGCCGTGCTGACAAAAACAAAATTGCTAGTGAAACGTCCACGAATATATTGATAACCCCTCGTACCTGGTGGATTGTCCTAGTTCCAATTTTTGCTCATCCTTAAGTTGTAATGGGTTGTATATATGTTGGTCACAGTCGCCTAAAATTAGGGATTATTATATAATTACAACATTTCAACCATCAAAAATATTTTTGTAACTGTATGGTTACAACATTTACAGTGATTCTTAAATTTTAAGAACTTTTTTCGCATCTAACAATTTAATTAGGACTTACAAAAATGTTTTGGCTTCCGTGCCTTTTTGTGAATCTGTGTTCATTTTGTATACGCCCTTTTCAATTTCGTGGTCAAATATAAGGCTGCTTTGTTTCTTTCAACAGTGCATGTTTACTGTATCTGTTGGGCGTTATTTGTGGGTTGCCCTTGCAGTATCTTTTCGTCCGTTTGGTTTGTTATTGTTTTCTGGCTCTTTCTCCGGATATTTTGACTGACCGAGGCTGTCAGGAGTGGGTAGTCGTGTTTTTGTAGCTTTTCAGTATTTCGTGCTCTGTTGTTGGTTTTTAGTTTTAACATATTTTATTACCCACAAAATATACAATATTTATCATACAAATACATCTATAAATCCATTTTATATATATACTATATATGTTGTTGTTAATGAGTGCGCCCATTCATGTCCAATTGTTATTATCTTTTGGGGATCTTTGCTTTATTGCATTCCCTATACTAACGTTAATACTAACGTGTTATATTGTTATCATCTAACACTCCTAGTATCGGACAAGAATGCAATCATACAGCGTCAAAAAGTGTCAAAACATTAATTAAAAACAAAGGTTTTTAAAAAACACATGGTGTTTTGCTAGTTTTATCGCGTCATATTGCAGCATAGAGACATCTTTTCAGATGCATTTTCATCACAATGGTCCAGATTACCGATTTTTGTTTTGTCAATGTGATCACAAAAAGGATAAATTCAAATACAAAATGTTCAGATACGCGAAATATATTTTTAAAACATATCTGTTTAAGGTCATGGAACACAGGACAAATACCACGATTTCATTCTTTGTGAAAGTTACACCAACTTACATCCATGTGACGAAGGTCATATCTGTAGTGTTGTTCACAACAAACCGGCATGCAAGTAAGTGTATAGCTCAGTAGAACGTTATGCTGTAACTTTGATATTCATATTTGGTTCTCGGGTGTGGACAGTTTGTATTTGGTCGTGTTAGTGACAACGAGCATGTCCTCGTATGTACAGACGACATGCATGACTTTGTTTTAATGTTCATGACAGACTAACATAGAATTATAAAAGTGGTTAGCTCAATAGATCGTTATACACTTATTAGTAATACACAGGTTTTGTTGAACATGTGGTGTCCTGCCATGTTATTGCCCAAAGGCATGTCCTGTACATGCGGAGTCAGTAGCTCACGGAAGTCGTTACTTGTAAGATATTGCTCCATTGTATACATATAGATCTAAATGTAGTACAAGTGCTTTGAGCATGTCCAGACCGACATCCAATATCTGAAGCTGTGCACAAAAAGGACTTGTGGACATTGAAATTTTGTTTAAAATTTAGCTGCTAATTACGCTTCCAATCACCGATGTGATGTAATTCGTCCATACTAGTACGTTAAAAAGAAACATATTTAGCGAAATCCTAAATCAAAACTGTCAAGGGAATTTTGTCATGTAAATAAGATAACCATACAATCCTGACGCTAAATCGCGAAACAAGGTTTTGATGAATAGCCATTGTACTGTTATACATGTACATCATTAACATATTCTGTTTTATTTTTAGGGAAGTTCAAGGAAAGACGACCACTTTAGGTATCAATACTGTTTTTGATAATGGAATCGTAATCACATGTGACTGTCAATGCACGATTTATTTTAGGATACAAAAGGCTATATAGTAACTGGGTATTTCATAGTAGAGTAAGTTGGAAATAACATTCCAGACCGACATCCAATATCTGAAGTTGTGTTATAGTTGAATAACTAGTACAGCACCATAATGTACTCCTACATATATTCTTATTCAAATTTATTCTTATCATGAGAACACACCAACTGCTTTGATACGCGCATATATAATTTTTTGAAACATGTTTGAGAGACATCCGTCCATCAATCAGTGTATTAAAATCTTGAAAAATGTATTGAGTTTCTACAGAATGATGTAATATGTTAAATGATTACAAAGAGTAGTATCGTGTAACTATAAATATACTATTGTTTACATACTACAGGTGAGAGGTCCCTCATGATAATCATAGGTTCATCAGTCGGTGGTGTCATGTTACTCATCATACTGGTTCTAGCGTGTGTTGTTTACCGGAACAAGAAACAGCTTAAGAACGTCAAGAAACAAGGACGACCACATGCTACACCGAATGTTTACAATGAAATGCACGCCACAGAGATGGCAGAGTTACAAAGAGGCAAAGTGCCACCAGCTGGGAATAGCAGTCATGGTGCTGAAAATGAGGGTTTCGAACTTGAAAATTCATCAATCGTTGAATCCCAACTTGACAGGTATATATTCATATAAATGGACAGTGTCATGTAACGTATAAATAAATAAATACATGGTTTTGCAAGTTAAAAATTGTTCAATCCAAAAAATAGATTGACACTCCCTATACAGAACACACCGACGCTGTTATGAACCATTATATTAGGATATGAGCTAAATGGAACAGATACTACTTCAAGTATTGTATACGGTCGACCATCAACGATAGTTCGTATACTCATTAAGGGAACCTTTTCTACTTTCCATGTTTATTATACAATTTATAACAATTTAATTTTCGGTTTGATTTGTCACCAAAAATATTATCAATGCAGACCTATTTATTTAGTAGTTGTTCGGTAACGTATGTATTATCCTTACATGTGTTTGTTTCAGGCCAAAAGCTGTACGTGACGGCCAGTTTCATCAATCTAAGGATGGAAATGTTTACTATTATGGAAAGTGGTAGAGCAATGCCTAGCTAGTGGATTAACGCCTACTCATTTACAAAATCACAGAGTTGACGCCATAGTTATATAAACATCAATCATTATAAGTGATTAATTAATCAAATCCATTAACTGTTATCTTGTGACTAATCATTTGTGTGAAAGTGTACGATTCATACATAAATTTCGAATGAATAGCGCTTTTGATGTAGTATTTGATATAAATATCTGACGTAAGATAACTGTTATTACCACGATCAAATATCTAAAAAAAATTCTTTCTGTGAAATTATCTATTATGTAATACATTCATACATACTTTAATTACTACAATTACATCTAATCACTAATCTATCGTCTTGATACTTGTCAATGTAAGATCTTAGGAAATATTGATATTTGGTAAAAATGCACTTTTGAACAAAAAGCATTATCTGTGAGGTATGTTTTGATAGTGCTAATGGAAAATGTATTATAATCGTTGATATAAACTTTAGGGCCAATTATCTGCTCATGTTGCATTAGTAATTCTGCCCAGTATGATTTGGTTAGTTCATTATTGGTGTGTAATAAAGAAATAATGTTTATAATAGTGAATGTATATTGAAGAAATAAATAAATATTTTCATGTATTTTGGTATATTTTGATTCTATTTATATTCATGTATACAAAATCTATACGACTATGCAAAGGGTTCTGTAATTTAATCATATAGCTACTACTACAATCGAATAATAATACAAAAACATGTATACCTCGGAACTACACGTTTAAACATTGTTTTGATATTATTCATCATAACACAATACACTGTACTTCTATTGCAATGGCTCTTGGCTGCATGTTTAAGGTACCTGTGGACATAATGTCGTACAGGAAATCGACATAAGACAGGTCTTAGCCACTAGGACTTACTGTCTTAGCTACTAGTGTTTACACACAGCAACACAGCAAAAACGATGAAATCAATACATGATAAAAAGTTAAACCGAAAATACACACAGTATTTCAAGTTCAGCCATCGGTCAACAATCATTGTTAAGGGTTGTTCTTCATATATTCCGACAAAATATCGGCAATATCTGAATGTTTGAAGCGCATAGCATCATCAAAGGCTGTGAATCCCCACCTGTAATGATATGAATAAAAATTTTTTTTATATATAATTACAATTCTGTGCAAATGTGTGCTGTGCTTTAGGTGCTGGTTGTCAACGTTTCTAAGTCAGATTTTGTGACTTTGTGTTAGTCACAAATAGTGGCCAACCGAGCGGCAAGTGTGTTTAGACAAAGATAAGGGGTACCCCTCCCGCTAAGAGGCAGTTTGGGGATATTCCCCAAGACAATTGTGATATTGAACACCTTAAGGATGCCTTCCTGTTTTCCTTTACACAATTATAAATTGCAATGTAGGTGTATTTGTATGATTGTTATGTGTAGTAAATTTCTTTTATTGACGATGATTATTACGACTACTAGACTAAGTCTTTGGAGCGTCATTCAAATCGCATTGGATCATAAGCTTCGTCACAAAGTGCATTTTGAATAACAGCATGTCTTAATCTTCCCTAGTTAGATTCAACTAGTGACTATGTGATCATCCATTTTAATGGGCAGTCAGCCTCTTAACAAATACAAGATACCTGTCTTTCAAATTGGACCGGACTCGACATTTCTTGAGAAGGAATTGGACAACATCTTCGTGTCCCTCGGCTGCAGCAAGATGTAGTGCAGTCCTCCCATCATAATCTGCCATGTTCATATCCATTCCTAGTAAAGCGTACCTGTAGCATAATAAATGAATTGGAAGTTCATAGACCTTAGAAATTATGTTCAATTCAGCATAACATTGTTAAACTATTTGCGTGGTAAAATGATACTAGTAATGAAAATTCGGACAGGGAAGACAGCAATAAAAATCGCATTTGTCAGTTTAGAGGCTCTGTATTTAAAAATGTACAAAACTATTCTGAGAGGTGTTCTCGTGTATCTAAGTATTGATCATCGCTCGTAATAATTTATAGTAACAACGCACCTTCTCATAGCTGTGACGTCACCACTGAACGCACTAAACAACAAATTGATGACAGCTTTTGCCTTGGTTTCCATAAATCTACCCCTGGGATCATACTTTGTACTAGTATGTGTCAAGTTATCGTAGTTGTGGAAATTAAAGTTATCTATCAGTTCCTACAAATTATAAAGTATTATACGTCAGTATTTGCAATGGGCTCGGTCGAGGTTTCATATATTACTTTAGATTTGCATATTCGCCGCATGCCGTTTTCACAAAAACGTACATGTACTAGTATATTGATTAATACTTTGCTATGTACGAGAACAACATAGGCCTACATGTATAAAAGTAATTATCTAAGCCGAGCCCTGTCATATACAATACAAATTGACATACTAATCTAACTATACATGAACACTTAGTGGCATTAAAGGCGCAACATTTACACTTAAATAGCTTGTATGTTCTTGGTTTATTTACCCTTAGATCGGTCAATATGTGTTTAATGTTGCTGAAATTATACGTAGCATACATAGCTAAGACATGTGGCGTAACTTTCCAATTCATTTCATTACGATATGATAACACTCTTCCCAACCACTATTGACAAATGACGACAGTAACAAAAGCAAAGTTGATACCGTGCGTCCTTCTTCAGATTGTTAATGCAGATGAGTACATTGTTCTGATAAAGTTCGTGAACAGGTGTCCGTGCTTTCCATGGAAACAGAAATAAACCAAAACAACGTTAAACATAAAGCTCAGTTTAGATTTAGAAAAGTTAAATCTTATCAACTCTATCTCTATCCAGAATTCCTCACCTTGACTGTAAAATTAATAATTTTCGGAAAACCTGAAACATTGCTACTAAGAGTGGTAAGCAGTCTTATTTTGTGTGAATTAATGTGTCCATTATGTGACTATTCCAATTGACCATACATATAAATAATTAGCATCAATCCATCAATTCCTTGTACAGTTTTCCTTTTTTCATGGCTCAATGCACCACTCAATGCTCAATGCACCACTGTAGTGAATTTAGATGGAATAAATATTGAGTTACAATCCATGGATGGCCAATAAAACACATTAAGAAATATAAATATATAAAAAAGTTATCTTGATTTCCATTAGTGTTGCGTTTTCAAAGCCGCTCAATGCACGTACTTATACAAACAACGACGAGCTCATTAATAGTCAGCAAATGTATAACTTAGGTTAATGTGTTAAAGATATTAGCAACCTGGTAGTACATGCAACTGCTTTGGATGTTTTGGTGGAAAATTACACCGCTTAATGCCATTCATTTGTATTCCCAAAGTTAACAAATAATCAATATTCTAATTATCGATTACGGAGTAAAAACATTATGCACCATATACATATTATTTTTTTTATTTTTTTTTTAACTTTTTATTATATATTAATTTAACTCGGTGTATGAAATAATGTTTATAAAAACAAGTTATACGAACCTCGCAGAACTGTACACCTCTACTACTGTTTCCCCATTGGTCAAGTGGAGGTGACCATGTAAACACACCCATAACATTTGGTATGACGAGCAATACTCCACCGGCAACACCTGACTTTGCTGGAAGACCAACCTAAACATAGTATAATGAATACATGTATGTCTTGCTGGAAGACCAACCTTCACATAGTATAAAGAATACATGTACGTCTTGCTGGAAGACCAACCTACACATAGTATAAAGAATACATGTACATCTCACTGGAATTTTCATGACCAAATGCAGCATGTTATCAAAACACGCCCAATTTTAATACAGATATAAATGTGTCTATACTTTGCACTATCATCTTGTATTCATGACGTTTTGTTAGTTAGGTAACATACTGTGAAACATTCAAAGACAATAAGTTTACAGAAGACCTAGAATAAATTGAAAAAACCCAGCTGCAATTTCATTTAAGTTCGTGAAGATACGTCGACAGTCTTTGCTGGGTAGTGTCAGGCACTTAGCAAGGTTGCCACTTATTTAAGGTAGGTCAAGTTAGCTATGAAGCTAAATAGGATGTATCAATGAAGAAATATGATTGTACAATAAACAATAAAGGTCTAATAAACGAGTTATATACGCAGTTAGTATAAGGTTGATGAATGTTATACATTTGTTTGTTATTGTTGTTCTTGTTAATTGTTATTATTATCTTCTGTTATTACTGTACATACTATGTAAATGTGTAAATGAGGCTCACAGGGAAGACTGGGTTTACCCAACTGTGTTGCCTCGTTAAATAAAGTATTTATTATTATTATTATTATACATCACCTTAAATGCAAATTGTCCCGAGTAATCATACATTCCACATGAATGCATCAATGACAGAGTATTTCGTACTGCCTCCGAATCCAGTACACAATCCCCTGTAGTTGGACAAATACCTCCATTGGCAAGTGCTGCGGCAATTACTGCTCCGGACTGAGCTGTTACTTCAATGGAACAAAGCTGTAAATGTAGGAACAGATAAAAAAGACATACAAGCGCATAGACACATTAAAGTTCAACACAACCAATTGTTTGTGTATCCGTTCGTTCGTTTGTATTCTTCTGCGTAACTAAAATAGAAACATGATTTCGTGTGGGTATCTTCAGTAAGGGATGTTGCTCAATTCGAAAAATTGCGAAAATAAAACTATGAAATATTTACCTGGAAATAGAATTCGAGAGTTTCAACGAGGTCAGCTTCGGATGGAAAACACTGAAATACATATGGAGATATTGAGTTCATACCGCGTTATATTATGCCAGTGATCTATATCGAATACACAATCTGTCCGATGTGTAAGAAAGTCGTTTGCATAACTTTGCAAACAATAAATTCACCCTTTCTGATTAATGTGTTTTTTTTAAAAAAAACATACGGAATCGCTTACAAATCAAAATAAAACGGTCTCTAATAATTCCAACAGCAGCCTTTAGTTGATTGTAAATGTATTTTAGGCACTAAATTAAAAACCAGTTGATTGCTAATATCTTACTTACCTTGTTTTCTCTCATATAATAACCTAGTGCAAAGTTTCTGTCTGCAGTTGCTTTTTCAGATAAATATCTGAAATTCAATAAAGTTACAAACGCTACACATGCAGAAAATATTCGCGTCCCAAATTAAAATATATACAGTCCAGTTAGGACATTGTGACAGTGACGTTGCAGTTTAAGTGTACACAAAAGATATCAACCATTGTCTAAACAGGTAGAGTATTATAATTTGTAAGTTTAGCATTGAAATCATAGCTGTTTGTACAGTATAAGCCTGTATGATTGGTTTTACATGGTTATAGTGAACTCGACCGCTGCGTCACTGGATTTTTACCCTGACTGGACTATGCGTGTATACATGTCATTGTTTATTCATTGTTGATTTTGGGTTTGCCAATTCAACATTGAGATCACCAGTCGTTTCGGTCATCAGACCTTATGAGGAAGCAAGTACGAGCTGTGCTCGGTTGTTTCTATTGCGTGCTGCTATCCCTGTCCGAGTTTTCATTATATGTGATCTCAAAACAAAACAGGAGCAAAGCCATGACATACATGCACCTTGTAAAAAAACTTCACACTTTCTGTCGTTTACAATATTGGACATGCTGTGACAGAGGCATTTCATAACATAAAATTGAACACACTCAAACAAAATGTAGGTAGTTAATTTAACTCCAATGCGCAAGCAATATAAATGTATTGTGCCAAACAGGAACTTTTATTTTGGTTCCAAGCGCCAATTACAACGCCAGAATATCACAATAAACCACACTATGACTCCATTCGTTTATTGGACTACCACAACTGTCCATGTCCATTAACTTATTAGCATGATGTGATCACTTACACTGAATTATTGAAAGCTAAATGTTCATGTCCAGCAAAACGTCGTAACTGGTCCATTGCCTGAAAATATATATGAGCCAGACTCCACTAAAATCTGCTATTTTGAGATGACGTAATTATTGTATATATAATGAGATTTTCTAAAAGCTCAACAATAAGAAATAAAACCTATCTATGGATTCATTTTTCTACCCAAATACGTGTACGAGTAATATAGCTTAGCTTTAAATTATCTCATGAATTATGTTTGAAATAACTTGCTAGGTTGACCAATTTTGAACGTGTACTCTTATTGAGAAAAACGAGGAGTTGTTTAAAACAAATGCTGGATGCGAACACTAAAATTTACGTTTTTGATATATATTTTAAAAATTAAAACATAATTCTAAAACTTGATACTTTTTGAAAATGTTTATGTCAATTAATTAATTAACATAATCACACGGTAGATGTTCATTGTATCTTAATGATACTAATCTTTCTAGAGATGACTTATCTGTACTTGTGCACATACCGTGAAGTTATGTATAGTCTGACAGGTCATTAAAACGTAAGATGAAAATACTTCACATAGTAGTTGGGGGTATTGACCTTCATATGTTATGATATGGGGTATCAGTATTGGCTGCCAGTTTATCGTACTACTATATCCAAGTGTGAGGGGACCAAGTCACGCGCATTATTTTTTTATTAAACTTAATTAAACTAGAGCAATGAAGTATGATCCTTAGGTTCAAGTGACAAGTGCATGTAGGTTATCGGAAGTTATCTATTTGAAGTATTGGCATAATAATTATTATATACTTTACAAAGGCACTGTGTACATGCGTAACAATCCGCAGCAATGATTGCAACCATGACACAATGAAGTTTTTTACAGATGTATTATTAATTTATTATTAAACATCCATATATGCTACAGGGACAGCGGAAAAAGGTGTATCGCATTCTGTTGTCAAATTGCTTAAAATGCTTTATCCGATTTTAACAACCACAATTTCATATCATACGTTAACAGAGGCTAAAATGTGGAAAACTTACGTAATCAAATCGATCGGCAATATTCAGTCCTTTCTTGAGAAGAGAAGCAGTCACTATGGCTCCAGCGTTTATCATAGGGTTGTGTGGCTTGTCTGAAAGGTTGAAATTTGTTTCACTTCTCAAGCGCAAAAGGACGTAACAAATTAATATTATATTGCGCTTCACATAGTTCTTCTTAAACTTTGTTCACTGAACATGCAAGTAACTCGAGGAATTTTGCAACTAAGATATGTTTTGTTTTTAAATTGGGTTTCATTTGAAACACATTTCAAATTGCTTGGGAAAGCGTTTCGTCATCTCGGCCCTACTACAATGATAGACATAGAAATGTATACTGCAATGGTGCCGTTTTGTTTGTTTAGGAAACAATTTCTTCGATTAGTGACCTAACGGAGCGGAGCGTAAATGTCAATACTCTAGACAATAACACTATTGCACCATGATAAGCTTATACAAATATCACATAGAACTTACGTCGATAATCTAGCGTTAGTTCGTTAAATGATCGTCCACTTGGTTCTTGACCAACAAACTTATGAACAACCTCTGGTGAAAGATCATTCAATGTCATAGCGTACACTAACGGTTTCACAACAGATTGGAGACAAAAGGGAATGTCTGTATCGCCTAGATTATACCTGAAATGAAATAAGAAAAACATACAAAAGATGATAACAAATAGGACAGGGTGGAAGACACAAGAACACACAAAGTAGAGGAAGAGCCACCACTTACTACGGATTAAAACGACTGGGATAATCGTACTACGTGGCCATTTTGTTTTACCCCTGCCTAATTGGCCAACGACCTTTGGCTTTATTGGAAGAGGCAGAAACATTGTGTGATAAAATGAATCCGGGCGCACTGTCCAAGCTCTTTCAGAATTGACTCATTGGTTCTTTTACGTGTCGAGTACACTATGGCACAGATAACACGCAAAAACGCTACAATGAACGAGACTTACGTGATGGTATGATAAATGTTTAGAAGCTGGGTATTAACAGAGTTCAAAGTATACCTGTCCAGTAGTATCAATAGTACAAACATTTTGGTATATGACCATGTGAGAATATATGTGAATAGTCCATGTTGCTAAAGTTTACTTAAGGTGTCTGACAATACCTGCAATATGCTTTCCATATAGCGGTATCTCATTGGGAAATCAACATTACACCAGAGTAGAGATGACTTCGCCTTATTTTTTGTCGAAGGTTGTTTGTCGAAGGGTTTAAGTGAATTCATTGGACCATGTGCTACATTTAACCGTTAAAATGTTTATACAAAGTGTCAATCATTATTACTATAGTCCATTTACTTCAGACACTCCAGTCTCATTGTTGTATCAAAATGAAGATAATATCAACATTTTAAAATAAAAAATATATATAGTCCAGTCAGGGTAAGAATACAGTGACGCAGCGGTCTGGTCCACTTTTACGGTGTAAAACCAATTATAAAGACTTAAACAGACAGCCATAATTCCAATGCTAAACTAACGAACTATATTCGCACTCCCTATTCAGACAATGGTTGTAATCTTATGTGTACACATAAACGGCTACGTCACTGTCACCAGATCATAACAGGATTATAATTATGCTGAATGCGAAAGAATATACATTGAACAAACCTTTGACCGTCTGTGGTGCAAATAGCTACACCCCAGTTTTTAGGATTTCCTCTCGCAAGTTGGGGAATATACTGTGCAGGCTGAAATAGAATTCAATTTCATTACGATTGTAAAGCAGATTTGTTCTGTTAATCAGGCTGTAAGGGTACGATGCGATTAGCAGAAGTTTAAAATATCAGGCGTATATCGGAGTAATGTACATGTATGTCTCTTTTGACATAATGCTTTGTTACCCATCGACCGGCGTCCGTCAATGTACGGGTACACGGACGTCATCCGGCGTCCGGGTGATTTATTTACCAAATTTGAATTAATCAAAAATGTACTCATTTAGTTTAGGTCGATTGTGAAACAAGTCTTTTCAGCTTATATTAATTACTCTCGACACCTCATTCCTGATGTTATCCATCGACACGAGGGTACGATTATAATAATAATAATAATAAAGACTTTATTTATAGAGGCAACACAGTTAGGCAATTGCCCAATCTTCCCTGTGAGCCTCTTGAATATAATCAACATTTATATGATATATGTACATTGCAACACAATACATGATAGCAAAATATTATTCATATACAATGTGCAAAAGCTATCAAGAACAAGGTTCACAATTAGAGATATTCTTTTGTTAAGCAATACACATCAATTCAGGATTGTTTTCCAATAAGACATATACTTATATTTGAAGGCATTCAAAGTCTGTGCATTTCGAACATCTAATGGTAAAGAATTCCAAATCATTGGCCCAGAGTAGTCGATAGATTTTTTACAGAATTATAGCCTTGGTTTTTTAACATAGAGATTCTGCTGACACTCAGAGGATCTGAGATGGCGAATTTGGACTTCATGAAGTTTTTTTTTTGAATTTGTCCTTAATGTATGGCGGGGCTCATGTTGTTTAATGATTTATAAATAATAATGTTTTTTTTATATTTTACTCTGTCAGGAAAAGTCATCCAGTTTAAAGTAGAAAATAGTTCTTCTGATGGAGTATCAAAGTCTTTATCTAGAATGAGTCTGGCAGCCCTCTTTTGAAATTTTAGTGTCCACATTACTGTTATTACAATTTCCCCAAATAGAGCAACAGTAATCTAAATGGGGAAGTATACAGGGTGTCCCAAAAAAACGGGGACCTGCCTAAAACCCTTATTTAATTTATAATGAATTTGACTGATTTTTTGTGAGAGTGTTTAAAAGTGATCCCTATTTCTACAAATGGTACTTATTAATATGTTTTGCTTTAAAACAGGAAGTGACGTCATCGTTTTACCGATGGTATTGTTTCCTGTTTTTTTTGCTGACGTGCGTGGAAAATTTCATCATTTGATAAGACATTGTTGTCTGAGCATTCATTTTGAGAAGCACAAGGTTTAAAAGTAACTGAGGTGATGAAAATTTGGTGAAAACCTAAGAACTTTGCAATGCAATAATGAAAGGGGGAGAAAATGGTGAGTTTATTTAAAAAAGGAAAACAGGCAACCTTCAGAATATTCAATAACATTCACCAAAGAAGCAAAATATCAATATTAAGTTATGATTATTGAGAACACTCAACAAGAGAGCTTAGACAGAAGCAAAAGGTAATAAGGTGAACTTTTATCCAAATAAACAGTTCATAGTTATATATCATAGTCATTTACTGTGTCAGCATTTATAAGAAAGCAGAAACCACTTATTACAACAAATCAGCAGCAAAAACATGATACTTCACAAAAAGTACTGACATTTGAACTCAACCCTAAGGGCACGTGGCCTAGATATAGCTCGGTCATGAACCTTTTTGTTAATCTGTTTCCTATACATGATAAACATTAGTGCATGCATATATATCCATTATCCTTGAATATAGGACACCTGATGTCATTTGGGGTCGGCATGTAAATATATACAACAATGTCTTGTCAAATGATGCAATTTTCGACGTAAGTCCGCAAAAAACAGGAAATAACACCATATGTAAAATGATGATGTCACTTCCTGTTTTAAAGCACAACATATTAATAAGTACCTATTTTAGAAGAATAGATCACTTTTACAAATTCTTACAAAAAATTAGTCAAATTCATTAAAAATTAAATAAGTTATAAGCGTTTTAGGCAGGTCCCCGTTTTTTTTGGGACACCCTGTATATGCATTAAAGAACTTTTTTCTGACTGGTATGTTGATGTAAGGTTTTATTCTTTTCAAAAGATACAGCTTAGAATTGCATTTTTAATGACTGCATCAATTTGATTTTTCCAGTTAAGATTTCTATCAACTATGAGAGAAGAGAAGCCAGTTTCCTTTTTGCTGAGCGTCTAGCAAGGGAATAACTTGTACCATTTTTATTTCGTCTTTATTATGACGCGGCCTTGAATAGAACCTGAGACCTCCCGCACTCGAAGCGGACGCTCAACCACTAGGCTATAATTGACCTTTCTGCCGATTCTGATTGACAGGTGGCGTTAGCCAATCAGATTGCAGCATTTGGGCAACGATTTATCGCCGCCATCTTTTTAGACAACCTGGACATTAGACAAGCTAAAATCAATGTAAATTGTGCAATATTCAATTAAGCCTTATTTCATTAATATTGACCACATTTTTAAAATTCTGGTATGTTTAAAAACTAGAGAACTTCAATTTTAATTTGGTAGCAATGTCATGAAAGTGAATTAATTTATTAAATCCATAAGGCCTCGGAAGTAGTAGCTATATATGTATATTTTGTCTCAAATATAGTCTGATTTAAAAGTTATATCATTGATATTTACATTAATATAATTTGAAATAATTACATGTTGTAAAACTAAAAAGCTTCGCCTTTTTATAATTTGATATGAATGTTGTTAAAAATATATATACTTTAAACCATAGACTCGTGAAATTATTTTATTATTTGATATCACGCATGTTAATTATGTTGATATAGAATAAGAACACATAACCCCAAATAACGAGAATGTGTGTATTTCCCATCAAAGATGAGGGTGAAGTGTTTTAATAATATTGAACATTATGTTGTTTTGGTCTATGTAATAGTTAAAGCGCGTTTTAGTTGATACCCTTGTGGTGCTAAATGCATTCAATCTCCAAAGCTTATAAAAATTATCTTTTTAAATATATTTAGGCTACTGTATGGTCCGGACAGCTATTGTAAATCATGATAGATATATACAGGTCACAAACCACTTGATAAAATTGTTCTTTAGCTCAATGTAAAGTGACAATTGTCAGCCCCAGATTATATCATGTTAAAGTCTATGGCCAGTTGACAGACCTATATCATTGATAAGCAGTATGTTTCAGCTACAGAATAAGACCAAAAAAACTGGGGGTCATGTTTAATATAAGAAAGATTTTGTTCGTCAAAGGCGGTCGACAAATTTTTACTGACGCGCGGACTGATCCAATGTGGGTTTTACCCTAGTCTACTTTCGCTTTGTCAAATATGCCAAAATCTCAAAATATTCAAGATGAAACACATTCACTCATTCAACTACATGTATACAATACCTTTAAACTCAAAAAGATGATTCTAGTTCCATTTTGTCAAGGCATATCACCATTTCCAAGCAAACAGAAGTTTCTGTAAGGACTATTTGAGTGTATCCGATTTTGGGTCGCGTATGCATTTAGTGGTTTATGACCTACATGTACAAGTTTATTTCAAAGTATCTATAGGTCAGAGACCTGTCGGATATATACACATTACTACAAATCATTTATAGCAATTATGTATAAATCTAACTGACCCCATACTGTTTCCCTGTCCTGGCAAACCGCTATGTGTCACATTGATTATTGACAATTAACAAGACACCGCGATATATCACTGGTCCCCGACTGATGTCCGAGATACGAATCTAAACGAGATCATCAAAGTATATAACACATTGGAATTTTAACTAACTTATAATCTAGGGCTTATTTATTTCTTGTATAATGGTGCATATATATGAAATATGTGTAGCACTTATTGCACTTGACCAGACAGTTTTAACGTTATGTTAGAAAACGATATTTTTTTACTTAATAACGCGTGATTGTACATTTTTGTTGATATGCTGCATGACTGTCAATGACAAACCATGTATTACGTAGCGATGTGGGATTTCAAAGATTCACATTCATCTATGTTAACGTAGCGCTAATTTTTTGGCCGAAGTTGCAATCAAATACAGCCTCAGTCGTAAGTAATCAACAAAATGTATGACCCCGCTATAAGCGGTAGATCACACGGAAGACATCAATAAAACCCGACGCAGAAAATCTTGCAGAGGTCTTGTAACTTTACTTAAATAATTTTTACGCACATTTAAATTCGATTATTTATTAAACACACGATCATACGAACGTATACGGAAGATGAAATGCTATAGTGTATGGAAGTTTCCATTATACCGTGTATATGTAAATATATGTATTAACCCTTAATTATTTCTTTGTTACAATAAAGGGTGTATCTTTCAAGCTAGGTCATTCCCGATTGGCGCAAAAACATAAATAGCTATTTAGATAAAAAGAAACAATCTGATTGAGCGGCAAAATTAAGCTTGTGAGTGTCTGCTCTGATTTAGTAACTGTTTACGTAAAATTCTTCGATTAAAAACCATCTATTTGCAAGTTTTAAGAAGGCACGTCGTAATTATGTTTCACAAAATGTTCAAAACATTGACTAAAAGCGAAATATTTAACGGAATTATAGCAAGAGCATCAGACGACATCTCCGTATTAGACGCCATTTTAATGCAAGATTGTCTTGCGTAGCAACAACGAATACCCGTAACTATATAGGGGGCGTGTCTACGAAGCGTCTGCAGAAAGGTCAATTTACTTAAGTATCACATATGCTATTCGATCACCGTTCTAACACCTATATTGTGGCCACAGTTGACCCAATATCGACATCGGCTTAAATCGTATTAGAGATGATCATACTGACAAGTTTCATAAACATGTAGCAGAACATGTGTCTCTCGGTCGTGTCGGCGCACAGAATTGATGACACATGATCTGGAGGACGGTCGCTTGCATAAACGGACGCTCAGCGGGCGGACAAATGATGATTCCAAAATACCACCTAGTTAATTTGCGTCTAAATTGCAAACGTATAAATTGCAAAAATATCTTATCTGTTATCAAATGTATTTTATTTAATCAACAATGTATATGTGTTGTGTTTTCAAAAGTCGGATGTATAGATACAATGACATGTGAACGGGATATTTGTATAGTGCAATTTAATATTCTAGTCTCGTAGTCTTAAACAATTCGTTTCAGCTGCATAGTTGCCAATCAACCAAGAAATGAAAGAATTTGTAATAATTGCAATTATCAAGTTGTAGAAAATGAGTACCATTTCTTATTAATAATTATGTCCGAGATACTCCGAATTACGACGTAAATATTTAAAACGATATTATTATACATGGCCTACTATACAAAAGTTTACCAATTTATTAACATCAACATCAAAATTAACTATAATAAATCTTTCTAAACTCATATACTTTGCAAATCTTAGTAGATCTACAAACCAATAACATTTCCTGTATGTATTTATTTCACCATTCTTGTTTTTACATGCTCTTCAGAAAATCTGTTCACTTCTGCCTACTGTCTGTTTGTTTATAATATTGTTTTGCTATAAGCATATGTATGTATGCTTTATGCAATAAACATTTTGTATTGTATTGTATATTGTATTGATTATAATTCCCTTACAAATGGAATAAAGGTTAATTGAAAAAATGTGCCCGGTCTTAAAAATATCAATGGATCAAGATAGCGATGTGTATGACTAATTAATGGAATCAACTGTCAAATAAAACAAACGCTGTGTGTGACATCGATTTAACCCTTGACATGACTTAAGTTCCATGTCATTGCTTTGTTTATGACATGTGAAATGATGGTTCAATAAGATCTTACGAAGTAGATTAAACCGCACACAATAGCTTGATTGATATTTTATCCATTGAATTACGACCTTAATTAAAGACTTGCATGAACGTATAAAGAGTTTATTACTAAATCTGTTACAGGATAGATACATGTATAACCCTATTTAACATAAATACAACGCAAATGCAGGTCAAATCCGTTTCAATAATAACAATTTTTTTATCGGTAAAATCATGTTAACAAATGATCAATGCAACATTAATTGTGTTACTAATACAAAAAGTCATGTAAAATGCTGTTAGTAAGAGATATGGCTGAACTATAAACATTAAAGAAAAAAAACGTGACCATTTTATCATACATGTATTTAGTGCTCGATCATTTCAAAGGAAAGGAGCATTTTGAATACCAATTGCATCAAAATGACATCAGTGCAGCACTACTAAAGTATTTCAATTTCAAGATTTCAAGAAATTCACGATTTCAAGTTCATGAACCGCGAGCATAAGATTTCCTGAAGTTGAAAGTGCATTATCGGAAAACAAACCAGCAGCGATCTTCGAAAAGGAGAATAATTTGAATGGACATATTTAAGTCCTAATAATGGCATAGTTTAATTTGATAGAACAGTACTGTAGAAATGATTAGAATAAACATACCATTCCTTTCAAGTTGTTCATACATTTGGCATAGATGGTGTCTATAATATCTGTAAATGGCTTGAACTCAGGAATCACAAACTGAAGCGTCAGTGCCTTAGATATAACAACTAAATTGTCGGACACACACCTGGAATAGAAACACAATTACTAAAGCACAGCTACGATGCTGGTACTTTTAACTAGCCTCAAATGTATCATGATTGTTCACTGATTGAGCTGATCGAGTTTCAGTCTATTCTAAAATTATAAACATTCAATACAATGCGATTGGACGAAAAATATGTTTGATAGGTGTAGATTCTAAACAAATGATGGTCCTTTTGAAACAAATAATGCAGTTACCATAACGATGCAGACCAATCAGTGCATGGAGATTGCATGGTTAGAACAAACCATAACATGTTCCGTGTATTAAGGCTACGTATTCTCGTATTCTAGAGTAACAATTTAAATTTTGAAAGTGCACATACCCGAACGGCATAATCTAGACTGTCTCACTTTTAGATGAATGTAACCACTTACTCGATAAACGTGTCCTTATCAACATAGCCCCTCAATTCATGCTCGTCCCGTAGTTGCCGTTCTCCTTTAATCGGAAGTCAGTTTCTTGTAAACCAGTCTCTTCTAATAGCTACAAAATTAATCATATTATATAGCAACAAGTTTACCGAACTCACTTATCTTAGTTTATACTAATTTAAGGTCAATTGTGAAACAAGTGTTTCCAACTTATGTTAATCACCCTCGACATCTCAAGGGTGTGAGAAAAGAGAAGCCAGTTTCCCTTTTATGCTAAGCGTCTAGCTAGGGAATTTCTGGTACCATTTTTATTTCGTCTTTGGTATGACGCGGTCAGGTATCTAACCCGCGACCTCCCACACTCGAAGCAAACGCTCAACCACAAGGCTATCCGGACGATCAATGTATTAGATTAGTACATTTGGCTAATCCCTGTCGAATAAAATTGCCATACGTTTCTTTCTGCTTTGTGTGTTCTTTATTGTGTGTATATGGTGCTCTGCAGTGTATGTTGAGTGCTGCCTTCCCTGTCTGATTTATAATCAGCCTTTAGGCAACTTAATGCGATTGTACCCAGTGAGTGTGTTCATTTAAAAAGTCTTTATTTAAGTACCTGCTACGACTTGTTCTGGTATATAAGCTTACTTTTGTACTAAGTAAAAGTACTTTTCTCGAAGTACATGTAGCAGATTTGTAGCAGATTTGTAGCAGATTTGTAGCAGTTTTGTAGCAGTTTTTGCGTTTTTACCTTTTAGAACTTCACTTGAGCTACAAGACATTTGAAATTAATATGTTGGTTTTTTTGGCAATGTGGCGTGATTCAATATTAGATTCTGTATTCGTTCTAATTAGGAATGCTTGGTTTAAAGACATTTACCATTTGCGCATGGTTGAATACGTAACATAGCTCGATGCCTAATCTATATTTCAATCAAAATTGTGATCAAAACAATGCATTAATTCGTATACCTTGCAAAACTGACACAAAATGAATATCTAAGCTACTGTCTCCCTTAAACGTCTGAAAAGATGTACTAAATGTAAGACATAAACTTGAATCCGAGTACATCCTCGGAACTTTCATAACTTTCTTATAATTAGTTATATGTATGTCTTTTAATGATATCTACCACATGTTTTAAAACTGTTTAGAGCAGTAATAAAAGTATACTGGCATTGACAGTCGTGTTATTATACATGTAGATAGGATGTTGCAATATTACAAATCATCTGTCAATAAGTATCGCATTAAAATATAGCATTTAGCAATAATTGTGTTTCCTAAGCATAAAAATGATCTATGACTATATAAAATATTTACATTGATGAATTTGTCAATCGATACTAGATTATTGTGGTCACACAAAAAAGTGAACAATGTTTCCTCAAAATCCTCCATGCCAGACTTCAACAGCGCTCTGAAATATACGAACACGGTGTTATAAAATACCATTTCAAATAGGGTGCCAAATTAGTGGTATAGTATTTGTTTAAAATATTAGACTAAATATTTGTCGAAGGGCATGGTCAATAACTTAAGGGTCACAATACCATGAGCATATGGGCCGATTGTCCTGTTTATCGAACTCATCTAAGACGGTCAAAGACACCCGGGGCGTCAGAAAAAATCATATTTGAGAGTGGACAACCTTTTCGGTGCCTTTTCGAATTTATGCCATCAGTACATCGCGTGGTGTTGTATCATAGGCTTGCATTTGTAAAACAATCATAGTGGAAAAGAGTGCAATGCTGCACGGGAAAATAATGTGCCAATTCTACATGTTGTACCGCTGTATTGTTAGACTTGACCACTATACAACAATGCGCAAGAAAACATGTTAAATAATTGTAGAAAACATGAATGTATAAGATAGAAGCGGACCAGTAAATGTGAGTAGTGTTAGAAGGGTGTTCATCTACTGCACTCGTCAGACGGTTTGTGCGACCAATCCGGCTTGTGTGGTGCTACCAGAATAATAGATCCGGCCGGCACAGCTCGCTCTCATCAGAGTGCATCAGTTGGTGGATAGTTCTCTTAGTAACATCGATCGCATTAGACGTTTCTTTTGTACAACCACACATATAGTGATTAAAAACTGATATAGAAAGAACTCTCGGATAGCTATGTATATACATGTACGTATGTTACTAAATTCGTAATAATAATAAATTGTATAAACGACCCAATAATTAAATACATTTATTGCTCAATTATGCATGCATATTTAATATGCATTTTGAATGTTTAAACCAATTATTGCGACTGTATCAGTTCAAACAACCACTTTAGTGAACATGTAATTTATAATTATTTTGCAAAACGAAACAAGATACATTGTGAATACAAAGTTACGTAATCTAATAAAATACTCACTCAAGTCCATCCTGCCATTGTTTTAAGCTGGAGTCCACTCGTTTTAAACGTTCTGACGTACTCGACATGTTTCATGTATACAAATCCGCACAATTTGAATAATTCTACGATTTCTAATATCAATACGAGCGTTCTAAAAAAATCGCGCAAAATTCCAAATTCCGCTCAAAGCATAGGTTTAATACAATGTAGTGTAGTTCTACTTAGCATTAGCTCGGTCACGACTCACCAGTGTTAGGTCTAGTTAAAACAATGTTCAATTCAGCCTTGACATAATTGATATCAGATCTATATCGTATCGTTTTTTGTGGCAGAATTGGTGTTATAGTACATTGTAGCTAGTCCTTTACATTTGCATATTTATAGACCCAAATAGCGTTCAATATATATTGTCTAGTTTGTATTGTTTTGAATTTAATTAGATTGACTGTACGACGTTTGTTTGTATATTACTGTGTTAATAAAAAAAGAGTTATAATAACCTGAAGAAGTCATTATAAACATAATTCGTGTTGGTTGGTTATGTCATTATTATTTTGTTTTAAAATAAGACACTAGATCCTGATTAAGCATGTAAATGATTTAGCTGAATTCTGTCACCATGCATGATACAATATGATATATTTTCCAACTGTTTTGTTTTTATAGTTTCCAACTAAGTATCCCATATTAGTTTACAATGCAAAAAAATATTTACGACGTGTGCATCGTGAATTGATTTCTATGAACCTCCCCCCCCCCCCCCAATTCGATATATAATGACATTTTGCTTGGGAACAAACAATGTCGTTGTATCGAGACCAAACTGTATATTACTCATATTGTTTCCCAGTGCAAATTAATTATTATGATGTTTGTCGTCTCAATACAATGCAATACGATACGATGCGATACGACATATGCACAAAAGGTCTTTATTTTGTTATAACAATCAACTATTATCTGAATGTAGACCAAACAAGTTTGCCTTATAAAATGTATGCCAGTGTCAAAGAGGGTACATGTATGTACCTTAATCTAGATAATTGGGTAAGTGTCCAAGATGACCGCAGCTATACTATAATATAACATAGTAGATTTTGTAGAATAATATCTCCAATTTGGACACAAAACACCTGTACTCCGAACAGTGTGTTTTGTAAGTATGTTTCACTTGTGAATCTGAAAAATCTTAGACCCACATGACTGAACGTCACATTTGGGGGTGGGGGTGACTTATTACATGTCTCATATTATTGAGATCAATCAATACATACGAAACATCACTGTATTGTGTTGATTCATTGGGCCGTATTACCTTATTGTTTGTGTAATGCCGAATCTCGAGAGACCGCTAGGTATGCAGCCAGATTCAAATAATCGACCCATGCCATGGCAATTCTGAAAGTGAAAAGTTGAAGACTTATCCACAACAATATAAGATCTGGTAACTTTAGCCTGTCTGAAGTAATCATCCATAATATCGTTCACAATAGTTCTGTGGTTAACTGACAATCTTCCCTTGATATTAAGTGGTCGAAATGTGGTTACGGAAGAACACAGTTGCGTGGGTCTGAGCATATTGTTTTATCCTGAAAAGACAAACAACATTTTCCCTAAATTACTTTGTACTCAATTCTGCATTCGCATAACATTAAGGCTGTGCCAAAATTATGACTTGAAATATAGAATTTGTTTAAAGACTGACATGACAAAAAGCGTTTTTGAAAATGGTTATTTGATTCGGGTTTCAAACCAATAAACTACGTTTGTTATTTTAAACACATTACCTATCTAACAGAAGTAAAACAATAAAATTAATAAAGAGAAGTATTCTGTTTCACTAATTGTTCCATAAATAACACATATTCTACGTCCAAGTGTCAAATGTGCTCATTGAAAGATGAAACATTAACTGTTGAGCACTTTCTCCTTCACTGCAAGGAACTTTACATACAATGTAGAACCACGCAGGTTAAGGAGGTACGCGCGCCTTTTATCTAAGGATCGAATTTTCTCCGAAACATCTTAAAATGACAGCAAAATCATCTAGTACGACAATAAAATCATAAAAATGATATGTCACCAGGCTCGTTTTCGAGATACATGGCTTTCTAATAGCCTACCACTGTATTTTGTTCATTTTATCTATTTCTTGCATATAAGACACCATCATGTTCATTTTAGGATTTGTATTATATTAAACCACTTTTAAACAATGCATGATATTGTGTGTGTTCAATGGTCATTCCTATTGACGTTACTCACAATTTCGTCTGCCTGGTGAAAAAATTCAGAATTTGTACATGATAAATAGTCACCCCACCAACAAAGTGTGATTTTCAAATGAACGTCAAAATATATCTAGCGATCGAAAATTATTTAAAATTGGCTAAAAGTTGTGAATCACATCGAACATCAGTTTAGTCAAATAAAAAATAGGGGTCACCAGCCTTTTTAGGGAGCTATTCATCAAAAAGGACTAATGTTGAATAAATTTGCATAAATTAACCTAATTTGCATATTAGAATGAAATAAAATTTTATGAAAAATATTTCAAAGTTTAGCTACTTCATATTACTAAATCATGCACTAAATATTTTATATAAACACATGCATATGAACAATTGTAGTGACTTATTGTACACCCATATTCTTTACAATTGTGCCGTTCCCCACCCACTTTTTATACATGCAAAAAATAAAAAGTTATAAATATCTATTTTTTAAACTAACATTTTGTTTATTTTCATTAATTAGCATTTATATGCGTTCATTGGAACTAAATATCATGTTTACAAGGCAGCTCGCATAAGGAGGTTCGAGCTGCCTTGTGCGCATGCGCGAAATTTCAAAATCGTATTAGATAAGAACAAACATGAATTTTAGTTTCAATGATCGCATATGAATGTTAATTAATGAAAATAAACATAACGTTATCGCACAAATTAGATATTTTTAACTTTTTATTTTTTGCATGTATGAAAAAGTGGGTGGGGAACGGCAAAATTGTGAATAATATTGGTTCACAATAAGTCCCTACAATTGTTCAAATGCACATGCTTATATATAATATGTAGTGCATGGTTTAGTTATAAGAGGTAGCCACATTTTGAACTATTTTTAATAAAAATTTATTTCATTACAATATGCAAATTAGGTTAATTTTATGCAAATTTATTCATAATTAGTACTTTTTTATGCACAGCCCCCAAAAAAAGGCTGGTGACCCCTATTTTTTATTTGACTAAACTGGTGTTCTATATGATACTAAACTTAGGGCCAATTCTAAATCATTTTCGATCGTTAGGTATTTTTTGACGTTCGTTTGAAATCGTTTGAAAATCACACTTTTTTGCAAGTGGGTGGGGTAACTATTTATCATGTTCAAATACTGAATTTGTTCACCAGGCAGCTGGACTTGTGACTAACGTCAATAGGAATGACCACTGAACACACAAAATATCATGCATTGCTTAAAAGTGGTTTCATATAGTAATAATCTTAAAAAGAACATAATGGTGCCATAAATGCAGGAAATAGATAAAATGACCAAAATACAATGGTAGGTCATTAGAAAGCCATGTATATCGAAAACGAGCTTGGTGACATATCATTTTTATGATTTCAATGTTGTTCTAGAAGACTGTTCTGTCATTTTAAGACGTTTCAAGGAAAATTCGATCGTTAGATTAAAGGCGCGCGTACCTCCTTAATTAACGTGCGTGGTAGAACGCATAGGGAAGAAACACCATCCCAAGCTTGTGAGACTGGCTGATACATGTTGACATATGTTCAGCATATACAAAATGTAACATATCAGACAAGCATGATACGGATTCGGAAAACCAGACATGTATGATACGGAAAATGCAATCTGTCGACCGCGTTGTATTCTACTGTGCGATATGTCCTGTATTCGTGACAATACATTGCTATGTATATAATAAAGTTTGTGACCTTTGACAGTCAGAAAGGGAAGTGACTATAATGAAGAACGCTGTGTCTGCATCTGATAAGTAACTGTGTCTGACCAAAGATTTTTTAGGTCTTTGGTCTGGCGGGACAGGTTATTAATATATATCTAAGGAAAAGTTTTATGGGGTTAAGATCCCTTTGGTACACTAAAAGAAATTGACAGCAGGATAAGCATGCCCCATTTGCTACCAAAAATCTCTATACGTTATATAAACAGTAGGTCCTTGGTGCTACATGCAATAATATAATTATGCTAAATTTCATTATTTAATGCTGTGAACTCGTGAAAATATTGAATTTTATCAATAACGTTACTCGATAAGATACACAGAGTAAATCCCGGATTAAATTTCATAAGACATTGCTTAGTTATCAAGTTACTTTACGCCAATCTATGTGTGCTTGCCTCTCAGGCTCTGTATGAAGGCAATTATCCTACTTATTTTTGATTTACATGTCCTCTGCAAATTTGAGTTTAGACGATAACGATAATACGTTATTTAGCCCGTACCCAATCGAAAAACAGAGACACATAATTTCACTTTTCCAGTAGTTTTCTCGTGCCATGGGCTGTATGCATCGCTAAAATGTCTGTCAGTGATCCTCTGCTGAAAAAGCTGAAAGGTATGATCGTAAAACATCAGAAGTTTTTGTGTAAATATTGGCTAATTTTGCATCTTGTTAAGTGACATAATAGCCGTATAGCATGTTTTCGGATATATATATATGCATTGCAATAAAAAATATGTCATTGGTGGATCGTCTAATTTACGCTCTAAACGACACACGCATGTATATTGACTGCGCATGATTTATGGCAGACATGATGTGAGCAAAAATATTTATCATCATCTTCAGTAATTCATTATGAGTATTCTCGTGATCAAAAACTATTCACACAGCTCAGTCAGGCACATCTACATCTACATAATACGTTAAGCTGTCAGACTTGACAATTATTTAACGGTGCGCTTAGATAGAAAAGGAAAGAGAGTGATAGAAAAGGTATGGAAGAATAGATTCGTTCAAGACGATGGAGACATGCATGATAGAAAAGGATAGAAATATAAGAAAAGATATGCTGAGATATTTTTCGACCATCAAGGTACTTGACCTGTCCATTTTCCGTGGCGGTGACAGGGACTGAGTCCCGGCTGACATAGCTCAACACCTATCACATGGTTGTACTTCATATCTGAGCGAAGTAATCCCCTTAGAATGAGAGTTTATCGAGCTCATTCTTGAAAGATGTCAAAGAAGGAGCCTCAGCCACAGGGGCTGGTAAGTTGTTCCACACAGGGATGGTCCGTGGGAAGAAACTGAATTTGTAAGTATCTGTAGATGCGTGATGTTGGAGAAATTTGTTGGTGTGAGGGGCTCTAGGCATGGATCTGGCTGTCTGGAGGTACTTGTCAGGTGGGATGTCTACTTCATTGTGCACGATCTTGTAGAACATCGTGAGCTGTTGTTTCTGACGTCTCGACTCTAGGCTTTCCCAATTCAGGTGATCTATCATATCAGTTACGCTGCTTGTATTTCTGAAACTGTTCGTTGTAAATCTAGCAGCTCGCCGTTGTACCATTTCGATGTTTTTTGAGAGATATTGATGGTGAGGATTCCAGATGGTGGCGCAGTAATCAAGATTCGGTCGTACTAGTGAAAAATATGCGTTGGTCTTCGTTTGTTCGGAAGTTTTTTTGAGATTTCTTTTGAGGAAGCCAAGGATACTATTTGCTTTCTTGATTTTTTTGTTGATATGTGAGGTCCAGCCTAGGTCGGATTGAAGATCTACTCCCAAGTACTTGGGGATGGTATCTTGTTGGAGAGTGATGCCTTTCAAAACGTAGTTGTACTGGAATGGTTTGCGGCTTCTAGTGACTCTCAGGAAGCTACATTTCTGTGGGTGAAAGTCCATGCCCCACTTTCTCTCCCACTCTGCCAAGGCATCAAGATCTCGTTGTAGAATTGCTCGGTCTTCAGTTGATCTGATGTATCTGTATAGGATACAGTCATCTGCGAAGAGACGTGTTGATGAAACTACACTGTCTGGGAGATCGTTGATGAAGAGAAGGAAGAGAAGTGGGCCAAGGACTGAACCCTGAGGGACGCCGCTGATCACAGGTACACTGTCAGATGATTGTCCTTCAACCAGGACTTGCTGAGACCGGTTTCCAAGGAAGGAAGCTATCCATTGGTGGATGTTCGGCCTGATACCATAATGGTGGAGTTTCTTTAGTAGCCTCTGATGTGGAAAACGATCAAAGCTTTGGAGAAGTCCAAGATAATGAGGTCAGCTTGTACCTTCTTGTCCATGGATGAGGCAAGTTCGTGGACCAGGGTTAGTAGTTGGGTCTCACAACTCCTTCGTGCTCGGAAACCGTGCTGACAATCATGCAGGATGTTATGTTTATCTAGGTGCTTGAGGGTGTTACTGACGATGATATGTTCCAGGAGTTTACAGCATAGACTGGTAAGGGAGACAGGGCGGTAGTTTGCAGGGTCGTGTCGAGCTCCTTTCTTGAAGATGGCAGTCATGTTTGCTTCTTTCCAGTCTTCAGGAACCACGCCCTCTTGTAGAGATCTGTTGAAGATCAGTGTGAGTGAAGGTGCGATGGAATCTGCATAGTCTTTCAGGAACCTAGCCGAGATCCCATCTGGACCGGACGCCTTTTTGGTGTTCAGGTTCTGGAGGAGCTTTCTGGTGCCTACTTTGGTAACAGCAAAGTTAGGCATTTCTGGGTATGGCTCGCCCTCTGGTGATGGTATGTCCTCTGTGTCTTCCTTGGTAAAAACGGATGAATATTGATTGTTTAGAATGTTTGCTTTGTCTTTAGCTTTAGCTTCTGATAAAATCTGATTAAAAACGAAGCAGCGGTCTAGTTGTGAAGTCTTAATTGCTAGAGCTGTCTGAAAACCTGCCAAGGAGTCTTAACTGACAGCGACCTGGGGGAGCTTGTTCTAGAGGACAGGGTATCTATTTTGAATGAATCATTACTACATGTATCAAGACTCAAGTAGAAAGTGCTATTTGAGTTTTGACTCTCTGAACAATTAATTGATGAATCTATGAGCTATTTACAGGGTATGATTAAACTCAGTATAATTATGATTTATCGCTACTGACATTAAATTGATTAATTAATTCCAGTACATTTCTATAGTTGTTATGATTTCTATTCCAGCATTTATCATAGCACTTCGTTCAAAGAATGAACCTGTCAAAGATGGACATCACCTGTTGAACCCTTTATGCGAGACATTAGAAGATATATTTCTCAAAGGATTAAAGAGTATGTGGCATTATGATGTATAGATTACATTTTTATTTGATTCAAAGTTAAAAAATCTTACAGCCATTGCATTTGTAGGCCCAACAAGGGCATACAAAATGTAGCTAACACAAGGGGAAATGAATCGTTCTACATGTATAATCAACCCATTATTGTTTTTTTCTGTGCCGTTTGTATAATTAGATAATTCGCTGGTCTCTCGGTTATCAATCAATTGCAGACGCTCGATTCCTATCTCTGTTTACCGTACGTTTTGTTGTGCTGCTATCGGACAGGATACTGAAAATTGTTTATCGTTCCATCAATAATAATACAATTTCGAAAAAGTTTAAAGCTAAAGCATCCAAAAATGGCCAAAATAAAATTGTGTTGTTCTGACCATTGTTTGATTCATTTAGATGAATCATTTAATGACCAAATAGGGTGAAGTAAAGAAAAAAAACAAGGTAAAACTAATTAATAATTATTGTATTTGTCAGTATACATGTATATAAACATTTCCTTAATACCATGAGAATACCTCCAAACAGGGTAAAAGCGGGGATAATGTCTTATTTATAAAAAACTGGTATTTCGGATGGTGCCACAGGAAAATGATATTATGGGTACTGATAAAACCACGCACCTCTACCTACTTCTATTTGTTCTTTTCAGGTACTCACTCATGGTTTGGTTCAAGCTCAAATGAATATTGGACATGGATCTCCAAAATCACCAGTATTCCTGCACATCAAGGGTATATCTTATCTGATTACATACATATATTATATATGACATTTTCTGTGTACAAACAAAAGAAACACTTGGATAGAAAATATGAAAATAATGACTATGTTCACATATTTGAGCCATAATCTAGGTTATATCGCTAATTTTACCAATTGTGCCAAAATTGCATATCCTCAGATGGGTGCTTTAGGACCAATTTACCTCTTGTTTTATCTTGACAGCTATAGAATTAATGTTCTGTTGATTTTAAAAAGTCCCTTTGATAAACTTTTCAGGGCTAGTCCAATGTTATTGATGTGTATAGCTGCTATTAAAAAGAGCAAAAAGGTGAGTTTGTTAAGCTTATTTTAACTTCAAAATTTTTAGAATATTGTCTGTTTAGTGTTGTGACTTTTTCATTTGAATGTTTTGTGAACTTCATACATATTTTTGTTGTGACTTAATTTTCATGTATCATAGCAT
The DNA here is from genome assembly GCA_947247005.1 of Spisula solida. Taxonomy (NCBI): domain Eukaryota; kingdom Metazoa; phylum Mollusca; class Bivalvia; order Venerida; family Mactridae; genus Spisula; species Spisula solida. The sequence continues at coordinate 33,664,455 of OX365944.1, read as the reverse complement.
GATTGCCTATCGAGTTGAATTATACTGGGCGTCACTGTTAAGTAGGATAGCTGTGACTACACAGTAAGGTCAAAACATGGTCGTGTTCGGCTTTTAACACAGTGTAACAAATTCCGAATTTTTAAATATAAGAGTCAATAGGGTGGTAACTTTTCATTGACATGGAGTATATTTTAGTGTAACATAATAATGATGGTCCTTCTATGAAAACCTGCTTGTTGTTAAATGTTCATGTTTATTGTGACACATTTCTACTGCCTACCTGATTGCTTCATTGTTTCTGATTGAAGTGAATTTTTCATTCATAGACGAAACAAGACTGTGGGAGGGGAAGACATTTTATACGAACAGCTTTAGTGAAGAAAATTCTTGTGCCAACTTTGAAGGTTTTACAGAAAAATGCAGTGTTCACCCTGGTAGGTGCCATTTAGCCTAATATTGCGCTTCTTGTTTAAATTTGGATGTAATTAGTTCAGACCTATTGTGGGATTCAAACCCATACTGTACGGCAAAATCGACTAGCAATGCAAAGTATGAAAGCATTAAACCACTCAGCTATTGCAACAAACTCAAAAATGTAAAGAAGGTTGCACATATAACCAGTATCAAATCTTTCACAGTTTGTAAGGACTTGGCAAAGTCATGGTAAGTGGGTTTTGTATGGAAAAGTAATTGCGAAATTCCTGGAACTGGCAGTTGCTTGAATCAGTGAAGAATGTTTTAGAATGAAACTGAGTCAGGATAAAATTTAATGTAAACATTTCTCACTGAAAACTAAAATAAGTCAGGAAATATCATGAAAGTAGTTTTTGAAAGAAATGTTGAGCTGAAGCCAATTTTGATAAGGCAGACCTTTAATAAGATATATGTGATACCCCATGTTGTAGCTAGTGTAGTATGTGTGTTTGTGTTTTTCTTCAGACATATTATACAGATTGTGGTTCTATTCTTGGTAATGATATTCTTATAGGTATGTCAACTTTTTTCTACAATTGCCTCATCTTCACCATGTTAGTGTATCCTTATTTCCTATAAACCAATTAAGCAAAACTTGTGTACAGGTTGTTTGAGTAGGTCTGTCAAATATAAATTTCAGAATATAGTTTGTTATTGATTTGAACTTTTTTATTGGATAAAATTGGCTGGGATAACCAGTAGGTCACATAATACTCACACATACATTATGTTGTGAATTAAGAAATTCATAACAGAAATTTCAATGTTTTTGTACACCCATGATTTAATAATGACCTTCATAAACAAGTTATACTGTACACTGTTAGTTTGGTATTGTTGTCAATGTTAATCAGCATTTCACACTACAGTAAAGTTGAAGCCTAGGTCCCACTGAGGAATTCCTCTTCGGCGATGTTCTCCCAATATCTTCCGATATCATTCGATTCATCATGATTCCTTCCTATGTCACAAACTGTGTCATGATTTACCTGAAGCTTCCCCTAGAACACGCTGGACCTGTTCCCGATGCCCTTATAACTCATTAATGTCCACTGGGAGTACATCGCTGTAGCAAAAAATGCTCAGTGGGACCTACGCTTAAGTGGTAGTTAATACGTTGGGTTGATTGCCCTTGGTAGCCTTGTAGTTAAGCCTACACTTTCTGTTTGAGACGTCTCAGGTTTCGACCACAGGCCACAACATACCAGTCATTAAAAATGGTACTAGTATGTCTCTCTTGCTTGAAACTCAGCATTGTAAGTTCCAGGTAAAGAAAGTGTATACATAAAAAATATAAAAAAACACTTTTTTATAAGGTTGATCATTTCAAAGCAAGTTCTACAACTTATATTAATCATTATATTAATCATTATATTAATCATTATATTAATCATTTTTGACACCTCATTCCTGGTGGTATTTGGCTGGTTTGCTTTTCTGGTTTTAAATGAGAGGTTATTTTGCATAATGACATTTATAATAATATTTGTTTCAGAAATTTTGAGTTCATTGCTGTTGGAATTGCAAGAAGTGGATTTTAATTTATTGTTAAAGGTAAGTGTTTTTGTTAATGTTGGTTTTTCTCTAGATGTCGAAAAGACATGTATTAGTAATTAAGTATAATGTATTATCTCTTGAAAATAAACTCTCCAAACATTGGGGCTGAAATACATTGATAATCTTTTTATTGCTCTTAATGATATGTTGACTTTTAACAAAATCCCAATTTCTATTGATATAGATTTATACTCCAGAATTGAGCCTAAGAACCATCAGGATTTTACATTTAATTATTTTTTGTCTTTGACGGTGTTATTTTATTAAATCCCTTTGATGAAAATCTATTTTGTTTCCATTTCAGAATGCCAGTTTCTTAGACTATTGTTGGGACCTTCCGGTATGTAAACTAAAATTAGTAAACATTTTCTTCTGATTGCTGTCAATATTGTGAAAATTATTTGTATAGATCTATGTGTATCGGAGACAATTCTGTAACAGTCTATTTGGGGTTAAAGGGGCTGCCTCACATATAGAGCACAAATAAGTATTTTCCTGCACACACGAACTAAAACAATATAATATGTACCAGGAAGCTATGAATGCCTTGGATTTAGTGATCACAAGCACATAAACACTTTAATCGACTTTTAGAAATAGACTCAAACGGACGCAATCGGGATTTTCCCGTTTAAAAATACCGCGGGGATTTCCTTCCAGCATGCATCTGGCGAGTCACATGATCCGTCTGCATCAAGCACTCAATATGGCGACGTCATCCGTAATTGATGAGGTGAGTTGTTGTGTTTTACTTATTTTGATTGCATGTGATCAATTATCGAGCGTAATCGTTGGATAAAATTTAAAACAATATATTAAATTGATCTTCGTTGTACTAGTAAGTGGTATATTACCAGCAATATCGGAGTATTATTATGCGCTGTGCGTTACGTAGAGGAGGGATCGTCTCAAAAGTCTGCGGAACGATCGAGATCTTGTCGATTACCGTTGTATCATTACGTGGATATTTCATTTGACATATATTTACGTAGCAAATGCACCAAGGGTGGTGTAGATTCATTCAATTAAGACAGTAGACTTAGACAGTACCGTTTTGGATGTACGTATTTTAGAACATTCTAAAGTTGTTCTAATGGCAATGCTGAAATGATCGAGAAGCTTACAAATCAACATATAATTGTTGTAGATCTAACCCAATGTGTTGAAATACAGATGTATGCATTGATAATGTTTCAATTTGTTGGAACATTGATAAATACACAGTATAAAATAAGGCAAGAAAGAAAGGGAACTTGAAAAAACTAGATCTACCGGGTGGGTAAGAGTGGTCACCTGTGTAGCCATTTAGATCTATGGGCCTATTACAAAATATTTTATACATAGCTTTCTGAAATTGTGATAGCCGTATCGCTCACAATGCAAACAAATTAATGTGCGGTTCGAGACATATTTGTCAGGGGGGGATGATACCAACTACATAGGCGGATCCAAGGGGGGGGGGGGCGGATCCGGCGTACGCCCCCCCCCCCCCCCCCTAAAATCGTCGGAGCCTAGGTAATTTATCATATTTTGGATGTAAGAACAATATTGATATGCAATTATTTTTGCTTGCTTCGCTCGCGTCAATAAAACAATAATCAATTTATTGATTTTAAGTGAACTTAATGCTGTATGCAAGCAGCAAGATATGGCTGATTGGTAGCATGGTGCCAAACATTGGCTACAGAGATTCTTGCACATTAAAAATGTCTGACAAGTCATAAATGATTAATACAGTTGGCTTGATTTTCTAATAAACCTGTCATTTTCATTAAAAAAAGATATCTCAGAATGCAGCTGACGAATTATGTGGTTCTTTTTAGAACGTCACGAGGCAGAAAGCAACTGGACCCCCTAGTCGCTGGATCCCAAGTATTTCACATTTCCACTTGAACAAAAGTGAAGCCCTGGATTTGGCAGGGTATGCTGCTCAGATAGACAGTGCATTTGTTCTTCGTGACGTATTCACAGCAGCTTTATATCAGTGAATATTATCCAGTCGATTATCGTTAGTCCTGGCTATATAAACAACGATTTTTCTGTCTCGTTTCGCTCGCTGTAGATCTACGCAAATTCAATGAAAGTTTTTGATTTATCAATGAGTTTGTTGGGTATGCTGCTCAGATAAATACTGATTTTTTCCAATTCTTACAATTACTAAATCAGTGAATATTACCAAGTGATAAGTGTGTGGTGTATGCTGCTGAAATAGATGATTGCATTTTTTTTCTTGCTCGCTCCGCTCGCACAACCTCTATCAGTTAAGTTTGTCAAGTAGGGAATGAGTATGCGGGATATGCTGCTCAAATAATGCTTATATTCTTGCTCGCCTTACTCTCACATTAACTTTATCAATGAATATTATAAGATGAAGACCGAAACTGTGTGGAATGCTTCTCAGAGATACATTTTTTCTTCCTAATCCTGGATCCGCCCCTGCACCATATAATTTTTGACAGTAACGGCTCAGGGTGTCAACAAATTATTTCTCTTTGACTATTGACTAAAAATATATAAACTTAAATATGTAAAAATAATTACGATTGTCACGAATTGATCACAACTCCAGAGGTGTGGAACTGAAGGCATAATATAAATATGGTATTGGCTGTAGTCAGATTATATACTTGCATAATTTCTCAGATGGGGTCCAACCAGAATATTTTTCTCATAAAAGGGTCAAACTCAGTCATGAACAACCAATGTAAATACATAAGCATTAAATAACCACATTTTTGCCAAAATTTGATGTGACGTCTTGAGACTGGATCTACGCATGGGCAATACAAAAGGGCATCAATATGTTTTTTGCACAAGTTCATCTTCGTCCCCTCATCTTCGTCTCACCCTTCCGGGGTCTGTACTCACATAATAATTATGCATTTATGAAAACACACTGATTTTTGGTCAGAGTGACTGTGTGGAATAAATGTTTAAAAACATTGGTATATGTATAATTATATCATTTCAGGAAAATCTTCCAAGTAGATCTAGAGGAAAACGAACGAGATTGATGCTAGATTTTGAGGATTGTGACACAACGGTAAAAATAAATACCTATTTTGATAGTTTCTTACCATGGTTACGTAGAACACTCAATGATCACACTATCAGAAGCAATATAAGTACATGTACATATCATTTACCAGGGACTATAGTCACTGATTTAATTTTTAAACATTGTTAAGTTCATTACAAATACCAATTATACATTTAAAAATTTATCACATTCAGTATAGTGTCCACCTGAGCATTTGTGATGATAATATTATTATGTGCCTTTGATTCAGATCCTCTATGTGCATAAAAGGAGTTGTATAATGACATTACTAAGTTTCAAACATATTCCATGTTTAAGGATGACAGTTAGTTTTGTAATAATACAGTAAGTTAACAAGTTCTTAGGTCTGAGCTGCATATCAATAAAGTGCTCACATTAGAGTACAATGTTATACTATGTGTTTTCCTTTATAAAAATGGAAATAGACGCTTCATTTGGGCTCACTGCTACAACATGATTAATATAATAATTGTATTTTCACTTTTTGCATTCATAGTGAGATATTTACTTACCATTTATTTTTTACAGGAATCCCCAGCTTCCATCAGTGAGGATGATGACTACATACAACCTCGCAGAGTAAGAGGCAGAGGTAGAGGTAGAGGAAGGGGTCAGAGAGGGAGGAGGGTATTTCGAGGCAGACAGTTTGACGAAGATGAGGAGGATAGGTTGGTGCGTCTGCACCGAGATAGACCAGAAAGAGCAGATGTAAGTTTAGCATTGTTGCGTCAAATATATTGCTATACAACGTAAACAGAAATGTTTTCAAACAAGCTCTGCTACAAATGAAACTTGCTTCCAGCAAAACCAAAACATCTGACACTGCCATTGTTTTAATATTATCTCGGAGAAACGTGTATGTGAGTAATTGTGATTGCAAGGTGGTCGAGTGGGTAACGCTCCTGACTATGGATCAAGAGGTTCATGGCACAAATCTCTGATGGAGCACTTGCTCATTTATAAAACGCTTTTCAGTGTTTCCTGCCCAACATTAGGCAAACTGGTTGAAAACTCAGAGGTATGATTTTGCAGGTATCAGTGCTTTACACCATTCACTGTCTCAGTCAAATCTATAAACAATTGTGGTGAATGAATAATAATCATAACTTGGTAATTATGATCAACACATACTTTTATGCTGCACATATATATATATATAGATGGATACAGCTAATTTTCTCAGGATAGCTAGGTTGAGATCGGTTGGGGTTCTTCACCACTTTTTTGCATGATGACCTTATTTTACAAGTGTTACACAATGCAAGGTTGAATCATCCATAGATGGAGATCATGTCTCTGTACCCACTATGTACCCAGCTATTTTAACATAATCAACAAAAATATACATTTCCAGGATTTAATCGAGCAAATGACGGAGGAGGAAAGAAAAGACCTTTTGAAGAGTTTAGCTGCTAGACAACCAGCCGTCATCCTTGATGTGGCTGGTATTTTGTCTGCACGCCAGCCAGACCCTGATCCCCAGCCAACAGAAGCAACACATCCAAGTTGGTGTGTCTGCACCAGATGTCCCCAGATGGATAGGGATGAAGACAAGTTGTGCTGTGGTATGGCACCACCATTATGCAACAGTTTAAGACCGGTACTTATTTTTCTTGTTAAGAACTCCACTCGATAAGCATAATTTTTTATAATGATAAGATTTCAGCAGGGTTGAACTCATTTTAAAATCCACTTTACTTTACTACAGTGCAGGTGCTCATTTGTTATTACTGTTGATGTCAATGTAGTGTTAGTTAATGGTTTCAGCTGAAAAGGACTCAGGATTATAAGCCTCAAACGTGGAATGCCTATTTTTTTCACGTGTTATTATATGAAATATTTAATATCGATGGTCAATTAATCTTCTCTAATGACTCCATTATAGACTTTTAGTAGTAAATAATGGACAAGCGGCGACTTTTGCCTGGTGGTTAAGTGTGATGGGTTAGTAACCCTGAAATCTGGGTTCTGTTGTAATCTCAAATGAAAATTCGATAATATTGATTATGTGGAGAAGTTACTGGTTGCATGTAGAAGAGTCAGTATAAGGGCTGGTCACAGTACCGTAAAACTGGTTATGTGAATCCGCTGCCATATATAACTACGGTAAAACTTGTTGAGAAAGACTTTACCAAAGTTTACCAACAAACACTTTGAATATGCATATTATTTCTTATCATGTATAAACATAACACAAAACAGTATCTTTCATGGGCACATATTTTAAATGTCAATTCAGTACTAAATGATGCATTGTTTCCTTCTATTGTTATTTTCTAGGAAATGGATTTAGTCATTACCGACCCCCTGACCCTACATTTACAGCAGACGTTCAGAAATGATGTCTTCGCGTACCAAGCACAGACAACTGAGGACACCAACAGAGCTTTTCGTCATGCCGCGTACAGGCAGTATGTACTGTGGGTCTTTGGTCGCCTACAAAGGGACGATAGGCGAACTGTCCCTGCATGTTGTGTACAACTGATTAGGGCAAAATTTCCTAGCCCAAATGATAATTATACTGGGTTCATACCTGCTAGACTAGGTAATTAATAAAATTGTGTCCATGTAACATGGTTGACCCCCAAAAGAACCTTTATGTTCATCAATACAGTGCAGTTGTTGATCTGTGAAAGTTTGAAGAAATTCTACTCAACTGTTTGTGAGGAGTTTAACAAAGAAACTAGGAATTCAGTAGATGGTCACTCAAGGTACATTCATGAGAATTCATATTGAATATGGTATAGGGTCTGCCAATGAACATTTCTGTGGAATTATATTGAACTCAAACAAGCAGATTCCGAGAAGATTTTTGAAGTTTTCTGTTGGTGTCCTCAGCTTGGTGCGCGATCAACAATTAAACTAGGAATATGGTATAGGGTCAGTCAATGAACATTCCTGTGGAATTATATTGAAATCGGACAAGCAGCTTCAGAGAAGAAGATTTTTGAAGTTTTCTGTTGGTGTCCTCCGCTTGGTGCGAGATCAACAATTAAACTAGGAATATGGTATAGGGTCAGTCAATGAACATTCCTGTGGAATTATATTGAAATCGGACAAGCAGCTTCAGAGAAGAAGATTTTTGAAGTTTTCTGTTGGTGTCCTCAGCTTGGTGCGCGATCAACAATCAAACTAGGAATATGGTATAGCGTCAGCCAATGTACATTCCTGTGGAATTATATTGAAATCGGACAAGCAGCTTCAGAGAAGATTTTAAAAGTTTTCTATATAGCCATATAGTGGACATTCAACGCAATTGCTAACTCCCTTGTTAACAGGAAATATCACTGAACGTGATGAAAAGCCCCAGAAACTGCTTGACACAGTCAGATATGCACAACTAGACTTGGTACTGATCGGTCATGCAAAGTTTCATTGAAATCCAACCATTGGTTGCTGAGAATTAGCACAGACAAAATTTATCAGTCTTAAACATCAAAGGGCTATAACTCCCTTAAAATTAATAAGATTGAAGTATGCACAACTAGACTAGGTACTGATCATTCGTGCAGTTTCGTTGAAATCCGACCATTTGTAACAGAGAAATAGCGCGGACAAAATGTATAAGGTAAAAAAACAAAGGGCCATATCTACCTTAAAATTGACCCGACCAACGTGTGCCGACAATATGCACAACAAGACTTGGTATTGATCGTCCATACAAAGTTTCGTTGAAATCCTACCAATGGTTTCAGAGAAATAGCGTGGACAAAATTATACAGACCAACCAGCCAACCTCAAGCATGACTTCAATATAGCCCCATATACTATGTATATAGGGGGTATAGTGTGGTGGGAATAAAAGATTGTGGATCAGTGCAATATATTGAATAACTCTATGCAGATGATATTTATAAATTAAACCAGTTTTAATTATCACGTTATATTGGTATTTCTTGTTCATTTCATAAACTATTGGGTAGATTTTGACCACTGTTTGGTCATGTATATTTTTAAATTAAACTGAACTTTACGCTTCATACATAGCACTGCCTTTTCCTTTATTGGACTATGTCCAAGCTAACAAATTAAGCATTATGTGTGACACAATAAATACATTCTGAACTTTTTTAAATGCCTAATATTGAATTATGCTAATAGAAGCATAAAGTTCAGATTATGTCTAAAGCTACACTGGTATTTGCAGTTGGAAGGCATAAAGCATCTGACATAAAACTCTGAATAACAAAATAACTGCTTGCAAAAAGAAATGTATATCTTTTCATTTTTCATAATCATATATTTCTACATTATTTATTAGTAAATGCTGCAAGTCATTTTTATATCTGATGATAGAATGTTGAAAAAGGTTTTATATGTATTATTATCAGTAACTTCATGCATATTTGAACAGGACATACAATTCTTTTTGCACCAATATAATTTGTACATGATGCGCCAACTGTTGTACACAAAAAATACTACAACAATGAAGTATTTGCAATGTTTTATCTTCATAAAGAGAAAAGCCAACAACACAATTATAACATACATAAAGAAAACAGTCCAAAGTGATTGAGAAGCAAATGCCCATCCTGAAATTTTCTACATTAATAATATTCTAGGCGGACTTCGAAAATTCTTTGTTGGTGTTGCCCTCGCTACCTACTTGCAAAACATTTCTGGTTTTTTACTTGCATGGGAAGTTATTACAATATCCGAGTATGTAGGACAAATGGACCATAAGCCAGAGGACTTGCAATTTAGGAATAATTTGAATGCTACGACCTAGCTTTCGACTTCAAATGACTCAGTAGCATATATTTCCCTACCTACCCACATGGGCTATATCAGGTCAGGAGACTCCAAGCAAAGATTTATTCAGGTCAGTCTCAAATGACGACTACAGTTGATACATAAAACAAAGGGGCCTTCAGATCGCTCATCTTATCAGTTTTGGAGCAAACACGACCAATCAAGTTGGCCCTCAATCAATAATTTTCGATAAACACCATAGCGTCTATATTACATGCAGGCGCTCATGTCGCTTAACCAAATTAACTAGTTTTATCCCTGGATGAATCATATTAAACATGACCTAGATGACATCAAGAAATTATGACCAACTTCCACAAAGGTCCAGAGGAAACTGTGGCACCTACTGTATGCATAAGGTTTCCAAAGAGTTAAAGATAGAAAAATACAGCCTCTAATGCCAACATCTAGTTTCAACGATTTCACCTCATTCAATATAGATTTATTAGAGATGAGCATTGTGGTTAAGTTTCAAAATGATCCTGAAGGTCAAAACTGAGACTGTCTGTAAACTGTGACCAATGTGTGATCTAATACATAAGACAGCACATTACCGGTATATACACTTATTGTTATTACGAACCATGTACCAACAATTCAATATCTGATTCGGGTAACGCTACAAGTGAGAACCAACAAGTGACTTAATTTTATCAGCTTCTAGATTGACAAAACATAACAATCAATACAAAGCCTGAATGAAGTGTATAAAAATATATTTTACAGATTACAATTTTGCTAGTATGTGCTGATATTAATTACATCTGTGAGAAAGTTTGATGAAAATCAGATGGAGGGGAAAATATGTTTGTAAAACTTGACTGTCCCCTTGTAGCCATATTAAGGTCAGTGCTTCTTAGACCTATAAATTACCATAAACCTGAGTCATAACAAAAGTAATGGCTGTGCAGAGGTTGTTATTTGGAAGAGTTTATGGTTTTGTCCTAGTTTCATTAAGTTCTATATCGACACAAAATCCGTACAGATGATCAATAATTAATCAATTCTTTTTAATTCTCGCAACCAGGCTTTCTGCCAGAGAGGCTGTTGATTTTGGAGAAACAGGAGCGATAGTCAAGGATATCCTCTTGGGGTCATGTTCTCCCACTATAACTTTCGACCTCAAAGCTTGTTCTTTGGCACAGAATTGTCCAGCTATTTTCACCAGCAACTCCTTTATGTAAATATACTGCTTTACTTCTTTGACTGGATGAACAGTCCAATTGCTTGCGGCTTTTGAGTATGTCCTTTTCCATCTAAATGAGAAAAAAAACTTGTACTGATACTAGAATTATGCAAACGTATGTTGAATATAAATACAGACAACTATTAGGACAAGATTACTTGCAATTACTGCCAATGCGAAAGGTTTGGATATTCTAGCACACAAATTAAGAACTTGTCCAGTTTACTCATAAACAGATGACATAATTCAGGAGTGCTTCTATAACATGTCGCAAATCATGCATAAAACTAGGATTTTTCAAGTGACCACTTATAGCATCTTTTAACAAACAAGAGCTGTCAGGGACGGGTGATGCTCCCCGTTGGATGTTTGTCACAGAAAAAATACTCCAGAAATATGCAAAAGAGAGTTATGGTTCTTTGGCACAGCACTATAACTTAATGAGATTTATTCAACTATGAAGTTTCAAATTGATTTCTCGAATACTGGATGAGTTATGGCCCGGACAAGAATAAAGTATGAAAAATTTCAAAGGGGAATAACTCATTAAAATTTGCAACAAAGAGTTATGGTTCTTGTGCTCTGCACTTCGTCTTACTGAGATCTATTCACCCATGAAGTTTTAATATTGATAACTCTTATACTTTTCAAGTTATGGCCCGGACAAAAATATGGACGGACAAAGCGGCAACTATATGCTCCCCCGATTTTTCGGGGAGCATAACAAGAGGGACATTGGCCCTAAAGCGCTTACCTGATGACTAGCAGTTGAGGCAGAATTAGTATTCATTATGATATAGCTTAATATTTGATGCAGATTTTACAAATACACACTTCATGGCCAGGTTTTGTAAAGATGAGGTAAAAAATGTGACCTCCAGATTATAAACAAGGATTTCGTTGATGTGATCTGGTGACCTAGTTTTTTTTATCTCAGATGACCCAGTTACGAACTTGATATGTTTCATCGAGGCAAACATTGTGACCAAGTTTCATAAAGATTAGGTAAACAAGAGGGCACAAAGGGCCCTAGGTCGCTCACCTGTCGTCGTAGTGCATGCAAGCCCTGTAATTTGACATAGTGACCTCACACTAGTAACCTAGCTTTTGACCTCAGATGACCAAGTTTCATAAAGATTAGGTTAAAATTGTGACCTCTAGTGACTACACAAGGTTTTTTCATGATTTGACTTTGTGATCTAGTTTTTGACCCGAGATAACCCAACATCGAACATGACCTAGGTGTTGAGATGATCATTATGACCAAGTTTCATACAGATTAGGCCGAAAGTGTAACCTCTAGAGAGGGCACAACCCAATTGTTGACGGACGGACGAAGAGTGATCACAACAGCTCACTCGAGCTAAAAATGTGACCTCTAGAGTGTTAACATGGGTTTTATTCAATGTGACCTGGTGACCTAGTTTTTGACCCCAGATGACCCAGTTGTGAACTTGACCTAGAGTTCATAGAGATACACATGGTGACCAAGTTTCATTAAGATTTTATAAAAACTGTGACCTATAGAGTGTTAACAAGGTTTTTTCCATTATTAAATTTCGTGCTCTAGTTTTTGACATCAGGTGACCCAGTTACAAACTTGGCTTGGATTGTATAGAGACAAACATTGTGACCAAGTTTCATGAAGATTAAACAAAAACCGTGACCTCTAGAGTGTTAACAGTCCAATTGTTGACGACGGACGGTGGACCCCAGACATAGGACGATCACAGTAGCTCACCTTGAGCACTTCGTGCTTAGTTGAGCTAAAAACATAAATGTATGTTTATTGTAACACCAACAACATAAAGTAGAGTCTAAGAAAATGATCATATGGTGTCACCAAAATCAAGCCTAAGTAAATGCTCGGCCAAACACAACTACTGTTACAAAGCCTGTCTACAAAGATTAATTGTTATTTTCCATTGTGAATTGGAAAGCTAATACTGGTACAAATTATGTAGTTGAAATAATGTGACTAAAAATACATACTGGCATGTAACATAATATGGAAAGGTTCGCAATAGCCTCTTGTCCATCACTTGCTTTTCAAGGTCTTTGACAAGCTGTGTAGAAGGCCTTAACCATGGTTTGTCGTCCCTGTCTTCAATTGGCCCATGGTCACATTGTCCTAGAGCCCAGCTATGACAGTTGGTGACATGTTTTAGTATGGACACCCATTTAGTCTGAAACAATCGTAAAACAAAAATATTTAGTATAACAAGAGAGCCACGCATCTGAGACCATGGTTACTAAAAATAACACCTAATTTTAACCTGTGACCAACAAATGTATACCAAACAGACATGAACAGGTAAAACTATCTTTTAAAGAGAAATCCTTAGCAATTTTATCAAAATCCAAATGATCTAAAAGTAGATAGTGTAAAACCTTGTACTTGAAATAGTTTTTGACCCAACCAATGGTTCGTCATTGATCAAAAGCCATTTATCTAATTATTCGTGTTGAGGTCCCATATACCTTGATTCTAATATGAAGATAATAGACTTCTTAGAGCTTGTTCAACAGATACTTGTAATAGTTTTTCGTATGAAGAGGACTGAGAAATCCAAATTATTTTCCATTCTAACAGAAATTGAAAACATATGCTAAGGAAATAATGACACTCACCTTCAGGTTTAAAACATTTCCATTGCATGTTTCAGCGCAGTGGAAGAAGTGATTGGTTATATCTTTTAGCCATGGTGTGAGAGCTGAATTTCCCTTTACAGCAGCAACCTAAATAAAGGGATTGTTACAGTCTAATGTTATGCCAAGTTACTGAATTTGTACAATAGTTCATTAGTAAGTCCACACCACCTTTCGGCCGCTATGTTCACTTAATTACACTAGGATATCCATGTTTTTTCTAACCTTGGGGATCGGGGCTATCAACCTTTAATCATGGGAGGACATGGTATACTAGTATTTATTACATGGGAACATGTTTTGAATTGCTAAACTTCTTTTTTGGGGTTAATAACACTTTTTAGAAGGGCATATTTCGTTAGTCAACATGTTCCTGATGAATTAAAGATCTAAACACATGTATTTTTAGATCTTTGGATGAATAATAAAGAAATGAACTTTTGGCAGTCTAATCTCCCACAGTATTTAATGTATAATGTAATAGAAACAGAATATACACCAGAGGTTCTGACAATGGTCTATGACACAGGCACAAACTGTGTATTTGCAATCTGTGTCAGTTTAGAGCAAACTCACAGTATCAATTATTTGACTTTGAAACCACTGGTTGACACCATTGATGAACAAGAAAGATCACTGAATGTGATGAATATCCCAGATATACTGCTTGACACCATAACATTTGCATGGACACAGTTTATTTATATAAGTGTAAAAAGGGCTGTAACTGCCTTAAAATTGGTTGGTCCGACCAGCGTGTGCCCACGATACACAACTAGACTTGCTACATAGCTTGGACAAAGTTTGCACAGACAACCAACCTCAAGCATGACTCATTAGCCCTCATATACTATGTTTCTGGGGGTATAATAATTTTAACAATGCACCAACAAACCATTATGTTATATTCCCCAAACCAGTCAATACAGTAAATAATATAACATGCCAACATGCAGCTTGTTTGAAAATAATTATGGAATACCAGTAAATTTCATCTGCATGGATTGTGATATATGCATTCAAATGTGTTAAATTTCAGAAGTAAACACAATACGCCCTCTGTAGAGTGGCCCACTGTACAACAACAACCTCTCAATAACAACACCTTCTCAATTTCACTTAGCTGATATTTACTCTAACCTCAATCTTCATCTCTGTATAGCAACATCCTCTATACAATGGACAATCATTGCAGCTCCCAAAGGGTGTTGCTCTAGAGAGGTTGTACTGTACTCAGTACCAATAAAAAAAATATTTTACTCACCTTGGTCATTTTTTTCCCGAGATTTTTTGCCCCATGCCACATATCATAGCTGTGTCGCACTTCAGGATAGGACGTCCCTATAAAAAAAACAGAATAGTAAATATACCAGCTTAAAAATATTCAGTACAAAAAAAGTGGAAATCGTAAATAAATTGCTTATTTCCCTTCATTGACATTGTATTACTAGAAAATACTACATGTATATATGATATGTGTTACTTATTAACAGTTATATTGGACAGAATGGCTGACTTTTCTGTTCTGGTCACTTAAATCACCCATAAATATTTATCCTGCTTAAAAATTTGGTTTTATGAGAGTAGGCAAGGTGGTATTAAAAGGATACATACATTTTGTTCTTATTGGCATTGTGCTTTCTAAGATATTTAGCGTTTATGGGGTCCAACCCAATCGCAAACCCATTATAACACCCCATGTGTGTCGCTCCAGTTTTACTATAAATATATAAAGTATTTTTTTAGACTATAAGACTATAATCACTTACTCATTATTTTTGAAATTTGTGGATGTGCATCGGTCACAACTTCTGCCAACACAACTCCAACATCTGTAATTGATTTCATGGCTCTCTGAAACCCTTTAGCTTCCATGAGACCAGACTTGAGTGCTGTCTCTCTTTTGTCAATTACCTCCAAAGCCAGTATGCTCTTGTCCTGCTGGGTCATTACTGTGTATGTACAGTATTTAGCTGTATGCCCTGGAGAATCCATTCTGCCATCACCTAGAGTGTTTACTTTTTTGTTTAAATTTTTGAATCACTAAGTGCAGCAAAATGTTCTGATACAAACACATTGGAACATTATTGCATTAGTCTACATGTAGTACTTATTTATAAATGTTATATAGACAAGAAATTACAACTCATTTTAATCTATGTCAACACCTCATTTCTGATGGTATCTTCTTACCAGAAAAGAAGGCCAGCATTTCATTTTATGTTATGTCTAGTCTGACTCTAATACGCTATAAAGAGTGTCTGTAAAAATGGAATCTCCTCCACAAACTCTATCCCTAGTCTATCTGGGCAGTCATATTATATTTATTAGGGGATAAATCTGACGAAAAACTCCCATATACTTACCAGAAACAGTCACTTGTACTGCTCGATGCTCTTCTAGAGCAGTCTGGCTGATGTCATGCCAATACCTGTCCACAACAGGTACCACACACTTCGTCTGAATCCTGTCGAAAGAAGCCCGACTTGGAAATTGTAGATTCAGGAATTGGGTAAACAACTTTATCTTTGTGAAGTTGTTCCCCGACAATGTAATGGCTGACGTTGCCTGAAAGTAGTGTTTTTCCATTTATTGATTATAATCAATGATTGATCAAAATATTCACTAAATTTTTAATTGATTGCCATCTTATCTTATGTAATTGTTTCGTGTTATAATGAAGCATGTTTCTAGCATAATTAAGAGATATGTCGTTAAATGCTAAACAACCAGTGAAGAATCCTTGGATCCTTGGAAAGCAATATTTAGCTCAGATGTTTTATTTTAATCTAGGACGCACTGTACTATCATATTTAGTAACAGTGTACTAGTAATCAGCAAAACATTTGCGTTTGGCAATTCACAAAAGCATGATATCATAAAGAGAATAATAAAAAAACACCAGCTGTCCACGTACAGTGTGCTCCACTATTCTCATTGACATGCTTAGATAGTGTAATTAGTATATATTCAAACCCAAATGCTTCATAGCTACAGCATTTTGGTCTTCTGTGTAGAGGCTCCTGGATTGGGATCATGATATCATAGTGAAACATGCGCAAAGTATCAAAGCAATATGTCAATGCACTTTAACATATTTATGTATTTTATATATTAGTACTACCATAGTAAATGGTTCTAATTTAATTTTTTAATCCAGTTCATCGTGCCTGATTGCAAACTATCAACTAATAATATATGGACATAAAATGAACAATGTACTAAGCAGGTAACAAAAACTAGCATGTACAAGCATATATTTGGGAAATCAATCGGTTGTGCCCAACTGATAAACAATTATAATATTTGGTACTATTGTAAGTAGATCTACTACCTGAAAGTTAGTACAGAATACTCCATTGGGCATCATTGCTGAACTCGACCACCTGTAAGCCGTATGTTTGTTTTCACATGACTGAAAAAGTATTAAACATATTGATACAGAAACTACAGAAGTTAGAACATGCAACAATTATGTACATTGGCGCAAAGAATCCAATCGCCTTAGCAAACAAAACCGGGTTTATCAAGTAATTAAGAATTGCAAGCAATAAAGAAGTCCCCTACCAACTTGGAGCCATTTTCAATGTTTCTGTTGTCATAGCAACCACAACTTTTGTCAAAATCAACATATTTTTAGACATGCATAATCCCTTATTTCCCGCTATCTACATATCAAGTGTCATAAACCTAGCTTGGAAACTGTTTGAGTTATGACAGGATCCAGATTTGGGCATATTTTCACTCTTTCTGTCGCCATAGCAACCACATTTTTGTCAAAATAAAAATATTTTTAGATGTGCATTATCCCCTTATTGCCCCTATCCACATACCAAGTTTCATAAACCTAACTTGGAAACTGTTTGAGTTATGTCAGGATCCAGATTTTTTGACGGACGGACTGACTGACGGAGGACAAACCTATAGTCCTCTCCAGTAAAAAACCGGTAGAAGACTAATTAAGCCTTCTTAAAGGCTCATATGATCATTGGGGGCATTGTCCATAACAACTAGCAAGTACATGTATAGGCAATGTACATGTAAGGTGTAATTATGAAGATAAGTTAAACATGTATGTCAAGTTTGAAAACAATGCATTGATGAACTTGAACATATTTGAGTTTAAAAAAACGTTCGGTTAACATTTTCAATTATGGGCCAAAATTCTGTGAAAATGTTGGAAAGAGTTACATGTTGTTTATGATGGTAAACATGTACGCAAAGTTTGAAAACGATGCCTTGATGGACTTTGAAAATATTTGAGTTGAAAATAAAGTTGCAATACTTGGTTAACACTAGACAGGACAATTACTATATGCCACCCGCACATAGAGGCATATAGACCAAAACATGATAATGCATGTCCTTACGCAATCTGACATGAACAACCTGGTGATCATCAATAATTGGCAGAAAATTGATTACCCATTTGCAATCCACAGTGCAACCAATAGTCTTGAATCTTCTTACAAGCACTTCCCCACATTGACCACATCTTTTTTGTGGGAACATGTCAAGAAGCACCTCAAGTCGACCTTTGGTGATGATGTACTTCTCTTCTGTAATTTCCTCTTCTGTCACTTCCTTCAGTCGATGTACACCATCTCCAAACGAAACACCAAACTCTCCACCTTCTTCTTCTCCACCGTCTTCTCCCTCAAACTCAAACACACTATCCTCCACACCTAACTCCTCCAACTCATTATCAAGCTCACAGTCACTGCAATACAATATTAAAGTATATAACCAATACCAATAAACAATTTAGTCATAGAATTCTTAAAAATAACCCCAAGCACAATAATCAGCATGCACCAGTCCGTCTCCACAGTCTTTAGAATACTTGTACTTGTATTTCTTTCGTGGGACCCTAAGCAATCCAAAAATTAGTTTTATTAAAAATGTGGAACCCATAATAATACCTAAGTAGAATATTGTTTGGATAAACAAGCAGGCCACACAGCTCCGTATGTACACAGCCACAAAAATGAAAAAAAATATTGCTGACTTGGGTGGTAGTAATAATTACATTGTTGTGAAGAATGCAAATATGTGTGTAACTACAGGCCACTGCCTTTATAATCTGCGGTGTGGCACTAAATGCATAGACAGGACTAGAATGTGTAACCACAAATACTATTACTATAAATATGCTGTCTGAGCAGTACAGAAAATGATCTGTTTTATAAAAGTAGGACTACATATGAGTGTCATTTCATAGGTTCATATAAATGTGTTGTCAGTTAGTGAGGTAATATTGCTTCCATATTAGCAACACATTGTAGTAATATCCAACAAATTGTTATTAAATATATACCGTACCTCCAAAATTAACTACATAATATGTTTGGCTGACTAATATTAGTTTACTGATTTCTTGACTTACACAATGGATATATCAATCCAATCATGAGGCTGAAAGGTGGGATCATCTGGGTCATAATCAGGATCACAGAAATCTTCTAATTCTGTACTTGACAGCTCAATGTCTACCCTACAATGTGACAATGTGTACATAAATGTTACATACAATGAAAATTCACAATAGTAGTTTAGCTTAAAGAGCTGTTTAGTAAAACTGTTGCCTAAAATGTCACTAGTGTGATTTTGTAAATCTCTCCAGCTTACATTATTCATATGATTTAAACAATTATATAAGCCAACAGCATGTAGCACAGTGACATACATTAACTGCAGATTGTAATTGAAAACAATTATAGCAATTAGCAATCATTCTCAGACTGTGGAGGCCTGAAAAAAACATTCTCTTATAACAAGTAAAGGTTCAATTGTACTAAGTACAATTATCCTGGAATACACTTGAGCCAGTCTCCAGGAAAACCTGCTATTTTGACATCATGTAATTACTGTGTAGCAATGTTTTGATAAAGCTCTAAAACAAGGAAAAAATACATATCTATTGATTCTATTTTAAGTAATTGACACATATAGAACTATATCTTAGCTTTAAATTTCCTATGAACTATGTCGAAATCACATACTTTGTTGCTATGGTGACCAATTTCAGAAAAGTACTCAAATTGAGAAAAACAAGGATTTAGTTGTTTCAAACAGTCTGAATGCAAACAATTTCGATTTTGAAATATATTTGAAAAGTGAAACATAATTATAGAATTTGGTACTATTTTTAACAGTTTATGTCAAGAATTGATCAAATGGTGTAATAATGAAATACTTATTTCAGTTACGTCGAATAGCATTTGAATGACGTTTGCGACGTCACACAAAAAGCTCCGAATAGTGAATCTACAAAAACAGCTGTAACTTCCTTAAAATTCAAGATATTAACCTAATTTCTTTTGCAATTTGCTTAATAAGATTATCCTGCAATATTATGGAAAATCTAAAATCAATATTTTTGTGAAATAGCAGGTTTTCCTGGAGACTGGCTCACTTGTAAGTTATCAAAATAAGTTAAAGAAATGAGGAGGGTAGAATTTAGATTATTCATAGCCTCAATAAATTATACAATGTGATTTTCTTTCAGAATTTACAACAGTAAATAGATACCTAGCTGATTTCTTTTTGCTGTCAGACAATCTCTGGGTTTTTTCCTTTAACCTGAAATTATTAATTCACTTGTTATCAAATATTGCAAACTGAAACCCTTCATACATGTGAACACAGTTGTATATTTGGGGGGTGGAGGAAAAGTCTAGACATACAGTGAGGGTGCATAGACACACTGTTGTCACACTTACGAGTGGCATGAAATCAAATGATATTTTGAGATTTCCCTTGCCTAAAAAGATAAATCATTTTCAATAATTTGACAGCTAATTCATTATAATTATATTGGCCAATAAGAAACAAACGTGTAAATATTCACAACAAAAACTTACAAAGGTTGGGTTTTTCGTCTTTTGGAAGACCCTGAACGTTCATGTACAGTTGGAATTGGTCTCTTCAATCGAGATGGTCCAGCAACTCTGTAATAAGTAAATAAGAGAATTCAATGAAAAATATCCAAATTGTGATCTTTCACAAGCAACACTTTCTCATTTGGGTTTGGGTATATTTATGTTTATTGTCTTCAATGGGCTTGCTTCACAAGTGACAAGTTAGAACCGGGTGATGAGAAGTATTATATCCAGTAACAAAAAGCATGTTGAATATGATATAAGCAAGTACAAACAGTGTATGAGCTATGGTGTCAAAATTATTTGCAAACTTTAATTAAGTACTTCTGACATTTTCTGACCATTCAATAATAACCACTGGTCTGCTGGATTAGACCTCACACAGTTAGACAGACCTTGAAACTATATAACTAAGATCCAGATACACGTTTTCAAGGGTATCCTATGCAGTCCAATTATTGAGGTTTCATGTGAATAGTTTAGCAGCTTACATAAAATCAGCATCACTCTCAGTCGATACAGACGACACATCTGGTTCGGCAAAAGCAGGTTATTTGGTTACCGGTGTAGATGCTGCTTGAAGTCCAGCTGGTACAGTCATTTCTGCCATAGCTTGTGTTGTATGTCTCTCCATGTAGCTGTTAAAAGATGTAAGCTCGATCACACTTTGTCAACAAGAATTTGTATTTTCAATTTCAAACTGAAATCATAAATCAGTTTGTGAAACTAAGAATTGCTTGGTCAGACGAGTTATGGACTAAAATCGGTTGGATTGTATTGTTTACAAGTAATATCCAATAGTAAATAGTTTTTTCTAGGCAGACATAAAATCAAGAGTAAGAGGTGTGATACAACGAATCCGGGTGCGTTACCCTAGCTAGTTTCTTTACCTGCTAAGTGTATAGCACCGAACGAAAGACTATCTCTGGGTTTCAAACCAGTTTCGTCTTTAGTTAGGTGTGAAACCCTGAAAAGCGTTTCAGAAATGACCAAGGGCCATAGCGGAGATTCGAGCCAGTGACCTCTGGATCAGTAGTCTGTTTAACATGAATCATAATTTGAAATAAGAAATCAATGTTTTGTGTTGCCAATATGTACAAGTCAAATAGTTCCTGCGAGAAAATGATGTACCGACTTCATTTGACAGATAATTGACAGGATCCTCGGCCTTCTATCTGCATAATTCAACAGCTGATCATGTATAAAATTAAGCATGAAAATCTCAAAATTGTGAGAAAAAAATAAGCGCGATAGGCCTGTAGCTTTCAAATTGGGAAAACTATATGCACGATAATTTGACATACGAAATTTATCAACAAATTGATATAAAATTTCATGTATAACAAACCAATTTTCAAGACACTTAATTGCATATTATGACTCCCTTGTTCCATATAATATTTATATGCTTATAAATAAAACCTCGTATCAGTTCATTAAAAGGTACGAATAATCATAAGACATGTTTTCAGTGTTCAACACTATCAAAGATCATAAACCAATTCCGATAATTCCATGACAATTGACTGGGAAGCGCTGGGCTTATGCAACTGCCGTCACCTGCTGTTTAGATCCACGGTCTCAATATTGCCTAGCGCTCACTGGAATTTCGGACAGTTCTGATTTCTTCGGTAAATAAACTATTGCAATGCGACAAAGACCGATGTTATCCGCATGGAATAATGGAATTAGTCTGGTTCACCACATTATGCCCATAGTTTTAAACCCTCTTCAGTAAATGCCCTAGTGGCGTTGGAGAGTATCACGTTGAAGTTGAAGCCGAGAGTGTTATACACTCGACAGTTGTAAGAAAAATGCAAATAAATTGAGTGAGGAGGGTATTGATTGTGGAGACTGACACATAACAGACATGTGGCTGGCTAACAGGGCAGATTGTGTAACAGAGCTATAGACAAGTGTTACTTAATATGATACTGAGAGTCCTGCGCTCGAGTCCCACGTCGGGTGCACAACAACATTGACAAGAACCTCGGGGGTATGCGTACTGTAAACTTGGATTTTGAGTTCATTGAAAATTCTAACTGGTATAGGAAAGTGATATGACATGCAAATATATCAGGTCATGTAGTGAAATTATACGCCAGGAAGTCAAATTGTTTAGCTATCGAAGGTTTTAAACAATTTGGAATTTTTGTGAGACGACCCCTGATTCTTCTGCAAATTTACTAAACAGTAAACTTACCAGTCAATAAGTAATTTTGCGAGCTCGGTGTCCTCGTTGGCGGATGTTATAGCTTTCAGAGATTTCCATCGTTCAACTTGATCCCCAATGTTGACGATCTTTGACCGGTAACGTTTTTGTTTTGCAGCGACCGAACGTTTTCTTGCGCTATTCGTCACTTTCGGCGGCATGGCTGAATGTGTTTACACCTACTGCGCATGTGTAGTTGAAGAGCTGTACTAGATGCAAGAGGTCACCGGAGGTCATAGCAATCAACGGAATTCTATTTTTAGATTCTATAGGGTCTTAAGACCATATAGAATTTTTAATGCTAAAATACGAAAATACTAGACAATGCCGGTGTTTGTCGAGTATCGTTATATATCAGTGGGCTCATTTATGTGCTATACGCGCAACAATTTCAAAATTTCGCGAATATTTGACAATTTTCTTTTTTTTTTGCGATTTCGTCAATCGTGAGGCAGGACCTTTAAAGTCATTTCTCAACTATTTCTCAGTTTTATTAAGTGGCTGATTCCTTAACCAGTTTTCCTGGACAGTATTCTAGCAAGTACTAACTTACCATTTCACCAGGAACCAGCAACTTTTCCCAAGCGTGGATACAAAATCCACATTGATGCCCAATTTTCATGGAAGGGTATAATTTATGACCTGCCACGACCAGGAATTGAATGTTGCGGCATTATCTTGATACCCTTCCATGAAAATTATTGTAGGTAAAATTACTAATGAGAGACAAAATATAATACGTACACCATCTCTACACAGGTTATTGGGATGCATAAATTTGCTATGGAAAATATAGGAAATGTGTCTAAATACAGACAGATGTATCTAAATGCGTCTGTGCGGAGGAAAGAATTGATAAATTTCAAGTTAGAATTTTAGGAAATTTTTAAAAAATTAAACTTTGAAGTGGTGATTTAAGTGTCTGTATACATGTATCTTGTTTGATTTTGTTGTAGATATACAAGCAATATGAATTGGTGCCTTCTGATGAATTGGGTTTAGATATAAGGTATGTTGAAGTATTCCTGACAATGTTGGTTTCATTGTGAATATACAATTTATTTATTTATTTATAAAATAAAACAAGACGAACATGAGATAAACATTATACAAACATAAAGATACAAGTTTTATACAATCATACAGACAGGTACACTCGCTCACACACCACAACAAATTGCAAACTATTACACATTAAATTTAGAATTATTCTCAACAGCCTAGTATTCAAACACATAATGTCATGATATAGTTTGGGGTTTGTCATATGTACAAGAATATTAAGCCTAGGTCCCACTCAGCATTTTTAGCCTTGGGGATGTACTCCCGTAGGAAATTTATAAGCTTCGTGAATGTGTCGCGTCCCATCAGGGATATTTAAATGTTTGACGAATATTCAACAAATGTTCTGCAACCTTTGGGTGACACATGACAAAGATATTTTGTATTTGGGGGCGATATGGAAGTCATGCTTGAGGTTGGTTGGTCTGGTGTTCGGTCGATATATTTGTCCGTTCTTTTTCTCTGTAAACATTGGTCAGATTTCAATGAAACTTTGAATAGATTATCAGTACCAAGCTTAGTTGTGCATACCGTTGGCACAGTGTAGTCGGATCAATTCTAAGGGAGTTATTGCCCTTTGTTTTTTCATTTACAATTTTGTCTGTGCTATGTCTCTGTTTACCATTGGTTAGATTTCAACAAAATTTTGCATATCTTGTCAGTACCGCGCCAAATTGATACATAAAAGTGGGATTGGTTTTGCTTATGGTTGTCTATAAACAAGGATTCATCAGTTCCAAACCTAGACAATGTTGTGCACATTAAAAAAAATAAAGTTACCAATCTTCGAGAGCTGCTTTCAGCAGTTCAGCCGTTCAGCCACCCTTTGACATTTTAACTACCCTTGGTCATTGGGCTACCTAAGGAAACCTGCGTTTGAGTCTCCCTGAGGAGATTATTTCTCTTCTGTTGGTTGTGCAGCAGACATCGATCTGCAGCGCCCAGGAATATCGAACATGCACAGACACAGCCCTCAAAGGTACCAGTTCACACCTTGGTCGAGTGGAGCATGTGGTTTATTCTTGCTCAGAGAAATTAAACGGTGGCGAAGATGGAGATCAAAACCGGGACCTCTTGATCCCGAAGTGCGGGCCCTATCTGTAGGCCAATGCTCCCCACTTCACATTAGCATAATTTGGACCTATGATGCTTGTGTAACAGTAAGCAGTATATGGGGGTATTCATCACATTCAGTGATATTTCTTGTTGACATTTGTTTTCATAAATGGAATATGCTTGAGCTATACTGTAGACAAAAGAGGCATGATTTTCTTGTGGGAATCAATAAAGTCTGCACAAGAAGATTGTGATATACTCAGCAAATTTGCCGAAGCGTGGGAGAGTGTTTCCGATGCAAAGCTTGTGCTCTTTAAAAAAATATGTGTATTTCAACATCACCAACATTTCTCAGTGGGACTTAGGCATCACTTTTCACATATTATGCTCTCTATCTAATAAAGCAGTTTAAATGCACATGAATATAAATGATGTCTGTTGATATATTATTAAATTACAGAACTGTGAAAGGATACCCGCTGGTTACTCAAGTAGATCCTAACAGTATAACTGGAGAAGATGTAAGATTTTATGGTGATATTTGTGGTTTCATTTTAAAATGCAGCAACATAGGACCTCTTCCTGCTGCTGTAGTGGTTTGTGTCAGGGTTCGTATGAAGAAGTTGTCGAAATTGTGTTTTGTCTGGAAAAGTCAAGGAAACAATTTTGTCATGGAAAAGTCCTTGAATTTCAAACAGTTGTAAGAAATTCAAGTTTTAGCCTTAAATCAAAAGGAAGTTCATGACAAAATACAAAAAATGGTTGCAAAATTTCTGTTTTAAATCTGCCTAAAAATTTGCAAACCTGAAAACCAGATTTTGAAAAAGGCAATTGGAATCATTACAATGCTAACATTTTGTGACATGTTTTATATGAGATATGTGTATATTGTACTTACTTTATCCAATGTTCGAATGGTACGATGATATGATAATACTTTATATGTATATATATTTTAGGAGAAGATAATGGTAGGGGATGTTTTAGATGAGATGTGTGGAGAATGCTTGAGAGGAGTTGGGAAAAGTGGGGTAAGACAATAATGTTGGGATATTGGCGATGTTGGTTTGACAATGCGTTACACTATGTTGCATCAATTTTTCAGTTGAAGGCTGCAAACAGTTGTCTTCATCAGATTTGTTTTCTTGAACTAATTAATAACCAATTTGCTTTTTTGAAGTCTTCCGCAAGTTGCTGTCAGTTTCTCCATGTGTGCTGCAGAAAAAGCATAAACTGCTCAGACTGGGAATCAAACCTGGATATTCTAGACAACTCTCAGTGAACCCTCTTCCTCTACACAGACAGGCTTCGAGCGTCATTGTACCTACAGGTTTTGGAATATCGATGAAATTCAAGAAATAAGTTTATAGCTTGAACATCTTAACTTGCCTGATTTCTTTTGTCATTGAATTTGTATGTAGTGTACTGTCATGCAAGATTGAGTCATGATAGAGGTTCCAGAAAAAATGCCTGCAATGCCTGCATCAAGGATAAGAAAATTTGTTTCTAGGTTTCACACATGTTTGGGAGCATCACGATAAGCGCTTCTTTAGTGTGTCATCACCAACTAACGGTTAAGTAGCACACATGTAAAGCTATGTATGACTTAAGACTTACTAGTTAATTAGTCATGTGACTAGAAACACCAGACTTTATCTCATATTTGTACCCTGATGAAGGCTTGGTAAAAGCTGAAATGTTGGTCATCAATAAATCTTTTAAAACTTAGCCTGCTTTGATTGTGTTGCTACATTTGCACTTCGGTGTCTTTGCTGATAGTTAATTATTTAAAAGAACATTCATGTATAGGTATGCTTAATGTAATTGATATCACCACTTACGGTGAGTGAGACATAGTCACCACTTTTGGTGTTAGTGTGCATTTGTAAGTGCGTCCATCCAATATTGTCCAGACTATAACATAGACTAATATTGCCTATATTTGGCATGAATGTTAACCTCCGTGAGAAGGCATGTCATGCGCTAACTCCATGTTCCTATCTCAAAGGTCACAGTTGGAGGTCAAAGATCAAATTGAAGTTTGTCTGGAGCATTTCTTTTTAATAATGCATGGTGGGATGTACCATGGCATGAATGTGAACCCTTATGAGATGGTGTGTCATGCTGAAATATCAGGTCAAAGATGTCAAAGTCACATTTCAAGTTCAAAGGTCAAAATGGTCATAATTTAGTTTGTCAACTATCCTTCAGTCTTCTGTCCTGGAATTTCGAAATAACTTAAAGTTGCAAATTTAACTTTGTGCTGTTTTTAACTTTGTGTTTTTGTCAACATGTGCAGGCTCAACATAATCTGCCCGATGGCATGAATTTCTAGATTTTAATCTGCTCTTTTGTTTTCAGATTTACTTCATTTTTAATCAACATGATGGACAACCAATACATCTTTGTGTTATTAAGGTAAAGTGCATACATGTTAATGTGTCCTTAATGAGGAAACATTTGTACAATAACAACATTTCTGCATATTTATCTTAAAGTCTTCCACATCATACGTTCAGGTGACTGTAAACTTTCCGCCAATTATTCAGTTGCAAGTTGACTGTTAAACACTGTGCTGATGGCAATTAATACTAGTACATGTCAGGTTTTGTTCCTCTCAAGTACCCATTTATCCACTTGGATTAAGAGGAGCATTGTGGTCATGTCTTGCTCTGAGAAATTAAGCAGTGGCACAGACTGGGATCAAACCTAGCATCACTCAATCCCAAAGCATGCACCCTACCTCTGGGACCCTGCTCATCACAGATATGTGATGTAAAGTAAAGGTGCTAAAGTGTAGTTATCATTTATAATTACCTCTCTTTATGGCTAATTATGCAAAGAGTTTGAAGTCCACAGTGTGTCATTCATTGCGAAGTGAGTATATAGTCTTGCTTGAAATATTCATTTTTGGGGATGTGGATGGTTTGTTCTATGTCTGACTCTTGCATGGATGGTTAGGTGTTGCCGTCGTGTATGTGTGGCTTTGGATTGTCTGTGCGTTACAGTATTTGTACAAGAGTTGTCTTGCTATTCAATCACCCAACAACATATCTTTGATTGGTCAGAATTTCAAACTTCTGGGGTCTTATTCAGCAACATTTTAGGCTTCAAACATCTAAATGTTCTTTTGGCTTCTAAGTAGTGATCAATGTATTGATAAAGAAGTTGATACAAGCATACTGTGGGTAAAGATAATTATACAGACAAAATGTCTTCAGTTCAGATTATATGGGAAAATAGCGCTTCTAAATTTTGTGAATAATATGTCTTAGTTTTAGTCTTAAAAGGTTGGCTAATAAAGCCCCTGTGCAACCTGCTTTAAGTACTGTACTGTTTTGAAAAGGCAAATGAGAGGATGTAGCTTTAGACAGGCTCCAAAGATAAAGAATTTATGGCATTTAAAACGATGTTTGTTTGTGAAACATTGTTGCTGAAGACATGTCTACATAGGGGAGGTATGTATTGCTAATTATTGCTACTTCAGGCTCAAAATAAAGATGGATCAGTTTATCCACCTATAGAAAAGTTGCTACAGATGAAGGACATATCACCGACCTCGCCCACGTCCCCAGGGTCACAGTTTTCTGAGTTTGATGACAGACCTCCACCCGAGTCATTACTACCAGAGGAAATAGAGGACGAAGTTCCAGTACATGATTCCGAGGGAAAGTAAGACTTACTGATACAGTGCCCACCAAAAATAAGTATACAGTAAATAATTGTTGCAGAATTAAACTTGGTTAAATTATTCAATATCAATATCAGACGGTCACAATTATATTAGTTTCTGAAACAATAGTTACTAAATGAGTCAAAAGAGAGATAGAAATAAAGATGATGTTCTGAAATAAAATAACCATGTGATCAAAAAGGCTGATTTTTTTATCTTTTTGTGACAAAGTTACCATTCAAGAGGGACAAAGAAACTTTAGATTTTGCACCTAGGGTACCATATAAGTTATGGCCTTTCCATTTAATAAACAAAAAATATTCCTTTTCTTCAAATATATTGTTGCTTCACTGTTCTGCAAATAGTATTATTACAGACATGTAAGTGGGCAAATAACATCTGTATACTTATTTTTGGTGGGCAGCGTATATATATACCGCCTCCTCGATAGCCTAGTGGTTGAGCTTCGAGTGCGGGAGGTCACGGGTTCAATCCCTGGCCGCGTCATACCAAAGACGAAATAAAAATGGTATCAGAAATTCCCTTGCTAGACGCTCAGCATAAAAGGGAAACTGGCTTCTCTTCTCTCATACCCTCATGGCGATGGATAACATCAGGAATGAGGTGTCGAGAGTGATTAATATAAGTTTGAAAAACTTGTTTCACAATCAACCTTAAATAAATTAGTTTTAACTAAGACTTACTTAAGAAATAAGATATGAAAAACTGTAGTATACCCACTTTATACAATGGTTTGAAGTTCTATCGTGTAGGAATTAACCACAAAGATACTAGGCCTGAGTGACTAATAACAAGTGTCAAAACAATAAACTGTTGTTAAACAAAAGGTATACTGCAGCTTTTGAATATTTTGTTTTGATTCTAACATGATTTAAATGCGCAATTATATCTTAAGGCTGTGTTACTTTGCGAGTATGTTGTTAACTTCTAAAAAATTTCTAGTTTACTTGCATGGCGTTACAAATGGAATACCTGCTCGGGGTGACATCACTTCCTTCGGTATATCAGATGTTATACGATGCTTGTCTGGTTCTTTGTCTATATAGGCAAATTGTCTGTCGTGTTAAAATTATAGTTATACACTAAGTCAAGAAATATCTCAAAATTGCCTGCTCAAACCAATTGGCTTTTAACAAAGGTGCATTTAAGATAAAATTGTCATAAGCTGCTTTAGAAAGGTATCTGTTTAATTAAGGTAACCACAGCTTTAAATAGTAGTGACTGCGATAGAATTGTTTTTGACATGATTCTGACTTGCCTTTCTTTTCATATTTTTAGAGCCAAGTATGATACTATCTATCTTGGGAAGGCATATCTTGGAAAGGTAATTGAATCATTTTACATTGCATTAACTCATTTTAACTGAGCCTACATAGTGAACTGTGTTAGTATAGTGCCGAACTGTTTATCATTAGGTAGTTGCTGGATTACTAATGAAATTTCATTATCCCAATAAGAATTTTAGGCCATGTTATCACTTCCCTACATGTTCATTCAACTGACAACAAAAACTAAACAAAACCATTGTCAACACAGTAGTTTTATCTCAAGTATAACGGATCGCTAGTGCTAGGGGTAATGGCTGTATCGAGTTACAGACACCCTGGAAGTTGAGGTGTTTATCTTGCGCATGCGCATAATTGTCAATGGAAGACAATTTCTAAGGGAAGTAACCTAGTTTGGGAAAGGCCTATAGGCTGGTGGTGGTTGGTAACTTTTGAGCTCTGATTATATCAACTGACAATTGTGCAGTAATGGGATACTGTTCCAGAAAATGTCCAAACATGGAATGATGATATGTGAAGTTGAATTCTGTCTTCTGATCTTAGGTTTAAATTTCTGGGTCTTTGTGTATTGTTTCCAATTCATATGAATGTTTTCAGGATGGTCGAGTGGATATGATAGAACATGGTGTTGCTGAAGTCCTTGCAAGGTCTAAAAACAAACAGGTACTGTAACATTACTGTTCAAATTGTACTACGAATTTTGTAGCGTGTTTAGGTGCATTACTGTTCAAAATGGACTAAGAATTTTGTAGGGTGTTTAGGTACATAACTTTTCAAATTGGACTAAGAATTTAGTTGGGTGTTTAGGTGCATTACTTTTCAACTTGGACTAAGAATTTTGTAGGGTTTTTACGTGCAGTATTTTTAAAATTGGACTAAGAATTTTGTAGGGTGTTTGGCTGTCATCAATATTTTTTGTGTTGCATGTCTATCTTCAAAAGTATTTTGATTGTTGGATACTCACTGTTTCCTTCTCTAATCAGGAGATGGGTGTCCCTGCCTCTACAAATATGATTTAGTACCCATTTTTATTTTACATGTACAGAAATCATGCAGATTTTTGCAATGTTGTGGTCCCAAAGTATTAAACTAAGAAAAAAAAGGTCCACTATTAAGACCGATTCGCTAATAAGACCACTTTTTGACTGGTCTTATTAGCGGAACTTTACTGTATTTATCTCTGACAAGTTTGTGTAATGTAGACATCAGTAGAGGCTTGTGTGGAACATAAGATCCATGGTTTGAATTATATTAGAAGTTTGTTCCAGTATGGAAAGGAAGTAAATATAATTATTACGCTCAGAAGCAAGATGTGTAATGTGTCTGTAATTATCATTATTGCTGGTATTGCTGACACTTTAAATAAACTATCATGTTCTATTGTTAACATTATATCTAATTATATGTTGTCTGCATGTTTTGGGACCCTTGAAAACTGTAGACTATTATTGAGTTGGTCGTAACATTACAGGTGGTATTATTATGGAGTGGTCTTAAGATGTGGTGTTACTGTATTTGTTACAGTTATGAAACTGGTAACATTTAAACAAATGGCTCTGATCAAAGCAACATGCATTCAGGCAGACTGGATATATTTGTCAGCATGTGTAGGCTGTTACCATAATTATCTTGGGAACTTTTTGATACTGATTAAATGTGTATTTCTGCGGTTTCAGAAAGCTGTGTTAGAACTGGGGGAGAAAGAGGTGACCTTAACAGATTCTGTGACCAAAGAGGTATATTTTAGTCACTTCTACAGTCACATACATGTAGTTACTGCCAGTTATAGCACAGAGAATGTTACTTGATCCTGACCTTTATGCATGAATATATTACAAGGTTCATGCGTTGAATATATAAATTTCTGTCTTTTAGATTTGTGTTGGTATTACATCTCGAGCGTCTTTGTGATACTCCCTGCTTATGAAAACATACAACCAAGGTTATAAATATAGACAATAAAGCAGCTGTGAAATTATGCTAATAGAAGGTCGAGAGTCGTGTCAAATTCTAAAGGAAGATAGGTTACCCTTCTGGTGCCTCTTGCAACATTATCTCGGGCATTGCTGTGTGCCTAGGTAGCACAAACTGGCTTGGTAACTTTCTCACATAAACCTTCAACATAGTATGTTGGATTTGAATCCAAAAGTGATTCAATTTGAAGTAGGTGACCAGAACCACTTGACTATAGAGGCCCCACACAAAAAGAAAGATTTGTGCAAAGATGTGATGCATTGGTTATTGATATTTCCTAATATGGAATAAAATGTCCAATATAACTAATATATGTATTATTGCCGGATATTGCATCAATTGCTGGATTATTGCCTTAAAAATTAATAAATTTTAAAATGAAACAAAAACTAGCATTATTTTTAGATCTCTGTGTATACTGATCATGGATAAAGTCTTTCCTGAAAACAATTCTCTTGTTATGGATTCAGAGCAAAATTATTGTAACCGAAAATTTACCTTTAATTGGACTTCTATGATAATTGTGCTAAATCCTCTAATTGCTTTGATGTATATTTTTAGCTCATTTTCCAACATTTATTTACCGAAGTATCTTCATGTGGACGTCGGACGGATGCATTGAAATACTTCTCTTTCATAGCTGGGTAAGTATAGACTATTGTACATGTGTAACAGTCATATGCATGTTAAATAATGATAAAATATTCCCCTCCCCTTGTTCATTTGAATCATCCTGTTTGTAAAATTAATTTTTTTCTTAACCATGATTTCAAATAAAACTATTTCAGTTTACGCAAGCACATATGTAGATATGTACCATATTGTAAAAAAGAATGGTCACCCAAGAAAGGTTGTTATGTAAAGAGTGGGCACTCTGAAGATGTTCAACTGTGAATAGTGGTCATTCTGAGGAGGCTGTTATGTAAAGAGTGGTCATTGTGGAGAGGTTGTTAAGTAAAGAGTGGTCATTCTGGAGAGGTTGTTAAGTAAAGAGTGGTCATTCTGGAGAGGTTGTTCAGTAAAGAGTGGTCATTCTGGAGAGGTTGTTCAGTAAAGAGTGGTCATTCTGGAGAGGTTGTTAAGTAAAGAGTGGTCATTATGGAGAGGTTGTTCAGTAAAGAGTGGTCATTCATGAGAGGTTGTTCAGTAAAGAGTGGTCATTCTAGAGAGGTTGTTCAGTAAAGAGTGGTCATTCTGGAGAGGTTGTTAAGTAAAGAGTGGTCATTCTGGAGAGGCTGTTATGTAAAGAGTGGTCATTCTGGAGAGGTTGTTAAGTAAAAAGTGGTCATTTTGGAGAGGTTGTTATGTAAAGAGTGGTCTTTCTGGAGAGGCTGTTAAGTAAAGAGAGGTCATTCTGGAGAGGCTGTTAAGAAAAGAGTGGTCATTCTGGAGAGGTTGTTATGTAAAGAGTTGTCATTCTGGAGAGCTTGTTATGTAAAGAGTGGTCATTCTGGAGAGCTTGTTATGTAAAGAGTGGTCATTCTGGAGAGGTTGTTATGTAAAGAGTGGTCATTCTGGAGAGGTTGTTATGTAAAAAGGTGTCATTATGGAGAGGTTGTTATGTAATGAGTGGTCATTATGGAGAGACTGTTATGTGAAAGAGTGGTCATTCTTAGAAGGTTTTTTTGTTAAAGAGTGGCCCTTCGCCTAAAGTGCATTATGAGTTAAATGTCAATTTGTTAATTGTCACTTTTTATGAGATACATAAAAGAGCAACCCTTTCTTGAGCAACAACCTCTCTTAAACAACATATCAGTCCCTTCAAGAAGTAACCAGTTAGTATTAATACCCTTTGTTTTACCCCTCCTTAGCAATAACTTGTGTACAACAACCCAACATCTTTGCTTTCCCTTAAATTGGCTGTTGCTCTGGAGAGGCTGTACTCTTTATATATATATAAAATAAATGCATGTGTGTATGTCAATTTCAGTGAGACTTATTGCAGTTTAGCCAAAAACTTTTACTGTCATGTATTTGAGGCTACAACTGAAGAAGAAGTAAGTATTGCAAAATTGTCTCCAATTTAGGAGAGTAAATTGAATTGTCATCCATTGTCTAGTATGCGCACATTTATATAGCTTTTGCCAGTCTGGATATACTGGATATATGGTATAGAATTCTCAACAGAAAACGATTCACAACTGATGCAAGTTTGTATACTGCAATATAATTGCAGTTACTCCCCTTTATTTCTGTGATAGATATCTTATTTTTTTAATGAAATCTAAATATTGTACAAATGAGAATATTGATGACACATTATATGGAATGGATGTTATATACATGTTCAGTTATTGCTCCTTTAAGTAATTGTTTGTTTTCGATATTTATTAGCATGTTATACTTGTAAGTCTGGTACGTGTTTTTTTTAATTTAATGTTTGCTTTTTCAGGCAAAAGTTATATTATGTACGATGGGTAAGTTCCATTAGCTTTTCTTTAAAGATATACTGTGCGCATAAAATTATGAAAAAATTCTTTTAAATCAATGAATCTTTCTCGTGATCGCATTGGCTTTACCATCCTTAACAAGAACTAATTTAATAGAAGATGCAGCTGTAAATATCACTCCATGTGACTGTCACATTAATATATCTGAAAAAAACTAGCAAAACACTATATTTGTTAAAAAAAGTTTTTTTATTAATTTATTGATGTTGTGTCAGGTATTTTTAGATTTAAAAGGCATAATAATATATTTGCCCTTGTCTGTCCAGCTCTCTGGGCAAGTTGTCCAGTTGTAAGAGCTACTGACTACTGGTCAGAAGGTTGTGGGTTTGATCCCTCCTTCAGACGGTCAAAAGTAGAAATGCTTTTCAGTGTTTCCCACCCAACATTAAAATTACGAACAGTCTTTTGGACGAGACTTTAAGCGAGGTCCCGTTTATGATGCTTTACATCAGCATGTAAAAGAACTAGGGATGCTTCTGGAACTTGGGAATCTTCTGTATCATACGCTCTATCCCCAAGAACTAAAGTGACTAACCTCTTCTGGGGGCCTCGCCCATATGGATTTCTGGTGGCGAGGATAAATAAAAGCAAATAGACAAATCACAAACTTTCTTGAAATATTAGTCAGCATAATTATGTATTTTGATTCATATTCTATAATTCATCTAGTAGAAAAATGGCCTTTGCAATTCTGAAAGTTGGCTTCTACCTCACAAATGTCGGCAAATTTCATTGGAATATTAGTCAGCATGTGTAGTTGTAGGGCTTTGGATTCAGATTCATACAGTATTTGTAGAATTATGGCCCTTGAAATAGTCAAATGTCAACTCGGGGCATCTGTGTCTTTTGGACGAACACATTTCTACTTTAAATACTATAAAATGTACATTGTATATGACCTGGTTATTCCTCATGATTACTTATTTTAACTGTATTTCCTATAAACATGAGCTTGTGGAAGGGACTAATTTGCAGATGGATCAGTTTGGCTTTCAACTATTAGGATGTTTGTCTGTGTCCACTAGAGATATTTTATTGTCTATGCATGCATCAACCAAAGATGTTGTATAAATTGTCCGTAATCTTTGTTTGTATTGTTTTTATAGCCCAGGGATTTGACAGAACTCATCTCATGACCTGAGATAGACGTCTGTGCTTGATGGGAGAGAACAATAAATTATTTCACAGCGACCCCGTGGGAATCCCCGGATGAACGGCTTCATTTACCGTGTGACAGTGGGCTTCCAGTTTTCCCATTTTTCTCTTGCTTGGTGATTGGATATACATTTTATCGAAAGAATCGCTTTTTATTTGGCTGGTCAGATTGTTTGAACTTTGTTTTTGTATGAATGTAAGAATGCATATTTTTACTTCGGGCTTGATTTATTAAAAGTATGATACTTGAGTAATTTGCGATAATTAAACAAAATGGACAATAAGAGGACTGATATGAAGAACTTTCAGTTTTGTGATATTGTGGACCACCTTCTGTGTCTGCCTTATTGATTCTGACCTGTAATAAACAGTGGTTTTACTTTATGACCGGACCTAGAATACCGAATTTAACATGATCTTAAACAATTCAAATGCAATTATTTAATTTGTACTGCACACCTCACGGCATTATGATACCTTGCATGAAAAACACTACTTTTATCAATACCAATACATGGTGTTCTGTTTCGAGCAAGCATTCTATGCCACTAAATTGTGTAAAATACAACACATTTACACTGGTTAGAGCTGCAGAAAAGCACATGGTAAATAATAAAAAACATGATTTATGCAAAATCTTAGTACATTTTTGTAAATGAATGAGACTAGGATTGATGGAGAAACCTAGAGACTTGGCATGTTTTGATCTTCTCATTTTTATACGCCTGTTGAAAACGGGACATAATTATTATATGAATACACTTGTTGGGCGTATGGGCATATGGCGGCATCCAGTAATTTGTCTGCACTCTAATTCACACCGTACAACCCGCTGTGTGTAAGGCAGTTCTGTATGTTGAAGGCAGAGACACACGCGTTTTACACCACTACAGTGGGGTAAGTATTTGTTATTTTATATGTGTTTTGCGTTGCTTTTGAAAGTGATCACTTGCATATATCGTTCACCCGATGAATGAACAAAAAGTATATACCATTTATGTACCCACAAATGCCATATTATTCGAGAAAACAGGGTTTACGTACGCGATGTTTGCCAAAAGTTCGAAACTTTCGCCTTTGACATTGAATTCTCAACTTAATTTGTGGTTTGGAACATTCCTAAAACATTAAATACAAACTTCAATCCTTCTTCAATAAATCTGTCGTTTTCGTTTTGGAAAATGTGCATTTTCTGTGAAGATACAGATGTTTAAATTGAACCAGGTACCAAAAAAATGCTAACGAAATAGGCAGTTCTGTTTTTCGAATGATAACGACAAAGGCAGATCGTTAAATATTAATGCTAACGCAGAGGCAGAGATAAGAGACTTATGCTAACGACAAAGGCAGAAATTATAATGACTTGACAGGGCCATAAAACCCCTTTTTACGATTTGTATGTTATAAATTTAACCCAGATTCATGTTAGGCTTTATTCCAAAGTTCCAAAGTCCATTTCACCAAGAATCACGAGTGTTTAGTGGTTATTTTCATCAAGTTGATAAACAGAATATATTACATACCTGGTGATCCTGACGCCGGCAATAATCGGTTGTGAGTGGCTCTTTATGTCTGTAAATGACGAACTGGTGTGTTAGCGCTCCATTTGTTATCATGAAGTTAAGAAACGAATAGTTTTTAGCATTCTATAGAATACGCGAGTTCGAAATGCAGCAATTCAAATTACTTGACAGGGAACTTAATGCACTGTTTGTTTGTACAAAAATGTATGTTATTTGTATGCTGCACATTTTATTTGACTATTATTCGTGAATAACTCACACGAAGAACATAAGACATAATGTCGTAAAACATCGTAATGCCCCGATACATTGCTATTCATATGCAGTCGAACATATGATCTTGGTATTAATCTTCTAAGCAGTCAATGTTGATTAAAATTACCTGTATTTAATAAATAAAACAGTCAGGTTATTTAAACAGTCACAGAGTATACGGTCTTACATCTATTTATGGCCTGACTGCTTAAAACAGTTGGGCAACACGTGCTCATGTAGCATCACGTATATCATGTAACATATTATTCCATGCTAAGTTGTTTGGTCTTAATGACATCATCTAACGCCATCCGGACCGCAGATAATTATGCAACGAGGCGTAGCATAATACCAATAAGACGAGACGCAAGTATGCGTAAGTTCCTTTATGTATAATTAGATTTACGATGTACAAATGTAGTTGTTGTCAATAACATTTCATATAAAATCAAAGCGCTGAAAGTCAGTAGTTGTTCGAATGAATACCATTCTGATCACCTCGGCCTGTATGCATTGAAGTATTTACCGGAGACAAACGGAAATGTCCGAGGTTTCACGATTGAAATACAATGTATATGCGTGCCGGAAGTACAAGTCAAATAGTTTTCTGCGGCCAGATAATTTCTAGTATTTTTCAGCAGTTTGGACCCTGATCGAGTTTATTCCGGTGTATGTTTAAATGGTATTAGTCCAAATAACCCAGATACGTGTAACATCGGATACACATGTAAAAATGCCGTACGGACCATTCCGATTGCAATACCGGCTGACCGATTTACTATTGCAAAGGTGGCGCTGCCTAGCGGCGGTGTAGGAAGAAAAGTAGTTTCTTCAACTAAAGTATAGTCGATTGTAGAAACGTGTGTAAATAACTATAGTTGGTTGATTCTCGAACAAATAAAAAGTATTCATTTAATGCTAACTGATGAGATATGGAGTTCTATCAGTGAAATAAAACCTACATCAGTCACTGGTTATCACCTACAATGTGACTGATATAAGCTCTGCCCCCTCACAGGGACTACTTTAATTTTACCAAAAACTTAACACTAAACCGTCTGTAACGTTTTTATTACTGAACTGAAACATGTCATGCGGGTTATTTATTCTTAGTTAGAACAATTCCTACAAGTTGGTGTATGATTTGATGCAAAATTCTCAAAAAAGTTGTTTTCACCTATTCACCATAATCAAAGATGACGGATTTTGAATTGAAAAATATGAATGGAATAACATATTCATAAGCAGCCTAACCACAGTGGTAGATTCTAATTTGGCATAAATAGTACCAGTTTTGACACCAGATAAGCATTAAATAAATAGAATATTTGTTTGTTTTGATTGAATATGGTTAATATCTCATCTTGTAGTGATAACATTTTAATATTTTTACTCGCGCTACGCGCTCTTGAACTTTGAATATTGAATTTTATCACTACACGATGAGATATAAACCATATTCAATCAAAACAAACAAATAACCTCTATCTATATTACATAAAGCTGTTTAATAGAGTGTCAGGTAAAAATTCCTCTGTCAATGACTTACAGTTCATGTAAACTGCTGACAAACAAGTGCTGTATTTATACCTAACTGTCATAGATCTACATTTATTAAATATGCAGACGTGCATGGACATGTACTTAGTTAGAGAATTAAAGCTCTAGCACGAATAAGATGCAAAGTACAACCTCCTCGACAGAGCAACAACCTTTGATTTCCGGCTATTGTATTACTTCAATGATTAGGAGACTATAAAATTCAACTTGTATGACTTATTGCGCCTCCCAAAAACTGCTAATTTCACCGTCATTTTGTTAACATTTTACTTATATTATCGATCGAATACTACGAGAACCATTCGTTTCTAAACTTTAAGACAGTGCCTGAAGAGCTTACGTCCCAAAAAAGCCATGCACTCATCATTAACAGGCATAAAAGGCAACTCACAACCGACAATTACCAGCGTCAGCGATCACTAGGTATGTAATATATACCGTTAATGAACTGGACGAAAATAACCACTAAACACTCGTGATTCTTGGTGAAATGGACTTTGGAATACAGCCTAATATGAATCTGGGTTATATTTATAACATACAAATCGTACAAAGGGGTTTTATGGCCCTGTCAAGTCATTAGAATTTCTGCCTTTGTCGTTAGCATAAGTCTCTTATCTCTGCCTCTGCGTTAGCATTAATATTTAACGCTCTGCCTTTGTCGTTATCATTCTAAAAACAGAACTGCCTATTTCGTTAGCATTTTTTTGGTACCTGGTTCAATTTAAACCTCTGTTTCTTCACAGAAAATGCACATTTTCCAAAACGGAAACGACAGATATATTAAGGAAGGATTGAAGTTTGTATTCAATATTTTATAATTGTTCCAAACCACGAAATAAGTTAAGAATTTAACGTCAAAGGCAAAAGTTTCGAACTTTTGGCAAACATCGCGTACCTAAACCCTGTTTACTCGAATAATATGGCTTTTCTGGGAACATAAATTGTATATACTTATTGTTCATTCATCGCTTGAACGATATATGTAAGTGATCACTTTCAAAAGCAACGCAAAACACTATAAAATAACAAATACTTACCCCACTGTAGTGGCGTAAAACGCGTGTGTCTCTGCCTTCAACATACACAACTGCCTTACACACAGCGGGTTGTACGGTGTGTAATTCAAACAGTTTATATCGGATCATCTTCAAACTTGGTGACAATGTTTTAGGCATAATATTTAGACCAAGATATATAATAAACCCAAATGACCATGGCTTTCTTGGATTGTGGCCTTGAATTACGGGGAAAATGTGAAATTGGCTTGTCGGTACTCTTATTCATCCGATCGTCTTCAAACTGGGTGACAATGTTTATGGGCATAATATTTAGGCCCAAGTTAAAAATAGGTCCAACCGACACAGGCCTTCTTGGGTTATGGCACTTGAATTACCAAAACAAAATAGAAATAGGCCAAGTTAGATTGTTTTATTTTCATTCATCATGCCCCCAAATGGGTGTATTTTGTGATATTTGGCTTGTGTTTTTAGCTCACCTGCCACAAAGTGGCAAGGTGAGCTTTTGTGATTGTTTTTTGTCCATCGTCCATCCGTCTGTTAGACATTTCACCGTTAACACTCTAGCACATTCAATTTTGCTTTGATCTTCATCAAACTTGGTCAGTAGTTGTATCTCAATGAAATCTAGGTCAAAAGGTCAAATAAAAGGAAAACCTTGCTAACACTCTGGCAGCCACATTTTTGCTTTAATCTTCATGAAGTTTGGTCAAAATGTTTATCTTGGTGACCCTAAGGTGAAGTTCAAAGTAGGTTCATGTGGGGTCAAAAACTAGGTCAATAGGTCAAATAATTGAAAAACATTGTTAACACTTGGGAGGCCACATTTTTGCTTGATCTTCACCAAACTTGGTCAGTAGTTGTATCTCAATAGAATCTAGGTCAAGTTCGAAGTTGGATTATGTGGGATCAACAACTAGGTCAATATGTCAAATAATAGCAAAACCTTATTAACACTCTTAAGGCTACAGTTTTGCTTTAACCATCATCAAGTTTAGTAAAAATGTTTATCTTGATGATGTCGAGTTTGGTAAAAATGTTTATCTTGATGACCTTAAGGTCAAGTTCAAAGTTTGACCATGTTTAGCAGGCGAGCACCACAGGATCTATGATCCTCTTGTTATATTTTTCTGTTTTTTCCTCATTTTCAAAACGATTCCAATTGTTGTTAATATATATTTAAAGTTTTGATTGTATGTGATTATTAGATGTAAAAAAACTCAATTATCATTTGATAACGCATAATGTTTCATGTTTCAAACATACATTTGTAAGTGTAACCATTACACATTTTTGCTATCTTATTGCTATATTTTACTATTGAATCTCAATTTAAATGTGTGTTGGTGTATTGTTATGATGTTTTTGCATGTGATATAAATGTTAGGCTGTAAGGCATATTAATATTTTGATGTTGTGGGTGGTTTGTCCTTTTTAACCTTTTTTATAATCGTGGATGTGGGTTCAATTATACTACTCAAAGTTTGATAATGGTCAAGAAATCAATATTCAAAACCGCTTAAGAAGACATTCTGAAAATATTACAATATTATCTAATCTGCTGCTAAATTCTGAAAACTTCATTTGATGCATTTGGTATGCATTGTCATTTTATCGTCTTTTTCAAGATAACTGATAAGCCATATTGGCAGGGACCAAAGTTGCAAGATTAACATGGAGTATTACGTCTATTTTCTATCTTCATATTGTGTAAGATCCAATATGCCAACAAACGAACCACACTTTTTTGAATGCAGCACAAATATTCAAGTGAGGTCAACATCAAATTATGAAGCAATTTTGAAGCTGCATTGTATCAGGGTTGCAGACGTTAAATGATGTTTTATGAAAATTAAACAGCCCATCTTACTCAATTTACAAAGTATTCACAAGGGCTTTTTTACCCTTATCAAATTTTGAGTAGTATATTAAAATTTATTTTTTAAGTAATTCAGTTTTCGTTGTTACATACCTATTTTGTTGTTTCAATATTGCTTCAATAAACTGCGAAACATCAAGGTCTTGTAAATATGAAATGAGCATATTTTCTTTATTAACCAGTGCATTGATTATAATAATATTATTAAGTACAGTAAAACCCCACATAAAGACCACCTCAATGATAAGACCTACTCAAAATCAATACCACATCTTTAAGGTCCATTTTCACTGTATTGATCTTTATTTAGGTTCAAAACTTAAGATCAACTAAGTAATAGGACCAGTTTTAGGGGTCCCAACAGTGGCAATTTTATTGAGGTTTACTGCACTTTGTTGCTTTCAGCAGAGTTATTGACCTTGCATTCTGATCACCTCGGCCTTTATGCATTGCAATAGAGCTTTCACGATTGATTGACCTTGCTATTAGTATTAGTGGAATTTCCGTATTATTTGATATTGATTAAGCATATATTCCTAATCTGGATGTTTTATTTTTACTGTGGTGCTTATTTTCATTCCGTTTGCAATATTTCAGACTTCCATTATATTACAAGGCAATATTGATGTTGTTTATGTATATTGTGTCAAATTACATGTTTCTTGATAGCATATTTATTGCATGAATTATTTTTGTTGATGCAAAAAATAAAGAAATCCGATTTCTTGTGTTGAATTCTGTTTAAGTTTAAAATTTACTTTCAAATTGTTATTTATTTTTTATTTTAGTTTAATTTTATTTATTTTAATACATTCTGGGGTTGTTTGTCTATATTAGAAATAAATTGCATTTTATTATTATACATGCTTATTATGAATACTAGTATTTAGAATAAAGTTTCTTACTGTTCAATTTTGAGTTTTTTTATGTATTTAAACTGGAAAAGGGACAAACAAGGCTACAGGAAAAAAAATCCTTGGGCCCTAATCATCAGGGGTGTCAATATAACTGATTAATCCGGAATTCCGGATTTATCT
Organism: Spisula solida; assembly: GCA_947247005.1. NCBI lineage: Eukaryota > Metazoa > Mollusca > Bivalvia > Venerida > Mactridae > Spisula > Spisula solida. Next base: position 33,621,748 of record OX365944.1, on the reverse strand, counting down.
ATCCTGAAAGAGCTATGATACCTAGCAAAAATAAAACTTATTTGATGAAAGTATCTCAAGAAATGGCAAAGTTATGGTCAATTTAATATTTTCTGAAGGATTTTATCCAATAAAAACTCAGTTAAATATGGAAACAATATGGTTGAATGCCTCCTGTTTGGAAAGAATGGTCAGCCGCATATGATTTTCAGGACTTAATTTGGCTCTGTCGACACCCCTGAAATCATAAACATTAAAAAAATCAAAGCAGGTTATGTGGCTTTTGCTCCTTCTTAATAACAATACAGTGAATCAGGCACTTCGATTACGACATAACTTAAGTTTATTCTCAACTGAAGGCTTAATTCAACCTCTTAGTTAATAGGCAAAGCATTGCATAGGTTAAGAGTCGCTAATCTATGTCAGCAATATTTGAAACCAATTATCCACTTCGAGTGTACATATTGGTTGATTGAACTTAAGTCTGATAATGTTTTTGTGATCCAGACTTTTTTATGGAGCTCAACTCAGCTTCAATGAATGTGCAACATGGGAATGCAGTGTACGGTTTTAAACTGAGATGGTCAATACAAATTTGCATAAACACAAGTGCTTGGTATATATACCAGTGATTTAAGACATTGTCTTCGCATAAAGTAAGGATGATTAGCAGTCGAAATGTCCACATAGTTTAAATGCAGGCAATCCTAGAGGAAAACGTGGACATTTCTAACAGACTAATCTGCAATGTGTCGTCATGGGAGATGTCAAAGTCACGTGACAGACACACCAGCACATTACACGACAATGAAATACATTGTGTACGTGCAGACTTACTTATTATATAATAACCTAATATTCTTTTATCACGTAGGTACCTATTTTACCGTCAGTCTGCATACTGTTAAACGTAGACATTGGTACGTGTACCGATACAATCATACAATACATCATTATCATTTGGCTGCATTGCCCCCAAATTGATGATTTTGTGAGCTATCCACTGAGAGTTCAGGGCAGACAGTATCATTTTGAGTTTAGACGTCAATAGGCTTAAACAAAAATTGGGGCGCTCCACGGGGATTTCAAAAGTACAAATGTAGTCCGTTTGAGTGAAATTATCGCCGGTGAAATTATCGGATTATAATTCACTGATATTCAGCGGTAAACCACTCGTTAGCATTAAAGAAATAGCCGGATAACAAAATGTAATTATTTCAATGTTTTTAATGCTATTAACCTTATCAATGCATATTTAGTAAATTTTAAAGCACATCTGCAAAAATGATGAAATTTTATTGAGGACATTTGTTGGCGGTGAATGAGGCATTGACTGTAAGTGTACAAATGTTCAATCATTTGACCAAAATCAGCTCTCTAGGACATACATTGACGAAGTTGTTACATTTTGTTATCCGGACATATATTAGTGGTCAACCTGTATGTCCAATTCGTTCACTTACTGAAGAAGTGATTTTATACTGTCTAATTATATGTAAAACATGCATTCAAAGTTCATACAAAAGCATAGCATCTAAAGCAATTCACCATATTCAATTGAATAAATGGAACGATAATGACTGTGAATTCAGTAGATTCGTATCCGTACATAATACAGTGAAACCATTACATTTATGGTTATATCCATGTACAAACAGTGAAATAATCCATGTTATCGCATCAGTTCGTGTTCTGCTGTATAGGTCTTTCAAGAGCCAATTAATATGCAAAATGTGCAACTCTGAAACAGATGATATATATATAGACATCTACTTGCCGAATGCATCATGTTTGCTCAGGATAGATCAGAACAATATAAACAGCCAGATAAACTCTTCAATAGCAGACTTCATGCGACACTCAAGCGCTGAAATTTTCATTCAGTCACTTTGTGATCAAAACATTCTAGGCGTCTTCCGAGTACAGCCATGCTCATTAAATTATAAGCACTTTTTAACCTAAGTTGCAAATTCATCCACAAAGTATATGTGACGTTAATCTTGGAATGGGACAAGCATATCGCAGTACATAATGTAATAATACCTTAAATTTGATCTTAACATTTTCGAATTTCGGTTAAGACAATTGAAATAAGGTATTTAGTTGCACATTAAAAGTTTCGTCATACCTTAAATTTGATCTTAACATTTTCGAATTTCGGTTAAGACAAATGATATAAGGTAAATCTATTTAGTTGCACATAAAAGCTGCAATATATACGTGCATGTAAAATAGAAATTGTGTTACTAACTTTATATATGTATTTATTCATTGTATCTTATTATTGTACATTAATATTATGCATGTCATGAACATAATTGTACGATTTGACTTTCCTTATAAATCAATGGAATGTATGTATGACATTTATATGTAATTGTAAATCACTGAAAAGTGGAAATAAAGAGTATATACATACTGAACTTAAAGAAGATTCCAAGGTGTACGGATTTATGTTTTCGTTTAAGACTGTATAAGGCTTGTAACTTTCTTCACTCCGACAACAGAGCCCAGCATCCGTGGTCCTTAATTCTCAAAGACTCAAGCACGCTGGTTTGATAAGGTATGCCATGAACTTTAAGTACTTGAACTATAAATATATACAAACGTTAGCAGTAGCATTACATATCTGTTTATAAGCGGTAGCGATTGTTGAAATATGTTCTTATTTGAAAGCTCGTATTGTAATTGCATGTATATTAATTATCGAAAACGTAAAACTTGCACAGCCATTCCCATAGGTAATTCCCAACTGCACCCATTCTTCGACTAGGTGTCTGTCTGCTCTGTTCTAGAAATTAAGTCCGTATACCAAGCCACATAAGGTGAAGGATTTATGAAGAATTATGGGATTACAAACGTGACCGCTGGTTAATAGAAATACAAGATGATTTCGCTGCAGATTATGTAAGATTCCCAACCAGACGGATGTGTTCCTATATGTTTCTCTTATAACGACAGTTTATTGATATTGCAGGCAGTTTGAGCGGTTGTTGATGTGTATTCGTTAAACAGTTCGTTCACTTCACGAGGATTTCTGGGTGTATTACAAATTAGGTATTTGTCTTTACGGGTATAAGAAGAAACCTTAAATAAACAAGACTGCGTTCAAAAAACGCTAATTCCCCCATGGCAGCCTAGTCCATAAAAAAGCTAAGTCAATCAGGGGCCGTAATTCTGTTAAAATATTGGATAGGGTTACATTGCTTTGACAATGTAAGGGGCTTATGATGGGAAACAAGTATGTCAAGTATGAAGACAACGCCTTGATATAAGACGAAATTTTGGTTAACAAGTTAATAATTGGACGCTTAATAAGTCTTAGTCCAAAATTAGGTCAAGGTGAAGGTTATGTTAGGTGAAATAGATTTGTGGGGAATTTTCAAATACAACATCCATGCATGTATGAAAGCTTTGTAGCAAGCCAAATTAATGCTAGAAGAAACTGTCAATTTGGGTTAACCAAGACTTTGACCTTTTAATAAGTCTAAGTCCAAAATTAGGTCAAGGTGAAGGTCAAAATGCGGTTAGGTGATACAGGCGTGTGGAGAGTGTTCATATATATACAACATCCGTGCAAGTATGAAAGTTTTGTAGCAAGCCATATTAATGCTAGAAGAAACGGTAAATTTGGGTTAACCGGACGGACGAATGAACGAACGTTGGCACAAAAATGGTGGATAAATTCAATATTTTATTTAACGAAAACAAATACTTAGTATGACGATGATTAGTATGTTTATTGCCAATGCAATATATAAGATGGCAAGGTGAAAATTTATTCAAAGATTGTATAAGAATTCTTATTTTTCCGTTAAGTATATTTTTTATCTTTCCGTTAAGTATTTTTACAATCACATTACGTGCGTTATTGGTGTTTAACTTAGAAAGAAAAGTTGTTTGAAATTGCACAGAAAGTGACAGGATCAAATTAACTTGTTAACAAATATGTCTAAATGTGCTAGAATCGATTTAACAACCTGCTAGAAACAAACTCCGGTGTTTGAATTTCGATTTATATGCAAATCTGTTTGTTTTGCAACTGTGAAATATTGCATTTTTTACCATCGCTGCAATGAGGAAATGTAATGTGACTTCCAGCTGTCCAATATCATGTGTAAAATACAGAAATGAGAATGTTAAACACCAATTTTATAAACACCGATAGCAACACCGTAATGCAGTCGGAACACAATTATTTTCCGTTGATGATAACTTCCACTTTGTTGCTGCTCGATGGTCCGGCGAGACTATCAACGCTATTTAAAACGACATTGACAATCACGGAATTATGTGTTTAGTGTACCGAAGTGGTTGTAGCATCAATTGGCGGTCCATCGCTTAATGCACTTTTTTTGTTAAACACCATTGTGCGTTCAACACAAAATTGTGTTCCAGGAATCGTGATACAGTAATAGTATACACGAGGGATGATCCATATATATCGAGAAAATGCTTAATAACTTTGCTATTACATGTTATTTTCCAACAATGTCCGTACGACATATTTTTAGATATATCGAACAATAAATTGTTTGGAACATTTTTGCCGACATATGAAACCGGTAGACGGGGCAACGTCATTTTTTCACTTTTAACGTCATTCAGAATTTAACTATGATCTTTTCAACGATCGCATTCCTTAGGTCTAACTGTATTTTTTTTAAAGTCAGATTATCCTCCTTCAATAAGTATACGTCTTTGCCAATGCGATACCAAGTTGAAAAGTTGACGCACGATAGTCATTTCATTCAGAACATCCAATATTATCGTGCTTAGTTCTGACGACGCCACGTTGCGCCTACGTTGCGTTAGATCACTAGCCCTTTTCAAGTAATTTTTAAATGTGTTATTATGTACACAAATCGAAGCTTTTGACAAGACATGATCACGAAATGACTACTGAATAGCATGAACACTTTTGATTATTACTTGTTTTCTTCAAAACTAAATATTTTAATGATAATCGTTTGTCGTCCGTTATTTTTGCTATCACAGAACGATAACACGTGTGCAATGTAACGAATGGCAACACAACCCGTGTACGACGTCAACATCAGTACGGCGAGTCTTAAATGACACCAAATACCAATTTTTCAACACATTGCTATTGCTTGCATGAAAACTGTGACGTTTTGAATTTGCGCGAAAACGGTGAAAAATCCACAAAATGCCCCGCCTCGACATATCAAGGGTTACCTTATCAACCATAGATTTTAGTATGGTGTCGCTGTAATCATGGAAAATCAGGAAAACAATGCTTATGTATGTTATTACTTCCAGCTAAAGTTTGAGTAAAATCTAAAGTATCATAAGAAATTATAAGCATTTTCTCGTTATATATGGATCATTCTTCGTATAATAGCCAGTTAACTTAAATAACATTATACACTAGGTACCAAACAATGTGTCATAGCAATAATATAGACGTATTTAACGCTTTTAGAAATAAGTGGCTCAACTTTCCATTTCAAAGATTAAACTCCCGATGCCAATAAAATACGATTTGCTTTAAATGTCGAAACTATCGGAACATGTGCCATTTTTGTATTCATTATAGTGAATGTAAATGAACTATCTTACCAAACGTTGTTTAATTTAAAAATAATGTGATTGATATATCTCATATTGTGTTATTGCGTGTGTTTTGTCTATCTGTCTTCTTAGATACCAATAAACCTAAGTAAAAACTACTACATTACAGATGTAAGTACTACTTAGATACCAGAAAACCTAAGTAAACACTACTACATAACAGATGTAAGTACTACTTAGATACCAGACCACCTAAGTAAACACTACTACATAACAGATGAAAGTACTACAGTAAAGTTCCGCTATTAAGACCACCGACCGTTCTGACAAAAAGTGGTCTTAATAGCGAGTCGGTCTTAATAGCGAGTCTGTGTGTATGTATCTTGAAGAAGCTAGTACTGGTTGTTATATACTGGTGAACATTCTCTTTGAAGCTAATATACATATATAAATATAATAAAAACAATGTACAGCATACACATTTAATTAATACAATATAATATATATTAATTAAAACTGCATAATTAGGGCAGCAATAATGCTTATATTCTCTGAAGCACAATTTATCCGAATTTTGAAGTTGTCCGAATATTATGCAAGTTACAATAACAGACCGTGATTTCAATCGTTCTTGAGAATAAAATGGTGACTTCTTTGTTATGATTTGACCCAAAATATATTTAAGGAATGATTTATTGATTAATATAAACTACATTAATGCTCTCCGTTATAAACAAATTGCTGAACGATCTACGTTGGTAACGAAATTCCGTGACGCCGTATCGTACCTGACTTTAAACTGTACCGTAATGGAAGACAATTTATTTTTATCGTCGGCAAATTCAACACGTTTTTCACAACTTTAATGACATTTAATTGATGCTAATCAGTGTCTTAAATTGGTTAATCTGCTTGTTTGCCAGTCATGCATGCTGCCCTAGGCAATTATCGATTGTTTATATAATCTAATTGACATTTAATTGGCTGTCATAAATGGACACAGAAGTTTCAATACGGCGTCTTCGATCTCTTGCTGAGCTTGTATGTTACCCTCCTGACTGTAATTCAAGCGCCCCGCGACCTCGATCAAGGTGCAAGATGATTTTCAAGCGCCCCGGAGATACGCGTAGGTGTGAAAAAAGTTGTTTACACAAAATTATACATGACACATAATTGGTCGTATTAGCGAGACCAAACACAGTGGGAATTGACACAATGGGACTGGTTAAATTGGTCGTAATCAACAACAACAACAACCGTTTATTACGCTCAATTCATGCACAACATGAAAATATGAGGATAACAGTCAATGTTATATAAAGAACAAAGAACGAGGCTACATAAAGGTGGTATAAAGGTGAGCCACGATACACATGTAGTTTATATACACGATCAACATAAATAAATTAGACAAAAGAGTGCGGACAAATAATATATTTGCATTTATATGTAGGTTCTACATTAGGTTTGAAGCAGTATAATTTTAAATAACTTACACAGCTTTATTTGTTTTGTTTTTTATGTTCATAATTTGTTCAAGTTTATATGTATTAGGTCGATTATAGAACGTCGGATCTATGAATAGTTTTCTTTGGTTGCTAAATTTATTGCATTCAAGTAGATAATGAAACTCGTCACCTATTTTGTTATGGCAAGTTCTACATTTCCTGAGATTAAACGGAGTTCTAGACCAATTTCCAGTTTCGATAGGCAGGCGATGGTTCCTGGTTCTGAATCGTATAGCATAAAATAATAGCGAATTTGGAGTGGTTGATAAGTACGATTCGATACCAAAGTTGGTTTTAAAAATTCTATAAAATGTACTTTTACTAGAGTTATCTATTAGGGAATACCATTCATTTAAGAATATGTCTTTTAATTTTCGTCGGATGGTTAGTTTTAACCAATCATTTTTAGGGAAATCATGTTCAGTCCATATATTGTTGAGACCACAGTTTATTAGAATATTTTTCACATTGTACATCCACGGGTATTTACGTTTCAACATTTCATCATTAAAATTTCTTGTTAATGATAATATATTCCGGTAGACTAGGGATGACAGTTTATTTGGTAAAACATTTTCTTCTATTGTACAGATTCTTGACCAAAATGATACAATCTTTTCGTCTATTTCAAGTTTGAGAGGTGTGCATCCAGTTTCACCATATACCATGTAACTAGGAGTCGAACGTTTGACTTTTAAAATGTTTTTAAGGTATTTTAGTTGTACTCGCTCTAAGACATCAATTTTTCCAAATCCCCATATTTCTGCACCGTATAGTAAGATAGGTTTGATTGTTTTGTTGAACAAATCTATTTGTAGGTCAATTGGTAGTTGTAAGCGGTTAGAATTTCTTAATAAGCTATACATAGCGCGGGTTGCTTGGGTTGCTATATGATTTTTGCACGTATTAAAGGATCCATTTTTGCTAAAATATATACCTAAATATTTATACTCTTTATACGGAATAGCGGACCGGTCGCATTATAGGACCTTAATTCAATTGAATATAGAACAAAATTATTTGGTTCTTTTAAAAATCGGTCGTAATAGCGGGACGGTCGCATTATCGGACCGGTCGTTAGGTGGAACTTTACTGTACTTAGATACCAGATCACCTAAGTAAACACTACTACATAACAGATGTAAGTACTACTTAGATACCAGAAAACCTAAGTAAACACTACTACATAACAGATGTAAGAACTACTTAGATACCAGAAAACCTAAGTAGACACTACTACGTAACAGATGTCAGTACTACTTAGATACCGATCACTTTAAACATCATTTCATACATGCATTTCTAATCATGTAACTTACTAGTATGTTGTCTCATTTACAAAAACAAATAGTAGGCGGATGATTAGTTTTTTTGCCATGTTAATGTCATTCAAACCAGTGGCAATCCGAATGAAGTAACCACTCGTGGTAAGAATCTATCATTATTATGTCATTATAGTTGTCCTATGTATACTTATAATACACGTACTAAATAAACTCCTGCTTTATTAAAGAGTCATTTGATTAATTTTTACCTCGTCGCTTATGTCAGGTTTGACTTTGTTTGACAATGTGTGGGACATAAATATGTTTTAATCTTTCTCGCACACTATTTGTTAAATTGTATCAAAAAGAGTATATTAAGTCAGACAGGGAAGGCAGCACTCAACTTAACCAGCCGAGCACAGAAAACATTAAAAACACACAAAGCACAATGCCCAACTAAACAAGCGCAGATCCGCCCAAGTCCAAGCTGTCGAAAAGTATAATAAATTATAACTAGCTGAATGACCCAGTAGAAAAGATACAGCAACCAAAAGGCGGAATGCCTACGCTGAATGACCTAGTAACAACAGTAAAACTGCTGAACTACATAGTTTTAGCAGCCTACAGTCTAAAAGTTAAGTAACAGTATTAAAACGTTGAAAGGCCCGATTTCAGCAACAAAAAATCTGAAAACCTTAAAACGAGTGACCCAGTTTCATTAAGTAAAATGACGTAATTGAACAAATCGAGATATGACGTACTGAATTGCAAGCAATACAGAAGTCCCCCACCGGTGTAAAGCCATTGTCAATATGTATGTTGCCATATCAACAAACCAATAGTCCCCTCCGGTCAAAAACCGGTAGGGGACTTAAAACTACAATAAATGACCTCAGGGGACAGAACACTACATCCATAACTCCACAGCTGTACATAGACTCATGAACGAACCCGGTAGGATGCGAACCGCTGGGACGAAATAGTAAGAGGACAACCGGCAAATACGAATAAATAGTTAACTCCTAGCTCCTTTTGGCCCCGGTCAAAAAATTAAATACTGAGAAATTATGGCATATTATCGATTATTTAAAAATGAAAAACTCGATTATAAACGGAATTGGCGTTTAAATCCAGATACAAACCCATATTATAATAATTAAACAAAATACGAAACTACCGGAAGTAGCACCGACCCCAACAGAAACCGCGGGACACGCGAGAACAAAAAGGCACAGAAAATATACAACTTCACTCGAAAAGGCGCGGAACATACATAAAAAACTAGCACAGGAACATGTAATACAAAACCGGGCATCCAATTCCGAAAGTCTGCTGCTTAAGCCAGTCAAACCAAAACGGAACAAGAGCCAGTTGGTAAGAAATTAACAACCGGACAAAACATACACCACAAGGACAATCCACAACATACACTGAGTATATGCAATTTTGAAAGATACGAAGCAGCCTTGTGCTGGACAACGCAGAATGGCACATACAAAATTAATAAAGTTTAACAAAAGGCACAGTGGCCAAATATTTTTGTATTGTTTCCAATTATACTATAAAGTGGACAGTACATACACAGAGGAAGGTTGACTAAAGGGCTTCCGCCTTGGAACGGACAGTAACACTTGTCACTGGGGGCTTAAACGTTTTACAGTGCACCAAACCTCACACTTACCCAATAGACAACCTTATAGAACAGGACAGTGTAAATAAATGTTTCCCGCCATGTAATGCCCCCTAACAAAAAGGCCACAGTGACCGGTAATAAAAGAATGTAAAACATGAAACATTATATAAAATACAACCATCGAGTAGCACAGAAAGTACTCAATGACCTATCAGAAGTCAGAGCAACAAGAGAGCAAAACATTTAAGGGTACGACAAGACAATGTAACAGACAAGCATCAATGCCAGCCGTCCACAAAGGCTTGAGGTTAGGCATATCATAGAGTCTGTATATTTTCCGGTCATCGCACAATGAAATAAGAAGCATAGCGGTGAGCTGTATCAAGTTGTATCAAGTAAACAATAGCGAATTTAGTCGCGCATCCCGGATACTCGAACGTATGTTTCCCAGCACTATACATATCGTTCGCTGTTTGGTACTGTACACAAAACAACACAACTCAATTGCTGTTATTTGCAGCATCACTAAATTGCTTGTTGTAAACAAGTAATACATGCAATTTTTTCCGTGCCTTATTTAACAATCTAACACAGTTTTGTTGTACTTAGTTGTAGACGTAGGATGCTAATTGGTGCGTGTCTTAGATTGTTTGTACGTCAAAATGTAACAAAAACTACGTTCCTAGAAGCGCAATCACGTAAGGTATAACATGTTAAAGTTTCATAACGTTTCGATAATTTCGTTTTCAATCGACTAACACCGCGAGCCACCTTAAAAGGAGCGCACTTTAAGTTAGAGTGTATTAAGTATGAGAGCTCTTGTATGGCATCTATTATTGTCTGTATACATTGTAAACGAAATTATGTTTGCGAACTTCTTTACATATAGTAGGGTTTCTCGTTGTTGTAGATTGAAGGCTTGGTATGTGCACATCACCTCTTTCATTGCCGCAATGATTATTTACTATTTTGATAGAAGTATCAGTTTCCACACGTTAATTTGTTTCACAGCCATCAACCTGTTTGCAAATCCAGATAGTGCACTGAGTTGTTTGACAGCTAATACAGGGAGCTACCAACGTTCGAACCGCGTTAAACTATTCAAAAATGGGTACCACACATTAATCTTATTTCTGTATTTGAGTAGGATTGAAAAACATAACTATCTAACCAAGATTGGTCTTCATAGGATATTTGTTATTGACATTGCAACATCACACACAAAAAGTCTTAAAAATGTGTTAAACTTTGTGTTTACGAAGCCGCTGGAAGTGTAGTAAATATTGTTACACGAAGCTTAAAGGTGCTGCCTCACAGATCGGGCTAAAAAAATTGTATGACGTAATTTTGTTACCTAACCAAGTATTTATGTAATAGAATGTCACTGGCGATTGCTTTATGAAAGATTTATGGCATATAAGCAATTTAAATCAGTCTTGAAATTCGGCACTCAGTATTTTTCCTTTTGAAAATATCACAGAGTTTAATTCCTTCCAAAATGCTTTGTGAATTATGTAATTCATACATGATCAAACTGTAACTTCAACAAACTAAAGCCTTAACATCTGTGAGGCATTCGGTTCCTTTCGCAGTTCGTTTTAATCGAATGCAAACAAATTTCAGGCAATTTAAGTGATATTAGTGCTAATTCTATAATGTATTAATACCCTATAGAATTTTGGGTGTAAAATGCTAAATTACTACAAAATGCTGATGTTTCCCAAGTTATTTTTCATGTCAATGTGGTTGTTTATGGTATATACATGCAACTATACCAAAATTACATGAATATTTGACAATTTAATTTTATTTTTGCAATACACCAATACGTGAGGCAGTACCTTTAATTGTTCCGCAGCTGAATCATAAATATTCATGAAATATTGTTTGATTAATGTTCGCAATGGTGTTATACGGGGATATTCTTCCCAATTGGAATACGACATCCACTGGCCAATGGTGCAATATGTACTTAACTTGATTATATATATCGCATGTCACTTTACTGATAAATGTGACTTGCAAATCAAAGGATGTTCACCTGGCTAGCACATGTATCAGAGCGCTAGTAACCATTCAGCTGGATGTTCTAGTCCAATTCATCTGTTGCCTAGGTTACAAGTTTTGAATGCCATTTCTAACGGCATGCATACTCCGCTGGAAAAAAGGATAGAAAAGAGCATATACGTTATGGTTTGAAATTATTCCTGGGAAAATGTCTCGGACGTTTTACCACAGACCGTATTATAGATTGTGCGAAGACTTTATATGGTAACACTTATATCACAACTCCGTTTAATGCGAAGCGTGTTGTTCACAAACTGTTATGATAAAGAAATACTAGTATGTAGCGAAATTCATTATAATTCGTTCTAGTTGGTGACGTCGGTCTTGCTGGTAATATATTGCTTACAAAGCGGTCTACGACTACATGTTTGATAGGCTGTTAACATTGTAGCACTTCACTTACGTTGATTTAAAAGCTTCTATTGAGAGAGCATTAGTTCGTTGCATTGCAAACTTTGACGTTTGAAGAAATGGCTAGACGATACATATACAATTATAATTAGCTCGCTAGGACATTTCATACGGAAAGAACGGTCAAGTAGTCACACGGTCAAGAGAGGACACTTGATTATTTACTGGATATAGGAGTTAGCATATTTGTAATCAATATACGTCACATTAAGTGCGAATGCAGCGTGGCAGTTAAATGATTCCAAAACTATAAATTTTAATATTTTCGAACGACAAGCGTTTTCATCATGATTATATACATACATTCGTTATGCATGTATACTCCGGCTTACAATTACAAGGTCGTAAGTACAAACTAAATATTTTTAGATATCAAGAAAAACTTTCTGAAATATACTCGTTACTTGTGGAAAACAAGCTTTTTAAACTTCGGTTTAGTCAACATGACCACTTCCGATTTTCATTGAGATAGGCTCATAAGAAGCGTCTTGTGATGCAGATTTCAAATATGAATGAGCAGTACTTACGACCTTCTTATTCTAAGCCATCGATATGTTAAAAGTGTTGGCGTATTTTGATAAAAAAATTTATTCTTTACATAAGATGGTGTCAAGATAAAAAACATAGTTTTAAAAAAGTATGTTGATCTTAAGATCCGTTACCTAGTAATTTACTATTCTGTTGTATTATATTTAGTATCGTTCAAATGTACAGTTATTTAACACAGATGGTCAATACATATTTGCTTAGAATATAACCTACATTATGGGCCAATGAAAACGCCGCATTTTGGCGGTTAAATGAAAATTTAATCATTAAAATTTCACTATTTACAGATGTGACGTCATGTCTTGGCACTATGTTCCATCGACCAATCAAAAGGCTGGATGTTACATTCTAAGTAAGTTAGAACATATTAAGTAAATTTTAAATGATAACATAAACACAAGTGTTTGATATACAAGCTATTAACGATGTTACAATTGTATAATTTAATGAGGACTAACAGCAAAAATCTTCACGATTTTCCTCTAGGATTCTCTGAAACTTGAGGGCATTTCTAGTAAACTAATCTGCCAATGAGTTGTCATAGGAGATGCCAATATCACGTGACAGACATTGTAATGTAATATGTACGTGCAGGCTTACTTAACATAATATTCTTCAATCAGGTAGGTTCCCATACTTCCATCAATCGGCATACTGCTAAATGTAGACAATGGTGCATGTAAGTATGTCCAACTCGATCCAATACTGTTGAAGTGATTTCATGCTTTCCAAATAAATTGAATAACATGGAAACACTGATGCAATCCAAAAACACATACATAATAGCATTACATATACGTGCGTTATTATTGCCAAGATGTTGCTAGTATAGGGACCACATTACGAACGGAAACTTTAAGTTACCGAAGTGCATATCTATTTCGTAAGAGATGGAGTCCAGGGGCCGGGATTACAACCAATACTTACACTCAGCACTCTGCACTCAAATCTTGAAATTCACTCTGTTGAGGTTTATATGGACATTTTTTGGAGGGTAAGAAGTTGTTATTATGCCAAATAGGTACTAAATATTATTTTTGGCTTACTTCATCGTGTAATTAGGAGTATTTGTGAGCTATAATTGTAATTTATCAGTCTGGGTGCTAAGTGTGGCACTCGGATTCAATAATTACATCTCGTATACCTCATAAATAGTACACAATGGCAAAAAATATATCAAATGTTATTTTCAATACTCTTATGACAATTCTATTCATTTTTTCATCTAGATTAGCAATCTAGGGAAAGTAAGGGTTCACTACATTACATGTTCAATATCTGAGTGTTGAGTGCTGAGTGTAAGTATTGGTTGTGATTTTGGGCCCAGCATCCATGGGGCTTAAATCAGGCCGATCTGTGCGCCACCGAAACTTCAAGGATTCCAGTCCAAAACAGGTAGAAGTAATCTTGGAATTGGTTACTTCATTTGTTGATATGGCATATCCATCTTCATTTTATTATGTACATGAATGACTTAATTGTGTCCGAACATATTGCTTAGCTCCTTATCGACATTTACTTGTCGTTACGACCCTTTGGAATATTATGATGTTTAAGGCGAAACGACCATAACACGATGAGATTCCGCGGAACAAACGATGTCAAAATACGGCACTTTCGTTCCGCTCCACCGTGTATTCGCCACGCCATTCAGTACTTAAGGTTATATTTAGAGTTTTCGTGGTACCAAGCGTAACGTTAATAGTATAAGGTCTATTTACTGGCGGGAGTGATTGGTAAAATATTGTCTTATTTGAAAGCACGTATTGTTATTGACGTTATGATTAAGAACGTTTATTATCATAATTAATGGTATTCCTAAAGGTAATTCCCAACTGGAGTCATTTTTCGACTAGTCTGTCTGCCCTGTTCTACAATATATGTAGCAAGTTCGTACACTGAGTCACATAAGGTGGAGGATTTATGTGACATTGTGGGATTACAAACGTGACTGCTGGTTAATAGAAATACAAGATGGGATTGCTTCAGATTATGTAAGACTCCAAACCAGACAAATGGGTTTCTATATATTTCTCTTATAACGACAGTTGCAGACAGTTTGAGCGTTGTTGATGCGTATACGTTGAACGGTTCATTCACATCTCGAGTATTTCTGTGCTATTACAAATTTGGTATTTGTCTACACGAGTATAAATAGAAACCTAAAATAATAATGGTGGTTAACTTCAATGTTTTATGTCGAAAACGTATAGTATGTTTAATCCCAATGCAAAAGTGGCATGTTGAACATTTAAACAAAATAACGATATACGATGGCTGATCGTATAATTTGCTTATAAATGATGCCGTGCGGCCTTCTGCGTTTTTCAGATTGTTAATGCTGATTTGTATTTATTTTTCGGATAAAGTTCGTGAACAAGTGTCCGTGCTCTGCATGAAGACAGAAACGAATTTCATTCACTCTATCTCTATCCAGAATTACTTCCCCTTGACTGTTAAATTAGTCGTATTTTTCGGTAAACCTGAACAATTGCTATTAAGCGGTATACCTGAAAAAATGCTATTAAGCGTTTTTTAAACTTAAAAACAACTATTTTGCGGAGTGGTTAAACGTCTTTGTTTGTGTTTTTTTGAGTTTGTCTATGGATTGACTATTCCAATTGACCGTACAATAAAATAATTAGCATCAGCCAATCAATTCCTCGTACATTTTTCGTTGTTTTCGGTTTCATGGTTCAGTGCACCATTGTAGAGAATTAAGATGGAAATAACATCGAGTTATAATCCATGATTAGCCACTGCATATAACACGCACACAAAATTTCATTGAGAAATATTAATAAATAAAAAAGTTATCTTGATTTTCATTATTGTTGCGTTTTCAGAGCCGCTCAGTGTATGTAACTGTTTGATGTATTGTTATCATTTGTATCAGAGAGTGTGCTAATGTGTAGAAGATTGTGATGGTATTATTTTTTAAGTCCTTATGAGCAACAACACACAATTCACAACATAATTATACGAACTTCCCGATCAACCCATATATGAACATATAAACGAAACAATTACATACATACTTGTACAGGGTGTCCCAAAAAAACGGGGACCTAGGTTAAACATTTGTAACTTTGTCGCTTTTATCAATAACACATTGCCAATATGACAAAACATTAAGGGATAAACACAGTTCAAAATACCAGCATCATAATTGTGATTATTGAATTCAATACCATGAGTTACCTCCCTTGTTTTCAATCACGTGTTTCAGTATATTAGCATACAGTGAATAGGGATTTCAACGTGTTCATAGAGATAGATTTACATGCTGACCCCAAATGACATATATGGTGTCCTAAAGTCAAGGATAATGGATCTGTATACACTAATGTAAATCATGTACAGCAAACAAATTCACTTTAGGGCTCATAGCTGAGCTATATCTAGACCACTTGCCCTTAAGTATGAGGTCAAATGTCAGTACTTTCTTGCGAATGTATCCTCTTTTTGCTTCTGATTTGTTGTAATAAGTGGTTTCTGCTTTCTTATAATTGCTGACACACTAAATGACTATGATATATAACTGAACTATTAATTTGGATAAAAGTTCACCTTATTACCTATTGCTTCTTACTAAGCTTTATTGTTGATTGTTCGCAATAATAATAAATTAATATTTATATTTTGCTTATTTGGTGATTGTTAATGAATGTTTTGAAGGTTGCCTGCTTCCCTTTTATGTAGTAAACTAACCATTTTCTCCGCTTTCATTATATCATTGCAATGTTCTTCGCTATTCACAAGATTTTCTTCAGTTCTGTGACTTTAAAACGTTGTTTTCTCAAAATGACCGCTCAGACAACAATGTCTTATCAAATGATGATATTTTTACGTAAGTCAGCAAAAAAAAAACAGGAATTCGCACCATAGCTAAAATGATGACGTCATTTCCTGTTTTAAAGCAAAACGTACTAATAAGTACCTATGTTAGAAGTAGGGATCACTTTTACACACTCTCGCAAAACAAACCAGTCAAATTCATTAAAAATTAAATGAGTTATAAGGGTTTTAAGTAGGTCCCCGTTTTTTTTGGACACCCTGTATATGATTACATACAGTAAGTAATGTATTTTTGAGAAAAGTGTATAATTTGTTAAGGGACTCTCCTTAATTCACAATATGCAACAACATTACTATATGTTTGATGTATACCAAGAACCATTATATTAGCTAAAACAAGGTGCATTTTAAACGGATATTGGGCGATTAATAAAACGAAGGACGAACGACGACTGGAAACACAGGTACAATAGATGTGTTTAGGCCAGAGTTTTTTAATTTTTAGTTACTCGGACATTTTTTAGCAAAAAGTCCACAGGAGGAGGGAACAAAATAAAAATAAAAACTCCCAAAATGTAGCTACCATGTTGTTGATGGTGGACTGTAGTCAATGACATTCCAATATTGAAAGCAACAAATTGAATGTAAGTTCTAACAGCAGACACATACAGTGCCAAGTATCAGTATCATTGATAAAGAATTTTAAAAATCTATAGAAATTTATTCACATTTTTATCCAAAAATAAATTTCTTTCAGTTATTTTTTCAATGACACCTGTGGCACAGTCACTGTGGGGAACACAATTAAACAAGTACTATACCAAGTTATCATTAGTAAAATAATGAAATACATAATAAAACCAGGTGTATAGTATCATAATACATGTTCCATCAAAACATTTGACATAATAAATTATATGCAGTTTAAGACTTCCAATTTTTTTTGAAAATGACAAAAATAGGGAAGGAGGGTCCGATTAACGAAAAATAAAAGAACTCTGGCCTTAGTACACGCTATAATTTAATTCTTGGTAAATAAATTCACCATGGAATCAGTCGTACAACCATATTTGATCTTACAAGCAGCAAATTTCTGTTAAGTATATTTACAAGCACAAATAAATTACATGAGTTATTGGAGTTTAAGTTAGAAAGAAAGCTGTTGAAATTGCACACGATCAGTTAACTTGTTCACGAATTTGTCTAAATGTGCTAGAACCGATTTAACAACCTGCTAGAAACAAACATCGAAGATGTAAATACACTTTTAAGAAACAATATGTTAATGACTATCAATTAATTACTAAACATGGTTTATCAAACGTTAATTACGCATATTTTTTTATATAACGCATGTTTTTGTAATCAGAAGGATAGACGTAATTCGCTCCACTTAGATACTTTATAGCATGACCGACGTGCAAGCGAAAGTCCTAATGTGCTACACACCAATGCACAGCATAGTGGTGTATTATTGGGAATTTTAACGATATGTTGTTGCTTTTGTATGTTATAAGGATGAAGTTAAACGTCAATGGATGGTATAGTATCGTGTGATGTATTTTATGTTCAGTCGATCCAAAAGTAGATTTGTCAAAACCGCCAGAATGTAACATTTCTGAATTGGTAAATATGTGTAGGCACCAATCAGCGCTATTATTTTACATTTTTGACGATATATTTATGTATTTAAAAAAGCTTTATTATTTTACATGTACAAAACACCCCCTGCTTTAAAGAGCCATTTGGTTATTATTTAACTAGTTGCTTAGGACAAGTTTGGCTGTGCAATGTGTGGTATGATATGCTTATTAACCTGTGTTTCACAGCGCTATATATATATATATATATATATATATATCATTCACTGTGTGATACACAATAAAACAAAACCCAATTCCTGCCTCTGGCATCATCACTATATTAGCTTGTCGTATAAGTTTGTATATTGTTCAGTGCCTTATTTAATCACGGGCGGTAATCACGTGACTTCGTCTTGTATGTTAAACGAACAATGGCGGACATTCAGCCTCGGTAAGCACCTATTTTTCTTGAAGTTATATGTCTTACAGCCTCGATAGCAAAATCTCACATAGCCTATCATATGCGCAATGCTTTTTTTCGAACGTTAGAACTTAGTTTTGCCTCATAATGTGAATAGATTTCGAGAACACTCATTGAATTTGATCCAGAGTTTCGGCGCAAGGCCGGTATGTTGCACGCATCGTATAAATTGTTGTCGAATTATCCACAAATATGGCTCTCTGCTACGAAAAAGGTATAAAATTATATCAAATGTTTGATTATATCTTGAACGAAACATGTATGGATTTCTACGGGGTAAAATTCGTCAGTATATTTCAATTTTACGAAAGTAGTATGTAAAACGAACGTTTTTGTACTGGTATGTCTCGCGTACAAATCTCGGTAGGGTTCAGTAAGTTCAGAGTTAGCTCTTTTTAAACATCTGACCATCCCATATATATGTTTTATATGTCAAAATATTTTTCAAGGAGAAGTATATTGGTTTTATATAGATGTGTATTGATTTTTTTATAATCGATACATACTTATGCTACGTTTGCAACTAAGGACTCGGTATACTCTCAATTTAGATTCTGTCAATTTAAAAACGGACATACATTCAACAATTGATCTAATAGCCAATACACAATACTCTTACGTCTTATGCTACTTATTATTTAACCGGACAAACAAGGACTTTTCATGACACAAACGAGGTATAAAACAGAAGTATACAAAGGAAACCTTAATGCGAGTAATTGGGCAATGTTTGGATTTAAATACCATAGTCACATTTTAGACTTAAGTTGAAAAGGCATATACATGTACTTGAAGGGTAAGATAATCGTTGCAATTAGTTTCGGGGAATTTATGGTCCTCAGGCGCAGATAGGTATGGTGAACGCATAAAAATATATGTTATAACATTTATAATGCGAATTGCAATTTAACTTACTGGTTTCGATGTTACAATTCAATGTAAAAATTTAGATTAGTGTGAATACCCTACCCTATACAAAAACTTTCTGTAAGATATTGTAATTTTAAGGTGATTCAAATTGAGTGGCTTATTAGCTGGTACAATTACCTCCCTCGTTAATGCAAACGACCTTTGTAATTTTCTGAAGGAAATAACACATTTTAAACATTGAAACAATTTTAAAAACACGAGTATAGGGTATCTATTTCATATATTGAAACATATAAATGGATTGATTATCAGATGTTTTTATGAAACTTAGTTTCGAGATTATATTTGAGTTTCTAAAAATAGATGCGTCATAGCTGTAACACTGGATTCTCGTGCAACTTGCCTTGCCATCGCGACTCGTAGAAGTTTTACTATAAAGTTTACGTTCATTCATTCATAAATATGTCACGTGATACGGGGCGTAAATAATAACAACCAATTTGAGAGGTATGTTTTATGGGGGTAATAATACATGCTCTTGTTTGCTCTATGTTTATATGGATTAATCCGCGGATCGTGTTAGAATTGTTGTTTAGTCTTTCTGGTTTCAATATTATATATAAACTCATTTGTTTTGGGTAGGATTGACACCAATTTAATATTTGTAACTATAGGCACATTTCATATTATTGTTTATGTTCTAAAAATAGTAACAAGATATCATAAAGATATGGATGATTTTATCTGGATGGCAAGAACTATACGGTGGATAATGGCTTAAAACTAGTAATCTTATATTTGAGACTACTAGTTAATTCATTTTTCGTACAATTTATAAGTATCTTATATCTGTAGCATTTTTAAAATATGAAAGTTAGGCGCTTCCCTCGGATAAAAATATATTGAAATTCCAGTGCCAGTTGTTTATAAATGCTGGCCCCTTTCTGCCATCCAAACAGATAAACAGACAGTTACAGGTGCTTCTGACGTCACACTGAAATTTGTCTATTAAAAGAAGGATTAGAAATTATATCACAAAACTAGTTTGCCACTCCCAACTTTTCAAAAACGAACGTTTCCGTTCACCGCATGACCTATATCTTTACTACATACAACCTTTCGGGTATTTCCACGGACTTTAATTAATATAGATCTAGTATAGGTCTGTTATAGTTACTTTCGATTTAGATGTAGTTTATTCCAGTAACATAGCAGCAATATGGATCGTTTCGAATAATTACTACGCATGATGCCATCCAAGCTCTTTTGTGAAGGTTTTTATAACAGAACAGCTAGCCTACATCGGCCTATTTAGTATATCTTCTGTTAACATCAGGTTGGTCAAAAGGAACAGTGAATTCCTGGTTTCTCTGTGGCCTAGCGACTACCAGTAAACCGGAGGCACTCTTTGGGTTTTAACAAACTACATTGATAATATAGTTTCCATTAAGAAATGACATGGCCAAACATGAGCATTAAAGCATCTGAATTAACGGCACACATTTGAAGTGCTTTTCTTGCAATTTTATATCACGTAATGCAATAATTGGACTTCAACTGTATCGTTCTGTAAATATTTTGACATATAAAACATATAAATGGGGTGGTAAGATGTTTAAAAAGAGCTAACTCTGAACTTACTGAACCCTACCGAGATTTGTACGTGAGACATACCAGTACAAAAACGTTCGTTTTACATACTACTTTCGTAAAATTGAAATATACTGACGAATTTTACCCCGTAGAAATCCATACATGTTTCGTTCACGATATAATCAAACATTTGATATAATTTTATACCTTTTTCGTAGCAGAGAGCCTTATTTGTGGATAATTCGACAACACGTTATACGATGCGTGCAACATACCGGCCTTGCGCCGAAACTCTGGATCAAATTCAATGAGTGTTCTCGAAATATATTCACATTATGAGGCAAAACTAAGTTCTAACGTTCGAAAAAAAGCATTGCGCATATGATAGGCTATGTGAGGTTTTGCTATCGAGGTTGTAAGACATATAACTTCAAGAAAAATAGGTGCTTACCGAGGCTGAATGTCCGCCATTGTTCGTTTAACATACAAGACGAAGTCACGTGATTACCGCCCGTGTTAATACTTCGAACAAAATATTATCAGTTGCACGATGTTGTACTTAGTTGAAGTCGCGTGTCTTAGAATATTTGTATGCGTAACTGTCGTCGCCACTCATCTTATTCTGGGCGCACATGTTCACGGAGCGCGTTTGTCGGTCATATTAACCCATACATGCCAGTCATCTTATAGGACAAAGACAGTATGTTGGTATTTCTACTGACAGATTATTCAAACTTATTAACCTAAACGACTATAATGTCTGTTACAATGTTGCCATGGTAACGGACCTGCGTATATCGTGCAAAATGACGACATTACAGGACAAGCGTCTTTGTAATCTGGAAAGCTACTCTGCGATAAAAATGGGTTTATGTGTTAAATATTCTGTCTGATCGCCGTGTTAGGATAGTATTATTCTGTCGCAGGTCACGCATCCATGTTATACAATATATAGGATAGCTTTGCTTCTGAGATTAAGACAGAAATAAAATAATCATATACTTTTATGCATAAAATTATAAACCAGAGGATAGGGAATCTTATTCTTATAACAATCATGTAATAACTATATTCAAAGAAAGCAAAATATATAAGAAGGAGGGAACAAGCAGGGTGTACATGTACCAGTACATTATCACATATACCAATACGACATGCATTAGAGGTGACCTAATACACCAAATGCACACACTTACTACACCTACACAGAATGACGTCTTCAATATCAAATGACTCTAAACGAAAGCGGTATTCACTCATCACTTCTATTTACCACTATCGGCACATCATTTCATAAGGAATCCATTTCAATGAGAGTATAATAGAAGCCAGTTTCACTCTTTAAATATAAAAATGCTGATCACAAAATTACTTATAGGATTTGTTTCAATAACATGGTCATGAAGACCTCCCTCTCGCTGTACTATTAGACTTTAGGAGTTTTATAGGGTCGCTGTCAGCAATTCAACCGTCAAGCCACCATTTCACATTTAACTTTCCCTGGTCATCGGGCTACCGAAGGAGTTCTGCTTTCCCCTTGGGGAGACTATTTCTCCTGTTCTGTATGCAGCCAACATCGAGATACGGCCTAAGGGATATCGAACATGTACAAATTCACATCTTAATCTCATTGGAGCATTGTTTGTTATTCTTGCTCAGACAAATTAAGCGGTGGCACAGATGGGGATCGAACCCGGGACCTTTAGATCCCAAAGCACGCGCCCTACCTCTACGCCATCGCTCACGACCATCAATGTGTCTTACACTGAGCATCTAATAATCTGGGGGGATTTTAATGATTATCTACTAGTATTGACTCGATATTCGGCCAATAAATGATAACTGCGCCTAATATAGAAGACATGTCCATTGGCAATCTCACCAAGAAACCAGATATATCTGTGAAATTCTAGCGCTCTACCACAAGCGCAATCCGCGCAAACGTAATAGCATTGCTATGAATTATGTCTGTCCACATTGTAACTACTAACACAATTATTCCAACACTCCCACTGGCAAATGACACCACATTGTCTAGTAATAAAGCTTCTACTACAAAACAATACGAATAAGCACTAGTCTACTTAATATTGATAAAGAGCACATTTGCGATGTAGTACGGAACGATAATTCGTATAGAGATATAGACTGAACTACAACTTAATTTATATTAATATTAACATGTATATCAACATTTTTGTCCGTAAATTAGACAATGTTCTGAGTAACAATCTCATTTTTCTGTGGTATATTCGGGCAAATATTTAATGAATCTGACACATCTTAATTCTTTTTAAAATGACACCATTTGTATTGCGAATTATGTTTTATGTCTATAAGGTATTAGGATATTTTCTATATTTTACTGAATCAGTTTTATTTCCTACAGCACCGTAATATTTAGTTTCCCCGCATCAATTCGTACTTTAAAATTTGTTCTGGTGAGTTTCGCCCTCTCCGATGTAAAACAATTAAGGCTGCAGCAAGTTCGTTCCGTTTTCTTCGGCCCTGGCTTTATGTTGGGCTTGCAGGACGCAGGAATATCCCGTATCCGAGAGTTCTGATGTTACTGCTGTTAATGTTTTACTCCATGTTCTTGGTCTATATCTTACTTTTTCCATGTGTAGAGTTGTTTGGGTATTCTGTTTGTCGACGATTTTGTGCGTCCCAGATAACAACATGTCATAGGGTATAAATATACAATGCATTTGATTATCTATATATAAATATAATATGCTTTTAGATTTCAATAAATAATAAATTAAACTAAAATATATACCAATACAACCTTACATTATTAACTTTAAATAAACTTACTAGATACTACTAAATAAATAGGAATATAAATTATAATATAATATCAATATCACATGTTATACAAATCGACCTTTCCCTATATAGAACCTATACCTAGTCCTATATAGAGTGTTAGACCATATAAACTTTTATATGAATCTAACCTATAAACCGATGTGGCTATCTAAATTGAATGTTTCGGTGCATTCTCATATTGGTACCTCGTCCTACGGACGTACCTTTACGTTGTATTCTACATTCGGTTTATTAAACCATCATATATATATATATATATTAAATAATTAACGTCTTTGACATAATTGTTTCAGGTTAGTTACATATTTTAGTTACATTTATTGTCCTAAATGCATTATTGTATTTCATAACTATTTCATGTGTTAATTTGATTTTATATATTTTGTGTAAGCCGCGTGTTACAATGGCCTTCGTTTGATTATATACGAAGTGTGACAATGACAAAGATTTTATTTGATATTGGCCACCGTCCCATAACAAAAATATTAACATATTTACAGAACATATACATTGACTAGTACTAGTTTGAAAACATAATAAACAAGTATGGTAAATTATCATATCATATCTAAATTATGACAAAATATTCATAAACAAACAGGCAATATTCGCATACCTATGTTTATATTGATAAAAATGTAACAGTATAGTGGAATATAGAATCAGTGTAACATGGATAAAGCACTACAGCAATCTAAATTGAAATTGCTGTTAATTCAATTTGTAATACTAGTATGATGATTGATCCCATTTTGCAGTTCACCTTGTCGAAACGAAATACAAGGTAATGTCTGTAAATGGAATGCTTCGTGGCATTCTCATATTGGTACCTCGTCCTACGGACGTACCTTTACGTTGTATTCTACATTCGGTTTATTAAACCATCATGTATAAATATATTAAATAATTATGTCTTTGACATAATTGTTTCAGTATTGTATGCATCCAATATCTCCAGAAGGCCTGAACCCTTGAACATCATTGTTGTACATAGTTGTACCCTGTGGTGACCTGAACCGCTGAGTGAAACCCGTGACAAACACAGTGTTTGGTGGTATCACTTGAATCATTCACTTTTAATAAATTCTGCTGAGTCTTCGGTAAACACTGTCAGAATTTAATTTAGAGAGTATTAAGTATGAGAAATCCTGTCTGACATTTATTTATCACAGAATGTAGGGTGTATCATTGTTAAAGATTGAAGGGTTGGTATGCGCGCGTCACATTTATCATGATTTAAGTCTAATCTTAAGCAGTTTCATTCGTTTCATATACATTAACTTGTTTGCAATTCAAAAAAGTGCGCTGCAATGTTTGAGAGCTTATATCAAGAGCTGTTAACCATAGAACAACGTTAAACATTTTAAACATGAGTAGCAAACATTAATCAAATCTCTGTATTTCGATAGAATTGAAAACCATAAAAAATTTCTAGATTGGTCTCTGTAGGACATTCGTTATTGATATTGCAACAACACACACGGCGAAAGTGTGAAAAGTAATTTTGACGTGTGTTTGTGCCATAAACATATGTGCAATTTCCAAGACGTTGTTTTCAAAGCATAATTAAATGCAGCATAAGTTTGATCAGCTCTGTTTTGAAAGCCATTCTCCTATAATATAACCATCATATCAAGGCAAAAATGGTATTCTGGTTATATGATAAACTATTTAGTTCAACGGCACACTGGTTTATTGAATGGTTTTAGTAAATTGTATCTATAGAAGATGGCAATATTTAAGTCACATTAAAATCAGCATTGACGTCATCATCGGTCAAATAGACGTCACATTGAATATATGGCATAAATTACAATTCCTTTTGTAGACTAAAACTTGCATGAAAGTATGTAATATTGCAAAATTATTTTAGAATTAAAATAATTATATTTAATTTTTCGAGATCCCCACTTAAACGTGTTGGATACGCACCAGCTTTGTCCGAAAGGCATTAGTCATACCTGGTCGGTTTTGGCTGGGTCCTGTTCTATCGCTGTATGACAGCGTCGTAATAGGGTACCATCAGAGGGTATATATTCAGTAAATCTCGTGCACCGCGCACTTGTTCAGTTACATCCAGACAGTTTGTTAGTAATATTTTCATTTTTCGGTGTGGTTCCAAGGTCAACAAATCTGGAGAAACGGCGAATTTGGACACTTCTGATGTGAGGTAGAAGAGGGTTAAAAAGATAAGTAATGCGTTTTTGTTTTGTAGTTCTTACATGACTAGTGGAACAGGTTTATGTACACGGTTTGGTAAATTTATAGAAACTTATGAGTCGGATTAGTCGGAAAGGGTCGAGTCGACACTGGGATTGTGTTGACTCGTAGTACCGTTATTTCAACATGTCTGTATTGAATATTGATGTGTATTGATTATTAGTATAATAATGTATTGGTTGAATAGTGAAGCGGGTACTACATCTTTGTCACCTCACATTACTAATTTAACCGCCACGTGCTTAAAGTACGGTAGAGAAAACACACGAGTAATAATTAGCGACAGGCCAAATGTTCTTTGCTATGCTTTATATAACACACGGTAAGGCCACGTGTTGAAATTTTATTTTGTTTATGGGACGAATTATATATTTTGTTTCAGACCATTCAGGGGTAACTGGCGTATATTACCAGGCAGATGGTTTTTAGCGGACTCGTTTTGACTGATCATTTCTTTTATAGTTTGCCACTATGTAGCGTTCGGCTGATTAGACACTTGGTTTGTAAAGATAACTTTTTTGTCGGGGGTACATTTTATAAGGTTTATACTGATACACTCGTGCGAAGTGTATACAGCACTCGGTCAGTACCACGGTATTCACGTGCATTTCTGGTGTACTTTAGAATATAATTTAATTGGCTAGTGTGTCATTCATGTTTATGGTTAAAACAGTCGCCGAAGTTTTCATAAGTCACATACCATGGGCAGTTGTGTATTCAAACTTGATCACGAGATTGTAACTGGTACTTTATGTCATTCAACTGCACGGTTTTCTTACTTTTTCTTACTTTTTACATGTAGTTGTGGATGAGCACTGCTTTTGTGAGACTAGGCTATAGCGTCTACAAATCAGGTATAGTCCGGAGAGATTGACGCGCATATCGAACTGTTATTAGTCTTATTTAACAGTTGATACTTGGTCTATGTTGGTAGTTGGTATGTTTTCATGAGGGGGGAAATGTCACGAAAACGCTCTATGTGAAGTATCAATACAAATCTAGTAGACCGATATTGCAAGTTTGCTGGCAAAAACTTGTATGATAAGCGCAATAACCTTGTGTTGTGTTCGGGCGTGGGTGTCGGGATCAAGTAAATTTCTCCGAACTATAGCTGACTCAAGTCTTACTCATGGTACAGTAAGTCAGGCTTGTCGATGAGTCAATCGTTTTATCAGCAGGGTATAGGATGTCGTTACGTGCTGGTCCGAGTGGAATGTACCTTTTCTCATTTTCTCGATCTAGGATACGAGTAAGAAATTTACTGACCCATGTACATGCATGGGGGTCTATCCTAATATTCAAATAACACATACTAGCATTAAATTAACAGTGGTCTGTATTCAATTAGACTCTAGGAGCTCGTGGTCCTAGGCCTACTTTACTATGAGGGTTTGTTTGAGAAGTTAGTGCAGTCATTGCTTATTACACATATTTATGTATATTGTAGTGGTAATATTATTAAAGAGAAACCAGGATGCTGTCGCAGCTAGGACACGGATCGACGTTAACGAGAAGGCATTGGTTCAGTCTCGACTGAGTTGTGTATTCACTGCCTTTAACAGGGCATCCGATCAAGCTGCAGTCTAAGTTAAGTACAATTAATACATACGCATAGTACAATTTGTGATTGTTACGTATTCATGTACTTGTTTTTACACCACTCTGTTACTACGAAGCTGTCAAAGTTATTAGTACACATGTTACGGTACAACTGTTGGTTTGGTTTGCGTTTTTGCAGAGGAATACGTCGTTTGTATCAGAGAAACATAAGGTTCGGAGAGTGTGGCATGATCCTCGACCTTCTTGAACATAATTCAACAGCTATCTTGTTACAAGTGTATATTTTTGTTCTTGCGGTATATTTTCATGAGCGGACAGTATCACGAGGGCGCTCGATGTGTGGTACAAAAACAGAGCTAAGGGACCGATATTGACGATTAGCTCGAACGTTGATATTATCAATACAGGAACTTGTATTGTATTCGTGCTTGTGTCGGGGCCGGGTAATTGTTTCTGTACTGTATGTGAGATTATAGAGCCATTCAGCTTGCTAGGTTTCTTATGAGAAGTAACGTATGCTGTCGATGGTCAGATTGTTTACTTTACATTCAAGTTTAGGCTGCCCAGCAACGCCATATAAATATGGCGACATATAGTCATTCGAGTCAGACGTTGTTGATGTGAAAACAAACGCTGTGCCCCGAGTAAGATACTTACAAGTTCACTTTAAAGTGTCAACATTTTCTTGGAAGCTAACAAATGTTCGGAATGTAAATTCATGTTATACACAAAGGGATTCGACCCGATAAAAATATCTTTCACATCTATACTATGAATACATAAGACAGGGGTCTTTCTTTATGACTGGCCCTCATATACCCAACTCAACATTATGTCCAATATCTTAAACAAGCCGAATACAATCATTTAATTTGTACTGCACACTTCAAGAAAATATAATATTATACATAAAAAATACAACTTTTATCAATACACGTACACAATGTCGCCTGTGTCGAGCATAGAATGTTCACAAAATGCGTAAAACCCGGTTTGACGACATAACCCTGCACAGACAGAAACTAGAAAACGGCCTTCGATAAAGAAGAGAAATCATTATTTACACACAATCTCAGGATATTAGTACGACGATTTGATAGTGGGACATATTTTTTGCAACTTACCGCCACCTATATGTTTCTGTTCCGCTTAAATAGACGATAATCCGAGTTCAGGGAGAACTGATATTCAATTTCTAATATTTACATTCATTTCGACCATTGTAGTATCACGTGACGAATCATGTGACAATATAGAAAATGATTGGTGTTCGGGTAATACCATGCAACTCTTCGGCCAATCAAATTACTCGTAACAAAAGCCGTGCTGTCACTGTCAAAATGGCAAAAGTCGGCGAATTGTTTTCAGTCAATGTTGTTGAATTGCTGCATTCGTCTAGCTAAGCTGTACAGAAACGGACGAGTGTCGGTGAGTTAATCCAAATATGTTCCTCTACCAAATCGTCATACTAATTTCCTGAGATCGTGTGTAAATAATGATTTCTCTTCTTTATCGAAGGCCGTTTTCTAGTTTCTGTCTGTGCAGGGTTATGTCGTCAAACCGGGTTTTACGCATTTTGTGAACATTCTATGCTCGACACAGGCGACATTGTGTACGTGTATTGATAAAAGTTGTATTTTTTATGTATAATATTATATTGTCTTGAAGTGTGCAGTACAAATTAAATGATTGTATTCGGCTTGTTTAAAATATTGGACATAAT
The DNA here is from genome assembly GCA_947247005.1 of Spisula solida. Lineage (NCBI taxonomy): Eukaryota > Metazoa > Mollusca > Bivalvia > Venerida > Mactridae > Spisula > Spisula solida. The sequence goes on along the minus strand of OX365944.1, from coordinate 33,592,141 downwards.
GTTGAGTTGGGTATATGAGGGCCAGTCATAAAGAAAGACCCCTGTCTTATGTATTCATAGTATAATAGATGTGAACGATATTTTAATCGGGTCGAATCCCTTTGGTTATACAGTATAGTTTTCAGATTGGCAGTTTCAACGAGTTTAATAGAGTCGGCCTTCAATTAAGACGATCGGACAATTTGATATATCCACACCGGATATTGTTGCAAATACTGGGGGTTTTCCGTTGGATTGAATTCACCTTAATGATGTAGGTTTAGGTTTTATTTAGATTATATTTGGGATATGATCTTAAGGAACTGAGTTGCGTTTTCAGAATTTTTGGGGTATAAATTTTATAATTTATTGTGGCGGAAAAATTCGGTCGACCGAGAGGAATACGGATGTTACCTAGGTATTTCGTACAATATTAAATAGTTTATGTACTTTAAACACGTTTGCCCGATCAGGGCTCCTCTTCTCGTTCCGGGGACCCGACTGGGAATGAGGTGCCTCTGATAGGGAATCTAAATTGGTTGAGACTTAACGATGTACTACGGAAAGGTATCATACGGTTAATCAGTGAGTGTGTCTGTTGCGTAGTATTAGGTTTTGCCCTCCTCTAATGATAATTCCTAGGTTGTTGATATTGTGTACACACGGTCACGGCTTGTGGCCCAGTAAGTTGACTGTGTATTCACTGCCACGGCTTGTGGCACAGTAAGTTGGTTGTGTACTCACTGCCACGGCTTGTGGCTCAGTAAGTTGGTTGTGTATACAGTGCCACGGCTTGTGGCTCAGTACGTCGGTTGTGTATACAGTGCCACGGCTTGTGGCTCAGTAAGTTGGCATGATACGACCACGGCTTGTGTGTCTCACAGTGTTGTTGCATCCGGGCTGTACATTGGATCGGCACGGGTTGCGGTCCCTTCCATTTTCCGGGAACCCGATGGTGGGGGGATCGCGATCTGACTGTCGGTTGATTTACAGCTTGGTTGGTGTCTTACGTACAGCCACGGCTTGTGGCTCGCACGGTGGAAGTCGTAGTACATCTCAAAGATAGTAGAATAATCAGTGGGAGCATAATCAAATTACGTATAACGAATCCGTTTTCCTTTCGGTCGACGGGATTTACAGACATACACGGGTACCCGGTATTGTCTTGAGCGGCCTAACTTATCCACATTTATATTATACGTTGAATTATTTAGAAACCATGTTAGTGTGTGATTAAATCGAATATTACTGGAAATGGTGTTGTCTTCATATCGAGTAATAAAATAATGTATATCAAATAAAACTTTAAAGCATATGTGCTTCGGATGTGCAAACTACTTGCGGTTATATTCAAACATATCATAACGGTTTCATTTGAAAAGTGTGACAGCTATAATGAATCACCCTGTATAATCGCGGCATCTTGTATATATATATATTCACCATACACATACTGGTACATCATCAAATTAAATACACACCGTGTTTGTCCTTGTAATTTGATACTTGTATTTGTAACCTATATAGTGTGTTCTTTTTGTGGCTTATGCTTTTGCCGTCCCTGTCCGATTTGTTCCAAATGACTCGAGTAATCATTCAAAAAAAACTTTGGTTTGAGTGAAAATAGAGGTATCTAATGACAAGAGACATTAATTGAATACATTTTTAAAATTTCCCATTAGTGTGTGAAATCCTTATATGTTTTGTACACATGTATGTGGCGTCGTGAAACTGTTTTCTTTAAAAATATTTGGCATTCTTGCCTAGATATGAAAGTGCAAGTAAGGTCAAGGTCGTTCATTAGGTCATCTGGGGTAAAAAACTAGGTCATTGGGTCAAAACATAGAACAACCTTGTGAAGTCAATAGAGGTCACGATATTTGCCTAATCTTTATTGAACAATGATCACCTCCACAAAATGTAGGTAATGTTCGATATCGGGTCATCTGGGGGTCATCTTGTTATTTACATAAGATGAACAACTTCGAAACTCCACCTAGATTCCATCTGGACAAACTTCAGTTGTTGCGCTAGGCTTGTTGAGGGGGCGTCATTCAGCTAATGCATTAAGTTGAAACTAGGTCATTCAGCTGAAACCATGGTATTCAGCTTTTTAATACTGTTATTCTTTAACTTTCTAGGACTTCAGACAGTTAAAACTAGGTATTTAGCCATTTTACTGTTGAAACTAGGTCATTCAGCTTTTTGACAGCATGGAATTGGGCTGATTATTTTCTCGTTGGGTGTGTGTTGAGTATTAGGCCTTATATGTTTTTATGTTTTCTGTGCTCGGCTAGTTAAGTTGAGCGCTGCCTTCCCTGTCCGACTTATGGAGATCCAGTGAAAGATATAGCCTTTTTATCATACACAAGGTTTTTTTATGATTTGACATCTGAGATATATATTTGTACTGACGCAGAAAAGTACAATTTATAAACCTTACCCTGAATACATATCACTAAAACATGAAAACAGTTCAGGTATGTGTTGGGGGGTAATGATCAGGGTCATGGATGGACGACATACGAGATACAGTAAAACCTCGTTACCTCGATGACCCATTGGGACAAACCAAATGCTCGAGATAAACCAGGTGCTCGAGATATCCGAAGTCTGTTTATAATTTCATATACAACATAGAGAAAATTCGCCGGGACTTTGAAATTTGTTCGAGATAGACCGGTTGCTCGTGTTAACGATGCTCGCCTTATCGAGGTTTTACTGTACCAATCTACTAAAGCAACCAGTACCGGAGTCTTTATCTGTGATCATTTTATTGTGACATATTGTAAGTAAATAATCACATCGTTAATATTATTCCTGATGACCGATGATTTTTGTAACTTTTCAATTTACAGTGATGATCATTATTTGAAAATATTATAAACCATCTTACAATTTCCCCCGAACTCGGAGGTCTTTGGACAATTAGGCAGGGATACAACCGAATGGCCACGAAGTACGATTTTCTCTGCAGTCGAACGCAAAAATTTCTTTTTTACAAAGTATCGACTTTGATAAAAAAAAATGGACACCTCCATAAGATACTTATTTATTCATAATCCAAATTATATCAACATCCCTTCATAGACAATGAAACAAATAGGTTGTACATGTATTGTTATTACAAAGTGTTTATTGAAACAACCCTTTTTTAACACAATATGAAATACATTGAAGGCGAATTGCGCTCGCTTTGATTAAACAATGATAATGTACCGTTATGTCTATACTGATGGGGCCTCAATGTGAGAGTTGCTCAATGAATAGATGGCATCATCCAGAATCTGTCAAACCATTGTTAAGATAACAAAAAAGCAAAAACATTTGAAATAGAAGCCATTGCAAGGTATATGGCAAGTTTTGCCGGACTAGGCTGAGAAATAACGATAATATTGTTTGCAAGAATGTGGAGACGTTTTACGGCCGCCACACAGCACAGACAACACTATTGTTCATACAAAAAGATAATGCATCGGGCTTGTATGCAACATTTAACAGAAACGTCACAGTTCTATGGACAGTGGTACATGGCTTTGTATTTCATACTAAAGCCTATTTTGGTAAATTGCTTCGGACAGTTACATGGCTATTTTCTGTATGAAAACATTCATTATCACCTTTGACATAATATATATAGAATTTAAAATAATATAAAGACGTTAGTAAAGCCCATATTTATTGCACTTGTTCATCAATCCAATAAGTTGAACGAACAGCCAGGAAGTTGTACTGAACCGCGGCAGTGGCACAGTTGTTAGTGCGTTGTATGTATTTGTATCCGCTTCCCGACCGCGGCGGATCATATCTGTTCATGACAATTTGACAACAATGTCGATTGAATTTCAACCACTTGTTGAAAAATTGCGGGTTCCTTGTGGAAGTGTTAGGATACAGTTCATGAAGGAGAATCAGCCACATTGAAAAAATGTTGGGAAACAGGAAACACCGTTAAACACAAATAAACATTGTTGTTTATTGTCCAGATTCAAAGTTTAAAGATTAAGACATCCGGAATTAAAATAGTTGGCATGATTTGAGAACTTAATCGTAAGGTCAGCTTTTCATTGACCATATTCATTCACATTGGAGTAAATGCCACTGGACAAACGTTCACTCTGTTCACAGTGATTTGCCAAACTTTAAGTTTTCATATATGCTCATATCAGTATCATCAATCAGGGCATACATGCCAGTCTCTTCATTCAATGAACATCTGGTTCCCTTCTCTCCATATTCCTGTAGTGTCTCCATTTCAAAACAATATTGGTTTCCACTGATGACATGTACTCCACTGTAAGTACAATATATAGCGCTCGCATAGAAAAAGAATGTCGTTAGTACATTGTACAAACTCGATATTTCGAAAAAACATGACAAAAATGTCTGAAAACTACTATTTACTTTTGGAAAAACAAGCTTTTTTAAACTTCAGTTTGGTCAACATGATCCTGTTCCGATTTTCATGACAATAGGCTCATAAGAAGCGCATTGAAACGCAGATTTCAAGTATGCATGAGTCTTATAAAGTCGTAAGTATAGTACTTACGACCTTCTCATTCTAAGCCAGCGATATAGAGGATATTTTATTTACCATATACACATGTACCCGACAAAATAAGACCAATAAGATGCAGACGCCTTCGCTTATGGCGAATGACTCGAAGAATCTATTATGTAATTTAAAATTCAAAAATATTTAGCACGATAAAAAAAAAATGAGACGTGGAGTTTTCAAATTGAGTTGTCTTTAGTCTGAATATTAAAAGGTTTAGCTGCGTAAAATCATCCACAGGGTGTTATAGTCGTATCATTTTAATATATTTGCGGCAGTTTCGTAATAAATTGTAATATCCCTGGAAATGTAAAATATGCGCGTTTAGTGAACATTGTTACAAAAAGAATACACACATCGTAGGAAAGGATATTCTAACCGACAAAAACGTTACTGTATTATAAATATGCATTAACAAACCTTTTGTTTTCAATGTTGTCTGGTTCCATTTCATGATCTGAAATCGAAAACAATATACGTTTAGATAATATCTATGCCACTCTAGAATAGTTTAAGACACGACATTTTGTCTGAAGTTGACGTCGGCTATCTGCCTTTTTCGAGTACAGTATTATAACTGTCACAAACTTGTTCGAGGTGTATAAGCAAGACAACAAGCTTTAATGTTATATTGTTTGTAGTCATTAAGTTAAACATCAATTTCTTGATTCTAAGTTAGTAAGCAAGAAAGATATTGAACCTGTTAAGTTATGTTATGGAATAAGAGATTAATAACCGATCTCGCAAAATAATACTGGCTTTATATATAATTCCGGGTTTAAATCATGTTAGAATCAAAATAAACTATGAAAACCCGTTGTACGAACCGGCTGTTATACAAAGGTTTGTCGTTCTGACGTTTGTTATTAAAACCACTCAGGCATACGGCCTTCGTGGTTAATTCCTACGCGTCAGAACATAACAACCGGTATACAACGGTTTTTCATAGTTTATTTCTTAATTAAACACCTATATAATCATCACTTACATTTTGTGTACATACCATTTGTGTTTCGCTTGTAAATACACCAGACCGTTAGACACACGCCGTTTAAAAGAAGCACAACAGCAACCACACTGATGGTGACTATAAACCCTGCAAATAGAACATTATGATACGTGGGTGTTGTCATGGTAATCATTTAAACAGGATTTCAATAAGATTAAACATGCATGTAATGTTGTCTAGTAGTTAAGAAATAATTAGTCACGTTTTACTATGTGTTATAATTATGGGTTCTACGTTTTAGCCATATTGAACTTTCATCAAAAAGATAATGAAAATCGGGGGGGGGGGGGGGGGTAAGGCAGCACTCAACTGAAACATTCGAGCACAGAAAACAGAAACTTCGGTAACCACAATCATACGGCACAGTGCCGAACACACAAATGAACGAGAAATAGAAACTAAGCCGCTAGAAGTTCAAGTTTCAGCCGTCAAAAAGCCGATAATCCAAGTTTCAGCTGTCAAAAAGCCGATAATCAAAGTGTCAGCTGTCAAAAAGCCGATAATTCAAGTTTTAGCTGTCAAAAAGTCGATAATCCAAGTTTCAGCTGTCAAAAAGCCGATAATCCAAGTTTCAGCTGTCAAAAAGCTTGAGCTTTCATCAAGTCATATTACACTCTACTAAAGCACCATTGTATGTATGGGATGTATCAAGCACAGCTTCATACCACAGAAGTTCTTGGTTACACTGGCTGTGAAATTAAAAATTTGAATTTCGCTGGGATTATTTTTTTTGTGGTTTTGGTAAACATTACTGTTTCGTGGGCACGTAAATTCTTTGATTTTACATCTCACGTTTTGCATAGTATTATATTGATAACCACACAATAACAATATTCTCACGGACTTTCCATGAATTTGGAAAGTGGTCTCGTTTCTCGTATTCCAGTGCCATATACATTTTCATATTCTTCAGTCTGGTTAAATACATTTCAGAGAAGGTTAGGTGAACATGAGTGGCTAAGTATTTATTTCTGGTGTGACGCATGTCATAGGTACTTACAGTCTTTATCGTAGAAAGCTGTATCGTCTGTGTTGGTGTTGTTTTCAGTTAAAGATGTTGGATATACACTGGTTGTGGGTTCCGTACCATTCCCTACAATCGTTGATGAAATGTTTACATTCTGAATGGTTGTTGTTGTCTTGGTTAATGGTGTTGTTGTCGAAGGGGGCTCTGTATCAATATAATTAGTTGGTGAAAGTACACTGAGTACATAAAGAAACGCACATGTTACATTTTTCCATAGGGTTAAATAAACTGATCATTTTTGTTCAGCTTGATGCTTTCTTAGAGGTCCACGCCGAATTTGGTATGTTTTAAGTGCATTTTCTCCTTGAAATTGTTTTGGTTATCTGTTTCAAAACTTTACCTTTGAGAAAGAATGCTGAATGTGTAATTTTCCGGAAAACACACTTATATTTAAAGCTGTCTACAGCCTACACAATTGGAAAATATAATTTTGTATTGCCTGCTTGCAAACAATAAAATAATTATCTTAATCAAGTATGTACTTAAGACAAATATATGGCAAACATAAGCTACAACGTCTGTGGCTCCCCCTTAATAAAACGATAGCATTGTACATGTGCTCTACAAATAGTAGTAGTACTCTTGCAGCTCGCAAAACTGTCTCCTAACAGGGTATAAAAGACACAGTTTAAATGCCACCTATGTGCATGTCAGCGTATAAAATTTGCAATGTACTTACATACCGATTTGATGCACATTATATTACGTAATTTTACTAATGAATGAAAATGTATGTACACATAATTTACGCCCTAACACATAAATCATAGACAGTATGACGAAACCATTACTAGTACAAATGTATAGAGAATATATGCGCTTAGTTCTTACAAATACCCATTTCACTATGATTCTCCATAAATAACTTCTTGTATAAAAGTAAAATATGAATTACCAGTTGTAGTTTTATCACAGTGTTTTCCCGTCCATCCGTCGGGACATTGACATCTATAATCAGTTCCGTTTAAGTCTTGACATTTAGAACCATTACACCAAGCACCATTGCGACACGCTGTGATGAACGAACATTATTCTGATTTAAGGACATTAATGGACAAACATAATGATACCAATCATAGAATATTTCCAAACTGTATACTGAGCATGTGACAATATCATGATAGAAATGACACTAACAAAAATCATAGGTAATCATGCATTTCCAGGAGTTATCTACTATTGAATTTGAAAATTTGAAGAAAAATACTCGCGTTATAGGGACAGATAAAACGTAAACAAGCATGGCGATCTATATTTTGTTCAATAATAGTGGGTCTACAATGATGATGATAATACGGCAAGTTGTACCGGATTTTTTACCGCGAATCGGCTTCATTACCATGTGTAATATATAGACAAACAACGAACGGGCCATGTCAATAAATCTGCGTTTTTAAGTTTGTGTTTGGCTTGATTTGGTCTTTTGGTGTTCTGGTGCCAGTCACACAGTCCTCACAGGTACCAAATTCACACCTTGGACGAGTGGAGCATTGTGGGTTATTTTTGCTCTGGGAACTTAAGCACCACCACAGACGGGGACTTCTCGATCCCGAGGCGCGCGCCCTACCTCTAGTAGATAGTTAATAATATTATGAATATACATACGCCATAGATCGTAGACTTGAATATGATGTACCCCACCGCAGGTTTCGTCCTTTACATTAGGACAATGTATATAGCAGAAGTCATCACTTGCTTTTGTATAACTAACTAGATTATTTCCACACAAACAATAGACCTCTCTCTGAAACAATGTTGATATTTATATACATTTGTACTACAAAGATTGATACGGTGATCGAGTGGTCTTCACTATGGATCGAAACATCCGTGGTTCGAATCACCGCCGGTTCATTTCCTTATTTCTGAAACGCTTTTCAGTGTTATCCATCCAACCAGACCTGGATTCCTTGTATACAAGTGCATTATTATATAACAAATTTAGTTGAAGTTCAAAAAGTATAAGTACAGAAGTTCTTGACAAACTGTCGAATAAGCATTTTTATAATTAAACATAATACTATATATATGGTATGGTAAAGTCTTCTAAAAGTACTTACTTTTGTTCCAGCGTACCTTGTGTTTTCTGACTTGCACAAGTCTTTGCACGTATTTCTACTGTTGTTGTTGCGAAGAAGATGATTGCTAGCGTTATTGACTGCCGAGATTCGAGCACCAAGGTAACACCCTAAATAATCACTCCCTAAGCCTAAAATAAAAACAAAACAACTTAGAAATTCCATTTTCATACAGGAGCAATATAATTCTGCTGAAAGGTACTTCAAGCAGAAAGATAATGAAAAATCGGACAGGAAATCCTTCAGCACTAAACTGAAACAGCCGAGCACAGAAAGCAGATATAACACATACCACACGACACAATGCCCAACACACAACTGACTAACCCGTCGAAAGTTCAAGTTTTAGCTGTCCAAAATCTGAAAACCCTAGTTTTAGTTGTCAAGAAGTCCTAGAATATTTAAAAATCGCTGTACATGGTCACCATGCATCCGCACAAATGATTGGAAACATCAGAGGATCAAAGGTGTAACGTTATAGTCGATGCCACAGGCACCCGGTATTACAGCCGCTTGCAACGCCTGGCCCCAATCTCCTGAAATATCTCAATCTGAGTTAAATCTCATCTCAAATATTGCCATAATAATGTCCATGAGAGATTGGACTCAATATTCGCATCACAAAACAGAAAACCTTATTCCTTGTTTATCACAGTAAACTATATAGAGCACAAACTTTGAATTTATCTAAAATTCTGATTCTTATTTGAGCAAAATCTCAATTTGAGATGAAATTTCTACTTGAGATGGTTTGGGAGATCGGGGCTAAGGGTATCTGTTAGTATTGTCGACTAAGGTAAACTTTAAATTTGTACTTTAATTCACTCTATGTTTTAAGAGATAACGAGAGTCCTATCTAATGTAAAACCACAGCATATTAATGGTGTGGTTCTAGTAACATGTTGAAAAAGAGTAGGGTAGATACACAGGTAATTGTATCATTAATAAAGAGTAAAACTATTTTTTTTATAAATTTATATTATCTAAGATAACATAGATTTTATTAAATAATGTCTTTTTTACTCTTTATCAATGATACAGTTACCTGTGTGTAGATATAAAGCTAAGCAAAAATGTTTTGAATTAAATTATTGAATTTACGCAATGGCAAATCAACGATCCACGGTTCTAGCAAAATGCCAATGAACTGTTTAGAGTAGGGACAACACTAGCGTAGGTTGGGTGCTGTAACCACGATATCATTTTATTAGGGCCAAAGTTAAAATATATGTCGTGTAGGGGAAATAGCGAGAAAACAGTTTTAAATGACCCCAATCACTGCCATGGATCGGCGGATTTCATTTAAAAAAAAACCAATATCGATTTAACATTATTCTTTTCGGATTGTCAAAAAATGCTATTAAAGTTAATTTTAAATTTTCTTTTCAATCGATAAGAAATTCCATCATTGTAGAGGAAATGTATTGTGATAATGCTTAGAGCTAAAAATGTTGATTTTCTAACGTACCTTGTCCCGACCACCAACACCACACCACTATCGCTATGTATCTCATATTTCTATTCCATTGGGGTTTCAAACATATCTTCAATCAACCAAATATTTGAAATTATTTTTAAAAATTACACATTAACAATTAGAGGAATATTAATTTCAACATCGTGACTTTCTAACCTCGGTTATGAATCATCAGTGATTATGATATCATAATACAATTGTTTATTTGAGGAGATCAGAAACCAGCCAATGGGTCAATGGCATGTGAGTGTTACAGTATACCCTGGTTTATCCGGAACCTGTTTTTACCGGCAACCTGTCTTAACCGCCCTTCCCGAAGAAAAACACACTTTTACCAAAAACTCACTTAAAACCAACTTATTAGTGGGTTTTTCCTGCGTTTTTTGACAAAAGTATGCTAAAAGCGAGTTTTTCTTGTTTTTTTGACAATAAGTGAGTTTTTTGTTGGCTAAAGTGGGTCTTTTTATCAAAAAAGTTGGTTTAAGTGCGTCTTTTAGTACAGGAAGTGTGTTTTTGTTGGTCTTTTCATAAATGATGTTGGTTAAAGTGGGTCTTTAACGAAAATAAGTTGGCTAAAGTGCGTCTTTTGAATAATGGTATTCTTAGAAGTGGGTTAAAGTGGGTTTTAAGTTGGTCTTTTACATTTTTGATAATTTTTCGTTAGTTGAGCTTCGCATTAAAAAGACTCACTTAAAACCCTCTTCTGAAGGAAGTTGGTCTTTTGTTTTGAAATGTTGACATTCACTGAACACAAGATCTTAGATCTACTCATATGTCCCATAGTTCGAATGTAACGCATGATCTATTACGTATACATGTATTCTCATTTGGTATTTCAATTGGTGTTTATGCATGGTAATATGTTTTTTTAATTTTCACAAAGGACATGTTATTTAAAGTCCTTCATGTAAATTAAATATCCTGTGCTAAAAACATCGAACCTTATTTTTTTAATGCCGTCGCACGCATAGCCTTTATTTGCCAGTTGAAATATGGCTGTCACATGTGTGCCTCCACCTGGATTTGAACCCGGTCGCCAAATTCACTGTCTAGTGTATTTGACAGCATCATGTAAATATACAACAACCAATAATAACATTAAAATTAATATAAATTATATTGGTAATGCTGAATGCAACATATCGAACTATACGTATATGATTACCGAGTGGTGAAAAGCTTATCAATAAGCTTCAGTTTAGCCTATTCATATAAATACAAAGTCCTGCAAACGCATTTATAATGTTTTACTCAGTTTAAACTGATTGGGCTGAATCCGAATATATTACATAGGCTTTCTTATCTGCCTATGTTACAGTCACGACTGTATTTCACGCGGTACTACATGTATAAACAAGTCAAATAGTTCCTGCGAGCAAATGATGTACCGACTTCATTTGACAGAGAATTGACAGGATCCTCAACCTTCTATCTGCATAATTCAACAGCTAATGTGTATAAAATTAAGCATTGTGAGAGAAAAATAAGCGCGATAGGCCGGTAGCTTTCAAATTGGGAAAACTATATGTACGATAATTTGACATACGAAATTTATCAACGAATTGTTAAATAATTTCATGTATAACAAACCAATTTTCAAGACACTCCCTTGTTCCATATAATATGTATATGCTTATAAATAAAACCTCGTATCAGTTCATTAAAAGGTATTTACATAAAACATGTTTTCAGTGTTCAACAATATCAAAGATCATAAACCAATGCAGCTGCAGTCACCTGCTGTTTAAATCCATGGTCTCAATATTGCATAGAGCGCTGACTGAAATTTCGGACAGTTCTGATTTCTTCGGTAAATAAACTATTGCAATGCGACAAAGACCGATGATATCCGCATGGAATTATGGAATTAGTCTGGTTCACGACATTCTTACAAAATGCATCTTTTGTTGGATTTATTTTTTGAAATCGTAAACCATCGAGAACAGGTCACGTGCCCCTCCATGGACTTTTTACTTAAGACAATCCAATATACCTGCTCGCTCAAGGCTCGCAGGTAATAAAACACTGATATATTACACAGTAAGCGGTCCAGGTAAAATAGATATGGGTGGTAGATTATATTTTTGACAACGTGGCATGTGTAATATATACATTATGATATAATTGATCACGTGTTGCAGAAAATCCAGACAATTTCCCAGCGTGCGGTCTGTTTAATTTGCCTATGGCTATAAAACACGGCATCTTTGAACAGTGATTTACACATTCCCAACTATATGTCACGTGGGGCTATAGATAAAACATTAAGATAATTACACAATAATCGGTCCAGGCTTAATCAACTGTCCAATTAAAATATAGATAAGGGTGGTAGCTAGATTTAAAAATTGACCACGTGACATGTTTGTATTCATATGATATAGCTTGTTTGTCACTTGCGACAATACAAAAAACAGCGAGCGGTCATGTACACAACGCTTTGACTTAAATTGATCGAGTAAATTGACTGTAATCAATGAAAGCTACGTTGAAAATAATCTGGAAATATTTTTTTACAATACACGATATGACTTCCCGTCAATTTTTTGTCATGCACTTAGGCTACATAGTTGACGTAATTTTAGTTCGGTAAGATTATTTTTAAGCGCTAAATATGAGCTGACAAATATACATTTATATACAAAAATGTATATGTAATCAATATCTATGTAAATATATCTTCGATTTGAGATTTAAAGACACGCTTTTTATGATTGAGTTTGATATCTACACAATATAGTTTTGTTACTTGGTAGCTATAAAGATCTTACAGTATTATTTGGTAGCTAAGTGTTCACAAATTGACATTTAAATTTAAGTCACGAAGTAGGCCTATTTATTCTGGTTTATTCTCGCACGTTATTTTTTTCGACTTCGCGGTTTATATTATGATTTATGCAGTGTGCTACATTTTCAATATGTGTTGGCGTCTCCTTATTCATTATGAATGATATGAAATGTATTTGATAAAAACTTACTTGGCCAGAGAAGAGGGTGAAACCTCCAATTTCGGTACGCGGGATTCATGACCTTTTCAGGTGGTATTCGGGACGCTAGGGTGTCGTACGCGGTACGCAATAAAAATGCCTATGGTATTCAGTACGCAAGATTTCAAAAATAAATAAAGCTTTTTAACTAATTTAGAGGCAGCCATACCTTTTAGATAACGCGAAAACTACTGGCCACATAATACCAGACCTGCCATAAAAAATCATGCAATTGACTGAGATTCTAGCAAATACATGTATTGAATTAAAGCGCGCGATTTCGGCACCTTTAATGTTCTGCGCTTAACGCACGAACCGCCTAATTCAAGTCGCTTAGCGCACAGACACTTGTGCTGTCTTGACCACGCCCCCATCCCGCAGTCGGTCGGTAGACCAAATGGTTTCGTTTCAATAACATAGCACGCTTGTCCTTGGATCTCTCACTCTCACCATATCCTGTACATTTGTGACCCAAATCATGTATAAATTCCCGAAACTGATGAGATACTTAGTATTGTTAGGTCAAGTACTACCATTGTTAAACACGCTGACAATGCGTTTGTACACTTGAGCCACTTTACCGCGAAGACCAGAAATTATTAATATGCAACATGTACGAGAGGTGTTCAACTTATATTTGAACATAATTGAACATCCAGTATTTTCATAAATTTCACATCGATATCGAATTGTGTCTATTCAATAGTGTAAAGAAATGTATCACGAGACATAAACAACAATTGTAGAATGTTTATTTATTGAAGGCGGACAAAGAGTGACTAATGTGTACAGCTACAAGCTCCAAATTACTAACAAACTAGATGACTGATTAAGATAAATTTGATGTTAAGTTTGGCAATGTTTGGCCACGGCTTACAAATTCGGGCTGCCGACAATACAAAGGGCTAGCCCTAACAACAACAACAACAACAATTTAATAAATCAAGATGTTCACAATGAACAGATAGAATTAGTATTTGAGTCAACTCTGGGTAACAGGTGTTGGGCTCACCTTATTTTATTTATATATATAATAAATGGATTAAGCTGTCTGCCATATGGACCCTACACAACGGTCCAGGTACGCCATGGACCGGTGTGCAGGGACCACCGCCACGAATGGTGGGGCCAGCGAAATCCGCCTTGCAACAAAGCCAAACATTGCCGAGTGCCGTGAGCAAAATATCAATGGCTTATTTCTATACAATAGTTCAATTCAATTCAATCCAATCCAATTCAGTTCAACTTAACTCAATTCCATTTAATTCAACTCAGTTCAATACACTCAAATCCAATCAATTCAATTCAATCCAACTCAATTCAGTTCAACTTAACTCAATTCCATTCAATTCAACTCATTTCAATACTCTCAAATCCAATCAATTCCATTCAATCCAACTCAAGTTAATTCAGTTCAACTTAACTCAATTCCATTCAATTCAACAACGGCTTGATTATTAAATAATTAATGCATTCTATATAGCAACAGTCCAGTTTGTAATTCGTTTGACTTTCTATGGCTTAGTAGCTGTACACTATACCACCCTCAAGGTTGCACCAAAAATTCATTGCTGCTTAATGCAAAACAGCAGCCGCTTAAATGCTGCAAAATATAGTCATATTCATTGTTTACTTGATATTTGCTTGGCAAAGTAAATTGACAGACAGGTGGTTTTACAATACCACAAGACAGGACCGTGTACAAAACTTAACCACTTGCATCTTGTATTTGTTCTGATAAATCGTTAAATGTATGCCATTACTGCGAAACAACCTTTTGTCAAGAGAGCGCAGATCAACATATAGATAATATGGGCCCCAACGGGTCAACAAATTTTCGTACCAGCACATGATAATAAGTTAAACAAAAACTAACAAAAATTCTACATCCCCTCGCTTCTAATGACACACTGGATAGCCAATTACCTTAAAGGGAGCTAATATCAGCACAATGATATCCATACAATATCCAAGTTTTTGCCAGTATGGAAGACCTTTTTGGTAGCCACTTAATTAACAGGACACAGCAACCTTGATCTTTGCAAGCCTACAGCAAATGCAACTGACAAAGGATGGTTATGAAAGCATAGTAGATGTTACATTACAGCACAAGTTGAAGTTCTATAAAAACTAACCCTTGTAGATATACCACAAAACTGTGTACTAAACTAATCCAATTGATCTACTGTATCAAATTGTAAAGGCAAGCCCTAAATTGAATCTACCAGCAAACCATGAACTAATAGCCAGAAATAGATGCCAACTTGTCACTTCTTATAAATTAGTCAATGGAGTTGTACAACCAACACATAATGGACTGTGTGGAACCATGTTCAAGGTCCTAAATGATGGAACTTGCAAGCAATATGATAGTAGGAGCAATAGTAACAGAACATGGTTCATACAAAATTCTCACACCAAAATTCAAGGACTATTCAAGGTAGATTATGCATTTTCAAGGTGTTTTTCCAAACATTCATCATGGTTAAAAAGTACGAAAATGTAATAATTCACTGCCACTTTATACTCTATTTCTAGACATACCCGAACGAGCTCAATTATCAAATAACAGTGACATTCACACTCATACATTTTAATATGTACTTTAATTATTATTTTTTAAAGGTGCTTTTCAATTTTTTTTTTCACAGATAATAAATGTGCCATCTAACAACACCAATAAGCTTTTTAGGATATTTAAGGCTGTTGGCCTGAATTCAAGAATGTTCAGTTAAATTCAAGTACCATTTTGGCATTTTTTCAAGGTGGCACTAAATTCAAGTACTTTTCAATGTTGAAACCACATTCAAGGCCTGTATGAACCTTGCAGAAAAACACTTTTAACAGTTTATAATATTAATATAACATATAATTATGTACTGTTCATATGCACAGGTGGTTTAACTAACAACATGAATTTAAAGCAGATATTTTATCTAGACAACAATAAACGAAGAATAACAAAATGTCTCATGACATGTGGTAACAAGCCATTACTTGGCAACTGCTATGAACTAACAAATTGTTCTAGATGCATAATTTGGTAAAATGTAAGGGACATAGACAATGAAGTAAATACATATAACTCCGCCATGACTACTGGATTGCACGAGTCTATACCATTCATCTATTGATCCTGGCAATTATCACATAACCCTAAACTAACAAATGTCTCCTACCTGGATCATTTACTACCTCAAGTGGCAAATGTCCCTACCAGATTAATATCACCTTACTCACCATTTTTGCTTAAGCCTGTGCATAATAATAGCTTAATGAACATCACATGGGCTTTAGACCGGATACATTCCCTATTCTAATAACCTTACTATTTACAAGTTGAAGATAATGTGTAATCACACCAATGCCAAAATAAAAATTGTATCAGTAACTTAGTGAGTAACTCCTTTTCACTCAGCAATAGGAAAACTGGTTTGCCTCTCATACCCTTGTGGTGATAGCTATGTCAGGAAAAAAGGTGCTGAGTTGCAAGAACTTGTTTTACACTCAACCTAAAATTACTAGTATTACACCCCCATACCACAAACAGTTTTATGTACACACTACCCTGATAAACGGGGGACTAAAGCATGCATTTATAACTAGAAATTACACTAAATAATCTAAATCTTTAACAAACCCTCTTTTTATAAAAATTACCACTACAATATCCATAGCTAGGCAACTTAAAATAGGTTGAAAGATTGCAACTTGACCCATTACCACAGTCAGACAAAGCACACTAATTAATTTCAAATTCCAGTATGTGAACTTTGCTTGAACTAACTATATTTGTGATGAAGTTGCTGTATATTATAATCACTGCCTAATATTAAGCACTGAAAATACATATATCCCATACCAACATGAGTATGTGTGATTTCACCACAAAAACATCTTCAATTGATTTAATAAAAACAATCTTTAATTTGGTTCAAACCCAGTGCTGGTAATTATACTGACTACAAACAAGCATGTCCACAAAATTGTCTCTATACAAACTCTGATTGTACATTCTGAGTAAAACTTACATTTAATGTACTTATGTAACACTCATATCACAATTCCTTATTAAAAATCAAAGCACTGAAAGTACTATTGTGTGGCGTACTGATGCCACTAAATCCAATATCGAATCCAGGTTGTATCATAAGTTTATGTCCCAGTTCTGATAAGCCCACCCTTACTCAAACATTTGTGCTGCTAAAGACACCAAGAGAACCAGCAGTTACCTGGAACTTACTTAAGTAACTATGCTGAGCATCAATGAAGGGATATTTACAAATACCATTTTTAACGACTTGGAGAATTCGACCAGTGTCAAGATAAGTGACTGTTTATTCTCCGTATGACCACGCATGTTAATTAAATGTATATGACACTCTATATTAACGTATGTAAAAGGGGTAAACATGGCGTCGCTCACACATATCGATCGGCCGATTAATGCTTTAAAAACAAGTTTTACATTTTATAAAACCTTAAAGTATTAGCTTTTAAAACAAGCTTTAATGAACAAAATCGATCGAATATTAAATTAATAATTGATGATTTTCGACCGTTGATTGAATGTTTATTTGGTATAAAACGGGGTATTTTAAACTTACTTTTACGCGGAACGGATTCTTACTCGTCGCCGTGGATATAATAATTAGGGTATCGTGTTGAATGTTGTCTAAAAGAGAGACATATATCTCTGCTTCATTACAAGCTTTAAATATTCAAAATCGGATAATAGATACGAAAATTATGAGGTCTTATATAAAGCAGGGTAGAAATTGACTAGTGCGTTTAACGCTTACCGCGGTAACATTGTTAATCGGCCGATCGATATGTACTGTCGATTCAAAGATATCTGTCAAATCCGCCAGAATGTTCCATTTCTTAATAGGTAAATGTATGTATAGACCAATCAGCGGTCTTATTTTACTCATACCATCTTTGACCATATCTTTATGTTTTAAAATAAGCGTTGGATATTTCATAAGCGTTCTTAGCGTAGTGCGTTAAATGCATGGTATAAGCATAAAACATTGATGAAATCCAAGTATAGGTTCGAATCCAGTCCGAAACGCTTTTTCTTTATTATGTTTTTTATAATATTTTTTTCTGATGTTTTTATATCGACAAATTTATTTTAGCATACTTTTCTTTGCGAAAAAAGTAGCTGGCTTGATAAAGATACGCTATGTTTTTTTTATATTTACTAGTACATTGAATGCAAAAATTGTTCAGCTTCGTAGGATGAACTCAATCAAGCTGGAATACAAATGTAAATAGTTTAGTTTATTCATTGTATGTACATGTTTTGTATGTAATTACCGGAATTAGCAAAATCATAAATATAGTTTTTACATAGTTTAAGCAAAATTAAAAAATCTAGGCATTGTTGGGATTTGAACTCGCAGTTAATTGTATACATTCTCAAAATAAGACTCACAAAACCATAGCTGATAACCACTCGGCTATAGGGCAGTTAAAGGTTTGATCATTTAAATATACTTATGATGTTAGGACTTAGTCCTGACACACCTGTAAAAATCGATCGTATTGAATGTTTGTTTACGCGGTTGTGACAGATAACTTTGAATCAACAGTACGTAGAACTATTTTCCCCCACCAGCTATATATAGCATCAATGTTTGTATACAACATAATTAGGTAATCGTCTGCAATGTGCATCGTTATCAAATTTATCAATCTTAAATTTAGGTGACAAGTTTTCAATATAAAATTGAATAGTTATTTTCTAAATCCAAAACCATGTTACAAGGATGCATTCCACTAACTCAAAATCACACTTATACTTTTGTTCCGCAAGTGGAACCATTCGGTAATTGGCAAACTGGCTCTATGTATGTCATTTAACTAGCCATACTTTTGTTCCGCAAGTGGAACCATTCGGTAATTGGCAAACTGGCTCTATGTATGTCATTTAACTAGCCATATGATTCCATATATTGATATAACCTAAGCATCACTTATACACATGGAAATGTGTAGATACAGCCAGAGTTAACGTGCACAAGCCAAGGGCTCAATTTCAGTCAACAATTCAGGATGGACAATATAATTATATACAAACTGAATCCAATGGGAAAAAGAAATAAAAATTATACGCCATATCCTTCAATTTAATAGATTCTATCCTCCATGATGATCATTGATGCCATATCTCTGCATTCCGTGTTTCCATCACAATCCACAATAAAGCCTCCGTTCAGTATGCACCAATCTAAAGTCTCAACCTGACACATCAGTTGTCACCAAACCTTCATCTAGCAGCATCCACAATTAATACCACAATTTACAGTAACAAGCAGGATTCAGATCACATTAAAGAAATGAAAGACCAGTCTCTCATTTTTATTTTAAGAAAGGAAAGCGGTGCGCATGTAACTTACGCAATGTGAAAATCACTAAAGGTTAAAACCCTTAAATGTTTAGGTTCAAGACAATAAATGTTTGGCCGCCTCAAAATAAAATCACCTATCCTGAAGTGATAGCTGCCAATATGTACATATATAATATACTTAGAACAGAATCAACTATCGTATCGAGTGTGTTGATTTTGCATTTTTAAGGTCAAGTGCTGATGCTTATAATTCGCTCCTCTAATCGATGTTTCAATATTCTCCAGATTTAAATTCTATTGCTAATTCTAAGGAGACTTCGGTATCCACTGTTTGGGTATAATATACCTCCCAGTCTAATTCATAAGGTACTTAATGACTTATTCTGTAGGGTGACAGGACATCAGTATTGGGGAAATACCCTGTCTTTGGCATGTTACCAGAAAAAGGGCGTGTCACATTTTTGTCGAAAAAAACCTTTTAAGCCGTTTGCATAAATAAAATATGCGTTCACGAGTGTCCCCTTTTCAATTATTTTGAGTTCCGGTTTTCCAAAATATCAAACACAAGACCATGTCATGAAAGCGGCCACGAATACACCAAGCTTAACTAACTCCAACTTATGTCTATCACCATGAACCTTTCTAAAATAGCAGACTCTGTCTATGTAATATTTTCCTCTAAGATAAAAACATTAACTCCCCAGGAACGAAACATATTTTCCAATCACTGTTCCGTAGTCACATATACAGCCTCCAAGACCTTTGTCTGCGCTCTTTGTTTTGCTTGGCATTGAGCTAATGAACACCGCACTTTTCTGAAATTCTGTTTCTAACATTTTCGAAATAATTCAATTGAAAGTTGCTACTGATACTAACAACTTCGCTGCCATCCAACTTTGAGTTATTATATCTGTGCTAGATATCACAGAACCAATGGACATGGCGATTACCGGTTTCGACCATTTTTTGTGATTTTAAATATTTGACGCCATTTCGCCAAATTAAGCAGGTGGACGTATATCACCCTTCATATGCCAAATATTACTGAATGTTTTCACTGACATGGGTTATCCATAATATACCAACACTTTTTTTATCCTTCTATATCGGCAATTTCTGTTAAAAAACCCAAAACACAATACCCTCTACAAGATGGTTGATTCGGTTAGAAAAACAATGCAAACATGAAACACACTGAGTTGTATTTACTACTTAGACCCCGTTCACACTAGGCTACGCTCTTACTACGACCATGCCGATCTGTCCCGACCCGACTAAAAGTATGAATCGGGACGAGATCGGCGTCAAAACCAAGAAAATATATAAAAAAATCTTCACCGGAACGTCTGATCGACGCTTGTGCTACGATTTCGCTACGATCACTGCGTTTCCGATACGATGCTTGCACGCTTACACCACGTTTCCAACGCGATCAGTGCCGATCATGAACCGTTTCTGCTACGATGTCGCAACGCTCTGCAAGACCTTAGTACGTTGGTAGACAGAACTAAAAGACTGTAACACGATGTTGCGCCGCTCATGCCGACAATACTACGAAATTGACGACTCATTGCCTGAAAGAGGCATTGAATCCATTGGATGATGTTTTATGTTAACAATGAACAACTTTTTCTACATAGGTGTTATATGCTGAACGAGTTCATGTTGTTCAAATGTTCATGTACTTTCCTGATATCTCGACGATTTTTGGTTAAAATACTTATGTTTTTCCACATAATAATTTGCTTTGGTCTATGTCCAACTGTTGTAAAGGAAAATGACTATCATATATACCGATAGTATAACGCGATTAGGTGTTTCAATAGAAAACACATTAAATTTGATGCCGATTGTACCACGATGTTATTACGATCATGCAGATCCCGATAAGATGCTTCCCCGATGTTTCTACGATTATGCCGATCTTAATACGACCTTGCTACGTTTTTGCGCCGATTCGTTTTAGCCACGATCCCGCTACGCGTGTTTTGAACATGTTCAAAATAAGCGTAGTAAGGTCGGGAAGCTTCCTGACCTACGCGTTTCCACCACGACTCTACCACGTTCACAAAGATCCTCCCCCGATTGACCACGACTATCCCACGATTGGTCACGATTTGTACCAATTTTAGATCGTAGTAGAAGCGGGGCCCCAGTGTGAACGCCCTTTTAACAATTGTTCTTACATGGCTCAATAGAAATAAATCGATTTTATTGTTTTAGTACGGCAAAATCCGATGTTCAGTTTTGTTCAAATATAAGTTGAACATCTCTTGTACATGCATAATTATACGTATCATACGACTACTGGGGTATTTTATACATACAGTGCAACCTTGTCAGAGATGTCATGTTTTTATTCAATGAGATTTTCTCAAATGAATATTTTGTAAATGTCACAATACTACATGTATGTGAGTGTAAATATGTACAAATATTTGTGTCTGTTGTAACTATTTCTGAATGGAATGTTATAGTAATGTATGTGTGGAGGTGTCGGGAGCAGGTTCTTAGTGATCTAGGCGAAGCCTCGGGGAAGTCGTGAGATACTTTGTGACATCTTTGTGGAAGAATCGGAATAACATCGGTAAATTTCAATGCAAGCGATGTGGCTTCCCGGATGCATCAATAATGTTTCGCTAAGGTGTCGGGGACCATCAGGGATATTTAAATGTTCGGCGAATGTTCGGTGAACATTTCGGTGACACAATATATGTTATTAATATTCGATAACATTTATCTTAGACCATGTTTAGCCGCTATTAGGCAGTCAACGGCTTTTATTGCCGTGGTAAATATTATATAGACAGCGTTTATTGAAATCTATTGAAATCGAGAAGCACGCCCTTTCAAATCGAGAATATCGTCCCTTTAAGTCCAGAAAATCGTTGCCAATCAACTGCCCTGCGTTCAGGGAAAAATAACGTGACGCAACGTGCTTGATTAAGAATGGTTTTGTGCAGCATACTGCTTCGTTAGCTCATACATCGCCCTTACTCAAATCCTTCTCGAAATTAAAACATCCTTTGAATTCGTATGCTTCTATTAGATTGGTTTTAAAAATCAATAAGTATGGACTATACGTAATTAATCAGCATGATTTGGATGATCATATCATGAAAAACCTGTGCTCAGGTGGATTCATTGTTTCCTTTTTGCATATCAATCTGTTCGCCATCCTAACACCTAATCAATCCTGTAACCGCCCCTGAATTATACGGGATGGATACTACATACTAAAGTTGTAAGATTAAATGTGTCTACAGAGCTGTTTTTGTTTCAAAACAGGCTAAAGGTATTCGGGATTCAGCGAAAAAATAAGGTGGTATTCGGGATTCGCTGAAAAATTAAGAAGAATTCGGGATTCATGGGGTGAGGGGGTGACACCCTCCGTAAACTCTGCCATCGTTCCTCAAATTTCTGTCTATGATAATGCAAAATTCACCATGCAATTGGTCATTTAACGGACAAAGCTAGCGACAATGTTTATCTTTTTTACTTCCGCATTTACATGAACTTTGACGTCATTTTACAGATACTGACGTCACTTGCGATAAGGGTGAAAATCGCAGAGCCTGGATCATATACGAGTATGCATTTCTATTCTTTAGTAGTAGGTTTTCTCGTTTACAAAATACAGGCGGTGATAATGGTTTTGCCATGTTAACGTTAGTCCAACCAATGACCCTCCGACTCAAGTAACCACTCGTGTTACGAATCTTTCATGATAGTAAAGATGATTAGTAAGTCCTAAGATTGGCCTTTTACATGTACTTAATACCCCCTGCTTTAAAGAGCCATTTGGTTATAATTTAACTAGTCGCTTAGGACAAGTTTGGCTGTGCAGTGTGTGGTATGATATGCTTATTGACTTCTATAGTATGTTTTACAGCGCTATATATATATCATTCTCTGTTTGATACACAATTAAACAAAACCCAATTCCTGCCTCTGGCATCATCACTAAATTTGCTTGTCGTATACATTTGTATATTGTCCCGTGCAAAATATTATCAGTTGCACGATGTTGTACTTAGTTGTAGACGCGTGTCTTAGATTTTTTGCATGCGTAACTGTCGTCGCCACGCATCTTGTTCTGGACGCACATGTTCACGGAGCGCGTTTGTCGGTCATATTAACCCATACATGCCCGTCATCTTATAGGACAAAAAAAGTATGTTGGTATTTCTACTGACAGATTATTCAAAATTATTAACCTTAACGACTATAATGTCTGTTATAATGTTGCCATGGTAACGGACCTGCGTATATCGTGCAAAATGACGACATTACAGGACAAGCGTCTTTGTAATCTGGAAAGCTACTCTGCGATAAAAATGGGTTTATGTGTTAAATATTCTGTCTGATCGCCGTGTTAGGATAGTATTATTCTGTCGCAGGTCACGCATCCATGTTATACAAAATATAGGATAGCTTTGCTTCTGAGATTAAGACAGAAATAAAATAATCATATACTTTAATGCATAAAATTATAAACCAGAGGATAGGGAATCTTATTCTTATAACAATCATGTAATAACTATATTCAAAGAAAGCAAAATATATAAGAAGAAGGGAACAAGCACAGTGTACATGTACCAGTACATTATCACATATACCAATACGACATGCATTAGAGGTGACCTAATACACCAAATGCACCCACTTACTACACCTACACAGAATGACGTCTACAATATCAAATGACTCTAAACGAAAGCGGTATTCACTCATCACTTCTATTTACCACTATCGGCACCTCATTTCATAAGGAATCCATTTCAATGAGAGTATAATAGAAGCCAGTTTCACTCTTTAAATATAAAAATGCTGATCACAAAATTACTTATAGGATTTGTTTCAATAACATGGTCATGAAGACCTCCCTCTCGCTGTACTATTGGACTTTAAGAGTTTTAGAGGGTCGCTGTCAGAAATTCAACTGTCAAGCCACCATTTCACATTTAACTTTCCCTGATCATCGGGCTACCGAAGGAGTTCTGCTTTCTCCTTGGGGAGACTATTTCTCCTGTTCTGTATGCAGCCAACATCGAGATACGGCCCCAAGGGATATCGAACATGTACAAATTCACATCTTAATCTCATTGGAGCATTGTTTGTTATTCTTTCTCAGACAAATTAAGCGGTGGCACAGATGGGGATCGAACCCGGGACCTTTAGATCCCAAAGCACGCGCCCTACCTCTACGCCATCGCTCACCACCATCAATGTGTCTTACACTGAGCATCTAATAATCTGGGGGGATTTTAATGATTATCTACCAGTATTGACTCGATATTCGGCCAATAAATGATAACTGCGCCTAATATAGAAGACATGTCCATTGGCAATCTCACCAAGAAACCAGATATATCTGTGAAATTCTAGCGCTCTACCACAAGCGCAATCCGCGCAAACGTAATAGCATTGGTATGAATTATGTCTGTCCACATTGTAACTACTAACACAATTATTCCAACACTCCTACTGGCAAATGACACCACATTGTCTAGTAATAAAGCTTCTACTACAAAACAATACGAATAAGCACTAGTCTACTTAATATTGATAAAGAGCACATTTGCGTTGTAGTACGGAACGATAATTCGTATAGAGATATAGACTGAACTACAACTTAATTTATATTAATATTAACATGTATGTCAACATTTTTGTCCGTAAATTAGACAATGTTCTGAGTAACAATCTCATTTTCTGTGGTATATTCGGGCAAATATTTAATGAATCTGACACACCTTAATTCTTTTTAAAATGACACCATTTGTATTGCGAATTATGTTTTATGTCTATGAGGTATAGGATATTTTCTATATTTTACTGAATCAGTTTTATTTCCTACAGCACCGTAATATTTAGTTTCCCCGCATCAATTCGTACTTTAAAATTTGATCTGGTGATTTTCGCCCTCCCCGATGTAAAACAATTAAGGCTGCAGCAAGTTCGTTCCGTTTTCTTCGGCCCTGGCTTTATGTTGGGCTTGCAGGACGCAGGAATATCCCGTATCCGAGAGTTCTGATGTTACTGCTGTTAATGTTTTACTCCATGTTCTTGGTCTATATCTTACTTTTTCCATGTGTAGAGTTGTTTGGGTATTCTGTTTGTCGACGATTTTGTGCGTCCCAGATAACAACATGTCATAGGGTATAAATATACAATGCATTTGATTATCTATATATAAATATAATATGCTTTTAGATTTCAATAAATAATAAATTAAACTAAAATATATACCAATACAACCTTACATTATTAACTTTAAATAAACTTACTAGTTACTACTAAATAAATAGGAATATAAATTATAATAGAATATCAGTATCACATGTTATACAAATCGACCTTTCCCTATATACATGTAGAACCTATACCTAGTCCTATATAGAGTGTTAGACCATATAAACTTTTATATGAATCTAACCTATAAACTGATGTGGCTATTTAAATTGAACGCTTCGGTGCATTCTCATATTGGTACCTCGTCCTACGGACGTACCTTTACGTTGTATTCTACATTCGGTTTATTAAACCATCATATATATATATATATATATATATATATATATATATATTCATTAAATAATTAATGTCTTTGCCATAATTGTTTCAGGTTAGTTACATATTTTAGTTACATTTATTGTCCTAAATGCATTATTGTATTTCATAACTATTTCATGTGTTAATTTGATTTTATATATTTTGTGTAAACCGCGTGTTACAGTGGCCTTCGTTTGATTATATACGAAGTGTATTTATGTAATGTGACAATGACAATGACAAAGATTTTATTTGATATTGGCCACCGTCCCATAACAAAAATATTAACATATTTACAGAACATATACATTGACTAGTACTAGTTTGAAAATATAATAAACAAGTATCATGGTAAATTATCATATCATATCTAAATTATGACAAAATATTCATAAACAAACAGGCAATATTCGCATACCTATGTTTATATTGATGTGACAGTATAGTGGAATATAGAATCAGTGTAACATGGATAAAGCACTACAGCAATCTAAATTGAAATTGCTGTTAATTCAATTTGGAATACTAGTATGATGATTGATCCCATTTTGCAGTTCACCTTGTCGAAACGAAATACAAGGTAATGTCTGTAAATGGAATGCTTCGTGGCATTCTCATATTGGTACCTCGTCCTACGGACGTACCTTTACGTTGTATTCTACATTCGGTTTATTAAACCATCATGTATATATATTAAATAATTATGTCTTTGACATAATTGTTTCAGTATTGTATGCATCCAATATCTACAGAAGGCCTGAACCCTTGAACATCATTGTTGTACATAGTTGTACCCTGTGGTGACCTGAACCGCTGAGTGAAACCCGTGACAAACACAGTGCTTGGTGGTATCA
Organism: Spisula solida; assembly: GCA_947247005.1. Taxonomy (NCBI): domain Eukaryota; kingdom Metazoa; phylum Mollusca; class Bivalvia; order Venerida; family Mactridae; genus Spisula; species Spisula solida. The sequence continues at coordinate 33,565,265 of OX365944.1, read as the reverse complement.
CTTGAATCATTCACTTTTAATAAATTCTGCTGAGTCTTCGGTAAACACTGTCAGAATTTAATTTAGAGAGTATTAAGTATGAGAAATCCTGTCTGACATTTATTATGGTCCGTAGACATTTTAAAATGAACGAATGTCTGCGAACTCTTTCATAGAATGTAGGGTGTATCATTGTTAAAGATTGAAGGTTGGTATGCACGCGTCACATTTGTCATATTTATTATGTTGATTATTCTAATCTTTAGCAGTTTCATTCGTTTCATATACAACAACTTGTTTGCAATTCAAAAAAGTGCGCTGCAATGTTTGACAGCTTATATCGAGAGCTGCCAACATTCGAACAACGTTAAACATTTTAAACATGAGTAGCAAACATTAATCAAATTTCTGTATTTCGATATAATTGAAAATCATAAAAAATATCTAGATTGGTCTCAGTAGGACATTCGTTATTGATATTGTAACAACAAACACGGCGAAAGTGTGAACAGTCATTTTGACGTGTGTTTATGATTCCTATGGAAGTGTAGATTGTAATATGAAGCTTAATTGGTCCGCAGCCGAATAATAAATATGCATGGACTATTTGTTCTCTCAATGATGTGATAAGGGAATGATCTTTTTATTATATAATTGGAACACCATTCGTCGATAGTGTATAAATTCATTATTTATACATGCCAATTTGCAGATATATACTCAAACTTTGATAAGGGTCAATAAATCAATATGCCGACCCGAGTTACGTTAACTGAACAAGACTGATTAAGAAAACATCGTGCAAATATTAAAATACCACACAATCTGCAGCTAAATTTCGAAACAGCATTTGGTATGAATTGACGTTATGTCATCTTTTCCAGGAAATCTGTTATACTTTGCACCACAACTCGTTCGAGGTTTTAACGTCTCCCTTGTTGGTTGCGCTCGTGTATTTACTAAGTCAAATAGAACTTCATGTAGTCAATAAGCTGTTGTGCCACCCCTCAACATTATTCATTGACGTTCATGTAACATGTTCTACTGAAAAGTAAATTGATGCAAATTGTGATGTTTGAAGAAATGGCTAGACGATAAGAATTAAATTTGCCAGCTCGTTAGGACTTTGCATCAACGAGGAATGGCCATGTAGAACTTTAGACAGTTCAATAGACACGTGGTGATTTACTGTATATAAATAGGAGTATGTGATCAATAGACCTTGCTGTTTTATGTCAAAACTATCAATATTAATATTTTATAGAAAGACAAACGGTGTACCATTTTCTTGAGTATTTATACAATGCGGCGTCAAGACAAAATAAATAAATAAATGAATACACCAGAATTATTTAGCGCCTTTTTCATGCGAACACACGTTCAAAGACACTTTACATTATAGTGTTGCAGTCACAAGGGCGCAGTTGCATCCTCTAACAGTGCAGATAGAGCATGATCTGACCAGAGAGAAAGCCCCTGAAGGGAGAGAGAGACATTAGATACAGGCATGTCCGGGGCTGCATAAGTGTGTCTAGCTTATGTTTCGAATGGACAGCCTTGTTCATTAATGTGGCCAGTGTATAGCACCGATACACAGCTTCCCGGTACCTTTGCCCAGATACAAATTACTTTGCATTACACACGGTCAGATATAGCGGAAATATTATAAATATTTCAGAAATGTCAAGTTCCGATGCCGGGGATTGATCCCACGACCTCTGGATTGACAGTCTAGTGCGTTACCACTTGGCTAAATCCGCTTAAAACAAAACTGCGTTTCATAGGGCATTGGGAACGGTGTCGTTAGTTTGATAGTATAATAATATATTCTACATATGCTATAAAAACGTCTCAATTTGCAGTGATTTGTCTTGTTTATTGATCAGTAATTACTGATAGTTTAGCAGCGTTATAGTTTAAATCGCACAGTGCATAGGGGATAACATGCAGTCGATCGTAATATTGTTCTTTACATGGAACGCAAATCAAAACCGTCGCCGCTCAAAACTTTTGAAGGCACATAATTATGGCCAAACCAATCTAATTTATGCATCGTCATAAACCATGGGTAACACGAGTTAGTTATTGTTGCATTGGTATTCATTATAATGAGGCGAGTACATGTACTATCGTTCAATAACAAATTGTCTTATTTTTGTCAATATTAAATCAATCCAATTGCTAGTCAGTTTATGCAGTGTACTTTTGATTATAATAATGTAAGGGAGTGGTAGAGTCCACTATTACGGTATTAAAACATTTAAAACAATTATAAAGGCTAACCGAGACATCTACAACTGCCATGCTATATCAAAATACTTTAGCTGTTCAAACAGTTCTTGTAATTTTTTGTGTACATAAACATTAAACCGTTACTCTCACATTAACTGGACAGTATAGTTTTGTATCTTATGATTTAAAATGAATTTTGAATCACTACAAATGACCTCAGCCTATGTAATCAATGCATAAAGCATGCATAAATCAGTTATATGTCTTTCTACTTATTAGAAAACGCTAAGTATGTATCCTTGACATTAAATTTTTTCATATCTGATTAATAACAATATTCACCACGTAATCAAGAAAATACACACAGAGACACCACAAAGCACCTGATGTCATATCAGGAAGTGCTAGATTACAGGTAGATCATTCCGTTTGGAAAATCATTTGTTCCAATGAAAACCTTACGACCTCGGTTTTGTTTCCATATATACCCGTACATATTACTAGATAAATAATAGAGCGGTAGTCTGTGATCTTCCCTGGATGCTGACGTCTGTATGAAAACTTATGAAGATATCGCTGTATACGCCCAAGCGCATCATGGCAGATTTGATGTCAACGCCATTTGAAAACCTAGAAAACAGCTATGTCAAGTTATGTAATAAATTGGAATAGCAATTACAATACAAACCATTGAAATGTTTACATAGCAATATAACTGCATCGAGTAGCAATTAATGTTCCGTTGGCACCTACTGTTTTCAGTCGGAGGAGTGACAACAGTCAGGTCACAGGAAAAGCAGTTTGACTTTGATGTACACCTTTCGTTTACTGATAGACGCTTATGGTTATGTGGATTTATAGCATCACTTTTGTGAGATACAGATACACATTTAAACAATGTGAATAGTGACATTAAAGCTATTTTAAATGTCAGAGTGACTATTATATAAAAATGTTTAATTGAAAGTCGACGTCTTCATTACATCATGATAATATATTCTGAATTCATCAACCCATTGATATGATATTTCGCATGTGTCAAAGTGATAGCTGAAATGTTCTAACATAATTAGCGGTTCCAGCTATTTACGCATAGAGGATATCACGATAAACTACCGATAAAACACACCAAAGGCTAAATAAGTCCAAAATGCAAATAAGGAAGAAAATAGTGGAGCGGATAATGTATTGATCTGTTGTCAAATGCGGACTATTGGCTATATTAAAATCGAAATAATGAATATGTACCTGTGTTTTATCTATTATAGGGCACAGACACTTGTTCGGATACGTACGCACTCGTGATTTAATTACTACGCATCCAAACTCGAGAATGTGCTTTAATTTACTATAAAACACAGTTACACATTGTTTTTCTTATATCAAGTATAGCAAACAAATCAGCTTTCAATATTTCTGATTTCCGCCATGTCATAACAAAAGTACTATTTTTGTAAGTCATAATACTTTGACGTTGTACTTACGACAATAGCGTTAAATCAACATTTTATAAAAGCAAAATACAGACACGCTTGGGAATGGACGATTAGGAATTTAGATCATAGCAATGCAACAAAACCATACAGACAGGCGTGTTAACATTTCAGTAAAAGAGGCAGTGTGTTTATGCTTGGAACCTCGTATTCAATAGAAAAGAACATCAACATCGTACGTAGGAAATAAAAGAATGCATCACTCATTTTTTAGAATTTTAACATTACACTTAACATATCTTCTAAGAGTACTTGTATATATTTACCTCAAACTAGGTAAATAAGTTGATCTGGTTGATATTTAAAACATACATGTATGTAGCTTGGATAAGTAGATTCATTACAATCTAATTACAATTTTCAACAAGGTGTCCCAAGGGCCCTAGGTCGCTCACTTGTCACAGTAGTGCATGTAGGCCCCTATGTTGACCTGAATTATAACTGTTTTTTCCCTAATATTTGACCTAGTGACCTAGTTATTATTCCCAGAAAACCAATGCATGCACAAACTCAACTTTGATAAACATTCTGACCAACTGTCACGAAGATCTAGTGGAAAATACATCCTCTAAAGCATGCACAAGGCTTTTCTATTTTGTTTTTGACCTAATGACCTCATTTTGACTCCAGATGACCCAATATCGAAAGTGACCTAGATTCTGTCGAAATGATTATTGTGACCAAGCGTCATGAAGATTAAGTAAAATTGAGACTACACAAGGGTTTTCTGTGACCTAGTGACTTAGTTTTCGACCCTAGATGACCAAATATCAAACATGACCTAGAATGTGGTAAGGTGACTTTTGTAACTAAGTTTCATAAAGATTACAGCAGAATTGACCTAGTTTTAAACTCTGGGTAACCCAATACCAAACATGAGCTTGATGTTGTTAATATGACGATTGTGATCATGCTTCATAAAGTTAAGGCAAAATTATGACCTCTAGTGACTACACAATGTTTTTCTATGATTTAACCTACTACTAGTAGTTTTCTGATTTTTCCCCCAAAATGACGGACGACGGATGAAGAGTGATCACAAAGTTATACGGATATTTGGATCAGTTTAAGTAACGCTCATACGTAAAATGGTTTCAAGATCACCGTTCTAAATGAACGAAGCTCTTATTATGTTTTGTTTAAGGTTTTGAACCGTTGCGCACTTTCATTTACATGCATTGTGTATTTTTAAATGAACTGAAAACCATGAATGTCATTAGGTCGTTATTAGCGGGTTTGTTTTAAATGTACAAGTAGTCGTATTTTAAAGTGACTGTACTTGTACTTGTAAGATATTCTGATTTTGAGTGTATTTAATACTATTTATCTATATTTTAAGTTTAGGTTAAGCTACATGGAATAGACCTTAAATTTTGTACTTAAAGTTGTTTCCGCCCTTCGCCACCAACGACATTCAAATGCATGTATTGATACAGTGCAATAACAAACCCCATTGTTGAAAAAATGCCAGTGCTGCATCAGAAAAATGATCAGGAGTATTTCCCACGGAACAGTTAATAGAACCTAGTATTTATCTGGCGATGATGTTAATTATTATGAACTGATTCTTACATTTTATAGACATGTATATTGTATGACGTCGTTTGGTTCATATTATACACAAATCCGACACATTAGTACAGTATGCGCATGAACAATTTAAACAACCTGAGAATCATATAAAATGACAAGGATATAAAAAAGCTCATTTTATACCATGAAGAAAAATGTAAAATAATCTTGAACAATCCTTCCAGACAAATGACACATAATGATCAGTTCGCTATCTACATAATTGCCTCTGACATGCCGGCTTGAAAGGGATATACTTATATATAATACATCAGACAAAGAAGTAATGTCACTTGACATGTTAACTCACTACCCTCGTACCATTTAGTATTTGCTGAGTCGTCAACAGGGAATGAAGTTACGTTTAATTACGTCTTGTACAACCTTAAGATAATCTCACATTAATAAACTTTTGAATCAATTTCAATATTTGAGGAGATCAGTTTCCCAGTGCTAGAATTATATTTGCAGCCTTACCGTATTCTATCTCAAAATGGAATTGTTTTCGTGCAATACTAGTACTCGTGATGCAACGAATTACAGAAAACAAAACACCAACGATTGTTAATGATAGGGATACAGAGAAAGACAAAACCACATTCACAAAATCTTATTACCATATTTAGAATAACCAATGAATGGAATAGAGATGTTGTATTCTTAGTTTGACGTTGTTTATGTCTGAGTTAGAAAGATGAGCAAATTGGTTCTGACATCATGAAACAGTACCGCATACAACGATACTGATTTCAATTGTCATAAACATGGTATGTTCATATTACCAAGTACAATGTACTATCTGAACGTCAGTGACAGGACAGAAAGAAAATTAACTGTGGTTGCAATATTTTTAGATTTAATCCATAAAGGCTGAATTTGGTTGGTTGGTTATATGCATTGTATTTAATAACCAATTAAATCAGAATGTTACGCGGTGAGCATTTTACAAAATACATATATTAAATTACATACATCAGCAACAACTTACTTCAACAATTTTCTTTAATTGTTTATCACAAAAATGTTTCGGCACAATATGCCTTCATCAGTGTAAGGATTATACTGATACATATGAGCAAAATTCGACGTATACGAAAAACTATTAAATAGAACTTTTGATCAATTACATTAAAATCGTTAATCACAAACTATTATCCTTTATCATACAGATATGACGCTACATGCTGGTAATTACATATTATATTTATTAGTCAAATTCAATCTTAATTTTTTTTTTAATAAACGTTTTAGTCTATCGCCAAGATAACATACAACTAATTAATTGGCGATAGAAAGAAAACCAAATTAAGCATAAAGATAATAACAAATCTGGCATGGAAGTAACACAACAAAAACAGCAGAATACGGAAGGCAAATACACACAATAAAAACAGTCACATATTACAAGTTAAAGTCATAATGACAAACATTAAAATGAAGAAGTAAACAAACGGCTCTCTGACAGAAAACATTTATCACCCGATTCTGACGACACGCTGCCTTTGTCAATCAAACATAACAGGGGAGTTAGCTCCAGCAGACCAGAACGAATCATAAGGACAACCACTACCCTACAAGGCCAATATACGAAGCAATATTCAAGGAAATCAGTATATATGCTCTATAAGCCAACAGGTGAAATATGTATATAGAAAATGCTAAGCCATATGTTAAAAACATTCAAAAACTGCTATTACGGCTGACGTTTGTTTGTATCTTGTTTTAAATGCGAACCTATATACGTGTATATATTCCTCGATAAATATTTTTTGGTAGCCACGGGAAGAAAATTAAGAAATGGTATGTTTGATTTATCTGCTTAAAAAGATACTACAAATCGGACAGGGAAGGCAGCTCTCATCTCATCCCCATTAGATATCAGTGTTCTTTAAATAGGTAATATTTATTTTTTCTATCATTTTGATATTGCAGTACAATGTTTGTTCCACACTACGGATAAACTTGTTCCTGTTAATTTTCCTTTAATCGCAACCCAACATTGCAGATGCTACTATCTGATATTAATTTAACTATTGAATCGTGTTACATTTGATATTATTTTCTGTAATTTTGATATAACAGTGCTATGTATTTTCCACACTACGGATGAACGTATTTCTGTTAATTTTCCTTTAATGGAAACCTAATATCGCAGATGTTACTATCTGATATTTATTCAGCTATCTAATCTTGTTACATTTAGTATTATAACACCGCTCATCTTCTTTAATTGTGTCTTCAGACTTTGTCTGATAATAAATGTCATTCCAGACAATGTGTTTATATATATTCTTAGTCGTTTTGTCCGAAAACACCTTGAGGATTTTGTTGACACAGAATGATGGCTGATATACTCAGTTCTCATACGAATATGATACGTGAATGATGCCATGTCGGCCAGTTTTCTGAAGGAACACCGTACACATACAGCTGTACATCCGTAAAGGTAATGACATTGCTTGAATTTCAATCGTATAGTTATTTGCTACCTGGTTTATTTGAAATGCTGACAGAATATTTATAGTACATAATAAAATTATTAAGTGTCAATCAATTCTACATTACCTAGTATGGGACAACGAATGGCGAATTTATGCAACCGGAACCAGGTCATTCAGTTGTTTAGTTGAAACTAGGTATTTTAGCTTTTTGACAGCGGGGACATGAACCTTGAAAGCTTGTGCTTTGACTTTCAGCAGTTAAGTTCCCTTTCTCGTTCATTTGTGTTGTACAGCACAGACTGCAACCACACGTCACACCGCCAAAAATACACTCTAACGAGACAATGAACTTGGCCGCTGAAAGTCCAAGTTTCAGCTGTCAAAAAGTCGAAAGTCCAAGTATTGCAGTACTTGCAGGATATTTGTGAACCTCCGAACTTTTAAGGGTACATCGCTTAATGTGTCATTTACTTACATTATGTCTCAGCGCCTTCTGAAATATATTGTCGAATGTTTCAGTAGGGATTCCTTTATTGAACATTTTTTTTGTATAAACGATGATCATAGAAGTGTGTGGATTGTGTACTCTGTCATCAGGCAGGTGCAAATTCTCGCTGGATTATGTTGACATTGTTTGCCCAAAGGTAACACTCATACTTGTGTGTCAAACTATTTGGTCGTATACCGTAAGTCTTTAAAAGCATACGCTCATGCTATGCCTCCGTATGAGTTATTGTATGAGTAATGTCCTGCTAAACTTCCATGCTATGCCTCTGTACCATGATATCCTCTGTATTTGTTATTTACTGCTAGACTTCTATTTTCATTCATTATAGGCCATACCGCGGAGTGAATGGTGAGTTTTACAGAAATGCTAGCAAATGTCGAATTGCGTTTGAAATATTAGGTTGAATATGACAAACGTCTTGAATGGAAATAATCGTGAACAGCGTCTGCTGGTGTATTGTTTTCAGTAACCGACCATAAATGATAGATGTGTTGATCTCGGTAAATGATGGAAGAGATATTACATTAATACTCCACGAAATCCAATACTGTTTCCTAAGTAATTCTTATCGATGGGTGAAATAGATAGTGTTCTTTTTGCCATTCTTATTTATCCTTATTTTTGCTTCGAAACTATGAATATGAATCATATAGAGCGGGTGCACCTTAATCCGAACATGCTTCTAATTCCGAACAAAATATAAAATTCTCACCTAATGATTCAATTTAACAGATTTTTATAATGTGTCGTCATAATTTCGACAGCACATCCTTTCTCTTTGTTTGCGGCTAACTTTGATGGTCGAGGTGGTACTAGTTATTGTTTATGTCACGTTCACCTATAGTCAAAGCTTTTCATCAAGTAAAATTATCAATTTACTTACTTTTTGCACTTTTTTGCTAAGGTCATACAACCTTTCGTATTTTTGCTCCAGTAACGTTCTATAGAAATAAATGATGTAGATACATGTAAGTATCATCTGTGACAATGATAGGAAGGTAAGAAGGTCACATTTATGAGGAACTGTCTCTGTTCGGAATAACATAAAAAATTCGAGACCCGATGTTTGTCCACTGATAGTCCACCCGGCGCAAACTCATACATTCTTAAGTTTGAATATACACATCTTGGCAATATATGCCTAATATGTTCTGACCATTTCGCAAAATCACACCGGTAAACTACAACTAGCAATCAGTTATTTTAGAAGTGTACGTTACAAGCTCGGGACAAAGCATTTGCCGTTTAACATTGAAAAGAGCAGTTCTAATTTTCCCGGCCTTGGAACTATGATACGATGTCTACTAGCTTGCTGCTTTGTATCTTTCAAAATTGCATGTACATTATATATATGTTGTAGATTTTTCTTGTGGTGTGTAATGTCCGGTTGTTATTTTCTCGTGACCTGGCTCTCGTTTCGTTTTAGTTTGACTGACTGAGGCGGCAGACTTTCGGGACGGAATGCCGTGTTTTTGTAGTTGCTAGATTTTTACGTTTGACATTGTCTGTGCCGCTTATATGTTTTCTGTGCTCGGCTGGTTAAGCTGAGTGCTGCCTTCCCTGTCTGACTTAATATTATCTTCTTGGTCCAGTAAATCGTAGAACGCAGGTGCATGACTCTTATTTCTGACGCTAAGCCTTCATATAGATTACAATGACTTATTTATTGCACTTGTATTTAGATGTAAATATTGTGTTCCTTGGATTTGAAATTAAACACAGTAGAACTTCGATGCCTCGAACAGTATTTGCCTCGAACACCCTAGATGCCTCGAACTGGTTATTCGGTCCCGGCAAAATCCCTCCTTTATGATATAGTATGATATAGTATGCTAGCATGTTTATATCTGTTCCCACTTCTTTTAAACGTGTCTTTATTGTGTGTATTTAGCATTTTGGAGCATTTTTGAAAGCGAAATTACATGATAAAAGAGTTAATATGGTAAAAATAAAATAATTACGTGTCATTTATACAATGTCTCCATTGACGAGTGATTGCCAATGGCTATCGGAAGCCTAATTATCAGCCACTGACGAAAACAATTATATTCATTATAGAATATATCAAATATTGTAACATTCTATCACATTACATTTAAATGTTTGGTATTTTTAAATCGGCTCAAACCTTCTTAAAGGTGAGTGTGTCTAACATGTCTTATAATAAAAAAATCTGTAAATGTTTTTGTTAATTACATGACAACTGTACTTATGATTAGCACTTGTTAGTCTCGAATAGAAAATAATTCAATACAAGTCGCATTGCTAAAGCTTTAATTTACAATCTTATAATTAAGGCAATAAATCAGACGCTGTAATTTCAAGATCGTATATCCTATTACAAATGTACTATTGTGGCTGATTTATCCCATATCGTAGTGTCGCTTTTTCGCTACAACAAAGCGAACATACGAAACTGTTGTGGTGCCAAAGCGAAGGTGATAAATCAGACTCCATGTCAATTTTGTCAAACTGTAATACATTTTGTTGTTATAATGAATAATGTTACAAAAATGATACACATGCATTAGTTATGCAAATCAAATATGCAATGCACACACACGATTTGTACGGTTTATCATACTGGCATCAGTTCGAACTTATACACATACATATACTTGAGTACCATAGATGCCTCGAACAGGTAGATGGCTCGAACTATTTTCCCGGTCCGAAGGTCGTTCGAGGCATCGAAGTTTTACATGTATTGTAATTGATCGTGACATTTTTAGCTTGATAAATATACTTCTGTCAGGACGTTTTATGAATGTTACTTGATTCAAAACAAGTTAGATGTTTATAACGGAGCTAAATCATTGTGCACTTCCCATGTCTCACAAGTATAGGAAGAAAAGTGCGGTTGAACTTCGATATTATATAATAAACTGAATATGATACAGTGAAAAAAAGGATATCTAAAAGAAGACACGAATGGTCTTGGAATACACAGGATACACGTGTTTGATTAAGCTAGTGGGAAACAAGTCAAATGCCGGACACATAGATTATGGTCGTACAGAAGAAATACGAAAATAAAGACTTGTATACATATGTCTACGCCTGGTCACAAGTTAGGCTATCATGCTCTGAGTGGCGCGGGAAAATGCTGTGTCGCAACTTACGCACATCCACGTGAGCAGTATTAGATATATATTGAACTTAGTTGAAAATCCCAACTTTTGAATTGTTGACTGGAAATAATGTTTCACTTCTACGTGTCAAGGTGAATACCAAAAGTGCTTATTTGTAAAATATCGTTGTCGTTTTCGGTCAAGCTTGTCACAAAATGGTTAATCGTCTACTCACGCCCGTGCTAAGCGGATATTTCATTGTCCCATTAGTTGTCATTGAACACGTTCTTCAAACGTGTATGTGATACAAAACACACAATTTGTTGTTTAATTAAGCTAGAAATGTACGCTTTAAATGGGTAATGATGAACATAATCGTGTATAAGAGATGCTGAAGGTTGGTCTTTCACTAAGACTTTTTTCTGTTGCGATATTATACTGTCATGTAATTATCATCACTAGACTGTGGTATCAGCTCCAACAGACAGATTGTGTATATGACATACCACGTGATGACAGGTCAACGTCCATATGCCAACCTAGATAGGTCTCTCTGCCTTATCTTTAGCACAATATTCACTGGCATTGTTGTTGCATATTTGTAATCAAACATACAATGGAATCAATCTGAAACTTGCATTTATATTGTGTTTTGTGGCAAAGACACTGTTTTCTAAACAATCATCATTTGGGACCACTTATCGATTATTGTCAAATCACGACAATTAATACCTCCCCTGCACTATAACATATTAATAATGGTAAACGATTCTAAAAAATGCTGTCAAGCATAGTTAACGGACAACATGTTGTTGAGTGGTAAACCGCCTTTATTTGCAGGTTTTTTTTTAATTGTTAATTTGTCAATAACATGTACGCAACATTTCGTATAGAAAGGGTAATAACAGCATACGACCGATCACAGGAAAATGACGGATATTTACGAGCGACCGGGGAGAAAACAAGACAGATAAAATTTAAGTTGAACGTATTCATCATGTTGAGTAATATTAGAACATAAACTAATATAACATGAAATACATGAAACAGTCAAATTAAAATGTACAAAACATTAATCATGATTAACATGTACAGCGTCAACAAAATGTGGGGTTTCCGCAAGAAAATGGCCACAAGGTGGTTATACTGAAACAAGATACCCATCTCCCCACAGCTCAAAAGTTCTAGAAATGAACATTAACAAAATATGGCTTTCTGCTTAACAAAAGAGAATGGCTTAAGCTGGATCAAACCGGTTCAGGCCAGATTGACATTATAGATAAAGCCCTTCAGCCGGCCCCTTTTCCCAGGGAAGTTAAAACTAGTATTAAACGAAATTGTAACGGACGAGAAACTGATCAAAACGATGGTCCTCTATCCATGCAGTTTTTGCTGGACTTTAACAGGACAAATACAGGGCAAGGAACACATGACTGCGTTCCGGACTAAATGCATATGAGCGCAAAGCGTCCGTACAGTTAGAACTTTTGACCCCGGGCATCGCTTAACTAGTAACGCATTTACCGAAAAGGAAACGGACAATCACACGAATGGATTCAAACGGATTAAGTTTTCGTTCTCTGTCGGCTTCCGTTTAAAATCTCCGTTAGGAAGTGACTACACGTTTAAGAAACAAGATGTCATCACTGTTAATTAATTACTAAACATGGTTTATCAAACGTTAATAATGAGTATTTTTTTTATAAAACGCAAGTTTTTGTAGTCAGAAAGATAGACGCAATTCACTGCACTTAGATGCTTTGTGGCATGTTCGACGTGCAAGCGAAAGTCCTAATGTGCTACACCACAATGTACAGCATAGTGGTGTATTATTGGGAATTTTAACGATATTATGTGGTTGTGTTTGTATGTTATAAGAAAGAAGTTCAACGTTAATGATTGGTATAGTAATGTGTGATGTATTTTATGTTCTGTCGATTCAAAAGTAGATTTGTCAAAACCGCCAGAATGTAACATTTCTGAATAGGTAAATATGTGTAGGCACCAATCAGCGCTATGTTTTTACATTTTTGACGATAGTTTTATGCTTTGAAAAAAGCTTTGTTATTTTCATGAACGTTCGGAGCCTAGGTTGTTAAATGCATGGTATCAATATATTAGCAATGTTCATAATTCTATACAAGGCTTCGTATCCAGCTTGAAGCAAGCTTTTTTCTCTACTATTATGTTTTTTATGATGTATATCTTCTCTGATAATTTAACATCTACGAAGGAATTTCATAATTATTATATTTCCTTGAGATAAAAATAGCCTATTTCTATTTTTGTTTATAATTATTGACATGTTCTTTTATATTGAATGTCAACAGTGCTCGGTAATTTCTTGCTTCGTAGGATGCACTCAATCATGACGTGCTAGTCATTACATTAGCGACTATTTGATTTATTATACGAAATGTAATAGTAGGTATCGGAGCAAAAACGTACAATTCATCATACGAGGGTTGTTCAAATTGGAATGCAAGTGATGCTATATATTTCTTGTATCAATGAGTTTTTAAGAATAGTTAGCTGTATATCGAAGAACATTGAATTAGCTTTAAATTGACACCTCACATCTTAAAATCCGTTCAGTGTAGCTGTAACAATAGGTCAATTAGCACTGTCTACTCGTGTATACTAATGCTTAAATTATTGGAGAAATGTCACTTTTTTCTGGCCAAATTCGGTCCTATCAAAGAATCGTTGTTTCTTTAATGCGGGTGCAAATACAATATTTTACATAACATGTTTGGTGAAATGGTGGCATGTTATGTCTTTTTCATCAACTACTTGATAGTTTACGCAATTTAAAAGTGGTGTAATTTTATTTGGAAAGGAACCCCATGAACGCCATCCGAATACCGCAATATACTATAAAAGGGTTGCGAAAATCATATTTGTTTTGGAAACTGCTGGAATGTTTACAATTAGGCAAGTAGCTCAATGTGTTGGCACATCATTAGGAGCTATTCATACAATTATCAAACATATTACAAAAATTAGGACGATAAGTATACTTTGGATACCCCTATCTGCTTAGAGACGCCAGCACACATGCCCTTGCAAACTGTCCACAAAATAGTTGAAACCAGTCTCTAGATAAAAAAAAGTCGACCGTTTGCAAATGTAATGACCATAAACGAGACACGGGTTCAATTTTTCACCCATGCGACAGATCCTTAAACAAATATGGGCCAGCAAAGACAGAACAAAAGTATGCATTGCAAAACGGATCACGTGCGCCAGTAGAAAAGTACACCTTTATCTATATAAACCAGGTTTCTACCATTAAATTTGATGTATAAAATAGACAATGGGTAAATGCCAAGCTTGAAAAAGTAAAATTCCTTCTGAAATTGAGGAAATACTCCAACAATCGCTCTCAAACCACATGCTTGAAGGATGACATGTTATTGCAGAGCAATGGGCCTCCACCTGCAGCAGCCATTAACGCGACTTTCTGAGAAGCGTGAAGGTTCTTGAGCTTTCCGACCATCCTGATTTGTCAAGCAATGTCCATTGTGATCTGTATTTGTTTCAAACGACTCTAAAATTGCAATGTCGGAAGAAATATCAGATACGTTAAGATCTCGGTTTGGCACGTGTCCAGTATATGCACAGTGACCATATGAACGATAATAAAATCGCATTTTAAAACTGGAATATCTGAATGAAACTTCGCGTATATACTGGAGATGAATACTGCAATAGGATCAAAGGCTAGTTTCAATAGAATCTATTAAGGAAAAAAATGTATGGGCTTAGTTGCATTCCAATTTGAACAGAATCAAAGCGATACTTTTTTTCCAAAATAAGACTCACAAAAGTGTAGTTAATAGAACCACTCGGCTATAGGGCCGTTTGATTTGTGATCATTTAAATGTATTAATGATGTTAAGACTAAGTCTTGACACACATGTCATAATCGATAAGGTGTGATAGATAACTTTGAATCAAAAACATTTACAATCATACACCTACAGGTTATTGTAAATGACATTGTACACATGGTGCCAGGCAAGTGATGATACCATGTTTAACTGGTTTGTAATGTAACGTTTCGTATGAACCTCATTGTTGACTAGGTGCCAGGCAAGTGGTGATACCATCATGTTTAACTGGTTTGTAATGTAACGTGTCGGATGAACCTCATTGTACACTGGGTGCCAGGCAAGTGGTGATACCATCATGTTTAACTGGTTTGTAATGTAACGTGTCGGATGAACCTCATTGTACACTGGGTGCCAAGCAAGTGGTGATACCATCATGTTTAACTGTTTTGTAATGTAGCGTGTCGGATGAACCTCATTGTACACTGGGTGCCAAGGAAGTTGTGATACCATCATGTTTAACTGTTTTGGAATGTAGCGTGTCGGATGAACCTCATTGTACACTGGGTGCCAAGGAAGTTGTGATACCATCATGTTTAACAGTTGTGGAATGTAGCGTGTCGGATGAACCTAAACTTTCCTTTCTAAACGCTGGTGCACCAATATTATTGTACTAAACTCCCGGTGCCACGATTTACATTTCTGGTAAACATTTCGAAAAACTGGAACAAATGATTGTATCCAATTATGTGAATGTAGGTGAACACTATCTTACCAAACGCTATTTAATTTTACACAATGTGATCAATATTTTTGTATTCATTGTGTTATTGCGTGTTTGCCCATCTGTCTACTAAGATAACGGGAAAAAGAAAAAAAACTACTACATAACAGAGTATGTAACAACATCTTAAATAGCGAACACGCTAACAATATTTCATATGTACAAGTATGCATTTCTATTCATGTAGTAGTAAAATACAGGCGGTGATAATGGTGTTGCCATGTTAACGTCAGTCCAACCAATGACCCTCTGAATCAAGTAACCACTCGTGTTACGAATCTTTCATAATAGTAAAGATGATTAGTAAGTCCTATGATTGGCATTTTACATGTACTTAATAACCCCTTCTTTAAAGAGTCATTTGGTTATCATTTAACTAGTCGCTTATGATAAGTTTGGCTGTGCAATTTGTGGTATGATATGCTTATTGACTTCTATAGTATGTTTCACAGCGCTATATATATATGAGCCAGTCTCCAGGAAAACCTGCTATATTGACAAAAATATTGACTTTAAGATTTTCCATAGTATTAGAGGATAATGTTAAATAAGCAAATTGCAAAAGAAATTAAGTTAATATCTTCAGTTTTTAGGAACTTACAGCTGTTTTTGTAGAATCCTTTTTCGGAGCTTTTTGTGTGACGTCGCAAACGTCATTCAAACGTTATTCGACGTAACTGAAATAAGTATTTCATTATTACACATTTTGATCAATTCTTGTCATAAACTGTTCAAAATAGTACCAAATTCTATAATTATGTTTCACTTTTCAAAATATATATCAAAATCGAAATTGTTTGCATTCAGTGAAAGGCTACTTCTGTTTTAAACAACTAAATACTCGTTTTTCTCAATCGGAGAAATTGGTCACCATAGCAACGAAATATATGTTTTCAAAATAATTCATAGGACTATAGTATAGTACTATATGGGTCAATTATTTAAAATAGAATCAATAGATATGTATTTTTTCTTATTTTAGAGCTTCATCCAAATCATGTTACGTATAGTAATTACATAATGTCATTATAGCAGGTTTTCCTGGAGACTGGCTCATATATATTATAATTCACTGTTTGATACACAATTAAACAAAACCCAATTCCTGCCTCTGAGATCATCACTTAATTTGCTTGTCGTATACATTTGTATATTGTCCCGTGCCTTATTAAATACCCTAACAAAATATTATCAGTTGCACGATGTTGTACTTAGTTGAAGACGTAGGATGCTAATTGTCGCGTGTCTTAGATTATTTGCATGCGTAACTTTCGTCGCCACTCATCTTATTCTGGGCGCACATGTTTAAGGAGCGCGTTTGTCGGTCATATTAACCCATACATGCCCGTCATCTTATAGGACAAAAAAGTATGTTGGTATTTCTACTGACAGATTATTCAAAATTATTAACCTTAACGACTATAATGTCTGTTACAATGTTGCCATGGTAACGGACCTGCGTATATCGTGCAAAATGACAACATTACAGAACAAGCGTCTTCGTAATCTGGAAAGCTACTCTGCGATAAAAATGGGTTTATGTGTTATAATATTCTGTCTGATCGCCGTGTTAGGATAGTATTATTCTATCGCAGGTCACGCATCCATGTTATACAAAATGTAGGATAGCTTTGCTTCTGAGATTAAGATCAAAATAAAATAATCATATACTTTTATGCACGAAAGTTTAAACCAGAGGATGGGGAATCTTATTCTTATATCAATATATTCAAAGAAAGCCAAATATAAAAAGGAGGAAACAAACACAGTACCAGTACATTATCACATATACCAATACAGCATGCAATAGAAGTGAACTAATACACCAAATGAACACACTTACTACACCTACACAGAATGACATCTACAATATCAAACAACTCTAAAGGAAAGCGGTATTCACTCATCACTTCTATTTACCACTATTGGTATCTCATTTCATAAGGAATCCTTTTCAATGAGAGTATAATAGAAACCAGATTCCCTCTTTAAATATAAAAATGCTGAAAATTACTAATAGGATTTGTTTTCAGTAACATGGTCATGAAGACCTCCCTCTTGCTGTACTATTAGACTTTAAAAGTTTTAGAGGGCCACTGTCAGCAATTCAACCGTCAAGCCACTATTTCACATTTAACTTTCCCTGGTCATCGGGCTACCGAAGGAGTTCTGCTTTCTCCGTGGGGAGACTATTTCTCTCCTGTTCTGTGTGCAGCAAACATCGAGATACGGCGCCAAGGGATATCGAACATGTACAGACAACGCACTCACATGTACAAATTTACACCTTGGTCGGATTTGAGCGTTGTTTGTTATTCTTGCTCAGACAAATTAAGCGGTGGCACAGACGGGGATCGAACCTGGGACCTCTAGATCTCAAAGCACGCGCCCTACCTTTAGGCCACCGCTCACCACCATCAAGGTGTCTTACACTGATAACCAAATATTCTGGGTTTTTAATGATTATCTACCAGTATTGACTCGATATTCGGCAAACGAATGATAATTGCGCTTAATATAGAAGACATGACCATTGGCAATGTCGTCAAGAAACCGGATCTTTTGGTGACATTCTAGCGCTCTACCACAAGAGCAAACATAAAAGCATTGGTATGAATTATGTCTGTTCTCATTGTCACTACTAACACAATTATTGCAACACTCCCACCGGCAAATGCCACCGCATTGTCTAATTATAATGCCTCTACTACAAAATAATACGAATAAGCACTACTTAATGCTGACACATTTGCGATGTACTAAGGAACGATAATTTGTATAGAGATATAGACTGAACTACAACTTGATTTATATTAATATTTACATGTATGTCAACATTTTTATCCGTAAATTAGACAATATTCTGAGTAACAATCTATTTTTTCTGTGGTATATTCAGGCAAATATTTTATGCATCGTATGAATCTGAATCATCTTATTCCTTTTAAAATGACACCATTGGTATTGTGAAAAAGGACACTAATCATATTATCTCGCACTGCCAATGCCTTTGTTAACTTGCCAGAGTGCATTATTCAACGTAATAACTTGTGCTTAACGTCCTAATGGACGATATATTCTATTTTTAACTGAACCAGTTTCATTTCTTACAGCACTGTACTTTAACAATTGTTCTGGTAAATTTCGCCATTGGTAAATTGCGCCAAACCGATATGAAACAAGGCTACAGTAAGTTATCTCCGTTTTCTTCGACCCTTTGCTTTATGTTGGGCTTGCAGGACCCAGTAATATCCCGTATCCGCAAGTTCTGCTGTTACTGTTTTGCTCTTGGCCTATATCTTACTTTTTCCATGTGAAGAGGTGTTTGGGTATTATGTTGATTATGTCGACGATTTTATGCCTCCTAGATAACAACACAGTGTTTGGTTATTTAACTTGAATCATTCACTTTTTATAAATTCTGCTGAGTCTTTGGTAAACACTGTCAGAATTTAATTTAGAGAGTATTAAGTATGAGAAATCCGGTCTGACATTTATTATGGTCCGTAGACATTTTAAAATGAACGAATGTCTGCGAACTCTTTCATAGAATGTAGGGTGTATCATTGTTAAAGATTGAAGGTTGGTATGCGCGCGTCACATTTGTCATATTCATTATTTTGATTAAAGTCTAATCTTAATCAGTTTCGTTCGTTTCATATACATCAACTTGTTTGCAATTCAAGGAAGTGTGCTGCAATGTTGGACAGCTTATATCAGGAGCTGCCAACATTCGAACAACGTTAAACATTATCAACATGAGTAGCAAACATTAATCTAATTTCTGTATTTCGATAGAATTGAAAACCAAAAAAATCTATTTAGATTGGTCTATGTAGGACATTTATTGTTGATATTGTAACAACACACACGGATGAAGTGTGAACAGTCATTTTGACCTGTGTTTGTGTTTATGATTCCTTTGGAAGTGTAGCAAATATTGTAATATGAAGCTTAATTGGTCCGCAGCTGAATAATAAATATTCATGGAATATTTGTTCTCTCAATGATGTGATAAGGGAATGATCTTCCTAATTTGACCACGACACCCACTCGTCAATAGTGCAAACTATACTTAATTGCAATATTTAGCACATGTCAATTTGCAGATATTCTCAACATTTGATAAGGGTCAAGAAATCAATATGCCTGTCCTTGTTACGTAAACTGAACAATACTGATTTAGCAAACATTGTGCAAATATTAAAATACCATACACTCTGCAGCTGAATTTCGAATCAATCGAGTGATGCATTTGGTATGCATTGACGTAATGTCGTCTTTTCCAGGTAACTGATAAGCCCTAATGATAGGGTCCAATGTGGCAAGAATAACATTCAATTCCTTGTTCCTTTTCTATTCTTATATTGTGTAACGCACACAATTACTAAAACGGGTCGCATTCTGTTTTCACAGAGGCTTGAATGCAGTACACACATTTTAGTGAGGTTGGGCTTATCAGCACATAGACATCAAAGTTTGAGCCAATCTGTTTTCGTTGACAATAAAGCAGAATGAGGTAACATTATAAGTGATGAAAATTCCATCAGTTCATATCATTCAATTTGCAAAATATCATAAGAAAAATGTGTTGAGTAGTATTTACTTTTTATGACTCGCAAATCAAAGGATATCCACCTGGCTAGTATTTCTATTCTAGTCAAATGCTTATGTTCCCTATACAACTACTGTACGTTGTAATATGTTTTCCAATGCAATTGCATATGTGCATTCCATTATTATGTGTAAAACGTATTGGTTGATAGCTGTTTTGAAGAGTTATATCTAAGACAAATGCCGATCCTGTTTCCATTAACCGTACTCTAGATTTCCTGAAGGCAAGGTAAACCGTGAAAATGTAGAAAACCGAAGTTGACATGGAGGCGCACCGTTGACAGTAAAAACGTCTAATACGACGTGTAATAATTACATAAAATGTCTAGACGATTAGAATGAAGATTAGGAAATCTGTTATACTTAGCACCACAACTCGTTTGAGGTTTTAACGTCTCCCTAGTTGGTTGCGCTCGTACATTGCATTTACTAAGTCAACTAGAACTACATGTAGTCAATATGTTGTGCCACTCCTCAACATTATTCATTGACGTTCATGTAACATGTTCTACAGTACTGAAAAGTAAATTGATGCAAATTGTAACGTTTGAAGAAATGGCTAGACGATAAGAATTAAATTTGTCAGCTCGTTAGGACTTTGCATCAACGATGAATGGTCATGTAGAACTTTCAACAGTTCTACATCTACATAATACGTTAATCTGTCAGACTTAATTTAACGGTGCACTAGATAGAAAAAGAAAGAGGGCGATAGAGTATGGAAGTATAGACTCGTTCAAGACGATGGAGATATGCATGATAAAATAGAGAAGAAACATAAGAATAGATTAACTCAGATATATTACGACCATCAAGGCACTTGACCTGTCCAGCTTCCGTGGCGGTGACAGTTAAGTGGACACGTGATGATTTACTGTATATATAGGAGTATGTATGTATGTGATCATTAGACCTTGCTGTTCGATGTCGAAACTATCAATATTAATATTTTGTAGAAAGACAAACGTGTACCCTTTTCTCGAGTCTTTACACAATACGGCGTCAAGACAAAATAAATAAAAAATATACCAGATTTATATAGCGCCTTTTTATGCTAACACACATTCAAAGGCACTTTGCATTGCACACGGTCAGATATAGCGGGAAATATTATAAATATTTGAGAAATGTCAAGTTCCGATGCCGGGGATGGAAAAACGACCTCTGGATTGACAGTCCAGTGTGTTACCACTGAGCTGAATCCGTTTATCCGCTTAAGACAAAACTAATTTCATAGAGCATCGGGAACCGTGTTGTTAGTTTGATAGTATAACTATAGTATATTCTACATATGCTGTAAACATATCTAGATTTGCAGTGATTTGTCTTGTTTTCGATCAGTAATTAATGATAGTTAAGCCGCGTTGTAGTTTAAATCGCACAATGCATAGGGGATAACATTCAGTCGATCGTAATATTGTTCTTTACATGGAAGGCACATCAAAAGCGATGGTACAATGTCATCATGCATTCCTGATGCTTTTCCTTGTCACAAAATAAGTCAAACAAGAAATGCGAACCAACCAATCTAGGATCAGAATAATAACACCACCATGATAGTGGGTCAGTCATGTTAGTATGTACTAAATTTCAAGAAAATCAGCCGTCATTCATTTCTCATCAACCTTTAGCTGTAATATGCATTAATATTGACTTAATTGTGAGGCTCTGATCAGGTAGTTTGTCGTGATATATTGTAGCAGATGCCTATACAACGTTTAGGATTCAATTAGTTAATATTTAACTAACTTGAAGGAAATAGCAAGTCAGGTGTACGTCTTGATAACTGACAGTCAAATTATACCCTATCGGTCACAGGTTTATTGTTATTGTGTATGTTAGTGATATTGTACTTTGTATTGGAGTGTGCATAACCTTGATTCTTTACTAGCTCCCTCCGCCTATAATGACTAGACTCATTGGAAGAAATTATTTACATATTTTTTAATAAAGAATTACTCTTCCTCCAGCAACTTCTCTACTTGAGTATGACATGACCACACAGAAAAACATCTGCCTACCGATAAATCGAATTACAATCTTCTGGGAGACAAACAAACTAGCACTGTTGTTATTGCGTAACCAGCTGAGCTACCGGTATATCAAGGTTATACCTATCAAATAAAACTGTGGAACAGTTAATAGTTACGTGGCAATAGTTTCATTTATAGCGGAACAGCATACAAATAATAACAAAAGATCTATCCGACAATAGTTCAAGTTCTATTCTTATACGGTATTAGCGTACCTTTGACAGTTTTACATTTTCATGCGAGTCACTCAAGACTGAATGGTGAAACATTTCCGACATTACAAAAACATGCAAACATGTACAAATATACATCATTATACCTGTTTTTAGATGCATACATGTATCAAAGCAATTTTCGCCCGCTGATCTGAAAAACTAAATCGTTTTTGAAAATACAACTGTACGTTTTCTGTTGTGTTTTTTTTTTGTCGCAGTGGGAATTGAAATAGATGTTAGTTTCTTATGACAGTCATTGAATTTACAGAAGGGTGTTAAAAAATTATATTAAGACAGGGAAGGCAGCACTCAACTTAACCAGCCGAGCGCAAAAAACATTAAAAACACACAAAGCACAATACACAACTGTAAACACGACATCCCGTCCCGAAAGTCTGCCGCCTCAGTCAGTCAAACTAAAACGGAACGAGAGCCAGATGAAGAGGAAAATAACAACTGGACATTACACATCCCAAATCATCTTTAAGAATAACACGCACTCGAGTATTAAAACATAGCTTGTGGTCATGCTCATATTCATTGTAAACTTAACAACGAACCTGACTCACGATATCTTGAACTGTGAGACAATGACCAACTTGATAGTATTTGATTGATGATTCTTATATGACGTATACAACTAGTGTTGAGGGTTTTGAAAAGAATATAGAGGTTACTATACAGTGGCCAATGTACAGTCCCATCTTCCGTAGCTAGATGAGAGGCAATAATGTTAAGGTCAGTACATTATTCGATATTGTAAGTTTTGTGATAAGTAATACGAATTTGTTACGTCTTCATTGGAATTCATGTAGCATGTTTCTATAGGCGTAATGCATGTTTAAATTGAATGCTGCCTTCCGTGTCCGATGTTCTATTGTTATGCATGTTCACTACTGCAATATTTGTATGCATTATAACCAGGTTGTACACTGGGAATACTACATAATATTACGAAGGCGTAAAATAGCAATATTGGGACTGCAACATTTAAAGTCGGAAACAATGGATACTTATGAAATGAAACATTTAAATGTGTAAAATGGATTCATAGAGAAGCATTTGAAACACTAATGAGTTATTATTTCGAAACAATATTTGTTTTGTTAAACCATCGAACAGGACGACAAAATATAGCTTAACGGCATTATCAAAGCATAATTTGATTAAAACACGTTGTTTTAAGATCATCTCTCGCTCTGGTAAAATGAATTATTTTTTGCCAACATGTCTACGAAGTTCAGATTATACCAGTGGTTGACCGATTGAAGATACTTATATCAATCTAGTGAATACTATCTTGCTACATATGCTTTGTACTGTTATATGCGTATGACATACCACAGTTGATTGAGTTTTTATGTTGAACAATTGAATGCTATTTGACATTGACGGAATAGACCCGAAGTCTGGATAGATACTGTTCATGACTTTGAGTTTTTTAACAGCTAACCTTTTAAACAGCTGAACTATTGACTTTCAGAGATATAGTTTTATATTTCGTTCAGTTGTGTATTTGGCATTGTGCCGTGTGATTGTAGTCTCTGTTATTTCTGTTTTCAGTACTAGGCTGTTCAGTTCAGTAATGCCTTTCCTGTCAGATATTTATTTGCCAAGACGATTGAAAGACTTGTTTTAAGTATATAGCAAGAGAAATGAAGTGAAAATATTTAGGCGATTTTATAGTAAACCCCACCTAGTAATTATGTGTTTACTTACACAATGGTATTATTCAGAAACAAATGATAGTAGATTAAGGTTTTTATTATTGCATGATACCGTTACAATTAACTCTTACTTATTTGTTAAATACGTTATAAGGCAAATTGTCATACAATGCACCAAGTCATCAACTTCGACACTATTTAATAACATTGAACATGTTTAAATGTTTCTGATAGAAATTCAACGTCTCCTGAACATCAGCAATAAGTAGAAATAAGCTGCCTTATGAGTAACACGCACAGGGATAACAGTATGAGATTTCAATGCGTCGCCGCTCAACACTTTTGAAGGCACATAATTTTGGCCAAACCAATTTAATTTTTGCATCGTCATCAGATATGCCTACCATATATAACAGTATAGTTATTTGTCTTATGGTTTAAAATGACCACTACAAGTGACCTCAGCCTTTTCAATCAATGCATAAAGCATGGATAAATCAGTTATATGTCTTTCTACTTATTAGAAAACGCTCAGTATGTATTATTTACATTCATTTGTCATGTCTGATTAATAACAATATTCACCACGTTATCAAGAAAATACACAGAGACACCACAAAGCACCTGATGTCATATCAGGAAGTGCTAGATTACATGTAGATCATTCTGTTTGGAAAATCATTTGTTCCAATGAAAACCTTATGACCATGGTTTTGTTTCGATGTATACAAGTATGTATTACTAGATAAATAATAGCGCATTATTATGTGACCTTCATTGGGTGATACAGTGCGTGTAAACTTATTAAGTAATCGCTATATATGCCCAAGCGTATCATGGAAGATTCGATGTTAACGCAATTTAAAACCTAGAAACCAGCAATGTCAAACTATGTTATAAATTGGGACAGCTAACAATACAAACCATTGAAACGTTTACATAAGAATAAAGCTGCATCCAGTAACCATTAATGTTTCGTTGGCACCTATTGTTCCCAGGTGTCTGAGGAGTGACAACAGGTCAGGTCACAGGAAAAGCAGTTTAACTTTGATGTACACCATTCGTTTACTGATAGACTCTTCTTGGTTATGACGATTTATAGCATCACTTTAAACCATTATTTATCTTTATTTTAATTTTGAGCTCAGCTAGATGAAATAGACCTTAACTTTTGAACTTACAGTTGTTTCCGCACTTAGTCACCGACGACATTCAAATATATGTATTGATACCGTACAATAACAAACTCTATTGTTGGGAAAAGGCCAGTGCCGAAATAGAAAATTGATCAGGAGTATTTCCCATTGAACAGTTAATTTACCTTCGTCTTTATCTGACGATGATGTTAATTAATATGAACTGATTCTTCCATTTTCTGGACATGTATATTGTATAAAGTTATATGGTTCATGTCATACACTAATCCGAAACATTCGTACCGTATCCGCATGAACAAGTTAAACACCTGAGAATAATATAAAATGACAAGGATGAAAAATCTCATTGAATATAATGACGAAAATGGTAAAATAATCTTGGACAATCCTTTCAGACAAATCACACGTAATGATCAGTTCGCTATCTACATAATTGCTCCTGACATGTCGGCTTGGAAGGGATATACTTATATTTAATATATGGAACTGTTTTCGTGCAATACCAATAATCTTGATGCAAAGAATTACAGAAAACAAAACACCAACGATTGTTAATGATAGGAATACAGAGAAAGACAAAACCACATTCACAAAATCTTATTACCATATTAGGAATAACCAATGAATGAAATAGAGATGCTTTATTCTTAGTTTGACGTTGGTTATGTCTGAGTTAGAAAGATGAGCAAATTGGTTCTGACATCATGAAACAGTACCGCATGCTAACACGGTGGCTGCAATATTTATGCACATGGTGTGTTCATATTACCAAGTACAATGTACTTTCTGAACGTCAGTGACAGACCAACAAGGCAACTAACTGCGATTGCGATATTATTTACATTTAATCCATTAAGGCTGTATTTGGTTAGTTGTAGTCAATGACCAATTAGATCAATAAGTTACGCGGTGAGCATCTTAAAATCTACGACGTGCTTATATATTGAAAACATATTTATTTTTTTTATTGCAAGGCAACATGACCTATGAGTAAATTACGACGTACAAATGCGTAATGAATACAATTTTAAATCAATTACATTTGTAGAGTGCTTCATAACTTATTATCATAACCATGTCAAATTTGGTGTTAACTACTGGTATATACATACCATTTTTCATTAAGTTAAGTTAAAGTCATAATGACAAACATCAAAATGAACAAGTAAAACAAGACTGCGTTCAATAAACGCTTATGTCCCCATGAAAACCTTGTCCAAAATGAACCAGTGGCAATAATTCTGCTAAAATGTTGGATAGTGTTATATGGCTTTAATAATGTAAGGGGCTTATGTAGGTTAACAAATATGCCAAGTTTAAAGGCAACGCCATATTAATGCTAGAAGAAACGGTCAATTTGGGTTAACCAAAAATTTGGCCTTTCAATTAGTCTAAGTCCAAAATTAGGTCAAAGTAAAGGTCAAAATGGGGTCAAATGATACAGGCGTGTTGAGAGTATTCATATACAACAACCATACAAGCAAGCCATAAGTATGCTAGAAGAAATGGTCAATTTGGGTTAACGGACAGGTCAATCACTATATGCCTCCCGATCTATCGATACGGGGGCATTAAAATGGCCCTGTGACAGAAAACATCCAACAAACCATTCTGAACGCATGCTGCCTGTGTCAGTCAAACATAACAGAGGAGTAAGCTTCAGTAGACAAGAACTTATCATAATAAAAACCACACCCTACAAGGGCAATCTACGAAGTGATATTAAACAAAACTAGTATATAATGCTCTATAAGCTAACAGGTGTAATCTACTCATGGTAGTTTGGATTTGTCTGCTCAGAAAAATAATTACAATCGGACAGGGAAGGCTGCACTCGACTTAAACCCATTGGATATGAGAACATAATATGAGTTCTCTAATTTGTCACATTCAACGTTATCTGCTACCTTGATTATTTGAAATGTTTTGCTGACAGAATATTTAAAGCATATAATAGAAATATTAAGTGACAATCAATTCTACATGACCTAGTATGGGATTACGAATGGCGAATTTATAAAGCTGAAACTAGGTCATTCAGTTGTTGAGTTGAAACTAGTAGGTTTCTTAGCTTTTTGGCAGCGGATACATGGGCCTTGAGAGATTATACTTTGACTTTCAGCAGTTAAGTTCCCTTCCTCGTCCATGTGTGTTGTACAGCACAAACTACAGTCACACCTCACACCGCCCAAAATACATTCTAACGAGACAATGAACTTGACCGCTGAAAATCCAAGTTTCAGCTGTCAAAACATTGAAAGATCAAGTATTACAGTACCTACAGGATATCTGTGAACCTCCGCAGTTGACATGTTTTAAGGGTACATCGCTTAATGTGTCATTTACTTACATTATGCCTCAGCGCCTTCTGCAATATTGTGTCGAATGTTTCAGTAGGTATTCCTTTATTGAACATTTTTGTTTTTTGTTTATACGATGATAGAAGTGTGTGGATTTGTGTACTCTGAAAGGAGGCAGGTGCAAATAATTATCACTGGATTATATTGACATTGTTTGCCCAAAGGTAACGCTACTACTTGTGTGTCAAACTATCTGGTCATATACCGTTAGTGTTTAGAAACATGCCCCTTATGCTATGTCTCCGTACCATGATATCCTTTGTACATGTATGTGTAATTTTCTGCTAGACTTCTATATTCATTCATTATAGGCCATACCGCGGAGAGAATCGTGCGTTTTACAGACATGCTAGCAATAGTCGAATTTCGTTTGAAATATTAGGATGAATATGACAAACGTCGTGAATAGAAATAATCGTGAACATCGTCTGCTGGTGTATTGTTTTCAGTAACCGACCATACATGATGGATGTGTTGATCTCGGTAAATGATGGAAGAGATATTACATTAATATTCCACGAAATCCGATACTTTTTACCCACGTAATGCGTATCGATGGGTGAAATAGATATTGTTCTATCTCCTTTTTGCACTTAAAATATGTTGGTTTCATCCTTATTTATCCTTATTTTTACTTTGAAAC
Organism: Spisula solida; assembly: GCA_947247005.1. Classification (NCBI taxonomy): domain Eukaryota; kingdom Metazoa; phylum Mollusca; class Bivalvia; order Venerida; family Mactridae; genus Spisula; species Spisula solida. Next base: position 33,536,663 of record OX365944.1, on the reverse strand, counting down.
TATTTTGAAACTATGAATATGAATCATATACTCAAATGTTTAACTGACGATATACTAGTGCCCTACACACTTTATCATATCTAATCTTAATGTAAACGTTAAAGCAGTTGACTTCATGCTTCGAAAAAAACTATGAACAAGAATAATTAATTCAAGCAAGTTACATAGCAATAACTTCTTTATCATAAAGCAACCGGAACATATACCGTACACAAGGGGTTATCTATCTGTACTTAAAGTCAAAAATCAAAACACGGGTCAACATTGCAGAATGGTATCTACTTGGGTGTATATTTATTTGCAGAAAACTATTAAGCTGACTTCTGGAATGTTGATCAATCATCCAGATGAATAGTATGGTCCTCTAGCTTTTGTACATTTGTATTCACTTACACAATAACAGTTATGTGTATCTTCATGGCATTTCAAATGTGCACATAATTGTACATAATAATATAACTGAAATAACAATGAAAATCCACAATATCAAACACATTTAAATGCTTTATGGTGCTCAAAATGCACTCTATGAGGGTTGTCCCAGTAAATCATATAATTCAGGTGCATGATTCTTATTTCTGACGTTGTTATGCCTTCAAATATATTACAATGAGTAATTTATCACCTTTAAATGATGCTGTGATTCCACATGTAATACGGTTATACATAGTAGGAATCTATATAGAATGCCACTTGTTATAGTACTCTGTCGTGATAATCGTTAAAAATGGTTGACTTTTGACGAGTTTTTATTTCGACATTAATAGTGATATATAATGTTATTATATTACAACCTATATAAAGAACATGTATTATGTTATAGTTAGAACATATTAAGTAAATTTTAATGATTAAAAAGGGCGGAGCGAGCGAAGCGAAGCGAGGCCTTTTTAGTCATTAAAATTTACTTAATATGTTCTAACTAACTTAGAATATAACATTCTGCATTCTGATTGGCCGATAGGAATAAGCGCCAACTCAAGACGTCAAGTCTGTTAAGAGAAAATTTTAATTATTAAATTTTCATTTAACCGCGAAAATGCGACGTTGGCTCATTATGTAGGTTATATTCTAAATGCTATTACAGGCGTTTGAATTCAGTGGTGTAGTGTTACGATCGTTCGACCCTTCTTCCGCTAGTATGCTTTTTATCAGAAGAAAGGAATATGGTGGTTTTATTTCTTAGGTTTATCTAAAGTGGGGTTGCATAGGATCTAAGGATTAAATACAGAAGTTCCGCTCTTGGACTAACAATTAGAAATATAAGAATTTATTTAGTTGCGAAACTGTTGTCATTCAGTGTAATAGTACAGCCGCACTTATATTTTGACATTCATCATAGGACAGACAACAGCGTCATATCGAACGTTACAATCAATAAGTAATACATGATAGATACTCGACGACTGGACAGTTCTAACAATAATACATAATTGTTTAGAGGCAGACCTATTATGTTGAGTCAGTGGCGTGCCAGAACTTGTTACAAGCAAATGTTTGAATATACATGTCTCGGCGACGGAATTATATAAAGTTCTGTGTGACCAGATAAAATGAATTAATAGTGACATGCAAATGTTTGTCCACTGAGAGACCACTCGACGCATACTCATACATTCTTAAGTTTGAATATACATATCTTGGCGATATGTGCCTAATATGTTCTGACCATTTCGCAATATCACCCCGGTAAACTACGTTTATGTACTAGTAATCAGTTTGTTAGAAGTATATGGCACCAGTCCGTGACAAAACATTTGCCGAGTATCTTTGAAAGGAGTAGTTATAATTATCCGGGTTTGGACCTATACTATTATGTCTACCAGTTCGCAAAACTTCAAAATTAATCAAATGTCTTGAGATATGATGATTGCGTTATGTAAGACCAAAGCTGGTTTGTATTAATCAGTTCTTGATACACACACAAAACATAAAGTACACTGTGATTGTCTGCCTACGAGATTGTTCTTTCTTACAACTTATGTAAAACACAATTAACACTGTACTACATGGTTAGAGATGCGTAGTTATCAAATTAAGTAATCAGGAGAAATACCTTACATGTAATGTATCGTAAGTGGTGTCGAATTTGTTTCCAAATTAAACAGAACACTGATAGTTTACAAATAATCAAATCAGATAACATGTTGCGTAATGTATAACGACAATTGAAACATAGATAATCGTTGAAAATGGTTGACTTTTGACGAGTTTTTATTTTGACATTAACGACGATATAATGTTATTATATTACAACCTATATAAAGAACATTTATTATATGATATTACATGCGTTTGAATTCAGTGGTGTAGTGTTACGATCGTTCGACCATTCTTCCGCTAGTATGCTTTTTATCAGAAAAAAGGAATATGGTGTTTTTATTTCTTATATAAGGTTTAAAGTGGGGTTGCATAGGAAAATCTAAGAATTAAACAAAGTAAGTTCCGCTCTTCTGCTAACAATTAAATATATAAGAATTTATTTAGTGGCGAAACTGTTGTCATTCAGTCTAATAGTACAGCCGCACTTATATTTTGACATTCATCATAGCGCAGACAACAGCGTCATATCAAACGTTACATTTAATAAGCAATATATTGATAGGTATTCGGCGACTAGACAGTTCTAACAATAATGCATACTTGTTTAGAGGCAGACATATTATGTCGAGCCGGTGGCGTATCAGCCCTGCGTTCAAGGAACAATCACGTGACGCACGTTTCGTACCAGGTACGATACGTGTGTCACGTTATTTTTCCCTGAACGCAGGGCAGAACTTGTCGTCTTGTTGCCAGATATAATGGATTAATAGTGATAAAGTTTATGTAAATGTTTGAATATACATATCTCGGCGACGGTATTATATGAAACTCTGTGTGACCAGATATAATGGATTAATAGTGACATGCATTTTTTTAATATACATATCTCGGCGACGGCATTATATAAAACTCTGTGTGACCAGATAAAATGCATTAATAGTGACATGCAAATGTTTGTCCACTGAGAGACCACTCTACGCATACTCATACATACTGAAGTTTGAATATACATATTTTGGCGATATGTGCCTAATATGTTCTGACCATTTCGCAATATCACTCCGGTAAACTACATACATGTACTAGTTTTTTAGAAGTATACGGCACCTGGTGCAGTTCGTGACGAAGCATTTACCGAGTATCTTTGTAAAGTGTAGTTCTAATTATCCCGGGTTTGGATCTATAATATTTTGTCTACCAGTTCGCCGAAAAATATACAAAACTGCAAAATTAATCAAATGTCTCTGTGAGATATGATGATTGTGTTATGTACGACCAAAACGGGTTTGTATTAATCAGTTCTTGCTACATACAAAAATCAAAAAGTGAAATGGAATTGTCTGTCTACCAGATTTTCCTTTCTAACAACTTCTGTAGATAAAAATTGGTAGTGTACTGCATGGTTAGAGATGCGTAGTTATCAAATTAAGTAAGCAGGGGAAATATCTTACAAGATAACCATTGATGCAAAGCATCAAAGGGCACCGTAAAAGAAATTATGTAAAACTGTAAAGACATTTATAATTGATCTTCATAAGAAACAGCAGGTGTGGCATTTTTCAAAATATATTGGCTATAGTGAATAATAACAAATATATTTTCATTTTGAATATTAAGGAACTTAAATCTGAATGACTCAGATAACGAGTATGTCCAAGATTTTGACTGACTTGTCCATAAAGTCGATTTCCTTCGTGCAATATTCCATCAACGTCTTCAGGTAAAAAACATGGTTAATATCGCGCGAACATTGAAAGAAAGCTAACAATGCTATAAGGGCCATAGCATTGCACTGATTACCACTAAATGGAGAAAAAATCGGGCTTCCTTGATGCATATTTTCTAAAAACAATCTTACCATTCTGAAATAGACAGATAAGCTGTCTGCAAGTGGCTGCTTTTAAATTCTGACGGTCCAGCAACTACACCAAGTAGACCAAACACGGTCGGAGTTTGCGCACAGTTTTTTTTCGCACTTTCAGCTCTTAAAAAATATATGAAACGTCAAACCACTATGAAATATATAGCATGTGCCCGAACAATGAACCTTAATCTCGCGATTGACACCAATAATTGTCATAAAATACAAAGATGTACCTAAAACAGACAATAACTACACGATCATATCCATAATTTGACCTCGACCTGATAGTCTTTGCAATCACTGACAAAATTTGCAATTACAAATACAAATATCACCTTGTTTTAACGTACATTTTAATGATAAATGGAAATTAAAACAAATAAAACGTATAGTTCATGTATCATAATTTATTCCAACATTTACAATAAGCATGATGTTTAAAGACCGTATAGATCTACATGTATATCAAAAGTAACAAAAACGAAATAAGTAACTAACTATAACATTACTAAATTAAAACCCAATATATTTCTTCAGTGTACATAATCTACCATAATTATGTTGGTCAATATACCGTGGGAAAGTTTGTTTTCAAACCCGTGTTCCGGACAGTACGGATAACGGTCTTTAGGTCACAAACCACTAAATTAAATTGTTCTTTAGCTCAATGTAAAGTGACAATTGTCAGCCCCAGATTATATCATGTTAAAGGCAATGGCCAGTTGACAGACCTATATCATTGATAAGCAGTATGTTTCAGCTACAGAATAAGACCAAAAAAACTGGGGGTCATGTTTAATATAACAAAGATTTTGTTCGTCAAAGGCGGTCGACACATTTTTACTGACGCGCGGACTGATCCAATATGGGTTTTACCCTAGTCTACTTTCGCTATTTCAAATATGCCAAAATCTCAAAATATTCAAGATGAAACACATTCACCCATTCAACTACATGTATACAATACCTTTAAACTCAAAAAGATGATTCTAGTTCCATTTTGTCAAGGCATATCACCATTTCCAAGCAAACAGAAGTTTCTGTAAGGACTATTTGAGTGTATCCGATTTTGGGTCGCGTATGCATTTAGTGGTTTATGACCTTAAGGCAATTAACGCGTAACCCGTACACCCTACTAACAGTGATTGTTTACATTAGGTTATCGAGACGGCGCGTGCCGATTTATTCAATCATTTTACCGATTTAAAAGGCCAATATTACCAGTTATTCGATGGGGTTCGTGTGATTTTGGGTACTTATGGTTTCGACGCTAATAAAGCACCCCTGTATAGATTGCGTCAAAATGGCTCTGAAACTGCGTTGTAATCAATATGGCGTCCAAAAATCAGCGAACGCCGTTCATGGTCACATGGTAAAACCAGACAATGAAATAAATCGTTTCATTAAATGACGACATCGCGTATGATGTAAACAACATAGAAGAAAAATTAATACGCTAGTAAACACTAATGCGTAGAAGTTCATTAGCATTAATAACATAATTGTTTTTAACAGAAATGTTTATAAAATGATTTTTTGTCAAAACATGTATTTATCATGAGTTTGTTTTACCTAAATAATCTGCATAGAGAAAATAAACGACGAACTATTTTGTGATTTAAAGGTAAACAAATGGCCAAAACATTTCGCTGTCATACAAATTGAGGCTCCACATGGGAAATTGTTTATGAACTTCATACAAATTGAGGCTCAACACGGGGAATTGTCCATAAACTTCATACCCGTTGAGGCTCAACACGGGGAATTGTCCATAAACTTCATACCAGTTGAGGCTCACCACGGGGGAATTGTCTTCCAGCTCATTATAACAACGTCCTACAATACAGACACCGCGATCCATCGCGGTGCCAATAAATGTATGTTATATATCTTAAGTGAATAACGAATTTGTTCCCTAAATACAAAACACTGATATTTTACCAATAATCAAATCAGTTCAACAGATAACATGTTTGCGTGATGTATAACGAGAATTAACCTAAACGTATTTTTCAGGGTTTTATAAATACGTTTCACGTATTCACATACATGTATGACCGATTGGACTAGCTTTGGGCGAACGGAAAAGCTTTCATAATCGTGATAGGTATTCCAATTCGTTCGATGGGGGTCTTTTGATTTAAGAAGCTCTTCAGCTCGATATTTAGAAGAGGATAGGAGAATCTAAAATATATTGGAAAACAAAATGGCGACGCCCTGTAAAAACAGGATGCGTATAATTGTCAACCGTCAACCACATCCGCTAGGTTATGAAAATACCTCACTTTCTCAGTAAACCAAACGAACTAGCTTATATTTACACAAACACGCCTCGTACGAAGAGAGTTGAATTTGAGTTACGACAAATCCGTATAATTCGATTTTGTAAAGAAGTGAACAGACAGATTATTCTCAGACATTGGTGTGTATGAAACTTTCACCCTTAAGTATATCTGTCTTACTAAAAGAGACAAATGTATATTTTTATATCTTTTTGTACATTTATACACGTATGTTCGTGAAATTTTAAATTTGATAAAAACGATATTTTGTAAATAGGATTGATCTATTTAGGAGTTATTTATTCATAACAAATCTAAGCTGTCTTGCTCGGGACTTTAATTGCGACTCTCTGTGTCTGAATTGAACAAAAGTACATAACTCGTGCCATTGAGACAAAAAAATTTTACGTCGAGCAATACTCCTTAAGATAGTCCGTGAATATCAATCAAGGTTAAATTTGAGTAATATTTCCATAACTTTAATAAATTTGAATGAAATATTTAGAAACATGGGGGTTATATGTATATCCAGTTTTCCATGCATCGAAATGCAAAACGTTTCTAAAAAATGGATCGACTGATACGCGTACTGTAATGTTTCTTACCAGCTCTAAAAGGTTTATTATCATCGGACCAAACTTATATTTGAAAGGAAAGCAATTATCAATGACAACAAGAAACCTTCGAATGTAGAAAAGTGCATGAACAGAAAAGTTGATCCTCGTGTCAATTTACATAAAATGTATTATCTATATTGTTCTTGGAAATGAAGTAGTTGTGGAAAGTTTCCCCTACGAAATAGAGCTAAATTAGTGTCAGCCCTTTGCTCCATGGTCTCAAATTATTTAAATTTTGGGTGTATGTCCATCTATGTTTTGCTGTAACCAGTTTAGCCTTTTATCTAATAATACATGAAATAATAGCGTATGTGGAGTTAAGGATTAATAGTGCTATTGAAACAATTCTATATTCATCGTCTGAAAAACGATGAAATTTTCGTGAGTTTGATGTAATGATCTAATCGTGGTTGAACGTTCCACGTGTCAGTGTTCAATGTAGACTTCTAAAGAAAATATTTTCTGCTTGTCAGTAGATTTGATACCATTATCTATCTTAATACTCAACATGTACAGGTTAGTCACTCCAGACTGAGATATATCTGTATATAGTGCGAAAAAATTAACTTGGTTATCAAACCTTTTATTAGCTTAAGTTGACAGTAACTTGATTGCTTGCCTAAATATAATATTCTGTTTCTTTTTTTATCACATGTTTGACGTCGCGGAGCGTAATAAAGCTATTATTTATTATTGATAATACACTAGTGTAATAAAGCTATCACGCGACGTCATTCAAAGTATAGGTGACGTCGTCAAAGTTGCGCGTTTATTATAGAGAAAAATAAGTAGCTATTTTTTGTTTTGGCCGGAAAAGGCTAACGTGCGATAAAAAGAACATTACATTTGTGACTTTCCACGTTGAATTTATTAAACTCGTTGAAAAAATCGATAAAATGCTCGGCAGAGCCTCGCATTTTAGTATTTTATTCAACTCGTTTAATAAATTCAATATGAAAAGACACTCATGTAATATCCTCTATATAAGTGGATAGTATTACGATTGTATACCAGTATTTCCCAATAAGCAGGTGCAAATAGTGTCGCCGTCGGATGTTGAATTTCCAGAACCGTTATCGTGTGCATATGATACTTTTAATGTTCGTCTACTACGTCTACAAAGAAAACTTAGTATATAGTAGCTTTTATAAGTCCTGAAAAATTCATGTCAAATGTGCAAAGATGACGTGTTTGTTACTGCCACCATTGTAAATGTCTAAACTTTTCAACATGTTTAATTCTAACAGACAAAACAAATACTAAAGTTTAGAGTTTATGTCCATACTACTCTTTGGTTCAACTATTTTGCTAAATTGTTTCGTAAATATATCACGAAATACGTTTTATGAAAACCCAATGTCGCCGATATCAGAGGCATTTTCGTTACCTTGCTAAGCACATGTCCTGAATTCATTTTATATGTATAATTTGTATATTCTCTTCTTATTTCTCACCCAAAACACCTCCGTTAATAAAAACTACATATGATCTGATCCAATGTAGATACGTTATCTTACACTCATTTTCTAATTAGTGCAATAGTACCATATTTACAAAATTCAGTTTTTTACTAGTGTTTTAATGCAGCTTTTAAGGATAAATTAACGTTGGTGTTTTAAATTTAATCTATGTGATTAAGTCAAACTGTGATAATATGTAAGATAATTATGTACCACTGTCTCTTATTATTCTGTATAGAATGGCAATGTATATATAACTATATGGAGTTTTATGATGTTTGATAATACAAATGTAATTGTATATGTACATTGATGAGACATTAATAAAAAATAATATACACATGTATATATAATTTTCTTTTCACATGATACATACACAACGAACATACATCCTAACAAATATTCGAATAAACAAACAAACATCATACAAACATACAAACATACAAACATACATCAATAATGTAAAATTAATAATCATACATACAAATATACATACGAGGGGTGTTCGAAATGAAATGCAATTTACTCTATAACTTTTTATTGACATAACCATTTACAATGAAACTCACAGAAAACCTTCAATGAACTCTCCTTTACATATTGCACACACATTTAACGTTTAAATTCAAGATAAAAGGTATGTTTTGTCATCTGCAAAAGGTACTACTCTCATGCACTGTAATATGGCTGACCACATAGGTTTCCTGAAACCGTACCTATGGTCTTCTGCATGCAATTTAAGTCTAGGAACTTAAAATTATTCGCATAGGATTAGGTCTTCATAATAGACTTGGTGATAAAGTATTATCACGTGTATTATGTTCAAAAACGACTTTACAGTAGCAGCCCTGTGCGAAGAGGCATTTTCATGAAAAACCTGCATATGGTCTATTCCATTAACAATTTGACGCTATATGAAATATTTCTGAAGTTTTCCTTGCACACAATATCTATAGAACATATTTGTCCATTTGTTCTGGTTTTTGAATTGCAAGCCCTTTGTGGATGAAGAAAATCAAATGAATCATTTCCATCAGTGACTTAGTGTGTTTACAATTACGGATTTCTTTGAATTTCTGTTAGCACATATATGATGTTTCCGCTTCATTCTTGTTTAATGATAGTGAGCGTATGTCCCTTCCTTTATTATACGTAACGTAAAAACTTCTCTTGAAAGTAGTGAGGGTATAATTTTAATATTTTCTTGGCATTTAAAATAATATGACGTTTTGGGCACCACGTAATGAGCATGGTAACAAGTGGGTACAACTGTTGTTAACTTCAAGAATTTTCTTCCAAATGACGTGAAATTTGGATAAACTCGAGATTGTACGAGCAGCTAACAGTCCAACATTTAATATTGCAGCTTTGAGACGAATATCATACTTTTTATCAATGTTGAGGCTTATTGTTGTTGTATTCAGTTGACCATATTTGTTGTTTGCTTTCAGATGCTATTGACCTACTTTGAAACATTTAATAAAAGGGTTACAATGCTGAAAGACACATTACGATGTCATTTTATCTAAAAAAAGTCCATCATGTATAAATTTATCACTTAATTTAAGTTTAGACCTTTCTTTTATATAAGGCATAATTTCAGTCAATTTGACGATACGTTTTTCGAAAGTCTTTTAGCTTAGTATAAATTAGTCAGTGTTTATTAAACATACATTATGACTAAACTAATGCAATAATTTCAACCAAACTTTACCCAAGTGCAGACAATGGGGCTAATGGGTACATATGTCAAGTTTGAAACACGAAACCCCTAAAGCTACCAACGTATGAATGGAATTGCATTTCTTTTCGAACACCCCTCGTACAAACAAACAATTTTATGTACATTTAACAAACGATCAAGTAAACATTTACCGTTCTACCAAGATGAACAGTTCAGTGGTAGTAATTAAATAATCAAATAAATTTAATAGTATTTTTATTTTGCACGTTTTTGATATTTTTAAGTGCTTGACTGAAAGATATACACTGAGCGGCTTTGAAAACGCAACATTTATACGTCAATAGCTTATATGTATGCATGTATGTATTTACACTTAGCTCAGCCAATATTCGTTTGATTTTGCGGTATTTTTCAACATTTCAAGCTAAGATATGTGGCATGACAATCAAATTTCATTAAGATCTGATAAGACCCTTTACAAAAACAATCAAACAATGATGACACAAACAAAATAATATTTTATGCCGTGCGGCCTTCTTCGTTTTTCAGATTGTTAATGCTGAGTTATTTTTCGGAAAAAGTTCGTGAACAAGTGTCCGTGCTCAGCATGAGGTCAGAAATAAAGCAAAACAATGATAAATATAAAGCACAATTTAGATTTAGAAAAGTTGAATTTTATTCACTCAATTTCTATCAAGAATTACTTCCCCTTGACTATAAAATTAGTCGAATTTTTCGGTAAGCCTGAAAAATTGCTATTAAGCGTTTTTAAAACTTAAAAACCACTATTTTGCGAAGTGGTTAACCGCCTTATTTTGTGTTTTTTGAGTTTGTCGATGGATTGACTGTTGCAATTAAACGTAAAATAAAATAATTAGCCTCAACCCATCTGTTCCTCGTACATTTTCGTTGTTTTCCGTTTCATGGCTCAATGCATCATTGTAGTGAATTTAGATGGAAAGAACATCGATTTACAATCCATGGGTAGCAACTAACATGCACACAAAATGTCATTGAGACAATAAAAAAGTTATCTTGATTTTCATTGGTATTGCGTTTTCAGAGCCGCTCAGTGTATTTCGTAGTAGAAGTACCGGCTGTAGAGCACTATAGTTTTCGTCATTTCGAATATAACTTCCTAAATTTTTATTTTTTTCAATGATACATAAGGAAAATCACTGCAGTGTGTTGATCCGTATTACCACGAGTTGCTTATGTAATGCCGTATCTCGCGAGACTGCTAGGTCGAGCGTATCTGAGGTATGGTGCAAGCAACGAGATGTAATGCGGCTTAACGGATATACATGTACACAACTGCAGTAATATTCCTTTTATTATATAGTTACCTACAAAAGTAAGAAAGCGCTTTTAAGCGCGAAAATGCGTTTAATGTGTATACATTGACGTCATGAACGTCGGCATATCTTCGGCATATAACGCGACGACCATTCATAAATAAGTAAATGCTTACGTCGTGATGTCACTGTCGTTGGTATATGTTCGGCATATAACACGTCAGACATGCATGATACGGATTCAGAAAACCAGCCATGAATGATACGGCAAATGCAATCTGTCGCGTTGTATTCCATTGTGCAATTTGGCCTGTATTCGTGACAATACATTGCTAGGTATATAATAAATGTATTTATGCCATACATGTATATTTGATTTGAACATTTGAAACTATATAAGTTGTGGTTAGTACATAATACGACTTGTTAAACTAGAGATGAGGGCAAATCCCTTAAAATATGCATCACATACAGAAAATTGGAGAGACTTCAGGCTTGTTGTGCTTGAATTTGTGGGGAAACTTTATTGCTGTTGGAAGAGTCGCGTCTAGGTCGACACAGCACAATGAAACATCCTGATACCAAGCACAAATAGAAGGAGTAACCAAGCTCAGACGAGGGAAACGTGTTGGCCACAATGGTACAACCAATGATGCTGCAAACACCTACAAATACAGACATGGACAGTTTGTAATTATTTGTTTTCAATGAAGCTAAAATAAAGATATTTTCACTAAAGCCGTTGCATCTAATGGTTCGCAATACAGCTACAATTACAGCAAAGTCTCACTGTTATCTACCAATGGCTATCAATATTGCTACAACGACAAATATCTGAGCCCGTATGCAGGATAATCTGCTATTTTGACATATTTTATTGTAATTACGGAAGACATTAAGATTTTTAAAAAGCTCTAAATAAGAGGGACTGACTCAATTTTCAGTTAATTACCCATAAACAATCGTAGTGCTATATTTTCGTGTAAAACTACAAGTACCTCATGAATTATGTTGCAATAACTTATTAGTTTCTAACTTGCGTAGAAAAATAAGCTATGAGCACATTATTATGTTTAATTGTGTAAAAACACAAAATCAATCTATTTTGTCAAAATTTTCAGATTTTTGAGATGGGATGATCACGAAATGATTACTTAGTCTAAATATCGTGCACAATTTTATTGTGCCTTTTTTCTTCAAAATTATAGATATTATTGATATCGTCCGTCATTTTTGCTATCACGGAACGATAACACATACTTGATGTAACGAATGGCAACACAACCTGTGTATGACGTCACCATCAGTTAGGCGTGTCTTAGGTGACCCCAAGTACCTATTTTCGTCACGTTGCTATTGCTAACATGAACACTGCGACGGTTTGAATTTGCATGAAAACGATGAAAAGTCCAAAACATGCCCCATCTAATCGTATTGTGGGTTACCTTAGCAACCATACACTTTGTGTCACTGTAACCATGAATGTTCAGGGAAACATTGCTAATGTATGTTATTTTTTCCAGCATAAGTTTTAGTCAAATCGATAGAATCATCACAAAATTATAAGCATTTTCTCGTTATATATTGATCATCCCTCGTACATGTAGCTTTAAATATTGATCCATTCAATAACTGTTGTTTTGGTGGATTTGGTAATACTGTGAGAGAATAAATACGTTTAGGTAAATTAAACGTGTCTATTACAGTTAGTATGCCCATGACTGTTAATTTTCCGTGTTGACATTGTTTTAGACATGCATGGAACTCTTTTACCTTAGGTTCTAAGTTGATTTTAGTATTTTGCTTCATGGTTGAAGTACATATCATTCCAAGTGTTTTTGCACGTTCTGAAGTACATTGAAACTTTTTGTTTTCACACTATGTTATAGATGTTTTGTTTAGAGTTCCTACTCTAAGAACAGTTGATTTGGTTGTGTTGAGGTTTATGTTGTCCAAATACTGAACTAAATTCGCTTTACAAGCTTAACTAGTGATTCAAAAGATTCTTTTGCGCCGTCTAACATTAAGGTTCATTAATAGATCTTCCAGATACATTGTGGTTTAGTTTAAAAAAGGTAGAGAGTATTTCTTAGCCTACAATAACATAGCTGTAGGCAATGGACAACCTTGTCTTACTCATTGACTTGAGATATCTGTATGTAATATTGTTATCCAACTGATAAAACCACTGCCAAAATTAAAACGATCTAGACATTTAAGCATACATTCATGATTTAAAGAACCAAATGCTTTTTCGAAATCTGCAAAAAGTAACTGATCAAGTTTTTGATGGTCTGGTAAATCTTAAATTACTTTAAATATTGTCCTTACATTCTCGCCAATAAACCTTTCATGCAGCCAGTTTGATTATTACTAATATTTTTGTTATTCGGTTTGCGATGGATTGTGTAGATATTTTGTATTCTATATTCAGCGAATGTATTGGTCTACATTTTGAAATATCATCTAAATCCTTTCCTGTTTTGTGAATCAATGTAAATACGCCTTGTTTTCGGAGCTGGGTTAATTACCAATTTTCAAAAGTGTAATTTAATGAATTGACAAGACAAGTTTTATATCATTCCAGAATATTTTATAAAACTCTACAGTTAAGACATCTTAAGCCGGGCTTTTATTATTTTGCATTTCCTTTAAAGCTCATCCACATTCATACTCGGTTAACTTCCCTTCACATGTTTGTCCTTCTACTTCGTTTAGCGTATTTAAGAATTTTTTCAATTGAGTTGTTGTTAATTCTGAACATTGTATATATAATGGTGTAATAACTTACTTCCGCATTTTGTATTTTATTTGTTGTCAATTGACAGTTAATTTACGTATAGCCTTTTCATTCCTTGATAAGATCCAATAAAATATCGGTTGTGCAATCATTGTTCACTCTTGCAGTGATTTTTACTTTTTCTTTATTTGATGATCTAATAATAATGAATTGTTTATCTTAAAACAGCCTGGACCTTTTTCTGTTTGTATTACTTCTAATGATAATTATATACATGAATGATCAGTGTTATAGGCACTCTCAAATGTAGATAGCTTTACTATATTTGCTGCACTATCAGAAATCAGGAAGTAATCTAGTCTACATGTTTTATGTATGTCTGACTTCTCATGTCTTTTATCCATATAATTGTTAATTCAAAGCTGTATTAAAATAACAATCACGAAAAAAACACAATAATATCAAAATGGCAAAATCTATATACGAATAATGACATTAATAATTAAGAAATTCATCACTTTACTAAAATCAACTAATGAGTTTTTTGTAACACTTGCATTATACATGTTACACTTGACATTAACATAATACAAATGCACAACACTAGACAAATGGGTACATATAAAAGGTCATGACATTTTGACAAAAACATTTATTTTGAGACTTTTATTGTTTTAAAGGATACTGTTGGTGAAACAAAATGCAAAATACATGTTGTTAATGTGTTGATTTTTAAGGAAATAACAGCTTGTTGAGGCCCTATTCGAAGCTTTTTTGCGTGACGTCGCAAACGTAATTGAAACGTGATTTGATCAATTCTTGACACAATCTAATCAAAAACTGTTTAAGAACGTGTTTCAATTTTTAAAAGATACACACAATCGAAATTGTTTGCATTCAGTGAAAGGCTACTACTTTTCGTTTTTCTCAATCAAAGTACTTTTCTGCAATTGGTTACTATAGCAACCAATTAAGTGATTTTGACATGATTCATAAGAAAAATTATGAGTTTGAACTATATGGACAAATCTTAAAATTAAATCAATAAATACAATGTATGTCATATGTTTTCTTTCAGTGCTTCTTTAAAACTTTGTACATGTAGAAATTGCCTAAATTAAATGTCAAAATAGCAGGTTTTCCTGGAGACTGGCTCAAATACATTTACCTGCAATCGCCAAAATTGGTACATGAACACCAGCAAGTTGAAACCAGTGCTAGGAACATAATAGTAAGTGATGCTGCTTGCAAACCCAATACGTGGACGTCGAGCTCTGAAATTGTCATCGAGATTAGGCTACAATATTTTGCTAATGACTTTAATTCTCTTTTATTTTCCGCGATGTTATGAAAAAAGTCCTATCGATTCTGGATCACCCCACGTATGCGCTAGTTATAATTTTCTTGCCCATCACTAGAGCGTTAAAACGCGCTCTTTCCAACGTCATAGTAACGTCATAGAAATGTGTACGGAGCTATAAAATGCAGCAATAAACGTTAATTGAATTCTAGTATACAATAATTCCAAATTTATATGTGAGTCTTAATTGTCTGATAGTTTGGCTCCACGCTAAGCCCGGCATTTCCTAAACGGACAATACCGTCGTTATTTGCGTCTTCTTGAGTACAAATCACGTCTTGTGGAAATAATTGTAAATGGTTATTTGTTCTAATTTGTTTATACATTTTTTTATACAGATTTTTTTAAATTACAGAAATGTACAGATTTATCAAAAAAAAACAACGACGTCATCCTTGTAGGCGCGTTTTGAAATTAAGATATAATACGTATATATTATAGGGAGAAAATTACGAATTTTTGTTTCCGGCTTTGTCTAATTCTTTATTTTTATATTTATTTAGTTATTTTTTCCTAGTTATTTTAAATGATATACAAACAGTTTATCGACTTAAACGGTTACTAGGCAACACTAGCGTTAAAGCGACCTGACATTTATATATGTTAATACAAGATCGACTGTTAAGACACTTAAATTATTTAATACCATTTGCTATCTATGATATAATCAATTACGATGACGACGGAGGGAACATTTATCTACCTTACATAATTTTTACGACCGGTCCGATGCTTTAATTATCGATAAGATGTGAAAGATTTGTATTAAGCAATCGTGAAAAGATTATATTAAGTGCGTCTTATTAAATCTATTTGCCTCCTGCTGGAAACCCCGCCTTTTATTTTATTGTTATTCTTATGCTTGATATTTGATTGGTAAATTGACCATCACGTGGTCACCCCGAATAATTCGGAGAATGAAAGAATGAATTAAGGAAGACAGTCTTGGTGACACCGTCTAAGTGATAACATTATCTTTGTGACTAAAAAGTATATATTTTATTGACAATATTCTCAGTGATGTCATGTACACTTCTATATTACTTGACTTTGTGTGAAAGATACTAACTTTGTGAATTTTACTTATATTACGTTACTCTGTGGACACTTTTATTATTAACGATACATTAAAATAGCATATAAAACGGAATTGTGAGATTGTCTTATATTCCTCCTACACACCACTTCCGGTAGATCATCATGGAGCGCCATTTTTGTTTCGCGCGTTACGACGTTACCTGCGGAGCCCGAATGGGCCCCTGTAACAATTTGGTGCAGAAAACCCGGGTATCGAACTCTCGGACACCTCTTCACAGAACGCCAAGCGAATATAATTACCAGTTTCCCCAAACTGGACAAGTGTCGTTCAACGATGGACATAAATACTTTCGTGGACAATATCGTGAATCAAACCGGAAGTGTATGAGATGTGGAACTTATCATGTGTGGAACCAACGATGTCCTGCATATAACAGGAAGTGCTATGCTTGCCATAATTACGGACATTACTCACAATTCTGTAAATTGAAAATCATCCCCGACGAACCACGAGGCAGATCTACAGCAACGGAAACTATTAACTCACTTTCGGCATGCTCATTGAGTGAAATGCCATACTATTTTGAAGAAACTACGGATTTGATCAAGGAAACGAATTTTAATTCAAGCGAGCGAATCTGCATTATGTACTATGAAGAAGCAAATAAAAGTTTAGACGAAGAAATAAATAAACTCCAAGGAGAGATTTGGGAGTTAAAGAATCAGACATCAAATGAACAACGACGACTGCTATCAGCGGAACAAGCTAAATGATCGTGGACTACGACCTCCAAAAAGTCCAATCTCAGTTAGATGCGTGTACAGTTAGGATAACAGACGTCAACCATGAAAAACTGATTTTGGTCGAAGAAAATGACGCGTTACATTCGAGAGTTCAACAATATGAAAACGAAATTCATGAGTTAAATCAAGAAATAGATGAATTGGGTGGCGATTTCAAGCGAGACCATGCAGTTCTTGAGGAATATAACAGTTTGTTAAAACAGTTGGTTGAATAGTCAACCGAAATGAAAAATCAATATGAATCTGTAAAATCGGAACTCTTAAATAACCTAAACAGGATATACTCAACCAATAATGACAGACCGCCGAGAAAATGTAAGGATTTCAGTTGCAGAAAATGCGGTAGTGATGTTTATCATCATTTCCAATCTTGCTGGGCGAAAAATACGAAATGTACCATATGCGGGAAAATGAACCATCTTACAGCAATGTGCGAGGATCGACTAAAACCCATCAACAGTGACGTATTTCTCGCTCGTTTACGACACTCTAACACTTAAATATCTCCATGCGCCGTGCTGCAAATGACATTCCTTTTAGAAAATTAGAAACAAATTAATATGCAAGAAAAATGACATTTAAATAAATTCTTTAACAGACACAATTGGACACTAAATTACAAAAATTATTATAGCATCATATTGTTTATTGTAATATACATTGTATTGCATTCTACATGTATTTACGTCTCAACTGATACACTATTAATATCAGAATTTTGACAAATCAATTTGCTCGTGATAAAGTGACTATTTGTTGATTTTGTGGAATGTTATTATGTTTTAATATTGATAAAAATTAGTAATCCATTGAATGTTTTTTGGAATATCAATTCATTTATAAATAATCGGTATGGATGAGTCTTTGTTTATTAATGAATGATGAAAAATTATGTACGTTTGTGCTAAAATAATTTAGTGTGTAAAAAGGCTGTATGCTTGATATTATGATTGTGTATGAATGATTTTATTATACGTTTGTATTATATGTTGTAGGACTTCGGGGTCCGAAGTTTTTCTAGCAGGGAGAAATTATTATAGGGAGAAAATTACGAATTTTTGTTTCCGGCTTTGTCTAATTCTTTATTTTTATATTTATTTAGTTATTTTTTCCTAGTTATTTTAAATGATATACAAACAGTTTATCGACTTAAACGGTTACTAGGCAACACTAGCGTTAAAGCGACCTGACATTTATATATGTTAATACAAGATCGACTGTTAAGACACTTAAATTATTTAATACCATTTGCTATCTATGATATAATCAATTACGATGACGACGGAGGGAACATTTATCTACCTTACATAATTTTTACGACCGGTCCGATGCTTTAATTATCGATAAGATGTGAAAGATTTGTATTAAGCAATCGTGAAAAAATTATAAATGCGTCTTATTAAATCTATTTGCCTCCTGCTGGAAACCCCGCCTTTTATTTTATTGTTATTCTTATGCTTGATATTTGATTGGTAAATTGACCATCACGTGGTCACCCCGAATAATTCGGAGAATGAAAGAATGAATTAAGGAAGACAGTCTTGGTGACACCGTCTAAGTGATAACATTGTCTTTGTGACTAAAAAGTATATATTTTATTGACAATATTCTCAGTGATTTCATGTACACTTCTATATTACTTGACTTTGTGTGAAAGATACTAACTTTGTGAATTTTACTTATATTACGTTACTCTGTGGACACTTTTATTATTAACGATACATTAAAATAGCATATACAACGGAATTGTGAGATTGTCTTATATTCCTCCTACACACCACTTCCGGTAGATCATCATGGAGCGCCATTATTGTTGCGCGCGTTACGACGTTACCTGCGGAGCCCAAATGGGCCCCTGTAGCATATACATGAAAGGACGTGGATTCATAAAATGAATCGAATGCCATAACTTTTGCATTCTTGGTGTCTTTGTTACGATTTCTACACGCGTATAACTAGATATTATGGTCCCTGAATCGTAACGTCCAAGTGTGCATTTAATAAGACTAATATGACATCATAGCAACGTCATTATTCAAACACCGGAACGTTTTAGTTCAGTTTTCAATAGGAATTTACTTCAATTTACGATTATTATCCATTTGTAAACGTTCCTGAACGTTGAGTTAAGTTTATCAAAGTTTGCTCAAGTTAAACAATTGTCTGCTGAAACGTTGGTCGTGTCGATGAATCAAGCGGAGGCCAACGGGTATTCGACACAAAGAACGCGATAGTAACACTAGGACTGGCCTTAGCGATCTTTCCCCATTGGTAATTAACGTTTGTCCAACGCAGGCCAACGAGTATCAGACACAATGAACGCTATAGCAACGCAAGTGGTCAGCGCAGACGAACTTCCTATAACGTTTCCGTAACTTAGGTTAACTTTGTACAATTGGTCCTGGCGTTAGGCAACTAGTTCTAAGTGTAAGTAAGTCTAAGTTAGGGACGGCTGCACATACGCTAACCTGCGATGGCAAAAGTTAACAGACGCTGATGAAAAACTACAACGCAGGCAAACGTTGTTAAGCCCTAGTAATCCCTGTCAAACGCAGCAAAGCGCTGGAAAACGTTCTCAAAAGCGTGCGTTGGATTCACAATATTCGTATTGTGAACCAAAATATTCCTCCTCGCGAGCGTAATCTAACCGACGTTTGAGCTAATTTTTCAACTTTTGGAACGCTGATCAACGATGGTACAAACGTTCATAGGGTAAACCATATTTACATCGGCGTTCATTTCCAAACGTCGACAAAGTGTCTGCATGTTAAAAATCTTTAACGACCACACCATTTTTCAGCGTTCACAACTTTCCAAAACATTTACTAGCGGAGCTAAACGTTTACCCTAGCGTCGGTAAACGGCGGTCCAAACGCCGCAGTCTGAACCCAGCTTAATTAAAGTATTTAACGAAGGCAATGTTCCTCAGCATTCACCAGCGATCATAAACTATCCAAACGTTTAGTAACTTTAACTAGCGGAGCTGAACGTCTGACCAACCTCGGTAAACATCAGTCCAAATGCCGTCGTGTAAGTCCACTTTACCAACGGCATCTAACGTATGACTGCGTTTCACAGCCTGTTTCAGCGCTTCACACCATTTACCAGCGTTGTAGTTATTTTCTATGAGCGTAATACGAACTTTTGCCAACACAAATGTAGCGTATGTGCAGCTGTCCCTAATTTAGTTTTAAATTCACGTAAATGTTCGCTTACGTCAGATCTCGTTTTAAACTAATTAACGGGTATGCTTTGGATTGTTAGTCTTCGCTGACCCTTGTGTTCATTGCGTCTGATTACCTTCGATCGACGTTGGAACACGTTCAACTGTCCTATGAAAAGTTCGCTAGCCGTTGCGATACCATCGCATTCATTGCGTTTGATATCCGTTTGTCTTCGTCCGGCAAATGTACGACACATTTCATCAACACCACCAGCGTCTTAGAAACTGCATTTTTTACGAACGGAAAACAACTTACTCAAACGTTTATTTTTGAACGCTGTTTCTATAGTTGCATGTAAAAATTCAACCATCGTCCGCGTTCGAGTAAGCATCAATTCTAAACGTCAATTAACGCCTGTCAAAAAGTTATTTCAATAAATATTATTACAAGTCGGACCATCACACATCCCGCTACATATATAGCTATCTATATATTTAAAAGCTTCGAAAGACGAGATAGATTGTATTATTTTTAATTAGGAGTGCCGTAAAGCCGTGCCGTAAATATCGTTCGGCACTCCCAGACTGTGCAATAAATATTTAAATTAGCTTGACGTGACGTTAGCCAATCCATGCATTGATCCGTCAATGACGTCAGGATAATATCAACGTCTCCATGACGTCGCGCTCATTGTACCGCTGAATTGTGGCTGAAACATATGCAGCGTACATTATCCTTTTGAACAATAATGAGCGTGTTCTAAGGTTATGCGATAAATAGAATCTAACATTCGTGCTCATTACATACGAGTTTTATTAAACTCGTCGACAAAAACAATATGACACTCGGCAAAGCCTCGTGTCATACCATTTTGTCCACTCGTTTAATAAAACTCGTATGTAATGAGCACTCGTGCAAATCCTCTATTTATATAACCTGGAACGCGGATTCAAATGTATCGCAGACAAAATATGGGTTTAGTTCACTCTTTTATGAGTTATACGAAGTAAAGGAACCCTTTGTGTCAGCACTAATAAACATAAATCCAATTTTTTGTGAAACTCATATAGAGACTCGACAGGAATTCGATTCTGGTGTGATAGACAGGATATAGATCCTCTATTTCTCCAAACATACTGTAGACTGCCAATTGCAAAATACAAATTTATTCTATGTCTCTTTCCTTGTTATACAATGTTATTATTATCTTATTGATTATTATGCTAACCAGAACGTATTAATCATGTTTATTATTACACCTTAACCTTGTAATATAGTGCAGGAGTGATTACCGGATACCCACTAATCTCCGTTAGTACGGTCGTGCTTTTCCGTCATTAAATTGTAAGGCTATTTTAAAATGTTAAAACAACAAGATACAACGGAAAACATGTAGCTTTTCTGGGTCTCAGTTAAATAATCTCGCGCAATACAATACAATTTGTATTATATAGTTCAATTTCGAGCATTGAGCCGTGACTGCACGTTTAATATGATCAAACTTGGGATTTGAACCACCGAATTTTGGGTTAGAAATCCTGAACGTTGCCGACTGCACTAAACAGTAATTAGATAACCAACAGATATCTGTAAGAGATATATCATTTTAACACGATCCGCGGATTAATCCATATACACATAGGGAAAACCAGGGCATGTATTATTACCGCTATAAAACATGGCATCAAATTGGCTGTTACTATTTACGGCCCGTATCACGTGACATATTTATGAATGAATGCACGTAGACTTTATAGTAAAAACTTCAACGGGTCGCGAGTCAGGGTTCAAAATTGAAATATAGTTCGCCGGAGATAACACTAACCTTTGTTTACAAATAAAAATGCAAATTAAATGCATTTTCGATATTCATTTTTGTTCAATCTTGAGCAAATTCACTTTTAATGATACGTTTTGTTAAATATACACTGATAACAAGCGGTCAGTCGACCGCGTAGTGTTTATTTTGTGCTTCGTTTGTTTATTGATAAGGCTAGAGTTATCTCTGGCGAACTATATGTATAGTTCGCCGGAGATATAGTTCGATTTCGAGCATAGAGTCGTGACTGCACTTTTAAAGTTTTAACTATTAATCGATATAGGTTGGTATAGGTTTAATGGAAAATATAAGTAATATAATTAAGGCCAACTTTTCCGTGCGTCTGAATGGTCGTGACGGTATAGCGTTTGATACATTGTAAAATAACTTTTGTCTGACCAGGGAAAGTTCGAATCTCACCAAATAAATATATATTTCTTTTTTTAATTTATATTTACACAGTTTTTAATTTATAAATGCACATAACTTGCAATATCCGTGTTATAACAGTATGTGACAAGTCATATTTGTTACATGCTTCAAAATATTTTTAGATCTGGCATGTGTATTGTAGCATGTTATGACGGCTAATCAACGTAATACAGGTTGTCAGTAAACTCGGAATATGGAAACGATCGCTATAAGTGAAAATGAAAAATAGAATGAATCAACACATTTTCATGGATTAATTAAGAAAAGGTACTTTAGTTTATATACTCTTTAAATAACATAAAATAATGAATTAAAAATATGAGCGAATTGGGAATTTGAACCACCGAACTTCGGGTTAGACATCCTAAACGTTGCCGACTGTACTTAACTGTAATTCGATAAGAAACAGATAAATGTAAGAATCACATCATTAAAGAATGACATGCGAACGTAATAAACTATGGTCTACCCGCCAAAATGGACTAGTCCGATAGGTCATGGCTCAGAGTTCAAAATTGAACTATAACACTAACCTTTGTTAACAAATAAAAATGAAAATTAAATACATTTTCGATATTCATTTTTGTTCAATCTTGTGCATATACACTTTTAATGATATACTCTTTAAAAAATTACACTGATAACTGGCGGCTACTCGATCGTGCAGTGTTTATAATTTGCTTTGTTTGTTTATTGATAGGGGATCCCCAGTAACGATTACATGCGAAAACGCACGATTGTTGTTGTTGTAGTTTTGCATTCGCTTACCCTGTCATTTTTTGTTAGACCGGATCTTATGGTCATAAGGTAGACGGACTCTCGGTTTTGACTTCCGGTAGCGGAAATTTGATACTGAAAAATTGATAACCATTGTTGATTCTTATTTTTTAATTGTGGAACATAAATAACAATCATAGTAAAAGACGAGTATAAAACTTTTATTAAATATTTATAGAATATATTTATTATGCCCAAAACACTTTAAAATAAAAAAAATCAGCCTTTTATGGTTGCTAGACAACCAGTCTCCTAGATGGGAAACACTATTTTCTATAGTTTTGGAAACAAAAATGGCAGCAATTTTTTTTGCCCGCTTCGAAAGGCAATTTTAACATTTTCAGTGCATAAACGATGCTTCAAACTGTTATGAGACACATGAAAACTCTCAGATTACGAAGTAAGTCGAGCGGAAATCGTTCATATGTGCGAGATATCAACCAAACTTAAGTAAATCTAATAAAAACGACGCATGCTCCGGTTACTTTCCTTTGGAAAGCAGTTAGTTCCCTTTGCAATACATTAAGTATAAAGCCCGTATCGGGTCTGAACGTATCCGCACCGGACGGTGATAATCCCACATCGTAGTTGTAGATTATTGTAAAGAATGTACCAAGAATGCATTTTCGTAACTCCTCGCAGAGATGTAATCCCTCCAAAATCGTCAAGAAATGTAAAAATATTCAACGGATAAAGGTCGCGAAACTAATTACATGTTGTTGTTGTTATTGGAATCAATAAAACCCGTAAAAAGTGCATTATCCGCAGATCTATTTCATTTCGACCAGGCTGGCAAATGTTCATTCGGACCAAAGATCTAACACATTTAGATCTTTGTTCAGACTGACAACATTTTTGGTTCTGTCAGTCCGAATGATTGACATACTTTAAAGATTCGCGAAGCCTGAACTTTAAAGCAAGCATGATAAATGACTAAGCATTTTTTCGCTATGCCTTCTTTGTGTTTCTGACTAAATAGTCCCAATGGGAGCAAACAAATTCCTTGGTCACTTTTTCCTCTGCCAGATTATCCAAAGACATGATGGGTAATCCCTTACCTGGATACAGTGCATTTGTTCATATCAAGGCTAGAGTTATCCCCGGCGAACTATACATATACTTTGAAATGCTTTATAACTTGTTTATAGCGAATAACTTGTTTGTATTTATATATGTGATTCATGGGCCAATGGTCTAAAAGCTTGAAAAATAAACTGTATGTATATATATGTTTATATATACATAGGGTAGACAAGCAAGATTTGCAATGAAAGTGTTGCCATGCTATAATAAATATGCTTTATTAATAATGCGTATTTATTAACTCCAAGGGTAAATATAAAACATTGTAAGGTCCGTTTAATTAGGTCTGTCACGTGTATATAAACATTGCAATATAATAACATAGTATACTATTCGACCAACAATGTCTGACAGTGACGTCACTTTGTCAACAATCTATACTTAAGCAGGGTATATACCAAATTTATGATTATATTACATAGAAGTAAATCCTTATCAGTTATAAATCTCCAAGCAAGGCATGGTCCTGTGGATGTCTTCACTGCTTCTCACACAGGCCAACCAAGTTCAAAGCTCGTTGTAAACAATATATTTAAATGTATTTTTTAAATATTTTACGGGAAGCATATTTAATAATTTAATACAATAATGATTTGGACAATATTCCTTTATCTTAAAAAAAAGATAAAATTCACGTAATCATTAAAACAAGTTTAGAACAGAACTGATGTTGTTTTCTCATTATCCTTCAAAGAAACACTAAAATGAATTAAAACGTGTTCTGGGCTATTCAATTTTGCCATTTTATGTATAGTAAAATGACAACGATTTTGGTGCTTAATTCATTTTTCACACATACTTCGTTTTTTTCCTTTTACGTAATTAGTTATAAATGTGCGCATGCATTATTTTTATTGTCGTACTCACAATTTTCTCGTGATATTCTACATGACTGAAGTTTCAGGAGATTAAACATTATTGCCTAACTTTCTTATAGTTTGATTTGTTAATGTAATAAAATATGTAGGCAGATTTATAAGAAATACAACAATAATTGCATAATACATACATTTGATTAATGTGAAAGTAATAATTTTAAAAATGATAAATATAACAATGATAAATAAATATAACACAAACGTATTTTTGCTTCACATTCATTTGGATCGGTGCACGAGTTTATCGTGCCCAAATCGTGGGCCGATGTGTTAAAAATAAATACAATCTCAGTTCGGGGCGTGGTTTGTGAAGACACTGAATGGCACCGATGATGTACTAGATATTGAACTTTGAGAAGTAAATCACGAATAGTTCGCGTAAATTCAGGAAAATATATTGATTGTCGATTAGATTGGGTACATATAAGTTTTCTTCCTCAAATTAGCTAACTTGGTCGCTTCGACTTTCTTTTATTTTGTTAGCACTGGCTACGGGATTCCATTTTGGAGGGGAAAATGTGTTGCGTTCCTTCTATTATATATACATTGAGAGGCTTTGAAAACGTAACATTTATACATAAATAGCTTATATGTATATATATATATATATATATATATATATATATGTTTTTACCCATAGCTAAACCAATATGTGTTTGATTTTCCTGAAATTTTCAACGCTTGTAGCTAAGATATGTGGCATGACAATTCAATTAATTTCATAAAGACCTGATTAGACCCTTTACAACCACAATAAAACAATAATGACACAAACAAAGGCATATTTGCTGATGAGTACTTATTTTTCGGATAAAGTTCGTTAAAAAGTATCCGTGCTCGGCATGAAGACAGAAATAAATCAAAACCAAGATAAATATAAAGCTCAATTTAGATTGAGAAAAGTTGAATTTTATCCACTCAATCTCTATCCAGAATTACTTCCCCTTGACTGTAAAAATTGGTCGTATTTTTCGGTAAAATTAAAATTTTGCTATTAAGCGTGTTTAAAACTTGAAGACCACTATTTTGCGGAGTGGTAAACCGTCTTATTTTGTGTTTTTAGAGTTTGTCGACGGATTGACTATTCCAATTGACCGTACACTACAATATATAGCATCAACCCATCAATTCCTCGTACAGTTTTCGTTGTTTTTAATGCACCATTGTAGTGAATTTAGATGGTAAGAATATCATGATACAATCAATTGGTAGCCACTAACACGCACAAAAAACTTCATTGAGAAATATTAATTAATAAAAAAGTTATCTTGATTTTCATTAATGTTTCGTTTTCACAGCCGCTCAGCGTATAATTAAGAGTGATTTGTGATGGACCGACTTGTATACCATTTTATTGGAAGAACTTAAAATTTCTGTGGTTGGTCCTAAATTTTGGTCACAAAAATAAGACCATGCGTACCGTCTCCTCCTCCTGTGTTCCCACAAGTTTTCTCACCCGAGCAACAACTGTATACAAGACCAATTGAAGCACATGTTGAATTAGATGCCCAGTTTGGTGTGAATAACCCAACAGCTTGCAACACGAACGGTGCAAACACGAAGACACCAAGGATACATACAATCGCTGCAGACGAACTAGCATCCATCGTGAAAACAGTCTAGTAATCTACAAAATATACACAAAAAGCAATACACGTATAAGCAAAAAAGTTTACATAGGACTGAAAAGTTTCAGTTTCAGTTGATTGCAGTACATTATTGCAGAGTACATAATTTTATGCATAACACATTTACAATAGCAATTTAGCTGTCACAGTGACACTGGGTATACGACCATAAACGGCGTTTTGGAATATTTAAAAAAAAAGTTACTAAAAATGAAATAATTCATATAATCGAAGAGAAAATTAATGTTAAGGTTTGAAAATATTTAAGTTTTCTATTACACGAGAGCATTTTGCAATGGTAGAAATTAAAATGTTGTCGTTTTATTACACTAAGCAACCGAAAATGTACAGCAACTAGTTGTTCTATTTATTGTCATTTAATGCAGATCATACGGGAGTAAACATAGGAACAATTTTAGATGATACTAAGGATTACTTCTTTACCTTTGCTTGTTAGGTGCAATATAACACATATTCTTTCCATTATTTCAAGCCTCATATAAATCAATGTTGAAAGATCCATTGACACAGATCAACCGTATAAATTATTTACATTCTAACATGACCGGCGATTTTGCCTTTATAAACCTTGTGGTGATGGTGACTGGTGAAGCTAGTATGTTGGATACAAAACGACACAGATTGAAGTTGAAAATGGGCTTTATTTATTAAAGCCAAGAACTTTATACACAGTATAAGTTCTAAAAGTCATATACTAATCAAAAAGAGGCAGAATCGTTTAAATTACAACATATATGGGCAGAAAAAAGCGCCACAGTCAAGCTTGCTTGACGCACGCCCATGCCTATATAGACAAAGAACAAATCATAACGTTGTTTATCAGCCGATATACAATGAAAGTGACGTCATGCAGGTAAACAAGTAACCTTAGTCTGGTTCCCGTTCCCCAATTTACATGTACTAAATAACGTAAATTAAATTATGAAAACAATTTGTAGCAGCATATATATGGAGCATATATACATATGTACTATTTTATCGATTGTCCAGTTAGCTTAATCGGTATAGCGTTTGGCTAGTAGTCAGTACTACTAGTCACAATGGTATAGGTTCGAACACCGTGTGGTCCGTACACTTTTTTCCAAAAAAAAAATTTTTGCCATGAATTTATACTTGTGTTTTAAGAAATATGATACTGCAATAAAATATTTTTGAAATCGGGAATAAAACAAAAAAAAACTGGACGCCATAAAAATGTAAAATGCTATAGGTAAAACACGGTCAATACGGGGTTCGAACCAGTAGTCTCGTGTTTACAAGGCAGATGCTCAACCGAGTGAGCTAAATGGGCACTCAGACTTATTTTGTAATTTATATGTACTATGTTCAATGCTTTATAAAGGTTTTTTCATTATTTTTATTAACGAATTTTAGTGCATATCAGTGGTGTCGTACCAATAATTACTATGTCCCATGAAGGTCAGATTTTATTTTATCTAAATACAAGTTTTGTTGAAACGACACCAGCACAACATTATGTATTTGTAAAAATAACAATTTTTCTATATACAACACTATACGTCCGCCATTTTGAATCTTACCATGGGCCGCCATCTTATTTAGATGACACCAGACCTTTACTGCGTATATTGTAAAGATCGGGAACCAGACTGAAGTAACCTAAGCAACATAGATCTCGCAAAACACACTGGTTTTATAAATAATTCCGGGTTTAAATCATGTTAGAATCGAAATAAACAATCCAAAAACCGTTGTCGTTCTGACGCCTACGGCCTTCGTAGTTAATTCCTACACGTCAAAACTCCAAACCATTGTATACAAATGTAACAGGTGGTAGACAACGGTTTTTCATAGTTTATTTCTTAAATCTATTTATTTTAAAACCTTTCACCATCATCAAAATCACCATAATCACACTGTCTAATACAGTATTATAACCGATGCCAATAATAATGTTAAAGGAAAAGAACAAGTCATGTATCACTTACTAGTATTTCGTCGGATAATACCGCTGATTAGAAAAACTTCGCTGAGGACAAAATGGCATTCGATAAGTATCGATAAAGTTGCCGAATATTGAAACCTTTAGGTTGAGCTTCGAAGAGGAATGAGAGGAAAACACAACATTTAAAACACGACAAACGAAATGAAAAGTAGTACGGTTTTTAGCTGATAGCCTTACATGTCCATGCTGTTATCTGTTTTATATATCTGTATAATGATCGAATGATATCTGCTGTTGAGCAATCATGAACAACATAATTATTATACAATAGCTGTCTATCTAAAACACGATACTATACAGTCATTTTTATTATACTTTAGTTAGAAAAATATAGATGTACAATATACACGTATCATTGTTTTATTTTTACAGATACTAATACTACGACCTACTAAAAATGAAGACCTCGTTTATGGATGAATTACTAGCTGCATTAAAACAAACTCTAGTTAGATTATTATATTTAATAACGAACAAAACACATGGTTAATAAGTTGCAGTATGTTTTATCTGGTTACGATAGCATGATGGCCTTCGTGACAGAGTGGTTATGATGGCATCACTGCTAAGGAATCGAATCCCATCCGGGGTGTAGAACGTGTATGTTAGTTAAGTGGCTTCCGAATAGATAGTGATTGACTCAGGTGCTGAGTGCTAGTGGTGCTAATAGGAGCCGTCCAGTCATCATGATAGTCATAAATCTGAGTATGGACTATTTATTTGACCGAATTAACCACACATATTCTTGTTTCCCATTTCACCAAGGATTATTTGATCCCGAGAATTCTCGATCCTTGTCTGTCATCACACGGTCGCATTTTCAACTTCATCAGCCACTTCAAGGTTCGCCACAATAATTCGCAGTGTTGTTGCAGGAAGTAGCCAGAACAACAGGGCTAGAGGTCAACATCGATCAAACTAAATGCCCCCGGATCAATCTAGGCAGCAGACAAGGCATCCACATAGAAGGACAAGCCATTGAAGATGTTGATAACTTCACCTGTCTGGGCACCATTGTAAGTAAGAGACAGGAGGCACAGAAGAGGACGTCAATGCTAGAATAGGGAAGGCCCGCCATGCATTCGCAACAATTAGACCAGTGTAGAACAACCGACACATTAACTTGAAGACGAAGATCACCAATATCTAGACAGTCCTCTTTTATGGCGCTTAAAATTCGAGAAGGGCTAAACGCAGAGTCTGCAAGTGTTCATATGTAAATGCATCAGACAGATAAGGTGGTCAGAGAAGATTTCAAACCAGAACTTAAGGGCGAGAACAAGACAGCTACCGGTCGTCGACTCCATACTACAAAAAAAATGGAGATGGATTGGACGCACGCTGCGAAGAGCCCAGCCCAACATAGCAAGGCAAGCACTGGATTGGAACCCTCAAGCGACTAGAAAAAGAGGAAGGCCAACGAAGTCCTTGCGCAGAACACTGACATAGAGCTTCGCAAGACAAGGATGTCATGGGGAGGAGCAAAGCCCGGGCCATGGACCGAACCAGATGGACAGCTGTGGTAAAGGTCCTATGCTCCGACCGTAGTGAAGAGGATTAAGAAGTAAGTAAGTATACTTAATATTGGAAACTTAAAGAGGATATACTGTTTATCCTTCACTCCACGTTCAGCACCATCATCAGCCTTTATAAGGTTCGCCACAATAACTTGCATTGTTGTGCTTTTTGAATAGTCTCCATTGATCACGGACATTGTGATCTGGGCGCCATTTATTATCAGAAAGTGAAAGAGAAACAATGAATCGGGTCCAATATGCTGATCCATTTTAGGGTTTTATCACAACATTACAACAAATATCATGATGAGATATAAATCGTATTCAGTTTAAACAAACATATATCCTCTAAATATTTGGTTTTGTTATGTGCCGAGCGAATGATCAACAATGAATTTGAAAAACATTTATCTTGTTGATAGCCGCTGATACCCTTGAGGGGCGGCTATCTTATGGAGTACATACCAAATTTCTCCCCGTAAAAGGACAAGTTACTGATAGTTAATAAAATGAATAAATTTGTTTGCGTGGATATTGAAGATATTAATTGATACCTATATAAACACATTTAAATTCTTATTGGTCCCACCATAAATGACATTTTTTGGATGGATAATGTTCGTAATTAAAATAAAAAATGTTTCCGTTTTAATAATTTAATTTCTGATCCCTTTTAGCGTAGACTAGCTGAGGTGTCTATTTTTTTTACTACTGAACTGATCGCTAGTTTTATCGCTAGTTTTATTCGTTTACCAATGATGCTGATGTTTTCGTGTGAAAACAATAATATAGAGTTTCATATAAATTTTCTTATTTATCAATTATAGATAATGAAAAGAAAATAAATTGCTGAAATTTATACATTAATTTGATTAAAAATATTTTGTATCGCCGGAGTTAGTCTATTTATAAATTCTGTACTATAAATAGACTTGTTTAAAACGCGGTCAAACTACGGTGCGGCCGAATCTGCGGCCACATAATGGGTTGGCCCGGGTACTTGCTTCCAAAAGTTTAACGGTAACATATCAGTATTTTAGCAATTATTGTGATATTGTGCTGTTTATTTTGGTTATATAAGTAATTTTCTAACGTTATGAACAATATATTGGTTATATAAGTACTTTTCTAACGTTATGAACAATATATTGATGATTTTAAAGTTGCTTGATTTGGCCGCACTTGCCCGCAGTTTGGCCGCGTTTTAAACATGACGGCAGAAGTAGATATAGCATTGTTTTGATAAAATCTTATCAAAAATAGCCGCAAATAACTGATTAAACGATGCGAGTACTTGTTGCAATGAACAGGGAAAGTCTTCTTTAATACTCACAACGAACGTAGAAATGCAATTTCATCAACATCCGATACAGAGTTTAAACCTTGAATGTGAATTTTGTGAAAGTAAGTCACTGTCGTACCGATTCGACCCAAAATGTTAAAAATTGTAAATAACTTTTGAACAATGTTATGCATCTATTGTGCTTTGCTATTTCGTTTTTGCACGCCCATTTTTTACATCAGTACAAGGCATCGTGTGCTACACTGTGACTGTACGAGTTTAACACTATTGGAAACTGTTAAATAAATCGGAAATCTTTTAAAAGTTTAGTAACCAAAATGAAGAAATATCACAGATTTATAATGACATTAGATTGATTCAGTCGAGCTGGGCAGTCTTGGATGGGCATCGTTAATCGACAGATGCTTGTGAAATCCTTTTTAACAGTATGTTGTCGATTATCTTCCTTATCTGCATGACGGTCGTGCCAATTTTTTTCCTTACCCACATGACAGTCGTGCCAATTATTTTCTGTGTCAATTAGTATTATCCTTATGCGTCTGACAGTCGTCCCTCTTACTTTGGTTATCCGAACGACAGTCTTACCAATTATTTTCCTTATGCGCATGATGGTCGTGCCAATTATTTTCCTTATGGGCATGACAGTCATGCAAATTATTTTCAGTATCGGCACGACGGTTGTGCGATTTATTTTCCTGATGCGCAAGACGGTTGTGCCAATAATTGAATTATTTTCCTTATTTGCACGATGATTATACCGATTAATTTTCTTATCCGCACGTCGGTTGTGCCAATTATTTTCCTCATCCGCACGATAGTCAAGCCAATAATTTTCCGTATCCACATGACGGTCAAAATGTTGTCAGTCCGAATGAATATTTGTCAGTCTGAATAAATATTTGTCAGTTTGAAAAAAATATTAAAATGAAAATAGACCTTTGTACCTTTTTTAATTGCTTTATTGAGAGCTAAATAATTTAGAAATGCATGTTTAGCTTTTAACATATTTAATAAGTGATTGCCAAAGGACCTAATTTGTTGTTTACCTTTTTACAATAACCTGAATGAGCATAGCTATAAATTTAACCTCTGTAAAGCTGAAATACCTCAAAATGACAGCCAATATTTTCAGCTCCCAGAGTGAAGTAGAAAAATCCCTAGGTACAATGTAACTGCACCGTCATCGAATCGCCCCAAGTTCTAATTTAAAATGCAGGAGGGCCTAATTGTGTATTTCTTATGCTCCCCGAAGGGTGAGCATATAGTCGCCGCTTTGTCCGTCCGTCTGTCACACTTTTGTCCGGGCCATAACTTGAAGAGTATTAGAGATATCAATTTGAAACTTCTTAGGTGAATAGACCTGATTGCGGGGAAGTGCAGTGCACAAAACCCATTACTCTTGATTGCATATTTTTTTAGTTATTCCCCTTTGTAATTTTTCAGACTTAATTCTTGTCTGGGCCATAACTTGAACAGTATTAGAGATATCAATTTGAAACTTCATCGGTGACTAGATCTCATTTAGGGGAAGTGCAGTGCACAAGAACCATAACTCTTGATTGCATATTTTTTAGTTAGTCCCCTTTCTATTTGTTCATACTTAATTCTTGTCCGGGCCATAACTCATACAGTATTAGATATATCAATTAAATCAGGTAAATAGATCTCATTGATGGGAAGTGCAGTGTGAAATAACCATAACCCTACATTATATAGTTTTTGAGTTATTTCCCTTTGTAATTTTTCATACTTAATTCTTGTCTGGGCCATAACTCATACAGTATTAGAGATATCAATTTGAAACTACATATGTGAATAGATCTCATTGAGAGGTAGTGCGGTGCACAAGAAACATAACTATTTATTGTAAATTTTTGGAGTTATGGCCTTTTGTGCTTTTATACTTACTACTTGTCCAGGTAATAACTCCTTCATTATGGGAGGTATTGATTTGTAACTTTATAGGTGAATAAATCTCATTGAGGAGAAGTGCAGTGCCACAAAAACATAACTGTACCTTTATTGTTTTTTAATTATCTCCCTTTTTCATACAAATTAATGCTTGGCAGGTCCCTAACTTATGATGGCATTGATGTATTGATGGCATTTGATTGAAACTTCACTTAATGATAGAGACCTTCAAGAGGAAGTGCGGTGTCAAAGAACCATAATTCTCCATTATTTTCTTTTTTTACCTGTATCTGAATTATGTTATTTCCAATTTTGGGAAGCATAATTCGGTTTTACCAATTCCTTGTATTCTACTTTTACTTTAATCCAATAAATATGTGGAACTATCAAGTACTTTAAAATTAATTTGAATTATGTTAATAGTCTGGTGACATTGCAACACTGCACATCTAATTGATCAAAGGAATGATGACTAGTTTCCAATGCCAGTAAGCTATTTAGAATGGTCACATAATAATGTTTCAGTGATTTATAATGTGTTTGTAATTGTATATATGAGAGGGTTGCATGCTACATGTACTTACATTTTATTACTTCATAATCATATCGTGCAGCACGTGTATATTAGAACGTTTTGTGCGTCCATATAGAAATGCATTTGTAAACGAAATTGCTGTTATACAATAAGTAAAAATTAAAAGATCTAGATCTATTATACACGTTACTTATATTCAGCGTCAATGGAAAGTTAGGTACCTCCCTATCAATTGGCTCTTATATTTAAAATTCACGTTACACTGTGTTAAAAGCCGAACACTACTATGTTTTTTGACCTTACTGAGTAGTCACAGCTATCCTATTTAACAATATTCAAATGCACACACTAGAAAACTTTTGTACCGATAGGTCATGTTGTATACAAAATACTGAGATATATATAAGTGGTAACTTTTCAGTGACTTCAAGTATATAATGTCAAATACCTGTGTATATTGGAATATTTCCCGCTCAATTTGATTCTATCTGAATGAAACGTTAGAGATTTCAGTTGTTTGGAATAATTTATAACAGGGTTATAGTTTATGCTTGATATAACAGTATTCATGCCATGTAAACCACAAAATTGCGGCTACTTTGATGCAATGCATAAAAAATTTGTCTTGTATCAATATACCATGCTTCTGATAATCTAGCAATGTGTTCTCTACGGGATGTACTCCATTGCCCACTATATTTATCATTGACCGGGAAGGGGAAGCGCTTTGCTTGTACAGCTGCAGACACCTGCTGTTTAGATACATGGTCTCAATTGCCTAGCGCTCACAGTGATATTTAGGACAGTTCTGATTTCTCCGGTAAATAAACTATTACAATGCAACAAAGACAGATGTTATCCGCATGGAATAATGGAATAAGTCTGGTTCACGACATTCTTACAAAATGCTTCTTTATTTTTGGATTTTTTTTTGAAATCGTAAACCATCGAGAACAGGTCACGTTCCCCTCCATGGACTTTTCACTTTGAGCATACCAATAGACATGCGGGCTTCATGGTCGAAACGACGTCAAACGTCAAAAACTAGAAACCGCGCAATTGTTAAATTATGTTATAAATTGGAAACACCAACAATGCAAAACATTGAAATAATTGAATAGGCAGAATGTAATTGGCATCCAACATCCATTCGTGTTCTGTTAGCACAATTTATTCACAGATGGTGGAGTTGTGTACTAACAAGTGAACACCGGTCAAGTCACAGAAAAAGTTGTTTGACGTTGATAGACACCATTCGTACATTGATAGACACTTCAAGGTTAGAGCAATTTCTAACATCACTGTAACTCATTTTTGGAAAGAGTGGCACAGAGGCACGTTTAAACATTTTGTATACATACCGCCGAGTAACCTCAAATAGTGATACCATAGTAATTGTATAGTGGAACTACTTTCAATATCTTTATTGATAGTTTATTTATGACGTCATTAGCGGGAAAATCGAATGAAGGAATGTCAAAGTTGACCTTCTAATCCATAAATGAATCAAATAGCATTTCATGAACGTAAGAACTAAGATAATTACCGATCCGTCGCAAAATGTGTCAAATTTTGCAATGCCAAATAGTTCCAATCGACTTACATTAGAATTATACCGCATGATCGATTTTATATCAACTTTTTAGCCATCGTCTGTTTGTTTACGCTTTTCCACTAAAGGTCATGGTCGACATGGACTGGTTTCTCAATTTTATGAATAAAATCAAGGGAGACAAATTATGACGTAATTTTATGCCATGCGGACCCAGGACAGTTCATTTTCACGATTGTATTTCCTTGGAAATTCATTGTATCATAGACATATTCGGTCATTCACCATATTGTTGCTGATATTTGGCGGTAGATCTGATATTTTGTAACGTCATTCGGTTGTATATTGACCGATATACGACGTAATGATTTGTATATATAGGCAAAATCACCAGTCATGTTGGAATTGAATTTACAGCAGCATATACAGTATGATAAATATAATATTAAAGTTCAGTCGCACTTTTCTTCCTATACTTATTCTAACACAGACATCAACGTTGAACAAACAGAAACGACCAATATACTGATTAGAATTCAGTGACTGGACACAGACACATTGTTGTGCCAAAATCCATTGTCTGTGTCGTCAGGTCAAGGGAAGTGCCGGACAAGTGTTTTTCAATATGGTGCGGCAATGAAAGGTAGTCCACTTCCACTTAAAATTACGCTCGTACTCGTAAATGAGCGAGCTGTCGCTATTCATAATCTTCTATGATCTTGAAAGCATCACGAATGATACTGTATAACTTCACAACGTGTGTCCTGAAATTACCTCCGAGATCTGATTTATAAGCAAAACAATGTGAATATTGATAAAGCCATTTGCAGAAAGTGAGAAACGTCGTTAACTCAAACCGTTTAGGGATGAATCCGATATGACGGTCACTATTGAACTATGTAAAATGCCAACTCATGTCTAGAGCTTCGTCTCCTTTGTATAGGCAGAATTGTCAATTAATGAAACAAATAATTTCCATGCGATGGACATTGAAAAACTTGCACTATATATGAACTGTTTTCACCTCACTGCTGCCTTGCCTATGATTCCGTTAGCGATGTATCATTTAAGATTACAGCATTACATAGTGATAAGCACATTGCACTTTGGAGAATGTAATACTTATTATTGCGAACTACCAAACGCTTGTATTTCTAAGACACACTTACATAACATACACTCAACCACTTTTCTAATTGGTCACTTTTCAAACCCTAAATACGTTTAACTATGATCAAAAATTTTGACGATATGCTGCACAAACGTGTTATGCAATAGTCCTCAACTCAAATCATTAGAAATCAAAATCACGTGCCAATGTATGCGTGGTCATTCATGTGATAAATTTTTTGCCATCAAATAATATGATCACAGTTAAATATATTTCGGGTTTGAAAAGTGACCAACAAGAAAAGTGGTTGAGTGTAGATATACGTGTACCAATAGACGCACACGTACGTGCTACAGGTAAGACCCGTTTGTCAGATACACTTGTCACTGTGGTCATACCTAGTGACCAAATTCTATGTTGGAAAGTCAACTTGAGACCTTAGTAGACAGTAGTTTAGGTTTACGGTCATACTTACGTGTATAATCACATTGACTTTATACGCGTTAATTTTGTATTTCAAAGTTGCAAATGTAGGTGCGTAGTTCAGGATACAAAGTATATATTTTCGTATCTGTATTTTACTTTTGATATTCTAGACCACAATCACACGACACAATACCCAACGCACAAATGAACGAGAAAATAAATTAATTTTACCGATGAATGTCCAAGTTTCTATTCTACAGTACATGCCGAACAATGAATGCACATCATGCTAATTATAAGTTTCGTAAAAAAGATAAAAAAAATCATTACGCTAGGTTATCTATGCGTGAGTGGTTGGTGCAGATAATTGCAACTGAATATAATAATTATAAATGATCGTTTAATAATTGCCAAGGAAATAAAAGTCTTGTTGGCATGTGAACATGTTGTAGTATCCGTTGCATTACGATGTTGTTTTTTAGCATTATATTCACGGTATAAAAATATTTAAGAAATAGTTCACATCACTGAGGACCCTATGGCATTATATGGACTGGCTAGTCAGCTCAAGTTGTGTATATGGACCGGAGCGAAGTTGAGGTCCATATACACAACGCCGGCTCACTAGACAGTCCATATAATGTTATTGGGCCCGAAGTAATGTGAACTATTTCTTATATTATACCGAACATTCAATTTCGATATAATAGGCCTACTTTTGTAACGAGATCTAGATTCTAATAAGAAAACATTACATACATTTGGGTTTAAGTTGTTTATGTGCTAAAGAACTACAAATCATTATAGGGAGGCCTGACATCTATATATGTCTGGCTTAGTCTGTCTGCATATCCACCGAAATAACCCAGAAATGTGATAAACCGTGTTGCTATATAAATCTATAGACAACTTACGTTGTTTCAAGTATAAATCCGTGGACTTTCGACTTTTTGTTCATTTTCATGCAAACTAATGCGTCTTTAGAGTTCATATTGAACTTTGTATCATAAACACACATGAATTAATCCATGCAATTACTGTTGGCAGGACATAAATCTAATTCAAACAAAAAAACGGTACGAAAGAAAAGTTCGCACAACGTCACGCTCTATGGTAGCGTCACAGTATCTATGACGTCATGCAATAAACTTCAGCAGCCGGTCAATATTATTTATTTTTATAATATTGACCGGCTGCTGTATTTGGAACAAGTCAGTCTGTCTATCGCTGGATATATTGACTGATTGTTATAACAAAGAAACAGTTGAATGCAATTAGGGTGAGGTATAATATGTATATTTATTACACGTTGATTTATTATCTAATTCTGCCAAGATTATCATGGTTTATCTTTGCAAAAGTTCTTTCACATTAATAAATAAATGACATATGTCATAATCTGCACAACAAATAACTACATGTCAGTTCACTATATTACTACATGATTGTACGTGTTTAAGCCTACAATCTAACACACGTGTGTTTTGTTCTCAGAATTCAACTTTTATCTTTTTAAATCTTGAAATCATGCAACAGAAACATGATAATGTGCAAAAAAGTATTAGTTAAACTTTGAGGTGATATGAATTAATATATATATGAAACTTTGTTTGTATGTGTTAGAGTTCTCCGTTTCATGTCGCTCATGTACGAGTGAATGAATAGGCAAGCATTCGTACATCACTGTTAATATTTTACTGTAAAATCACATATTTTTCGTGGGTATTAAATTTCTTGTATTTAGATAAAAAATCACTTTCTTTGTGTCGTAAATTCGTTGA
Organism: Spisula solida; assembly: GCA_947247005.1. NCBI lineage: Eukaryota > Metazoa > Mollusca > Bivalvia > Venerida > Mactridae > Spisula > Spisula solida. Next base: position 33,497,572 of record OX365944.1, on the reverse strand, counting down.
TTACAGAACATGCAAGGATAAACCCATTTCAGAATAAGACATGTCGATTAATCGTGGGGATTAGATTTCGTGGTCGTTTTCAACAAAGAAATCAACCAAAAATCACGTCACTCGAAGAAAAACAATTTTACAGTATAGCACTACTTTTGCTATTAATATCTTGTATGTTGAACATACTGCATCATTAACCATTGCATGAACACTGCAATATACATAGTTTGTATCTTTAATGGGGATTTATCTTAAATCGGAGGAAAATAATTTCTGTGAGGTATCCGCTCTTCTTCCGCTAGTTTTGCTTACAAAAGAGAAAAGAAAGTCAATTAGGCATCGTGATCCACCTAACGTGATGACTTACATTCATTTAATACCACATTTTATTTAGATTGGAAGGAATTTCTGACTTTTATAAGGAATAAACATGTTTATTGTTGAGGACCTCATGGAAGATTGCCATTTAATTTAATTGTCAAATGAGTTTCCTCGTAAAATAAAGTCTTTATTATTATTATTATAAATTATAAGCAATATTTGTATACACATATTCTGTATTCAGTTTTACGTCGTAATATTTTGTTAAAGTCAGCCATGAAGGAATCAATCGGTACAGATGGACAACGTGCTAATCTGTAAATAACTGATCATGCTCATCTGTAATCAACTGATCACGCTCATCTGTAATCAACTGACCATGATCATCTGTAATCAACTGATCATGATCATCTGTAATCAACTGATCATGCTCATCTGTAATCAACTGATCATGATCATCTGTAATCAACTGATCATGCTCATCTGTAATCAACTGATCATGATCATTTGTAAATAACTGATCATGATCATCTGTAATCAACTGATCATGATCATCTGTAATCAACTGACCATGCTCATCTGTAATCAACTGATCATGATCATCTGTAATCAACTGATCATGCTCATCTGTAATCAACTGATCATGCTCATCTGTTATCAACTGATCATGATCATCTGTAATCAACTGATCATACTCATCTGTAATCAACTGATCATGTTCATCTGTAATCAACTGACCATGCACATATGTTATTAACTGGCCAGTTCTATTTCTATCGAATACGTTAAATATGATTGAGCTATCAGCCGAAATATGTTAGAAATATTACGGAATGTGTTCTCTGGAAACTGCAGAGAACAATTACAGTTTAATCAAACATCACGTCGGATGTTTGCAGCCAGTGTTGTGGTCAGGTGCTGCCAATCGGTCGGTAAGGAGTTGAATAACACATTCCAATCCCTGCATTTGGCACATTCATTGGTTGGTACATGTGTGTTACAATTTCAAAGTATATCCAAGTTTATTGAGTTTCCTAGTTTTGTTTGGTAATATATCTAATCACTTCTCATTGTAAGTTTGATCTTTGAATAGCTTGCACCTATTTTGGTAGTGGGATTCGAACCTAACCTATATGAAGATATAAGATATAATAAATAAATCTGGCTATGTTTCATTTTTGCAGTTATTTCTGTTTGTCGACTCATCTTTAAAATGGACGTCGACGTAACGTTAACGTACGCTTACTTCCGCGTTCTATAAATCCATGGCAACGGTGTCCATCCAAACGGAATTCAAGCAAAAATAATCAACATATCCTAAATTTAGTACTTTACCTTTATAGCAAATTTTGTAATATTTCGCTTGGTAAAAATAAAAATACGCCATACTTTCCGACCGGAACGAACTTTCTTTACACCCTTTAGTACAGATTATCGCTACAAAACATTGGGTACGGTGATACCCTGCACACGTGGTGGAGTCGCAATTGATTTCAGAAAATGTTGGTGGTAATCAACTCTAGGGGAACTTGTTATGTCAACTAACAACCGACAATATATTACTGCAAAGCAACATGAAAGCCGATAAACAACACTCTAACCGTACAAACGCTGGAAAAGCAAATAATGGATTAGAACAAAACATACAAAAAAAACGTTGCTAATGTACACTTCATTCATGTGTGGCTGTATCATTTGAATATTGTATTTTCTACTGGACACATTCTACGTCTTGAACAATCATTCAACAGTGCAGTTGGTCTCAGATGACAAATGCATTCTGTCACAAAGCTGTGAAAACTGCAACACTATATTGTATTGACTTTGTATATAGTGTCTGAATGATTCTGTAGATAACGGTTGATAAATTTATAAATGCCAAAATACTAGTTTCCGTGAAAATGAAACCTCATTCAGCCTACTGGTTAATGTTTGAAATGGGGTGGGATGGAATGGATGGAATGGATGGAATGGGAGGATTGGAACGAACTAACGAACGAACGAACGAACGAACGAAATTTCTTGGCGTCATACTTAAAAGTGTAATAAGATGCCTTAAACGAGATTCGAAAATAAAGGCGGTTAAGTAAAAGCTACTACCGCCCAGAATACAGTTACACTGTGGTTAACATAAAAGTGTGTACACGCACTTAGCAAGGTTCACATGTTTGAGATTTCTACCATTGTTCTGAGTAGAAACGCTCAGTGTGAGCCTATGTTGTTCGATACTGTTAGCACTCATGAATCCTAGATACAGAATAAAGTGTATGTTTATTAATGTAACGTAGTGGTATTAATCGTATTTCAAACTCAGGTTCCCAAAATGAGCTAACCAATTTATGTTTAAAGTTTAACGTTTTTAATGTATACCATTCGTCGATCATTTAGTTCTTCACTCTTTATTTCACTCTTCAACCTTTCTCATACGGTCTTACAATTCCTTATACATTCTTACACATTCTCTTATTTTCTTATATTTTCATCCTTCCGGGACTTGCATGACATTTTATAGGCTTTAAACTGTGCATGTGCCTGGGTACACCTAACTATTATGTCTGACCAATAGAATGACTATTATGATTTGATGGACTTTTCCTAGGTTTCCGATAACCAATCAATATAAATGTTAAAATGTATTATAGACCAGCGAATTTGACACGACTCTCGACCTTCAATTAGCATAATTTAACAGCTGATATATTGTCTATATTTATACTCCCGACTGTATGTTTTCATATGCGGAAAGTATCACGAAGACGCTCGAGGTGTAATACCAACACAAACTCAAAGGACCGATATTGCACGATGTGCTTGCGGAAATTTGTGTATTCAACGCAAGAACCTTGTAATGCATAAAGGTCAGAATCATGTCAAATTAGCTGTGCTATACAAGTATGTAAATTAGGATATGGTGTTGTGCGACATTTTTCCTTATTAACTTCGCACGATGGAAACAAATGATACTTAGAATATTGGTACGAATGTAGAGTTTGCATTCTATGCTTTGCTGTGCATTATTTCATTCAGCAAGTACACTCTCGTTCAACATGTATAATTAGCATGTACTGAAATAAAATAATAATCATGTAATTAACCGTGTATAGCCTGCAATGGTATATTAGGGCTTCCCATACTGCAAGTATGTCGGACTCTTGAGAAAAAGTAACACAGTACATGTTCCTTTATATTGTTTACTATAAGGTCACATAATTTACAACGTTGAGCAAACTGTGCGGAGATAAGACGTCCAGCAGTGTTTTACAGATGACATTCATTTTCATGTAGTTGTTATGTTTGAAAGGACCAAAGGGTTGAGCACTTTCAAGGTTTAATGATGCATGGATATAACCATTCATATTGTAACATTAAATTAGTCATCATTATTGTCTCAACCTGTACACATATCGTTTTCTTAAAATGAGTGTTTCTAAGAAGACTTCGGAGGAAATGCGCCGTAAGTGAGGTATGTTCCGAGTACATCTTGTAGGTTATACGTGTTAATAATGCTCGCATGAATGCGCATTTTATAAGCACATTTTCTACGGGTTGCAAATTCTGCGGATATTGTACATCCAAGCTGAGGTTTAATTTTGTGTACTTCATTTCTGCTGCAACAAAAGTTTGTAATATACATTCGTCGTGTGTGACGGGGTAAATGATTAAGTTCATTTCTGCAATTTACCTATTTTAGCACAATTTGAATTAAAGGCCCGTCACACATGACGAATAGAGTAATTTTTTATATCTAACGAACTCTGATCGAACAAAACTAATCACTACTGACAAAAAACACCCACAAATACTTCCATACGAACACCACAAACGATGTACAACCACAGGAATTTGAAATAATATCGATAACATATCAACAGTCGATCCATTCAAAACCGCTTTTTACATTTATTATACTGAAGGAAAGCAGATAGTGTTAACAAAATAAAAGATACAACGTACAACTACTAATTTAATGAGGACGAACTAAGCTGAAGTCCTGTTTTCAAGTATTCGCAAGTTGACGTCGTGTGGTTTTCGTTATGCGTGACGGGGTCTTTAAGTAGGATTCAATTTTACAATTTCCTAATTATCAAACTCAACATTTTAATTTCGCAGAATGTTGACCCAGCGAAAATATGTGCGTGAACAATATAATATTCCCAATAGAAATTTTCATACAAGGACGACTTAGATGTTATTCTACCGTGATAATCGTGAATTGTGATTTATGATTAAACATCTGACGAATTATTTTTGACATTAAGGATGGCATTGGTTATCATATTACAATCTTGCACAAGGAAATCTTGTATCAGTTCAAATTAGAAAATATTTATTGCAAACAGACACATGCGAATTCGTTACTCAGAATATTGTATTTATTCGTATAATTTAGTTCACGAAATTATAGCAGAAACGGACATGTTCCAAAAAGATCAGTTGCCAAAAAAACATGTGTCTGGCTATCCTATAAGTACCGGGGTTTATTTTAGTCAGTCAGTGGCAATAAAGCTACTGGGCAAAGTATTTAAAGGTGCTGCCTCACAGATTGGACTAAATTTTTTGTATATTGTGATTTTCCAACCTAACCAAGAATTGATGTAATAGAAAGCCACTGAAAGTTGCTTTATGAAAGATTTGATGCAAATAAGCAATTTTAACCACTCTCGATATCGCCCACCGAGTGTTTTTTTTCTTGAAGAAAAACGCTAACTTTCCTTCCAACATGCTTTTTGAATTATGTAATTCACACGTGATCGAACTGTAACATCAACTAACTACAGCATAAACCATCATATTTGGTTTGATTTTCGATTCGTTTTCATCAAATGCGAACAAATTTCTGGCAATAAGTAATAGTAGTGTTAATTCTATCATAGGGGTCTGTATCGACTCACTGGTCTCTCAAACACTAGATATAGATTAACAGGGACGTAACTGGTATCAAAATTGCGACACCACCAACTTTACAAACAGTCTTGTAACTTTTCCAAAAAGGCAATTAATCACATACTGTTTTCTCCAGTAGCAAGCTTATACATTTATCTTCGAGATACAACCAATCTTATGTCAAAATATATCGCACTCGAGCCGTTACAAATGCATACATGTTGAAAATATACTGAAAAATAAAAACAGGACAAAATTGTGGACAGGCCCTTACCATACTATAGGGCTCTTCACACATGAGTGTCGACAAAAACAATTCCATGGTTGGATGAGCGTATAATAACTAAAACTATAACCAAAATATCACCTCTGAAAGGTAACACAAGCGCTAGTGCGGTCATTCTATCATTTTGAAATCTAAAAATGTTCATCGGACTTCCATGTTTGTAAAGCCGAACACCCGATGATACAAGCTATTTTACTGGATAAACTTTCGAACATGTGACCACTGCAAACAGATATACTAGTTCTCGATATTCTAGCGCAGGTGATACGTATTGGATGCACAACCGGGATCAAGTAGTTTGTAAATAAAAATACTACGTATCGGTCTACAAATTGTGCACGAAAAACTCGTGTTCTGATCCAAGTGAGTAAGCAAGGAATGTAGAATGGTTGTAAATATTACTATATTCCACTGAAAAGCTTGCAGCAGTTAAAGGTTTTAAATTAATCAATGAGTCTACTCCCCATTTTTAGAAGCACACGTTAAATGTACATGAGGGATGATCAACACATAAAAAGGAAAATGCTCCTAAATTATTGTTAAGTGACCAATGTTGTTTAAACATATAATATATTAACTTATTATACATAATGAACTATAAAAAACGTTCATTTTAACACTAACAAACAAACAACTTAACGTTTATGTATTTGGATTACTTTATTTAAAAATTCACGACATGGAGTACAGCACTGAGAATTGGGTCTGATCCTTACCTTTACTGTATACTTGAATATATAACAAGTTCTTGCGTTGAATTTATGAATTTCTGCGAACAAATTATAAATACCCATACCAGTAACACGCACGTGCCTATGTTCTTCAGAGTTTTGAATCGGTACTAATCGTTTTAGAAAAAGTTATTTCCGGTTTAGAAAATTGCGGAGTCGAAAGAAGTGAATGGTTGAAAGTATTCAAATAGCGAAACTTTTGAGTCCTAACATATTCTTTCATAACGTTAAGCCTGATTCAAATCATGAAAATTATTGAAAAAATACATTTATCACATGTTTGACGTCGCGGTAGCGTAATAAAGCCATTATTTATTTTTGATAATACACTAGTGTAATTAAGCAATCACGCGACGTCATTCAAAGGATAGGCGACGTCGTCCAAGTTGCGCGTTTATTATACTGAAAAATAAGTAGCGTTTTTTTATGTTTCGGCCGGAAAAGGCTAACATGTGATAAAAAGAACATTACATTTGTGACTTTCCACATTGAATTTATTAAACTCGATGAAAAAATCGATAAAATGCTCGGCATAGCCTCGCATTTTATTATTTTATTCAACTCGTTTAATAAATTCAATATGAAAAGACACTCATGTAATATCCTCTATATCTTATTTAATCCAACGTAAATAAAACAATATGGCGACGTCGGAATTGACGTCACATCATTTAACGCGGCGTCATCGCACGTTAACGCGACGTCGTCGCACGACATAGCGCGCCAACTTGTGAATAAAATTATGTTTAATTGAAATATAAATAGAGGATATTACATGAGTGTCTTAACTTTGACGACATCGCCTATACTTTGAGTGACGTCACGTCAAAACTTTATTACACAAGTGTATTATCAAAAATAAATAATGGCTTTATTACGCTGCCGCGACATCAAACATATGATAAATAGCAAATAAAAGACGAGTGTAAAACTATAATAACTATTTATAGGGAATATCTGTGCAACCCGTCTCTTAGATTGGAAAACACTCTTTTCGAAGTATTTGTTCGCCTGGTTTTCTATGTGGTGCTGCCTGGCAGCCAGAGGCTAGATCTATAGTCTCTGTAGTAGAGCAAACAAATTCCAAAGTCATTTTTTTCTTCGATCACATTATCAAAAAATCTGATGGGAAATCCCCGCTGGATGCAGTGCATTTGTTCATATTACATATAGACAATATATCATCTGTTAATTTATGCTAATAGAATAGGATCAAGTTAAATTCTCTGTACTTTACTACATGTATATTGATACCATATATATATATATACAACTACAAATGTACATATCAATGCACGATCAAAATAACCCGTTATCAAAACATGACGTTACAAACGCACGATTGGTATTTGTAAAACAGTTTGCGACACGCAACGTTGGAAACATTAAGCTGTAAGGCGTCGAACGAAGTTACCACAGGAGGTCATGTCTTTTCGGACTTTGGTTAATAATAAGAATATATGGTTAAAGAAAGGGTACCTATATATTTAGAACGTTTCAAAGACGTCCAATGACGAATAAAGTAGATAGGCCTACAGTACTAAATTAATAACTTTTCCGCATAGTTGTTGATCAACCCTCGATCGAATTTCCTAATGTCTCAAGGTATGGTTTGTGACGTCACATGTTCCACCAAAGCGTGTCCAATAAAATGGCTTGTATCATCGGGTATTCGACATTAAGTCACGTGACTCAAAATGGAAGTCCGATGAACATTTTTAGATTTCAAAATGATAGAATGACCGCACTAGCGCTTGTGTTACCTTTCAGAGGTGATATTTTGGTTATAGTTTTAGTTATTATACGCTCATCCAACCATGGAATTGTTTTTGTCGACACTCATGTGTGAAGAGCCCTATAGTATGGTAAGGGCCTGTCCACAATTTTGTCCTGTTTTTATTTTTCAGTATATTTTCAACATGTATGCATTTGTAACGGCTCGAGTGCGATATATTTTGACATAAGATTGGTTGTATCTCGAAGATAAATGTATAAGCTTGCTACTGGAGAAACAGTATGTGATTAATTGCCTTTTTGGAAAAGTTACAAGACTGTTTGTAAAGTTGGTGGTGTCGCAATTTTGATACCAGTTACGTCCCTGTTAATCTATATCTAGTGATTGAGAGACCAGTGAGTCGATTCAGACCCCTATGAATTCTATAGGGTATTAATTAATACCCTATAGCATGTTTTATGTAAAAATACTAAATAATTACTAAATGCAATACACCAATATGTGAGGCAGTTCCTTTAAAATATGATTAGATAACTATTAGGTGATAAACCAAGTGTGCATAATAGCTCAGTCGAGAGAGTATTCGACCTGTAAATAAGCCAGTCCAGGGTACAAGCCAAAGTCAGACTGCACATTCGTCTCAACCTGTGACATTTTGGCGCTAATAGCACACAATACAACATTAACTATGTTTTGTATACAGAGTATTTATTTATTTATTTACATTTGAGTATGAATTCTTACAATGAGTGTACGTATGTAGTAGTGTGTAGAGGTTTGATATACCGATAGTTTATAGCGGAGAAACTTATGCGGACGGATAGCCGAGTCGGTAGAGCATTCAACCTATGATCGAAGGTGCGGTGTTCGAGTCCCGATTTGGCTGCAAAATGTCCTCACCCTGTTATACATTTGTATAGTTATTCGTAGGATATGCACTTTTCTCACGAAATATTTCGCAAACTATTAAACCTGAAAAACGTCTACACTCACCAGTGTAACTGTGCATTTCCATTTGATGCAATTACTGTTTAAAATGATAGTGTTATTTTTATACATATCATGAGCTATTATTTAACACAATATATACTTGGCGTCAAAAATTTTGCAACAACATTGAAAATCGTAAATTTTTGAATTGCTGGGTATTCATGAGACTATCGTTAGTGATTATTTTTAAACGATTGTCGTCCTTTTTCGTCACGCTTGAATGATCACACGGCCGAAAAAGGGTTAATCGACTATTCATGCACGTTCAAATCGGGAGACCGTTAACATAGGCGAGCGCTACGCAGCGCTTTCCACGAGATGTAATCCTCGCCTTCATATTTAATTGAACGGGAGGTAACTGAATAAAGACGCTCGGTAGCGCGTTGCTTAGGCATTGACCCTGGGTATTTCAATTTTCACTTAATTTTCACTTGACACGTGCTTCAAGCATGTCTGTGATAAACAGTGCACAGTAAGTTTTTTAATTGAGCAAGACATGTATGCTTAAACGGATTAAAAAAATAGGTATAGATGAACTAAGGCTGCTTTCTGTCGCATTAAACTGGCATGTCTTTATCATTAATAGACTATGGTATCATATCAAACAGACAGATCGTGCATATGACAAACCACGTGGTGATAGGTCAAGGGTCAATACAGCTGATATAGACAGGCATTCTGCAAAAACTGTAGCACTATATTCAACGACATTGCTGTGGCTTAACCGTAGTCAACCATACTTTTAAACCAATAAAAAAACTTGCATTCCAATCGTTTTTTTTTTGTGAAAACGACACCGTTTTTAAAAACAATCTTTATTTGGGTCAAATCATGTTACGATCACTTTTAACCATTTTTACCTCCCTTGCACTATAAGATATAAATAAGTGTAATATGTATTTTTGACATATTAAGTTATGTCATACTCGGTGTTCATAATTATGGATAAATACATTTCTTAAATTTGATAATTGTTATGATTTTATATTGGTTATCAATGTACAAATGTGTAGTTGTATCAGCATAAACTGGTTTGCTGGTTCAAATAAAAAAGACAAAACAATGTAGATTCGCGGAACTTTTGACGCTCTATAAAGTAGACGTCATTAATATCTCTGATGAGTTGAACATCCGAGAATAACTTTTGTTCGCGAGTTCCGGTATCCTTGAACTTTGGCGATAGTTCCACTCTCCTTCCGCTATTATTCTACCTACCAGACGAAATGATAGTTAATGAGGTCTTGCAAATAACTGACTGTCAATTTTACCTCATCATTTTAATGCATTTTGAGCGCTTAATGGTTTGAGGCATTGTATGACAACGGCTGATCTTGCAAAGTTTATTTAATTTACGATTTTTATATTGGAACCGTGTAGAATATCCAAAATTTGCATGACAACATACATATACAGGGTGATCATTAATATATGGTAACATGAATAATTTTAATAACTTTGTCAGATTTTATGATAGGGAAGTGGTTTCACTCTTATTACAAAGCTAATGAGTCCAAGTCTTTTGGATATGACTAATAAATGCATGTGATATAAAGGTGATGTCAATATCGTCTTTGATGTTGCCATACATTTTCATTGATTTCAAGAAATTTGGCCACTGTATTATTTCGTCGAAGACCATACATTTACTTGGCCTCTACACTCACCAGACTTAAACCCTTTTGGTTTCTTTTAATGTGGATGCTAAGAGGGAGGAATGACTACTATAAAACCAGAAACAATATTTTTTTGAAAACTTCAATACAGTAGGAAATTTGTAGCATCGGTGGTGTAACATGCAAGGTTTCAATTGGTTTTTTCGCCGTATTTTGGGGCTGGTTTTGCAGTTTTTCAGAATAAATGGGAACGTTTCGAACTTATGCTGAGAGAAAAGTATGTGACATTTGAAAATGATTTATGTGTAGAATAAAACTTACATATCTATGCTAATCAACGGTATATAACAATATATATTATCTTAACAACTGACAAAGTTATTAAAGTTATTTATGTTACCATAATTATAGTAATGGTCACCCTGTATAAACAAATATTTCTTTTGAACAGCGTATAATAATGATTGTGTTGGAAACATATAGACCCGCTGTTTAGTGTGTTAGCAATATTGTTATAACCAACATCAACACTTTGGTAGAAGGGCGGTGTTTTAGTTTTTGAAGACCAAACAGTCTTATAGAAACATTCAACTGATGTTGATAGTGCATGGATATCATACCATATTTTTGAAGATGATCGGGGGCTTCATTCGTCACTGGTGTGGAATAGTTGCCTAGAGGTAGAGCGCGCGCTTTCGGATCGTGAGGTCCTGAAATCCCACGTTCCTCTGAGCTAAAATAACCCACAAGCTTGCTATTAGGAATGACCAAGTGGTTTTGGTGCATTCTCTGGCAATGTGCGTGTTGGTCAAATGCTTCATGATATATTTTGTTGTCAAGTATCTGTGATGCATACTCTTGTCGCAAACGTCGTGTTCGAATGCAGTACAAACATGGATGTTTCCAGACTGGTTTCATGAAGTAACTAGACTGGTAGTTTGTATCTAGTTTTTGTTTTAAATCAACCATTTTCCGGTTTTAGAGTAAGCCGTTCTTCTCTGGTACATGGTGGTAGCTTAGTTTGCATCTTTTCACACACACCGGCGACATGTTAAAAGACTCATCCGATACGCAAATAAACATCATTACAGAATCAACCCACAAGGACTTATATGAATAAATGTGCACGTTTGCCTATTGAAAAAGAAGGCAGTGGCGTGCTAGAACTGGTTGTGTTTGCTTGCCAGATAAAATGAAAACGGTTACATGCAAACATTTGTCCTAAGAGAGCTGTGTGTGAAAGGTCAACCGACGGATGCTCGTACATTCATACAATAGTTTTCGTTCTCATACTTCTGTTTCCCGCATATTATGGGGAAACATATCACATTTGAGCTGGACATTTCTGTATAATACAAGATTTGTTAGTACACATCATAAAGAACGTTCATCTGCTACTTCGACTCAACCATTATTTTTGTTTGCTGTCGTTTTGTCACTAACATTCTTCTCAGTCAAGATATGTGTAGCACCAGGCCATCAGCGCTTCTGGCCCTTTGATTTGATACAGTTTCCGACCACCAATCACGACACTGCACAATTGTTAGATATGGTACTGGTACAGTTCCCTTGTTATCTACGTATCGGAGTAATATCCTGACATAATTACGGCGGGACAAAACGTCATTTATGGATGAATAAGGCGAAATTACCTAAGTTTATCCTCATTTTTGCCGCACTAGATCTAGAACGGATTACGTTACACGACCTATTTTATAATAGTTTCGCCGATCAAGTTCGCTAAAATACATTGACTGATGGCCTCATTCTACCGTATGCCATTCTTTAGACACATGCGCATCAGTTATAAGGCGGGCGATCAATGTGTGTTTGCCTTAAACGTTTTGAAATTACACCATTTTGCAAGTACTTTGTCAACATATGTGTTCATTCAGAGAATGACGAACATTAAACATATACGAGTGTAAGCAAGTGCCACTTTAAGATGAATTAGGATTCAATTGTCGAAGAACGGGACAAACACATGACTGACTTGTAAATACGGGATTAACAACAAACTACAGGTACAAACTAAATATCTGCGCGCTGTTTCTACGCATCTTCCTTGTATTGATCTTCCCTGTCCAATTTGTTATCATCTTTTCGCTTACAACCATGAAAAATCATATAATAACTGCCGAGTTATATGATTTCTAGATTTTATGTTTGTCCTGGATACTAGTACTTGTAATACGCGTTTTCCTCTCTGTGCCTTACGTGCTCTGCTGTTCCATTGAATGCAGCATTCCCTGTCGGATGTGTTATAATCGTTTTTATTATATACCTAGCAATGTATTGTCACGAATACAGGCCAAATCGCGCAGTGGAATACAACGCGACAGATTGCATTCTCTGTATAATACATGTCTAGTTTTCCAAATCCGTATCATGCATGTCTGACGTGTTATATGCTGAACATATGCCAAACTCAATGACGTCACGACGTAAACAATAAATTAATTAGAGGTTAATACACGACACAGCCGGGCAGGGAGGCGATAATCCGCCCGGAAAATTAATAATCACCTCGAGGGCTTCAGCCCGAGGGTGATTATTCATTCCGGTCGGATTATCAACTTCCGGCCAGGCTCTGAAGTGTATTAAAGTCTTTAATACAATTGTTGGATTTACAAATAACAAACAACGTAAATATTACTGATGTAGATATATACTAAGGTGGTAACCAATAAAATGCGCCAATACTAAATAAAATTGGCAAATAAATCTTACTTATGAGCAACGTAACGTCATTTTGGCTCCAACGTGACGTCATGTTTACACGGATATCGTCACGTGCGCCCGTTCAACCGGTCCGATTATGATTATGAGTTTGCGGACCGGGCGGATAGGCGATAATCAATCACGTGATGACCATAATCAGCCGTAAATAGGCTCATTTTTGTTACTATATATAGTAACAAGTGTATTAATGCCTTTTTATGAATGGTCGTCGCGTTATATGCCGAAAATATGCCGACGTTCATGACGTCAATGTATACATATTAAACGCATTTTTGCGCGTAAAAGCGCTTTTTTCACTCTTGAAGGTATACAATAAAAGGAAATTCAATATTACTGCAGTGGTGTTGATCCGTTAAGCCGTATTACCTCTCGTTGCTTGCGCCATACCGCATCTCACTCGACCTAGCGGTCTCGTGAGATACGGCATTACACAAGCAACTCGAGGTAATACGGCCCAACGGATCAACACACTGCAGTGATATTCCGTATGTATCCTATGGCATGATAATACTCACGTGTTCATTCAGGTCATTATCAGTATCAACAGTTCCTCATTGACAACCTATATAAGTCTATATTTACATAAACCATATACATACATGAAGCTATGTTCTTCTGAAAAGATTGTGCAACACTTGTTTAAAATATTTTCTCTTGTATTATTCGGGTAAAACTTATCTCAGTACTTCTCCGAAGCTCTCCTAGAGCACAAGTACCATGTTCCCAATGCCTCCCGAAGCTGATTAATTCCATCGGGAGTACATCGCAGAGGCAACCATTGCTCAAAGGACCTAGGCTGTACATGCAGCTTTCCCGACATGCTCAATTGTTAGAGCAATTTTCAACTAGTAAATGGATTCAATTAATAGGTTCCATTGGCTCCACACGTCTTCTGTCGTATTTAGTTATCAGATAAAACCATGTGGTTTAATAGCAATGTTATACTGAAACTCATGCAATTCGAGTACAATATCTGCTTTCCCTTATCTTTTTGTATGTGTTCTGTGTTTTCTGTGCTCGGTTAGTTCAGTTAGGAATTGTGCCTTGTATGTTTTTAATGTTTTCTGAGTTTGGCTGGTAAAGTTGAGTGCTGCCTTTCCTGCCTGACTTTATATTATCTTTTTTATCAGTGCTTATATACAGTTACTGCAGTGGTTAAATACAATTGCGAGACATCTTGTTAAACTTTGATCAACAATTTATTTTATTTTCTGTCCTATAAATACTACTACGGCATCGTATTAGAAATTTATTATAGAAAAGAATTAACCACACAAAGAAAATGAACATAGTTAAAGATCTCAAAGGGAATTTGGTGGCGCCGGTATTGTTACGTATAACATAATTTAAGGCATTGTGTTCATTGAGAAGTTTTGTCCCATCTAAACATTTGGGAAATGTCAATTGTTGGATTGAATGATACTATTTTTTTTATTCCAAACCATGTAAAGCATTTTGCATTGCCATACCGATACCAGTAAACAAAATTATTGTTCATTAAATTTTGTTGTTAGTCCTTGTGATCGGACCTATATAAATATAAACAAAAAAAGTATAAGAGACACCTTTCGTTGCAGTTTCTTGATTTATTTCTTCACGGTAAATAGAAACTCAAGCACTTTCACCCGTAGCGGGATCGCCAAGAGTAATGAATCCATAACGCTAGAATTACGCTCGCGAGGAGGAATACTTTGGTTCACATTTCGAACATTGTTAATCTAACGCACACTAACTTTTTGGGACGTTTCCTAGCGCTTGACAACGTTTGACAGCGCTTACTGGCGCTTAACAACGATTGCCTGAGTTGTACTTATTTCTTATCAGCGTATGCCAACTTTAGCCAACGCAGGTTAGCGTATATGCAGCGGTCCCTTACTTAGTCAGACTTAGACGAATGACGAGCGTTGGTCAGCGTTTCAATAGTCAGAAAAATGAGCCCAAAAGTCGGTGAATTACGCTCGTGAGGAGGAATAATTTGGTTCACACTGCGAATGTTGTGTATCTAACGCACGCTAACGCACGCTAACGTTTTGGGAACGTTTCTCTAACTTAGTCCGACTTAGGCGAACGAGGTGCCAAACGCCAGTATCCGTTGAACAAAGTTTACCTTAGTTACTGAAACCTTATGGAAGGTTCGCCTGCGCTAAAGCTGGGTTCACACGTTTGGACCGACTTTTACCGACGTTTGGGCAAACGTTCAGCTCCGCTAGTAAAAGTTACTAAACGTTTTGAAAAGTTGACGATCGTTGGTAAACGCTGAAGAACGTTGTATTCGTTGAAAATTTGTAACATGCAAAAACTTTGCCGACGTTTGGAAATAAACGCTGATGTAAGTTGTGCTCCGTTTATAAACGTTCATGAACGCTGCATTAAGTTGATCAAAGTTTGCTGAAGTTAAACTCTGTTGGCAAACGTCTGCTGAAACGCTGATGGTGAAAATAAATTTAGTCGAACGTTTATCTAGCGGTGCGTTAGTTCTGCAACGTTCGAAGTGTGAACCAAAATATTCCTTCTCACAAGCGTAATTTCACCGACGTTTGAGCTCATTTTTTCGACTTTTGAAACGCTGACAAACGCTTGGACAAACGCTCATAGTGTGAACCCAGCTTAATGGCGGGTACTCGCGCTTGACAGACTAGGTTTGCACAGCGTTGAAGAATAAATAGCTGCTGTCCATCAGAGTAATTTGCTTTTCGGCTCTACCGGTGATCATGTATACTTCTACTAGAGTAAATGATGTGTCGAAAAGCATATTTTATTAATTAGTATCAACATTTTAAAGTATACATGTATGTCTGTCTAAGAGTACCAGTCCTGAAAAAGTAGATCAGTAGTTTGCTTTCCGGCCCTAGCGATGATCGATTAAGCATTAATATTTGTACCGGAAAGCACATTAGTTTAAAGAATGTTCATGTAATTACTACGTCACTGAATGTGTAATGGAGTATAACTTTAACTGTTTTCATTCCTTGGTCATAACATGTTATACACGCATATGTTAGGTTACCACCTGCTTTGTTATATGATTAACTCGTATGATAAATGTTAATAAGCGAATGAATAAATTGATACATATTGTACCAGTAGAATAAATAGCTGATGTCCATACGAGTAATTTGCTTTTCGGCTGGTGTGCCAATGTGTTTAAAGATATAATTACTACGCCACTACATGAGTCTTAACTTAATATAGTATATACATGTAATTATATGCAATAGTTTATACTTGCAGGTATGGATACCTGGCATGTAATGAAAAGTTACACACATGAAGGATAATATTAAGTCAGACAGGGAAGGTAGCACTCAACTTAACCAGCCGAGCACAATTCGAACACCAAGAAACATTAGATCAGTAATTTGCTTTCCGGTGATCAATTAAGCAAGCAAGTTTTATGTATCCAACATATTAGTATTAAAGTGTACAATCATGTATGCCTGTCTAAGTGTACCAGTCGAATATCATAAAATATTATATCTGTCATTAGCTTTCCGGCTCCATTGATGATCAATTAAACGTTAATTTTTGTATCGGAAAGCAAGTTGGTTTAAAGAACTTTCATGTAATTACAACGTCACTGTATGTGTCTCAACATAATACATGTAAAGTATATAAGTATGCAATATTTATATTTGCAGGTATGGGTGCATGGCATGTTATAAAAAGTTACACTTACTAGGTGCACCAGTCGAATATCATGAAATAATTATATCAGTAATTTTAGCTTTCCGGCTTTACCGGTAATCAATTAAACATTATAGTTTTACCGGAAAGCAAGTTTTATGTATCCAACATATAAGTATTAGTCTGGCTAAGTGTACCAGTCAAAGTCGAATATCATGAAAAATCATATCAGTATTTTGCTTTTCGGCTCTATCGGTGATCAATTAAACATTAATTTTTGTACCCGAAAGCAAATTGGTATTCATCAGTTTTAATATGTATAAACGTGTACACTTAATTTTTTGCTATGGATACAGAAATATTTAAATTACTTTCCTTTAACTGGATCTTTGTATAAACCAAAACTTATCAATGCTATTTTGACAGTTTATGGTATATGCACAGAGATCAATGTTGGGATGACTCCTATTAATTAATGCTTCACTTTGACATGAATTGTGGTTGCCATGGCAACAGAAGCACGGAAAATAATAAAAAGGTCATGGCTTCACATCGGTAGGGGACTTCTGTATTGGTTGCAATTCTCAGTGACTTGTTTTCTTTAAATTTAAATTCTTTAGACACAGTTACCATACTCTTAAACACATTAACCAAATTCACCACATTTACCCTTGCATATTGATAAAGCAAATTTTTCAAGCAAGAATAAAAGAACAACGTTATGGTCATAATACTGATACACACTTTTCAACTGTTCAATTATTATACTTCAAATTCACTACTGCCTTTTATAAACTGAGAAGCCCTAAAAGTGAAATCTTGTTAGCACTATACATGCTTCGTTATAAACACAGATCAGTCTTGACATATAAATATTACCGTTGAAAAAAACATGTGCGCCGTCTTTGATGCTTTGCATCAAAATTAGTCTCGTTTTCTATTTGCGCATGACTGTGTACTACCAACGCGTATCTGTATCGCCAGGATCCGTTGAACAAAGTTAACCCAAGTTATGGGAATGTTGTGGAAAGTTCGCCTGTGCGAACCCTTGCGTAACTTTTGCGTTCATTGGTCTTAGACCTATTGGCCTACGTTGAGCAAGCATTCAGATATGTTGGGGAAACTTCGCTTAATATGCTAGCCATTGCGTTACAACGAGTTCATTATGAAGGTTACCCGCTGTCATCCGTTAGTCTCCGTTAGATAAACGTGTGGCTAAATTCACCGACACCCTCAGCGTTTCAAAATTCGTTTGCCTGTAGAGTTTAACTGAAGCAAAGTTAGTGCAACTCTTTCAGAGTTCTAGAACGTTTACAAACGGAGTACAACTTACACCAACGTTTATTCCCAAACGTTTTGCACGTTAAAAATTTTCAACGAACTTCAACGTTTCTGAACTTTTAGTAACTGTTACTAGCAGAGCCAAACGTTTGCCAAAACGCCCGATAACGTCGGTCCAAAAGCAGTAAGTGTGAACCCAACTTTACCCGTATACATAGTGTACTTAAATTACACAGACGTGTGCCCCAACGTATCCAATCGTTTATTACCTGCGAGCATTGAGCGAGCAGGTATATTGGATAGCATAAAGTAAAAAGTCCATGGAGGAGCACGTGACCTGTTCTAGATGGTTTACGATTTAAAAAAAAAATCCAAAAAAGATGCATTTTGTAAGAATGTCGTGAACCATTATTCCATGCGGATAACATCGGTCTTTGTCGCATTGCAATAGTTTATTTACCGAAGAAATCAGAACTGTCCGAAACTTCAGTGAGCGCTAGGCAATATTGAGACCATGGATCTAAACTGGTGACTGCAGCTGCATAAGCACAGCGCTTCCCAGTCAATTGTCATGGCATTATCGGAATTGGTTTATGATCTTTGATATTGTTGAACACTGAAAACATGTCTTATGATAATACCTTTTAATGAACTGATACGAGGTTTTATCTATAAGCATATAAATATTATATGGAACAAGGGAGTCATAATATGCATTTAAGTGTCTTGAAAATTGGTTTGTTATACATGAAATTATTTAACAATTTGTTGATAAATTTCGTATGTCAAATTATCGTGCATATAATTTTCCCAATTTGAAAGCTACCGGCCTATCGCGCTTATTTTTTTCTCACAATTTTGAGATTTTCATGTTTATTTTTATACACATCAGCTGTTGAATTATGCAGATAGAAGGTCGAGGATCCTGTCAATTCTCTGTCAAATGAAGTCGGTACATCATTTGCTCGCAGGAACTATTTGACTTGTAACGTATTTGGAACACACACGGTTAGTCTAACTTATTATACGTCCGTAGTTATAATCGTACGATCGACATGCGTTATTGTCATAAGTTGTAGAGTGAGATGTCGAGTAACATTAGCAAGCATTAAGATCATCGTTTTAACTTAATATTTATTTAAAACCTTTGATAGTAACTTTAAGCAATTGAATTATGTTGTCTTTATTGACAACAAGAAAGATAAATCCCTTCTTTACGCTAATTGCACGTCTGGAACACTAATTAGAAAGGAAGAAAAAATAAAAGCATCTAAACTATCTGGGTTCACTTAACATTCGAGTGTTTTATGGTCGGGGTCGGTAGTAGACTGTTAGAAATGTTTTATCAGTAATTTACCAAGTGAATACATCAATTATCCAGGTAGAAAACGACTTCAAATGCTGTTAACATTAACTAGTATTTATTTGCGCAAGGTCCGGGAAAAACACTCGCAGGTAATAGATGTTAATTTGACCAATTTGCGGCGCGTTGGAGTGAAAGACTAGACTAAGGCCAAATGTCTGTAATAATATAGCTTGCTTGGAATCTGTAGGAATTACATCCTGCGGTGTGGCGATGATTAAACAGCAACGGAATATGATAGCGAAGGAGACGAACACCATAGCAATACACTGCTGGCTATCTGAATCTGTTTCTTCTATCAGAATTGGTGATCGCTAATACATACTTGTTGATCGTGAACGTTCCCTGTTATGTATGCGGAGAATGATAGTAATTGTTTTCTTAGCCCTTGGCGTCGATAGATATAAATATATATCTGATAATAGGTGAAACTTATAGTGATATTTGCAATTTTTCTGGCTGGATATTATACGAAATTAGTGCAGGTTAAGTGGATGTTTTATTTTATTTCAAATGGATTATGATATATAATGGGACAATAAGGAGAACGTTGAATTTGAGTGTTTGTGTTCTGAAGTCGCATGTCAGGTAAAGTATTTTTAGTATGTTTCCGTATAAAGATCATACTATGAAAGATGATAAAGCGGTATTTTACAGACTTAATAATTGATGTAAAGTTGTGCTATATTTATGCTGTCTTTATAAAGCTTTACTTGTTTTCACAGGGTATTTGTCTAACTTGCACGCGGACCTCCTCGATAGCCTAGTGGTTGAGTGTTCGCTTCGCGTGCGGGAGGTCTCGGGTTCGATCCCTGGCCGCGTCATACCAAAGACGAAATAAAAATGGTACCAGAAATTCCCTTGCTAGACGCTCAGCATAAAAGGGAAACTGGCTTCTCTTCTCTCATACCCTCGTGGCGATGGATAACATCAGGAATGAGGTGTCGAGAGTGATTATTATAAGTTGCAAATACATGTGTCACAATCGACCTTAAATAAATTAGTATATACTAAATTAAGCTTTACTTAAAAATTAAGAAAAACCAATATAATGAAGTTGTAGTCCATTTGAATATTAAGTGCTTTAATTATTTTTGGAGTAAACTATTTTTTTTTAACCGTTTTTCATAAGCATATACATGTATTACTCTAGAAAATTAATGACTCGTACAGATGATTGTCATTTTGATACAGGAAAAGAAGTTGCTGTTTTCCTTTCATAATCATTGAATGTTGAAATAAAATTTACCATTCATTTTTTAGAACTATGTCCTTGAGAAGAGGGCTAGATGGTTTTGTTCTGCCTAAACCGTTTGAATATATAAATACGTGTATATATATAGTAATATAGTGTTAAGACGACGCCAGTTTTTATAGTTTCTTGTTTTGTCAGCAAGTTCATTGATACCTTTGTATTTTAGTATGTATGTTTATGTGATTCGTCTTTATCATTGTTATTATCTACTAGTATATTAAAAGTCGGTACATGATTAGTTTAAAAACCCGTTAAATATTGTTGTATCAAAGTTGAAATAGTAATTTGGCAGAAAAATAGCATAAACGTACATGTATAATGATTTAAACTATTATAAGAGTCTGCATAATTATGTTTTTACGAAAGGTTATTTGTCTAAATTATATAAGTATCATTTGGGGTCGTAAAGACAAAATGTGTCGCAATTTGCATGCAATCTCTTTTTGGTTTTCAAAGTGTCCCTGCAATTAGTATTGGTTATAGCGTGTTACATAATTATAAATAATAAAAATTCCTTGCTTGAGCAATATTCGGATAAGCATGCGAGATAAGCGGGATTTTCCATGAAAAAGACCAATTCTATGGCGAACTGAATGTAATATTCTGATTAAATTAACAGAAAACTGAAATTAATGTTCTGATAAGGTCATAAATCATGCAAATTTATTGTCTATAAAGTACCAAACAGACATTATTCAGCAGGAAACTCTACTAAATCAGATTATCAGTGCCGTTCACATGGATTGCAGTGTCGCATGTAATTCTCCGTCTAACTAAAGGTCTTGGTAATCTAACAAATACCGATAAACAGGGGGAAATAAATGATAAAACTCGTATCATGAAAATAGCCAATTTCCTTTGGTATGCGCTTTTGCGCCTTTAGTAGACAATATAATTGACGAAATTACTGCAATTAAGTTATTATTGTTTTATGTGCAATCTCTAGGTATATTATGTAAGGACAAAACGTAATTTATGTCTTTATCTCTTTAGATATATTGACTTCCGTGTACGGATTGTCGGACTATTTCCACCTTGGTGATATTATAAATATAATTAATTGTGAACTGTGTTCGATACGGTGACTGTTTCAGAGGAAGTTAATATGTTACAGAAAATGTCATTTAATCACCGCCTTAAAGGTGATAACTCAGTTTTCAAATCTTTATTCGCCGTTTTGTATAATTTATCAGTCAACTTCAAAGTTAAGATCCTTTTAGTAAGAAACCAACCAATTTCTCAAAGGCTCCAAATTTTGTTTTGATCATTAGTCTAATTGAAATTTTACTGTATTTTGTAAACGTTTATTTCAATTAAAACTGTACCATGAATTGTATTCTAATACTCTAGTACACATGGTTTTCCAACTTTAAACAAATTATTAAACTTTAAATATTAATTTCTAACTTATTTTGATTCTAACTTAAATATTTACTGATTAATTAATTGATTCAATTAAAACAGTAAAGCACTATATATATAATTATATCGTATACGTATTTAAAACATCCCATAGTTAATATTCTACAACAACAATTACATAAACTATGGACCCGCAAAAAAACAAGTGAAGACCCGTACTGTAAACGAAATCATTTTTTACGATTTCCACGTGTTTTAGAAAGGAACGCTATTAGTGAGTTATCCCTAATTAAGACAATCTAAGTAATAGCACTTATGTTCATTCATTCGTACTGCAACTGCAATAGGTCGTTAAATGTTATGTAGAAAATTAAACAATAACTTAAATGTTCCGTTCCAGTTTGTATGGGAGCTTTTTCTAACATCGGATACGGTGTTTACTTTTCATGTCGTGTCCACATTGGATGATAAACAATTACCTTCACTAATATAATTACCCATGCAGGCAATAAATTGGTCGTCATTCATAATTTCACGCAAGCCTCAATTCAATTTTACTTTTTTTACTTTAGACAACGTGATTATGTCGATTGTGATTTACGAGATTAGCCGTCAATCTAAAAATCGCAATTGGCCATTTTAAAAATAGAATCAAATTAATTCTAGTGAAATTCTCTGAAATTGTTCAAATATTGTTCATAATTGCATCAGACGAAGTAGTCGTAATTGGTATTTTCTATAGAGTAATACGATTAATGCTGGTCAACAATCTATAGTGATATTACGGCAATCAGTTGACTACATCATTTTCTGGACATTACAACGAGTATGGACTTAGATGGATAATTTTAAAGTTTTAATTAATCAATAAGAAATAATCATATCTTGAAGTTCGTCGTTTTGATCAGGGACACTTTCATGCAGAACTAGCACTTTGTACGCTGTTCGTTTTTTTATGCATTTCGTGCTCTGTGTACTGTTTTATCAAAGCATTTACGGGAATCTTAAAGTTACGGTCAAATTTAAATTCTTTATAATTATTTTACAACCGCAAATTAGTGACAGATACGGTTTGTATGAGTTCATTAACTCAATCATTATTATTATTGGAGCTCCATTTACCACACTTTATAATTGTTAACAAATTATGAAGAATTTAAATTTGATCGTAAGTTTACGGTTTCCGTTAGTCCTTTGATAAAACAGTACCCAGCTGCTGTTTCTGTTGAGTGGTACATTCCCTGTCCGATTTGTTATCACTCGTGATTTACTAATATCTAGGTTGGGCAGGTACGTTCGTGACGTAAGTACTATATTTGTTGAAAAGTCGCCTCCTCAATAGCCTAGTGGTTGAGCGTTCGCTTCGAGTGCGGGAGGTCTCGGGTTCGATCCCTGACCGCGTCATACTAAAGACGAGATAAAAATGGTACCAGAAATTCCCTTGCTAGACGCTCAGCATACAAGGGAAACTGGAATCTCTTCTCTTATACCCTCGTTGCGAGGTGTCGAAAGTGATCAATATAAGTTGGAAAAACTTGCTTCATAATCTTAAATGAATTAATATAATCTAAACGTTATCAGTAGCTTGTGGAAGTTAATTACTGCTAGTTTATTAAATGTAGTATTTCCGCATTCCGATTGCATGGCATATACATGTATACTGGTAATTTCGAATACACTCAAATACTCAACGTCGTCAACAGTGAATTCTAAAGATTCTGTCTGTATTCCGATTGCATTCGTTAGTTGCATTCGATATATTCCGGCCCATTCTTGATGTCACATGTTCTAAACCCTTTTCGTTAGAAATAAAATACACATTAAACTAAATAAATGAACTTTGCTCCAAACCTTTGTGTATTTATTCGAATGGTCCAGATCACACGACGCCGGAATGAACCGGGATGTCGTCAGACTGAAATTCGAGGTGTATTCCTGCAATATCGAAGAGCATTCTAAATATTCTGTCCGGCAATCTGAGTGCATTCGAAGTGCATTCGATACACTTCGATTGTTTTGCGCATGTTCAAAACGTTCGAGATGCATTCGAAGTCCATGTACAACAATATCGCTTATCCGATTAGCGCAAAATTGCTCAAAATGGCCATCGTCGACACTATAGAATATAGAGGGACCAGTATAGCACGAAGCATCGGACAGCATTTAAAGTGTATTCCAACGACTTTCCGAAAACAGTTTAAATTCTGACAGCATTCGAATCATAAAACCAGTATATGAAACAGTTCTATAATTAAACGCAATACCCGCGCACAATATCATGCAAAAAGGTCCAATGAGTGTGTGTACCGCTGTGTGAAAACATTCGCGTACAATTAAGTCTCCACTATTATTCTAGGCGGATTCGAAGTGTATTTGAAGTATATTCGAATTGTATTCGAAGTATTCAAACGGCATTACGACAATGCTGTAATACAAAAATGTACTTTTGGTCAATTCTATTTACTATTTTCAGTCCGATGCATTCGGGCCCATTCCTGCTGATTCGTGATTCGTGTGATAGGGGTATAATGCACTTGCAATATTTTACTTTAAGTGTGTACTTGTTTTGAGTACCTGCATTGTAGCAGTGTGATGAATGAAAGTGCTATGATAAGCGAAGTGCGCGTGTGTGTATTCTATCAAATTGACAGTTATTGCATGACCGTGAGCATAATATCACAATTAGAACGAGTATGCCAGATGTAAAAATACCCAAACCTTAAGTCATTATTACTAATAATCGTAGTATTAACACGATGAACATCATTTTCATATGTATTGTATTGAGATCGAAATTTTATATGGCTTGCTACTTAGGAGTATGAGTGTTGTTTTTTGATGTCCTGTGTACTGTTTTATCAAAGCACTTACGAAAATCTTAAACTTACGTTCAACTTTAAATTCTTAATAATTCTTCAACAACTGCACATTTGGGGACAGATATGGTTTGCATGAGTTCATAATAGAATGAGTATTTGTATTGCAAATCCATTTACCACTATTTTATAGTCGTAAAATATTTGTAAATAATTAAAGTTGAACGTAAGTTTAAGATTTCCGTTTACTAAGTGCTTTGATAAAACAGTACCCAGAACGGTGTGTTTTAATTAAACAGACCAAGTTTTACATCAGGCTGAAGATACATGTACAGTGTTATCATTGGTCAATATTTGATACTGTACGGCAACAACTACACATCCAGATGTTTCTTGTCTTAAAACACCACTTTCGTTGAACGTAGTTAACTTCATATGGAAATAGTTAAAAACTACATAATTAATCCTATCTAGTTCACTGAGTACATAGTATAATGATGTGAGTACTCTGTACTAATGCAAGGATCCAATTAAGACAAAACTTTCGACCTGACCGATTCCATTGCAACAAAAAACGATTTAAATATCTGTTGATTTTTCGGTATTAGTTGTTGGACTTGACGTGGTTTCCATAACCTCTGCTGGAGGTGGAGACCTCCCTTTTGAAGAGTCAAAGGATGCTTCAGAACCAGCTAATATTTACTATAGAAATTTAGAAAATTAAAATATAATCGTTTCATAAGAATACACAATGTACTCGTTTCATAGTGCCAATAACTAAGTCACAATGTACGTGCAAAGATGTGCCATTGTCCGGTCCGCTCTTATTCCCTGGATATTCCCTGTCCATGAATTAAATACGGTTTACGGTGTGTTTGTTACATAGACATTGCGTAACTTACTAAGAGCATACTAAATGCTTTAGAAAACCTTTGAACCAAGCGTCCTGAGTTAACATTATCCACCATTTAGCTTAGCTAATGAAATTTTGCTTTCCTAAATGGTCTAGTGTCGTTAACTATATTACGCAGAACGTTGAAGCCTCGTGAAGGTAATTGCTTCGACGATTTAGAAAATGACGAATAAATGCAGTCGTCTTTTTCTTTCCGTAAAATGGGTACAATTTGACTGCATTAAACTGTTCCAGTTTCTATGAAGTTTCTCACAATTAGTTTCTCCTTGAAGCGTTTATATACTGGCACTTAAATTGCTCTCAATGTGTAAGAGCTTTGAAACACAAGCTCCTCATATCTTGACAACTTGTGTTAGAGTTGTTCATAGAATTGATGCAATCTTATACATTGTATGTTTGTGTACTATCGGAATAAAATCTCAAGAAAATCTACTACTCATCTAAAGCCACTTTTAGCGACCTTAATCAATTGTCTGAAGACAATCTTCTTGCGTTTAGAAGCAGAGATAAAGTACTCCAAATGAAGTTTGTAATATTTGTCCAAATACTGTCCAAATACTGTCCGAATTAGATGCCTATACTTGATAAAAATTGGCACTGTCACGAATATTAGAAATAATTCGGAGATCTAGGCCACCATGTCTCGGAGGAGAAAAATATGGGTATATTGCGTGACCACAAAGCTTTTGTATAACGTCCGTTCGCTAATATATTGCTCTGATTAAATCACCACTGTGGGAATCGTCATTGTTTTATCAATAAAAAGGTTATTACATACAGTTCTGGGTGACTATGTTATATCACGTGATCACGTGACTTAGATAGTCTACATTACCAGATAGCACGGTCACTGTGAATAGCCATACGTGATAATATCTTTGCATCAAATAGTGTTGTGTCAAGTTAACAAGATAACCCATCATTCATTCGCGTCTGGTGAATGGGTATGATGTATCCCATAAACATGTATACATCCTATACAAAAGCACATATGAATCTATCAAAAGGTCAATATCTCCATGAAAGGATATTAACAAATTGGACATGGAAGGAAGCATTTAACAGAGACTAAAGAGCACGAAAGACGTTAAAATAAACACACAACTTACAACCTTCCTCTATGTATGTATTGTTCACTTTATAGTAAAAATACAAAAATATTTCGCCATTGTGCCGTTTTGTTAAACTTTCATTTTGTATGTGCCATTCTGCAATTTCGTTGCCCAGCACAAGGCTGCTTCGTATCTTTTAAAATTGCATGTATACTATATATGTGTTGTAGATTGTCGTTGTGGTGTGTAATGTACAGTTGTTATTTTCGTTCCGTTTTAGTTTGACTGACTGAGGCGTCAGACTTTCGGGACGGGATGACATGTTTCAGTTGGGCATTGTGCTCTGTGTGTTTGTATGTTTTCTGTGCTCGGCTGGTTATGTTGAGTGCTGCCTTCCCTGTCTGACTTCATATAATCTTTTTACAAGTGCAAGCTCGATCACACAAGGACAAGTAAACATAAAACTCACCAGCTACAAGCCACATGGGGTATGCATGTATGTATGTAAGTTCTTTGGATACTATTCAGAATGGTTGACATTTACTAACCTTTTTTTCTTAGACATATAAAAAGGTTGGTCATTTTCGTTCTTTGTTATCAAAAGTATTGTATTGTTATCGTTTCCAGTTACTTTCCAGTCATTTTGGCGATGGTTAACCAGTGTCCAGGGACAGATCCCGTTTTGTAACTGACATTTTTCCAACTTGCAGAAGACGAATAAGTATAATAATTCTAATATGAACATATGCACTGCATCCAGTAGGGAATTTCCAATCAGGTCTTTGACTTTGGATAATCTGGCAGATGAAAAAATGACCAAGGCATTTGTTTGCTCCCATTGAGACTATAGTCTTTGGCTTCCAGACAGAACCACATAGAAGGCAACAGCGAAAAAATGCTTAGTCATTTATCATGCTTGCTTTAAAGTTCAGGCTTCGCGAAAACTTTAAAAGCCTTTCAGTCATTCGGACTGGCAGAAATAAAAATGTTGTCAGTCCGAATGAACATTTTGTCAGCCCGATTTAAATGAAAATATATCTGTCTGTGGATAAAGCACATTTTTCAATTTGTTTAATTCTAGGTGTACTTAATTCAGGGGTAACTAATTTAAAAATGCATTATTAGATATAAACACAGTTAACAAATTATTTCAAATATGCCTAATTTGATATTTTACCTTTTTATAATGGGTTGCTTGAGCATATCAGACAGTACTTTTGTTCAAGAGAAAAGGCGTTTTTCATTTCAATTAATCATATTTCGATTAAATATCAAACATCTTTAATCTTAATCACCTTTTCTTTTTAAAAAACCCTGTTGCAAATTGTCAAAACATGAAAAATATTCAAACTGAAAATTCAGGATTTTAGTGATCATTGTATCCGATAACAACAACATGTAATTAGTTTTCGCGACCTTCATCCCATTGATTTTTTTACATTATTTGACGATTTTGGAGCGATTTTCTTATTACATCTTGGCGAGGAATTACGAAAATGCATTCGTGTAACATTCTTTACAATAAACTACAACTAGGATGTGGGATTATCACCGTCCAGTCCGGATATGTACAGACAGGAAATCACCTATTATTTGTAGTTATTTTATATAATACGTATATTCATCTCAGTTACCCATACGTTAAACATAGTCTGCTGTTTTACGCCATGTCCAGAGTATGCGAGCGTATGTCCAAAGTTCTTGATAGCCTTTCATACGTTCAGCATACGTTGTTGATATCCATAGTACTATCAAGGCCGTTATCAATAGGAATCGAAATAGTGAACTCTGGTAGTGGATGTTTACCCTTAGTCTGCACAATCTGATAACACATAGGTTAATCACATGGTATGCTATATATATCATTGATATGAAATATCCCTTACACTTTTTCTATCTATCATCAACCGGAATTATTGTGCGTACCGTATACACCCAACATTCAACATTCATGGAGATGAGCACAATGTATGAAAGTCTAAAATAGCTCCATACCATTAATGAACTCTTACAAAAAGCCGCTAGTATCACAAACGTTTGTGAAAATAACTAGATATAGGAAATTTCAGTAGATGTCATATATATACACCTGCGCTAAATGACTTCTTATACACGGAATGTAATACTAAAGATATGTCAGGTATCGATATACGAGCGTACTATACTGAGCGTCAAAAGTTTTGCAACAAAATTGAAAATTCAAATTTTCAAATTGCTGGGTTGAAAGAACTTTTCTCTTCCACGTCTCCATGAAAGTATCGTTAGTGATTATTTTTAAACTATTAGGCCTTTTCGACTGGGCCGTTTCGTGGAGCAGGTTACAGTCTGGTTCCCGTTCTAATGTTACAGTTGTATTACTGTAGTAGTGCTGTAATTGTGGGGACGGGAACCAGGCTAAAACTTGCTTCACGAAACAGCCCAGTCGAAAAGGCCTATTGACGTCGATTTTCGTCACGATTGAATGAACACACGGTCGAAAAAGGGCAATTGTCTATTCATGCACGTGCAAATCGGGTATTTCACTTGACACGTGCTTGAGACATGTATGTGATAAAAAGTACACAACAAGTTTTTAATTGAGCAAGACATGTATGCTTAAAAATATTACCACAATGGGTAATGATGAACATATTCGTGTATATAATATGCTAAAGGCTGGTGTTTCAGTAAGGCTGCTTTCTGTCGCATTAAGCTGACATATCGTTATCATTAATAGACTATGGTATCATATCAAGCAGACAGATCGTATATTTGACATGCCACGTGATGACACGTCAAGGATATAGCTGATAAAGACAGGCATTCTGCTAAAACTGTAGCACTATATTCAACGACATTGCTGTGGCTTAAACGTAGTCAACTATACTTTTAAAGCAATACAAAACTTGCATTGTGAAAACGACGCCGTTTTTAACAACAATCTTCATTTTGGTTAAATTATGTTACGATCACTTATCAATAATGGTCAAAGAACGACATTTTTACCATTCTAACCCCCTTGCAAAATAAGTTATTAATAATGGTTGAATATTCTAAAAAAAACGCTGTCAAGCTAAGCTAACCGCAAACATGTTGCTGAGTGGAAAAACCGGCTTTATTTGTAGGGTGCGTTTTAATGGTCGATTGGTCGGTAGCATAACGCAACATTTCGTGCAAAATTATCAATAAATAGAAAGGGTTTGTGGTTGTGGTAACAAAAAGGGCACAAAGATTTGCTAAATGTAATGTGTATTTTTGAAACATTGGGTTATGTCATATTAGTTGTCCATATGGATAAATACATTTCTTAAATTTGATAATTGTTATGAATTTATATCGGTTATATATCAATGTACACATGTGTAGTTGTATCAGCATAAACCGGTTTGCGGTTCAAATAAAAAAGACAAAACAATGTAGATTTGCGGAACTTTTGACGCTTAGTATAGTATAATAAAAACATTGATCTTATGGTTACGGGAGGATATCAGAATATTCACCGGCATTGTACATAACATCGTAAAACTGTTGGCATGTTTTTTTTGGTTGGGGGTAGCACACCCGAGCACAGTGAGCTTTTAAAACGGTTTGCTGACCGTCGTGTGCCCACATTTCCTTTAAAAGTTATCTCTCCCTGAACTATTCAATCGATTTCAAACAAAGTACACTTATATGATCCACATGTAGTCCTCATCAAACGATAGTATCAAATGTTTTGGTTCGCTGCATATGTAGATTTCTGGGTCAACATCTATGTTTTGCGAGTAAAACTCCATTAGATCCTCCTGGAATGGAGTATTTGTTGTAATATTTCGGTGGTGTAAGAATAAACAGTTTAGGTCTGTTATATGTCACCAAGGTCAAGTACGAATGTTAAGGTATTTTAATTCATTTAAACTGTCCATTAGCTCAGGTGAGCAACATATGACCATTGCAGCCATCTTGTTTTATTAGTTATATCGCGTTGCCATAAGAGAAATTAAAATTTAAGAAATCGAGTGTATAATTCATGCTCCCGTAGAGGCGTCTGTTGATTGTAATAAACATTCTGCTTGTTAATAATAGAATATACGGTACAAAGAGGTGTGTACTGATTCACCGAGCGTCCCGGTGATACAGACTTGGTGAATCACGTGACTTCATATAACACAAGTATCTAAATACCGGGTAATAAACTTTTCACTGTCGAACTTATCACGAATCCCACAGTGCTAATTTAATCACAACAATTCATAAGAGAACTTAGTGCGAAAAGGCAGTTTGTGCACATACAATGTTGCAATAGTTTACTCTTCGGAGACAGGGGGGCCAAGACATACACATTATTTCTATTATTCGTGACAATGTCAGTTTTGTATTATGTTTGTTAAGTAAATAACCGAATATGAGCATTATAGTAGAACAAGTGTTACAAATATAATTCATAATATAATTGTATATTATCAATACATGCATCAAAAACGATTGCGTTCAGTTATAGCATTAGTATTAAGGCGAGGTCGCGCTACGTGACCATGGTACCGATAGTACATGAATAATACGTGAGAGTACTTGATTGAAATCTTTTCTGTTACCAATCCTGTCGAAACTATTAATGAATAGAGAATTCCGGATATATGTTGTGAAAAAAATCATTGAAATTTTAGGCCCAATGAAAATAATCCTATCCATATATTCTTATACAAATACAGAAGAACATGTACGGATTTTTAATTACTAACGCTAAGTGCTATAATTAGTTTTCGGATGGGCATTTGTTGGTTCGTTTTTTTTCGTTGGTTCTGATTATCGCCTTGCTTAACATTTTTATCATTTATATACGTTGGCAGATTAACCTTTCCAGGGTACTGTTTTAATAAAGCGCGTAAACTTACAATCACATTTAAATTCTTTATAATTATTTTACTGTTAAGTGTGGTAAATGGAGTTGCAATACAAGTAATGATTCAATTAATGAACTCCTACAAACTATATCCGTCTCTAATTTGCAGTCACTAAAGAATTTAAACAGGTTTACGATTTCCGTAAGTGCGGATTTAGCTCAGTGGTAACGCACTGGGCTGTCAATACAGAGGTCGTGGGTTCAATCCCTGGCATCGGAACTTGACATTTCTGAAATATTTATCATATTTCCCGCTATATCTGGCCGTGTGGTCTGCAAAGTATCTGGAAGTGCCAGGAAGCTGTGTTTCGGTGCTATACACCGGGCACATTAAAGAATCAGGCTGTCTATTCGAAATATGAGCTAGGCGCACCTCTGCAGCGCCGGACATGCCTGTATCTGATGTCTCTCTCTCTCCCTTCAGGGGCTTTCTCTCAGTCTGTCCCTCTGGTCAGATCATGCTGTATCTGCACTGGTAGAGGATGCACCTGCGCCCTTGTGGCTGCAACATGGGTTAAGTGCCTTTGAACGTGCGTTCGCATGAAAAGGGCGCTATATAAATCTGGTATATTTCATTTCTTTGACAAAACAGTACCCAGTTCAGTTACTTAACTAAGTAACCTACGATACTCATTTTAATTAAATGGTATGTACAAATGTTTCATACGCCCATAATATACGAACTCATCAGTTTGTATTACAAACATGTGTTAAATACCTAAATAAATGTGACTTCATTGATTGTCAAACACTCGCACCTGCGCTTAATGGTTTCTAAGTCACGAAATATGACATACTAGAATTATTTTTGAAACTTAAGACTACATGTATCTACTTGTACGTATATAGTAATGTGTTTATACATACATTTACAGTATGTTATCGGAATCCATTAGTAACATTTCGATGGCTTAGAACTAGAATGTCGTATGTACAAAATCAATATTTTGAGAAAACAAGAAATAAATGTCTAAAAACTACCATTTACTTACGGAAGAACAAGCTTTTCAAACTTCAGTTTGGTCGACATGACCACTTCCGATTTTCATGAAAATAGGCTCTTATGACGCTTCTTGAGATGCAGCTTTCAAGTATGCATGAGTCTTACGACCTTTTAATTCTAAGCCAGCGATTTGTACAATATTGAACGTAAATAGAAGGCATGAAATGTTCCACAAAGTAAAAGGAGGCAGTGCTTTATGATAGGAATGACAACGAGTACCCGAAAACTCGTCTTCTCGTTCCGACTGAACCGATTATCAATACTTAAAATAAATACTGTTATTGTACTGAACATTATTATCCATAAAAAGCCCTCTTTATTATATTATGTCAACAAATTTTTGAACTATGAACTGTTTATTACCTATCAAACCGGGAAACTAATTAGGAAAGCCAACTATAAAGGGAAAAACAGAAAGTGTAACCCCTGCAATAATAAAATTGAGGAGGAATTGCAATTTATATTGTTCCAATCGCAAATTGTAACTTTGTAAGTTTTACAATTTACAAAATTACAAGCGTTACATATAATTATTCTGATAAGTACAGTGTTCGCATTCAAAAATATAATTATATTAAAAGATTATCCTACAAAAAGCAGTTTGCATGTTGCTTGTGTTGAACAAATGTGTGTGTTCGCGGTAATTGGAAATAGCGTTGTAATAAAGGTTTGTTCTTGTCGCGAACATTCTTAATTGTTCAAAACTAATACAATTGTACATGTATAGTGCTCATTCACCATGCGCCCTTATCATACTATTTCGGAGAATCTAATAATCTAAGTACGTCTAATAACGTTTTCACTGACGAAACAATCAAGATTCCTACAGTGGTAATTAAATCACAGCAAACTTATTAGCGAACATACGGAAGCGTATCAGGGCCTATAGTTAGCTGAAAGTTTCTCGCCAAGCCGACTAGTTTCTTCTTGTCTTAACTTATAATTTTATGAGATAATGTCATTTGTTATCAAGTAACACAACCTAATTTAGGCAGGATTTGGGTCAGTATTACAAGCTACATCCCAACACGAATGAAAAGAATATTGTGTTCAGCTAGACAACAGTTTTACTAATTGAGGCTGCAACTTGAAGGGCGCCAGACTACATATATTGTCATGAGTAGTTGAAGAATAGTAGAACTTTTCTTCAGGATGTGTTCTCGTAGAGTACAATAACTGAGTAGAATGTATCATGTCTTTGGACCATACTACGAATTGTCAGAATTGTAAAAGCTTGTGTAAATTGATTCCCGGTATATAAATGCTCCACATTAATTATGAATTAGATGTTTTAAAGTTTAATGCTGCCGAAACTGCCCCCATTTCGCAGCGAGATAGAACGAAGAGGCTGAATTAACTATTCATTTTCGAAGCAATTACTTATCGCGACATTTTGTTCCGCTGAATGTTTGTAAAGCGTGCGCCTCCCAAGTACAAGAGTACAGGCTCGACCCGTGGCCGCGTCGTACCAAAGACGAAACAATAATTGTAGTAAATAGATTGAACTTTCAATAGATGCATCTGCGTTGAATTGGTTGTTTTACACGAAGCCTGATGATAAAATGATACTTAACTTGGAACTCAATATTATGATCTACCCACATCATACATAAATACAATGCAATCGTGAAAGCTCGGCCATTTCCGTTTGTCTCCGGCAAATAACCTCTATTGCAATGCATAAAGGCCGAGGTGATCAGAATGAAATACAATGGTAAATGTCGATATCGTAGGTACATTTTACATTACATGTGCTATGAAAATAGATGCGTGGTAAACTATGCGTTCCAGTGGGTCTTAGAAAGGTGAAATAAAATCGGCTAGCTACTATTTCCAAACAGTGACAACGACATTGTTTGTAAATTCACTGTTTTAGAAGCTGACTGATATAACAATATAGCAAAATAAATATAACGTACAAATAAACGCTTCGCCATTATGACGTCACGGCATTGTTGAATTTTGACTTATTATGATTTCGTCACTCGTGAAAATACTGATGTCTGATATCATTCGGTGAAATAAAATACAGTTTTGAAATATCCGCTACATGTTTTACAATCTACGTAAACTTATAAACATCTATTATATAACGATACCTTTGAAAGTAGAAATACCTTGTTTAATAAAAGAAGGCTGTAACTCGGATTAAGATGATTATTTTGCAAAAATATAGTGTCAAGTTTTGACTCCCGGGTATATTGGTGCTTTAAGAGTCAGAGAAATTTCACGTTCCGTAGTATAAATAGCGCCGACAGCCGGGGCATGTGTTTTTTGGTCATTTGTTGTTTGAATTTTCATATGATCTCTATTAAGTATATCCATAGAGTATTTGTCCTATCTATGTCTTCAAGAACTGCTTGTAGCTAGAGCTCCATATTCTCTCTAAATGCACACTATAACCCGTAATAACTTTATCACATGGTTGTCCGTCACAAACAGTACGTTTTAGGGGTATCGTAGCGGTTCTTCCGTATGTTTTACCTCATAGTTTGACGGCATCGAAACTATTTTGCAAACAACACGCATATAATAAAGTACAAAAAGAAGTTGACCCCCATCAAACAGCAATAATCAATGCAAATCGGCAGAAATTGGAAATAAAATAGCCAAGTCGTGAATGGTATAACAACCAAAGCCGCATCAAGTTGAAGCGAGTGTTCTTCATAATTATAGACATTTTGACGGTTATTAGTAACTGACTTGAGTCTGCAACTAGAGACATGGCCGGGTACAGTGTTCAGCTTGATTTCAATTCAAACGCCTTAACAACGCCTTAAACAAAGAAATCACGATTTACTTACCGAACTGACGAAAAACGTCCACAAAAAGTCGTCAATGGCATCACTTCAGGTCCAGACGTAATGCCCATTTTGTATCGCCCGTTTATCTATTTTAGACAATTGTATCTGCAGAGCTGAAAATTCTTTCCAAAATGTGAGTTAGCGCTATGTATTGAGTGACTCTAAATAAGATAGCTCTTGTCATGCAAAACCATTAGTTATAATAAAATAACACAATTAGAAATACCTCTCGCGAAAACTTAAACATTTTGCGAATCTTTATTGAACATCGAATGTCAATTTGTTCGATATACGAGACAGCGCGAGAGTTAATGGGACATCAAACGGATTTATACTGTAGAATAAACCATTAGTTAGATTTAGTTCACCATGCTTAAATATCTCAGTTACGACATGTTTCTTAAGTAATATTAAGTTCATTGACATTGACCAGTGTGTTGTCTTCACTCCTACGCAGTTTTCGTATGTAGCACAACATAGCTATGCCTCGTTTGCCTGTCTGGTATGGAAATTCGTCAATTTCAAAAGAAAATGCAACGAAAGTAATTAATACTATGGAGAATTTTATTTCGTGATCGAATTCCTGTAGAGGCCTGTTGTATATTCTAGGACGAATATCGTGAGCAATATAAGGCCAACCACAGGTGGCATTTACGACATTGTGATTGCGTGTTTATGACGATCGTAGCCTACATACCTGTACCTGTTTCTTGTCAATGAACTATAGGAACCGAGAAGTATATGGAGTTCAAAAACTACATGGGTATAACTTGTCCAGGCAAAATAGCATTTAAGGTAGAATGTATTGCTGCAGAAAGTTTTAAGTGATTACCAGCCGGGGTGTTCCCTCCCTACTAAGATTGTTTAACTTTTCGAATTAAAATCATGCAATTTCCTGCACTTTAAGCTTTATAATCGGAATTTAATGTATTAAAATTGTACTGCTACATCAACAGAAAATACGATGAGTTCACCAATTATTTAAAAATAATGTCTTTCAATTCCCTAAAGTGTACCCTGTCAGCTACACAATCAGACAACGTAACTTTCTTATGCAATTATTTAAACAAATGTTAACTCTGTTAAAGATTTTTTTAAATAAGAACTTTGAATTTTAGAGCTAGTCGTTAAATTATTAAAAGTGTACTGCTACAAATCAGAATATATAGCCCATGAAATAAACAATATTAGATCTATATCTAAAAGGTTCAACAGGTGCCGATCGAATTTTTATTATCTTTTTATAAAAATCATAAACTATTCAGCACCCTGAAGTTTTAAAAATATTTAAATTCAATGCTAGACACAAAAAGTGCCCCTTGCGAAGCATTTGGTCAATTTTGAAATAAAATCGTTTTTCCAACTTTTATATTTTCAAATCTCACGTGAAATTATCAATATTGCATTGTTACTGTGAGTACGCTGTAACAACAGTATGTGAATTGTATATTTGTTTGATTTCCATCTCCGGTCTGAACCGAAGCTTCTAGTTCCACCTTGTTGTAATCGAGTTCCTTGTTTTAGTGGTGGGTAGGCCCTACGTGGGGTATGATCCTTTTCACTCCTGTCTATTTTCTCTATGGGTGCTGGTCAGTAACGGGGCCTAGATAGTGTTTTGGGCAATATATATTATGTTCCTGTGGGTTTTTCATTACTACAATACATGTATTTCAGTTTATCATCGGGCTCGTTCCAATTTTTAGGTTTATGCCTCATTAAAACTTTGTCTGAAAGCTTTTGTAAATAAAAATTCTAGCACATGCTTTAAAATTCTTTCAAAAACTTGAACTCATATATTTCATTATTCTCACTAAAGTGCAAATGTTTACATACCGACATTTAAAGTGGTTCTACGCTTAAATTCCTTTCAAAATTGATCAAAACTCTTTCATCAAGCTCATAAAATTTCCCTTTAAACTTATTTTAAGAAAATGGTTAAAATGGTGTATGAATTAAGTTTATTAGCAATAAAAGTAAATTATCCGCACGGATTTATGGGATTTTGAACAGTCACGGATCGCTGATAGATGAATTGATCTTTACGCGTAATATTGGTCAAAGTTGTTGTCCATCCTGTCCGTTTAATCGTGACTTTCTCATGTCCGCTAATCAGCCGATCAAACAAAAGTAATGCAAACATGTTGGGAAAGACAACGACGTGGTTGGTCTCATGTTTTGTTTTTTGATGAAGTGTTTAGATAAAGTTATATCTATATAATCAGGGATTGTCACCTTCTGGCTACATATATCCGAATATCTTAAACAAACACCATTGACCATCGGCGCTCATGGTTTAAGTTATGAACAGACGGACATGGACGAAGATGAACCGCATGTTTAGTTAATTTCAAGTGATAACAAATAAAGGTTGATTGATAAACACTTGATATTGTCTGGTCATCTTTGACCAATTTATGTTGAAGATTTGCTCTTTTTGGAATATGTAAACTATTAAACATGTATATTAATTTTGCAAATTTTCTTTAATCGTAGCAATATTTTATTTCGTAGATTATTTGTTCATTCTCAAAAATATGAACATTTGATTCTATTGTATTGGGCAGTTATAAATTATGTGTTTGTGTGAATAAATACATGCATAATTAAACATAGCAATACTTATATTGTTGGTGACATTTCTATGATGTAATATAAATGTATAGTACCAGTATCATTGTTAGGACGAAAAAGAGCGCAATAACTGAACGTCTGCACTGTATGAGCCAGTGGGCCAATGGTGAGTGTACATGTATATAATAATAATAATAGCCAAGGGTTTATCTCCCATGAGATCATCTACATGTACATGTATATGTTTAAAGATGATGGACGAAGTCTGTAATAAACTCTGTTCTGCTATTGTTTGTGCTCTGTTCTGCTCTGATCTGGCCATGACTGCAATGCTGTACTGAGTATGCTTTTTTACCACCACAGCCACCAATTGAACTATGATACAAAATAGATAGAACACAGACACTCGGATATCTTAGATAATCTGAAGGCACGCCCTCGACTAAATACGATAATGTCGTGTTTCAGATCGTTTTCTAGTTCATAATCGA
Organism: Spisula solida; assembly: GCA_947247005.1. Lineage (NCBI taxonomy): Eukaryota > Metazoa > Mollusca > Bivalvia > Venerida > Mactridae > Spisula > Spisula solida. The sequence continues at coordinate 33,458,883 of OX365944.1, read as the reverse complement.
TTAAATTTTATTTTTTATATTTTCAGATTTTATGAGTGGGAATTATTTGAGATGCTTTTAATTGATTTCCGGAAGTGAGGCCATGGATAATTTGCCACGTGTTAATCAAGTCTGATACCCGTGTGTGAGAGAGAGAGAGATGTAGACAGGTCCCAGTGACACAGAAATCAGGCGTGATTGGTTTTATCTGAAGTGATAGCTTATTCATTTACTGGATAATTTATTTAAATGAACTCGCCTTTAGCTTCCGTTTTATCGGAATAATGGACTTTGTCAGTGAATGTATTAATTGTGACAAAACACTGACCGCTATCAACGCTGATCAAATAAGAAGTCGACAATTGCCGTCATCAAGTGTTTATCAATGGTATTAATAATGACGGGATGACGAGACGCATACAACGCGGTCATAAAAAGACAGCTATATGGTAACGATAATCAACTGAAAAGTAGAATTATATTACATAAATATGTCTTTTTTAATATATGTAGTGATATTATTAGTGAATGGATGCATTTGTGAGGATATTACTATTGGATATATAACGGGCTCTAAGAAGCTTCCCCATGTTCGGTTTTACGACCGACCGGGGCAAGCTATATCAGGGGCACTAACTCTAGCGCTGGATGAAATTAACAACAATACGCTGATTTTACCAAATCATACATTAACGTATATAATTTCGGAAACTTATGGTGATGAGCTACACAGCATTCGGGAAACTGTTGAATTGATAAATGAGAATATATCAGTTTATATCGGTCCACAAGAAACGTGTATCCACGAGGCTAAAATTGCGGCATCTTTCGATATTCCAATGTTGTCTTACGTAAGTATTCAAATACATTTTGTTTAAATTAAAATACGCCCCCCCACCCCCCAGTTGAAGATCAACTCAATATTTCGAGACAACGGACTTACAGTGGAGTAATATCACCACCTATGTATTTATAACCGCTCATGGTATGTTTATCTGGTTCACGTGACGTCATCTTCTTGTTATATGCCATAAATGACCTTATATTTAGTGTCGTTTATAGGAGATTTCCCCCGTCCCAAAGGATTACATACGATGTTATTGTAGTTTTGCATTAGCTAATTCCGATGTTTTTTGTTAAAACGGAAGTACATGGTTAACGCACTCTCGCTTTTATTGAAAACTATTCGTAATTCTATGTTTAGTTTTAAGATTGAATGTGAATAACATCCATCGTTAAAGACGAATGTAAAACTATCATTTAATACCCATAGGACATCTGTTATGCCGAAAAACATTTAAAAATAAAAAAGAATTCCATGCTTGCTATGCAACAAAGTCTCTAAGATCTAGAAATGGAAATAAAAAATGGCAGCCATTTTTAGCCAGCTTCAAAAGAAATTTTAGCATTTTCAGTTAATAAACGATGTTTCAAAATGTCATGGGGCGCATGACTTCTAATAGATAACGAAGTATATCGAGCGGGAATAGTTCAAATATGTGAGGTGTCAATTAATCTTAGAGTTGGACCGTTAAACGGTAGATCCAATTTGTTTTCTGCTTTCTATTGTTTAGGGGCTATCGGCCAGGCCTACACCACTAAGGGTTGGGGTTAGGGTTATAAAGGTTAGAGGCTTAGGGCTAAGGATATGGTTTAGGATTAAAGAGTGGGCGCCGCCAATTGTCTTGTTACTTTACGTGTGCGACATCACTAAAGCAATTATGCGTGTGTTATTATCGAGCGTGAAATGATGATTCTCTAAGGCAGCCATTTTATGCGGAATGACTAAAGTATTTGTTCGAATCATACGTCCTAACGTATCCGGACCGAAATTTCGCTCCGATTTAAAATATTGAATAAAATCGTAAAACTCCTTGATAGCTCATACTATGAATACGATTTTTTAGACATTTTTTAAAGAACGTATGAAAAATGACAAAGTGAAACTAAAGTTGACAGCATTTTGCTAAAATGGGACTCGTGTTGACATTCGTGAAATGTCGGACTTTTCTAACCTCCAATGTGGTGCTTTCAGGGAGCAAACAAAGTGTTTGGTCATTCAGTTTTTGCCTGCTATATTATCCAAATACCTCAAGGGAAATCCCCGCTATATGCTGTGCATTTGTTCATATTATAGCCGAGTCCGTTTTCAATGGAAATGTATTTTCGTGCTATTGGTGTCATACGCCATGATAAAGAGTATCTAACACTCGATGCCAAACGCTCGTTTAATGTCAGTTTAAATCAATTAACAACTCGCAATAGATCCTCTATATAATTATGTAGTGCTTTTGATATCTACGTCTATGTACATTTATAATTTGACTTTTTGATAGATCAATAATTATTACAAAATGCTCAACGTGCAATTCGTTAATTCTAGGTAGACAAATAAATTCATTAATTTTATCTTTCCACATGGATTACGTTTATACCCTAATGAATTCCTCAGCCATGCTTCCTTCAGCTTATTCAAATCTAATCAGGGGCGTTTATAGCTGAAAATGAAAATAGATTTGTTTGTGCTGTAGAAATTGAATGATGAACATTTCATCACTTACGGCCTTATCATGAAATGTGATGCATTCCAGTTAAGACAGTGACTGTTGTCAGTCGTGAAAAGAATAATTTTCCTACAATTTTATGAAAGTACGTACCTACACCGAACGTCTAATGGTCAGAGGAGTGTCCGCCTCGTTAAAAGGTAGACGTGAGCTCGATCCCAGACCGCGACAATCAAAAATTAATTAAACTAATACTGACAGGTCGTTTTATAAAACTTAAGGTATTTTCGTGTAGCTTCAGTGTCAAGATACTGACCATGTTCTGAAATATTGCTCGGAAATATATATTCAAAAACGATTTGATCTTTGACCGAACACCGTACGGATTTTTTAACTTCTCATGATCTTGAAAGACACTGTTCGAGAAACGTGCGATATCCGATCGGATATGGATAACTTCTTGGCTTGTCAATGCTCGCATCACTATCACAAGGGGTGTGGAAATTGTGCGACCACCGGTGGTATGTATGAATACCGTACGAAATTGTGTCTTGCTCCTTGCGAGCTGCGCACGACTGTCTGCGGAAACCATACGATTGCATTCTATAGAACCTACCGGACAGAAGCAACGATGATGTACAGATTTGTTTTAATTGGTGGAATTGTGCAAGTTCATAAAATCTTACGATGCACAAACGCGTGCCAATACAGGTTTACACATGTATATATAATGACCATAATGTATGTATACGTACTGTACATGTATGTTATTACATTGTCAAAATACGAATAACCATATGGTTCATTTAGACCATGATATTAACTGTCAATGGAAGGTACTAATTATTACAAGTTATGACCAATTTAACAAGACGTTCACACTGTGCGACTTGCTTGTAGTCAAAACAGCCACGAAACTTATAATCGTGTGACTAACTAATGCTAATTGTTTTCAGACAACGTACACAACCAGATGCTAAATTTCTGAATTCAGAGTCTTGTGTGTTTTTAAATTATTTAGGGTTTTAATTAGGAACTGATCATTATGTTTCGAGGTCATAATAGGTGTGTGCACTGATGAATATTTCTTAATATTGTGTGCTCTTTTTTATTTTAGTCTCTTAGAGGTGATGTACTGTATGAACTACTGCGCACTGTTTTATCGAAGCACTTACGGAAACCTTATTTGAATTCTTCATAATTCTTTTACAGCAACAAAGTGGGGTAAAAGGGGTTGAGATGCTAAAATTACTCAGTAAACCAACTTCAATAGATCATATCTATTCCGATTTTACAGTTGATAAAGAATTATTAAGAATTTCAATTTGCTAAGCTAATGGTTTCCGTATGCGCTTTGATAAAACAGTACTTAGATGTGTATGTAATAAATTGTTCCCAAGTACAAACAGTGTAGGAATGTAAGTATTCTACCCAACCATTGATAAGGGTTCATGACCGTCTTACGTCAACACAACACAACCGATTAAGAGCGCGTTGTGCAAATATCAACATACCATCTAATATGTTGCTAAATTTCGAAATGTTCATGTGTTGCATCTGGGATTCATTGACATACTACCAGCTTTTTTAGGCAACTCATAAGCCCTATTGGTATGAACCAAAGTGGCGAGAATGATACGGTAACTGTTGTCCCTTTTCTATTCTCATACTGTGTAAGACCCAAAACTCCAAATAAGCGGATCGAATTCTGTGATGACAAATGCTTCAAAGCAGCACAAACCGTGTTTGGACTTATCAACATCTCGAATTTGAAGCAATTTTTATTCGATTACAATAATGCAGATGTAACATTATGGTTCTGGAAATTGCATCAGTCCATCTTATGCAAAATATTCACAAGGAAAAATTGTTGACCCTCATTGAACTTTGAGTAATATATTCTGTCAGATCATTCGTATTTTGCACGATATATAGATTTGTTGATATTATCTATGTGTGTTTGTATTCTTTTAACATGGTTTTAAGTTACACAATATTTAGGTAACTTAGAGCCTCTTCCAGCTGCCACAGTGGAGGAAAAACCACATGTGCCACCGTTTGCATGATCTTGGAACCGTGTTCACCTAGGTCCAAAATAATGCAACATGTGTCTTATTCCATCATATTGGCTGAAAAAGTCACCAGCACTAAAGTTAAAGTATTTATAGAATTTATGCCGAACCACGCACGTCAATTAATTTGATAAAACTTTGTGGTCGGACTGAGTATCTGAACGATACTATTAATGGACATAAACCACTCTGTTACTATTCTATCTTTGTTACTGATGTTGAGACAATTCGAAGGCGACATAAATCATGTATAACTTATTTGTATACGCACCATTGTCGCTATGAAAACTTGATTAATTGATTGAGCATCGGGCTCTCGATAATAAAAATGTTCCTTTTGAAGAAACTGTCGTTATGTTTGTGATCAATTCCTATAAATACATATGATTATCTCTAATTACAATATTGTGAGCTATACATTTAGCTAGATAACTATTAGTTTTTGGGACGTTTCGAGTGAATGCTTCGACTGTGCGTGCTATTTCTGTATCAGAAGTGTGGTAATAATAACATTGATTGATGTATACTACTCGGACAGTTGGAACAACACTAATAATGCTATACTTAAGCCTTGTGGCCATTTTATTTTCAATCAAGCGCGGGAAAATGTTAAGGGATTAATCAAGGGATACAAATGTCACAATCAGCTGTAGTTATTACCACTGTTATCTACTGGAACCTACAATAAAGTGAGTGTGTCAATCTCATAAAACAGCTTCTATGACTATAAAACTGTCTGAAGAGATCGGTTTAAAATGCAGCTATGTCATTGGATAATTGAAAGGCAACTCTCTTAAACGACCAATTAGCGGTTTGATTGTTTTGTCAATATACATGTATAGATTTGCCAGAAGTATCCTATTTGGGGGATGCGTTTGGTACGTTTTGTGTTTAGCGCATGCGTATGTGGCTTTGGATTGTCTGTGCATTACTGTATTGTATACATGTCCGGCCATGACTTAAACCTTCGACTACATCGGCTTTTATGCATTGCAACAAACCGTAGAAAACTGAAATACTCTAGAAGCCGATGTTTTACTATTGAATTGTCGTTCACCTGAAGAGATGTTTTTTTCGGTTTTTGATGTTAGAACATGCAAATAGAAGAACCGTTGCTAGTCAACCGTTTTAAAAAAAGCTGGTTAAAACAGATGTATGATGGTAATCTCGTACGTTTATTCAGACAAAATACATCTAATCATTTATTTTAAGCCATAGAAGTTCTCATATATGTGTACGTACAGTACAGTCTTCTTATAGATATAAATGAAGTCGGTCGCGTATTTGCATTTATCATTTGCTATCAGAAAGTAATTTCTCTGTAACGAGTTAAGTAGAAATTCGATAGTGATTTTATCATACACCAATTGTCACATTTGTGTTTTTTCACATTTCTCGACTTTGACTTACTTTTACGATTTCACGATACCGCCTGATCCCATCATTCATAATCTAACCATATAATTATAATTTCCTGTAATTACGAACGCACACTTTTATGTTTGCGAAATTATGCTTTCAACTTTACGAATTCACGACATCAACACAACCAAATCATGATTTTATGATGGCGAATTAACGGTTTCTATCGAATAAATCTACGAAATCGCTTTTAATTTCATATGAATGTCATTATCATTAATTCTAACAAGATCTGCGAATTAATCCATTAACACACAGAGGAACCCAAACTGTATATTATTACCGCTACAAAATACACCTGGCAAATTGGCTGGTACTATTTACGCCCCGCAAACAGCAAATTGGTCATATTTGTTTGTGCGCTCAAAAATGACAAAACACATATATATAAAATACATAGTATGCATTTATTGAATATACTGTTACAGTTGTTTCTGCAAATAAACAAATTAAACTCCAAACATTTGTTTCGTTCATTCAAACATAAACATGTTCGATTTAAAAGTAGTTCAGTGAAAATAAATATCACGTAACAAATTTATGAATGAATCAACGTAAACTTTGTAGTGAAATCAAAGGGATTCGACCCGGTTAACATATCTATCAAATTTATTTGTAAAATATTTTAAATAGGTCGAACGCAATCAGTCAATTTGTACTGCGCACATCACAACATTATAATATCATACATTAAACACAACTTTTATCAATACACGTACACAATGTCGCCTGTGACGAGCATAGAAAGTTCGCGAAATACGTAAAACCCGGTTTGGGGACATACGTGTGAGCCGTCAGAAACTAGAAAACGGTATTCGATAAAGTAATTTTCTATCCTGTATAAGTTGATGGATTTATTAAATAGCTTTGATGTCGTCTGGTGGCACTTTTTCATAAACTTCACATTCTGTCTGCTCATCTTAGCCGCAAACAAGTTTTCTCACTCATAAAGCGTAAATCTTGTCTAGAATAAAAACACGTAACATGGAAATATGTTGCTGCATACCCTCGTCTGTCTTCAACTATAAATTACTTTTACGCCTCAAAATAAACTTAAATATAATCCACATAATGGTTAATATGAGACAGACTGATACTAGCTGCTATACAAAATTACAACATGTTTTCTAATGGCCTTATAACTATGACGATTACAACTTGTCAAATGTACGACGTAACCCATACAGATTTGTCACAAACCGATTCCGTATTTCAACATGGGATTGGATTTAAATGTTAACTTGAAATATTGCATTGCCCATTTCGTAAAACGTTTTGATTTATATTTTTGTCTAACTGGATAGAAATGTCAGTTCCCAAACGTTCACTAACATGGTCTGCTGAGGAATATATGTGAAATTACTTTTCGAAGAACTAAATTGTACCATCGATTGTTTTAATCACTATCAATTTCGATAAGTATTTGACCATACAACTTCATATCAGCCCTTTCCCAGTAGTGTAGTTAGCAAATCGTGAATTATTTTTAACCGTGGATAATTCATTCTAAAAACGAAAATATCCTGGTTAAAACGCATACACTGGTTGTCGTATATGTCTGAAAGACGGGTGAAAAACGACATACATTCTGATGAAAAACAACATAAATTGTCTATTATCAAATAACCCAATAGTCGTAAATTACGTCTATTGTCAATTAATGACTAGCAAATTGATTTTTGCACAATGTTACAGTTATAAAGAACACGCTTCTCTCTGAAATGAATCTCATGTGATTAGCCATGATAGAATTAATAAAACAATGTTTTTCTAAGGTACTTCTAAACAAATAATGTGTCAGAAAACAACAAATGTCTTAAAAACGCCAATACGAAGGCTTGTTATTTCTGTAGCAATTCTAGTCTGTATACGCTGATTCTTTTGCTAAGCAATTATCCTGAGAATGAAAGCCGCCAATCAACCTGACAAGCTCATATTGTTACAAACCCTCTTATGGTTATATAAATCATATCTTTACACCGAGGTGGAATGTCCTAGGGAAATATGGAAACATTGTGTGTGTAAGTCATTTTCTATCCTACTATTCTAGCGAGGACTACATACATTTTGTACCTGAAGATGCGTGTTGAGCACTGATCATTGTCCGTTTCTACATTGGTAATGCGAGATGTGCCCCACTTGAATAGAACGAATACAATGTAGGGACGTCACGTCGCAAGTTTGGAACGCAATTGAAAATCCAAATTGTTTCAAATGCTGGGTTGTAAGAACTTTTCTCTTCCACGTATCCACGAGAGTATCGTTAGTGATTATTTTTCAACTATTGTCGTCCCTTTTTGATCTCGCTTAAATGATCACACGGTCGAACAACGTTTAATCGTCTATTCATGCACGTGCAAATCGGGTATTTCAATTTTCACTTAATTTTCACTTGACACGTGCTTCAAGCATGTCTGTGATAATAAGTACACAATAAGTTTTTTTAATTGAGCAAGACATGTACGCTTTAAAAGATTAACAAAACATGTAATGATGAACATAATCGTGTACATACAATGCTAAAGGCTGGTGTTTAACTAAGGCTGCTTTCTGTCGCATTAAACTGACACGTCTTTACCATTAATAGACTATGTCATCATATCAAACAGATATATCGTGTATATTACATGCCACGTGATGACAGGTCAAGGGTCAATACAGCTGATATATACGACATTGCTGTGGCTTGACCGTAGTCAACCATCCTTTTAAATCAATATAAAACTTGCATTCCAATTGCGTTTTTTTGAGAAAACGACACTATTTTTTTAAAATATGCATTTGGGTTAAATAATGTTACGATCACTTATCAATAATGGTCAAAGAACGGCAATGTTTATCATTCATACCTCCCTTGCACTATAAGATATTAATAATGGTTGAATATTCTAAACAACGTTGCCAAGCTAAGGTAAAGGCAAACATGTTGCTGGTTTGGATAACCGGCTTTATCTGAAGGGTACTTTTGAATAGTCGATTGGTCGATAACATAACGCAACTTTTCGTGCAAACATATCAATAAATATAAATGGTATATGGTACCAAAACGTGCACAAAGATTTGCTAAGTGTAATGTGTATTTTTGAAATGTTGGATTATGTCATATTCGGTATTCATATGGATAAATACAATTCTTAAATTTGATAATTGTTATGAATTTATATCGGATATATATCAATGTATATATGTGTAGTTTTATCAGCATCAACTAGTTTTCGGTTCAAACAAAAAATACAAAAAAATGTAGATTTGCGGAACGTTTGACGCTCAGTATATTTGAAATAATGGAAAGCACCGACACGGTACACACTGATAGAAGAATACAAAAGTTACAAAGTTAGATTAAGGACCAAGCTAAATGTTGTAAACTGTCAAACATTGTTTGTATTGCTCAATTATACAGTTACATAATTGCATTAAACTTACTGGGACAATAGAAGAAAAAGTCACACTATTTGATTACATTAGGTTTCTGAAAATTCTACCATTCAATCTGATTCAATTTGCAAAATATTTAGGTGACACATTTCTTGGCCCTTATCAAATTTTGAGTAGTTTATTATCTGTGTATCTTAGTATACTTTTAATATGGGTTTAAGTTACACAATATTTAGGTTACATAGTGCCTCTTCCAGCTGCCACATTGGAAGAAAAACCACATGAGACACCGTTTGCATTATCTTGGTACCATGTTCACCTAGGTCCAAAATAATGCAACGTGTGCCTTATTCCATCATATTGGCTTAAAGGTCACCAGCACTACAGTTAAAGTATTCATAGAACTTTTGCCGAACACTTTTAAAATGGTCATAAACCACACTGTTACTGTTCTATCTTTGTTACTGATGTTGAGATGAGTAACAATTTCAAGGCGACATAAAACATAGGTAAACTTATTTATGTACGCACCACTGTCGCTATGAAAACTTGATTATTTGATTGAGCATCGGGCTCTCGATAATACAAATATTCCTTTTGAAGAAACTATCGTTATATTTGTGATCAATTCCTATAAATACATATGATTATCTCTAATTACAATATTGTGAGCTATACATATGGCTAGATAACTATTAGTTTTTGGGACGTTTCGAGTGAATGCTTCGACTGTGCGATTTATTTCTGTATCAGAAGAATGGTAATTATAACATTGATTGATGTATACTATTAGCACAGTTGGAACAACACTAATAATGCTATACTTAAGCCCTGTGGCCATTTTATTTTCAATAAAGTGCGGAAAATATTAAGAGATTAATCAAGAGATAAATGTGTCACAATCAGCTGTAGTTATTACCACTGTTATCTACTGGAACCTACTATAAAGCGAGTGTGTCTATCTCATAAAACAGCTTCCATGACTATAAAACTGTCTGAAGAGATCGGTTTAGAATGCAGCTATGTCATTGGTTAATTGAAAGGCAACTCTCTTAAGCGACCAATTAGCTGTTTGATTGTTTCGTCAATATATATATTTGCCTGAAGTTTCCTATTCGGGGGATGCGTTTGGTACGTTTTGTGTTTATCGCATTATTTGGGTTATCTGTGCATTACAGTATTGTATATAATATCCGTGCCATGTCGGGCCATGATTTCAACCTTCGACTACATCAGCTTTTATGCATTACAACATACCGTAGAAAACTAAAATACTCTAGAAGCCGATGTTTTACTATTGGATTGTCGTTCACATGAAGAGATGTTTTTTTCGGTTTTTGATGTTAGAACATGCAAATAGAAGAACTGTTGCTAGTCAACCTTTTTTAGAAAAATCTGGCTATAACAGCTGTATAGTGGTAATCTCGTACGTTTATTGAGACAAAATACATCTAATCATAATGGTGTATTTTAAGCAATAGAAGTTCTCATATATGTGTACGTACAGTACAGTCTTCTTATAGATATAAACGAAGTCGGTCGCGTATTTGCATTTATCATTTGCTATCAGAAAGTAATTTCTCTGTAACGAGTTAAGTAGAAATTCGATAGTGATATTACCATACAGCAGTTGTGACATTTGTGTTTTTTCACATTTCTCGACTTTGACTTACTTTTACGATTTCACGATACCACCTGATCTCATCATTCTTATTCTAACCATATAATTATAATTTCCTGTAATTACGAACGCACACTTTTATGTTTGCGAAATTATGCTTTCAACTTCACGAATTCACGACATGAACACAACCAAATCATGATTTTATGATGGCGAATTAACGGTTTCTATTGAATAATCTACGAAATTCCATATGAATGTCATTATCATTCATTCTAAAAAGAGCTGCGGATAATCCATATACGCATATAGGAATCCAAGCTGTATATTATTGCCGCAACAAAAACACCTGGCAAATTGGCTGGTATTATTTCCGCCCCGCAGCCAATTGGTCATATTTGTTGGTGCGCTCAAAAATGACAAAACGATTTAATGATTTCTCTTCGTTATCGAAGGCCGTTTTCTAGTTTCTGACGGCTCACACGTATGTCCCCAAACCACGTTTTACTTATTTCGCGAACATTATATGCTCGACACAGGCAACACTGTGTTCGTGTATTGATAAAAGTGGTTTTTATGTATGATATTATAGTCTCGTGAAGTGTGAAGTACAAATCAAATGATTGCATTCGGCCTGTTAAAAATATTGGAAATACTTTTGAGTTTGGTATTTGAGGATCAGTCATAACTAATTTCCCTTACTATACCAATAGTGTAGCCGTGCCAAACCACTTTGTTAAAACTACAACGAGTTGCACGGGTATCCAGTGTTACATCGCAGACGCATCTATTTTTAGAAACTCCAATATTCTTTATAATCAACCCGGGTTATTAAAATTGTTTTAATGTTTAAAATGTGTTATTTCCTTCAGAAAATTACGAAGGTCGTTTTCATTATCCAGGGAGGTAATTGTACCAGCTAAAAAGCCACTCAATTTCAGCGTCGAATTATGTTCAATGTAAAAAGGCTGAAAATGGAATGCGCGCAGTTAAATAATACGGGATATTATCGTGTTTAGAATCGAAATAAAAACTTTGTTATTGTATTTTGTCGGTGAATTAAACGCAGGCACTCGTTCGGAAAATTAAATCACGAGTGCGTAATTTTTCCGCATCCGAACGAGTGCCTGAGTGTGTTTTATTCACCGACAAAATACAAGAACATATTTTTATTTCTTGAACAAAAGTATGTTCTAGCCTGTATAAGTTGATGGATTTATTGATTAGCCTTGATGTCGTCTGGTGGCACTTTTTTCATCAACTTTACATTTTGTCAGCTCATCCTAGCCGCAAACAAGTTTTCTCACTCATAAGGCGTAAGTCTTGTCTAGAATAAAAACACGTAACATGGAAATATGTTGCTGCATACCCTCGTCTGTCTTCAACTATAAATTTTACTTTTACGTATCAAAATAAACTTAAATGTAATCCACATAATGGTTCATATGAGACAGACTGATACTAGCTGCTACACAAAATTACAACATGTTTTCTAATGGCCTTATAACTATGACGATTACAACTTGTCAAATTTACAACGTAACCCATACAGATTAGTCACAAACCGATTCCGTATTTCAACATGGGATTGGATTTAAATGTTAACTTGAAATATTGCAATGCCCATTTCGTAAAACGTTTTGATTTATATTTTTGTCTAACTGGATAGGAATGTCAGTTCCCAAACGTTCACCAACATGGTCTGCTGAGGAATATAATTATGTGAAATTACTTTTCGAATAACTAAATTGTACCATCGTTTTAATCACTATCAATGTCGATAAGTATTTGACCATACAACTTCATATCAGCCCTTTCCCAGTAGTGTAGTTGACAAATCGTGAATTATTTTTAACCGTGAATAATTCATTCCAAAAACAAAACTATCCTGGTTAAAACGCGTACACTGGTTGTCGTATATGTCTGAAAGACGGATGAAAAACGACATACAATCTGATGAAAAACAACATCAATTGTTTATTATCACATAACTCAAAAGTCGTAAATTAAGTCTATTGTCAATTAATGTCTATCAAATTGATTTTTGCACAATGTTACAGTTATAAAGATCAAAATTCTGTCGGAAATAAATCTCATGTGATTAGCTATGATAGAATTAATAGAACAATGTTTTTCTAAGGTATTTCTAAACAAATTATGTGTTAGAAATCAACAAATGTCTTGGAAACGCCAATACTACTGCTTGTTATTTCTGTAGCAATTCTAGTCTGTATACGCTGGGTCTGTTGCTAAGCAATTATCCTGAGAATGAAAGCCGCCAATCAACCTGACAAGCTCATATTGTTACAAACCCTCTTATGGCTAAAAAAATCATATCTTTACACCGAGGTGGAATGTCCTAGGGAAATACTGAAACATTTTGTGTGTAAGTCATTTTCTATCCTACTATTGTAGCAAGGATTACATATCTGAAGATGCGAATTGAGCACTGATCATTGTCCGTTTTTACAATGGTTCATGCGAGATGTGCCCCACTTGTATAGAACGAATACAATGTAGGATATTCAATTCTGTTCAAATGTATGCGGGGGTTACTAAAACAATACCCGGTATTTCACAATGCCACCACATTCATGCTTTCATGTATGTCAATATTTCTATAAAATTTGTTTTTTATATCATTCAAACCGCTGAAAGCCTTTTTATTATTCCTTTGCATTTTTAATTCTAGGGTCACAAAGATCGCACGATATCCCCAATTTTAACATCCTAACGCTTTCTCGACAACCCAAGCAAATGTTCACAGCTTAAACGGACCTCGCAAAAATCGTCGAACAATAAATGAGTACGGTATCTGTACGGCCATCGCAGACAACGCTTGTGTCCGTATGGTGGATATTTGTTGTCCATACACCCTCCGATCGTCGTGCGAACATCGTCGAGCCGGGCAGTTTCCAAAGTCCTCACGGACATCGCACGAATGCACTGAACAATAAAAGTACGTCCGCCGTGCAATATTTCCGAACCAACGAGACCGTCAAATCGGCGTGTCAGAATAACTATCGGGTTGTTATATGTCTCTGGAGACGTGTCAGTCTTTTGTCAAACTGAAATAAGCTCTTGGGTCTTCCAAATAGCATTTTTATGTAAACGACTGAGACACATACTATATACTTAGATCTGATGAGGAGAGATAAAAAATATATCACCATAATGTTCTTGTCTGGCGTTTTTATATAACGGTTTTATCTGGAGTTTTGTATCGTAATCGCGCATTTTGTAACATTCAAGTTGAAATTTAATCATCTAAAGAAATATGCACACAGTCTGTTTGGCAAAATACCAGTTTGTCAACCAGCAGAGCTTGATTGCAACTAGCACCTTCGACAAAGGATAATAACAAATCGAACAGTGAAGGCAGCACTCACTAAAACGATGTAGCACGAAAGGCACAAATACAGGAAGAACACAGGCTACAATTACAAGTAACGATGACGCACATAAACATGAACAAGAAAAACTGAAACTTATTCTAGGTAGAGAGTCTTCCATTGATTATCTATGTTTGGGTGTGGAAAGTAAATTTAATTTCAGGAAAAAATAGTAGACTCGAGAGTTGTCTCCTTTAATTAAGCGTAGGGTTTGTATAGACTGGCTAGACTGTCACTTGTATACAAACAATGTGATATAAAACCACAGCTTTTTTGTTTGCAATATTTTTAATCGGATAAAAAGGCAGTAAAAGGAAATACATTATCCACTAAGCCATATTTGTGAATTCTAGAGATAAATAAGAAAATGCAATGTTTATGTTCACAATAATATGTAAACAAATGACTGAGCTGATTTATCGAGTTCTAAAGCAAGTTAGTATGGTGAAATAAGTTAGACTTGTTGAAAACAATATATATATGCCAGAAGTTCTGATGACAATACAACACGTCAATGACGTTGATAAAGACATTACTTAGTAAATATCGTAAAATCAGAAACAATTAAGTGGGGATTGTCAAAACAATTCCATTAGGTATCATTGCATGGGATACTACATATAATTGACGATATATTCGTAAGAGATAAATAAATTTCATGATATCGCTAGGGAAATTTATTAAGGCATATTGTAGTATGGCATCGTAGAGATAATACTAGTAATTATAGAGAATTTTTTTTTAGTTCGTGTTAATAAAATATTTCACATTGTCATCAAATTCATATTCGTCTGATATGGTTGGTTCATACATTCTAGCTATATTTCAGGTTTTATTATTGTATGTCGAAGAAATTGCATGTTATAATAATCAATAGAAATGTTAAACTATTTGAACTTTCGTTTTCTTTCACGATATTATTTTGTCATTAGCTACTGCAACTGAGAATATCCACTCATTGTATCGTCTAAACGAAGCCTAATTGGTGTAGAGGTTGTAGCTCATGGAAGTAGAGGGTTCTATGCCAGGAAGGGATACACAACTAATGCGTTAAAATTGTATTTATGATTATATTGTAGTTACAAATGAATATGCATTTCGAATGTTTATTGGCCCAGAGATAGGATATACAATGTAATTACAGGATAGTCCATGTGACCTTAATACTGTCCTTGAGAATTAAAGGAAGAGAACACGCATATACTGCCCAGTTAGGAAAATGAGAGAGTGACGTAGTGGTCGAGTCCACTATTACGGTTTAAAACAAATAAAATGTATAAAAGATTATCAAACGTAACTCTTACAATATTCTAACTGGACAGTATTTGATTTAGGTTTGCTATTTTTAGACGCACATTTCATATTTGCACTTTGTTTATATACGTTTGTTTTTCGTCTTCATGCCAGACGAAACATTTTTCTGTCATTAGGTTTTTATTTAATTCCAAATTACAGTAAACTATTGACTTTTAAATGAACCCATGGAGGATATGTAGACGATAGTTTTGGACATTTAGCAAGAGAAAACGCCGTTAGGAAAGGATTACTACATCACAACGAATCCCAAAAGCATTATCATGTTTCACGATAATGGGTATGAACAGGTCAACATGCTCTTGAAAGCTGTTACTGAGTAAACTTAACGCAAGTGATGCCTCATATACTCTTTTATACTCGGATTAACGCTACGACAAAATCGGAAAAATAACGTACTGTAATAGCCACAAAGGAAACGCTTATTTGTGATAATCTTCTGTATTGTTTTGAGCAGAAGTGGCTAACAAGGGGGTACAAACAAAGCTAGGACGACAATCGGAAATGAATAAAAAAAGGCGGGGGGAAATATATGCCATTGTTTTAAATTCTGATGGACTAATGCCGGTAACAAACGAAGGAATTTTTACAAAGTAGTTTTATAAACAAATGATGACAAAAGAGACACTATAACAATTTAAGGCCTAGAACCAGACGTAAGGACTACAAATCTATCTTATTCATGATAATTTAGTTGTTCATAAGTGCGCGCTGGTTCAGAACAAAACTAAACTAAAACACTATTACAGCTATCCCACAAGCGTCAACCGATATAACATTTTTCTGTTTCCTTTGTTAAAACTCCCCGTGCGTTAATATGATTCTAGCTGAAATCATCAGACTAACCAAACCGTGAACATAGGCCAACACCTTGCATCGAGTTTACTGTGCATAAGATGACATACGAACACATACACTCAAACTTTTTTCTAATTGGTCACGGTATGACCGCATATATTCAACAACCATTACCCTTTGAAAGAATAAACGAACTACAACAACAACTTATGTAAAATGTCTTCCTCTTAAACATAAAACAAGATTAAACGTGTTTACTACGCCGAAGTAATACAGAGACCCGTGAGTGACACAGTTAAATGAACAACCCTGTCTTTAACACAGTTCGTCTGTCTTTCACGCAATCACATGTTAGTACGCAGTATACTAGGTCTCTATAATGGAATGTCATTAAACATGTCGAAACTTTTATTACACGGAATTCATTCAGTGCAATTTGATCATAAATTTGATAGCCAGGCATTTCAGCGATCTTTTGGTTTAATGACATAGCGTTAAAGTCATTATTCCTTACGTTAGAGTACATGTACTTGAATGCAACAACCTCTGATCAAATTTCCCGGCGTGACGAATTGGTTCCTTAAGAGATGTTCATTGGTCCCTATACATATCACTTTTTTACATTCCAAATACATTTGCATCAATTGTACGTTAGTTTAATGCAGGACCGTTTCATCATTTTTGAGATATTTATATGCATTAATAGACTATTATCAGATTGTTTAATGTTGGCCCTGAGATTATATTACAAAGAAGGTGTTGACTTAAAGGGTGTTAGATAATGGGTTGGGAACTTGGACGTATTGTATATGGCAAGTCGTTTATTGGTTTTCTGGTGGAAAAGGACAGTCCACGTGCAGTTCAAGTACGTGTAATTCTTGATGCGTGCAGATTAGTGTTGTTTAAATGTGAAAGTATTTTCTATACAAATGACTTCTTAAACCATGCTCATGGCCATATAGCCTCTGTATTGCTCCCTATTAAGGTCATACTGCACTAAGTTCATTAGAGCACATCACATAGTTCTGCCTGGTACATTGTACCATTGTAGGGCTCTACCAACGAAGCTGAAATCTTGTTGTACTTGTAGTATGTGTTTGGTTACTCGCTTAACAGACTGCCTCATAGAAATGGCTGTCTTTCTTCTGAACAAATGATGTCTCACCAATGAGTCCACTTCAACCGTTTTGTTTCGTATCTAAACATATCCCATCAATTTATGTGTTTGTTGCGCTACAAAGTTAATAAATGGCTCAGCAATTGAATGTATTTAATCAACGTGAAACCTTGCAGTCGAGATGTTATTTAAGCATTCATAATGTTCTTCAAGTCGGGGATAACAACATTGATTGTTTGGGTTAATGTCTTACGCGAACGAGTTCATTGGCCTAGCACATCGCTACAAGTACTGGAATGAGAGAACCTTTATGGTATCAATCAAACGCTCAGCGGTCAAAACGACGCGTCCGTATTGATGTAAATTGCAAAGAACTGTTCAACCTTGTCGAATGAAATGGACCATTTATACTGTACGAGGGGCGTTCAATATATAATGTCTTTTTGGTCACAAATTTTAACATTCATTGATATCTGGAAATCTGTTTACATTTCTGGAACCATCAACCATTCCGCAATATTTCGTGAAAATTTCAATAAAATTTAATTCCCGGATTGTTGTTTCTGGTGTCTTTTTTAAGGGTCAGTAATAGACACTGCGTCTTTTTGAGAATAATTGTCCATTAAAATTTCATTTCGGGAAATAATCTTATTCCACAACTACTATTCCGTGAATAATGTAAATGCCTTTCATAAAAACATGATTTCCTGTACTTGATTGCCATTTTTGTACAAAAAAGATCATTTGAAAGTCGCGAAAATAGGTGTCAAAATAAGTTCAGAAAGCATGCTATTTTTCAATTCATATTTTAAATTAGTTTTATTGGTTGGAATTTGACATATTATACATTGACGTACGCCGTAGACCATCAACAATAAGTTCTGGGAAGAATTTGCGAACAAAATAGAAGTGATATGAAGTTATTGGTGCGTGAACCAACAAGCATCATTTGGTATAAATAAGAGTAGTCTCCCTTGTATTTGACCGCCTTTCTCGTAGACAAAACATACTTTCATGTTCATTTTTTGTTCTGGTTGAAACATAAGGATTAAGTAATAGATAGGTATGTTGCAATTAAATGAAAACTGGCATTTACTTTTCTAAACCACTACTGCAAAGATAACACATATTTGGCTTAAAATGACAATAAGGCTAGTATACTCGAGTAGACCCTCTTCTTAGTTCAATAAATTACTTAATTATTGACGAAAGGCTTTGTAATTTTTCAGATATAGAATAGAAACAAACACCTTTCAGACAGTATTCGTAGAATTCTTCTAAATTCTGTCATAGCAAAATACAAAGGACATGGACATTATATATTGAACGCCCCTCGTAGAAGGATAATGGTGTATAAACGTCCTAGATCAACTACTTTATGTTTGAAATTGATACATTATTTTCTAACTATATTTAACGTCGCATGTTTGGAACAAATTTGAAAATCCTAATTTTTTTAATTGCTGGGTTGAAAGAAATTTTCTCTTCCACGTATCCATGAGAGTATCGTTAGTGATTATTTTAAACTATTGTCGTCCCTTTTGGTCTCGCTTGGTATTTCAATTTTCACTTAATTTTCACTTGACAAGTGCTTCAAGCATGGCTGTGATAAAAAGTACACAATAAGTTTTTTAATTAAACAAGACACGTACGCTTAAATAGATTAACAAAATAGGTAATGATGAAAGAAATCGTGTATATAAGATGCTAAAGGTTGGTGTTTCACTAAGTATGCTTTCTGTCGCATTAAAATGACATGTCTTTATCATTAATAGACTATAGTATCATACCAAACAGACAGATTGTGTATATGCCATACCACGTGATTACTGGTCAAGGGTCAATACAGCTGATATAGACAGGCATTCTGCTAAAACTGTAGCATTATATTCAACGACATTGCTGTGGCTTAGCCGTAGTCAACCATAATTTTAGTATATAAAACTTGCATTCCATTGTGTTTCTGTGTAAAATAAAATCTTCATTTGGGTTAAATCATGTTTTGATCACTTAATATCAATAATGGTCAAAGAACGACAATGTTTACCATTTTTACCTCCCTTGCACTATAAGATATTAATAATGGTTGAATATTATAAAAAAAACTCTGTCAAGCTAAGGTAACGGCAAACATGTTGCTGAGTGTCAAAACCGGCCATATTTGTAGGGTGATTTTTAATGGTCGATTGGTCGATAACATAACGCAACATATCGTGCAAACATTTCAATGAATAGAAAGGGTATATGGTACCAAAACGGGCACAAACATTTACTAAGTGTAATGTGTATTTTTAAAATGTTGGGTTATGTCATATTCGGTGTTCATATAAATATATTTCTCAAATTTGATTATTGTTATGAATTTATATCGGTTATATATCAATGTATACATGTGCAGTTGTCTCACTATAAACTAGTTTGCGATTCAAATAAAAAGACAAAACATGTTGATTCGCGGAACTTTGATGCTCATTATATTTGAAATAATTGGAAGTACCATTAAGGTACACAATGATAGAATAATACAAAAGTTACAAAGTTTGATGAAGAACCAACTGTTGTAAAATGCCAAATATTGTTTGTATTGCCCAATTATACTAGGTTAGTTACATAATGACATTAAACTTACAATTAAACGTGCAATGTGTCATTCATTGTGGGATCAATATAAAAGCTTCCCTGAAGTATCCCTTTTCGGGATATACGGATGATACATTTTGTGTTTGTCTCTTGCATGTGTGGCTTGGAGCCGCCGTCGCTTCTTACATTATTGTATACAATATCGGGGAAATCATGGTTGGGCCCAGGTTGTTTCCGTAACATGTCGGGTCGTGTCTTCAAACATCATTCTGATAGCATCCACCTTAATTGCAACATTCCTAAGAAAATATTCTTGACACCGATGTGTCACTTTTGCATGGCCGTTCACATGAAGAGATGTTTTCGGTTGTTGGTGGTATGGCAAGCAAGTAGTAGTTGCTAGTTAATTTTTAAAAAAAACTGATTAGAACAACAGTACTGTATGAAGGTAGTAACATGTGTTAATTCAGACTAAATACATCGGTATGGTGTATTTTGAGTCATAGCAAGTTCAAAAAATAATATGAGCCAGTCTCCAGGAAAACCTGCTATATTGATACTATGTAATTACAGCATGTAACAAGCTTTAAAAAAGCTTTCAAATAAGAAAAAATGACATATCAATAGATTAAAGTTTAAGTCATTTATCCATATATTACTATATCTTAGCTTTAAAATTTCTTATGAATAATGTAGAAACCATTTACTTCGTTGCTATGGTGACCAATTTCAGAAAAGTACTCTGATTGAGAAAAACGAGGTGTTAGTTGTTTAAAACAGTAGAAGTATATCTCTTAATGTGAACATTTACAATTTGGGTGTATATTTTAAAACTTAAAATATCATTCTAAAACTTGATATCATTTTGACCAGTTTATACGTCAAGAATTGATCAAATGCAGTATTTATAAAGTACTTGTTACAATGACGTCGAATAACGTTTGAATGACGCTTGCATCGTCGCGCAAAAAGAGTCTGAATAGGGCCTAAACTAAACAGCTGTAACTTCCTTAAAAATCATGCTATTAACAAAATTTATTTTGCATTTTGCTTCATTACAATTACTCTTTAAGATAATAAAAATCGTAAAATCAAATGTTTTGTCAAAATAGCAGGTTTTCCTGGAGACTGGCTCATATATATTTACATATATTTCTGAGATTTAGTATTGTACTGTAGTCTTAGTAGAGAGCGTACAAACGCCTATTTGTATTCATTATTTGCTATCAGATCATGGTTTTCTCGGAAACGCGTTAAGTAGAAATTCGATAATTATCTTACGATATACCAGTTGTGACATTTGAGTTGCTTTGGAATATTACTCGACTTTCACTTACATTTACGATTTCACGATACCGCCTGATCTTCTTATTCATAAATGAACTATGCATTTATGATTAGGGAAATAAAAATCTGTACTTGTATTTTGTCGGTGAATAAAACAGAAGAGTTCGGATGCGGAAAAAACGAGTGCCTGTGTTTTATTCACCGACAAATACAAGAACAGAGTGTTTATTTCGATTCTAAGGCGATAATATCCCGTACTATTTATCTACGCGCATTCCGTTTCATCCATTTACATTGAACATAATTCCACGCAGAAATTGAGTGGCTTTTTATCTGGTACAATTACCTCCCCGTTAAAGAAAACGAGCTTCGTGATTTTTTGAAGGAAATAACACGTTTTAACATTGAAACATTTTTAATAACACGAGTATAAGGTATCTATTGCACGAAATGAAAAATAAAAATGAATTGATTATCAGAAGTTGTTATGAAACTTAGAGTCGAGAGTATATTGGAGTTTCTAAATGTAGATGCGTCATTGCTGTAACACTAGATACTCGTGCAACATGCCTAATTCGCCACTCATTGAAGTTTTTACTACAAAGTTTGCATTCATTCATTCATTCATAAATATGTCACGTGATATTTATTTTCACTGACCTCCTTTTAATTGTTCGATGTTTTATGAAGGAACGAAACACAATCTTGGAGTTTAAATTGTTAATTTGCAGAAACAACTGTAACAGTATATTCAATAAATGCTCATTCTGTATTTTATTGAGTTGTTTAGTCATTTTTGAGCGCACAATCAAATATGACCAATTTGTCGTTTGCGGGGCGTAAACAGTACAAGCTAATTTGTCAGGTGTATTTTGTTGCGGTAATAATATGCAGCTTGATTTCTTCTATGCGTATACGGATTAATCCACAGATCGTGTTAGAATTGCCTGAAACTACGAATGTACACGTTTATTTTATCAAATTCATGGTTTCAACTTTACGAATTTACGACGTCAAATCAACGAATTCATAATTTTAAGATGGCGAGTTTACCGTTTCAACTGAATGAATCGACGAATTCAGGTTTTAATGAAGAAAATATTTGCCGTATGTCTGCCAATAACAGTATTTCATATAAATGTTATTATCATTCAACAACAGTATGTTCTAGCCTGCATATGTTGAGAGATTTATTGAACAGCTATTTGTGTCACTAGGTGAATACAACGATGCCGTCTGGTGGCACTTTTTTCATCAACGTCTGTTCATAATAGCCACAAACAAGTTTTCACAATCATAAAGTGTAAATCTTGTCTAGAATAAACAAATGGGTAAAATAGGATATATTCTTTATGTTACTGCGTACGCTCGTCTGCCCGCAAGTATTGTTTGGTGAACTGTTGTTTTACATACCAAAATAAACTCAAATGTATTCCGAATATTAGGTTATATGAGAATACTGACACTAGCTGTTTCACAAAATTACAACATTTTTTCTAATGGCCTTATAACTATGACGATTACAACTTGTCAAATGTACGATGTAGTCACAAACCGATTCCGTATTTCAACATGGGATTGGATTTAAATGTTAACTTGAAATATTGCATTGCCCATATGGTAAAACGTTTTGAATTACATTTTGTCTCATTGAATAGTAATGTCAGTTTTAAAACGTAGTGTAGTTGACAAAGCGTTACTTTGTAACCCTGAAACTTCATTACAAATAGGAACTAGTTAAATTCACATACACTGGTAGCCGTATATCTCTCGAAGACGTGTGAAAAACGACATACAATCTGATGAAAAACAACATAAATTGTCTATTATCAAATAACACAATAATCGTAAATTACGTCTATTGTCAATTAATGTCTAGCAAATTGATTTTTGCACAATGTAACAGTGATTAAGAACCAAACTCTGTCTGAAATGAATCTCATGTGATTAACCGTGATAGAAATAATAGAACATTGTTTTGCTAGGGTATTTCTAAACAAATAATGTGTCAGAAATCAACAAATGTCTGAGAAATTCCAATACGACAGCTTGCTGTACCGACTCTAGTCTGTATACGCTGAGTCTGTTACTAAGCAATTATCCTGAGAATGAAAGCCGCCAATCAACCTGACAAGCTTGTATTGTTACAAACCCTCTCATGGCTAAATAAATCATATCTTTACACCGAGGTGGAATGTTCTAGAAAAATATTGATACTTTTGTGTATAAGTCATTTTTTATCCCACTAATTTAGTGAGGACTACAGTCTGTGATAATTATAAGTTTCTACAATGTTTTTACGAGATATTTCTGAATTGTATAGAACATATATATATATCATTCTGTTTATTTTGAGTAATATCCCGGATGGTCACAAAGCTTGCGCAATAATCACAACTTTTATAAATCTAACGCTTTCTCGATTATCGAAGCAAACGGACACAGCTTGCACGGACCTCGTACACTCGTTAGATGATGACTGTTTATGATATCTGTACGGACATCTCAGACAAATCATATTCATGTCCGTATGGTGGTTGCAAGATGCCCTTACGCCCTGTGATAGTCATGCGGACCAATTCTCAAAATCCGCACGGACATCGTACGCTCAGCTGTTACACAATGCACTCAACCATAAAAGTACGTATGTGCAATATTGCAGAACCAACGAGACACTGCTTAGCTCCGTCATATCAGCGTGGCAGAATAAATGTCGGAATTTTATATGTCTCTGACGTTCCATTATTTTGTCGAACTGAAATAAGCTCTTGGGTCTTCAAATAGCATTTTTATGTAAACGACTGAGACACATACTACATAATTAGATCCAATGAGGAGATATAAAAAAGATATCACCATAATGTTCTTGTCTGGCGTTTTGATAGAACGTTTTGCATCGTAATTGCGCATTCTGTAACATTCAAGTTAACGCTTTAAAATCTCTCTGAATAAGCATTTGCACAGTATGTCTGGCAAGGAACTCGTTTTTCAAACACCAGAGCTTGATTGCAACTTGTAACTTTGAGGAGAATAACAATTATACAGTGAAGGTAGCACTAAACTAATATTGCACAACACGAAGTGCTAAAAAAAGGAACATACGAACAAATGAAAAGCCAAAGTACAAGCAACGGTGACGCACATAAACAAGAACTAGAAAAAATGAATCTTAATCTATATCAAAGGTATTTCTTCATGCGTCAATTTGGTTCAATAATGTTAAGTATATGAGAATGTTTCGTACAACACTGTACATAGTATGACACCGATCTTCAAGATCAATGTATAGCTGTACGTAGATCTACAAAATGTTGGTATAATAATATTTCTCCCGTTGCAGATATGAATTGACCTTCCGCATTATAGGAGTGGGTTGACCCGTGACATGTCTTGTGATTCACGTTTGGCGTGCGTGTAATGTGCCTTTACACTTTGCTCGTTACATTTGTATTGTGCTGATTTGTGTTATGCTCTGCTGTTTCTTCTAAGTGATGGCTATTCCTGTCCGGTTTCCTTGAACGTTTTGGCGAAATTGATTTTTCTCACATCCTTGACTGTGGTCATTTATGCCTCATATTAAGACGCATTGCTGTAAAATTCGTTTATTCAGGTATGTCACTAATATACAAACAATGTAATTTATCAAAACCCAGCTTTTTATTGTTTGCAAGATTTTAATCGGATAAAAAGATGAAAAAGTAAAAATCAATACATCACTAAGCGACATATCTGTATAATGTAGAAATTATTAAGAAACAAACGAATGTAGTGTTTATGTCCACAATCGAGTATAATCGAGTTCTAAAGCAATTTAGAAATAAGTAAATAAGTTATGCCAGCAGTTCTGATGACAATACAACATGTGAATGGCATTGATAAAGACATTACTTTGTGAATATCGTAAAATCAGAAACAATTAAGCGGACATTGTCCAAACAATCCCATTTGGTATCATTGTATGGGACACTACATCTAATTAGCGATATATTCGTTAGTGATAAATTAATTTCACGATATCGCTTAGGGTAATTTATTAAGGCATATTTCAGTAAGGCCTGGTAAAGAGATAAAGAGATATGTTCTGTGTGTTAATTAAATATTTTACCTTATCGGCACATTTTTATTCGTCTGATATGGCTGGATCATACAATCTAGCTATATTTCATTTGTTATAATGTTAAGATCGAAAAGAAATTGCATATTAAAATAACTAATTGAAGTGTAAAATCAATATGTTGTTCCGTTCTTAACTTTCATTTCTCTTCACGGAATATATCTGCCGTTGACAACAGCTTCTAGAATGCCTCAATGTATCGTGTAACAGAAGCCTAATGATGTTAGAGTTCATGGAAGTCAAGGGTTGAATCCAAGGTTTCAAAACACAATGAAGTTGTCAACATTATACTTATATAGTTACACATGTATAAGATTTCCGAGTATATATTGGCCCAGAGATAGGTTATTGTTACATAATTGTCCTTGTGACTCTAATGCAGTACATGGGATGTAAACGAAGAGAAAACTCTTCTATTTGTCAATGTCATTTAGGTTTGCAATATTTGCACTTTGTGGATATTCGTTCGTATCTCGTCTTCAATCCACACGAAACATTTTTCTGTCTTTAGGTTTGATTTTATTCCAAATTACAGTAAAATAATGTCCCGTAAAATAACCAATGGAGCATATCTAGACGACAGCTTTAGACATCACAAAAGATAAGACATAACGCCGTCAGGAAAGGATTACTATAACAACGAAACCTGAAAAGGCATTAGCATGTTGCCTGATAATGGGTATTAACAGGTTAACACGCGCTTGAAATAACGTTACTGAGTTAACTTAACGCAAGCAATACAATTATGCGCGTATCAAATTACTTTAATTCAAATGAACCAAATCGTGCTGGTATATTTCAACGTAAAATGTCATTTAATAAACGAGGATCGTCCGTCAATTGTGTGCGTCACTTAAGCACGCGCAGTCATTTTAGATAATGGTACCATGCTTTGCTACAAACCGTGCAATCTTTTGAAAAATAGATACATGTATATACAGTCATATAATTATATATATATCACCAGGGTACAACTTTATCAAAGCATTTACGCTAGCGTAACTCTTAGTTTTCCGTAAATATTGCGTAATTCGATAATATTTGCGCAAGTGAGTTTTACTAAGATTTGTTCTCGTTTTCTGTCGTTCGTTTTGGCGTAACTCTATACAAGGTCAGAGTAACCATGAATAGAAAAAAATAATATGAACATAGTGAGTAGAAATGGACACACACTGTTAATTTTGGACCGCCAATCATTCTGGTTCCCGATATATTGTTAATAATGTGGCTGGGCTTACGTTCAATATTTAATATTTTTACGTAAATGTATGCAACAACTTGCGATCGATAATTAAAACGCGATTAGGAATTTGAGCAATATGTATACATAGATTCACAATGATACCCGAGACAGTCCTTTAAGTTATGACCTGCATTTATGGTCGGGTTAGGCTTAAGATTTCAGCTTCATAGATATTTACTGAATCGTTCCAGATCTGTGGAACATGACTTGTCTTACAGAAAGAACAAATACAATAAAGTTGATGCATCTGACTAATGAAGTACCAAGTGTTCCGTTGTTAACAGTCTCTCTGAGTCAATATGCTTCTAGCTTATATCTTCTGACTAAACAAACCTTACATATAGACACAAGGCTGGCCTCGATTATCTTACATAAGGTGATATAGTCAGCATATATGACTTGATATACGTTGTACTTCAACGACCAGACAGAATGAATGAATTACAACATAAACCTAACCAAATATATTCCTCATAAAAATAAATCAAGATTAAACGTGTTTTCTGTGCCAACGTAGTGTGGAGACCCACGAGTGACACAATTAAATGAACAACCCCGTATAATACACATTTCGTCTGTCCTCCAGACATTAACATGTCAGTACGCAGTATACTATGTCTCTATAATGGAATGTCATTAAACATGACGGAACTGTGCATTTTATTCAGTGCAATTTGATTATAAATTCGATTTCAGTGATAGCCCGAAATGTCACCGATCTTTGGTTTAATGAAATTACGTTAAAGTAATTATTCCTTACGTTAAAGTACATGTATTTGATGCAACATCCTCTGATCAAATTTCTCGGCGTGACAAATTTGTTCATTAGGAGAAGTACACTTGTCCCTTAACATATTTCTGTTTTATATTCCAAATGCATTTACATCAATTGTACGTTTATTTTATACAGAAACGTTAGGAATGGCAATCCTCATTTATTATAAATTATAGATTTGGAGACGATGTACATAATATATCTATTAACACAACGCATAGTCAATAATGTTGATCCTGTGACACTGAGTATTTGTAGTTTCTATAGGAAAACTAATTAAGGGATTAATATGTCACTGTGCTAGGCATGTAAACATTACATTATATATATATATATATATATACACCGGTTAATTACATAGCCCAATAAACAGAAACGGTGGAAAGACTGGATTATATAAATATAACAATTAACAAGACTTAGAAATGACGATGCGGAAAATATTGTAGAAATAGAAGAATCCGTTGCTTAAATTCGTAAATCTTATTCCAATTTCTTGATTAAAGACGCTACAAAGCGTTAAGAAGCAATCAAACCATGCAAACAATCCACTCAAATTATTTTATGTTATCAACGTATTGTAACATTTAAGCAATTGATATGTCTAGACTCTTTTGTATCCGGATAATATTACACTAATTATGCGAGTATTTGTGATTAAAATGTCTAAACACGAAGAGAAAAAAAAGTATAAATGGAGAGACTTTCTAAGGCTAACGGAGAATACAACACAAACATAAATAATTTGTGAAAATATTAACACGAATCTCAAACCGAGCCTTTTGTTAGCGCTGCAGTTACCCATGCTTGTCATACACCAAATGCACCAACGGCCTTCGTAAAGTTTCGATGAAAAAAATGATTCATTTAATAAATACGATTTAGTGGCGGCAAACAGACAATAACAGGTTTTTTGGTGAACACCAACGCAAGGAAAACACAGACGAACATTGAATTATCTTTAAAAGCGTCTGAGGTTTCTTCTCCTAAAGTTGTATAGAAACTTAGACACAAATTAATCATATACAAATCTGAGTTGACAACTGTCAATATCATTGCTATAATACTATTACAAACGTACCATCGCGACCATTGTACAGCAATGAAGATGTTTTGATACTGAAAGGGTGTAAGACTATTCAAATTACGGTTTGGTAACTTGAACGGATTGTATGTGGCAAGCCGTTTCTTAGTACAACATATAAATTGCATGGTCTATCAACGAATCTGAAACTGGTTGCACTGGTAGTGTTTGTTTGGTTACTCATTTAACAGACTGTCTCATAGAAATTGCTGCATTTCGTCTGATCAAATAGCTCTCTCACCAAGGAGAGCGCTTCAACCTTTTGTTTCGTATCCAAATATTTCCTATCAATTGATTTATATGAAGCTCCACAAAGTTAATAAATGACTCAGCAATTGAATGTATTTAATCAACATAAAAGCTTGCAATCGAGATGTTATTTGAGCATTCATAACGTTATTTAAGCCACAGACAGCAACATTGATAGTTTGTTTTGATTTCTTACGCGAACGAGTTCATTGGCCTCGCATATCGCCACAAAGACTAGAATAAGAGTACCTTTTTGGCATCAATCAAATGCTCAGCGATATCAACAAGAGGCGTCTGTATTTAATTTGATGTAACTTGCAAATAACAGTCCAGCCCCGTCGAATGAAATGGACCTAGTAACGATGTAGATTAAAAGGTGACATTAATGTCCTAGATCACCAAGTATGTCTTTAATACTGACACATTGGTTTTCTAACCATTGGAAATAATGGCAAGGAACTAAAATGACCAAGTGGTAGAAAAATGCATATGTTACACAAAAAGATCATTTTTAATACTGCGCACAGAAAATCCAAAGCCACACAGAAAAGACGGCAGCGCCTAGCCACCAACGCTAGAGTCAGATTATCCCCAAAAATGAATATTTCAAGCACGCATATGAATGACACACCGTGGACTTCGAATTCTGTGCATAGTTAGCCATGAAGAGATATAATTATAAATGATAACTACACTGAAGTGAAGTACGGGGAGCCATCGACGCAGGAGTCAGACCTAGAACGAACCATCCACATTTCCCTAAACGTCAGACAGGGTAGGCAGCACTCAACTTAACCAGTCGAGCACAGAAAACATAAGAAAAACATACAAGGCACAATGCCCAACTTAACAAGTTATCGAAACATTGAATTAAATAGTTTCAGCTATCAAAAGCTGAATGCCCAAGCTGAATGACACAGTACAAACAGTAAAACGGCTTAAATACCTAATTTCAGCTGTCAGAATTCCTAAAAAGTAGAAATATAATAATATTAAAATGCTGAATGTAAATGTTTTAACTGAATGACCTAGTTTTAGCAATACAAAACCTAAACGTACTATCCGGATGACCCAGTTCCAACAAGTTTAATGCCATAGCTAGATGGTCCGTCTGAACAAGCCGAGCGCAACAGAAGAGCGACCCAGCTCCAATAAGATTAACGCCCCCAGCTGAATGACCTACTTGAAACAAGTAGTACTCCCAGGTTGAATAAACACAACACATTTATGGTGTCGTAATGTCGCCCTTCATTTGTCGTATTTTCGCTTTTTCGCCACAAACAAAGCGCAAATGTAACAATGCAAAGATTTTCGCTTTGTTGTGGCTAAAAAACGAAAATACAGCAAGGCATAAATCAGTCACCATATAGACCTTATGTTATAGAAAAGTTTCGTTGGAAAAAAACTCATTTAAGCCATCGTGCCTTGGAAGTGGTAACATATCCTAATCAGTTATTATACATTTGTTGAGAAGTGTGAAATGTACAATGGAAAGAATATGACAAGATATATCAGTACCCATTCAATGGTGTCAAAATAAATCAGATCATTTGTCAATATAATGTGTCCTTGGGAAATACAAAATTCTTCTACGCATTAGACAAATCAATTTTCTCATTCAATTTTGGTTATGATGCGGATGTTTGTCCTATAAAGTCATAAGATAAATGTGGCATAATGCTGGAATCACTGGAACATCACACCATTATACTGAGGAACAAACTGTATCATAAAACGGAACAATTTTTAGAATGGACGTGATAGTGTAACTCGGAAAATCAGATGTCGAAATTTTGCAATTGAATTTCGATTCAATGCTATGTGGTAATATTTGTATGATATTTAAAACTGTACCCGTAAGGGCGCCAGTCCTGTTTATTTTTAAACGGCCCTCGTATGTCATCAAAACTTCGGTTGTTAATATGATATGATAATTTTGTAGTTTGATACATTGAAAAAAAATGGAAAAAGATATGTTATTTTTTTTATTCATTCATGAACTGTATTATAGCACATTTCTATATTTTGTTCGATATAGAGCAATTAATCACATGAATGCAAGAACTCTTATAGTTTACTGAATTATCTGTTATTATATTGGGACAAAAATGATGTTTTAATGTTACTTTTGATTTGCCGATCTGTACTTGCAGTATGCGTACTTAGTTTGAGGTGTCTGTTGAAGCTTATGCTGTGTCCTTTTGACATGTACCCGTTTGAGGAACGGGGTGATCTGCATGCTTGATTCTTAGTATTTTGATGCCATACGTGTTGTTTCATGACTTACATCACTCGGCCAACATGGTCTGTCTTGAGCATGAGTTTTTGAACTCAAACCTTTCGCAAACATTGATATACCATAATTATAAATGTCACTCACAATAACTGATAGTGTATAAGGTTACGAATGTGTTGCATGTAGGAATTAAAATGCAAGTTTCGGCTTTTAAATCATTAATTATAATTTTTATTGCAAGTTTCGACATTAAAATCAGACATTATAATTGACTGTTTTGGCAGTAAGATAAGGAATTTGTAACGTGTGTTCATTCTTCATCCACTTACTTTTAACGATTTGTGTATTCTTGTCACACACCGTCTGGTGTTAAAATGTTCACAAAGAAATTATCAAAGTTTGATGTTCAAATTTTTGTTAGATTGTACTCTTCTGTTGACAAAAGCATGTGCTCTGTATGTGGCGATCTTATAGACAGTTGCTTACATTACATATAATCGAGTTACTAATGTACTATTAGTTGATAATTAATTCCTTGAACACAAGAGCTGTAACAGATATGAATGAATACGTGTTACAAGCGGTGTTAAACCCGATAAAACAGACAAAATACCACATTGTACGTTTACACTATCTTTATTTATTTTATCTTGACAGCGACATTATGTTTATTGACGTTTAAAGTATTATTTAATACAATTATAATATCACACTCCTATCAATTTGGTAAGGCACAGTCCCTCACTTCTGTTATCACCTGCGAACACTCTGAAATTAAATTTCTAAACAATGTCTGTACTGGTACAAACTCTGTTGTTCCCTTGCGTGTTGCCATTTCTAATTATGTTACGACTTCCAGAGCCTCAAAATAACACGGGAAGAATCATCAAAATGTAGTTTTTTATACTAGCATATTTGTAGAGCATTGATATGTACTTTAAATTCGTCTCATTTATCTGTTTTACGTGTACGAATGTACTGATGAAATAATAAACTTGGTTATACTTTTTGGACAAATTAGTTCATTATTACGCTCCCCTGGCAGTTTGTCAACAACCTAAGTCCAGTAAGCTGTCGCTGGTGATTCCTGTCACGTAATCAAATAATTCCTATCGCTGTTTTATGTTTGCGTTTGACACCGATGTTCAGTACTTCATTTATGAACGGCTATCGATGTAGAATAATATCATACCATAATCTTTGTGGCCTTACTTTCTTAACCCTTCTACACTATATTGTGTGCCTCCTGTTCATTTTCAGACTCTATAATATTTCTCTCATGCCATTTTTTGGCTAACTCAGTTGGTACATTTGTACTTTCGGTTCTAGAGTAGGAAGGTAGAGTTCAAAAATTACATTGGCTACTGTTTGTGTTCCTCCAGATTTGGAGAAGTATATGTTGCGATAAAGCAAGTTACTACTGACTGAAGATAAATTCTAGGAAAACCAATTAAGTCATCTGACCGTTTTATTCGACAAGCGACCATTTAAACGTCTCACCCCTTCATAACTTGTTCGATTGCTCATAAGGTACTTGTTTGATCGCAGTTGTTAATGATACACTCGTTACTTTCTACATCGTATCTTTGTTAAACAATCCACTTATCAATATATGTATTAAACTTACAATGCTAGCCACGTACATTTGTATGATACATTAAAACGTGATTAATAGAATGGTACATAAATCCGTAGCATTTCGCCCGAGCGCAACAAAAACATGTGGGGAAAATAAATTCTAACTATGGTGAATCAACTCTTTACCGTGGACCAATTTCGTTTTTAATATGAAGTAGTCTTTTGGGACGCATTTTGGCAGCTAATTTGGCAAATTATGTAAATGTAGTGTCCTCTAGGGTCGTTAAATGAACAATATAAATATTCCATAGAAACCAGTAGTTTGTATTAAGAACTCTTACAAAGAGATGAAATTAATTTCAACGTGATGGAAACGGAATTTTAAGCCTGATAGAGTTTCTGAACGACGTATGCTTCCTTAAGTCCTATATATGTCAATCCCAAGAAGATTTGTTCGTGGTGTTTTTTGTTTCATTTGATTTAATTTTGTTATCGTTCATTCTTACATGTGATTGCGTATTATACAATGCGCTGTCAATCAATAATTTTCAATTAAGCATATTTCCTGAATATGTATTGTTTTATGTCGGGCAATTCCTTCTCAGTTGTCCGTAGACTTACGAAGTAATCTCAACAACCGTCATTTTCGGTGTGCCATAGTTGGTACGTTTCAAGATAATATACCAGTATATACGTTATAACGGAAAGGGGACATCGCAATAATAACATTGGATAGAATGAATCCGACATTTAAACGAATCGGAGCAGATTTATAATATGCAGTACATAATGAAAGCGTATTTGTGTGGACTTATTGTAATAAGAACATCGTGGAAGGACCTTGCAAACAAATCCGATTTACGTCGTATAATTGGACAAAGATAAATTGGGCGGGCTATATTGAGTACCAGGGCATAAACATTTTTGTTAACCTTTTGCATCTGAAGTAAACTATTAAGACGTATTAACTACATCACAAAGTGGAAATAGCTCAAAAAGTAAATAACATTTTATTTATCAATATTTATCAATGAAATTTTGTGTGCGTGTGAGTGGCTACAAAATAATTGTAACTTGTTGTCATTTCCATCTAAATTCACTACACTGGTGCATTGAACCATGAAACAGAAAACAACGAAAAATGTACGAGGCTTGATGGGTTGATGCTAATTATTTTAATAAACGGTCAATTGGAATAGTCAATCCATTGACAAATTCAAAAAACACAAAATAGACGGTTTACCACTCCGCTAAATAGTGGTCTTTAAGTTTTAAAAACGCTTAATAGCTTTTTTCACGTTTACCGAAAATACGACTAATTTTACAGTGAAGGGGAAGTAATTATGATAGAGATTGAGCGAATGAAATCCATCTTTTCTTAATCTAAATTCAGCTTTATATTTATCTTTGTTTTGCTTAGTTTTGTCTTCATGCTGAGCTCGGACACTTGTTTGCGAACTTTATCCGAAAAATAGGTACATTTCAGCATTAACAATCTGAAAAACGCAGACGGCAGCATGGCATCAAATATGCTTTTGTAAGTGTCATCATTGTTTAATTGTGGTTGTAAAGGGTCTTATCAGATTTTAATGAAATGATTTTGATTGTCATGACACATATCTGAGCTACAAATGTTGAATATTTCAGCAAAATCAAATGCATTTTGGCTGAGCTTTGGGTAAATAGATACATGTACATGCATACGTAAGAGCTATTTAAGTATAAATGTTGCGTTTTCAAAGCCGCTCAGTGTATAAAAGGATAGACTTTCTAAGACTAACGGAGAATATGACACAAACATACATGTAAATACTTTGTGGTCGTATTAACACGACTATTGCACCGAGCCTGTTGTCTGTTCTGTGGTAACCAGTGCTTGCCATACATTATCAAATGCACCAAAGGCCTTCGTAAAGGTTTGATGAGAAGAAATGATTCATCTAACAAGTAAGATTTAGTGGCGGCAAACAGACAATAAACTATTTTGGGCTGATCACCAACGCAAGGAAAATACAAACGAATTACCTTTAATTATGTCTGAGGTTTCTTGTCCTAACGTTAGAGACAATTTAATCATAGATCTGAGTTGACAACTGCCATTAGCATTGATATATTACTATTACAAACGTTCCATCGTGGCCATTGTACAGCAGGAAGATGCTTTGATACTAAAAGGGTGTTGAACTAGTCCAATAACGGTTTGGCAACTTGGACGGATTGTATGCGTCAAGTCGTTTCTTGGTTTTCTGTTGGATAAGGCCAGTCCAAGTGTAGTTCTCTTAACTCTTAATGGGTGACGATGTGTGTTGATTCCATTTGAAAGTCATTTCACGACATAAATCACTTCTTGAACCATATTCATGGTAGCTGTCGTATAGCCTGTGGATTGTTGCCTTTAAAGGTCAAACTGCACTAGGTCCAACTACAGCACAGTATATAAATGTCTGGTCATATTATAGGGCTCATCGAAGCTTAAAACTGGTTGTACTTGTAGTATTTGTTTGGTTACTCATTTAACAGACTGTCTCATATAAATTGCTGTCTTTCGTCTTAACATATGGCTCTCTCACCAATGTGTGCGCTTCAACCTTTCGTATCCAAATATTTAATACGAGTTTATTTATATGAAGCTCTACAAAGTGAACAAATGTCTCAGCAATTGAATGTATTTAATCAACATAAAAGCTTGCAATCGAGATGTTCTTTAAGCATTCATAACGTTATTTAAGCCGCAGACAACAACCTTGATAGTTTGTTTTGATTTCTTACGCGAACGAGTTCATTGGCCTAGCATATCGCCACAAAACTGGAATAAAAGACCTTTATGGTATCAATCAAACGCTCAGCGATGAAAATTTGGCGCCCGTATTCAATTTAATGTAAATTGCAAATAACAGTCCAACTCCGTCGAATGAAGTGGACCTAGTTACGATGTAGATCAAAAGGTTGCAATAACTTCCTAGATCAACAAGTATGTCTTTGCTACTGACTCATTGGTTTTCTAATCCTTGGAATTAAAGACAATGACTTCAAATGACAATGATAGAAAATGCAAAAGTTACACAAAAAGATATCAACTTAACCATCCGAACGCAACAGTAACAGTAATAAGCTGAATGCCCCCAGCCGAATGACCTACTTGAATGAATTAGTATTCCCAGGTTGAATAACTTCGTTTCAACACCTACCCTGTGATGTTTCCCGATGGTATATGGTCGTCTATGTGATTCGTTGTGGTATGTTGACTCTTATTCCGGTTATGTTTGACCTACGGAGGTTGTCGGAGTTATTCGTTTTTGTTTGATTTTAAAGTTCGTCCATGAAACTTGTAATTGAAATTATTACTTTTTGTGTGTATTTGGTGTTTTTCATGTTACGTTGTTTCTTTTGAATTCCGTTTTATGACCTTCAACACGATCAAAACATTTTACTGAAAAAAAAAGATTTTTAACCATGTTTTGTATCTATTTTAAAAACTGTCCTCAGCCTTGGTATGCAATAATATTGATAGGCACCCGTGGTTTATAAATCACTAGTACAAGATAACAGTGTTATTATTATTATACCATATTTATATAGCACTTTTATCATGTAATTACACGTTCAATAGTGCTGTACAATCACATTTTATTGATTCATTGTTAGTCTCATTTTAACACAAGTTAGTCAATAAACCACAGAGTCTTGTTGAATGCGAAGTTGCTTAACATGACATAACCAAACTACAAATGTGTACTCGAAATATGAGCCTTCAATAAATATTACGTTTTCAAACAATGTTCAGTTCCAGTAATAGCCATTGGTCAGTTCTAATGTAGATTAATCGCATTTTTAATTACCATAGCAATGTTTTGTTGAAAAAAATTCTTTTAAGCCACCGTTGCTTAGAAGTGGTTACATAAATTATCGTTATCAGTTATTATATATTTGTTGAGAATTATCATGTGTACAATGGTAAGAATATGACAAAAGATATTAGGACCCTTTAATGGTGTCAAAATAAATAATATCATTTGTCAATAGAATGTGTCCTTGGGAAATAAAAAAATCTTCTACGCATCAGACAAATCAATTTTCTCATTCAATTTTGGTTATAATGCGGATGTTTGTCCTATAAAATCATAAGATAAATGTGGCATAATGCTGGAATCACTGGAACATCACCATATTATACTAAGAGAGAAACTGTATCATAAACCGGAACAATTTTAAGAAAGGATAGTGTAACTCGGTAAAGCAGATGTTGAATTCTTGCAATTGAATTCCGATTTAATGTTATGTGGTACCGGTAATATTGGTATAATATTAATAACTGTACCCATGAGGGCCCAGTCCTGTTTATTTTTTAACGTCCCTCGTGTGTCATCAAAACTTCGGTTAATATGATATGATAATTTTGTAATTTGATACATTGAAAAAATTGGAAAACGCAAGATATGTTATCTTTTTTATTTATTTATTACATGTATTTTAGCACATTTCTATATTTGTTCGATATAGAGCAATTAATCACATGAATGCGAGAAATATTATAGTTTATTTAAATGAATTATCTGTTATTATATTGGGACAAAAATGATGTCTTAATGTTACTTTTCATTTGTCGATCTGTACTTGCAATATGCATACAAATGTACATTGTTTGCGGTGTATGTTGAAGCTTATGCTGTGTCCTTTTGACATGTACCCGTCTGAGGTACGGGGTGATCTGCATGCTTGATTGTTGGTATTTTGATGCCATACATGTTGTTTCATGGCATTAAGATACTGGATTTGTAATGTGTGTTCATTCTTCATCCACTTACTTTTAACGATGTGTGTATCCTTGTTTCACTCCGTCTGGTGTTAAACTGTTCACAAAGACATTATCAAAGCTGGATGTTCAAATTTGGTTAGATTGTACTCTTCCGTTGACAAAAGCATGTGCTCTGTGTGTGGCGATCTTATAGACAGTTGCTTACATATAATCGAGTTACTAAATTAAATGTACTATTAGTTGATATTTAATTCCAACCAAACATGAGCTACGTCAGATATGAAAGAATACTTGTTACAAGCGGTGTTAAACCCGATAAAACAGACAAAGTACCACCATGTACTTGTACACTATATTTATTTAATGCTTACTGGTGAGATTTGGAGTTCTATCAGTGAAATAAAACCTATATCAGTCACTGGTTATCACCTACAATGTGACTGATATAAGCTCCGCCCCCTTACAGGGACTACTTAAATTTACCAAAATCTCAACACTAAAATGTCTGTAACTTTTTTATTACTGAACGGAAACATGTCATGTGGGGGTTTTTATTCATAGTTAGACCATTTCCTACCAGTTTGTGTATGATTTGATGCAAAATTCTCAAAAAAGCCGTTTTCACCTATTCACCATAATCCAAGATGGCGGATTTTGAAGTGAAAAATTTGAATGGAATAACATATTCATACGTAGCCTAACCACAGTGGTAATTTGGCATAAATAGTATCAGTTTTGACACCATAAAAGCATTAAATAAATAGAATATTTGTTTGTTTTGATTGAATATGGTTAATATCTCATCTTGTAGTGATAAAATTTTAATATTTTCACTCGCGCTACGCGCTCTTGAAAATATTGAATTTTATCACTACACGATGAGATATAAACCATTTACAATCAAAACAAACAAATATCCTCTATTTATTTTATCTTGACAGCGGCTTGATGTTTATTGACGTTTAAAGAATTATTTGTTACCATAATAATATCACACTCCTATCAATTTAGTTCGGCACACTCCCTCACTTCTGTTATCGCTTTCGAACACTCTGCGATTAATTCACGCATCTCTAAACAATGTCTGTACTGGTGCAAACTCTGTTGTTTCCTTGCGTGTTGCCAGTTCTA
Organism: Spisula solida; assembly: GCA_947247005.1. Taxonomy (NCBI): domain Eukaryota; kingdom Metazoa; phylum Mollusca; class Bivalvia; order Venerida; family Mactridae; genus Spisula; species Spisula solida. The sequence goes on along the minus strand of OX365944.1, from coordinate 33,420,253 downwards.
ATTATGTTACAACTTCCAGAGCCTCACAAGATGGGAAGAATCATCAAAATGTAGCTTTATATACTAGCATCTATGTATATCATTTATATCTACTTAAATACGTCCTCGTTTATCTGTTTTACATGTACCAACGTACTGATGAAATAATTAACTTGGTAATACTTTGTGGACAAATTAGTTCATTATTACGCTCCCCCTGGCAGTTTGTCAACAATCTAAGTCCAGTAAGCTTTCGCTGGTGATTCCTGTCACGTAATCAAATTATTTCTTTTGCTGTTTTATGTTTGCGTTTGACACCGATGTTCAGTACTTCATTTATATACGGCTATCGATGTAGAATAATTATCATACCATGATCTTTGTGACCTTATAACTTTCCTAACCCTTCTACACAATATTGGAGGCCTCTTGTTCATTTTCAGATAGTATTTCTCTATTTTATTAGGTGCTTGTTTGATCGCAGTTGTTTATGATACAATCGTAACTTTCTACATCGTATCTTTGTTAAACAATCTACATAACAATATATGTGTTAAAATACAATGCTAGCCACGTACATTTGTACGATACATTAACAACGTGATTAATGCAATGATACATCAATCCATGAACATTTCGCCCGAGCGTAACACAAACATGGAAGGAAAATAATTTCCAACTATGGTGAATCAACTCTTTGCCGTGGACCAATTTTGTTTTTAATATAAATAAGTACTTTGGTACGCATTTTGACGGCTAATTTGGCAAATTATGTAAATGTAGTGTCCTCTAGAGTCGCTAAATGAACAATGTAGATATTCCATGGAAACCAACAGTTTGTATTAAGAATTCTAACAAAGAGATGAATTAATTTCAACGTACGTGGAAGGGAATTTTAAGCCTAATAGAGTTTGCTTCCTTAAGTCCTATATATGTCAATCTCAAGAAGATTTGTTCGTGGTGTTTTTTGTTTCATTTGCTTTGATATTGTTATCGTTCATTCTTACATGTGATTGCGTATTATACAGTGCGCTGTCAATCAATAATTTTCAATTAAGCATATTTCCTGAATATACATTGTTTTATGTCGGGCAATTCCTTCTCAGTTGTCAATAGACGAACGAAGAAATCTCAACTACCGTCATTTTCGGTGCGCCGTAGTTGGTACGTTTCAAGATAATATACCAGTATATACGTTATAAAGCTTACAAACTATATAACAACGGAAAGGGGACGTCACAATACTCACAACGTGATAGAATGAATACGACACTTAAACGGATCGTGTCAGATTCTCTTATGCAGTACATAACGAAAGCATATTTGTGTGGATTTATTGTAATAAGAACATCCTGGAAGGACTTTTACGTCGTATTATCGGGCAAAGATAAATTGGCAGTGCTATATTGAGTACAAGAGCATAATCATTTTTGTAGACATTTTGCATCTAAAGTAAACTATTAAGGCGTATTAACTACATCACAATATGGAAATAGCTCAGAAAGTAAAGCACAAGGCTCAGTAGCACCAGAGCTATGTTTTTATTATGCGCGAGTTCGAATCCAATTCATGACTTTTCTAATAGAACATAATGTATTAAGTGTTGAGAAAATGAAATGCAAATATGATAAAAATAAAGACAATAAATGGATTCGAACCTGTGTGCAAAAATATCACACCTGGTAAATCATCTGTAGGCTGACGCGTTACCACTGAGCCAATTGGGCTATTGGAAACACGAATACCCCATTATAATGTCTACACATTTTCCGGTTAATTAGAAGTCAGTGTCACAGTTGTGTTTATTTACTATTGCTAAATTCAGCCCGGCCAATTTATGTTGGTCAAACTGTACTTTGTTGAATACATAGTAAAACAGGAGATATGTACTAATCTTTTATTAATATGCATTGATAGATTTTATCAGATTGTGTTAATGTTGATCCTGAGATACTGGGTATTTGTAGTTAATGGAGTTAACAGATTAAACAATGTATTTTTATAGGAAACTAATCAAGGGATTTAGGTGTCGCTGTGCTATGCATCTAAACATTACATTATATATGTATATACACCAGTTATTTACAAAGCTCAATAAACAGTAACGGTTTTAAGACTTGATTAGATACATATAACAATAAACAAGACTCAGACATGCCGATGCTGATAATATTGTAGCCAATAGAATAATATGTTGCTTAAATTCATGAAAAAAGTATTCCAATCTGATGCTTAAATACGCTACAAAATGTTAAGAAGCAATCAGACCATGCAAACAATCAACTGAATTATTTTATGTTATCAACGTATTGTAACATTTAAGCAATTGATATGTCTAGACACTTTGGTAGCCGGATAATAATACACTAAGTATGCGAGTATTTGTGATTAAAATGATTAAAAACGAGGAGAAGAAAAAGGCATCAAAATTATACAAATTGCACAAACTACCAAACAAAATTTTAAGACATGCTTAATACACTGAGCGGCTCTGAAAACGCAACACTAATGAAAGTCCAGATAAAGTTTTTATTTATTAATATTTCTCAATGAAATTTTGTGTGCGTGTTAGTGGCTACCCAATAATTGTAACTCGGTGTTCTTTCCATCTAAATTCACTACAATAGTGCATTGAACAATGAAACGGAAAACAACGAAAAATGTACCAGGAATTGATAGGTTGATGCTAATTATTTTAATGTATGGTCAATTGGGATAGTCAATCCATCGACAAATTCAAAAAAACACAAAATTAGACGGTTTACCACTCCGCTAAATAGTGGTCGTTAAGTTTTAAAAACGCTTAATAGCAATTATTGTCCTTTACCGAAAATCCGATTAATTTTACAGTCAAGGGGAAGTAATTCTGGATAGAGATGGAGCGGATAAAATCCAACTTTTCTTAATCTAAATTCCGCTTTATATTTATCTTTGTTTTGCTTTGTTTTGTCTTCATGCTGAGCTCGGACACTTGTTCACGAACTTTATCCGAAAAATAAGTACACATCAGCATTAACAGAATGCCGCACGGCATGAAATAGCTTTTGTTTGTGTCATCATTGTTTAATTGTAGTGGTAAAGGGTCCTATCATATCATTATGAAATGAATCTGAGTTACAAATATTGAACATTTCAGCATAATCAAACGCATTTTGGCTGAGCTTTGGGTAAATACATACATACATATATAATTGCTATTTAAGTATAAATGATAAATGTTGCGTTTTCAAAGCAGCTCAGTGTATAAAAGGAGAGACTTTAAAAGGATAACGGAGAATATGACACAAACATACATATAAATACTTTGTGGAAGTATTAACACGACTATTGAACCGAGCCTGATGTCAGTTCTGTGGTAACCAGTGCTTGCAATACATTACCAAATGCACTAACAGCCTTCGTAAAGCTTTGATAAGAAGAAATGATTCATCTAATGAGTCAAATTTAGTGGCGGAAAACAGACAATAAAATGTTTGGGGTGAACATCAACGCAAGGAAAGCACAAACGAATTATCTTTGATAAGGTCTGTGGTTTCTTGTCCTAAAGTTGTATAGGAACTTAGAGACAAATTAATCATAAATCTGAGTTGACAACTGCCAATAGCATTGCTATAATACAAACGTACCATCGCCGCCATTGTACATGAAGGAAGATGTTTTGTTACTAAAATAGTGTATTAAGACTATTCCAATTACGGTTTGGCAACATGGATGGATTGTTTGTGGTTTGTTTCTTACGGTTCTGATGGATAAGGCCAGTCAACGCGTAGTTCTCTTAACTCTTTATGTGTGCAGATGGGTGTTGATTCCATTTGAAAGTAATTTCTCCATATAAATTACTTTTCGCACCATATTCATAGAGGCTGTCATATAACCTATATAGTGCTGCCTATTACAGTCGAACTGCACTAGGTCCGACTGCGGCACATCCTATAAATTGCCTGGTCTATCAACGAAGTTGAAACTGGTTGTACTTGTAGTATTTGTTTGGTTACGCATTAAACAGACAGCTTCATAGAAAGTGCTGTCTTTCGTCTGAACAAATGGCTCCCTCACCAAGGAGTGCGCTTTAACCTTTTGTTTCGTATCCAAATATTTCCTATCAATTCATTTATTTGAAGCTCTACAAAGTTAATATATGCCTCAACAATTGAATGTATTTAATCAACATAAAAGCTTGCAATCGAGATGTTATTTAAGCATTCATAACGTTATTTAAGCCGCAGACAACAACATTGATAGTTTGTTTTGATTTCTTACGCGAAAGAGTTCATTGGCCTAGCATATCACCACAAAGACTGGAATAAGAGTACCTTTATGGTATCAATCAAACTCTCGGAGATCAAAAAGAGGCGTCCGAATTCAATTTGATGTTAATTGCAAATAACAGTCCAACCCCGTCGAATGAAGTGGACATAGTTACCATGCAGATCAAAAGATTGCATTAACTTCCTAGATCAACAAGTATGTCTTTGCTACTGACACATTGGTTTTCTGATCATTGGAAATAAAGACAATTACTTAAAATAACCATGATAGAAAATGCAAAAGTTACACAAAAAGATAGGTTTAAGGCACCACTCAACTTAACCAGCCGAGCGCAACAGTAGAGCGACCCAGCTCCAATAAGCTGAATGCCCTCAGCCGAATGACCTACTTGAATCAATTACTAGTAGTATTCCCAGGTTGAATAACTTCGTTTCAACACCTACTCTGTGGTGTGGCCCGATGCTATATGGTCGTCTGATTGATTCGTTGTTGTATGTTGACTCTTATTCCGGTTATGTTTGACTTACGGAGGTTGTCGGAGTTATTCGTTTTATTTTAATTTTAACGTTCGTCAATGACACTTGTAATTGTAATCATGACTTTTTGTGTGTATTTGGTAGTTTTCATGTTATATTGTTTCTTTTGAATTCTGTTTTACGACCTTCAACTCGATCAAACATTCTTCTGAAAAAGTTTTTAATTAAAACGTCAGACGACATTCATCATAATCATTATTAGCCCTAAGTTTCGTGACCAATCCTTTTATTTCCAGATTTTAAACATGATACATTATGAGGTTGTTTTGTATCTGTTTTAAACACTGTCCTTAGCCTGAATATGCAATGTTATCAAATTTTGATAGGCACCCGTGTTTTATAAATCACCAGTACAAGTAAACCGTGTTACATTTTATTGATTCATTGTTGTTTGTCTTGTTTTAACACAAGTTAGTCAATAAACCACAGAATCTTGTTGAATGCGAAGTTGCTTAATACGACATAATCAAACTACAAATGTGTACTCGAAATATGAGCCTTCAATGAACACCACGTTTTCAAACAATGTTCAATTCCAGTAATAGCTATTTGTCAGTTCTAATGTAGATTAATCGCATTTTCAATGACCATAACAATGTTTTGTTGACAAAAAAACTCATTTAAGCCACCGTGGCTTGGAAGTGGTTACATATCGTTATCAGTTATTATACATTTGTTGAGAATTATCATATGTACACTGGTAAGAATATGACAAAATATATCAGGACCATGCTATTCACTGGTGTCAAAATAAATCATATCATTTGTCAATATAATGTGTCCTTTGGAAATACAAAATTCTTCTACACATCAGACACATCAATTTTTTCATTCAATTTTGGTTATGATGCGGATGTTTGTCCTATAAAATCATAAGATAAATGTGGCATAATGCTGGAATCACTGGAACATCACCTCATCTTACTGAGTAAGAAATTGTATCATAAGTCGGAACAATTTTAAGAATTAACGAATGTCATCATAAATATCAAATATAATTTTGTTGTTAGATAGATTTGGCATTAAAATCAGGAATTATTATTGCATGTTTTCATTAAGATAAGGAGTGTGTTTTCATTCCTCATCCACTAATTTTGAAGGAGTTTTGTATCCTTGTTACACATCGTCTTGTTCTGTTGGTGGTAAACTATTCATAAAAAGATTATCAACGTTCGATGTTCACAAATGGCTAGATTGTACTCTTTCGTTGACAAAAGCATGTCATCCGTATGTGATGATCTTATAGACAGTTGCTTACATATAATCGAGCTACTTATGTACTATTAGTTGATATTTAATTCACAGGAAAACAAGAGTTATGTCAGATATGAATGAATACTTGTTACAAGCGGTGTTAAACCCGATAAAACAGACAAAGAACCATCTTGTACGTTTACACTATCTTTATTTATTTTATCTTGACAGCGGCTTGATGTTTATTGACGTTCAAAGAATTATTTAATACAATCATGATATCACACTCCTATCAATTTAGTTAGGCACACTCCCTCACTTCTGTTATCACCTTCGAACACTCTGAAATTAAATCTCGCATGTCTAAACAATGTCTGTACTGGTACACACTCTGTTGTTTCCTTGCGCGTTGCCAGTTCTAATTATGTTACAACTTCCAGAGCCTCACAAGACAGGAAGAATCATCAAAATATAGCTTTATACACTTAACCGATTCAGAAACGCAACTATTTTGGGGGCTGGTATTTTTTGTATAAATTATTATTTTAAATGTATTAGAATTTCAATCAATGAGTGGGACGAGAGTCGTACGCCTGGTATGTTTTTCTGCGATAAAATATTTCAATTGGCGTCATTTTCATTATTTACACATAACATAAGAACAAAACCACTGGGTGTGACGTTTTGACCGTCAAATTGTAGGGCAACAATATCCCGACTGATAAACATCAATTTAGTTAAGAAATGCGTTCTATACGGAGCAACTCTTTTAGGATATATAGAACATCCTGACACTATTGACGTGCTTTAAGCAGATAAGTGAAGTTTAATCATGGCAAAGTCGTTTAACTGTCGTCTGGTGATGATCTTTAGACTTGCACAGTATTTTCAAGAATCAGTTTACATCTACGATTGTCAGAGTCAAGTAAGCTGACGATACAAGCAGGTAAAAATGATGGCACCATATGAATGTTATTTATGAAGACACCACTTCCGGTTAACAAATTTCGGTGCTATACCTACAGTTTGAAGGCAATGATGCGTACGATTGAGTTATTTCGCTAAAAAATACATTTTATAACATTTTGTTTAGTGTGACCAAAATGAAAATCGCTTATGTTTTCTTTCTTCTTATTACCCTTACATATTCAATTATCGTCTTCCGGTTACGGTTTGTAGATGCCATCGACCAAGGACAGGCATTATCTTAATCATCAGACACAATGCAGCGTATGCTAGATCGGCAACAAATTACTGACAGCTCTTGTCATTGAACTTTTCTTCTGAAGCTTAATTTGAAGGCAGACACAAGTGGCCGTCAAAAGGTGCATCATCAAGCAGAAACTTCAGAGCGTTTAAAGTGTTACGTGTTTTCCTTATAGATGTGTAGAACAACATTCTATAACCCCATATTTTCCCGCCAATGAGACACAGACGCCTGATTTGCATAACAAGATTCAGCTTATAAATACAGTGTTAATTTTGCGAATTTGACATTGTTGATCAAAACGTTTCGTGATTTGGTTTTCTGACCATTTAGACCTTGATCACATTAAAATGTTCACATATTTGACTTCATGTATTGATTTCATCATGTGCAAATTTTCAATATAATTGAAGCTCCTTAACTGGTTAAAATTTCTAAAAACCCGGACGTTGCGTTTTTAAATCGGTTAAGTGTATACTAGCATATACGTAGATCATTTATATGTACTTTAAACACATCCTTATTTATATGTTTTATATGTACGGATGTACGGATGAAATAATTAACTTGGTAATACTTTGTGGACAAATTAGTTCATTATTACGCTCCCCCTGGCAGTTTGTCAACAATCTTAGTCCAGTAAGCTGTCGCTGGTGATTCCTGTCACGTAATCAAATAATTCCTATCGCTGTTTTATGTTTGCGTTTGACATCGATGTTCAGTACTTCATTTATATACGGCTATCGATGTAGAATAATTATCATACCATGATCTTTGTGGCCTTACTTTCCTAACCTTTCCTCACAATATTGTGTGCCTTCTGTTCATTTTCAGACTCTATAGTATTTCTCGCATGCCATTTATTTGGCTAACTCAGTTGGTATATTTGTACTTTCGGTTCTACAGTAGGAAGGTAGAGTTCTCAAATTTCACTGGCTACTGTTTCTGTTCCTCCAGATTTGGAGAAGAATGTGTTGCGATAAAGCAAGTTACTACTGACTGAAGATAAATTCTACGAAAACCAATTAAGTGATCTGACCGTTTTAGTCGACCAATTAACATCTCACACCTTCATAACTTTTTCGATTGCACATTAGGTACTTGTTTGATCGCAGTTGTATATAATACAATCTTAACTTTCTACATCTTTTCTTTATTAAACAATCTACATATCGATATATTTGTTAAACTTACAATGCTAGCCTCGTACATTTGTATGATACATTAACAACGTGATTAATGAAATGATATCACAATCCATGAACATTTCGCCCGAGCGTAACACAAATATGCGAAGAAAATCATTTCCAACTATGGTGAATCTAAACATCAACCGTGGACAAATTTCTTTTTTAATATGAATAAGTCCTTTGGGACGCATTTTGGCAGCTAATTTGGCAAATTATGTAAATGTAGTGTTCTCTTGAGTCGCTAAATGAACAATATAAATATTCCATGGAAACCAGTAGTTTGTATTGAGAACTCTTACAAAGAGATGGAATTAATTTCAACGTGATGGAAAGGGAATCTCAAGCCAGATAGAGTTTCTGAACAACGTATACTTCCTTCAGTCCTATATATGTCGTTCTCAAGAAGATTTGTTCGTGGTTTTTTGTTTCATTTGCTTTGATTTTGTTATCTTTCATTCTTACATGTGACTGCGTATTATACAATGCGCTGTCAATCAATAATTTTCAATTAAGCATATTTCCTGAATATGTATTGTTTTATGTCGGGCAATTCCTTCTCAGTTGTCAATAGACTTACGAAGTAATCTCAACAACCGACGTTTTCGGTGCGCCGTAGTTGGTACGTTACAAAATAATAAACCGGTATGACCAGTACACAGCTTAAAAATATTATAGAACGGAAAGGGGATATCGCAATAATTACAACGTGAATCCAACATTAAATGAATCTGTAAGTAAAAAGGGTCGGGTCAGATTATCTTATGCAGTACATAACGAACGCACATATTTGTGTGGACTCATTGTAATAAGAACATCCTTAGTACCTTGTAAACAAATTTGTTGAATATAAAGTAAAACAGGAGATATGTTTTTTGACCATCTTGTACTCAATTTTGAATGTTTGTCTTCTCTCGCGTCCTATATACACGGGTCGTGTATTCTAACTTGTTTTGCGTTTCGTAAATCCGTTGGCTCTTTTGTTAACTTTGACCGATCTTATGTGATTAGCTCGCAAACCATATGTGGGTTTATTTTCTCAATTGATGTGATGTAAATGTCTAAACAACCAAATGTAGTCTTCCGGGGTAATACCCTTGGAACAGACTTGGCTGACCCTTCAGTGACGAATCGCATTCAAAACGAACTGGGCTGTTTGGCGCCATAATTATGCTACCCCTCTGAAATTTATTTAAGAAATAAAAATATGTTCTTTTGTTTTATCGATGATTAAAAAACAGGCAGTAGTGCTGATGCGAAACAAATAAATCACTAGTTCGTGAATCACAGATAAAACACAAAAAACATGTTTATTACTTCGATTCTAAACACTTAAGTATCCCGAGCTATTTAACAGCACGCATTCCATTTTCAACCATTTTACCTTTGAACATAATTATATAACATCCCCCGTTAAAAAACAAACTTAAATTTCTAAAGGAAATAACACATTTTAAACATTGTAACAATTTTAATAACATGAGTATAAGGTATTTGTTGCATAAAATAACAAATATAAATGAATTGATTATCGTAACTTTTTATGAAACTCTATGCAATTTGTAAAATAGCTGTGTCATTACACAACACTTTCTAACACGGCAAGAGGTAAATATGGAATAGTCAACACAACATTCTCTTACACGGCCAAGGGGTCAACATGAAATAGTCAAGTTTTTTTGCTTTGTACTAGTTGACATTGATAGTGCCTGCTTGAACTGCACCAGGGAATAGGTTAAATTATCTAGTTGGGATACTGTGGAACTATTCGCAGCTTGAAGTTTTGCAGACGTTACCAATATTTATGCTGGAAATGTATTTCACTACGAACCGGAAGTATATTTGACTACAATGTTTATGCCACGTGTTATTTATTTTCACTCGTCGGAAGTTGGATTTACTTTTAGAACGCACATGCTTATATTCGATGTATTTTGAAGGAACGAAACACATGTTCGCAGTTAAATTTGTTTAATCGCAGAAACAACTGTAACAGTATATTCAATAAATGTTCATTGTGTATTTTATTGCGTTGTTAAGTCATTTTATAGCGCACAACAAGATGTGATAAATTCGCTGTATGCGTGGTGTAAATAGTAACAGTCAATTTGCAAGTGGTGTGTTTTGTTGCAAAATAAAGCACACATTGGTTTCCATTATGCGTATGTAGATAAAGCCGCTGCCCGTGTTAGACTTTTACACATACATTCCTGTTAGGCGTCATACGAGTATTGCACATGCACTGTGCGCATAACAACCAAAACTAAACTGGACCCAAATACATCACATATTTAAATATTCATATTCGATATATTATTAAAATAATTACACACTCGGCAAGGGATTTACCTTATACTAACACGAAATGATACGTTTGGCATCCGGAACCTTGTATAAAGAGGTTAACGACTGATGTACTTCATTCTGTTGCCAATATCTGTATAAATGCCCATGTTGATAGTCGCCTATGTGGGATAGTATGCAACTCTGTTAATGCATGTGATTGCTTAAGGTTAAAGAGCATGTCTATACAGAAGTCGTCTGTCAGATGAAATTATCGGAGGCAAACCAAAGTGGAAGACCTTGCGTGATATGCATAAATGGTTTTACTACAAAGGCCGTACGCATGTTCACAAATGATAGTAATTTAGAGTTCCTATCAAGGACTGTAATCTCCTAACTTATTTAGGAAGATAACAAAATGATTGATGTATTTTGCGGTCAAGTCTTTAGAGAAATTCTTACTTGAAGTATATCATTGTATTGATGTTGTGAATATATACAGTGTGGGAAATTGGAGCAAAATTTCCCGATCAGATAAGTAGTGACGGGAATTCCCGGAATTGCCCAATCCTCCACTGATATAAGACGTATTGAAACGCGATGACAACCAATTTTTGTGAAACACATTATTTTAAATTACATTTTGTATAACATTTATTTATGTGAAATTACGTAAAATGAAGTCATTATATTCTGCATCCGAAGATCGGTGACTTATCCGTTTGTAACAAGTTTTAGAAAGTCGTTGCAATAAAACTGTCCCTTAATAAAGTTATATCATACAAATGTACGATGTTTCGGCAGAAAGCTTATTAATATTACGTATATTGAGAAATGTGGTATGAACAATTGAAAACAAAATGACAATGTAATATGTTGAAATAAGGCTTACCTTATGTCAAGACAAAATGTCACTGGGGAATAAAAGTTCTTGTATGCACAAAACAATCAATTTTCTTATTTAAAATTTGTTATGCTGTAGACTGTTTGACCTGTAAAATGTGGCATGATACCGACAACATTATTAAGAACGGATTATTCAAAACCCTCGAAACGAAATTATAAACACGATTCATACAACTATTAGTTTTGTAGTAGTGTCTGCGTTAAACAATACAACCAATGACAAATGGAACTTTGTTCATTTTTTTTAAATATCACTGTAATCTTTGATTTATTGATTGTTGTTAAACCTAGATCTTTAAGGAACAATGTGCTCATGTAATTTGTCACTTAAAATAAAAACGCCATGTCAAATGATACAAAAATATTGTCTTTAATGTGTTATTCAGCCAGTGTATTATTCTTGATTTGGAGCAAGTTACAACAACGCTTTAATGAGAATAAACGGATTGTTTCAAAGCCATTTGTTGGCTTAAATACTTTAAAACCACTCTCTGTCATGCTTAAAACAGTTAGTGCCTTTACATTTGTCATGCTCTTGATTTTGTTCTATTGTATGATGCCCGGACCGCATGTATGCTTTGTTTATTCTCATGAACGCTCATGACGATCGTTGACGTCTCCTAGTATATTTACGTATAATAATCAGTGTTTTTAGCATTATATCAATTTGTAACTGGTATGGTGTGATGTAGTTACATTTATACTGATTATTTGAGCAACCTTTTATGTTTTGTTACGATAACCGAGCGTCTAATGCGTTTCTTTTTGACATTTCTACGTTATGACGCCACACTCTATTGCAATGTACCTAACTAAAAGACTTTAATGATGACATATCTTAATACTTGTTTTTTTCATTTTTTTGTCGTCAGCTTAAATGTCTTATTCGCTTGATACTTTGACTATACTCAACTACTCAAGTTAAGAGTACTTTAGCTTTTTTGTCGCGAATTCAACGCCAGTGCATTACAAATCGATTACAAATTACTTCAATTACTAGTACAGTTATCTTTAATTTACAATGAATTACACCATATATGTTATGAACATCCATTTCCTTCGTTTTTTCAAAAATAAACTCACCAAAATGAAGATTGCTTTTGACAGGGAATCGAGACATTAGTTCACACTAATGAGGATCACATAATATAACCCTACAATATGGCTGTCGGTATTGGTGTCGGTGTAAAAGAATGAATTACAATGTTGAAAACGGAAATTCGTATTGTTCCACAATACATACACTTTGACTGCATGTACTTGTACATAAACCCGACTACATCAATTCGTATTGGAATAGAATAGTCTCAAGAGACCCGGATTTTATTTCATTCCCTGCAGGTCAGGCGTTGCCAGTTGGTGTTGTCATGCAAGTAAGTACTGATTGATGATTCATTCTATGAAAACCATTTCTAAACGTAAAATTACCGTCTAACATCACTGAAGGCATAATGCAATTAAACGACTTCATTCATGACGTAAAGAAATAAACAAACACTTCATTGTTAGTTTTTGGTTGCTGGTACAGCTTAATCAAATGGTATCTGTCCACCTCCTCCCCGTTGTTCATTTTATCTAGATATCTAGACCTGTTTTAATTCACGATTACAAACCTATAGATGTGATAAAATGGTAGCATTGATTTACTGCACTATTATTGCAGTAGGGATTAAATGTCCGTTGTTCTAACAACCAGTTTTATGCACCTGTCTGAACCTTGTTGTTACGCTGTGTGATGCCAATTCATATTAATATACACATTACAATTTCCAGAACGCCCGAACGCTTCGAAATAATGAATTTAATAACGTTAACTTGGCATCGTTAGCGACAACACAGCTCCGATTTCTACCATATCATGGTCTCTAAAATCCCAACAGTATTTTATAGTAGGCATGTACCGATATACATTTATTAAATTAAATACTTGTTATAATACTAATGTCATTAGGGCTGCATCCTGGCAACAGGTCAATGTTCTGGGAAACGTAAGCATTCATTCTTTATTTGAGTCACGTAAAGAAACATTTCTTATTGTTGTTTATGTTGGTGTTTGTCAGGATGGTTCAGCATCTTATATTTAGAAGGGGGTCGACGAACGAATAAGTGTCTTACCATGAATTTTGGTCCCTTGTGATATCCCCTTCACGCATAGATTCTGTCACTCTAATTAAGTGTATTAAGGCCGTCATGACATGTAGCAAATGACAACAAGCATGCAATGTCAACCACTTCAATTTGATCTGCTCGTTTTAGGGGTTGTCATTTTTGTTCCATATTTACTCATGTTGTAACACATAATTGAGTGAATTGGAGAAATAGATATGTGTATGTCATTATAAGTCACATTCTAGTTAATTCCCATTACTGTTAATAATCGGAAACTTCAAAATGATAATATCGTCGTCATTGCATTGTACAATGTACGTTAAATTGCGAACGAGATATATCAACTGATATAATTATAACGATTGATGAACATAGGACTAAAACAAACAAGGACGACTAACTATTTTGAGCAATGTACAATTCCGTGGATAGAATTGAGTTTTATAACAGTGGAAATGTATTCATATGAAAATGTTTCAATCATGTCAAATGTTTGTCCTGGAGTTGAATTACAACTTTGACGAATAAATAAAAACGATAATGAAGATTTGGACACGGAAGGCAGAACTCCACAGAAACAGCCGAGCACGAAAAACACAAAAACAGAACACACAAAAAGATAGCACGCAGACCACTAAGTTGTTGACGTCTGTTGTTGTAATAAACATAATTATAACGTGCCTCGGACATTACATATTACAACTAGTAAGTGTTTTAATTATACACATGCTTACTTAATATATTTGCTCGATTGTTTAGGAACCGATTACGACCTAATCCTATTCCAGCTTAATACACAGTTTTGTCTCAATTAATGGTAGCTCTACTTTGTACCCAACGTCTATCCATGCGTACATCTTTATATGCTTATGCATACTTCTGATTCATCACTTTAAGTCTTCGCTCAAAGAGCTATAATATGTGATATAAACTACTTGTATACTGAACACAAAGATAACACATACTGACGAATATCAGCATATAAACATGCCTGTATAGTCAATATGAGAGAAACTCTCATTTAGAAATTCTCGTCGTTCTTTATGTCATATACATCAAGATTGAAAGCTTGTTTGATGCATTATGCAATCAAGTTCCTTTTAGCCGAGCACATCACTATAAAGCTAGAATAAGTGTACATTGCTGTCTTCTATCGAATACTCTGCTTTCAGAAATGACGTTATTTTGCTTTTGATGTAAGTAGCAAATTAACACACTATACTTTTAACAATGTCTAAATTAATGAATGATATTGGTGTTAGACGAAGGGAGTGATCTAAACTAAATTAGACAAGCTTTACTAGTATACAGCAGCTTCAAGAACGCTCTGCTCCGTCGATCATAAACAAACACTCGATGTATCAGTTTAGTATACACAAGTGGAGAAATGTGACGTGAACAATGGAGGAGAGATGACAAATATCAAGACTCATTCAAATGTGTGATAATAAATCATATCTAATGCCAAGAAAAAAATGTCCTTGGGAAATATAGATTCTTTCTTATAAGACAAATCAATGTCCTCGTACAGTTTTTGTTACGCTGCGGATGTTTGTCCTATCTACTCATAAGATAAATGTGGCATAATGCTGATAACATTAATAGAAACAGATTCGCCAAAAACACCACCACCGCATTGAACAAGCGGAGAAAGTAAATTACGTTATAAATCAGAACAGTTAGCCTATGATGCCGGTTCTTAATATGATTAGTTCTGATATGCTGGCTTTGTCGTTTCTTTTGTTCAATGTTTTGTAAAATATGGCAAAAAAATATTTCATTTTGTCATTGTTTATTGTAACATGTCAGCACTGTTTATTTCATTGACTAGTATATGGTAGTATATAATACGTCGGATGCCTTTGTCCAATCCAACAGGGGAAAAACATATGACCAAACACATACTTTGTCAGTCGAACGAACACACAAATCATGGTGGGAAAAAAGTTTATATGGTATTACTTCAATAAATGGGAACATTTTTCATTTTTCTCATTAATGTATCAGTTTTATTACGACTATATTTTAAAGCAAAAAAAAACTCAAACAGTTCATGTTTCCTGTTAAAGAGTGATTGTTTAGTTACCCTAAATTGACGCTAAGCTATGGTAGATCCAGGATTTAACCCTTGTGTAGAATATTGCTTTTCTTATTTGATTGACTGCTATCATTAAAATGAGTTCATGGAATCATTGGCCTCATTATTCGTGACACTAAAATGGATAACCACAATTCCCTCTGATAATAAAAGATGATATTATCACATGTTATAATGAAAAGGGATCAAGCGTGAATTTCAGCAATTTAAATCGAATAATGCAAATTCGTTTTTTATTGAAAAAAAACGGCTTGTTTCAACGTGCGTAGCGGCACTCGTGATTTAAATTTTCCGCATCCGAACTCTTGCCCGTGTTTTATTCACCGACAAAATACGCGAACATATTTGTATTTCTTAAAGATATTCCTGGCGCATATTTTACATCAATGAACGACAAAAAACACATTTCAGACAGTTAATTCATCACTAAATAGGCAGAATGAAACAATAAAATCAAAAGAAAATTGCTTGCAAGTAACAGAAAAAATAATTTAAATATTCGTAAAATTAAAAAAACTGGCAGTTTTTTTAAGTGGCGGAAATTACCGAAGTAACACGACGAGGCTCCGGACATTACCGATTCGAGAATCATGTGACCCACGGAACATGAATATTAATGAGATTTACCGTACGTCATACACAACAAAAATGGCGGATGATGTGACAACAAAAAGCCAGTTGTGACGGAATCTGCTAAGAAAAGACAGAACCATGCTTATATGCGGGACTTTGGTAAGGCCTGTGTCCATATCGGGAGATTATTCATTTGATGGATACACTGGAAAAGTCGATTGTCGCTGAAGTCCGACGCGAACTTCGTCAAGGATCTCTGATTGACACTGTGACAGTGACAGGTAGCGAAAACAAAATTCGTCTTAAATTGTGAGATGCATGCCCGTATCAACGTAACGGCTCATATGTATATATTTGTTTAATTCAGCAATATTGTACTATACAAGTGCTCTATATATATACATGTATCGCTTTGAAAATTGCACGAACCAGTGCCGTCCTTGGCAATTTCGTACCCGACGCTCGATCACTGATCAGACTTAGACAGATAAGCTGTCTGTGGCTGCTTTAAATTCTGACGGTCCAGCCACTACATATAGGCATCCCTGTATATAGATTGCGTCGAAATGGTTTGACTATGATCAGACTCTTCATCTCATGGACTTCAAATTTCTCAATTCACTTGTTTTTTCGAACTAAGTTTTTCTATAAATTTATTATAACCTGACTGTATGTTTATTCATGGAATTATATGTGATTATTCATTTATGTCCATAGTTTATTTAAGGAATGCCTTCATGAAGTTAAGACTGAGATTTGTCATGTAAATTTCTTTTGATTATAAAATATGAAGTGGCTAGATGTCCGGTAACCGGACATCTAGATCTGGAGTCTGGAGGTCCGGTAACCAGCCGTCTAGACAATGCTTGTAGGACAGGCTAGAGGTCCATTAATTGATTTCAAATAAATTATTTATGTTGTCATATTTTAAACACAAAATGTCATGTTTATACTAACTCATTTTAAGATAATTTCTTGATGGATGGGTTGATCTTGCATATAACTTTATTGAGACTTTGCAGAGTTTGTGGTACTGTCGGTGTGTCTGTGTAAAAGTGACCGAAATACTATGTGTGGTACCCCTCAGGCTCTAGACTTTAAGTCCTTCTAAACGTGTATTAGTTCTCGCATCACTTGTTGTCACACACAGATCAATATTTTGTGTTTACGTGTAGGCCTGAAGAAACACTCCAGATCACTGTTATTCACAGTCAATGATTAACATTTCTGTCAAATACTATTAAACCTGTACAACAAGGTAAACACTTGTTTATGTCATGGAAATTCTTGACACAACATAAAATATGTGGTTTATACATATGAAATAAGTTACCGGACCTCTAGCCTGTACTACAAGCATTGTATTGAGATCCGGTAACCGGATCTCTAGCCACTTCCTATAAAATATGAACACAAATAGCCATATGATATAGGCCTATTATCAGTAACAGGATTCTGAAGAACATTCATATATTTCAGACTTGATGAGCAACTATTGAGCAAATTGTTACTACTACCCTGACTCTGAGTCATCTATTCCAACAGTTCAAGCAGTCACCCTGTTCCATGTGGCCTTCAAAACCTAACACAGGCAACACCAGGTTCACTGGCTTATAAAACTACAGTAGTACAGGCACTATGTAACCTGCCTGTATCAGAAATATCTCCTGACAGAAGTTGGTCATAACTTGGTGGTTCATAAAAGCTGGAACCGAATAGTTATTCATCCCAGATAAAAGGTATTTATTTGTTGTTTGTTTCATTCGAAGGTTGCAAAATTGGTCAATTGGATAAAATGTATCCTTAATTATAATGTGTTTGAATGTTATATGTTAAATCGACTAATTATGACCCACCCCATCTTTGAAGAGGGTGTATATATTGCTTTGCACATGATGATCAGTCGGTCGGTAGACCAAATTGTTTTTCCATTCAATAATCTAAGAACGCTCTGGTGAGTGTGACCTTCACCATTTCTGACTATTGGGCTGCCATGGGGGCATATGTGTCTCTTGTTTTATTTTAATTTTCCAACACATTATGTTTAAGAGAAATATGTCCATGTTTCCTGGCTTCATAAATGGATAAGAAATATTTCACAATTTTATGTTCCACTGGTACCTTTAAAGTGAATTCAGCAACTTCTCCACATGTGGAGAAAAATTCAACCAGGAATACACAACCTCCACATGTGGAGGAAAATTAACATTTATGTCATGGAAGTGTATGACCTGTCACTTCTGGAATCGGACCAGCACTTATGGGTTTGGAATTCATCTCACTAACCTAACCTAGGGACCACTGAAAGAGTTCTTATTCTAGCTTTCCTCTAACGACAATGTCATAATGATTACAAACTAAATTTACATCAATTGATGGAAACTGCATTACAATAGCATTATGTGACATATTTTTATTTTCCTCCACAATCCACATGTGGAGAAGTTGCTGATACAGAATATATTGAAAAGATACCAAATATTCTTTTTCAGAGACAAGTCAGAAATGTCGGATGAAGAAACAATTCAGTCTGATGAAAGCAGTTCAGGGTAATGACGTTCATTCCATCACAGTCCATTCTTACTTTGCTTAGTTATCTCAATTATAAATGTTCAGTTCAAATAAATAAAGACTTCAACATAGAAGTTACCTTATTAGATAAGTGTTAAATATCACAATCTTGAACATGTTGCTAAGAAAATATCATATGTTGTTTGAGCTGGGTCATTCAGCATGGGCATTCTGATGATCAGCCCCAGACCGAGTGGTCTAATAGCTGAATGATTCAGCTTCTGAAATTCTGCATGCTGAAATCGGTTTGTTCAGCTATAAGACAGATGGGTCTTGGGGGATCATATTCTGGTTTGTGTGTTGGGCATTGTGCATTTTATGTTTTTTGTTCTCGCCTGGTTGGAATGAGTGTTGCCAGTGTCTGACTTTTTGCCCTCCAGCTTAAATACTGATTTTCAATTTCTGGTAGAAAGTGTTTTTGTCTGAAAGTCATGGAAACATTTAGTTATAAATAAGGTCATGGAAACTTGATTTTTACGTTACATATGTTGCTATTTTAGTCTCATAATTACGGAAACATTAATTGAGACATTCTTTTTGTTCTTGTTTTCAGTGTTTCCATTGATATCACTCTACATGAATCTAACTATGATGATTGGATGATGCTGAGTATGAACCTAGTTTTGTCTTGTCAGCAAATCTGTAAGTATAAGTGTCTGTAATGTATTGGGGGCCATATTGTTAACACTGTCTCAGACGTTTATGTAACGGTCAGAATTCTTGATTCAATTGTCAACCAGTTCTAACTTGCTCTACAACAAACAACTGAATACTTCTCTACTTGTTAAAAACATGCATGTAATATATGTGATAAAACACAATAACATGTTTGCCAAGCATTCAAAAGCATAAGGTGACAAGTTAATGCTCTGTCAATGTGCGTATCATGTAATGAATTTTTTTTTGATATTGTATTAACCTCAACCTTTCATGATAGTAGATCTTCTGCTCTATCAGATACACTTTGATAAGTCCAAGTGAAGTTGATACTCAAAACAATGTATACATGTTTGAAAATATGTTTAGCTCTCTCAATCATGATGGACATTTCTATAATTTTGGTTGAAAAAAACACCAGAATTTTGTTAGTGGACTAGAGATATAGTGAATCATTTCTGGTTTTCATGCAAAGAATCAAACAGATGCATACAATTTGTGGTAATGGTTTATTATTTTCCTTTACTAAATCCAAGGTTTGCACAGGCCTTTAAAAGTCCTTGAATTTGGTTCAAACTTTGAAAAGTACTTGAAGTGCTACCTTAAAAAAATGTATAAATGGTACTTGAATTCAACTAATAATCCTTGAATTCAGACAAATGGCCTTGAATATCCATTCAAGTTTATGGATGTTGACAAAATGGCACATCATCTGTGTAAAAAATGAACCAGACACTCTTTTTTCTCAAAAATGTAATGTACAGAAATGTATGGGTGCAAATGTCCCTGGAAATTAATGGAAATAAATTGAACTCAATAAGGTATTCTTGTGTGTGATGTCACTAGAAAAAGTGTATAAAATTGCAGTGCATAATGACATTTTTGTACCATTGAACCTTTGTAAATGTTTGAGAAAATGCCTTGAAAATACATATTTTGTCTTGAAAAAATCCTTGGATAGTCCTTGAATTTTGGTGAGAGAATTTTGCAGGAACCAACAAATCCTTCTGTACAGTAGTTTGTTCTGTATGTTCCACACTTGATTCAGTTAAGTTTATCTTGCTTATATAATTTGTATGCAAATGTTTTTTTTCATATTTCAGGAGTTCAGCAGATTTTGAACACATACAACTATTGCTCTAAAAGGCTCTTATATTCTCCACCTGTGTACAGATGTAGGAACCTTCTGGCTGCTGTAGACCTTAATATGAATCTGGATAGAGAATGTATTATCAATGAAGATGGGATACAAAGGTATGATTCATCATTGTAATCATCAACAAATAACTGCAAAATCAGGATCATGATGATTGCAGTCTTCCCATAGTGTCAATTTAATTGTGTTATTGTCATCAGGAAGCAAAGCTATTTTAAAGTATAAGTCTAGGGATCACAAATACACCAGCATAAGGTAAATCATGTGCTGTACCAAGCTTAGTGTTTGATCACTAGCTAATTTAGAGGGGGGACCCAGCATGCACCCCCTAAAATCTGTGTGGAGTCTATGCAATTTGTAATATTTTGAATGTAACAACAATTTAGTAAGCAAACATTTGCCATCGAAGGGTATGCTGTTCAGATAAACATTGCATTTTTCTAGGTGACTTTGACAAGTATATATCAAGTCAATTATTGTAATCTGGGCTATGCTGCTAAGATATGTGTAATTATTTTTCTTGCTTGCTTCGCTAGCATTAGGAATATCTTGAATGAATCTTATCAAGGGGACAATGAGGTTTTTTTGGGTAGTTACTTGAGAAAACTTACTTGAGAAAACTATGATGTTTTTCCAGTGAATATTTCGGGCATGTTACTCAGATAAACAATGCATTAAGTCTTGCTAATTCGCTTGCAGTCATACTATCATTGTATCAATTAATGTTATCTGTATCGAACGTGTATGTGGAGCATGCTGCTCAAATAAAAATGCATTTTTTCTTGCTCGCATAATCATTTTTCTAAAAGATAGAGAATGAGGTTGTATGACATTTTGCTCGGATAAACAGTTTTTTTCTAGCACGCTCAGCTTGCACGCTTTCTTGGGGGGGGGGGGGTGAGGTAAATACATGTACGTGTGACCCCCTCAACCCCTTATCCTGTATCCGCTCCTGTTGATGAGTTGGGTACCCATCTCTCTACCCAAACATTGTGAATTTGAGCCCTGCAATAGTGTTTTAGCCTCAAACTAAAAGTTATAATCATATGAAGTGATTAATAATCCACTGACCATGATCCCAGGTGTGAAGGTTAATGACACAACAAAGGTTTCCTATGAAAAATTAGCAATTGCTTGAAAAGCAAACTTTTAACTTATTTAGGCGTCACTCGAATAGTTCTCAACAAACACATATCGGACATAATCCCATTCACTGCTTAGCTAACAGTGACCGATTTGTATGTTACATAAACCGATACTGTATTACAACATTTCAGGTTACAAAGGCTATGGAAAGAAAAGTGGGAGGTGAACAGTACATGCAAAGAAGGTACTGAAGACATACGATTATGCTAATGGCATTTTGAACAGAGACTGAGTACTGAAAAATGACGAAACTGGTATTAATGACTTAAGGCTGATTTTGACACACCTTGCTCCAGAAGAGCCAAACTCTACCAAATAAATCATGTAGGAAAGGTTTTTTTTGAAATTTTGAACTTTGCTAAAATGACTACGTAACATTTGCTAGGTCCATAGGTGTGAAAACTTGGCCAATGTCCATGGGTATCTGAAAGTGTTAAAGTGTGTCTTAGTTCTTTCACTTTTGATTCAGGTACACATTATAACTAGAGGACATGTATATATTGTTTCTAACATGTATTCGACTGTGCTTGATGTAAGACTATGTTCTTGTAGATTATATCTGACAGAGGTATTAAAGTTATGCATGTACATGCAATCAAAATTTGTACCATGCTAACCATACCAATTAGTAATTCTCGCTGTAAAACCATTACTTTTCACGAGGGATAGATTTATGTTTATTTTGAGGTCGATTCAATATGAAATATAATCTCCTGCTATTAATTAACATTCCAATACACCTAGAGTATTCCAGCATTTTATTTGTAATCCACAACAAAATTTCATTTTCAAGAATTCCACGGAATTTGATGCGCGCAAAAATAGGTTGCTTTACAGTATGAGTAAGTGTATTTGCACAGTGTTTATTTGTAAATAACATATCAGTGGATGTGTACGAGTCTTATCAGTTGGCGAGTGCTATCAGTGTACAATATGTATGAGTGCTATCGGTGTATGATTTGTATAAGTGCTATCAGTGTATGATATGTATGAGCGCTATCAGTGTATGATATGTATGAGTGCTATCAGTGTATGATATGTATGAGTGCTATCAGTGTATGATATGTATGAGTGCTATCAGTGTACAATATGTATGAGTGCTATCAGTGTATGATATGTATGAATGATATAAGTGTATGAGGTTTTTAAATGATATCGGTGTATGATATGTATGAATGATATCAGTGTATGAGTGCTATCAGTGTATGATATGTATGAGTGTTATTAGTGTATTATGTGTATGAGTGATATCAGTGTATGATATGTATGAGTGCTATTGGTGTATGAGTGATCTCAGTGTATGATATGTATGAGTGCTATCAGTGTATGATATGTATGAGTTCTATCAGTGTATGAGTTCTATCAGTGTATGAGTTCTATCAGTGTATGATGTGTATGACTATGAGTGATATCAGTGTATAATATGTATGAGTGCTATCAGTGTATGAGTGATATCAGTGTATTATGTGTATGCGTAATATAAGTGTATGACTGTGAGTGATATCAGTGTATGATATGTATGAGTGCTATCAGTGTATGTGTGATATCAGTGTATAACTATGAGTGATATCAGTGTATGACTATGAGTGATATCAGTGTATGATGTGTATGACTATGAGTGATATCAGTGTATGATATTTATGAGTGATATCAGTGTATACATGCTATCAGTGTATGAGTGCTATCAGTGTATGAGTGATATCAGTGTATTATGTGTATGAGTGATATCAGTGTATGATGTGTATGACTATGAGTGATATCAGTGTATGATATGTTTTAGTTCTATTAGTGGATATGTACGATTGCTTTCAGTTAATGTGTATGAAATTAATATCGTCCATCATTTCAAGTCATGCTTATTTTCTTTAGTATGTTTGAGAATTGCATTTTCCTTTTTATGCATATACTTATTTATAGAATATTATAGATTATGACCAATGAATCTTGAGATGTTTATATGTGCAATTGCTGGTAAATACACGTTTTGTACTATAAAATTGGTTTATATTATGATATGGTTATTGTTGTACAAAGTTTGTTTCACTAATAGTACAGTCAAACATGTGTGAAAGACAACCTGCGAACGAAGACCACAATTTTATTTCTAATCAAACCATTTTCAAGGATATTTAAAACCTGAGACTACGTTTCAATAGAGACACTTGCCGTTACAACAGATGGTCTTTACACAGGCTTGACTGTATAGTTACTGAAGTTTACAAAACTGCTATGTGCAGGGGACTTATGTCCGTATAAACCACATTACATGGAAATGGTCTGTACAGATAATCAAAAGCATCAGGAATTAAGGTTACTAGGTACAGGGGTGTCAGTTTTCCTGATTTATCCGGAATTCCGAATTTATCATTCCTGAAAGAGCAATGGTTTCTGGCCAAAATAAAGTTATTTGATCAAAATATTTCAAGAAATAGCAAAGTTATGGTAGATTAAGTCTGCTCTGAAGAATTTTCTGCAATACGATTTGAGTTAATTTTGTAACAATGTCATCAAGGCTTCTTGTTTGGCAAAAATGGTTGATTGCATATGATTTTCCTGATCTTAAATTTGGTCCCATTGACACCCCTGCAGGTATAATTCCATAGAGAACAGGTAGAATACATTAATATTTCGATAATGCATTTTGATTTATATTTTGTCTGCCATAAATTATAATGACTATCTTAAAGGACCATTTTCTCGCCTTGTGGATTAACACAATAAACACCATAGAAAATGTCAGAATTGAACTATTTCAGTAGGGAAAAGTAACAGTACACAACAATTTTATCATTCACACACATTTGTATTTCAGAGAGAACAAATATTTTTTACATAAAATTCACTCACAATCGCTACTTCATTGTATTCAAACAATTTCCTGATGGTAATTTATCTTACACAAGTACAAATGCAACATATCCAAAGAAATAAGGCTCATTTGGTATTAAGAATACTAAGTACACTACAAAGGCAATGCATTTAGGAATTTTAGATATAAAAATATAATCACCAACAGTCATTAGGTTAAAATTTACCACAGATAGATAAAGCATGAACTAACATCAAGGTTCGCACAGGCCTTGAAAAGTCCTTGAATTTAGTTTCAACCTTGACAAGTACTTGAAAAAAATTTAAGTGCTGCCTTGAAAAAATGGTACTTGAATGTAAGGGGAAAACCTTAAACATAGGCAAACAGCCTTGAATATACAAATATGTATAGAAGTGTATGTATGTAATAATGACACAATATCTGCATAACAAATGATGCAGTAACAGTCTTTTTCTTGAAAATTAAAAGTGTGTTAATGTACTAATAAATATCTTATTAGACGCAGCAGGAAGTAATTATACGTCTGTCTCCACTTGTGGGACGGCCAAATAAATGACCATATATATTGTCAGTAGGCAGTGTGCCTGTTGACTGCCATGTTCGTCATCATAAGCCGAAATACTTCAGTGTAGCAGCCTTGTCAGTGCCAACACGGCCTTGTCAAGAATGAGTACTTGAAAATCCTGAAAATGACCAGAAATGAAGAATGATGATCAATTTAAATCAGTAACAGTTACTTGACACTTCTGAATTCTAAGCAACCTGAACGAGGTTAGTATACACTATATAGGATACACTAGGGCCTGACCATGTCATGCAAAAAAAGCTTATTAACCATGGCTCTTGCGAACAGTTAAAGACAATCGCATATATAAAAAAATATATATATGTTGTTCGAATAAAGCAAGTAGAACTCTTGCATCTACATAAAACTAAGCATCCTTATTGTATGGGATATAGGACATGCTGGGAAGTTTTTATTTCTCGACATTCTTTGAAAAGTGTATGTAAAAAGCTACACTTCTGCAAGTCCTGGAACACATGTGACTGACTAAAAACTGCATAACTGATTGTAGATTCTCATAGTATGGCGATAGTCTGGTGTAAATGAATTGAAACTGATAAATCTAGCAGCATAATTATAGAGCTTAAAAAGAAGCACAATGATGCTCTATAAACTATCCTATAATTATGGAGATAACAGTTACATGTATTTTGTTAAATTTGAAAAATAGTAACATGTATACTTTTTGGGACATGTCTAGAAGAAACGTCAAATTCTTTCAAACACGTGATTTTGTTAGCTCACCTGTCACAGGGTGAGCTTTTGTGATCACTCTTTGTTTGTCGTTTGTCCACAATTACTTGTGAACACATTAGAGGACACAATTGTGAACCAATCTTCATGAAGCTTAGTCAGAATGTTTATCTGTATGAAATCCAGGTTAAGTATGAAACTGGGTCATGTAGGGTCAAGAACTAGGTCACAAGGTCAAATCTTAGGAAAACCTAGTGAACACATCAGAGGACACAAGTATGATCCAATCTTGATGAAACTTGGCCAGAATGTTTATCTACAGGTATGAAATCTAGGTAAAGTTTGAAACTGGGTCATGTGGGGTGGAAAACTAGGTCACTAGGTCAATTATTTGAAAACCCCTTGTGAACCCATTAGAGGACACAATTATGGCCCAATCTTCATGAGTTTGTTAAAGAACAAAGACAGGTAAACAACATAGGGCCCATCGTGCCCTCTTGTTTGGTTCTCAGACACTTCCCAGTTTTGGGCCCTCTTGTTTGGTTTTCAGACACTTTCCTGAGTGGTACACCTCAGAAGTGGCCGAATCATTTCCAGGCTGTCTTAAACATGTTATTGGTATCAACTAATATCATAGCTCCATTGTTTCAGACGCTAGTTCTAGGACTGCTGGTTGGTCCAGTGTCAGAATAATGTGACTGAATAATCTCCATATGACTGAAATATTGTTTGTGGGACTTACAGTAATGACAAACTTTTCTATGAACTTGAAATAGAAATGGTTAGAGGAAGCCACAAAGCTTATTTTGTGATCTTGTTTCTTAGCCCAAGTGTAAATAATGTTTGCAGAAAATATTCGAATTAAACATATTCATAACACAAACAAGCAATTGCGACCCTATTTAAACTCTTATTTCACCGCCTCCTCGATACCCTAGTGGTTGAGCATTCACTTCGAGTGCAGGAGGTCTCGGGTTCAATCCCTGGCTGCGTCATACCAATTACCATAGACAAAATAAAATTGGTACCAGAAATTCCCTTGCTAGATGCTCAGCATAAAAGGGAAACTGACTTCTTTTCTCTCTTACCCTTGTGGTGGTTGGCAACATCAGGAATGAGGTGTCGAGAGTGATAATAAGTTTGAATAAATTAGTATAAAAAGTAAACTCGGTATTCTCAATAAAGTTACTTTAGCGTTATGTTACTTAATTTGGGCTGTACATATGTAGAGCTCTACTAACCGGGACAAGAGAAATACAGTTCTCCTTTCCACAGCTAACTTTCTTCAAGTGAAGGCATTTCCCGGCATTTGGTACTAACACATCAATCAGGTACTGTCACATCTGGACCTGGATGGTTGCCTCTCAGCCGGCCTAATGTTGTCAACCATGACAGTTGGATTTTTCTCCGGGCATGAAGAAGAATGCTCCGACATTCATCCACACTCATCTGGTTGATCGCCTCCTGGATGAAAAATAAGCAATTAAGAAATATTGATAAACATTATACAACTACCATGCTACACCCTACAAAAAATAAGCATGTAAACAAATGAAGTATAACCTCTCTAGAGTGACACCATTTGGAAATCACAACATTTGGTTATACATTTGCTATTGATCTTGAGAGGTAAACTTTCTAGTAAATGGTTATTTCTTGAACAAAACAATTATGTTGCTTAAGAGAGGTTGTTGCTCTGTGAAGGACTGCTCGGAAAAGGATGCACTGTTTATGTATTACAGTAGAAATATACATAATGTTGATAACATCGCCTACAATGTTGGGAGCGGTCGTGTATAGAGGTCTTATATAGCCCATGCTTTTGGATGTAGATGTCTCTGGTACAACCCACGCTTTCACCACTGCTCAATTACTTTGAGCAAGAAATACACACAATTCTTCACAAACCCTGGTGTATGCATAGATACTTGAAAAGGTCGAGTCGTAATCAATGTGGATCTGTGTGTAACAGCCTATTTGAACTCAATAATCTGGGTATATACATAAAATGATAATGTCTGTCCATAGATCTCAATGGTAATTTTAGATCTTAGGTCTGTCGAAAAAAACAGTCTATTGAACAGAGTAAGATGTATGGCTAAAAGCTGACTTTCTTAATTCTATAATGGATAAATAATTAAATTAAACATCAAATATGTGCATTGAAGCATATCAAATCCCTGGGCCAGTACTTTACAAAATACTGAAATAGTAACATCCTGTAGAACACGTCTCAAAACAGCACATAAAGACATATTACCCTCATGGTGTCCTGCCTCTGTTCAACAAGGAGGACCGCTTCCTCAGCTCTTCTCGGTTCTGATCTACTGCTTATCAAACACAAGGGTGGCTGCCCCATATTTTACTTCTGGAGCCCCTTGCGCTTCTGGCACCCTGAGGCCTACAACGCCCCATTCCCCTCACATGCCGCTGGGCTTGTTGACAAGTTTGAGAATGAAGCTTCATCTTCCTGTTAACAAGCATTCGGTTACATCATACAGATCACAATAAAAACAATTTATTTATAATATAGATACCTGTCATTGTTTAAAGGGTTTTAGAACTCTTATCAGTTTATCTTTGACAGAAATATGCAATTTATTTGCATCATGCATGTCATGGATTAAATGCCTTCAGATTGGTATATACGTCCGAATCAAGAACGTATCGATATCAGAATAATAGTATAATAATAATTAATAAAAAATAGCTGTGGAATTTTGAACAGAGCGGTGGGAAATGCAACCAGCGTCAGGGGGCGAACGGTATTTCGTGCGAATCTTCGTATTTGCCGTTGTCGATGGGTGAACACTGCTCTAGGTAAATAAAAATTATAGTAATGAACAGATGAATAATTCATATTGATTGTTGCCACCTAGCATATGATATTCACATAATATACGCATCAGCAACGCTTAGCACTCGCGGTCGAGTCTGAAAATTTCGCTTTTCGCAGAGTTTCGAAAAGTTGCTGAAGTGCAAAAGATAGCAATTATAACAATTCAGGTAATCATAGAGCGAGGAAATAATCACGTTTATTCATAAGAAGTGAAGATCGGTAAAAACGTCGTATAAAGTCTTACCAAATCCAAGTCAGGCTCGCCATCCAATTTAGCGGAGTTCGTTTCAGCCATTTTTGGTTGACATATGTTGACCTTTCGTGAACTTCCGGTATGCATAAATTAACGATCGGTAAATGCCGTGGGCGGCTGAGTGACTTCGTAAAAGACTCGTTTATTATAAGAACGCCAGTGTATTTCTCAATGAAACTTTGTCACGGATCTAATGATAAGTAGTTTAATCAAATGTAGCAATAATCCAGGTGTTAGATATTTTATCTCAGATAGGCAAGGTATATCTTTAAACAAGAGCACCGTCTACGAGTGCTGGTCGCTCGACTTTCTTGTACTTGATAGTCTCTGAGTAATTGACATTTTGTGTAAAAATTCAAAGTCAGAAAAGGGGTTCAACTCTTATGGAATGCTGTATTGAGTTGTTTCCTCGTGTCAGTAGATGTAGGTCATCACATTCCACAAGTGTACTGACTTTCAAGTTTAAAGTTTGAGAAAATTCTGTTTATGTGTAAAATGTGCTACTATTTCTATGTACTAAGTTTAAACAAGGACATATAACTCCATAAATATTGGTCAAATAGCTATCAGGCTTGTCAGTATGGGCTCTACTTGTAATGGTAAATAACTATGGTAAGTTTCAAGTTGATACCTTTGATAGTCTTTGAGTAATTGACAGAGAAAATGACCCTGACATCAATATAACCAACGCACACACAGACGCACACGATTCCGTCACGACAATAGCTCGACTTTTTTCTTCGAAAAATCACTCTATTTCAAGACCAAGAATATGCTCCATGCTTAGATCTACTTAGTGTTGAATACTTTGGTTTCTATTTATATCAACCCACGACCAATTCTTTACAAATCATTGTCTTCGAAACATCACACATCCATCAAATACACAGGAAATACGTCGAATTTTACGACTAACCGTTTTCTTCTACATGAGATAGCTCTAGTTGCTTTCGGCACGGAATTGAGGCATTCACAGTCATTGATTAACACTTATTGGGATGCAATAGTTATACAAAAGATAACAACAAATCGGACTGGGAAGGTATCACCCAACTGTAACATATGAGCACAGAAAAATAACACAAGCCACAGGTACACGGCACGATGCCGTTCACACAACAGAACGAGAAGCGAAACCTAACCACTGAAAGTCCAAAAGCTGCTAGGCAAATAAAGCTATAAGAAGTTAATAAGATAGTTAAAAGACATAATTTAATCTATAGATACAAAAGATTGAATGACCTAGTAACTGTTTCTTCTATAAATAATTTTACAGTACCTGGTTTCGGCTATAAAAAAGGTTGAACTACCAAGTTTTAGCTGTCAAAGTTCTAAAACGTTTAAGAATAATAGTTAGATATACAACCTTACAACGACAGACAGGATGGAAAAATGGAAACTATTTTTGAATTTAACAGATAGTAGATATGATTGTATACATTTAAAATTTTTCTTAGTATCCATTGGTAATCCACAATTGTCTTTTTTGTAACCACCAGGCTAGCTTAATGTCCTTTGAAGGTGGTATTTCAATAGCTGTGCAAGATTTCTAGCATAGTTCTTTAATTCACTCAATTCATTTATATCTCAGATTTGCATTACTTTGTTATACTTGTAGACTAGAAGCCAAATTGTAGTTTAGAAGCTGAATAAATGCTGTTGTTGTTGTTGTTGTTGTTATTATAATTATGTTATAATTCTGTTATCGACCAGGACCACATGAGTTGCCATAACAATACATGTGCCAACCTGCACCTTGTGATGTTAATTCAATTTGTACTTCAATTTCCAGAGCTTCCAAATACAACACTCTGCATAAGCATAGTTTTGTTAACCCGGACGACATGCCAATTTTTTTTTGGAATTGACAATTTGGTTTTTAATTTTTATGTCGTGTTGGTTTTTTTAGAGGGGCGGGTAATTCCTCGATGATTTCTGCCCGTTTGTCAATATACAGTACAATGTCATCAACCAGCAGTAGTTCTATTTCAAAGTAATGTTCTCGGAAGGATTTGTACAGATCGAAATACAACTGGTAACGGAAATGTGTATACAATGACTGATGACGATATGAGTATCTAATCACATTATTGTAGAGTAACAATACTTTATGAACACAAAATGGTGATACGTATACACCGAACACTACCTCAGCAGTATAGTATACGCTCTGTCACGTAAATGGCATTTTCTTTCCAAGCCAGCCGCATTTAACCGAAACTAGATATAAAGAATGACATATTTCGATAAACCGAAGAATGTTCAAAATGGATCAATAAACGTCAATTATAAACATTTATCACATAACCTGCGGTCCAGGAGTGCCGTAAAGCCGTGCCGTAAATATCGTTCGGCACTCCCAGACTGTGCAAAAAATATGTAAATTTGCTTGACGTGACGTTAGCCAATCCATGCATTGATCCGTCAATGACGTCAGGAAAATATCAATGTCGCCATGACGTCGCGCTAATTGTACCGCTGAATTTTGGCTGAAACTTATGCAGCGTTCATCATCCTTTTGAACAATAATGAGCGTTTTCTAAGATTATGTGATAAATAGAATCTTACATTCGTGCTCATTACATACGAGTTTTATTAAACTCGTCTACAAAAACAATATGACAATCGGCAAAGCCTCGTGTCATATCATTTTGTCCACTCGTTTAATAAAACTCGTTTGTAATGAGCACTCATGCAAGATCCTCTCTTTTACAAATGTCACAGAGATTTCTATCTAATAGATTTACGTAAATCGGCTAACCTAGAAACCAACAACTCGACAAAGGCGTCCGTGATTGGATGTAATATCGTTTTAAATATGTGCAATTGTTCTAAATCTGTATATCCTAGTCCCTATGGTTATCGTTTATTTGCAGTTGCTTGATAGATCTGCATCAGTTGCACAATAACTTGACATGTGTCTTGTAGTATAATTACTTTACAATGTGATTTGTGTTAGGGTTATAGGAATTCAAGTATCTCTACAAATGTAATTGAATTATTGCCGATTTCTATTTGTCTTGTATAATGGTACTGTTCGTAAATGAAATGAAACAGTTCCGTGACAAACAAAAACAATGTATGGTATAGTGTACGTGTATATGACGATACATTGTTTTGTGTATAAACAATTAAGTTTTAATCTAATTTTAGTTTTTTACATACCATACATTTGACACAAGCCACATAGAATATTGTTTAGATTTCAGAATGTACCGGGCCAGTACCAGTCTTTCTTGTAGTATGTGATTCATATGATTAGTATAGGTTTTTGTAGCTGTAAAGTTTTATTGTTTTGCGTGGCTGAGATATTAATTAGTTTATTAGAACATGTTTTGTATGGGTCGTTTCTTCTTCTAAATACGTTTTCCAGTAATATAACGAATGTCATTTGAGCAAACGAAAATGCTCAACTTTTGTATAGATCTATTAGCTACCTTAGCAGGCTTATGGGATACGCAATTTTGTTTAGGTTATAAAAAGTGTTAACACTTTAACGCCATCGGGTTATTGAGTATTATCGTAGATCTCGGCAAAATCATTCTTATAAAATGCTTCGTTTTTTCTAAAAATTAGAACTAATCACAAAAAGACTAACGACTTACACCGTACGATTTAAAACGCCAAAGCTGTCCAAACTTGACACACATTTTTCTATAAATTAGGAAAAAGGTTACGAGTGTATGGAATTAATCTGACAAAATACTGAAACAACAAAAAGTGTGTCAATCAAATATATAGCAGATACTAATTACAATCGAATCAAAGTCATTTTCCTTAGAAACTCTGATTTAATCATGTGGCTGGTGGAATGCAACTGTAGACGATAAAGCTATATCCAATACAGTTGATGGTATCAGTAATCATAGATGGTAATTGTTCAAGACATGTAAATGAATCAGCTAATAGTTAAAATAAAACAATGTATGATTTGTGTATGATAAAGTACAAGGGACAGAAATTGTGCGTAAATTACCAGTATAACAGCTAGTAAGATGGTGGAAGAACTACTCATCTCCTCCTTCCTAAATTATGTTTGGCATAGTACTTCGGTAAAATCATCGACTAGATACTTCTCGATGGGTGAGTGGTTTTAGTCGACGACTTTGATTTTTTCGCCAATCGCAGCGAGTTCGGATGACACCCGGATTGTCGAATTTGTGAAATGTTTCGGGCAGGTTTGTGGAAGATCGGGGTGGCTACAAATTCGCAAGACTAAATTTTTAGCTTTTAATTATTTTTTTTGTAAGAAACTGTTTCTAGAATGGAAATCTGTGTGGTGAGGTACTAGAATCTAATAAATTAGCATCCCTTGTGATGACTTTTATTTAAATAAAAACGTCCAGGTACCTTTTCAGTCACCAACAATCGTTTCTTAATATCGTGGTTATTACATGCTTTGACATGATTAGACGTAATGATACTGTATATCAGAGTTTGGTTTTACTGTATGTTTCTAGGGGAATCTATCAGTACAACATAATTGGAACGCCGTTTTATGTGGCTATTGATCACCGGTTTAATCATTTATTCAATAGAACATTGTGTAAGATAGGAAACAATCCTGATGATGTTACATGTCATGTGTTGCTCTCCTCTGCATAATATACAAACTTTGGATGTCACAGGTGTTATGAATTAAATTGAGAATAAAATGTACGACCTGTGTACCGGATCAGGGTACTGTTTTACTAACATTGCGTAAATGTCGCGTTAATATACGTATACATGATTCTCTTACGAAAATTCCTATGTGCGTTTTACTAAACAGACGCAGGTTTCTACATTATCTTCGGTAAAATTATTGAACATTTAACGTTCTAAGCCGGGCCACAATATCACCAATATAGATGGAACTAGAAAAAACAAATATACATAAACTTTCGAGAACTTCTGACCCAATACACATTAAAATTTTATGACTAAACATGTTTGTGCTACTACACAATCAACCGTGCGTGTCAATTTCTTGTCACTACGTTCATATTTGCTATCCCACGGTCGCTCTCACTTTGCGCTAAAACTTAAGACAGAAAATGAAAACAATTACCTTAAAGTTAGTAAAACGCATTTGCGCAAATATTATCAACGTATGCAATATATATTCACAAAAAAACTCAGAGTTACGCTAGCGTAAATGGCTCTTGTTCCGTTTTAGTTTGACTGACTTAAGCAGCAGACTTTCGGGATTGGATGCCCACTTTTGTATTACATGTTCCTGTGCTAGTTTTTTATGTTCCGCGCCTTTTCGAGTGAAGTTGTATATTTTCTGTGCCTTTTGTTCTCGCGTGTCCCGCGGTTTCTGTTGGGCGGTGCTACTTCCGGTAGTTTCGTATTTTGTTTAATTATTATAATATGGGTTTGTATCTAGATTTAAACGCCAATTCCGTTTACAGTGGAGTTTTTTATTTTTAAATAATCAATAATATGTCATAATTTCTCAGTATCTAATTTTTTGACCGGGGCCAAAAGTTATATGGAGCTAGGAGTTATTTATTCGTATTTGCTGGTTGTCCTCCTACTATTTCGTCCCCGCGATTCGCATCCTACCTGGTTCGTTCATGAGTTGATGTACAGCTATTGAGTTATGGATGTTTTGTTTTGTCCCCTGAGGTCATTTAACGTAGTTGTAAGTCCCCTGTCGGTTTTTGACCGGAGGGGACTATTGGTTTGCCAGCAGTCCGTCAGTTTTGGTTCTGACGGGATTTGTGGTTGCTATGGCAACAGACTCATTGAAAATGGCTTTAAACCGGTTTGGGAATTCTGTATTGCTTGCAATTCTTAATGACTTGTTCATTACGTCATATCTCGATTTGTTCAATTTTACTATTTGAAAGTAGGTCATCCGACTATACGGGCCTTTCAACGTTTTAATACTGTCATTTAACTTTAATTTGAGACTAAAGGCTGCTAAAACTATGTAGTTCAGCAGTTTGTTTTACTGTTGTAACTAGGTCGTTCAGCGTAGGCATTCCGCCTTTTGTTTGCTGAATCTTATCTATTCAGCTTTTAAACAGTTGGACAGGGGATGTTTAATTTTCTTGGTCGGTAGTGTGTTGGGCACTTCTTCGTTTTAAGTTTTCTGACAGCTAAAACTAGGCATTATAGTCATTTTTCTGTGGAAACTGGGTCATTCAGCTAGTTATAATTTATTATACTTTTCGACAGCTTGGACTTGGGCGGATCTGCGCTTGTTTAGTTGGGCATTGTGTCTTTGTTAAAGTGTTCGGTATTTATTTTTATTGTTGAAGAAAGATTTTGAACATACTGTATGAACTGAACTGTAAATTTACAAGCGGTTCGAGATAACGTCATACAAATAAAAGATGGCGGGCATTGTCTGTGTATTGTGTTGCATTTCATTTTGACGATTGCGGGAATTGTTATTGATATTATGCAGTTAAATTTTTCCGAGGTGAGAAAAATTGACTTCTGAACAATCAGCCTTTCGTTTCATATTACATAGTTTCGTGAACACATACAAACAAACCCAAAACTAAAGCCGAGTGCTTAGAGGTTCGAGAACTGGTACGTCGACGCTAACACAGGTACTAGATCTACAATATGACATTTGTCTTGTTAATAAGTGTTTTTAAATGTTATTTGGGTTAGGGTTATAGGAATTCAAGTCTCTCTACAAATTTAATTTAATTCAAACTGATTTCTATATGTCTTGTATAATTAATTGTACAGTACGTGAATATAATGAAAAAGTTCCGTGGCAAACAATAACAATGTATGGTATATATTGCGATAACTTGTTTTTTAATGGACGCAATGAAATTTAAAACTAATTTGCAGAAAAAAAACTAGAATAAACCCATGCCAAATAGAGTTCAGAAAGTACCCAGTACCATTTTATTCACGTATAATTCATATGATTCTTATAAGTGAGGGTTTTCGTAGCTGTGAATCAAGAATGTCATCGTGGTTTAGGAAGGTTTGATTCATGAAATGCGATAAAATAGGCCAAACATGACAGTTTTTGCTAAACATTACATCAAATTATAAAAGGTTTGTCGACATATTATTTGGGAAATTGGGATATTCATGCTTAAGTTTTTGTAAGACAGTGTTAGGTTATTAGAAATATATGACATATTTAAAGGAACAGGCATTTGTTTTGGACAAAACCCATGGCCAAATTAAGCCATAAAAGAACCTTGTCCATTATGTTCGAAATCTTTAAAAATGGATGAATTCGAAATCTAAAAATAATGAATGACTTTCGATTGAAATCATTAATCTCATTGTTAATGCTTACAAATGATCTTGATGTGTTTTAAAAACAAATAATACATTTATCAGATCATTTGAAAAACTATGTTATACCACTTCAAAAGAAATCGTCAACAGATTTACGACATCATTCAATGGATTGGAGATCTTAGAAAAATCATGCTCATGGAATGCTCCTTTGTTTTAGGGGAAATATACAGAAAGGCTAATAACTTACCCCTTACGTTTTCAAATGCCATAGCTGTCCAAACTTGAAATGTACTTTTCACAAAATTAGAAAATAGGTTACGAATGTACGGAATTAATCTGAAAAAATACTGAAACAGCAAAACGCGTGTCAATCAAATATATTGCAAATACTGATTGTAGTCAGGTCAACATCATTGTCCTTAGAAACTCTGGGGCTTGTGAACTGCCACTGTAGACAATAAATATATTCCTTTATGTGTATGATAAAGTACAACGAGAATAATAATTCAAACACTGTCAGTAGGACAAATAACCAGTATTACAGCTAGTAAGGTGTTAGAAGAACTCGCTTGTTTCTCCTAACATTATGTTTGGCATAGGCGGGTATTTGGGTAACATGATAATAATAATAATAACGACTTTATTTAAACAGGCAACACAGTTGGACAAGCCCAGTCTTCCCTAAGAGCCTCTATTTGTTACCACTGTATTTTGTATACAATATGACATATATGCTATCGTTACAAAAGTTTAATAGTGTTTACATTTGAATATTGTTATAAAGGTTAGCTGTGTTCGGCTTTTAGCAGAGTGTAATGTGAATTTTAAAATATAAGAGTCAATAGGGTGGTAACGTTTAATTGACGCTGAGTATAATAATAATCATGAAAAAGACAAACATGTCATAATACATAAAGTTCTATGTGTTTAACAAAAAAGTAACAATTTTCACAAACTGATATAAATCAATAACTGTGACATTATTCGCATAGAAACATCATTCTGTCCGTCACAGGAAAACCATGTGAGACACGTGTTTTGACAGTATTTAGAAAACTTGGCTTAAAAAACTGTTTCATATGTGGCATTTCTTGGGAAGATTCAATCGTTCCATATGGTAACACTAACATGTATATGCTTTGTCATGATTTAACGTAATATTTCTGCATATCAGAGGTTTGTTTCGTGTATATTGATAGGGTAATCTATCAGTACAACATAATTGAAACGCCGGGTTTGGTGGCTATAAAACTCGTGTGTAATCATTTATTCAATAGAAAAGATTGTAAGATAGCAAACAAGTCTGATCATATTCCGTGCCATGTGTTGCTCTCAAACAAATAAATGATGATTCGTGTCATTTGTTGCTCTCCTACACATAATATACAAAGTTGGATGACGATAATTGAATAATAATTGAATTTCACAAGGAACTCATTAGAAACTAGTTGACTTTTTATTTTATGTCTGCTGGTTATCCATAAGAAACGGATTCTCCTTGATTTCTTCCATTGTTTATGTTTGTGTATTACGTGCGTTGTAACAAACTCGTACTACTATGTTTATATGCGCATGCATGCTTATATATCTCTCATAACCTCTATGTAGTAGTAGAAGACCATAGTAGTAGATTTTTATTCAGTATTGGCTCGACACATTACATAGTTTGAAATGGCTCAATATGGCCCCTCGACTAACATCAAAGTATCAACAGATAAATACATGTTAATACATACAGTTCAATGGATATCCGAAATTTTAAATAGTTTACAGTGAAGTTACAATGTTAATAAAATGGGGGATGGATCATGGAACAATCAGTCAATACAGCTTAATAAATTGTCATATTTGAATTGATGTGCCAAAACTATTAAATTCATACATTTATACATAGTTATTACATGATTTTCACTATTCAAAGATCATACTGGTAGACTTACATATTATACAAACAAAAAAATCTAACGTACACTGCATATTATATAATCAAAATTATCTAACGAACAGAGCAGCGATTGCAAATTGTCACTCGTTTTTTGTTTTAACTTCGAAAGCTTTGAAAACATATACAGCTAGATTTCGAATTATTTTGTATGTCTGTATACTTTCTACGCTTACCTACGCTGAACAAAACTTATACGAGTACACATGTCGTTTTACCGTTTTAACTTTTTTATCTATTATTATTTGTGCATGAAATTTTGTGTTCATGGTATTGACTATCACAAGAGTGAATAAATAACGTTTCTTCTTCAAAATTACTGACAGCGGTTCATTGAAACATGAAACACCAAAAGACGTAAAATGACAAAGAAATTAACGCGTAGGTGCAAAGAAATTTGATGTATGGTAAATTGGCTTTTAGATCTATCGTCAAATTAAAAAAACATAATAATTCGATTTTTCAATCTATCAACTTTAAAAAAATATACTTCGTTGTTAAGGTCAAGGGGAGTTAACCCTGTTGGAAATCGCTTTTTTGTTGTCAAAGTCGGTATTTCTTAACCTAAATATGGCTTTGTTCTTACCATTGTTTTCTTTATTTCTGTCTCCTTTACAAGTACATACAGGGTGATTCATAATATCTGTTACACTTTTCAAATGAAACAATTTTTATATGTTTAAGTCTAACCACAAGTAGTTTGTACATCTACAACACTTACATTTCAAAGTTTTATTTGATATGCAATATTACATACTTTCGTGTAATACATTTACGTCTACAAATGCAATTGTATTTTAAGTCATATATTCAATGTGACGTCAATTTGGCCGATGATGACATCAATGCTTATTTTAATGTGGCTTAAAATTGTGTCATCTTCTAGCGATACAATTTACAGAAACCATTCAAAAAGCCAGTGTGCCTTTCAGCTAGACAGTTTATTACAATCAGTATAATAATTTTACATTGCTATGATGGTTATAATAGAGAAATGGCTTCAAAGCAGAGCTGATCAAAATTATGCTGCATCTAATAATGCTTTGAAAGTGACGTCTTCGAAAAATGTGTATATGTTTATGACATCATTCCTGATACCATGATGTCAACATCATTCTTTTAGCTTATTATAGAAAAAACTTTATTATATCAGCTTTCAAATGATATATGATACATATATATCTTGTACAGGAACGAAATGTTACAATGGTTTTAAACTGGGACAGATATTATGAATCACCCTGTACAAGTACTTTATCAGCAAAGCGTGAACATATCTGCAGTAGCAACCTAACAAACGCCCGATGAACACACGGCAAAAAAGTCTGACTTTAGATTCTGCTCATATCATCAAATGTGTATTATGTTTGTGATAATTGTAATCAGATATTTAAAACAAAGCAATTGTATTGTAATTCCCCACATCCAAACTACAGATGTTCAACATTTCAGCAAGATCAAACACGTATTGACCGAGCTATTGGTAAATAAATACTTGTATATGTGTACTTAATATAAGATTAACATTAACATTATAACAGCGTTTAACGTGGGTAACCAACATTAAACAATTTTATTAAATGTGTTATGAACTGAATCAAAGGTGAAACGTACAACCAGTGCACCGGACCAAGT
The DNA here is from genome assembly GCA_947247005.1 of Spisula solida. NCBI lineage: Eukaryota > Metazoa > Mollusca > Bivalvia > Venerida > Mactridae > Spisula > Spisula solida. The sequence goes on along the minus strand of OX365944.1, from coordinate 33,380,416 downwards.
ACGCAGCACCATTATCTATATATTCTCTACAATGACAAATATGCGATGATCGAACTCCTGACACTAAAATACTATTACGTGCTAATTCAATTTCGCTAACTGATTGGTTGGTCTCTAATGTCATTCGACTGTTTCGGTGAATCATTTTTTGTAAGAAGATATTAAGGAAATAGAGGATCTTACATGAGTGTCTTTCTATATTGAATTTATTAAACGAGTTGGATAAAATGATAAAATGCGAGGCTCTGCCGAGCATTTTATCACTTTTATTCAACGAGTTTAATAAATTTAATATGGAATGACACGAATGTAAGATTCTTTTTATCACATAAACTAAATACACAGTAAAAGTTTGTCAAGAATGCATACACTTCCCCTTTAGCAAATAAACTTCATAGGAGTAAAGCGGTTCATTGAAAGAGCTAAGAAAATAGTGCAACAATGTATACACCAATATGTTAATTTTTCTGCCTTTGTAAATAATATTTTGAGGGTATCTAAAATCCTGCAGATGTAAAACTACGCTTAACAAAATAGATAATTAAATCTAGGACCACATCAACACAACGTATTCTGTTCTGTTCCGTGTTCCGTTCCGGGTTTTAGTAACAACCAAGGACAGGGGAAGTAACTAGGTTTTCCGCGTGAATTTATTCGCGATTCGTCTGAATAGCCGAAAATAACTGATTGTACACGATGCAAGTAGATCTACTTGGTAAGCAAGGAAAATCGTCTTTAATACTCAAAATTAACGGAATATATACAATGAAATCAACATCCGATGCCGTATGGTTGTGTAGATAAAAGATATTTGGTATGTACATTTCGTCCCGATCTTATTCGTACCTCGTTTAACGGACCTACCGTCATGTTTACTTACAGTTATAACTCTTAAGTTCGTGTACATCTGTTATTGTGTGATTATAACATGCCATAGAGTGCTCATAATCGGATATAAAATTTATTCTATTCTAAAAATGTATTCTTTTACTTTTTTGACAACGTGTATGAATACATGAATAAAGTGACTCGCCCTTGTATATACTTCATTTGCATGTTTATTACACGTGTGTATTATGACTTTTATGTAATGGGTTTATTAAACTCCCAGAGCCTATTTTATGTGATAAATTACTTTTAAGTTCGATTTGTTCAGATTTCATTGCATGTTTCAAGTAATTTACACTTTTTTGACAGCTCATCTATAAAAATACGTTTTTGCATGTGAACAACTGACAAAGACGAAAATTACATCTACTTAAGAATTTAAATTTAAGAAGAGCTAATGTTGATAAATCGACATGACGTATTTTCTAGTCATGATGACTTTCAGATAATTTTCAAGACTACTAAGAGAATGTGTCCATTTTTAATTGCAAGTTGCGATGTGTTGCAATGACTGTTCGTTTCATAATAAAGTAATAATTTATTTGCTGTTACATGTACGTATTTCGTCTTTCTTTTAATAAAACAATTCCAGTGGACCTAATCACTATGCTTTGAAAGTTTGTCAGTCATGTATAACATTACACTTTCCCGAACAAGTGATAGAACATATTCGTGTTGAGGACATGCCCGTAGTAAAAATCCTACAAAAACAAACATAAGCTGCTTAAGCACAACCAACTCGCATATTATGACATCAATAAGGATATCACAGTACTTTACACGATATACGACCTGTACTACCACAGGCCTAAGAAATTTTATCTCAAAATACAGAGTTTGAAATTCCCTAGAATCTGGTAATTACAGTATGTAAAGAGAACATGTTGGAAACGATTTTTCTGGCCCCTACACGAATCCGCTATTTAATGCATCAACGGGCCAGGTAATGGTTGAAACCGGGTTTAGATAATTTTTATTATGTTGTATTATATAAAACAATCAATATATCTACCATTTACTGTGTTTAAGTTACATTTAGGCAATATCCGTATTCGAGTGGTTGTTTTGGATTTCATGACTTCTCAAATTTGTTTATTTGTTTGTATTCAATTTCTCAATTGTAAAACGAATATAAAATGCATGGCCTTTTTTCCCCGTTCGAGTTCCGAGCACTATTTCTGTTGATTGTTGCCATCCCTGCCCGATTGTTGTTATCTTTGTTACGGAACGAGTGTATTTTTGGTTAACAACTGTTATAACTTCAACGCGATAAATTGCAATACAAAACCAAACACAAAATCCGCTATATTTATCGTTTCTGAATATTTAGGAGCATGCAAACTTTATAGGATGTGGCAAATGTTTGAATGCTTTCATAGGCAAATGTTACGGTCCTTTTTAATCCATAACAAAAATATAGACAATTTTGTGTTTGTTTTTGTACAGCAATTTATCGCGTTAGAGTTATACAATACTTAAGTGCTATAGTTCGCCTATAATATTGCTAGTCTTGCTTTCAAATAAAACTTGACAACCACAATGCATATTTGTTCGAGCGACAATTGTGACAAATTGCCAGAGATGTACCTGCGATGACGTTCGCCGTGGTACCACAAAGCTGCAAAATGCGAGGGCAAAATAACCCATAAACATGACTTGGTGTTATTCAAATAATTCGCTTATCAACATGATTGTCTTCGGACTCACGTTTTATATTCTCGAACCGACCTTATCTAATTTGCCATGTCCACAAGTGCCAATGGTCATATGTATGAAGTACCCATGTGTCGTAAGTATATATTATTGTACCACATATCATTTTAAATGCAAAATTGCGCCAGTATAGAACGACTTTCTACTTGAAGCAGCAGCAACAAAAGGGACAATCTCAAGACATGCTAATGTGTCAACTAGTTAATTCATTCATTGTTTTGTAAATGCAATGTATACGAAACTCGATATTGACAATATTTCAAACAAAGACTTCAGCAGCCATACAATTTACCGGTATAAATATGTTGGTTTAATTGGAAATGAGCACATACTTGTAAGGTATCATGGATGCCATACATAATGTGTTTACCTCAACTTAATGTACTTTCAACTCTATCCTATCAACTATGTCAATGATATAAAATGAGACCACATGAACTGATACTTCTTTCAAACCACGGGAACGTACAATACTAGAGAAATCACACGACATCGAAAACACACTATTCGGGAAGTACGATCGTGTCAACCGAATCACAAGACAAAAAATCGATTGCTTTGAAACAACAATATATCCTAACAAAGACGAGGGAAAAATGATGCGTAGTTGCACAATAAAAGGGCAAGAAAAGAAAAGGCACAAGAAAAAAGGTAACCATTAATACTAGATTTAATCTGCTAGTAGAGTAGACAGGAATGCGTTTGATACTGGTAGTCCCTTACATGGGGTGCGACATAGCCGGAATGCTTGTTGCTCTAAAGAATATAGAGTCACGGAGTAATCAGAACGTAGAACGAACACCAAACAGTATTGCGAACGTTAACCATAAAGCGACATTGGAGATTGGTAGGTTAAATTATTGAAAGAATGGTTTGGTTTTACCAACGAAACATTTTGTCATGCTGCGTTGGATGGTTACGAATATGATCTACTATATTTTATATAACGACAGCCATTGTGTTGTCTAAAATCACTAAAGGTAATATTCCTAGTAGTTCTATCATGATGGTTCATGACAGCGAACCATTTAGAGAAAAGGGTGTAAAGATGAAAGCGAACCTGATATCCGCGAAATGCAGAAACGCATATTCGCAAAATGATAAGAACATCAGAATACGACAAGTTATTTCCAACGTGGCAGAAAGCTTGACAGATAAACGATTTCATGAGCATGAAATATTACGCAATTATATTGCATGATCATTGATGTTCCCAGTAGGTTTACGTAATGGGAACAAATTCTAAAACTTTAGACGCATTGGCGTGTTAACAAAAATAGGAGATACTTTAAACAATAGCCATTATGTAGAAAAAAGCATACAATACCAAATAATTAAGGCAACCATTGACAGTTCTGATAGCCTTACTTCGTTCCAAAGTGATAACTTCCACATTTTACATGTGCTTTACATGTTTTAACGAAAACATAATTTCTGGGCATTTAACAATTGTGTGATGGTTCGCACTCTTTAATTGCCTATTTACTTCAATAAACAACTTAATACGTCAACAGTGTTTGCTCGATGTCGTTACATTGTATTCAAAACTCTCTAGATCTTGTTCTAAGATATTCATAATGCATCCTAGATTATTACGATTTTATTACATGACCTCGTTTCTGTATTGAAGAATTAATAAAGACAGACGTAAACTCGTCAATACACTTGAACAGGTGTCTATTGTCTGTTTTAATTGGTATGTGAATAGATTGCAATTAGGAGAAGAGCAGTGACCAAGAACCATAACTCTATATGGCCCAGTTTTGAATTTTGAAATTATCTCCTCTTTTTTAATTTTAAAATATTGTTTATCCAGAGCATTACGCTTAAACTATCTGAGGTATTGACTTTTAACTTGATATATGAATAGATGGCAACTAGGATAAGTATAGTAACCCAAACCATAGCTCTATATATTCCAGCTTCGAAACTATTTGCCTTATTTTAGTTAAAGATAAATGTTTGTCCAGAATTTAACTTTAAAGCTATGTAAGGTATTGACTTTAAACTCGATAATTTTATGAATAGATGGCAACTAGGAGAGGTGCAGTGACCAAGAACCATAACTGTATATAGCCTAGTTTTGAAATTATCTCCCTTTGCTTAATTTTAGAATCTTTTTTGTCAAGAGCATCACTCCATAAGTATTCAGTTGATTGATTTGAAACTTTAAATATTTGTAGATGACATCTAGGAGATGTATTGTGACTAACAAACATAACTCTAGCTGGTACCATACTTGAATTATTGCCTTTAACCAAAGAAGTTATAATATTTCCCTCCAATTAATTTCCTAGTACGGTATTATTCTTCAATTGAACTCTATCTGGTTCCATTAATAAATTATCTCCTTTTGTTTAATTTCCCTAACATCTCTGTCATTTTTCTTTCTAGTCCTGTTTCTATTAAACATCCGTTATTAACAAACATATACGGCGGGGGATGGCCATGTGAACATGGCTCTTGTTTACACGAGAACGTTAATGTGTAAAACGCACAAAGGGTTGGCCTTTACACTTTGTCATTTTCATAGTCACATAATTCTGAAACACCCAAGCAACAGTCCAAAATGCCGACACTAAGCTATGCTCCAACACTATTTTTGTATCTAGTGTACGCGATAAATTCCACCAAGCAATATTAACTCAAGTATAGGCGTTTTTTGAGTGTTTTGAAGTATTTTGATCGTGTACGAATGTATTACATAATGTATTATATACTTGTAATTTTATGCCGTTTATATTGTCTCTCATAACTCAAATTGAAGTGGTTTTGTGCATGTTTTACATATTTATTATTTTATATGAATATTCGAAACAAACATGTACAAGAGTGAGACGTTAATAATTTTATCTTATATATACCTCACCCTTGAGGTAACTTCAGACAATATGTTTTTGTTTGCAATACAAAGGTCACAAAGCCCCAAGTCTTTTTAATCTTTATTTAAAATTCAAATCTTGGATTAAAGTACACCTAACAACCACAACATTTGACTTGAAGCTTTGTTGAAATCGCCCTGTGACTTGTTCTTATAACATTTGTCTGCATGTACGACATATTGAACACATTTGCAGCATTACTGTCAAACCTAATTATATCAAACTCGTACAATATGAACGTTATAGAAAATGACAACTTTATTGGAACTGGTAGACAGTTCTTTTTGAATAAATTCGATTTTTGCATGATGCACACAACGAACTAATGCTAAAATAAAACAAACTGGATGATTCTATTCAGATTAGAAACAACAGACTGAACAAGATTAAATTATAATAATTACCAAATCGAAATACATAATTATCCCGAATAAATAGTACATATCTGCATTCAAAAGCAAGTTATCGGAACGTTCCCATTTGTACGAAGGCTGCAGGTGATTATGTAATATACACATGAATATTCAATATATAAAACACCAATTTAGTATCTCATAATAGTATCTATTTAGGATATTCGGATGCAGAATTACTTAAATGACTTACTAATTCATTGAGGTCATCACTAAAACAGGTCTGTGGTGGTATTTAATATTGATCTTAAAAATAAGGATAGCCAATCATATCGCCTGTTACTAACCAAGAGATTAATATTGTGTGATCTGATTGGTTGCCCTTATGTTTAAGTCAAGTAAGATCAATACTGAATACCATCCGTGGACAACATCTCTATTGTATTGAATTGCATAGTATACGATCTTGTTCTGATTGCAACGACATTGCCAGTACCATTGTTTGTTACAAATGCTGTAACCAAAGCATCTTATAATACACTGTGATTGTCTTAGCCTGACACCACCGTCTGTAAAATACTGATGTAAATGGTGGATGATTTCTGCCTCCTCTAGGGAGATCAATCGCGTTGCTGGTAAACTAGATTTATTTGATCGTGAAGGAATATAATTATTAATACTGTAACAAGTCGTCTTCATAATCCCTCGTGTAACGTTTTCATCGTGTCATGTGGTTGTATCAGTCAGGACATTCACAAATGATGAAGACGATGCTATCACTAAGGTCGAAGTATATCGAATAACAATGCAGAAACGAGACTTTACTTTTGAAAATATCTGCCATTTGGTATAACCGTTTTAACATGTTGTGTATAGTATGTTTTTATGTTGTTTTTTTTACTTATTTTTTAAAGTCAATAATTTATTGCCCGTCAGTTGATCTAAATGAACAAGTTTTCATTGAACAAACATATTTCTAGCTTTTAACTATTTTTTAACTAGCCAACGAACTGATTTTGTAAAATCAGCCAAAGTTTTATAGACATTATTTCGGATACATTTGTTATCGTGGGTACACTTTTAAATAGAATTCACTGAACATTGACTATTTTGCATTCAAATAAAACCTGCCAAACGATATTACTGTCAGGCGTTGTCAAACTGACATACGTAACGTCATTGTCTGTGCGCGACAGCATTTACAAACGTATAAAGATTTAGCGGATGGATCAAATATGGAAATTCGTAACAATGTTAAGTCGTGGAATGCTGCCCTGCGTTCAAGGAAAAATAACGCGAAGCACGTTTTGTACCTGGTACGTACCAGGTACGAAACGTTTCGTACCGTTTGCGTACCAGGTACGAAACGTTTTGTACCTGGTACGAAACGTGCGTCACGTGATTTTTCCTTTAACACAGGGCTGATTTCATACATAAGTATTTATATATAAAATGGCGGATTATGATTTTATAATGCTATTGTTGACGATTGCTTCATGCAGGAAACCAAAAGTTTGACTGCATAGGTCTCAAACAATGTTGGCTTTATATCGGTACATGTTTCTTTACAATCATGTTTTACAAACGTCAACGTCTTCATCCTAGAACAGTTTAACATACGTCAGAAGAGACCTTTTAAGTACTTAATATTCAAACTGTAAAAGTGCTTTAATATTACACTTGAAACAATGCAAGTAATAATAGAAACACAGGAACATAAAAGCGCCAAGATGATTGACACAACAAGCGACAAAGAGAGTACAGTCAATGGAAAAGTGTAGCAAAACTTCAATATTGAACATAAAACCAGACGATTGCCTGTAATGTGGGAGAAAGAGTATTCTTTTCGCACCATAATGTTTCCGCAAGCTTTTAGTTAAATTTGGTTCTTTAAATGGATACGCTTAAACTGTCTACTTAGTGCGAAGTATTCAAGTATACTTTGCTTGGAGTAATTGATATGCCTCTATGAATTGAAACCGTTGGAAGTTCTGGACAGGCGATGAAAGTGTCGGTTTGTCTTCGAATGTCCTCGTCATCATTTAAGAAAATTACTTGAAATTACAAAAATCAAAAGACGTCTGATTGTACATTGTATATGTATAATAATGCTGACAGGGCCATGCAACAACAGTGAAAGCACAAAGTTAACAATACAATTGATAAAATGTTGACTAAATAATGACTACGGAATACATACTGTAATTCAAGCTTTCCTCAGATTGCGTCTAGATAAATGAGTAACACACGTTTGAAATTCATTTACACAACCCACTAATGTGTGAATAATATACTGGTGCATACATATATTATCTGAATTGTATTCCGGAAATATAGTTCACAAAGCATTTATATCACACCTTTTCGACATGCAAGCAACTAAAATCGTGACATCAAAGGAACAAAATTGTGTGCAAAAGTAAAGACAAATACTAGAAGTATCAAATGTTAGGAGAGACAGCAAAATTTGCGTATATTCCCCAAAACACATAATGTTATTTAGATAATTCTTCTAATGTGCAATATCATGTTCATTCAATAATGCAACACCATTATTTGCAGAATTTGTTTTAAAATCAATCCCCAAACAGCAATAATGCAGAAGCTATCTATACAAAGCCTGTAAATTTCGAATGCTTAAATCGATTTACCCATGCATGAAACATAATGAACGTGAGTTATTTGTTTCATTTTACATCATTACTTTCAAACTGGAATTGAAACTAGATAACAACTAGGACTATACTTTGAACCTGGAAGAAGAATGTAACAATTTACGTTCAGCTTTGGTATAGAACATTTGTTTTTTGAAAAGGTTGTTTTCACAAAATATTCAAATTTCTTTTTCACTCGTATCTATTTATCTGAAGTGAGCTAAATTGACACTAGTGTATATACACGTAGCACTTTGGTGTATTATAATAAGATTAGTATTGATATAACAATAATGGAATATATTATCGGACCTTCGACTATTTATGATGAGCCACACGATTACCACAGTTGGAAATGCATGCTCTTGTTACCGGTCATTATGCTGTTGTTCCATGATGTTCGCATCGACCATGTTCTCTCGATAATGCTTGCCGAAAAGAAGGTAGAGAAAATAAGTTCTGGTTCAATCGACCATGTACAGAATATAAACTACGAAATACAAAGTAAAAAGTGCGTCAAACGAGAAACTATATCAATCACACTTACGCAAATCCCTTCGAAGGTTATGGAAATTACACAAATAACAAAAAAACTAAGTGTAAGATAATATTACTATGATATACGATATTTTGACGAGTTTTCAAATGGGAATACGTTGTTTGGTAAGGGATTACATTGTATATAAAGCCATTAATTTGATTAATAAAAATATAAATGGCATACAAATGTTCCGAGTTATACGAGGCTATTTGCCATGGCGTTTTTTCTCATATGACATAGTGTAGTAATGAAACAAACAGAGAAAAAGACACTTTTTGAAATATGGCCGATAATGATTTTGTTTTTTTATCATTTATAATTTGCTTTAACATCTAAACCATCTGTGCATTGAGTCTATAACTTTCGTAGGAGAATAACCGAAATGTTGTGTTATACATGATTGTATGAGTTTTAATTATCATCATTTTGTGATACAAATATAGTACATTAAATATCTAATAATTTAAGATGCGTGTATGTACTGAATACGATCCATGGTAGCCGTTTGTGATTTCAATTGATGCACATCTATTGAGACACATTCTTTTCAAATAGATTTAATGGCGTTGCAATGGCTTTACGCCTAATATTTCCGATGACCTGAGCGATAGCAGATGGTTAGATACCATTTCATGAGAGATTTACAAATTGGATTAAATCTGAACACAGTAAACCTTTCTGATAAATGTATTCACTTAACAGCCGCGGTCATAGATTACATGTACTTGCACTTTCAATTAAGTCAATGTGGTCAAAAGTTACCATTAGTATACCTCGTTATTATACAACAGCAAATGAGACAATCTGATATGTCGAGACCGTTCCACGTGGTATATGACTAATAGTTGACCTTATTGAGATTTAAATGACTATACAAAGGTCTACCAAATGTCAGCAAATGTTATGTATATGTGATTTTACTAATTGATATCAGTACGTCTTTATAAATCGGTACATTTGTATTTTATCAACCCATACTGAATAAGACATCTTTTAAAAGACCGCCTTAATATTAACAATTGAACGCCCATATCTATGTTCCATATGTTGGTCTTATTTAACCTCAAACAGAATGCATACCTGTTTTCAAGGGTTCCATATAATTATTTATTATTGAGGTTGTACTGTTTATTCGTGTTACGAATCAGAAATCTATTAGAAATTATTAGTTATTTGATTGAAAAGTTCAGCCGATGAGCGTTAAATGTTTTGTATTCCAAGTAGCTCCTATGCAATGGCCTGCAAGATATATTGCCAGCATGTTGTACATGTGAAGATTTGTTCTTCCTCGACCCAAGTTTCGCCGAGTCATGCGAATGTGTATACAGTCAGATCTCGTTACAACGACATCCGATATACTGACAATTTCGTTATAACGACATCAATCGCTGGGGACGAATTCTATACAACGTTAATTGTATCCGTTATAACCACATATTCACTTACTGACACCGACAGCAAAAAACAGGGAACGCATCGATAGTTTACATAGTAATTATTACTCGATATACTGACACTGACCAGGGATTATTTTCACACATGACATATTTATCAGCTTTACACAAAGCCACTGTCTAAGCATGGTGCCTAATTATGTAATTATACTTGTAAAAAACACCTTAATTGCTCTCATTGTAATAGTTTAACCTTTCACACACGAATCACAGTTTGTGTACTACGGCTCACGCATTCGTAATCAAGGGAGATAAGCGCCAAGTCATCGCATATATTCGTATTTTCGAAATTGTACGGTTCACGAAAAAAAACTATGTTAATTGAGATTTCTCGACTTAATTTGTCAATTCATCAAATCTTTTAGACGATAGGTAACATTTCTAACAAAATGAATTACCAATTTATTCCCTAGAGCGTTATATTTTATAGGTTACTGTAGTATTATCCGGACACCTTTAAGTTCGGACGCACTTTATTTGGAGCTCTCACAAAACATTATATATTATTTAAAATATTAGTTTTATGTAATATGAGTATTTCATACTGCTGATCTTGCTGAATATAAGTTTTTACCATAATAAATTACATGTGCATCATTAATTGATTTCTGTAAAGCAATTCTTCCAATCCAAATTCTAGTCACTAGTGAATTCAGTATACCGACAAATTCGTTATAACGACATTTTTCTCGGGAACAAATAGTGTCGTTGTATCGAGATCTGACTGTAGTTTGTTAACGTTGGTGTAGATGAAACCTTTACGCTTCTTGCACCACAATAATCTTTTACACCATCTTCAATATCTGACGCTCGTATTAGGGGATTTACGGCCGGGAAAATCCCCATTAACGATTACATGCGAAAACACGTGATTATTGTTGTTGTAGTTTTGCATTGGCTATGGCCTGATTTTTGACGGACCGGATACAGAATAATTATTCGGTAGACTGAATTTCACATCCCACTTCCGGTAGAAGCAATTTTGTTGCTCAGGATTTAAGAACCAGTCTTGTTTAATTTATTTTTTTTCAATATGAAATACAAACACAGCTCCACTATTTTAATAACGCTTCAGCATATCAGCCTGATTCAAATCATGAAAATCATTGGAAAACAATACATTATCTTATTCAATCCGACGTAAAAGCAATATGGCGACGTCGGAAATGACGTCACATCATTTAACACGACGTCTTTGCGAGTTTTCTAAGTATTTGTTCGCCTGGTCTCCTATGTGATGCTGCCTGGCAACCAGAGGCTAGATCTATAGATGTAGTCTCTGTGAAGCAAACAAATGCCTTAGTCATTTTTTTCTCTGCCAGATTATCCAAAAACCTGATGGGAATTCTTCGCAGGATGCAATCCATTTGTTCATATTATCTTCTCCTACCTATTATCAAACTCGTTATCTTATTTCGCAGTTTGTTTCTTTTATATTGATGCTATATGTGCTTCATTATATTGAATTGTTCCGCCTTGATTTGCGTAAATTGAATGTGATAAATAACACTGATTATCGAAAATCAACCAAGAAGAAAAAACAACAGACAAATCACATGCTTGACTTAAGTGGTTTTATACTTAATGGAAACCGCACCATTCATAATGGCCCAGGGACTTGTATCGGCGTTAAATATGTCAATGACGTTCTCAGTAATCCAAAAGGGTCAGACAATAACAGTAAAGGTCAGTCTGTAACTGTAAGGAATTGTATTGATCTATATGGGCCACTGTCCAGTGTAAACAAGCGTTATTATGTATTTGTTATTCATACGTATCTTTACATCAACTGTTTCTGAAGTTTGACGTACATAAGGGATTTAAATACTAAGACCTGGTTCAAAGATTGTTAGAAAAGCATTGTCGTGTGTGTTCTTGATATTTCCAATGCAATGTTCCCTAACTACTGGTTGATACACATTTACAAACTGTATTTTCATGTGAGCTAGATGCATCTTTAAGTCTATATTTTATCATGTAAGCAATAACAGCTCTACACTTACGTTAGAACGGCCACTGGCCGATTAGAAAAACTTTGGGCAGTTATGCACCAGTGAATTGAAACTACGCCCCAACCCCGGAGAATGGCGTGTTTTTTTACTTTTTCAAATCCTTGGTAAAATCCCTGCCCAATGGGCCATACTGGTCGTAACCCCCCGCAAAATTGCCCCCGCCCTATACTTCACGGATATAGTCACGGCTATATTTCCCCCGCTGTTTTGGCACGAAAGAAAATCCCCGCACTCAAACGGCAGTGCATGGACATCGTTCTGCTCGTCGTCTTGACATCGAAAAGGTAAAAAAGGGACAGTTACAGCGCTATACATCGCCCTTCCCGGCGTTGGCGAGCGTGGTTTCCATTGAATATTGCAGTGTATTACACGCGTTATATGTACAATGTCATGCTCAATAACTGCTGTGTTCGTTTATGCAGTATGTTCCAAGTCTAAATGGCTTAGCTTTAGTCTACAGAGCCGAACATTGGGCTATTTTGCATTGCAAATGAAGTAATTGGATAATGCCTTATCTACGATATGCCAGTGAGGAACTAGACTTGGCGTAAGACATAACACTGATTCCTATCATCAGAACACCGAATAGATGAGTAATCAACATTATATAAAGCAATATATTTCCAATGTGCAGCAGGATCGAGACAATTGACCATATAGAAATATCTGAAACGCGGCTAACAACTTAACTACTGAACAAACTAATGGTCATTTAATACTTACGATCTTTTCAGACGTCTAGCAGAAAGACATGTTAAGGAAGTTGCCTTTTTCAATCTGTGTTCACTCTCCTAATGCCATGCCGTTTATTGCAACAGTTACTTAACCAGTCGTCTATAGCTACCGATAGTATATATTCCAGACAAAATAATAAACGTCTATTATATTATAGCGTTTATTTTCGGCAACTAAATTACAAATAAAAGTATCATTTTAACGGAGAAAAACTAAAACGGTTTAGATATTATAGTCACACGAGGGTTAACTTTTGCGCGAAACAATAGTTTTTATCAACTTCAATCCACGAATCTTGTTTCTACCTATGAATCATAGTTCGCTTGATATCATACAGTGATTGGCTTTGACAGCCTGTCCTCAGCTAGTTTTGAAATACTAATCCGTCTTTATTGGCTACACAATGTATCGTTTAACTACATGTACATACTGTTTTTCTCATATTTTTTTTGCTCTGTTAACACATGTTTCAAAGCATAGGATCGACGTCGAGGCATTAGTACTAATATAATTAGCTACACGAGTCTCTTTTAAAACAGTGTCACACATAAGATACCATATACATGCTAGTACCACTTCCTAAAGAACGTCGTTTATATTGCACTGTCACCTTCAGTAACAATAGTGTCACCGATCGACTGTTAGTCTGCGTACTTGATCATTTCTGATTTTGCCCACCGAACTAAAGCTGAAGCGGTGGTCGGAAACCAAGAGGTAGTTTCATGTGTGTCGGTGATGTACGATAAATAACAAATGAGTTCAATTGATAATAGATAGGGTGTCATACCATGATTCCTAGTATGGCACAGCTGTCTCTTCCACTGACGTTAGATATATTTGACCAATCTGATAGCGATAACACCGAATTACCATGTAATTACAACTGTGTCAGTCGAACGTAAACAAACAAATGTAACTGCCGCAACAGGTGTTCACCGTGAAAACAGCAAGTATTGTTTGTATTTAATTGGTTACATGTAGTACTTTAAATGTCCATTTTCTAAAATAACCTTATTTTGTCCGTGACGTTATTTTGTAGTTATTAACGACGTTTTCACGATGCATGTCGCCTTCTGACATTTCCCTTCTTGCACTCGTTCTTTGAAACTATCAATAACATTTGCACATGTGTCTTACCTGATCTTTTAACCTTCTCTTTGGATGTTCTTCAGCAGCATAGATGTATCCGTTAGCTTTAGATTGTACACTGTGATTCAGATAGCACAATAGAAAGAAATAAACTCAAGCCGTTACTTGTCTTTGTTAAACCAGCTCATTCCTAAACACCACAGGTAATTTATTGTTTTGAATGATGCATAGCTCATGCAAGATGTGCCAGAGCAACACATTGTACATATGGGGTTGGATGAATTCCTTTAAACAGTAGGATCCAAAGTAATTTCCAGAAATACCACTGCGGTGTGACATGGCCCGCCCACAGCCCGGATCAAAATCATTGCGAATTCTTCTTGTGGTGCTTTGTGCAATCGCTAGTGTACAGCACAAAGACAACAGACACGTCTATTCTCACGAGAAACATCAAAAGAGAAGGTAAAAAGATCAGTTAGACACATGTGCAAATGTTATCAATAGTATAAAACAAGTGCAAGAAGGAAACCGAAGAAGGGTGGATATGTTGAGAACGTCATAAATTACTGAATAGACGTCACTGGCAAAATAAGGTAATTTCAGTAAATTTACATTTTTCTAAAAGTTATCCAAGTTATAATCTTAAAACTGGTCCCAGAAAAAAACTTACATCTTTTGTCTACACGTGTGTAAATTTTCTTTACGATAGCAGAATGAAGAGATTTTATAAATATACACTGAAACTGAATACTTTCGTTTTAGACACCCTGTATCTATACACCTCGTAATTTTGTCATTTACATGTATTAAGCCATGATCTATTTGCTAAGTAGTCACTACAAAACACCCCTGAGTACGATCTTCTATGTACTATACATTTTGTAAGCTAATATTAAGGATGACGCTAAAGACTTGAAAGCCGATTACGAATTCTGATTCATTATCTTAGAAACTGCTTTAACATTATAGACCAAGAAGGCCGTAAATCATGAAGGGTAATATACAGCAAAGTATAATCCTATAAAAACACTAATTAATATTTGAGAAGTAATCAACAAACGTTGGTTTGATAGATACACGTTGTAGCATCAATGTAAGACTCCTTCTTGCAACATTTTGAAGATTGTAATATGTACACATTTAGTTAGTGAAACTAGTTGAAGTTGAATAAAGTTTTTATCAGCAAGTGTGCGCCTTGCGCCAATAAACTGTTACTGACTGTTGATAGTACTAAAATGCAGTCTTGTTGCTATTTGAATTGTTTTCCAGCCATACACCCAAGGACTTTAAAAACGCCTCACCCAACTCAAAGCCCACTATCACTCAAAGTATTTATGTTATTGCAATATAATCTTACATGTGTATTTATTGATCTTTCCTACGTGTTCATCTGTTTAGTTTGTAATAAATTGTTGTCTCGTTAATTTCTGGGAATCCAGCAAGCGCACTCACCAAAGCAAAAGTGTGGGCTTTTCAATACCGGCAAAGGGCGCAATTTATCCTATTATGCGACTCATATTGAATTTCGTCTACAAAGTCCTAGAACGAACCTTCTGACACATATAAGATTTTTACAATCGTTTCTACCGTGTTCAATATCAACAATAACCTGTCATTTTGTTGAAAACAAGCATAAATATAGTCAATAACAAAAGAATGTCCATGCATTTCACAGACATTCAAACTCGTCAGGTTTTAAGTTTTAATACTAAAATTGGCAAATTCAAATCCTATCCATTTAAACATGTTCAAATGCGGTAGATTAAAGCGTGTTTAAAAGTAAATCAGCATTCTGAAAACTTGCAGATCCTTAGATAAAAGGATACAAAACGATTAACAAGTGTATTTGACGAATTAGTGTGCCTACATTATCTCACAAATATGAGCACATTAAGAGTATTACGCCTCGCATAACCGGTATTGAAAATCCCATACTTTTGTCTAGGGTGAGTGCGCTTGCAGAATTCCTAGAAAATAAAGAGGCAACATTTTATTACAAACTAAACTGATTTACACGTAGGAAGGATTAGGAATTAGGTGATGAGTTTTTAAAGTCATTGAGTGTATATGATCACAGGTAACAGTATCATTGATAAAGACTAATGAGTAAACAAAAAAAAATTTTTTTTATAAAATTTATAATATCTAAGATAATATAAATTTCATAAAGTAATTGTTTTACTCTTTATCAATGATACATGTACCTGTGAATAAGATGTCAACTTATACTGACGTTAAATTACAAGGTTTTGGACGAACCTGGGGCCCGTTTTATAAACACATCTTATCTAAGATCAGACTTTTCCATATATTATTGAGAGCATACTTAGTGAACCGATACATTTTTGTAAAGTAGTAATAGTTATTGATGATAATTCTAATTCACCAAACTTTTATTTAATGTTCCACCTTTCTTAGTTTTCTTAAAAAATCTTATGAAAATGTCGAATCTTAGCTAAGATATGTTAATGAAACGGGCCCCTGGCACTTAACTACGAAACCAATAAACCACGACAAATTCAACTCTGAAAAACGTTGAAAGGAGTCTCAGATATCTTCTTATGTATAAACTTTACGAATATACCACGTCATGAACATTTTCACAGTTAAATCAACATACTAGTAATATAATATACATATAAAAAGAATGAGTTTGTGGTCTGTGATGAAATGTTTTGTAACGATGGCGTAATGATGTGTGTTGTTAAATATATCAGTTCCGTTTGAAGTGTTGCGTTGTCATTGATGGTGACTAGACGTCACAAACAATCTAAATAAAACCAAGGTCATTGTGTTTGCCATACCTAAAATATCTTTCACTTCTGGTACATGTATTGTTTGATGACGATCCTTTCGTCTTCTATAACGTTTGTCTTGATGCAACAATTTAATAAAGCATTTACAACTCCAAACTGTTCACTTCTGTGTTTTTGAGCCTTTATATCTAACCTATATTTAACGTACACAGTTTTATTTCAGTAATTGACATATCCCTGTCACTATCCAGCATGTCTGCAATTATTTAATCTTTATTAAGACGCTCGTATTTTTCTCTGATATGATTACATGTATTCCATTCATAATAACCAGGCCAGTCTGGAAAGTCTACTGCATCAGCAACTCCTGCCAACTCCGCGTCTATAAGACTATATTTAAATTAGTTCATTTGAGACACAAAATGTCTTCTCGTTTATCCACGTTTCACATACGACAACTATTTTCCGCTCATCTATTACTCAACTGTTTCAAAGATATATATGTCTAGGTCATTCTGTAAGAAACACGCCGTGTCTATGTAGTTGTTCATCATTTTTATGTGTTATTGTTAAGTTATGTTTCTAGTATTCATCTGTGTCACTTTCATGATTGCACCACTTCGTTACATTCAATACTGTCGCTGTGTTCCAATTTATGTGTTAACTATTCCAAGCGGGTATAGATGGTTACATTGTTTGACGCATGAAATTGACAGTTCTGTTATTTATATTTATTTTGATTTGTAACCTGTCACGTAATTCACCTTTAATTAAGCAAACAATTCGCAGAATTTAATAATATTATCTTGCGTTGATTCAATCTCATTTATATCCAAACAAAAAACAAAACAAAGATTTATTCGTCTCGTTCTCATTTGGAACTAGTTTAATTGAATGTAATGTGATATTTTGCGTTAACTTTGTCTAATCTCGTTGTGTGCATGCTAGCGAGTTTGCTATTATATACTTCTCAAAATTTGATAAGGGTCAACAAATTTTCCTCCTTTTGAATATTTTGAAAATTGAAAAAGATGGACTAGATCTAGTGGATTTTTTTTTATAAAATATGATGTGGCAACTGGAATGTTGTAAATAAATACAGATTGTTCCAAATGTTGATGTCATTTAAAAGTTTGTTCCGCATTTTGCAGTCTGCATATCGATGGCTTAGAGTTGCACCTGCAATTGTGTAAATAAATACAGATTGTTTAAAGTTGATGTGATTTAAATGTTTTTTCCGCATTTTGCAGTCTGCATATCGCTGGCTTAGAATAAGAAGGTCGTAAGTAGTACTTACGACCATCTTATTCTAAGCCAGCGATATGCAGACTGCAAGACTCGTGCATATTTGAAATCTGCATCTCAAGGCGATTTCTATGAAAATAATAAATGTTGACCAAACTGAAGTTGTAAAAGCTTGTTTTTTCTATAAGTAAGCAGTAAGTTTTAGCAGGTAGTTGTATTAGACAGATTTTTCTTGTTTTCTCAAAATATCGATTTTGTACTTATGACCTTCTAATTCTAAGCCAGCGGTATGTTAAAATAACTTTGCTTGTCATTTTGTGTCTTACACTATATGAAAATAGAAAAGGGACACATATTTTCTTGCCACTTTGGTCACTGCTAACAGAGCTTATCAGTTACCTTGGAAAAGACGAAATTATGTCGAAATGTAGCAGCAGATTAAATCATATTTACGTTTTCTTAATCAGTTTTGTTCATTTAACGTAAGACGGGCATGGATATTGGCTTCTTGACGCTTATCAAACTGTAAGTAGTATATTTACAAACAGCAGACACGTAGTCTTGAACAAATGGTATTATTTAGAAAATATTTTAGAAAATTAATAGCAACATTCACCTATTCAACGAAATTTCCTGCTGCAGTGTCAAATTGAGATTAAATCCATCTACCCCTAGAACCAACTTTTAAACGATTTCCAACTCTCAGAAAGGAAGTTTCCTTTTTCTAGTGGAACAAGAACAAGTCTGTTACTCATACCTAAACTTTAAAATATGTAACATTTGTAGCTTTGACTTCTTCAACTAAATGAATGTTTATACGCTGGACATATAAGAAAATACATTCAATGTGGTACATGAATAATTACATCAACTTTAAATGTGGCCTCCGTAGCTCAATAGTTAGCGCGCTTGCCGTCTAATTTGGCGACCCGAGTTCAAATCCGGGTGGGGCACACATAATTTTTATATGCCTGCCATATTTCAGCATAAAGCTGACTGGCAAAAAAGGCTATGCTCGGCATTTAAAAAAACAAAACAAAAAAACACTATTTTTTAATAATAATATAGACTATACACCTGGCTTCGCATTTAATAAAGCGCTAAACTGTCATTTTGGCTACAGACATGTACCACACGTGTTGAAAAGTTGTTTTTGCGTATTGTTCGTCATTTGTCTACATGGCCATTAAACCATCATTATGTAATTGCAATCAAAATACCCGATGGAAATCATTTATCATTTTAGAGAAACAACACAAAGTGACATATCACAAACTAACATCGTCATCGACTCTAGTACTTTCCCTGGGAGTTTAAGTAGCTAGATGGCCCAGAAGCACGCGAGAAACCCATTACCAGTACTATAGAAGTGGCCAATTGGTGGTTGGATCGTTCATTCAATTTGAGGAAAAAAGCTTTACATCCACTATATAGATTACAAGCATTGACAAAGAAATCGTTTCATACATTTGTCTAATTTATCTGACAATGGTTTAGACAAAAGGTCAAATGTACCCTGTCTAATAAAACAAAAGGTTGCGTGCTTAGTTTTCTTATCTCCGATACAAGCAATTGCAGACAATGCGTATTGATCACTTTAATCAGCACACTGTTTATGTAGTTCGATGTGTTTATAAGGGGCATTTTGCACTGACATGTCACTATCATTTAGTTATCAATACTTTGCTTTGATAATACTGTTCAAGTCCTGGGTGGGTCTATTTATGCAATTTGATAAACTTTTACCGGCGTTTCCATGCATTTGAGGATATAAGCGTCAGCATTTATTGGGCTTGTGTCACTAGTGTCTCGTTTCATGTCATTAATTGTTCACCTATTACATTGCATAGCGGGGATAGAGTTTGCCACAAACAATAACAATCAAAGCGCTGAGAGTACCGTTGGGAGGCGATCTGGTTGCTGCTACTAAAGCTTAAACCGACTTTACACGTTTAATGTTCGTTTTCTTACTGCCGATCTTGTCTTGAATGTCAAAATAGGCATATGTGACTATATAGGCATGATGGGTATCTAAATAATTGTTAAAGGTGCATATTAATTTATATGTAATACGTGTATTGAATGCGTATATCAAAAGTGGCTTTAAAATAATACTACGCGCCTATTTATCAGATTCTACAGTACCGTCTTGTAATCACTTCCCTCACAGCGGATGAAATGTCTCTAGAAAGCGGCTAGCTAGTACAGCGACACCAAATGATTGCATAACAGTACTATGCAGACCGTATACGATTCATTGATAAAACCATCACTTGACCGTAGTCTGAAGTTTCTAAAAATAGCTTTACAGCCGGGACATTTGATAAACACGTCATTTTCGTACAATGAAACAAGTTCGGTATCAGCCGGTGTAGTGATTTTTTTGGCCAAAATATCGATTTAACAAACAGTTTCACAATACTTTTTTATCTTAGAATAAACAAATGTTGCTGATTGGCTTAAATCAGTTAAAAAATTTGGAGAAACATATCGAGCAGTATTGGGAATGTTGACAGTTTCTGGAACTACTTGAATGCGGATTCACATAGCAGCCTAAAGGCGGTTAATTTTGTATTAAGAAATGGGCAATGGTAGTAATGAGAGGCTTAATCGCCTCCCAAAAATCAAATACATAGCCGACTTGTATCTTCTTTCTTGGTGGTATGTAATCAGCTACAAATTGAAAGGACTATACACGTGAAATAGATCTAAGGTCTTCACTTACAAGGTACCACGTGAATAACAAGAAAAGCCACAAACTGTGTCAGGTGTCCTAATAATATATATTCGTTCTAACTACAACTATTAACCTTTAGTAAGTGTTCCTATTTAAAAATAAACATGTATAACACATTATTGTGACAATGGTGTGTTTTTATGTAAAGGTTTTTTCCCATTGTGATCAGTAATTACATAGTTACTTGCGCATATTGATTCTATAATCTCATTGTGTATTGTTCTATTGAAGTCACATACATTAAACCACAAACCACATTAAAACCTTACCCAAATGTGTCCTATATATTTAAATGTTTCGTGACGTTCAGCGATGCCAGGTGCAAATGCTGTCTTACTGTCGGAGACATTGTAGCATATGCCTCGGATACTTTCTATAAAACTTGTTAATGTCTGTTAATGTTTACAAACTGCAATACCCTATTTTCCTCACGGTTAATGCACACAATATCTCTCTAAGCTGTCGTAGCATACTTCCATGTGACATTGACTGTTAAAATAAATGTGACTTAAAAGTCAGGTCAACATTAAGGTGTACATTATTTACATATTACACCCTTTGGCGTGGCAGTACGATGTTGGTTTGCAACTATTTGAAATATGTACCAGTATGCAAATGCACGATTATGAAATTTGTAAAAATATAATATTAAGACAGACTGGGAAGGCAGAACTAAACTTAATCATGCGAGCACAGAATACATAAAACATACAAGGCCAAACACTCGTTTACACTTTTGTTGGGCAACATTGACACATGAAAGTATGGGACTTCGTAGATATCCACGATTCAGTTTCGATTTTCTTGCTCATTGTATGTTTTTCCTTGTTCTTTTTGTGCGTTTTGTGCTCTTTTGTTTCTTTTGAATGATGTCTTCCATGCCATATTTGTATCACTTTTCGGTTCAAAATGTATACCAAACCATTATCTTGTCCTATTAATCGATTTGCCCCCCCCCAAGGATACCGTCTCAAAGAAAGAGATGAAGATTATATGTTCGTCTTCAACAAGACGTGATGTATAATCTTATAGAACCTAATGGATGCTTTCAACCACTTTATTGAATCAAGTACGGCTGAGTGACAATTGATACCGGAGATTGATAGACATCGAACAATACACATCATCAAATAACTGACATTAATACCACTTAAGTTATGTAATAAAACATTTGACTGTTTCTAGAGCAAATCACTAGCACAACATACCACATGGTTAAATTCAGTGTCCGACTGTTGTCCCTCTGTTGATGCTGCGTGTAAGTTATTTCCAGGTCTTTTAAACAAATGGCGGAAATGCGTGAGATAATTTAACTTCCGGTCAGTGACTCTTTGTTGACCTTTGCTGTTGGATTTGAATAACCCTTTGTTCTTATTATTTAGAGAATTTACACGGACACATTATTCAGACAGAGCTTCCCCAACCATTCCTGGAATACTGATCGTGTCCGATGAGCACCAAGCAAGAGGGCTACGAGGAGCTCATAATTATCCTAATCAATGTCACATGTTCAA
The DNA here is from genome assembly GCA_947247005.1 of Spisula solida. Lineage (NCBI taxonomy): Eukaryota > Metazoa > Mollusca > Bivalvia > Venerida > Mactridae > Spisula > Spisula solida. The sequence continues at coordinate 33,357,843 of OX365944.1, read as the reverse complement.
ATTAATACCAAAACCAACAGCCCCGTTTTCAGCCCCAAATTGTGTCAATCGATAGCAAACACTCTTAGCTATGTGTGGTTTCCTATTGGAAAGTGTGAGGTTTCGTTTAAACTGATCCACTTTAGGTGGGTTCTACAATTAGTATCCAGCAATCCCGAGCATCATCCCTATGACATACATCGTGTATGTGAGAAAATAAACTAATAACCGTTTTTGTATACTGGACTTCTAGAAATGGACCTTTTGAAATAATTGTCTTATCGTCTTTGGTAAGACACGCCATGAATCGAACCCTTGAACCCCATGTACTAAAGGCGGATGTTCTACCACTAAGGTATACATATAGATAGAGTTTTTTGTGTAATGGGGGGTTACTGTAATGTTACTTGTACAGTTTCCATGCTTGTTCTCCTTGTTCTCGGGGTTTAAGAGTAGTTCTGTGACTTGGAAGTTGATTTTGGACGAATTCGGTCTCAATCTCGTTTGTTTTCTTTGTTGTGACTGTGGATCGTGACTATTCCTGTTTGGCGTCAGCTTTAACGTTATATAGTTGAATGTGTTGTATTTTCAACGGCGTTGCCTAAAGGTTCACAAAAACGTTCTATCTTGAAACAAATTAGTAGTAGCCTCTTAGTACATCCAGTCGCTCATAATTGTTTCCTATTGAAATTCTAAACTCGTGCTGCGATTGCAAACCAGTTTAAATCGATTCCTTTGGGATAACAACAGTCGCTTGAACAGCGAAACAATTCAATATTTCATTCCTTTAAATTCGCTCAGTCTCGTGTCAAGGTTGTCAAATACGAGGTTTATTAACTTTAAGAATTTATATTTTGTATGCGGATTTGGTTAGTTAGCTATTTCAACAACTTAATTTGAAGAATGGCTTTCAATTTAGTTTGTTTAACGTTCATTTTCTCGAGTGCACTTATCTGTGGCGTCTAATCAGTTATAACTACTCAGTTATAAGGAAGGAAGCGTTGAGTCAAAACCTCGATTAAATCCCCGCGTTAAACAGTTTTTACGAGCTAAACTACCCCTGCATCCAGGCTACGTACTGGTTAGTCCCACCAGTGGGGAGCACTGCGCGCTAGTTAATGAGAATAACCAAATGGAACCTCTCTAACTGGGCACATTTATCACTACATAAAATGTCTACGGAGCTTTCTAATTTTTAGTGTGTTTTCTCATCAATAAAATGTGTAGGGTGCATGTGTAATGTTAGTTTGTTTGTATTTATTGTACGCTCGTGTATTTTGGGAGTTGATAAATGAACTTTAGGAACGTCAGGAAACAAGTCAAGTAATTAACTTTAAGAAGTAATAAACGTAAATCGATATATATCTTAACCGTAATGGCAAGCCGGCTCTCGTTGGTGCAGTCATGATGACGTCACGTTAATTTCAAACTCTTTGTTCGAAGTCTAAAAATAGATCATCTGATTTCGTTTAAAAAAGACGAAAATCAAATTAATAATCTTCTAAAACAGAATACACATCAATGCAAAGTAGGCAGTTTGAAACAGGTGATAACGAATATTAGTGTGTTACATCAATATATTATTGCCATTCCTAATTTTCCTAGACGGAAAAATAAGGCAATGTCCATAATAATAAAAGTAACGTTAGAATAACAATTAGGTTCCAAACAATGTCTATAAAACGCACTAGCTGTCAAATAAAGTGACATATGCCATAACATGAGTTTATGGTTTATTAAGTGAACTGTCGGGGTTTTTCTTGGAAAGCACGCATGTACGTAGATGAAATAATTCAATTGTTGGCAATTTTCAGGAAGTAAACGCAATGTTTGAAGTACATTTTTATTAGGGTTAACTTGATAACGGATAAAAAATGGACATGTTATTTTATTATGTTATTATTAGCATCGGATTCTATGATATACAATTTTCACCATACCAACAAAACAGTCGGGCACAAAGGGCAAATGCAGTGTTGAAATGTATTTGATTTGGATTCATGCTTTTTAACGAAGTGAGTTGTATACATGAACTGTAAGCACTACAAAACTGACATTACTTTCGCTTACTTCTTAAATATTGTATTTTTTTCTTGCAGTTTTGTTCAGAAGTGGAGGTTAGCGACAACCAACTGTATCCTACATTTGCAAGGACAAAACCACCGGATTCACAAATTTCTAAAAGTGTGGTTTCTATAATGAAAAAGTTCCATTGGAATAAAATAACATTCCTATATTCTGAGCTGCCGAAATTCCAACATACTGCTGAAACTATTCATAATGTAAGTTAGTTACAGTATTCGATATTGTAGTGTTTTAGAAGTATTAGTATGTGTTATAACCTGAGTGGTAGACTGTCACAAAGCAACGACTGGTTGGAATCCATTCGGGCTTAACGCCGTTTCTCAATACCTTTTCAGTGCAATTTATATGACGGCCGATGCACCTAACCAGATTCCATGAACTGTATGCTAACCATTTTTACTTTACCCTTGCACAATTGGAACAAGCATCTTCTCCACGTGTAGATGAAAATCGACATTCAAGGAAGAGAGTCCCTTTCTTGAACATCAACCTATCCAAAGCAACAGTCTTTTGCTGCTGGTATAAACTACCTTTTAACGGTTAAAATTTGTATCTCTCACAAAGGGTTACTTTTGAGAGGTTGCACTCTACGTTGTAATTAACATGACAAAAAAATGCCTTATGTGATATGTGATACGTCTGAAATGACTGTTTTATTCATGTAACCTCTAACAAAGGTTTTTGCTGTTGAGACGCGATTATTTTACCTGGGATTACTATTTGTTAAAAGTAGTTCACTCGGCTGGGTTCATTTAGCTGAAACCTTGACACTGAGCTTTTTCTTCTCTGTCTTCTCTGTCACCACTAGTACAAGTAATGTAGTAGGACATACTTATGCTAGATACTTCATCCATATCATTATGATATTATTTCACGAAATTATATTAAGTTGTTGTACAATGTATATATGTATAAATTGTGTATTGTATATTGATGTTCTCGTGGGCCATGTGGCCTTTTGAATTCGAAATAAACTTCTTCTATTTATTATATTAAAATGCAATGTAAGTCATTATGAAATTTTGTATATAATTTGGGTTTCTTTTCAACTGTTTGCCATTGATTGCTATGTACTATGGGCCGGAGGCCTAAATTACTGGAATAAACATTATTATTATTACTTGTTAGGAATTCTGACAGCGTAAACTAGGCATTTCAGCCATTTTACTGTTAGAACTAGGTCATTCAGCTTGGGCATTCAGTTTTTTGATTGCTGAAACTGGTTCATTTAGAATTTCGTCAACTTGAACATGGGAACATTATAACTTGTTTATTTGGGCATTGTGCCTTTTATGTTGTTACGTTTTCTGTGCTCGGCTGATTCAGGTGGGCTTGTACCTTGTGTGGTTTTTATGTTTTCTGTGCTCGGCTGGTTAAGCTGAGTGCTGCCTTCCCTGTCTGACTTAATATAATCCTTTTGGACAATGTTTTAGTTACTGGAAGCTAATGGTATTGAAGTGACGTTCAGTAAAGTGTACAAGGCACCGTACATACATCGACATACTGTTAATCCTTTTATCCGAATAGTCCAGGAAACATTCGTCGATACCAGGAGTAAGTATAATCTATTACCCTTTGTACTGTACCGGAAGAATTGGCTGAGCGTTCGGATCGACATATTCCTGTGTTGGTCCTGTTATGCTCGTCCGCATTAAGGTTATTTACTAGTTTTGCATGTTATTTCTCTGGCGTACAGGGTATTCCATTAATTCCGCACATTAGTAAATGCTTATAACTTCAGCATCTTTAAAGCTATCATATTAAAAGAAAAAATGTAATTGCAGAGTATATGTGTAAGTTTTGTTCTGATCTAAAACGGATATTCAACAAAAGAATCCTTATCTGAAGCAGACGTTTAATGTGACCACCCATGTTCTCTGAAACGAGTTTTAATTTAACGTCGTTTTAAATTCTGTACACGACGCTTTGCATGCAGCTTAGTAACCAGTCTCTTTTCCCCGATGAATCGAATGTTTCATTTCATTGGACATATCAAACAATACTCCTTCTTGAAGGCACATGTGTACTTGGACACACTTTTCAAGTTTTCTTTTCACTTAAATCGCATGGTTTCCCAATTAATAATGAAGTTTTATTATTCGAATTTGGAAATATTCAAATTAATGACGTCATCAATGATGTTATAACGTCACTTTGACGGCACAATGCCAAATACTTTTTTCATTTCAGCAGAAATTTTTATTTATTGTGTGGAAGTGAAAAAATAGTGACGTTATAGGCATTTACTTACTAATGTGCGGAATTAATGGATCACCCTGTATACATTTTTTACTTTAACTGGTTGGTCGGCTCCTAATTGTTGTTAAGAGTAAGACGTTTTGCGCTTCGCTCTTGACTCATTCTCTGTCTGTTTTCACACACCGGTCTTCCGCCCCAGATAAGTTAACGTGGCCGTTGATCTCGTCTGCGTCTTCGCAGGATCGCCATTGCGCCTTATCTGTTTATATCTCGTAAGAGACGAACATTATACATAAGCGCATGGCAATGATAGACTTCCTGTCTATGTCCGCTACATAATTGGGCTTTTTATTTTTATAAAGTTTAGCACTTTACACCGATCATTAAATTCATGAATATATTTGATTAATCATATTCGGAAACTTGTTTGCAAATTGCTCCATTTCACGACCGATTGGTCCTTTATCTAAATATTATACTCGTATAGCTGTTTCTATGCATGTGAACTACTGTAATTAACGGTAAGACGATCAATCACAGTTTCGACGAATTACGATTCACGAGCTTTTACCTAGAAACAAAATGTTACAAACATGTACTTTGTTTGAAAGAGAAATCATGACATTTGCAAAACTATTCATGATAATATAATTTTGCTTAGATTATTACAAGCGTAGGTAGATTCAGACCTGTAAAATGTGAAGAAAATATAAGCTTGTATATCTGTGAACATTTCGCAACTACTTGAATCCAATGTACATGTATATAGTCCAGTCAGGGTAAAAAACCAGTGACACAGCGGTCGAGTCCACTACAACGGTGTAAAATCAAGGCTTATAAAATACTGTACAAACAGTAATGATTTCACTGCTAAACTAACATACTATATTTCTCTACCTGTTCAGACAATGGTTGTTATATTTTGTGTACACATAAACTGCAACGTCACTGTCACAATATCCTAACTGGACTGTAGTATGTATTTTTTTTGAACTCAGAATCAATACAGTACCCACATTGCCAGTACATTCATATGTGACATGGCTAGACTTATGTTCTCAAAAAGATAACTTAAACTCGGACAGAGAAGGCAGCACTCAACTTCACCTGCCGATCAAAGACAAAAAAACATCACATATCACAACTACATGGCACAATGCCCAACAAATAACTGAACGAGGAAAAGATCTTAACCAGTAAGCCTAAGTCCTAGCTGTCATAAAGCGGCTAGTATGTCAGCTTGCAGGAGAGAAAACGGGTTAAGGCTTTGTATATGATTCAGTGTTTGAGAGTTTGTTAACGCAAATAGTAAGTGAACATGTTCGTGATAAAACATCTATGGTAATTTGATGTTGACGTTTGTGAACGCCATCAAAGTCAGTAGCACGCAAACATCTAGGAATCGAGCCAGGATCAGCCCGTATCTGTCTATTACCCCCTACGACCTATGCAAATCGGCTTTGGTGATCTCTTTATACCGAGTATTAGTTCCTATCAATGGAAGCGAGTTGCACTGTAGTGATATTTCTTTTAAATTGGTCAAGTAAGACGTTCGAATCACCATCTATCATATTTGGTATTTATGTAACATTAAATGTGTTATTTTATCGGTATCCACACCATCTATTCATGTCGACTGTGATTCGTTCCACTTAATGATTTTATTCCATTTCCGATAGCTTCTCTTATGTCATAACTATGTTGTCTTACGATTCCATAATTTCTGGATTGGCAGGCTTTTATCTATATCCATATTGGAGAAATATATTGGATTACATGTTTTTTCTTGTTCGCAACATTAACTTTCTGAATGATATTTCGAGTCTAAATTCGATATTATATTACAATGTCAAAACCAAGTCGAAGTACTGAATATCAACCCCGTCACCAACAAAGAAAATAAGTAAGAACAGAGTGAAATTATAAAATAATGAAAAGTGTGGTTTAAAATATTTGAAGACAGAACAAGTATATGTGTATTCACCAATCATAATAATTAAACATTGTGGGCAAGACGAGTTTACTATGTTTCTATCTATAATGCACGAGAATGTACGTTCCAACATGTTGTGTCCTTTAGCACTCAGCTCATGTATATAATGACAAAGCTAAATGTTTAACAAACGCATCCTCAACCAAACAAAACTTTTATAATCCTAAAGATAACTATACAGCAAAACATGGATGACCACGTCCGTCCGTCCGTCCGTCCGTCCGTCCGTCAAACAATCTGGATCCTGACATAACTCAAACAGTTTCCAAGCTAGGTTAATGAAACTTGGTATGTGGATAGGGGGCAATAATGGGATTATGCACCTCTAAAAATATTTTTATTCTGACAAAAATTGTGGTTGCTATGGCAACAGAAACATTGAAAATGTCCTCAAACCGGTAGGGGACTTCTGTATTGCTTGCAATTCTTAATTACTTGTTATATCATGTTTTACTGTATGAATTGGTGTTGTCTTTTATTTTTAACAAGAAATAACCCAAACACTTTTGTATATCAAATTGGAAGTGACCATCTGCATTTGTTTTCAGTTTACGTCATCCTAGGGAAGTTTTTCGAATTTGTCGGGTTAATGGACCATTTACATGACAGAGGTTTATTGGACACTGGTGAATATTTTGTTGTTGGTGTACATCTTGGACATTACAATTCGAAAGATCCACAAGAATACTTTAAAGGTAAATATATATTGTAGTTTATGTGGTTCCCTCCTGACACCGTGTATTGTTTCGTCAGATACACTGTATAGTTTACGGTTGTCAAGTTTCAATTTATCTAATGCTTGTTACAATTGTTGATTTGCTAATGCAACGAACAGACGTACACATATTTAGTTGATCACCAGAAGATGGCGTTGCGTTAAATGCGCCGTGTAAGGCCACTGACTGGACAAATAAAATGCTTTAAATGTCGTATTAACTTATAGTAAATAAAAAAAACATTTAACATTGTAGTTGATATAAATTTGAGTAAACATTATGTGTACAGGAAACCAGTTTCATTATGAATATTAGTAGATCCATTTTGATAATCAAATTCTTTCTTTCAGTTCAAGGTATTTTTTTTCAATTCAAAGCCTTTCGCATACGAACATTAAGGATGATTATTGATATACAAACTGGACGTGTTTTCAATATAATCAGATTAAGAATAATTATAAAGCGACATAAATACGATATAAAAATCAAAGCGCTGAAGGCACTGAATTTGTTTGGGTTTGAATAATGAAAATGTAAAAAATCTTCAGTCCTCAATAACATGGCAATTCTCTTTTGTAACGTGCCGGACAGATAGACACTGAAAAAATCCCGTCAGTGAATAATAATAATAATGTCTAAAAACGGATCAGTTTTAAGTTTTGAATGGGGCAATCTAAATTAAAGTTTTAGAATTGCCTATGTTTAGTGTTTTTTTAGCATTTGGGACTAAATTTCTTGATTCAGTTGTAATCCCAGCGCTTTCAGACAAAGTCGGAGGGAGTGTAGTGATTCTGGGATTCCGGTCTGTTTACAGTACAGCTGGGTACAGGTTTTATCAAGTCTGAAATGCCATGTTATTCGGTGAGTTGAGTTGTGTCTCTCTTCTAGTTTGGCTGTTGGACAGTGCGGTTGTGTGTGAAAGCGCAGAATAGGCAATAGACAGTAATTAGAGACTGATAGACTAGTGTAGAGTATGTTTTCTTCACACGTGACACAATCGGTTCAATGCAATATTCATGAATCTCTGACCATTACAGTATAGGGTGTTATTGCAAACTTTAACAAGAGCCACGTTCACATGGCCAACCCAGCATAAATGATGTTACTAATGGGTGTTTAATCAAACTTCAAAGGGAGATAATTTCAAAACTGGGCCATATAGAGTTATGGTTCTTGGTCATTGCACTTCTCCTAGTTGCCATCTATTCACCAACCAAGTTTCAAGTCAATACCTCAAATAGTTATAGTCTTATAGAGTTATGCTCTGGATGAAATACTATTAAAATTAAACAAGAGGAGATAATTTAAAAACTGGGTATTCTAGAGTAATGGTTCTTGGCAACTGCACTTCTCCTAGTTGCCATCTATTCATATATCAAGTTTAAAGTCAATATCACAAATAGTATTAGAGTTATGCTCTGGACAAAATTCTATTAAAAAATTAAACAAGGGCAGATAATTTCAAAAGTGAACCATATAGAGTTATGATTCTCTTTCGCTACAATTCTCGGAAGTTCTCCTAGTTGTCATCTATTCATATGTCAAGTTTCAAATCAATATCTTAAATAATTTTCAAGTTATGCCTGGACAAAATATCGGACAGAAGGACGGACGCATACAATTACTATTATCCCTTCGCCTTTTGCGGGGAATAATAAATCATGCATGCAAAACATTGAACGATAATATGAACTAAGGCGCAGCCTTTAACGGAGAAGTTTTATGAATATTAATTAATTTAGATTCTATGTATCTACTGTGTATGTGCAGCGAACATAAAGAAACCAGGGATTTTTCTGTTCATTTTGGGAAGGATCCTTAGTCTCTACATTTTGGGAAAAATATTGGTGTATTCCTGATTATGGAAAAAAAAGTAGGGTATAACTTTTTTGGGAAAACTGCATGCTTTTAAAGAAATTTTCAATCAGGAAGGGGCCTTTTATAGGCCTCTGTTATATATTAATGCGAAAAAAAACTGAAAACATGTATGCATATTTACTACATGGATTGAACGGTTAACAGGTATCAAAGCGCTGAAAGCCCTGAGGTTGTTCGATTGAATGCCATTCTGATCACCTCGGCCTTTATGCATTGCGCAATATTTATCGGAGACAAACGGAAATGTTCGATCTTTCATGATTAGAATGAATAAGAATGCATGCAGAGAAAGTACAAGTGAAACAGTTTTCTGAGGCCAGATAATTAACTAGAAATGCTTAGGATGTGTTTTTCTGCAGTTAGGATGCTGATCGAATTTATACCGGTCAACGGGTGCACGTGTTTAAATTCATTAGTCAGAATAATTAGCCAAATAATTCAGATACGTGTAAAATCAGATACTACGGACAGGCGCATACGCCTTGAAGTTGGTTCTTATGGTTAGGGGTCCTCATGATTATAAAATTTGGGACTTTAATGCCATTTTTGCCAAATTATATTTCTGCTGTACAAATTAATGTTACTCATGTGCATACATCCGTATTGCTGGCTACGCCACTGACTGATTAATCAAACCTAATAAACTATTATGTAACAGTTCATAAAGAGTAGTGCTCAATATTACAGATTTTCAACGTTTCGTAGAGTAACTAGAGAACTATTTTGCCGGTTTACATGCTTCATTTGCATCGGTGAAAGATATGCAAATTTGCAATTGCTGGCTGACCGGTTTACTTTCCTTAATGTGGCACTGTCCATTTGTGGCATAGAAAAGAAGTTTCAGGCAGTAAAAATGGGTTGCAATTGTTGATATGTATTAAAACTAGTTGTTCTTTGAACAACTTAAAACATTATATATATTGGTACAAATGTACCGGAAAGTGACCGTTTTTAGTCACAATATTTGTGACAAATACCGTGTGGAATATTATTGACATTTTGACACTGTGACTATACAACACTCAAACAATGGAATGAAACTAATACAATCTGTGGGAACATTAATAATGTAACATGGTTTGAAAAGTATGTAGTTGGACCAAGTCTCAAACCCAGAATTATCTGCTTAGAAAAGGCGAATGCTCAACTGAGCCTGCTATCTGGACACAGCTTTCTTCCTTCAATATCAATAATTGAATTCTAAACTGGCAGGCAGGGAATTTCTAAACTTTTTGGGATTACAATTTCACCTTAATGAAGCTAGTAACAAATGATTTCAAACATTTATAATTATGGCTTTTATATTTGAAATTACACATGTATTGTACTTGTCTGTGAATACTTGTCTGTCTTAATCAGTCACTTGATTCAGTGGATACACCAGAGGCGTTGCGACTTGGGCGGCAGCCCAATATTTCGCGGGTAAAGGCAAAACTTTATAAAAATATGCATGAGAATTAAAAATTTTAGCTGAAATATTGGCTACCAATTGGAGCGGCAAAACAACGAATAAGGGTCAGTGGTTTCTAAAGACATGCATTCAATGCCATGCATCGAAGGGTATCGTTCGATAACGATACTCGTCAATGCAGTCGGTACATAAGTGAAGGATGAATTTGAAATATCTTATATTTTAATTGTATTTACAACAGCACCAAATGAATGTAATTCAGCAACTATATGCCTATAAGGCATAACTATTTGGTAATAATGATACCAAAAAATGACTAACATACACGGACGATCCAAAAATTCATCCAAGGGAATACATATTGAAAGAACTGGAAATACTAATAGCCCCATTTACGCTCTGATTTCAAAATATGTCCTCATAAAAACGGAGGGGATACCCCTCCCCCGCCGCTCCAATATTCGGCAACCTGCGAAGAGCCTGTACACACCTAGTCCAAACCATGGGACCTAACTTGTAAAGACTGTTGGACCTATTATCACCTAACGTAATGAAACGTTTAGTTTAGAAACGTTTGGTCTCGGTTGGGACTACACACCTCAAGTTGGTTTGACTAGGCAAAATGCCATGTTGGCCATTGACAATTTGCTTACAGAGCGAATACTGTATGGACTGAGCTATCAAGCCACTTGTTTAACATATTGGACGCATACAGTTTAAGTAAAGAAGTTTGCACTACTGCGGCTCAGTTGTACTGCTACAAGTTGTAGCTTTTTTGAACTGTAAACTTATTTGTAGTACAACTACAAGCTTGTCAAGCTAGCCACCTACACAAGTTTTTCCCTTAAATCCTATACACAGTACTACTATAATCTCAAAAAGATTGCTATCAAAAGCACAATACAGACATAACATTGTCAAAGAGTCATTTTGCATTTTTTTGGGGTCGAATAGTTGCGGGTACGACATGTTATTTGTACTTACGAAACCTCTGACGGTCACACACGGCATCGGGTGTTGATTTTATTGTATAAGTACGTTAATTGTGAGTGATAAAGACGATTTTCCTTGCTTACCAAGTACTAGCGTCGTGTAATCGGAAAAATATCTCCTATAAAATTTCTTTTCTCGCAGGAGCAAAACACTGCAAAATGGCGACAGTTTTTATCATGTATAAATGCCGATCGGACCGTTCAGATTAGGAACGAAGATGATACTCATACGCGCTATTTTTAATTAGACATACAGTTTATAGATAACTTGGATAACACAAATACTTGAAACGTTTTAAGAATATTGGGTATGGGTTTTTTTCATAATCACTTTTTTTTAATTAAAAATCGCATTGAAAAACGAACTACTTTTTACGTACGTAGTACTTTGGGGAAAATTTTAACCGCCGTGGCTTCATACGCTTAGAATCACTGCGCATTATAATTTTAATTTATTCATATTCTATTATTTATTTACCTTCTTTGAAATTTAACAACCTTGTTATGGGATTCAAATCATCAGCATAGTTAACTCATATGAGAAAATATATTTTGATCACACAAAAGGCACATATATGGAACTACTTTGTCTTTAATTGAATTTTCTGGACTACTTTCGCTCAGATACTAAGGACTCGCGTTTCAGATTGACTTCTGTATTTGTTTGGGAAACAAATAACCAGTAGTTGTTGTTTAATATTTTTGTGTTTGAAAGTCCAAATAATATTCTTTGTCTGTATGTTTTACTGGATGCAGTTTGTCAGTTCAATCATTGACATGCGCTAGACACATTAAGGCCATAGAAAGTATCATTGACCATTGGCTTGCTATTGCGAGGAATGAAATCACTCCTTTTATCTGAATAAAATATCGTTTAGTGATGCAGTGTATACTTGGCATGCGTAAAACTTTATCTGCAAACAATTTCATGTAGACAACTCAATTTGATACAAAGAAAAACAACAATGCACAAACAGGTTACTTCAGAACTGTTATGTGTGGATCACGGTGTATTGGAATAATCAGCTTAATAAACACACCGTTCAATCCGTTGTGTGGAAGGCAGCTTCGTTGACAGAAGGCAGCGGAACATTAGGTTTACGCTACGCTAGTAGGCTATACATTTGCTATGTTCGATACATTTTTCGTTGGTTTTGAGGGTGATCACCTATATCGTTGGAGCAAATGAAAAAAACAACTAGTACATACAATAACTGCCTTCCACAAAGCGGGTTATACGGTGTTATTAAGAAACCTTTACAAGGAAATTACTTTGAGGCTCATCATTACATCAAGTCCAAACAGATAATAACACATTAGACAGAAAAGGCAGCACGCCACCGAAACAGCAAGCAAACACCAAAGCACAAACAATAACAGTATACAAATTTCCAACTCCGCAAACGAACGAATATTGAGTTTTGGTGAATTTTGATTGACTAAGATAACCCGATGAGCAACGTTACGGTATTGCATAATAACATAACCACAATTTCCTGTCAGCTGAAACATTTGCTGAACGTGAATATCTTCCACTGAATGCCCTATTTCTAAGTGAACCTTGCATGTCAATACATAATTATAAAACTTAACAAAAGCAAGTCTAAGATATTGGATTAATTGTAAAACTACTATCGTTCGTGGCTATGGTAATACAATTTTTTATTTGACATCTATTTTTAGATGAATTCATTATATGATAATTTGTTTAATATTAAACATTACTATGCCGTGCGCTATTTTAGTGTTTAGTATTGGCATTCAATCGTTTTGGCACGATACCATAAACAATGACGATAGTTAGATTTCAAGAATGTCAGTGCAACTTGTTAACTAATCACACTACATGTTATATTAGTTATGGCCAACTATGTGTGTGTTTTTTTCTGTTCGAACAGTCATTTAAACTTTTTTTAATATTGGTAAATTCAGGTTTTGCCAAAAAGAAATATTTGAAAAGAAAGTCTTACTACTTTTGAACCCCATTGATAAATTAAATATGAAATTATTGACGAAAATGAATGAATTTTAAAATATCGTGGCTTTTGTCATTATCTTGAATAAGGTCAATGGATGGTCGTTATTTGACTGTTTCAACTATAGATGTCACAGTTTTGGCTTTATCTCTATAAAACATCATAATGTTTATCACTAAAAAATATAGGTCATCTGGGGTAAAAACTAGGTCACCAGGCCAATTCAAAGAAAGCCAATATAACCCTTCTAGATGCCACAGTTGTATCATAATCTTTATGAAACGTTGTTCCAGTGTCTGTCTCTGCATCTGGGTACTGTTTTGTCAAAGCAACACAAAGCGTAACTCTAGGTCGATAATATTTGCGCAAAGGCGTTTAAAGTTCATGGTCTCGTTTAGTTTGTGTTTGGCATTGTGTCGTGTAATTGTAGTCTGTCTTGTATAAATGTTATCTGTGCCCAGTTGTTTGAGCGCTGCATTCCCTGTTATTTAGTATTTATTGTCGTTTTACTTAGATATTTACAAATTTCATATCGTAAGTGTTGGATTAAATACAAACAGAGACAAATTTGAACACACTGGTCAAATACGTCCTTCCTGGCATTGGATAGGGTCATGTCCTCAATATAATTATGGTGAAGTTGTTAGTTAACTGCGGACGAGTAAGTAGGATTACCGGGTGGTACTAATTCCAAATATGATAAGGCCACAAACAGTCCTCATGTATGAATGACACATTTTTATACACACGACCTAAAACACAAACAAAGCCAACAATACCAATTTGATGATGTAGTTGTAATTTTAAGTATGGAATATATTTTGTAATGTTTCGTAACATCATTTTCCTATCTATGAACAGGTATTTTGGACCAGAATGTCACCAGTGTAACGATCCAGGATGCGTTTAAATATTTTATCGGCGTTGTCCACTCAGCACCAGTGTATCCAGAGTATGACGAGTTTTCCATATTGGTCAACAAGTACTTAGAGGCCCCTCCTTTTAATTTTCCAAATCATTTCGGTGACTTTGGTGGACAAAAAATTGTAAGTATTAGTATACAGTTGCGTGACTATTTATCTTAAATGTCGAATAGAGCAAGGTCCGACATTATATTACTTTGATATTTATTTACTTGAGTTAAAATAAGAAATACTTAAAAATGTGTGCGTTTTTGTTTGAAAATATTTCATAGATTAATTCGGATTGAAATACGTTTACAACATCATAACACATGTAAGTCAATATATAAAAGAAACTTTTGGCAAAGTTAAATACTATTAATTCGGGTAATGTTATTTTGGGCCAATTACGTCGTTCAATTCTCTCCCTTGTACTCTGCGAACTAAATAAAACGGTGTACGTTAATCAGATGTATTTCGAACGACATTAAACTTTGTGTTGGAATATTTTTAATGAACTCGAATGCTCAACGTCCAACAATAGTATGAATAGTATTAACATGTCTGCTGAATATACAAAACTCGACACAACGTTCTAACAAGGAGAAAAGCTCTTGTTCGAATGTAAAATCTGGGTATATATCCATGTGAAAATTATGCGTGTTTTGATGATTTCAAAGTTTATGATATTCGATAGATGTAAATGAATCTCTATTTCCAGACGAACAACGCATCCATTTTATAGATTTAGTAAGCAAATCTACCAAATATAATCTTGCTTATTTCAATAAATCTACCATATCTGATAAAATATGTAATACTTGTTTTTTCCGACGAAAAATGTATGTCTCCTCGCAATCTTTATGTTAGCTTCTGTCATTATAAATCTCTCATTTGTCTATTGGGGTGATAATGTTCATAATTATATCAAAATCGATGTAAAATATCAACTGGTGCATACTCTCTCCATTGCGAGCCCATTCTTCGTGCTTTATGTTAGGTTTAAAGTCCGATAGCAAGTTGTTTTATTTTATCATGTTTAATCTTTTCGTCTGCTGACACTGCGTATCAGTCTGGAACTACGTGTTTAGCGAAAATTAGCATTTATAAGCCACAACACGTGTTCCTATGATGTATCCTTAAAGTACTGCAAACATTTTGTGAATTACCTTGGTGAAAATATTCTGTTCTGTTCTGTTCTGTTCTGCTCTGCTCTGCTCTGCTCTGCTCTGCTCTGCTCTGCTCTGCTCTGCTCTGCTCTGCTCTGCTCTGCTCTGCTCTGCTCTGCTCTGCTCTGCTTTGCAAACCCGTGACAACACCAATGCGTCTGATTGTATTCAACTATAAAATTAACAATGGTATGGGTAGCATTCTCAGAAACTCAGATTCTAACGTAGGGTGTTATTTTATTCCCACAAACTTTGAGACATAATATGTCAAAATTTGTCATTTTCTCTCTCCTGTTCACCCGTCAGTCCGTTAATCCAACTAGAGCCATACTAATCGTACTTACTCAACCTGAGGTGGTATTTATAAAACATCTTCAAGTTAGAAGAAATACTTGTTTTAAAATCTCTGAAAGTGTGTCGGCTAAATAATACAATCAAGATATTTAATTGCTTACATATACATGTATGTAGAGAGCTACTATATTCACTGAGGTAACATACGTTATTCTTCTCAATTTATGGAAACTATGGACATCGCAAATGTTTGATTTAAAGGGACTGCCTCACATTTTTGTGTATTGTAAAAATAAAATAAAATTGTCAAATATTCGCCTAATTGTGATACAGTTGCCTGTATATGCCATAAACAACCATACTGACATCTAAAATAACTTGGGAAACATCGGCATTTTGTAGTTATTTAGTATTTTTACATCAAAAATTCTATAGGGTATTAATACCCTATAGAATTAACACTACTATTACTTAAATTGCCTGAAATTAGTTCGCATTTGATGAAAACGAATGGAAAAACGAACCAAATACCACACAGATGTTTACGCTGTAGTTTGTTGATGTTAAAGTTCGATCATGTGTGAATAACAAAAATCACAAAGCATGTTTGAAGGAAACGAAGAGCTTCTTTTTCAAGAAAAAAATACTCAGAGGGTGATATCGAGAGTGGTTAAAATTGCTTATTTGCACCAAATCTTTCATAAAGCAACCGTCAGTGGCTTTCAATTACATCAATACTTGGTTAGATTGGAATATCACGATATATAAAAAATTAAGCCCAATCTGTGAGGCAGCACCTTTAAGACAAAATATTTATAAATAATAAGTTTTTCACAATGATGCTCTAAAATACCAACCCAGCTGATTTATGACAAGAAACTATTTGCGGTGGTGTTCCGATTGGGGTCATATTTAAGAAATTGTAATTTTATAATTTCAGTTAAAACCGGAAGCCTCGTATCTGTATGACGCGGTGTGGTTATATGCTAAAGCTGTAGATGAATGCATCCATGAGAACATGGATTACAACAACGGTACACTCATCATCAATAAAATCAAACATAAAACGTATAAAAGTAAGTAATTGGCATCTTATTTTGAATGCGTAACCCTATCCTTTGACAATTGTATTTCTACGAAGTCTCTCAAATATCACCTTATAGTTTTCCAAAGATTATTTTAACAAGTAGTTCGTTTTTACGGAATTTACTTTGACTTACTGGACTTCAAATGACATGTTGTACCTTCCGGAATTAAGTGTCGAGAGTAATTGTTATAAGTATCTGTTTTTAATATGTTTCTACATATACATTATTATATAAATAAATGAGTATAAACGACAATTATTATAGTGCTATTATAGAGACTCGATATATAATGCATGTCAAAGATTACATTGCTGGTTTACGTTATCCACATTTATTCAGATAACATTACGTAAACCCTCTTGACAGTCGGTTTATTTGAGCAATGAATAATGTCCAAGGTATATTATTCAATATTCATAGAATATGTCTACATATTGCTGGATGTTTGTTTTAGTCGCTGGTGTCCGCACACCATATCATCTTCTATAGCAAACGATGAACAACGGGTACGTGTTGAAGTTTTTAACAGCTGACATTTACATGCTCTGTTACCGTGGGTTGGATGACATTTTGCGTGTTATGTAAATATCACAATTAGAAACAAACTTATTCGACCAAGTCAGTGTGATTTCACCGTCCGTCCGTCGTCCGTCGTCCGTCGTATGTCGTATGTCGTCCGTCAACAATTTGCTTGTGTAGACACAATTTTTGCCTAATCTTTATGAAACTTGGTCACAATGATCATCTCAGCAAACTCTAGGTCAAGTTTGATATTGGGTCATCCGGGATCAAATACTAGGTCACAAGGTCAAATCATAAAAAAACCTTGTGTAGTCACTAGTGGTCATAATTTTGACTTAATATTTATGAAACTTAATCACAATGATCGTCTCAACAAAATATAGGTCAAGTTTGATATCGGGTTATCCGGGGTCAAAAACTAGGTAACAAGGGCAAATCATAGAAAAACCGAGTGTAATCAATAGAGGTCACACTTTTGGCCTAATCTCTTTGAAACTTGGTCACAATAATCATCTCAACAAAATCTAGGTCAAGTTTGATATTGGGTTTTCCGGGGTCAAAAACTGGGTCACAAGGTCAAATCAAAGAAAAACCTTGTGTAGTCACCAGAGGTCATAATTTTGACTTAATATTTATGAAACTTGATCACAATAATCATCTCAACAAAATTGAGGTCAAGTGCGATATTGGGTCAAGAACAAGGTCACTAGGTTTGTATCATAATTGTTTTATTGTGGTTGTATCGGATCTTATCAGATCTTAATGAAATGAATTAGATTGTCATGTCACATATCTTAGCTACAAAGTTTGAAAATTTCAGCAAAATGAAACGCATATTAACTGAGCTATGGGTAAATACATACATGCATACATATACGCTATTTAAGTATAACTGTTACGTTTTCAAAGCTGCTCAGTGTAAATTGTAAATATAATAAAATGTGAATGTATCTGTTATTTGACACATTAAATGAATTGGTTGCTATTCGATTATAATTGTAATTTTACAATGACTCATGGACCGATTATTAAAGATTCCAAGATGTACTGGGTTCAAAATAGCAAATGGTAAAATTATACATTCTACGAAATGAATAAATAATAAAACAATCATTATAACACGTACTAGGAAAGCAATACTATCTGCAAAGAAGTAAATGTATGACATAATTATGTAAACCGTTCCGTATTGTTTTAGATATTGGCCTATTTTGGAAAGTCTTCAGTTTACATGTATCAAGAAGAAAGGGACTTCCGTTTTATATTGAATAATGCATACAGTACAAGTATTTATTTTATAGTGATGCATTGTTGTGAATTTTATTAAAAAGGATTTACATACATTTTGGAGATCTTGCTCTGTGGTTTTAAACCAATACAATTTTATAAATTCGTTCATTTAAATTTCACACAGTGAGAATATGTGTATACTTTTGGTCAATGACTTAAAGTGACCAAAGGCATATTAATGGCTTAGTATACGCATGTATGGC
This sequence comes from Spisula solida, assembly GCA_947247005.1. Classification (NCBI taxonomy): domain Eukaryota; kingdom Metazoa; phylum Mollusca; class Bivalvia; order Venerida; family Mactridae; genus Spisula; species Spisula solida. The sequence goes on along the minus strand of OX365944.1, from coordinate 33,339,146 downwards.
TATAATTTGATCGTTTGATTTTTTAAATTAACCGAGAGAGAAATTTAAAGGGTGTTTGTAAAAAAGCAACTATTTCTGTTTCAGGTGCTATGGGCTACATATTGCGGGTCAATGAAGTTGGTGATTCTGAGGGCAATTATTCGCTGATTGCAAGGGGTGTTTTGAAGGAAGACCCGAGTGAATATGGAATGTACCCAGTTGGTGTGTTCCGATTGAATGAAAACCAATCAGCTTTACCGGTAGCTTAATCTTATTCAATATATTTTATTCCTGCATGACACGCAAAAAAAGTTCAAACTATATCCCCGTCCACGGTATTTCCACGATTCCATAGACCGGACTGCAATGACAAATACTCGAAATGTGAGGAGATGTGCGAATAGTTGACATGTATCGTTACATGCATATCCTATGTTTTAGAGAACATCATTTGGTTTAAATGCTTACATAGTTGAACAACGTTTCGAAGAAATCAATAATTATCACTATGTTCCTCTTTCATTTCTAGAATTTGGTTGTACATTTGTGAAAGGTTTTTATATAATTGTTCTATTATGCGATAAAATTACTTCTATGTCATTACCATTTTTACATTTGTGACTATTTGTGCATTGTACATTTTTGGGTCCTGAATATTAGTACATAGTAAAAGGCTTTGGTAAAGGCTTTGTTTGTAACATTGGAAGGGATTGCATATTTTGATTTATGAGACAACTATCTTTTGTTCGCATAGTACCTCTCTTATCACATCGCTTTGCAGAGATGGACTTACGGTAACCATTTTTTATCTAGATAGCGATCCACCAACCGACTGCATTAGTTATAACACATTTTCCGTCGGGATTCGAACCTTCCATCTCCCTCTTTTAAACCGTACGCCCTAAAAACTTGGTCGTGATCGCGGTAGAATGTTAAATCTCCACAATGTGTCATGTTAAACCTGGTGGTTCCATTGCAATACCTTACCTATTCGATTATCATCATGTTTAGTCTGTGCCAATTAGTTCCAATACCACAAATCCGAGGGTCTAGCTAACTCAATTGGTAGTGTGCTAGACTTTCGCCCAGCAACTCAAGGGTTATACATGGACACGTTTTAGGGTACTTGCATCATAGCAAAGTATTACTTTAATTCCATGTAAAGAGGTCAGGGGTTTCCAAACGCATTAAATCACGGAACCATTGTTGACAAACGATCAAATTACTTACCATCATTTATGAAACGTCTTTGTAATAAATAATATGCCATTAACCCCACAGCTTAGCATAATAGTTCTTAAACAATTATTTGACAGGCATTCCACTTCTACAAAGATGGGCACATAGATTGGCCGGACGGTTCTCCTCCCATAGACGAACCACCATGTGGATTCCGTGGAGAGAAGTGTATTCCACCTAAAAGTACGTATGTCATATTACTGATTGCGCTGTTACACTACAACGTATGTCGAATCTATGTGCATTTTGGTAAACACACCGGCATACGCCTAATATGTCAATTGTACGTTTAACACACAGTAAGGCCAAGCTTAAAAACGATGAAAAAAGCTTTCCGGCTCCCATGCCGGACATTTTTTGTGTCTGTACCACGCAATGCACAACAGCCGCGCCCAGTCCTTGTTTGCTCAGTGTTAGGATAAGTTGCCCTAATATGACAATAGGGTTAACGCATGCGTTTACATTTGCATTATAATCCCGACGGGCTTTGACATCAACGCTCCCGAGAGACTCTGCATATTTTGTAGCAAGAAAAAGCATATGTACACGCTATTATAGCATTCAAAACATCAATTTAGGCGTTTGTATTTCAAAATACTGACATTTTCACGGGTGATTTTTGGCGATGTCGCGTAAATTAACGTTACGTCATGCCAGTTTTAGTTATGAGCGTCGATTTCCGGGATCGATAAATACCAAGAAAATATGGATAATGCGGGTTTGTTTAAATCCAATTTTTCTAATATGACAAATAATAAATGAGTAGTAATAATCAAATGGGAATTACTGTTTATATGATGCTGTTAATCGTTTATAGTCATCGGTAGGGCCCTAAAATGAGCATACGTAAAACTGGACCAGCCGCGTGTGCTTGAGTGAATCTTCATGTTCACGCATAGTTTTCGTCCCGTTAACGTCTGAGCAAAATCATCATTTTTATAATTTAATTTATATTAACGACGAAACTAACTGTTTAAGATTATGAAATGTTTGCAGTTTACTTTCATAGCATGTCCGATAGGTTTTATGTATTATCAGTTTATTTTCTTCTGCTGTATCAGACACTTATCCAATGCTCCTTAACCATGTTTTTCTCAGATATTCAAATCAGCATCATCTTGTATCCCTGCTATAACAGCAAATCGATGCAATGCCTTATAAGTGCAATTAGTCTTTAAAATGTCAATAACGTCTGTCAAAAGATTTAAGTTACTGCCCTATGAATGATACTGAACCATATCAGACCATTCATTTGACACAGACATCCTAATTTATTGCATAATTATAACGATAATACCTTATCATTACTGCGTGAATAGTTTTATCATACCGTAACGAGTTTGTTTTTGCGAGAAATAACACATTAGCCGGTTAGCCCACACGCTATTGAACAGATATGAACCTATTAATTTTACTTCGACTGTAAAATAAGTTCTTAAAGATATACTATGCCGATATGAACGAATTGCAACAAAAACCTATTTAGTCCTTTTTATTATCACATTTGCTGAAGATCTTCAAATATCACATAACTACGTGGCACAACTTATGTCGATCAAAGAACTGCCTAGGTCTTTAACAAAATAATAATTATAGATTTACGTAATAATGCGGCATAGATATGAGCCGTTCTCCAGGAAAACCGGGCTTATTGACAAAAATATGAAAATCATGATATTTAAGCATTAGAAAGACAAGACTCTTTTGAACAGTTCCAAAAAATATGAGCAAAATATAACTACAAATTACAAAGTTACAGACTTTCAAAACTAACCACTCTCCCCCCTACTTTGTTAGTGACGTAGCAAACGTCATTCAAATGTTATTTGACGTTACGTTAACAAGAAATTCATAAATCAAGTATTTGATGAGTTCTTGACGTAAACTTTTCAAAATTGTATCATATTTTAGAATTATATTCCTTTTTTTAATAAAACATACCTAAATCGTGAATTTTAGCTTTTAGAGAAACGTAGCTTCTGTTTTCAACCATTAACCCCTCGTTTTCTCAATATGGATACTCTTCAGAAATTGGTCACCATAGCAACGACAGAAAATATTTTAACATGATTCATGAGAAAAAATAAATCTAAGACATAATTCTATATTATCCAAGAACTTAAACTTAAATCAAAGAGCCTGACCAATTTGCCATTTAAGAGGTTTTTCTTAACCTTATTACAAAAATACTAATACAATGTCACTAAGCCCGGTTTTCCTGGAGAACGGCTCATATATTTTTCAGCTGCAAATGTATCACAATTATTGTAATTATGGATGTTTTAGCCAATGTGATCACACAAAGGATTACGTTTATTGTAAATTGTTTTTATGGACATAGTATGTCGTATTTAAAAACTAAAAATCAGGAGTTCGGATGTGGAAAAACTAAATCACGAGTGCGTAGCATCCGAACGAGTGCCCATGTTTTATTCACGGATAAAATACAAGAACAGAGTTTTTATTTCGATTCTAAATACGATAATATCCCGTACTATTTAACTGCGCGCATTCCATTTTCACCCACTTGACATTGAACATAATTTCACGCTGAAATTGAGTGGCTTATTAGCTGGTACAATTACCTCCCTCGTTAATGAAAACGACCTTCGTAATTTTCTGAAGGAAGTAACACATTTTAAACATTGAAACAATTTTAATAACACGAGTATAGGGTATCTATTTCATGAAATGAAAAATATAAATGAATTGATTATCAGAAGTTTTAATGAAACTTAGTTTCGAGAGTTTATTGGAGTTTCTAAAAATAGATGCGTCATATCTGTAACACTGGATACTCGTGCAACTTGCACTGGTTGAAGTTGCGTCATAGCTGTAACACTGGATACTCGTGCAACTTGCACTGGTTGAAGTTTTACTATAAAGTTTACGTTCAATCATTCATAAATATGTCACGTGATACGTAAATTTATAGGTATGTATTTTTGCGGTAATAATACATGCCTGGTTTGCTCTATGTGTATATGGATTAATCCGCAGATCGTCTTAGAATATACAGTAATGAACCCGACTGCCTTATACAGGTACCAATGACAAATACACTGGGGAATGAACTGCACCTGTTGAATGTATGTGATTGCTCAAAATTGTGTTTGATTACATTAATATAACTCTTGTATGCAGGTTTCAAATAGAAGGTAAAGTTGGTTAGCTTAGATTAACCGGTAATAAAGTCCACAATACTGGTAGGTAAATTAACTTGCCTCAGAAAACTGTTTGATTTGCATCATTGTGTAGTTGTGTAACAGATTGGACAGAATCCAGTCCTCTTGTTTAGAATGTTCTTAATGACCAACACACTACTGACAATACGGGTGCTTTGATATAGAGCATGACCGATGTTCCGTACGAAGCCTGTATAACAATTATTCAATATCAAGTTTCATTTTTGTTGTAAAGAAATACCGGTATATGATTAGAACAAAACAGAAATGCACAAGTGTTTGCTTGAATTACTTAACCCGATATATCCTAGTGTTTTTATTAATTAGGTGCAATGAGTTTATTGAGATAAGTTAATTCTTCAATGCCAAACTGATTTTTCATACCAGTACATTAGACAATTGATTGCAGACAGAATGCATAACGCCCATCCTACCACCTCTAACATTTTCACTCAAAAATATAACAAAACATCGGACAGGATAGGCAGCACTCAACTTAAAAAGCCGATCACAGAAAACATAAAAAATAACGCGACCAAAATTGCACGACACAATGTCCAACGCACAACGTAACAAGAAAACGAAAGGTCGCTCACCCGTCGAAGTAGTGCATACATGAACAGTCACGGAATATGCCCCCAAGCTTGACTTATAACCAACTGCCTAATTGGCTTAAGTACATGTACACTGAGCGGCTTTGAAAACGCAACATTTATACATAAATAGCTTATATGTATGTACATGTATGTATTTACCCATAGCTCAGTCAATATGCGTTTGATTTTGATGAAATTTTCAACATTTATAGCTAAGATACGAGGGGTGATCAATATATCCGTGGACTTTTCATCTAGCAATTTTCTTTTGTCAGCAAGGCTCAAAAGCAAATTAGCATTATTAAGTGTAGATTATCTCCGACGGAATGCACCTATTACATAGTTTTATTCATGTAATGGGTGCGTGATTCATGTAATCGGTGCGTGACGCAGGCCACCACGTGACGTCATTCCAATTGTCACCGTTTGAGCAGCACCGAGCTCCTTTCTGGGCTCATATCCGACCCACTGTATACGCTTTATTTACTTTTAATACAGAAATAAGTCATAAATAGCCAACTCTGGAATGTAAGGCGGAAAAGAAAGTGTCTCTTTGCGTAACTGGACTTAAAACTCTTAAAAAAGCGGTTGGCTTTACACGGTAGCGTCATCCCGATGAAGCAGGACTCACGACCTTACACGTTTAGGGCGCAATTTCTAAAGAACTCCTTTCAAATGGAATGAAATATTTATTGTTTTGTAATCTATACTGATCGTAGATTTCGCCAGGAACGTATCGTTCAGAAATATGCCTCTTATCTCTCAGAAATTAAGGAGGAGTATCCCTAACTCTGTCTGAATTCTTCCATTTATTCTTATTTTACCATGGCGTCAGTTTGACAGAGTCCCTACAATCACATAAACAACGAAATCATGTGTAGATCACTGATTTGGAGTGCAAAGAATCCCCATACATGTTGGTCAAGTCATCTTCGGGCTATCGCAAGGTTTTTTTCGAAACATTGGTCACAATAAGTGACGTCATCAAGAATATTGTGACGTCACAATATAATTTATTAATTAAAAGGCTAGATAATTGATAGATCTATATTGCCTGGTAATTTTAGTGTTCTAGAATCAATATTTTAAAAGTTAGAAGTAAAGTCTTCGAATATATTGATCACCCCTCGCATGTGGCATGGCAATCAAATTCATTTCATTAAGATCTGATAAGACCTTTTACAACCACAATAAAACAATGAGGACACAAACAAAAACATATTTGATGTCGTGCGGCCTTCTGTGTTTTTCAGATTGTTAATGCTGATTTGTACTTATTGTTTGGATAAAGTTCGTGAACAAGTGTCCGTGCTCAACATGAAGACAGAAATAAAGCTAAACAAAGATAAATGTAAAGCTCAATTTAGATTTAGAAAAGTTGAATTTTATTCACTCAATCTCTATCCAGAATTACTTCACCTTGCCTGTAAAATTAGTCGTATTTTTCTGTAAACCTGAAAAATTGCTTTTAAGCGTTTGTTAAATTTTGAAGCCCAGTATTTTGCGGAGAGGTAAACAGTCCTATTTTGTTTTTTTTAGTTTGTCGATAGATTGACTATACCAATAGACCTTACAATGAAATAATTAGCAGCAACCCATTAATTCCTCGTTCGTGTTTCGTTGTTTTCCGTTTCATGGTTCAATGCACCATTGTAGTGAATTTAGATGGAAAGAACATTGAGTTACAATCCATGTGTAGCCACTTACACGCTATCTATCTTCCATTAATGTCAAACCCCTTACGGGTAAAAGAGTAAAAGAACAGTAAATAAATATAGGACAGTATAATACAGAGATAAAAGTAGAAAGGTAGGTTTAAAAAGTAGTAAAAACAGATTTCAGAGGACTGACTTATGGTGAAACATGCTCAATGCGACTGACAGCCGCATTGAACGATGCTATGGTGGGAAGACTGACTACTTGGTATGGTAGGCTATTCTAGTGGTGAATGGTCCTGGGGAAGAAGGCAAACTTATAGTAGTCAGTCGTAGCGCCAATTAACCTATATGCTAGGGGTGTGTTGATCTTGAGGGGCGAGAAAGGGGCACTAGATAACCTTCGATGGGGATAGCTACAAGTTTGTAGGTGATTTTATACATGAGGGATAGCCGACTGTCAATTCTTCTAAGGTTAAGACACCTCAAGTTAAGGGAGCTCAGCATATCAGATACACTAGCAGTTCTTTGGTGATTTGCCTTGATCCATCTGCCCGCCTTTGGACAGCCTCGATTTGATCCATCTGGCTTTGGGTATGTGGGGACCAAACCTCGGAGGCATATTCTAGCACACACACACAATTTCATTGAGAAATATTAATAAATAAAAAATCTATCTGGATTTTCGATAGTGTTGCGTTTTCAGAGCCGCTCAGTGTATGTACCCTTTGCAATCAAAAGCATATAAACAGTCTAACGTATGGCTGTGATTTATGCTCTAGTTCCGCTGATTTCTAGGAGAATAATTTTACCAATAAACTACATGTATGAATTGCTCTACGAACCATGTAATATAACCATATGATTGTACAAATTGTCTTAACATAAACAAGTAATATAACCGTACGATTGCACAAATTACCTTAACACAAACCATGTAATGTAACCGTATGATCGTATAAATTGTCTTATATCGCAAACCACGTAATATAACCGTATGATTGTATAAATTGCCTACCATCAATCAAAGAAACAATCTTTATAAATCTTATAAATGGCGTTATGCAACTATCGGTTTTACGATGTTCGATGGAAAAATCTTTAGCTGGGTGCTTCTGCCAATTAAGTAGATATTGCGTAGGAAATATGGCGTAAACATGTTCGAAATACATAGTCCAATTCATTACAGTCTAGCCTGATTGAAGCAAATCTCTGATTAAAATAGGTTTAAATAGAATACGTCTCAACACATAGTTCAGTTCTCTGTTACCAAAATACGACACATACATATACCAGGCAAAACACGAAACGTTTACATTAAACATTTTGTAATAAACAGCGTTAATATTGTGACTAATAGAAATCGTAAATACGCAATTATTTCAATATTTCTTTGCTGACGAACACAAACAGAGACACATTTACCGAGAATAATTTAACAATAATGAAAATGCTGTTAATTGAAGCCCACGATACCCATCAAGCGTATGCATGTTTTCCCTGATTTCATCTCAATTAGCCAAAACCAGAACGAAACATGGGTTTCATGTCTACCCTTGACGGCGTGTGCAAGCTTCATTTATTGATAATGTCAATTCTGTTCAGCTATGCTTGGTAATAATTGGTGTTTCGTTTTGTCGGAGCAATATAATGAATTGAAAATATTGCTAAGTTATTGAGTTCTAGCGTGTGCAAAATAAACACTTTTCAATATAGTAGACGTTTGCATGGTATATAATCCATCAACATTGGCCGTTTACTTTCGGCTTCAACATGTTTTACCTTTCCGTTGCAGTTTCCGTAGTGTATTGACTTTAAAGTTTCAAACATCATCCAATTTGCAGGCAACTTCCAAACTAATTTGACCTTTACGTGCTGGCAGCTTCCAAAGTGTATTGTTATGTTCGTTGCAGCTTCCAAAGTGTAATGGCCTTACAGCTGCACCCAGCTTCCATAGTGTAATGGCCTTACAGCTGCAGCCAGCTTCCAATGTGTAATGGCATTACAGCTGCAGCCAGCTTCCAAAGTGTAATGGCCTTACAGCTGCAGCCAGATTCCAAAGTGTAATGGTCTTACAGCTGCAGCCAGCTTCCAAAGTGTAATGGCCTTACAGCTGCAGCCAGCTTCCAAAGTGTAATGGCCTGACAGCTGCAGTTTCCAAATAACAGCCATCTGTATTGACATTCCCGTAGAAACGTTCGAATTTGATTGGCTTCGCCATTTATATTATACAAAAACGTCTATTACATATATTATAATTATACTATTATATCTTGACAGATGGTTAGGCTGGAGGTCGTCAACATGTGTATTTGTCGAAATCATCTTAAAAAAATTTTAGTATGTTTATCAGCACGTGTAAATATGCATCAAAGTTGTGAAGTGTGCTTGGTAAACTTTTCAGCAAAGTTGTGTTGCTTCTCTAAAAAAAAACTTTTTTTCGTGGAATTTTCACGGTATTGTTTTATTCATACAGCGTACACAAAGGAGATACTAGCTGGTGTTGCTGGTGGTCTGTTCCTGATTGTTTCTATTGTTGGATATCTCGTATACAGGTAAGTAAACATTTCATTATAAAAAACATAGTATTATACCTCATTATTATTCATGAGCAATCTAGACGTTTTGATTGACCAGGAGCACACCATATAAAGCAGATTATTATTCATGTTATCGACAATGTTCGTGTTACCGACAATATTCATGTTATCGACACTACTCATGTTATCGACAATATTCATGTTATCGACAGTATTCATGTTATCGACAATATTCATGTTACCGACAATATTCATGTTATCGAAAGTATTCATGTTATCGACATTATTCATGTTATCGACAATATTCGTGTTACCGACAATATTCATGTTATCGACACTACTCATGTTATCGACAATATTCATGTTATCGACAGTTGTTATGTTATCGACAATATTCATGTTATCGACATTATTTATGTTATCAACAGTGTTCATGTTATCGACAGTATTCATGTTATCGACAGTTTTCATGTTATCGACAATATTAAGTTACCGACATTATTCATGTTATCGACAATATTTATTTTACCGACAATATTCATGTTATCGACAATATTCATGTTACCGACAGTATTCATGTTACCGACAATATTTATGTTACCGACAGTATTCATGTTACCGACAGTACCGACAGTATTCATGGTATCGACAGTATTCATGTTATCGACAGTATTCATGTTACCGACAGTATTCATGTTACCGACAGTATTCATGTTATCGACAGTATTCATGTTATCGACAATATTCATGTCACCATGTCTCCCATGTGATATTTATATAATAACAATTCTTTCAAATATATTTTAAAGTTGTATGTCTTAGGTCGCGGTGACATTTACTGTTGCCTTTGTCTCGCGGAAACAATGGCAAAATATGTGCAGAAACCCTACTGACTTGTAATGAAGTTATACAACGTCTGCCTAATTTAAACTAGCGTAGCCAGTACGAACACCTGATCGTTGCAATTGTATGAGGTTTTTTCTTGTTTACGTTTTGACATTTACGCGTACATGAATTAAATCATTACAGAGAATAATATGTTATACCACCTGATACAACAAAATGATTGTATTCGTGATCAAACGCTTTTTAAAACTGTCGTAGAAATACAATATCGTGCAGTCTTTTACTCCTGGGTTTCAACTTTTTGAATTTTAATATTCATCAAGTTCCTCCTAGAAAAGCTCTACAAACCGCAAGGTTGAATTGACATGATTATGTTTGTTTGCTTGTTAGTTGCGTTCGAGAATGTCTATGAATATTTACATTAATACTTAAAAGTGCAAGTTACACCAACTGGCATTTGAATTAATTCTGTTTTATCCCATTTTTCTCAATTCAAATTATTGCACAGGTGCGTATTAACCTACGCTTGGTGTTTTGGAATCTGGAATCAGACATTAATTAGCTGTGGTTTATTTTTTACGAGAAACAGTCACTTCAATCACAATAAGCAAATACTTGTGGAAGAGGCAGTATGCTCTGGAAGATATTGAATGATATGAAAACTGTTTTCTGATTTAAAAAAACAAAAGGGGAAAAATAATCTAATAAACAACGTCGTGAACGTCTAATGCTACCTCTTGCCTTGGGCATTCAGCTTTTTGATTGCTGAAACTGGTTCATTTAGAGTTTCGACAGCTTGGACATGGGAGTATCATAACTTGTTAACTTGGGTAGTGTGCCTTGTATATTTTTTATGTTTTCTGTGTTCAGCTGGTTAAGCTGAATGCTGCCTTCCCTGTCTGACTTAATATCATCTTTATGATTGTCCAGCACGGCATCGTTTGTGTTAATGTACGTATGTATATAAAATCTATTTTGGCCTTCTGGTCTAGCGCTGTCGATAGAGAGATCATTTGTCAGTCGAATGGTGTTGATTTAATTGCTGATTTACTGCAGAATATTGCTAAGTTGGGTATGGTTACCAGTTTGTCCGCGACATTGGGGCGGTAAGTAAGTAAGTAAGTAAAGTCTTTATTTTACGAGGCTAACATATGTTCAAAAATGCTATCTTCGATATGGGCCTTGCTCTCTAGGTGCGGATTAGTTGCTAATTTCTTTCGGAAGAGCCAGAAGGGGAAAATTGGTAACTAATTACTACCAAGGAAATTGTTAGACCAACTGATCACCGTATATGAGGGTCGAAAATGACAAAACATATGCCTATTCTTTTTTTAATACAGAAATTGGAAGTATGAGAATGAATTAGCAAGCCTACTGTGGAAAATAGATTATAAAGACATTGACTTCAAAGATCACTTCACTGGTACAATGAGCGCCAAGTGTACGAACATGGGCAGGGTGAGTAATACAAGTCCCGATTGTACCTGTAAGTGATACTCTCCGCTCTCAGTCATTACAATACACTCTACTAGGTATTGAGATGTTTACTCAAATCCCTCAGCTGAATCAATAGTGATACCCGAGTTCTGCAATGAGTGTGATGACCATCCGTAATTTAATGCTTGCTGGTACAAGAGCCAAGTAAGGTTAACTTAACAGTACAATTGTAAATGTTGTGGCCTGGTAAATGGCCTGAAACCTTCCCCTTCCAAAACGAACCGTTTAGCCACTGCTCATCCTATGTTGACTTTGGCAGTGAAAAGCATGTGAATCACATTATGAAATGCCAGATAAACTACATGTAATTCTGTACGTGGTTCAATGAAATATCTGTATGCATTTTTATTGTCTCTGAAAGTATATATTTGTCTTGACTTCTTCTCAGGAAATGAACGCAAACATTGATACAGAGACATTCAGAAGAATTTGACATTGCAACTAGTCATAGTGTCAATTTTGTACAAAAACCCTTTATGCATTATAATAGCCTCATTCGATGTATTCATAAGCATATTTTGTCCTGTTACTGTTTTCCTTTACGCCAACGCAACGCATAGCCCCGCTTTCACAAAGGATTGGTTATCAGGATCAGGTTCAAGCTCAATTTTATTTTATTTCGTATACCGAAACTATGTTCATAGAACGATAATTACTTCTACGCAGAGGAACCAATATTGATAACTCCTTAGATTTCAAAGACAAATACATATTTTAATACATTGTTACAATTATACTTAAGCATGTGACGTCATGACGTCAAACATATACATATGTTTGTAATTCAATACCACTAAACCTGAAGAAGCTATTAAAGCGAAACGCGTAGTTTAGGAAGTTAAGTTGTGTTTTCTTTTAATTTTATTAATACATTGTTACAGAAATTGAAGCTGGGTTTTCCAGCATGATCATGAATGTCTGAGATCCCTTTTTAAGTTTCAAGTACAACAAATACCCTTTTATAAGAAAATAAATGTTTGAAGGTTCGTTATTTGTTATCTAGAAGATGTTAGGCATTTTATAAATGCTCAGGAAAATAGATTTCTTAAACTTACAAACATGACAAACACTTTCAGAAAACAGCAAAATAGAATTGAGATTAAACATAATCCTGAAAACTGATTATTTGTGAACACGGGGCAAGAAGTTCGGATATTGCTGTTAACATGCTTAATATATTAATTACATTTCGTTCGATTTCCGAAGCCTAGTTAATGCTCTAAAAACATGATCATTTCGAATATGATAATTAACACAACATTTAAGAGAAGAATTTTAATAACCAGGCAATTTATAAAAGCTTTACTGCTAGGCAGCTGTTTTAATTTCTCATATAAAAGTGCAATTCATTTTATGGCGCAAGTTATTAAAGAACATTATATCATAAGTTGCTTTTTATAGAAATATGGCATCACAGACTATTGTCATCAAAATATCACAATGTTGTTAATAATGCAAATTACAATTATACTACCAGAGTGTTATTTGTTCGATTTTTAAATATCAGCTTTATAAACTAATATTTTAATACGCGGTTATGAAATTTTAAAACGATATTTTGATGTCAACTATAAAGTATAAAAAGTGTATAGCAACTTACCTACTTTATAACACTCATCCATTTTAATACAAGAAATTAAAATGCAGCGCATTAAGACAGATATTTCGAAACAAATTACTAAAATGTTTTTGAAATTAGTATATGACCCCCCCCCTCCCCAGAAGGTTGGTATTCGAAACCATGAAGACAGTGCTCAGCATTGAAGTAACTGTGACCATATCGATTGTACCATTGGGTCAACTTCATCATAAATTTGCTAAGATGACGTCGATATGGCCGTTGTTACTTCAGTACATGAGGCGGGAAATATTTACTCTAAGAATATTTACAACATACTGCCTCGCAGAGAGACGGACAAACACACGACTTAGCTTATCGGAATATCAGGGACAGAAGGAATCTACTAAATATTTTAAACACAAAGTCGTTACTGTACGTAATGTCTATGTGGTTATCAACATTGTAAATATGTTCAAACATGTGATAAATCATTACCCGTTCTTATCTAATTCTGCAGAGAAATACGGTTGTTCGAGTTCACAGTATGTTAATACAATTGGGAAATTGTCAGGTATTTGTAGATAATAAAGAGAAAATGGTGTTGGTAATCAGGTGGTGGTCAATAGTACTTGGATCCGTATATACTTTATATATCATACAATGTATATCTATAGTACCATTTAGCATCATAAAACATCATATTCCATCATAAACCATCATGTTTCATCATAAACCATCATGTTTCATCATAAACCATCATGTTTCATCATAAACCATCATGTTTCGTCATAAACCATCATGTTTCGTCATAAACCATCATGTTTCATCATAAACCATCATATTCCATCATAAACCATCATGTTTCATCATAAACCATCATGTTTCATCATAAACCATCATAAACCATCATAAACCATCATGTTTCATCATAATATTCTCATTGATGTGTGTACGTAATGGGAATCAATCGATGTATCTAACGACTAACCACAGGTGTGTAAAGAGTGTAAGGAGAGTTCGTTCCCGTGTTTTAAAAGCTTTTGTACAAAAAACGATAGATTTCAACCAAATTTTTCATCCAGTCTCCTTATACAATGACATCATTATGTAGGACAGTTTTAGCTGATTTTACTGTCAATGTCTTTTCAAACGCCATGAATAAATGTGTTGATCTTATTTCGAAGATGACGTAAATGACGTCGTGACTGAGTAAAGTTCGAAATACTCCCTTTGTTATCCCCTCACTTTTCAAGTAATTTAATTACTCTTTACTTGATAAATGAGTCATGTATTCGCCCATGCCTTTTGACGTTTGTAGAAGTTGTTCCTGTAATTTTCTGCCTTTATTTTGTACACAGCCATTGTCTTTACTCTACTTGCTCAATTTTCATTTGACGTTTACATCACATTATATGTACATCGTACACCCGTCTTTCAGCCATCAATAACTGAAAGCATCGTATTGTAAAAAACATTAAATTAAATTTCTAGGGTTGCCTGAAATACTGCAGTTCATCCTTCCTTAATAATAAGCAGTTACGACAGTCTTGCGGGCAACCCTCGTAATGTCTAAATTGCATAAAGTTGAATATGTTTCATGTTTGCAGTTATTTCTGTTTGTCGGCTCATCTTGAAAATGACCGTCAATGTAACGTTTAAGTAAGCTTACTTCCCCGTTGTATAAATCCATGGCAACGGAACTCAGTCAAAAATATCTAAATTAAGTACTGTATCTTCTTTCCAAATTTCATAATATTTCGCTTGGTAAAAATAAAAATACGCCATACTTTCTGACGGAACGAACTTTCTTTACACCCATTATATCTAATGACTTTAAATTACCTGGGTTATGTAAACGGTACAAAATTGTGGTTGAGACGTATGAGAAGGGTTGTGTCCACGTCACGTGGCGTTTTTGCATAAATTTTAACAATAGATCATAAAACGTCAGTTAGAATTTGAATATTAAATCTAGTCCAATCTACAGACGTGTGCATAGCAGTAGATTGTCATCGAACTGTATCGATGCAATACCCAAACTAATTATTTTCCATAATTTTTTCTATGGTCTTCACATAATTATGCGAAAGAGCAAGGTTAGAACCACAGGTAACTGTATCATTAATAAACAGTACCTAAAAGAAAATTCTTATACAATGTGTATTTCCATGAATTGACCAGGTATCAAAAACAAAAATTGGCTTTCGATATCCTCATAAAGTAACTATATTCGTAAAAAACAGGTCTATAACTACTTTCATGCGAAATCCCATCGAAATTGGTCAAGTAGTTACAGTTATGCCATAAATACGTATCACGGTGTCCACCCGGTCACTGAGGTGGACTCAATAAAAACAAAAAAACGGAAATATTGAGGAAATCACCAACATATGTCGAATTTACCGTTGTGTAGAAACATAATAATGCGGTAAAATTAAAGAACGAACAAGTTGAAACAGATTTACCTGGTTGACACATGTTCACTTCAGTGAATGTATACGTGTAAGCCGAAAAACAAATCGTTGGCATATTTGAATGTCAAAATGACTCCATGTTTGTCCGAATGTTCCGAATGATGCGCGTGATTTCCTTTTTGTAACAACGATTTTCATTGGTTGATTTCATTGGGGTTTCCCAGGACTTGGTTACCAGCGTACAAACGACGTATACTACGCCAATGAAAACGACCGTTATAAAATACGTTCGAAATACCCGACAGACACACTAAAAACCACTACAGCCGTCCCTACAGCGTTTTACGCCCTCGAAAAATAAAATCAAAGTTTAAACAATGAATTATATCGTACGAAGGTAAATTTAAGCATGTTTTCGAATGCTTTCGATTCACAAAGATGTTTTTGATCACCCACAGCTTTAAATAGATGATTAATGCCGTATATGCTTTAAGTTATGAAAAAAACAAAATACACCCAGTGACTGTACGATCACTTCTTCGGGAAATACACCTTGTATAAGAATTCTAAATTTAACAAAAAAAATAATAATGACCATGAATACTGGTCAATTGACCATCGCATTTGTCGACCATGCCCACAGTACAACGTGTTAAACGGAGTGAAATCCGATGTAAACAATGGCTATATTTGTAATACATTTGTCGTGACTTATTATAACCATTTATAAATGCAAAGTGGTATATCAGTAATAGACTTACCTGGTTCATTAAGTTCCAAATCGTGTGGTTTTATGCCAGTCGTAATATAATGTTGTTTGTTTGTTTGGAAACTAACATCTGCTCGGAATTACGATTTCAGATACAGGGTTTATTTTAGCTTGTTTATAAATACGTAGTTAAATACCCGAGTAATATAAATATGATCGCCTAGTGAAACATTTGCCTGTTTAACTAGTTCCAGACTCATTACATATCGAACAACATAGAACTAAACGTATTTCAAACAGAGAAATATGTAACCTTTGTCTGTTGCAGATGTTTAGGAAAGAGAATATCATAATACAATACCTGTTTGGGAAGATTGTTTACCTATGCATTCCAACAATTGAATACTTATGTAATTTCATTAATTGTATAAACTCTTAGACTTGTTGTTTAGTTTACATCGGCGTTCCATTGTGTGTTTGATAGGATTTTCGAATTAAACTAGAATGCCTAGTAAGCTTAAATCGTTTCGCGTGTAGTATGATTATTTATAAGATTACGTGCACTTTGTTTGGAGTTTTTACTTTCTTGCGAAGTAAGTGATTCCTAGATTATTACAGTATTTAACGTGGATTACAGAATGATTTGTGTCAAGTACAGTCTCTCTATAGGCTCATTGCGGATGTGATCAGGATGTTTTGCTCTAAATGTGTTTGCCTTTGAAATAAATCTTTATTCTAGAAAACTTTACAACGTAGAAGAGTTTGTTCCAGAGAAGACTGTAATAGATACAATACACGGAACAGTGGAGAAATATTTTTTTAATAAGAAATGTTATTTTTGAAATTAATATCATCTTCAGCGAATACACATTCTACATGTGAAGTAGTTGCCAGTTGTTAGTTGAGATGTTAGATGTTGAAGGAAAACTTGTTTGGTAAAATATCCACGCCGACGATGGTTGAAAACAATTTTATAACGCGGCGTGAACGCCAATGAAATACGAATAATCCTTAAAATATAACACTTGTGTAAGGGTTGGCTGTGATTGTCTTTCGCTGCTTTCTCTGATTCTTTAATACATCAGATGTAGTACTTTATTTCTAGCGTACTGCCATCGTTCGTGTAAACAGTCAGATGTCACTGGCGTCGCAAGGTGAGTTTGACTTCCGTCAGCTGTTCACATGTGTTGCTACATACAGAGGAATGATAGTTGCTGTACGGAAAGTTCGCAAGAAGCACATTGAACTCACTAGAGATATAAAGAAAGAATTGAAAGTGGTAAGTGTATTTATTTTCCTTCATATACGTGGTATCTTCTCTGATACTCGTACTAGTTTACTCCAAATACCTTATTTTGCATCACCACCGTTATTTATGTTAAACGACGAAGTCTTTTCCCTGTTTGCTGTATCATGTACCTTAGACCTTTTACATCAATCAACTGGCTACCTGTCAGACGAACGGAAAACAGCAAAATTTATGACTACTTCCCGTCGAGAAACAAGAGAAAAGATTATTATATATGATCTTCCTTAAAAACGTATTTAGTGTATTAGACATCACCGATGAAGACGCTTAGCTCAGTGAAAATAACGATATATGTAATTGGTTTTGTATTCTAGTCTATGGAAGATTGCCTCTCAGCAACAACTTACTAATTTATAGCGGCGCCATTCCTCACTTTTCATATTAAAAGCAACATCAACACATTATTCAAAGTATATCAAAGGGAAGAAGGTCTCAAATTATATCAAACTATTTTCTCAAGGGGTAATTGACTGATTATTTATCCATCATACTCAATCATTTATAATAAAAAGATGAGAACAATTCGGACAGGCAATGCAACACTCAACAGAAATAGCAGCGCACGAAATGCACCAAAAAGATAATATTAAGTCAGTCAGGGAAGGCAGCACTCAACTTAACCAGCCGAGCACAGAAAACATTAAAAACCCACAAAGCACAATGCCCAACTGAACCAACCGAGCACAGGAAACATAAAACACATAAAGACACAATGCCCAACTAAACAAGCGCAGATCCGCCCAAGTCCAAGCTGTCGAAAAGTATAATAAATTATAACTAGCTGAATGACCCAGTTTCCACAGCAAAAGGACTATAATGCCTAGTTTTAGCTGTCAGAAAACTTAAAACGAAGAAGTGCCCAACACACTACCGACCAAAAAAATTAAACATCCCCTGTCTCACTGTTTAAAAGCTGAATAGAAAAGAGTCAGCAAACAAAAGGCGGAATGCCTACGCTGAATGACAAGTTGCTTAGCTATGGATGAAAGTAGACCCCGGTCAAAATGAGTTTTGATTAATTTTTACTGACTAGCATTTATAATAAAAAGTCAAACAAAGTGTCATCATTGTATGCCGTGCTTATGTTTTCTTCGGGTACTTAAACTTAAATATTTATCAAAAGTATTTTACAACTTGGACTGTTTCATGCAATACCTAGTATTGTTATTATTGCAGATTAAAAAGTAATTGCGTAATGTTTTTTTGTATTTTTCAAATGTTTCACTTTTTGTTTGTCTTATAATATGCTATTAAATTGAAAACGATAATAAAAATCGGACAGGAAACAACAAAGCACAGAACAACATTTACACAACTTGGACTACAATTACACTGCTCACTGCCCTACGCACAAATGAACGAGAAAACGAAAGTAAAGTTGTCATTATCAATTTTGAAGTATACAGTTTGTAGAGCAAGGTCTGTTTTGTCGGTCAAAATGCCTATAAAAGTTTGTAATGTATTTTTATTGTAGATGCGTGATTTGCGCCACGATAATATTAATCCATTTATCGGAGCGTGTCTGGACGCGCCAAATGTGTTAGTTGTAACAGCGTATTGTGCCAAGGGAAGTCTGCAAGATCTACTGGAGAACGATGACATTCAACTAGATGACATGTTCCGTGCTTCATTAATATTTGATATTATCAGGGTAATCTTATAAGAATTTTTCTTTTAAATAGCATTATAATCAAACATACAATGTCTATCCCATTCGTGGTACATCCTCGTATGTAGCATTCGGGACATGTACAGTGTCTGTGTCCTATACTATGTGTTGTCATTACAACCGAATGCCATGAGAAAATGCTTGATCTTACATGGTATTTTAAAGATTTATTCAATATATAATATGACCATATATCTATGTGCGTTTTAACCTACAAGATCGCACAGTGAATTCCTAACGGCTAAACTTGTCGGTTGTTTGAGTTACACAAATGAAAAATGAACAGTAAACTTATTGGCTGCTGAATTTCACAAAAAGGGGGTTATGTGAGACGGTCAATATTCAACCGGATTAATTAAGTGCGATATAAATCATAAAACCTTACTTTGTTTGCTTTACGACTCAATGTTATCATAGTTTTCATAACAGTAAATTGTCGGTTCGATCATTTACATGGGGTAATCGTAAAATTACAACACATGCAAACAAAAGCAATACACCAATGGAAACCGCACGTTGTAATTAAAATATGGTTATTTGGATACAAATGTATCATAAATGAAACTAACAAACCATTACCTGATTCACATGGCGCTGCGTTAGAAATCGTCACGTTATCGCCTCTTTGTTATTTTACCTTTTTGCTTTTGCTTAGAATATTGTCAAGGACTATATCGTCTAAAAGGTATCTAATATTAAGCAAAATTTTAATAAAAAACAAATATCGCAAAAGACTATAGTCAGCGATGTAAGGCATTTGAGACGCCAAGAGTTCCGTTATCTAAGCAGTAAATTTAGTAAAATAATTCATGAGAGCGATAACAAGTCTGTGATATTATACGAAATCTAGTGCTTAAAACAATAACATTTTCAGGGAATGATATATTTACACGAGAGTGAGATACGGACACATGGGAAATTAAAATCATCAAATTGTTTGGTAGACAACAGATGGGTATTAAAAATCGCAGACTTTGGTCTCCATGAATTTATGGAGGGTGAAGATGAAGAAGATGAAGGGGATTTTGCTAGATACAGAAGTAAGTTATTTAAATGCGTAGTGCCTTGTAATGGAAACTGCTTTGGTTAGTTGGTGTATGTATATACTCAGACAACTCCAGGTGTTATGTTTCAGATAATGTTATCAAGTAAAAATGCAAACATTGAGTATATTTTTATTTAAGATAGGTAGACAAGATACCATTAGGTAATTCCAGAAGCGTTTTCAAAACTTATGTCCATTAATTTCTTTTTTTTTTGAAAAAGGCTAGGATACGTCGTAAAATAATAATTAAACTTCGACATGTTTTGATACTCCCTGAATTAAAAGCTTCTTCAAGAACTATAAAACCGATGGCAGAATTGCTATTCGAAGTCTCTGTATTGCACATGCCGATTACTCATATTGCTAGGTACAAATACTTGGCATAATATAAGAATTATAATATCCCTTTTACTACTTACCAGGTAAATGTATATTTTATCACGTTTAATATATCTAAATTTGTCCCGTGTTTTACTGTATTAATTCGTTTGTATAATTGTAATAATAGTACCAGCTTTGTTTCTATAAACGACAATACATATTGTTGGAATGCCGTATTGTAATACTACAAGAGACTCACTAAGCCAAACTGAATATATTGATGTAGATAATTTCGTATTAATAATCATTCAATAATATTTTAGATTTACTGTGGAAAGCCCCTGAGTTGTTACGAATGGGCAGCTCCGCTCCAAGACATGGTTCCCAAGAAGGAGACGTCTATTCATTTGCAATCATTATGTATGAAACACATGGCAGAAAGGGTCCATATGGGGACTTAGATCTGCCACCTAAAGGTAATAATAGCAATCTTATCCCTTTCTTATTTATTGTTTCGATGTCACTACGGTATACCGTACACCGGATATTGCACGTTAATTTGAGTAGTATCACTTCTTTTTGTAACATTGGACTGGAAGCGAGTGTAAGTTCAACCACGATATTTTCCAAACGACTGATTTATTCACGCACCATAAATGGTTTTAAGCATCTTCAGATATTTATATAGCCATAGAAGACATCACACTATAGCAGGTATTCGTTTAAGTGCTTGAATTTCCTTGCAATGGGCCGTTGCTCCAACTCAAATGCTAATAGTGATGCTTCAAGTGTCTTTGGAATGATAGTATTACAAAGACATAATTGTTTTTGAATTGAGCATTCTTTTTGTGATGAGCCAACATATTTTAAGTTCAAATTTCAGTAAAAATAACGGAAGTACTAAAAGATATTTGCTAAAACATGTAAAAGTTACTGTACAGGGTATTGATGTTTACTGTATCGAGTATTGCCGAGTATCCCGCTTGTGTACGGAGTATTGAACAACATTATGACTACATTACTCATTTACTCGCAATATACAGTGTACCGGTATACCGCAGTGGATGTCTCGATTTCATGATTGTCTTCACAACAATATGTATATAAGTTTTTCAAAACAAATACGTTTTATCTCAATTGTTATGAAATTGCAGCGAGCTCCGTTTTGTAACTGATTGTCACCTTATTGTGATAAAATTAAAATCTTACTTAAAGTCCATCTTGATAATAGGACATTGTCAACGTTACTAACACAAATGGCAAGGTAATCTGAATTGTTCTTTGTATTTAACATCAATATTAAGACCAACTCAATCAGGTCAGTGCTCTTATCTAAGTGGTTCGAATGTACACCAATCACATAGAGAACAATGGGTTCCATTAGAAACAAGATCTTGACAATACTCGTCTAAGCATAACCTCTGGCTTCAGCTTTTCTTGTCATTTGATATGTATATGTAGGGACTAATGATGCTTCAAACGTGATGTTGTCAATTATATTAGTTTAGCTGTAGCTAACGATTACTAGTTGGCCATCGATGAAATACTTGAACCTCATGCGACTGTTTTATACCGCTTTACTCATTGTTTTATACATGTGTGTTTAGTATAAGATGGTTGACTTGAATTAATTCACACTGACTGTTTAGAACACATAAATGCTTATCAAGGTGATACCTATCACATGTTCAGTAATGTGTTTGTTTCAGAGATCATATCAAGAGTGACTAACCACCTCGGTGATATTCCATTCAGACCACACCTTGGTGCATTAGACACATCACCTAAGATTGTCACAGATGCCATCAAAGATTGTTGGGACCAGGAACCATCACGGAGACCCGACTTTAAAACAATAAGAAACAGACTGAAGCCTATGCAGAAAGGAATGTAAGTCACACATTAAATAAATTAACTACGTATAGTATACGTGTAATAAGCTATTGGGTAAATCATTTGGCCTGGACTTGCTGTAATCGACGATGGTGAGTTGCACATAGTGTCTAGAGTCTACATGTAGCTTTAGTTGGTGGTTACGATTAAACCTGGACTGAACTAGAAGTACATGCTCTTTAATCGGCTGTGAAGAATTCCCTAATATCTATATTCGATAGTACAATTGTACACGATTACGTAGATAGTATAGTTATTCCACCCCTAACGTCATATACAAGGGTAATAACTGATCGTTGTTAATTTAAGTATTCAAAATGTATTTGCAGTTGTATTTTCTGTTGATCATCGTCAAATATTAGTCCATGCGGATCTTCTGATAATTATGTAAATTGGATATAGGCGTATTCATATAGTTGCCAGGCAACCAAAGAACGTCATACAAGGTGTATGCGTTCGCGCAAGCGGAAGGGAGATTGAAACTGATGTTTATTGAATGGTATAGATCAATCTTATGTATGATTAATTACAAACAGCATATCTCAAACAATAAAGGGCAATCATTTCAGAATGGTCACTAATAATGTGTTATTTTTAACAATATTTTATCATTTTTTCCGTCAGGTGTTCTTTTCGTTGTCATGGTGTTCTAAAACTAATCACCGATTTCACAATTTCTTTTTAATAAGATTAAAAATATATCTCATGAAGTCCAGTAATCGTAATTAAAATCAAATGTATAACTTTGCTTTGGCAGAAAATAATTCGTTCTTTTGGGTGGGGTAACACAATCAAATAAAATGACAATTTCTATCTTTGTCAAGTATATTTTCTATACTGGTGGAACGAACCAACTAGAAATAAGTTTGTCTGATAGATTAGTGTATGACGAAATAAATAAATAATAGCTTTTCAAATATTTTCCACTGCAACGCAAAGTTGTGTTCTACTGACTACAGCGCATGCTCATCGAGCATCGAGTTGTCTTCTTTGGTTGCCTGGCAACAAGACTCTAAGTTATCACAACCGAAATTGGGATTCGCCATAACATCAGGGAGATACCATATTTCACGATACAGAACATATACAAAAACTTGTTTTTTTTTAAGTATTACTTAGCAACTCTCAGTTATTTTTGACTGACCCTCGTATACTAGTATATGAGATAATCATGGCGTATCGTCATGTTATGAAGTTTTGTATGCTAATGTTTCCTTGTGTTGTGTATTGGAAAGGCAGTGTCCTGTGATTGAAGAGTCTCTGTAACAACTTGATCCGTTTTTAATTAAGTGTTAAGTGCTTTCTTAAAAGCTTAGTACACTAAAAATTAATGTAAATTGAACTGTAAAACTGGGAAAATTATACCACCACTAAATGTTATATAGCTCACGAGAAGCAGTTTGTTTATATTCACGTGGGCATAAACATCCAAACTATAATTGCGTACCGGACCAAAAACAACAAATGTTTTATTTAGGTAATGCTGTTTACACTTGAGAATACTTTAAATTAATTGTGTGTGGTAATTGCATAAGTGTCGATATTGTATAACCAATGGATGTAAAAATACAGCTAATTTGTCTAAACAGTTTATCCATCGTATTTAATGAATGAAAATGAGACCCGTATCTTTGAAACGTCACCAGATCAAATGTTTTATTGTAGTTTATACCCGATTTTCTAGACGTCTTCAGATCAAGTAATTTGATGTTATGCTTATTTTATGTGATATTGTAATGTAATGTATGGTTAAGTTGTTAGATGTATTTTGTGTGAGCATTTGTCTGTCGCAAGGAATGAAATGCTGATATAAAGCAAAAATAAAATAGTTTTACATAGTTTTAAGCCGACAATGTTAAACATTCTTATGTCATTGTTACTGATAATAATAATAATAATGATAACGACTTTATTATTTACTAATGATTCAATGGTATGATGTGTGCCGGGATTTATCACTTGTGTTACACTACGCACACACCTGTTGAAGCACTATGAATGCGGTCTATGTTTACAATTATTTAACAATAGGTATATGTCTACACTTAAGTAAGTCATTATAGAACAAGGCAACGCTTGGGAAAACATAGACAAATGCATATACGAGGGTCAGTCAAAAAACTGAAAGTTACTAAATAATGCTTAGGAAAATACGTTTTTGTATATGGTCTATACGTTATCGTGAAATATGGTATCTTACTCATGTTATGACATAAGAAGACATCTAGAGGGCATGCGTTCACGCTGTCAGTAAAACAAAAGTTTTGGTTTCCAACAGTATAGAGAATATACTTGACGAAACTAACATTTGTCGTTTATTTGATGGTATGAAAACCACAATTTTACCCCACCTAAAAGAACGAATCATTTTTTCCCAAGCAAAGTTAGAAAATTAGAATAGAAGTATGTGTAATGGCGACCCTTGGTTATATAATAAGAATAATAATAAAAGCAACTTTGAAGACGAACATAGAAGGGAAAGCGGCAACGAATGATTTGTGGGCGATTATTGTTTGCCGGTCGACTTGTAGGCCATGCCTGAAGATATAAAATATTAGCCCCATTGTGGCCATATAGAATATTTTATTTAGTCACATAAATACCGTGATCTTTCATGCGAGAAAAAATCGTGGTACAATGTTCTACTGTGTTTGTGATAACAAATAATTGCGAAAACGTAACGACGTCGGCTGAAACTCGTTCTTATAGACGTTGTATCAACTCTATAACTATGGTAATGTGTTAAAAAAAGTCATTCATTGTCTTTGAGATAAATATTTTATAAACTCGTTACAAAATCATAGGTTCGCTTAATAACTTGTGTTTTCTAGACTCTTTTAGGAAATGTTGATCTCCAAAGACAACTCATGACGGATCTAATATCAAAGTTACATATGTCTGCCTGGTAATCCTCTGATTAACCGTCACAAACAATATAAGATATATATTGATTCATTCAACAATGCCGGTAAGGGAATTCAGCAGCGAGACCTCTATTTGAATTGCAGACAACTATTTTAGCAAAGCAACTACATTCGTGTCCGCTGCTATCCGAACGATGTGTTATATTTATGAAAGCGCTAGTTACATGTCATAGGCATATATTTTAACAGATTGAATTAGTTATAACTACTTTCTTTGGCGCCGTAATAACCATATTAATCATTGAAGCTGAGCTGAAATACAATGTTGTTTCTAAATGAACATTTAAAGATATCGAAATTTTGTAGGAAACCAAATATTCTAGACAACATGATAGCCATTATGGAGAAGTATGCAAGTAACCTTGAAGTATTGGTTGAAGAAAGGACAGATCAACTCAGGGAGGAAAAGAAGAAAACAGAGGACATTTTACTGCAGATGTTACCTAAGTAGAATAGCTTATCTGTATTTAATAAGGAATTGTTTTTAGTTATCACCCGTAAAACAATAATTTGTGGTTATTTAATAAAAAGTATTTAATAAACTGTGTTGAAAAAAGATGTTACCTAAGTTGAATTGCTTATCTGCATTTAATAAGGAATTGTTTCTAGTAACCTCCCGTAAAAAATAATTTGTGGTTATTTAATAAGAAAGTATTTAATAAACTGTGTTGAAATAGGAACTCCAGACAGTTTTTTAAGAAATAATAGACTAATAAACGTGCCTTAGTGCGAAATGGGGAGCAATAAAATGATCTCTTTTTTAAAACTTCGAGATTTTGAATGTTTTTAAAATCAAATATCCTATAAAAATTATATTTATGTTTCTTAAGGAAGATAACTAAGCCACCGCTTAGTTTGAAATATATTCCCCATCCATGTTCGTGATAATGCACAGCCATCAGGACCGGGATTCAATGAAACTGTAGTTTACGGACAGCAAGAATAGCTTCAACGATATTCATATTCGTAAGGTCCCTGTGTCTAATATACTATTATACCGTGTGAAGAATCAAGCCGTTATCACTACTATTGTCATATAAATGTATTATTTCACACATTCAGGTCAGTAACGGAACAGTTGAAGCGTGGTAAAGTCGTTGAAGCTGAATCATTTGACTGTGTTACTATATATTTCTCTGATATTTGTGGCTTTACTGCAATGTCTGCGGACAGTTCTCCTCTGCAGGTATAGTATAGTTGCAAACTAGTATAAGAGCTGGTGGCCAAATTTTAATTTGCATTAGCCCCATCTTGTAGAAAAATCGTATTGGTATTTTCGAATAATATAGACATTCAAGCTTAGGAAAAAGATGTATGCAAGATCTGAAAGTGGTCTTGTACGTTTTACAGACCAGTTAACAGCATGTGCTAATCGTATTCGTCGTTGACTGCTTCGTGTATAGTTGAGTTGTTATGTTTACAGTTTCGTTTGTTTCAATGTGAAGTTCAATCTCATGACCATTGATTCAGTTACTTTTAGGCATTTTTATCCCTTTCATACTTGAGATTACAAATGTATATTTTTCTGAAAATATTTTATCATACTGTGTAAATGCTGTTCTTATTACGAGTTGACCTTTCACCAAAAACCAACACATCTTTGGTTTATTGTAATGCTTCAATTTCTCGTATAATGGAAATGTAATTGGCTTAATTGTGAATCTATTTCTTTATGTGATCACATACATTGAATAACATTTTTTGTTTTTATGGTTACAGGTTGTGAATCTATTAAACGATTTGTATACGTTATTTGACTCTATCATAGAGAATTACGATGTATATAAGGTGGAAACCATTGGTGATGCCTACATGGTATGCTCGGGTTTACCGAAACGTAATGGAATCCTTCATGCCGGTACGTTATCTATTTCGCATTGAGCCCAACGACACGTTTGTTTCGCGACTTGATGTGTGACGTGTCCCTCTAATTAATTTCGCTATTCTTCCATATTCGGTCAATTTCGAGTACCCGGTTGATTTAAATTTAAGCAAAGTCTCTTATAATGCGTACACGTTTAGTTGACATGACATAATGGTTTTTGATGTTGCTGTTTTTCTTCAATTCAATATCGGTAAAACAGATTCGTATTCGAAATAGTATTGCACTACTGACTATTATGTTGTTGCTGGTGCGGATGTAGAAGCGTCGACATACGTCGTATGTATCTCAGAAAATAATTTTGCAATTAAACGTTTCAAGATTGCTTGTTACATGTAGCACGTACAGATGCGCGCTTGGAGTGTTGGTTCTGGGGATGAGATGTTTCGGAAGAAATTAGTCGAATTAGTCGAAAACGAAACTTTGTTGATGACCAATTGTCATGTATCTTGCTTGACATTGCAGGTGTGCGGAGTCCACATAATTAGGATAAGTATGTTTGCATTTGAATTAACACATTTTTTCACACATTCAGGTGAGATTGCATCAATGTCTCTTCATTTGCTCAAAGAAATCAAACAATTTAGAATCAAAAGTCGTCCGAACGAGACTCTCAAGTTACGTATAGGAATCCATTCTGGTCCGGCCGTTGCAGGTGTTGTTGGTCTCAAGATGCCAAGATATTGTCTCTTCGGCGACACAGTAAATACTGCAAGTAGAATGGAAAGCAATGGTGTTGGTATGTATTTGTATTGTGTTTCACTGATCTCTTTTACATTATATTCAGGTCGATGCTGAAACAAATTATACTATTATAACTAATTTCGACAAATATCTCAATTCATACTCATTTTCACAAGGACATGAACTAAGTGAAGCCAATTGTCATTTTCAATGCATAGCGCCAATCAAAAGAAATGCTGGTCAGAATTTTATTTCGTCTGTTTTATAACTGGGACATTTATTCCAAGGTTGCCTCATGTGTTCAAGGTTTTAACAATCACGAACCAGTACAACCCTCTTTATAGGTATTTGCCAATCACAATCTTTGTATTGACTTGTACAGTAAAACGTGCAATATGCTAGCAGACAGGGATCCAATTTTTTATACACAATTGTTTTAACTCAAACTTTGACTGATAGAAGTGAAAACTACATGTTATTATATGTTCGCGTATGAGTTGAACGGCAATCATTCAGATTCAAAGTTCGTTGTCGATGTTTCACCAAAGCTTGGTGCATATAGCGTGTATGGTTTTCGTTGTACAAAAATGTCTAGGCTTAATATGAAGGTATTTTGACAATGTCAAAAGTTAAAACAGTTGTATCTAAGTTCTGAGGCATTACTGCAAGTTATAATCTATCCATTATTTCTGATATAAAAATCAAAATTAACTTTGAAATGATATCTTACCGTCTTTCAGCATTGAAAATACATTGTTCGCCACAGTGCAAAGAGCTGCTGGACCAATTAGATGGTTATGTTGTAAAGGAACGCGGGCTGGTCGCCATGAAGGTATGTTAAACGTGTATGCATTAGGTATCGCTAAAAGCACTCGATATTTGATAAATTGTTATCGTTCGGCATGAACATGTGTATAGCAATGGCAGCTCTATCTACGTTTCCCATCAGAAACTATACATTGTTACTACATGTACTTGTAGAATGCTGATTGAAATATTGTTTCTTTTGTTTCTATAATTATGTGACAAAGAAATGGGATAGGATGATTACCATATTGATCATTCACAAACCCATCAACTCACAAAATTATAAATGTAAATTGTTCTAGGTCATCAAGTACGTTTTACGTAAATAGTGTTTTTGAAAGTGACTATTTCATATACACTGAACGACAACTATTAAGATTGACCCTTCCAGTCGGTTTAAGAAACAAATTGTTTCAAATAATAGTTGCATAGAATATTTCATTTGCTTATCGACGAATACCAGCCCATAGTTGGTTCTAGTGTGCATGCTCCTATATAATGAATAATTCATGTTTCTTTTAGAATTCTAATTGACCATAATTACACACGTCACTTAATTGCCTTAATGGAAATCATTCATTTCCTGAGTTGATAATGATGTGTCATAACAGTTTTCTTAAATTATTTTATCCAGGGGAAAGGCGAAATTCTCACATATTGGTTAATCGGTGAAAACCAACAGAAACGTCTAACAAGACTTGAGTCTGTTTATTCTGAAACCGGACAATGGTCATACCGTTCGGCAAGTACAGACGATCAATTGACATTTAGTTCGTCACTAGATTTTGTGGACGAATCAGAGGACACGGAAAATACCGTCCGGAACTCAGTGACCGAATCAAATCCGGAACAGCCGGAACAGGATTACTTTTTTCCGTTAATGCATGCGACAGATTCCTTCGACGGGGACAAAGTGAAAGAGAACACGTTGTGTAATGGAAAGCAACAGCGGGAGTCATCGTCGAGCAAGCATGTAAATGGTGATATTAAGTCTTCAATTGAACTAACACCTTTACTAAAACATGTGACTTAATGTTTCATTACTGGATCACGTGAATAACAGTTTTATACCACGTGATGCATAACACGTGTCTAATAAATAACATATTTTATTCCACAATTATTAGAAACAACAACCATTCGTAATTTATTTAAAATCTAGTTTTACTTTTACATGTATTAATAATATATTTCAAATACAGCAAATGCGCATTCAAACTATTGGTAATTATACATAGTTTCAGCAAATGTGCATTCAAGCTATTGGTTATTATTCATACATGTTGTTTAAAGTTTACTAATAACGTGATATTGGTGTTAAAACACCAATTTTTCAGTGTCACTATTTTCGTTTGAAACCGGTATACTTTTTAATGAATCGGTTTCTTTCTCAAGATTCCAAATCCCAGACTGTTTAAGTGGACCCACTGCTGAAAATCAAAATAACAGCGAGTCTTTAATTCGATGGTATTTTTAAAGTAAAACCCATGTGCAGTTAGTTTTTTAGGAGAAAGGCATAGGTCAGCTGTATGCTTTATGTGCCCCACACTTATTTAAAATTTGGGACATATAATATTGGTGCTGTCCGTCCGTACGTACGTACGTAACACAATAATGTGTGTTGTTGAACTCTTTAAACTTTCACCTACATGTATTAACAACCTCCATGTATAGGTGACTGTATAGGATGGACTTTTTGCTGCGTCAATTTTTACTAGAATTATGGCCCTTCATTCTTTTTACTATATACCACATAGTTGTGTGGGTTGAACTCCTAACACACTTTCACAGGTTAACAATCTCAATGTACAGATGACTGTAAAGGATGGAGTTTTCGCTGGGTATTTTTTACCTAAATGATGAACCTTTGTCATTGTTTGTATCAGAACCTAAAAGTTATCATTTTTTATGATATAGTTATAGTCCACAAGGCTAGAGGGATAATGGTGTTACCTTAACCTTCTTTCCCCCCTCTCCTTCCCTCCTTTCCCTTTTAAAATGATATACATGTATGTGCTATAATGGGGTCACCCGTGTGTCCCATAGACACAATTTCTAGTTGATAATATCCTGATCAAAGAATACACCTCAAAACGACAATTTTAGCACAAGAAGCTTTTAAAAGGGGGTATAGGATCTGACGATTACTCTTGACGGGGAAAGTGCGAGAATGAATAGAGCGATATTAAATTGATTTACTGCTATGCTATGTTATGGATATTATTTCGAACTCCTGTTTGAAGTCGTTTAGCATGCTGCGATTGACTTGCGGGTTCCAAGCTAAAAATATTAATAACCGGAAAATCCGTATCCATCAGAAGACGATTTTAAATGTATCGACCTCAGATCGTACTTCGGAGTTCTGAAGATTGTGTTTTTAATCATATTGTGAATATCTTTTCCTCAGTGTAGTTATCATTCGTTATTACCTCCCTTTATGGTTAATTATGCACCAAATTCAAAGTCCACAGTGTGTCAATCATTGCGTGATTAGTACATAGGCTTGCTTGAAATATCCATTTTTGGGGATATGGATGGCGCGTCCTATGTCTGACTCTTGCGTGGGTAGTTAGGCGCTGCCGTCGTTTCTGTGTGGCTTTGAATTGTCTGTGCGCTATAGTATTTTCCTAGTATTTTTTAAACTTATATTTATAAAACAGGCCACATTTGAAGCCTAAACTACCCTGTCCTGCCGAATGACAACAGAAAAATACGACACACATGGTCAACTTCTCACTGGCAACGATGGAAAGTCTTCAAAAATAGAGTGTCACACTAATCGCTTAACGACATGATAAAAACTCGCATGAACATTGTTAAATTGACATTGAAAATGGGAACACTAAAGTGCATGGTATTCGGAATAGGGATACTTGGAACGCGAAGAGAAGTATCTGCACCAAAATATTTACTAACAAATTATGTACCGGTAGTCTAATTAATACGTTATTAAACAGAACATGTTACTAATATACATATACTGTTTATATATTCTCATATATCAGTGGTTTGTCAAGTTACTATGGTAACATATGTTTATAATGTATAGAGGGCAGGAGTTGCCTGTCTCTGGCTGGCAACATAAGTCGCTAATCGACATGACCATATTACAACAGTTACTTTAATAACCTTTGACAATTTTCTCTAATTAATTAATTAATGATATTGTTATGAAGCTGGCAATGGCAACAGTTTTTCAGTCACTTGCGATGACAAGTTGCACTAACTAGTGTACAAATGTTTCGAACAGCGAGTACCAACAGTCACCAATCGTGGAGAACTTAGTTAAGGTCATAAGTTATGTTTTGTCATTTCAATTGTACTGAAATTCACATAATAAACCCGAAATACTATTATTTATATATTTAAAGTATAAAAACTTCATATTTGTGTTTGGGTTTTGAGTTATAGGGCCAGTTCTTAACGCTAGCGCCAGTTATTAAGTGTAAGACATCCGGTCAAATGTTAACTGTTGATAAATACTATTGAAAAGAGCATAATATTAAATAAAAAAAGATTACACAAAACCATAATACTCTTCACTATGTATATAATTATGCTACATGTATCACATTTATGCATACATTTAACTATACCATATTACTTACGACTTTTACATCAGACAAGTTGCGGTATTTCTTATCATGAATCATGATGAATTATTTTTTCAGAAGACTATTCGTCTCCTAATTCAACGTACTGCATAAAATATACTAGTTGTCCATATAATACTTTCGAGCTTCTCGTTTTATTAAAGAATGCAGTGTAATATTTCCTTGTCACGATTATATTCGATGCAATTGCTCTGTGAAGGAGAGCATTTCGTTACAAGCTCAAGTTAATTTGAGCACGAAAAAAGTTTTATAATGACATCGACTGAACCACACAAAACATACAATCTCCAACTTTGATTACAAATAATGGTATGACTCTCTGGCAATTAATATAATTATAATGCCCTAATGCAACATAATCTATTTCTTGACATTAGCATAAAAAATTATGCTGTGCTGGTGTCTTTTTATAATGAAATTATTATATGCTGTTCGGAAGGCTTTTTATAATGACATTATTATATGCTGTTCTGGTGGCGTTTTATAATGACATTAATATATGAATGCTGTCCTGGTGTCGTTTTAAAAAGACATTAGTATATGCTGTTCTGGTGTGTTCATATAATGATATTAGTATATGCTGTTCTGGTGTATTTTTATAATGACATTAGTATATGCTGTTCTGGTGTATTTTTATAATGATATAAGTATATAATGATGTTATGGTGTATTTTATAATGACATTAGTATATGCTGTTCTGGTGGCTTTTTATAATGATATAAGTATATAATGATGTTATGGTGTATTTTATAATGACATTAGTATATGCTGTTCTGGTGTCTTTTTATAATGATATAAGTATATAATGATGTTATGGTGTATTTTATAATGACATTATGTTATGCTATTATGGTGTCTTTTTATAATGACATTAGTATATGCTGTTCTGGTGTCTTTGTTAAAACTGCCACTGTACTAAAACATGTCCATACATTTTGTGCGTTGTGCTTCTTCTTTTCTTCTTCGAATCATATATCATATTCACTATTGACAAACATAATCAATGGTGTATCATATAACTAATTGTGTCATAACTTAATCATATTTATACAGTATATACACTACATGTATCTATTATCATTTTATATTTCACAAGAAAGTGTGTGTGATATTACTTATTATGTTTTGTACATATTGATTAAACTGTCCATAATGACTATCACGTCTTCTTTCTTTATTGGCACAAAGACATTAAGGCTATTTTACAGTTTTATTAGCTCACCTGTCACAAAATCAGAGTGAGCTTTTGTTATCACTCTTCGTCCGTCTGTCGTTCGTCCACAATTTGTTAGTGTAGACACAAGAGGTCACAGTTTTGGCCTTATCATTATGAAACTTGGTCATCATGGATAAAAACTAGGTCACTAGGTCAGATCACAGAAAAAGCGTAGTCGCTAGAGGTCAAACTTTTTACCTAATCTTATAAAACTCGGTCATTATTGCCATCTGAACAAGATCTATGTCGAGTTCGATATTGAGTCATCCAGGTCAAAAACTAGGTCACGAGGTCAAATCATAGAACAATCTTGTGTAGTCGCCAGATGTCTCAATGTTGGCCTTATCTTTATGTAAGTTGGTCACAATAATCCTCTCAACAAAACTTAGATCAAGTTCTATATTGGGTCATCCGGGGTCTAAACCAGGTCAAATCATAGACAGAACTTGCTTAAACTTATGGGTTTATGTGAGGTAAATTACAAGGTCGCTTTGTAAGAAAATATAAAAACCTTGCATATGCAATA
This sequence comes from Spisula solida, assembly GCA_947247005.1. NCBI lineage: Eukaryota > Metazoa > Mollusca > Bivalvia > Venerida > Mactridae > Spisula > Spisula solida. Next base: position 33,305,034 of record OX365944.1, on the reverse strand, counting down.
GAGGCTGCCTTTCATTGATTACCATTAATGTGCCTGCATGAATACGAGGACAGGTGAGCGACCTATGACCCTTTTGCCCCTATTGTTGTTTGTATCATAGGTATGGCGAATAAGAGTGCACTAACTGCAATACCGCACTTGAAAATCGTGTGATAACCAAAACTGTACTGCTTTAAACTATAATACAAATTACTTACATAACTAACACTCGAATATTGATTTAATCTCTGGCTTAATCCTCGAATAAATACAATAAACTCGCGTTTCAGTTCAGTATCTATACTTAATGATCCACATATACAATTTGCTGCGGCCGTGGCCCACTGCAGCCGTGGTCCAATGGTTAGTGCGCTGGAGTCCGTTTCGATTCTGATTGGTCACGGCATGCAATACGTTTCTATGAAACATTGGCAACCATTTCTAAGTTTTCCTCCTAAAAGATGTTGCTGGTTTCTTGCGGAATGGTATGCAAATACTTGCTATGATACAGGGCAGTATGTCTTAAGACGAGTCTCCATTCCGTGTGATTTACTATAGAGCTGAAAACGTTTTGAGAAAAGGCGCCCTACACGAACGAACAATAAACATTAAAATGTTCACGGCGTACCATCATTGCTCCATGTTTTATAGTTTGTTTTCAACGAGATATCTCTAAAGTAAAAAACCTGGAATACAAGAAAGGAAATTTAATCAAATCAATTACGTATGAGACGTACAGCTTGTACTTATTGCTATGCGTGGTATTGATATACTAGTATTTTATTAATTAGATTGTATTCATAAATATAGACTTAGTTACGTAATAGAATTAAACTACATCTGTCTCGAACGAAACTTAATTTACAAAACAAACTAGATTGCGCACGTTACAAGGTCTGCAAATTCAGTACAGTTAAAGGAATGCTATTTCTGTCGTCATTTCATTAATGTCTTACTTTCAAGAGTCATGAAAGCGTCGTTTTCCCACCACCTTTTCAGTCGGGTACGAGGACGGTCAGTTTCTTTAATTTACAAACCACAAGTACTTATTTGCTCGCTTGCTAGCAACTGACAACATCTGTACATGTGGAGGGCATGGTCATTGCCAATGTCAAGAGGGGTACAAAGAAAGAGTGTAACCGTGGCCTTCTGAATCCGACATTCGAACCATGCCGAAACGTACCGTTTGGCGAGTGCTCTACCTACCGTGCATACCAGACATGCGCGCTCGTCTACGTATATATTGCAACATTCATCTAGATGGAATTATTTCGTATCTATAAAAAACAACTGAACCCTGAGTCAAAACCTATATGATCATGACCTATCCGACTAGTCCATTTTTTTAGCGAACCTCAGAATACAAACAGTTACCTACAACATTTCCTTTTGTGATACGCATATAAATTTGACAATAATCAAATTTTATTTTGAATAAAATCTCAATAATGTAATATTAGACTTGTTTTCGACAGACAATGGCCCTGGAGTGTTTTTTGGTGTGATAAAATACGTGCGAACACAACCATGTCATCACGGTTGTCATCGCCTTGCTATGTATATAGCCATCGTGAACTTGTTAAGAATATGTGCTTTCTTTCAAGACGTTCGAAACATTACGCATCACATAAAGTGTGTTTGACATTGACAAATCCGTTTTTAGTGTATAATTATCATATTTATGTAATGACTTCATTGCACTCTTGCGAAGTTAAGCATGAGATAAACATGCATATGTCTCATTAGAAGTAATAGAATATGTTTGTGTTAAAGAGGCGCATTTCTTGCTTTATACTCTCCTCACAATCGACATTGCGATATCAGTAAAGGAATGAAATTAACGGCTGATGGTAAAACACTGTACTTTTTTATTTAGCGCTTGTATTTGAGAATACATACATATGTCATCAAATATAACATATGTGTTAGGTCTGAAACGGTCACTCAGGTACCGGTCGGTCGGGTCAAATATCGCAGAACTTCACACTTCAGCATACACTGGAAAATTGGTACCGGCTATTTTGTTTAATTCACGAATGTTTTCAGAGAAAATGATAACAGCCTGAACGTGGCACCCATTAATGGGTACGGTGCACCAATTGGTTTTTATAGATCATAATGTGGTAGGTAGAAAATCAAATATTTACCTCACCGAAACAGCAACAACGCGATTCAAGAGACGTGCCGAGTAACGGTTTTTCCTGTTAAAAAATATACGGTGTACTACGTTACTACTGAACAGGATTTAAACATGTGATGTGCATAGCAAAAGCGTTAAATATCACCACGTATTTTAATAAAATGGAAGACATAGGCCTTTCATATGACACTGCATATTCGCACAAAATAGGAGGTATTTACTGTAAAGCAGTTTTTTGAGCGAAAAACACACAACTGTGCTCGATCACCAAGTTTATTCTTTAGACCTAGCGCCATTTGACTAGTTTTAAGGTAATCCATCCATCATTGGCAAAATTTAGATTCCCAATGAAACTAACTTTTTCATTAAGGGTATCACATGGCTTGTCTAAATATAATTTTTTAAAAACCTTTACCACGCCGTTTTGGAGAAATTCCATTTTAACTATGGTAACCATCCATATCAAAATAGAGCAAATTTCAGAAAAGGTCCTAACAGTATTTTTCTATTTTTTGTGTCAATAAAATCAATAAATTGTGCAAAGTTTTATGTTTTTACACAGCCAATGGAATGTGTTTGTAAATGATATGTAACAGAAATTTGTAAATTACTTCATATTTTTTTCTTTCACCTCTATCTTTCAATTTCAGTGTTTTGAATGAGTAGATTTATCAAAATATTTAAATTTCCCTTTCAAAGAATGGTATAAAATCATCTTATAAAATGATTGGCAGGCTACAATAGTAACATACAAATTTTAAGTAATCAATATTGTATAAGAAAATAACAAAATAAAAAAAGTTTACCACAGATTTATTTCAGAAAATGTACTTTTCTTTGCATACTCTTATTTCTGTACACGCTGGAGAATGAGTTCTCATTTACTAAAAACACAGAAACTTTTTCATTATTGACTGAAAACATGTCATGTGTGTATTCATTTTGTTAGTTAGATCATTTGCTACAAGTTGATGTATGTTCTGACATAAAATTCAGAAATTTTTTTTTTAGTCCCCTATCGGTTTTCAACCAGAGGGGACATAGGTTTACCCTTCGTCCGTTCCTCAAAAGTCAGGATCCTGACATAGCTCAAACAGTTTTCAAACTAGGTTTATGAAACTTGGTATGTGGATAGGGGGCAATAAGGGAATTATGTATGTCCAAAAATATTTTGAATCTAACAAAAATTGTGGTTGCTATGGAGACAAAAATAATGAAAAAATGTAAAAATCTGGATCCTGCCATAACAGTTTCAAAGTTAGGATTACAAAACTTGGTATGTGGATAGGTGCCAATAAGGAGATTATGCACATCTAAATATGTTTTGATTATAACAAAAAGTGCGGTTGCTATGGAAACGGAAATAGAAAAAAATCTATAAAATCTGGAATCCTGGCATAACTAATACAGTTTCCAAGCTAGACCTATGAAACTTGGTATACAGAAAGGAGTTTAAAAGGAGATTGTGTAAACTTGAATATTTGTATTATTCTGATTGAAACTGTGGTTGCTATGGATACAGAAATAGTTAAATTCCTTCCCTTTGGCTGGATCATTGTATAACCCCAAAAACAAGAAAACGCATTAAAACATCCATTGGCTTATAGCTAATGATCTAACTAAGAAAATGAATATACACACGTCATGTTTTCATTCAAAAGCAAATATGTTTTAGACATTAGTGAACTGACAGCCATCCATTTGTCACAATCAACACAGCATTAGCCACATGCCCTAAAAGACAACTTAGCTTTATCGATTATTTAACACAGTGGCCTAGTTTTTAACCCCAGATGACCCTGAGTTGATCATCGTGACCAAAGTCACAAAGTTTCATAAAGATTAGACTAAAATTGTGGCCTCTAGTGACTACTCAATGTGTACATGTATGCATGATTGGATCTATAGTGACCTAGTTTTTTTTATCCCAGATGACCCAATGTAGAACTTGACATAGACTTTGTTTAGGGATCATTGTCATCAAGTTTCATGAAGATTAAACCAAACTGGAGACCTTTAGAGACTGCACAAGGTTGATGTATGATTTGACATAATGATATTGACCTATGTTTTGACCACTTATGACCCAATATAGAACTTGAGCCAGATTTTGTTGAGATGATCAGTCATAAAAATTGGACCAAAATAGTGAACTCCTGTGACTTCACAAGATTCATGTATGATTTGACCAAGTAACACCTTTTTAACACCAAATGACCCAATATAAAATAAATATTTGTTGAGATGGTCGTTGTGTCGATGTTTCATAAAGATTATAGCAAAATTGTGATTTCTACTGCCTATGCAAGCAAAAAGGGTGGGAATGACGGACATCGAGTGATCACAAAAGCTCACCTTGTGACTATATGACAGGTGTGCTAAACTCAATATACCCAAGCATACTTTACAAGTATAATCATACCCTTATAAAGTTTATATGTCCTGTCTCATACTTATAAATGTTCAAGTTGTATATCTATGGAGTAATGGGTGAAAATTAACTCATACACTCTGTATCCCAAGTTCTTAATTGACACTCAAATATTATTTATACAATAGAATGCACTTTATGACACAGGAAAACTGCCACATGGTATCAAAGTAAAGGAACTTTGTCTGCCAATCCAAATTTAGACGGTATGGACACTGACACTAATCTTGAACAATACAACCATTTCTGAGTGCAAGTATAAAAGTAGCATTAGTGACTGCCGGCAACGACTGGAACAACAATCTTTCAGAAAAAAGTTCCATGGTCCGATCTGGGTTATATGCAAAATCTTGTTCCCGTGCTGCATTCCGAGTAATATGCTATGTCTGATTCCACTGTTGAAATCTGTGTAGTATTCAGCAACAGTATTTCACAACCTGCAAATAATATTATAACATTATAATTACATGTATATACTAATATGATCCTGGTGGTCCTGCACAAAACATTTTCTTTGTTAAAAAAATGAAAGTTCAGAAATTGTCAAATTATATCAAATCTAAACTAAAACCAAAGGTGCTATTTTCAAAAGCTGAATCTATACCCAGTATTAAACATATAGAGTGTAGAATTCAAATTAAGTGACAGCTACATGACTGATAGGTCTGTTTCTTGTTCACCTTTACTTGAAAATCAATATATCAATGTATCAACATTATATCGGAATCGTCAATGACAGCTCCAATAAAGACAGATATTATAAGAACAGATCTATGACTGAACTGCAATATAATTTGAATTTATTTGGAATATTGTCATGGTAACTACAACCAAAAACAATTTTAGCAACCAAACTGAATTATGTATACAATTATAAGACAGAAAGTTCAAATCGTTGAATTAGGGATAGGTGCTTAATTATAACCTAAATTTTGCTTTAGGAACAATGTATTTGCAAAACATGGACGCGCATTACTTCTGCTTATGCAACAAACTGTAACAATACAATCATGCATTACCTCACAGTTACACTACACTTTTACATTTTCTCAATTCTGCACACATTTCTTCAGCATCTCTAGTTTTGAAGTCAACTGTTTCAAGTGAAACGTACCATTCTCGATTCCCTGCAAATATAAATAATAATTATTATCACCTTGTTGTTTATTATGTTGACACTAAGTGACTTGGCAGATTTATAGTGTCATGTCGCATACTTAGTGCAGAAATGCTTAAGGTAAACTACTTTTATAAGAATCTGTAGCAGTTCAAATATATTTCAGATATATTTGTTTTTCTATCAAATAGACAGATGTTGCAACAAGTATTATGTGAACTCAGGGCTTTTTTTCACTATATACGAGGGGCCTTCATCAGCCCCTTTCACAATTTTCTATAGGCCCCTTTCACAATTTATAAAGGCCCCTTCACAACTTCACCACAAAGCATCAAACAAACCAAACATAGATAAAAAGTCATATATTCCTGTACTGGACTTGATATGAAGTATTATATCATAACATGCATGTTTGGGACAAGTGGACAAAAATTGAGAGCTAACATCTGAAAAAATTATTTCACAATTTGATGATTTATCGCGCTTAGTTTATAACAATTTGAAAAGTTTCTGCGCCAACTTTTTCACAATTTTGAGGATTTTCGTGCTAAATTTTCACAAAACAAAAGGGCCTGGGCCTCTACAAAATTCAGCAAAAAAAAGGCCTGGACCTTGAACCCGGCTTTCCCGGTTACAAGTCGAGTACACTAAACAATAGACCTGCGGCTACTACAAGGCTATTTCGGTACATGTAGTCAAGTTCTTTCACAAATATGTACATGTAGATACATGGGCTATATTCCTTGTAGGCCTACATCTTTTACAAAAAAACAAGCGAGACTTCCACTGAGCTTTTTAAACTAAATTATCCATTTAATTTGATCTAGTTAAAATAACGCTATGCTTACACGAAGATCACAAAAATAACCATTCAAAATCAGAATAGTTCTGAATTGAAAATGACCAAGTACAGTCGAGCTGACAATAACAAGATGTAAAATGGAGCCTATAACGCTCATCTAATACAAGAATATTTGATCAAGAACACAATGTTTTATCAAGTTTTACCTCAATAGTGTTGAGAAGCATCGTGATGAACATCAACATAGGCTGGTTTGCACTATTGAGTCTCTTCTCGACGAAATGGTGCAACAGAAATATTTCTACTTTCGTTTTCTCAACAGCTCAATGTTTGTTTCCGAGATTTCCATCGTTCTCAACCGAAAATTCATAAGAATAACGGTATTCGTCCTCACAACGGTGTTTACCAATGTAATTTAGACTGATAATAGTCCTCAACCCTTCCGAATAACACAGTTTTGGTGACAAAATCGACCTCACATCGAGAATAAGTCTGCTCGCCATGTCATTTCGGCGCTTGATTTCGCGAGCGTTTCTATGACTTCGAATATCAAAGGGAAGGAACTCGTCACTATTTTTTTTATTTTAAATTTATTTTTTTAAAGATCGTCAAATATAATTACCAAGACATAATTTATTAAGCAGATTTATTGATATGAATACCGTAAAATAAAACTATTTAATGTTTACGGATGTTTATAAAATTTTCCGGACGGTACCGAAGTTTCCCGTAATAACACGAAATTACGTCGAAATGACGTCGGCTAATGATGGACGGATTACGTTAAGGGCGTATGTTCGTTTTAACCCTTTCGCTGCCGACGTCGAAATGCCAAATTACGTCGACAGTGCCAAGCCTGTTTTGACGTAAACAAGTTGACGTCATTATATCGACGTTCAAAAAACTGCGCGGTATGGCGCACGTTACAACGTAATTAGACGATAATTAAAGCACCGTGTATGCATTCAAGATATGTATGTTTCAGTTTAAATATAAACACACAAACTGAACAAAATGACATAAGCCTGACTTAATTAAATCTTTCGAATATCCATAGTTTAATGAATATTTTATCCTAGGTAAGTTTTTCAAAATATTTTGTTCTAGTAAAAAACATGTTACTTCATGAATAGTTACACACAATATGAGCACTCAAATCCTGTAAATAGTTCATCATAGATGCCTTAATTAACATGCGTTCGGATCATACATAGAACTATTAATCGAATGATGTGCGAGTATGCAGTCGAAATTTAAAAATTCTTATAAATCTATTACGTATTTAACATACATGTACCATCTTTCATGATATTCTGCTAAAAGCCGACATGAACTGTTCGCCTTAATGTAATGTTCAGTTCAATCAAGAACGGAGTAAATAAGCTAGGGCCCCTGGTTTAATGATTTTGTACTGTATCTAAAAATTAAACTAAAGGATTGGGTACGAGTACATATAGCCACGGCCATGGTTTAGTAGATAAACTGCGCTGGATTTGTAACCCATCGATCCGGGTTTAATTCCCGGCCGTAAAACGTTGACAACAATATTCATATTGATTTTCCTCCACATGTTGAAATGTTGCTGGTTGCTTGTGGAATGGTAAGTTGGTGTTTAGTACGTGTTAGGGTAGTTTGGGTGACACTGTTAGAAAACTGGTTAGGTGAATTGGCCGCCGCATATAACATTTGTTATAAATCTCCTCACAGAATATCAACGGAACCATAGCACCTACAATTAATGAACATTTTCAAAATATTATTTTGACACACATTGGTACTGTGTTTCATGGGGATTACAGTGGATGTTTACAAAGCACTCATATATACAAGAAGGGATTTGGGAGATAGTGTGCGCACGAAAAATAGGTGTCTCGTAAGTCAAATTGGCTGTCCCTTTCAATAGGGGTGACGCTATGATAAACAAAAACTTTACCTTTACTTTTTATATTACACCACATAGTGTGACTTAGTTTACTTTTCAACGAGTGTGGTGTAATGTTCTCTACTCATTGTAGTGCGACTTGTTTGAGTAAGCACTGCAACCCACTTCATTTCATTCAATTAATATTTTACCAATACAATGTACATGTAATACATTCGTCAGTACATGTGTACTATAGTAAAGAACACAAAAATATGAATTCATAAAACCGAATTAACACTACAAAGGGTGGTTGCAGCTTACATGTATATATTTAATTTTATTTATGGTTGGTGCTCTAGTTCTTGTCTTCTTCGTGTCTTGGTGATGCGATAAGCAATCCCTCAGTATGGCGATACAGTTTCACGGTGGTCGCTTGGGTATTGCTCTTGAGTCTTGACTATGGATTGAGACGACACTGGTTCGAATCTCGGCCGTGGCACTTGGTCATTTCTTATAGGCTTTTCAGTCAGTGTTTCCTATCCTATTACAGATAACTCACCACGTGTGTATCTGTGATGTTCACCGGGTACGTTGCTAACTTGCTGACTAATTCCATACCAAATGGTCTTTTCGTTTAGCGTCCACCCTAAGTTCGTAACATATCTAGCTATCCTGGGAGATAAAACGAAGCCCTCGACTACTATCCTCATCATTATATGGTTAATAAATATAGATTTTATGCATTGTCAATCATAATAACTTACTGAAATAACTGAAAACGTGATTGTGTGGGAAAAAATACTGAGCTTAAATTTAGAGTAAATATTTAAAAGTACTCACAATCTTTACAAATCTCATTGAATAAGAGCTAAGAATACGCTTAAATGATAAACATTTAATACTTAAATATTGTTGTTTTTCCTTCTCAAGACACCCAAACCTATCAGTCCGCGGACGCTAAACGAAGAAAAATTTGGATTTGCCAAATGAGTCCATTCGAAAAGAGATAAGGTATTGAACCCTGGCTGACCACGCACTTACGACTGTGACGTGTCTCATAAATTATATCTAGGAATCGAACTTTGTATGTGTGACGATATAATTAAGCGATTGGGGAGTGAATTAATTTTGTATGGATGTAATATTTTATGTCGTAGGACGAGATAGTGATTTCCAATTTGAGGTAATAAGTTCAACGCACAACATCTTTTTAAGAAGAATGTTATATGCATTTCTGATACAAACGATTAGTTTAAGAAGTAACTCGGCTCTTTGCGGCCTTCGTAATACCGGTAGCATCATCTCGCAATCTCGATTTAATTAAACGCGAAGCATGCAGGGAATCAAATTAGCTTCCCCAGTTTACATATCCCGTACAATACCACTTCTTTAATGAACTGCTACTATACATACAGTCTAGATTAAGGACTCGGATAGCGCTGTTTGAAGATCCAAAGTTCGCTCAAAATTAATAAGGATCATCACCACTGAATCTAGAACGAATTCAAGTCAAGGGGGCACTGGATGCCTACTAAAGGGGTCGTTGAACGAATAGCTAATGTATTTTGACCAACACAGGCTCATGTTAAAGTAAGGCTTACTATTAGGCTTTATAAACAGTAGGTCTATAGCACTTCCACTGGATAACAGACAAGATGAATGTGCCTTGGATCTGTCGCTTGGTTAAGACAGAATACTGTCTGTTTTATGGTGGTTGAGCACAAGTCTAAGATCGAGTACAAACTAAGGACTAGAGTTGAAAGCCTATGATTGGGCATCAAACAAACAAGTGGCACAAAAAGTACGTTGGACATAAAATGAAGTTCTATCTTTATGTGCGTAAATTGATCACATATGTTGTTTTTTCAAATTTATTCCGAGGAAGTACCTCATCTATATGCTGTCATTCATAATACAAATATGCAACTAAATACATCCTACATATTAAGCTGTTCATTGGTTGGTTACTTATTTGGGACAGTCATAATATAGTTAATGGATCTAACGTGCGTTTAAAAACATGGTATTCAGTGTGATAATAATCGTTTAATTAGTGTCGGGTCTCGTTTCAAAGACGTAGATCTATATGGGTGATGCACAATATATTGTTTTATTTATAATTGTTGTACAACATGTTCCACAATGAACTTCCAACCCGGTGCCTAACTTTTTAGAAGAAAATATGACGCAGAATGTGAAGACCGATATGATTTTTTTTCCACAAATGTGCGCAATTGTACTATTGATCCCCGGAAACGCCATGGCTGGACCTTCCTGTGTGTTATTTTCCCGCGGGTCGAGTTCGTGATTAAGGGGTACAGTGTTATATAGAACATGTATAATAGCAGGCAATTTACGACATTCGTTTCAACAATATAGAGCCCTATATATATCAGTAAAGAAGTCGAGTTTGCTTCATTAATTGGTTTGACGTCATACAATGTTGCGTTGAAAATTAGCGCGTCTTGTGTGTATACACGTATTACAAAATATACATTCATTTGTTAATTATCCAGTGGAATTGTACTAAACCTTCGGTAGCAGACAATTAAACTCTATAGATCATGATTCTTTCCATAGTTTATGCCTAATTAACGATATCCCGTGCCAAAATGGAGTGAAAATTACGTAAATTTCGTAGCATAATCACTGAATATCAAACACGAATATGTAATTACTTTTGCAATCAGACAGAAGAGTTGTCATTTTTCAACTATTGTAAATAGTTTATTTTTGTGCAACCGTCTATTAACTGCATAATTAATCACTTTTCCGGTGGTCACTTTTGATGCGTGGTCCGCGAAATGGCGCCAATAATAACGTCGTCAGACGCATGACGTCATGTCCGAATTCCACCGGAAATGACGTCGTAATGTTTTGACCCCTACTTGTTTACATCTTAACCCTTTCGTACGATGTTTAGATGTAATATTTCAAGGTTCCTTATGTGCATACAAAATAGGCCCAAAATAGGCCCGCGGCACTCAACGTAGTATAACTAACAAAATAGGCCCAAAATAGGCCCGTGGCACTTGGGGGGTTAAGGAAACATACACTTATGTTGTCAGCCATATTGCAGTACATGAATGTAGTACCTTTTGCAGACAATAAAGCATAATTTCAGTATTGAATTAAAAAGTTGAATTGGTGTGCAATGTGTAAAGGACAGTTCATTTAAGGTTTTCTATGTTGAATTTTGTTGTAGATGATGTCAGAAAGTCAGTTGCATTTTTTTATTAAGTCAGAATCCAAATTGTAGTCCAATAACATACTCTTACAAATGTGTCAGATTGCCAGCATGGTAACCTAGTGTTTCACTGACAGGTCCAGACCGGAGAAGATTTATTAACGAAATAGTGTGTGATTTACTATCGTTATAATTATACCACAGGAAATTGGGCACTTGAACAATGTCGGATAATTCTGACATAAGTGTAGGGTTTACGCATGCTTTTTCGGGCTATAACATCTGCAGAGTCCCGAGGGACGGTTGGTGCCCAAGCCCGCCAGGGCGAGGGCACCAACGCTCCCGAGGGACTCTGCATATGTTATAAAGCGAAGAAAACATGCGTAAACGCTATTATAGCATACAAAACATCAATTTATGCGTTTGTATTTCAAAATAATGATATTTTGGCGGGAGATTTTGTGAAGACGTCGCGAAAACAAACGTAACGTCATACCAGTTTTTGTTATGCACGTCGACTTCCGGTATCGGCAAATACCAAGAAAACATGGATACTGCGGGTTTATTTAAATGTATTATTTAAATATTATAGAAAACTAATTAGTACTTATTAGTACTTAGAAATAAAATGGGAATAACTGTTCATATGAAGCTGTACAACCTTTATAGTCGCCGGTGCGGCCCTGAAATGAGCATACGTAAAACTGGACGTTAACAGCGCGTGAATCTTTATGTTTACGCATGGTTTTCGTCCCGTTAACGTATGGGCAAAATCACTGTTTTTATGCTATAATATGATTTAATGCCAATTCTTCATGCATGGTTTCATGAATTATTCTTTTCATGAATCATTCGTGCGTAGTTTTGCTATACAAGCCGGTACAATGTGTTGTATAGGATATACTTCTGCCTTGCGTTCAAGGAAACATTACGTTACGTACGTTTCGCACCTCGTACGCACCTGTTATTCGTTGAACGGTATGTTTAAAAAACATGTCACGTACGCCAAGTTCTGCTAACCATATCTTGAGGAGGTGTGCGTGTATTGGCGTAATTAAACAAAATGGCGGACAGAGGCAGACAAAAGAATGTGAATAGTAAAACCCGTGCGTCCGTACATATTTCGAACCGAGAACGATAAAAACGGGTATTTATTGTTTGCCGCAAACGAAGCGTACAACGAAGGATTATAGCGATAAAAACGCGTAATTTTTTAACATGTTGGCAAGTAGCTTTCCTTGAACGTAGAGCTGTATGTGTAGTAACTATATGTGTATCTTTGTAGCATTTATAAAATTTATTGTGCGAACATTCGCGAATGTTTCTTATCTCACAGGAATTTGGTCATTCAAGCTGTAATATCGCGGTTATTGTTCAACTCGGCAGTAATACTGATGATATTTACGAAAAATCGACATTCCCAACTTCATGACCTCCTAGCACATATTCATGATGTCATGATTTTAGCTTCTCGAATTTTCACTCCACTAATACACGATTTAAACTTGATGAAATCACGATGTTAGCTTTATGGATTCACGATTGAAATCGTGCTTTCGTCCGTTTAACAGTCACGACCGGACTTTCGCAGGTACTGTCATTCCTGCCATTCCGATTGAGAAATGGCGCACATATCTGACCCAGTAACATATACACCATATATACTTGACCGTTCATATACGATTAGTTGACGTTAACAATGTACCAGGTACACGTGTCAAGGGGCAGCTGTTACAATGTGTTATAAATGTATTGTTTAAATTAAAAAGTTTCATAAATTAGTCCCAATGTTACAGACCTATAATTTACACCTTACTTTTTTCAATGACGCGTTTGCGAGTGGGTAGACGAATGTTCGACTCTCTGTACAGGTCCATTTTAATATGACTAGTTGGTGAGTAATACGCATGTCAAATAATGACTTCCGAATGTATACCTACCTTCCTGGTGCCTTGTGTCAACATCTAGGAGTCGGGACATGACTGTGTTTGTAAAGACGTTGTCCCAGGTCTTATACGTCCGATTTAGTGACCCTTTAAATTGGCTGGATATGATAATATACATGTATATTATAAACTGTCATTTCGAAACAGCAGAACGAAAATAATGCATTTACTGGGAAATTGTGTTTGGCGTTTTGTCGAGCTTTTGGTACTTTCAATTTGAACTGGTTTATTTGACACTGATAGCTGAGCACCATCAATGATTGCATACTAGGTTACTTACTAGTTTTTGTGCATATTTTAGGGATTGTAAGCGTCGAGATTTAACCTCTCTGAAGGCGATATTCGAACCTACGAAGTTCAGATCATGTGCCATGCGCTCTATTATCTGACTACTGTCCGAGTGTTGTAGTCGATCATTAAACAAGACTTCATATTTGACATTTTGTCAAAAGCATTATTATTATTATTATTATTATTATTATAATTATTATTATAACATTGTTGTTTTATCATCAGTTGTCAAAATAAACATCATTTCAAGACAGCTGCACACTATATAATAGTAACTGTCATCTGGCTACGCTGAAATTGTGTTTATTTTGACAGGTCAGTAAAACTCAAGTATTACTCTGTTTGTGAGTACTCATAGGAATTATAGAGAGTTATCTCTCTTATATTACTTCCTATGTGTTGTGTATTAATTATAATCTTATTTAGTCGAGGGCGAAGATAATGTTGTTATTGCACTCTTTTCCAATTGGTGAATTAATGCAGTAGTTATTGTTTTTCCGTCGGAAACTATGGTGCAATACATTGTATAGAGGTGTGGAAGTGTCCACCTAGTTTCAGTCAAATATACTGTGACCATTAATCGACATTACTAGTTGTCACTTTCCAGTACTAGACAACTTAACTATAAATCAAATCACGCTTGTACATAAGTTGTCAGAGAGGCAGTACACATCGCAGTGGATGCATTCACAGGTAACTGTATCATATCATTAAAAAAGAATAAAAACGAAATGTTGTTTTTTTTTGTTGAATTTACACATCTATTAAAGGGACTGCCTCACATATAGGTATATTGCAAAAATAAAATAAAATTGTCAAATAATTGCGTAATTTTGGAAAGTTGCCTGTATATCCCATAAACAACCACACTTACATCTAAAATAACTTGAGAAACTTCGGCATTTTGTAGTTATCTAGTATTTTTACATCAAATATTCTATAGGGTATTAATACCCTATAGAAATATCATTTTATGTTAAAAAAGAACTTCTTTAACTATGATACCTTTACCTGTGGATGCATTATCTATGCAATCAATCAAATTGCCGCATACGACTTAACCAATAGTTTTATATATTGCTAAATACTTCTACTTGCTTAATATGCAATAGAGCATCATACCTTTTATTAAACGGCCTAACATGTTCAATATTGAAGCAGGCTATTGTAAAATCAATAAATTGTGTTATTAAAGGCATACGCACATTACAACATTTGGAACTGTACGTACTCGTTTATAAATGATCGTTTGTGTTCTGTTATCCACAATCTAAAACTGATTAAAGCATGTCGTACCTTGATGACTGGGTATGTAATGTAGCCTTACCCTTTCAATTGTTCAAATAAAAACAATACAAACTGCTTTTGCAAATTTTATTTCTATTTTAATAATTTAGTGCGCAAATAATAATAATAAATATACGAAATTGTTGATCATGTTTAGACGGTCCGGGTCTGGGAGCCATATGTGGTTAATCTCGTTGCTATAGAAACACATTTATACTTTACAAGCTGGGTTGTTCTCCCATTCGGCAATGTCAGCGGGAGCTCCGGTGAATTCAACACCTTCAGCACACTGAAATTGAATGGTAAAAGTGTAAATACTAAATCCAAGAATAAAGCACGGGATTCAATGAGTAATTCAATAATAAGGTGTATTTTGTTCTCGCTAATGATACAACCTTTTTTACAGAAAGCGATAAAACGAATCAATATACTTTTCAAACAGACACAAAGACGGACCTATAAGCCATAAACGCTCGCTGACGGAAAGACGTGCCGAAAGGCAAGCATTGCAATTTGTGATTATAATCCAAAATATTTCTTAGCTGATCGTATAGTTATGTGTTTAGTTTTCTTTAGTATCTTGTACAAGTACTTACTTCGAGTGGCATTCCACGGTCATCAGGGGTGGTTCCACATCTGCAGGTTCTGCCGTAAAGTTCAGCTTCGCTACCAGCGGCCATGAATTTGTCGAACAAAATACAACCTGCAGATAAAATACATTTTCACGTTTAATTATTTGGACTATTTCTAAACTAACTAGTAATCTTAAGTATGTAAACTTTGCATTGATTGTGTCACGTTAGTGTTAGTAATTAATTATGCGTTTGTATCACGCAAGTTTCAAATAAACTCGTACAACAATCGTATCTAGGTGTATTTCTTAATTTCAAATTACATTAAACACGATCGTGTTTGCCCTCAAAGCTCTTCAAAACACCTCTGGATAGAGTTGTGCTGGACAACTGGTTGTTTCCAAATATAGTTTAGATTTAGGAAGAAGTCCTATGAAATGCTTTAATTCACAACAAGAGGATCAGCTCTCAAAACCAGGAATCCAAGACTACCAACAGTGTTCACCATTTCAAAACTTTATTGTGATAGTACATGCGAAGAGTTGTGTCAGTAGCATGCGTAACAAATGTTAGAGCTGTAACAGCGGTGTTCATATTGTTTTACGAGCTATTTTAACCATTTGAACCCCACACTGCAACCACGTGATGACAGTCAGATGGTTTAAATGTTATTTATAAGGTATAATTCTATCAACGTAAGTAGTTTATGAACTATACACTTAAAACATAAATGCTCAGTATCTATAGTCTTTATGATACAATGCAATCAGAAAGTTGTAAGAAATTAAAAATGGTACACACCCTCTACGCAATGTCCATCATTACACACACTTCCGCATGAACAATCCCTGTAAGAAAAGATAGAATATGATTATTACTCAGTTAACCCTATTCAAACCAGTCATCTCCCTTTAACGGTCAATTTTATGGAAATCAGATGGTTAGTTGTATTTAAAAACACACATTAGTCTACTTATTTATTTTAAGTTAAACGTCACAATACCAAAGAATTTTTGAAAATATAAAATGTTGTTATAGAGAGTTCAACTGATTGCTCTGCTTAAGGTTGCCGATGATCTAGTGGAAAAAAAATAAGTTAGCTTTACAGAGGGCAGCTATGGAAAGGCTGTGTTATATTTAGTAATAATGGTATTTCATTAGAACGCATATGATTACGATGTTATAACAAATATTTTTTAATTAAAACATACGCCAAGTAACTGGCAAAACAGTGTGGAGGTTGGTGACAGTGCTTTTTATCGACAGGCCTAATTAGTCCGACATCGTTAGCAAGAATTCGGTTGAACTAAGAAAGAATATAATTTTTGTTTAAAAGACATTTGTTTTGGCATTAATGCACATGTTTTAAAATTGCATAATCAAATGGATTCGCTATATAAACTTCGACAGAAACCTTCGACAAACAAGTGGGCGGAGTGTTCTCTCCGACTAGTCAATACTACACGATGTAAAAAGATAATATTAAGTCCGACAGGGAAGATAGCACTCAACTTAACCAGACGAGCAAAGAAAACATAAAACATACAAGGCACAATACCCAACACATAACCGTAATACGGTCAAATGACCTGCCCAGTTACTGGTTAAGTCGGAACCCCAAAGAGGAATCTATTAACTAGTATAATAGAACGACAAAAATGTCAACAATTGTGGTACATGTTTATATATTAGGAATTGTTCGAGCACATACTTCGCTTCACTACAACTGTCATCTTCGTCATCTTCTTCAACAGCCGTAGTCTCTACTGCAGGTGCTGCCTCTGCAGCGGGAGCGGCATCAGTGGGTGCTGCTTCTTCCTGGGCTGCGACAAAGGCGACAGCGACAACCATCAAAAGTGCGAGAACTAAACGAGACATTGTTGTTTTGTTCTGAAGAGGTAAAAGACATGAGGATATTTATTCTTTAATAGTAAGTAATGATTTTTGCTTGACTATAACGTTCATCTAATGAGTGTGAATGGTATCAAGAATCCAAATACAACACATTAATAACAGGCGCATATTACATAAGTCACAAATTGTCAACGGTGATTACTTTTTTAAAATAAGGTAAATGCATTATCGCGGCCTGACGAAAGCTATACATGTATATGCATTTAATTATTCATGGCCAGTATGATGACAGTGTATGTCTAGTCAAATGATACTGCAGAAACGTTATCAGTTTCATATTGAACAGAAAATAATAAACAAAAGCTTACTGTTTAACCTTCGGTTCTAGTGCTATCAAGCGAATGGTAAAAGTTGATTTGTGTCCGATAAAAAATATTCGGGTCCTTTTATAGCGATCGTCCACTACAGCAAGGTACCATATGTCAGTCGTTCATCATAGTTGTCAGTAAGGTCGTCCCTAGTAGGCAAGTACTTGTAACACGTGGAAACCACCTACCTTTGTTTACCTGGTAAGCTGTGGTCTGGCTACGTGGCAAACATATTGCGAAATCTCTTGTTTTGTTTTCCCATTTATTGACATGGTAATGTAATTTTAATGAATTACGCGGTGCTTTAAATATCGGATATCTATATATAAACTAGACATGCGTATAATCACGGCTACTTATGAGCAGCAAATATGACATAGGGTCTGAAGTGAATGTTAACGTCACTTATTGTGAACATGAGAGCACATATCTCTGACTTTCGCAGCGAATTTGTCTCATCTTTTCTTTTCAAGAAAAATTAAATCAAGAATCAATTTTGAAGACAATGAACATGACCCGGATCTACTAAAGCATGCCAAATCGCTTGATAATCTCCTTTTAAATAAGTCTATGAATCTCTCAAAGTTAGTTTTATAGAGCGGACTCAAAGTTGGTTTCACATAACACACGCATTATGATTGTATTAAAGTAAAATTTCAAGAGCTCCAAGTCCAGATAGGGCATACGTCTCATAAAAGAGGAGATTGGGACGTTTTTAATTTAATTCAAATTCAGAAACAGTACGGATTAGTTTTAAGCTACACACAGGGACAAAATAAACGTATGTTATATTAATGGGCCTTACTCGAAAACCCACGTTATATATGTGTTACATTGAAGCAGTTAAAAAGACATAGATATTTTCTGGAGGGGTATTTAATGTTTAAGCCTCATGAATACATGTGTTACTGTTACTTTATTAATGTCAGGGTCACAATGCACCCGGACGCCGGACGATGTCCGTGTATCCCATGTGTACCCGATGTCTAAACATCGTGTGGACGCCGGACGATGTCCGTGTATCGGATGTGTACCCGATGTCTAAACATCGTGTGGACGCCGGACGATGTCCGTGTATCGGATGTGTACCCGATGTCTAAGTATCGTGTGGACGCCGGACGATGTCCGTGTATCGGATGTGTACCCGATGTCTAAGTATCGTGTGGACGCCGGCCGATGTCCGTGTATCCCATGTGTACCCGATGTCTAAACATCGTGTGGACGCCGGACGATGTCCATGTATCCCATGTGTACCCGATGTCTAAGTATCGTGTGGACACCGGCCGATGTCCGTGTATCCCATGTGTACCCGATGTCTAAACATCGTGTGGACGCCGGACGATGTCCGTGTATCGGATGTGTACCCAATGTCTAAGCATCGTGCGGACGCCGGTCGATGAGTAACAATGCATATTTCGAAAGTCACCTAAAGTTACGCCCGGTCGCCGCCTGATGGCCTGTCAATGCCGTTCCGGCCTCCGGTCCGATTAAACCAGACTGCGCATTATTGAACGGCGATCGGATTGGATTTGCGATCCATATACGAGAGATCACTGTATTCATATGCAAAATACCCACCGGCAATCTATTGGATGAATGAACAAGAAAAACCTGATATTCACCAATAGCTAGCTGGTGGTATGAATGCCTTTGTATACAAACATGATCTCTCCTATAATCTGAGACAAACTTTAGTTTCTATGCTTGAACATCTGAACGATAGAATAGAGATAACAACATAGGGCCCTTTGAACTTTATGTTAATGCACCAGCCTCGATCCCAGACCGCACGCAATATGCCGATTTCGCGTAAAGACTACTAGACCGGTCGGTGTGATTATTTCTGTTGTTTTGGAGCTTAGTGCATAAAGGGTTGTTCCCGTACTAATTGTACAAGTAACAGGATAATGTTATCAATACACATTTATATGAGCCAGTCTCCAGGAAAACCTGCTATTATGACAAAATATTTGATTTTGAGATTTTTTAGTATTTGAAAGAGTATTCTTAATGAAGCAAAATGCAAAAGAAATTTTGTGAGTATCTTGATTTTTAAGGAAGTTACAGCTGTTTTGGTGAGGCCCTATTCTGACCCTTTTTGCGTGACGTCGCAAACGTCATTCAAATGTTATTTGACGTCGTTGTAACAAGTACTTTATAAATACTGCATTTGATCAATTTTTGACATAAACTGGTCAAAATGGTTTCAAGTTTTAGAATGATGTTTTAAAGTTTAAAATGTACATCCAAATTGTAAATGTTCACATTTAGAGAAGGGCTACTACGGTTTCAAACAACTAACTCCTCGTTTTTCTCAATCAGAGTACTTTTCTGAAAATGGTCACCATAGCAACGAAGTAAATGATTTCGACACAATTTGTAAGAAATTTTAAAGCTAAGATATAGTAATATATGGATAAATGACTTAAAATTTAATCAATAGATATGTCATTTTTTCTTATTTGAAAGCTTTTTTAAAACCTTGTTACATGCAGTAATTACAAAATGTCATTATAGCAGGTTTTCCTGGAGACTGGCTCATATATTATATATGACAATCATAAAGTCGGAAGTATTTCAAAACTTAGATATTTTGTGTGTGTCTTTATATGCATTGAATATGGAAACTAACCCACGAACTGTCTAAGGAACCTATTTGAAACTGTTAAACAAACACTATGTGTAGCGCGTAGCATACACTCAAGGACTTTAAAAACGCCTCACCTAATTCAAAGCCCAAAATCGCTCAAAGGATTTATGCCATTGCAATATAAGTTTACATGTGTATTAATTGATCTTTCCTACGTGTAAATCAGTTTAGTTTGTAATAAAATATTGTCTCGTTATTTTCTGGGAATCCTTCAAGCGCACTCACCCTAAGCAAAAGTGTGGGATTTTCAATACCGCTAAGGGCGCAATTTATCCTAATATGCGGTATCACATTCGTCTACGAAGCCTAAAACGAACCTCCTGTCACACATACGATTTTTTCAAAAGTTTCTACGCGTGTTCATCTTCAACAATAACCTGTCATTTTGTTTTAAACAAGCATAAATAAAGTAAATAATAAAAGAATGTCCACGCATTTCACAGACGTTCAAAATCATCAAGTTTTAACTTTTATTACTAAAATTGACAAATTCAAAATCCTATCCTTTTTAACATGTTCAATGGGGGGTAGGTTTGAGCGTGTGTTAAAGTAAACCAGCATTCTAAAAGGATAAAAGGATAAAAAACTATAAACAAGTGTATCCTGCGAATTAGGTGCCAACACCATCTCACTAAGAGTATAATGCCTCGCATAGCCTGTATTGAAAACCCCACACTTTTGCCTAGGAAGAGTGCGCTTGTAGGATTCCCAGAAAATAACGAGACAACATTTTATTACAAACTAAACAGATTTAAACGTAGGAAAGATCAATTAATACGAATGTTAAATTATATTGCAATAACATAAATACTTTGAGCGATATTGGACTTTGAATTAGGTGAGGCGTTTTTAAAGTCCTTGAGTGTATGTGCCATAAGCCGAAAATATTCTCAAAGTGACGTGGATGATTTCATACTCAGTATCTGTGATTTCATAACGTAAAATATTAGAGCCAGCGAATACAGTTCATCTTTTATCAAATGTTTTGCCAACAGCCTTATGTTCAACTATGACATAGCTTCCATGAGGTGCCCGGCGAGGTGAAGCAGGTGTTAGTGACAAAATCATCGGACTTCATATAATTTACTATAGCTGTGGGTTTCTATCGTTATTAACAACATTTCATGATATTAATATTGATACACCTACGGGGTGAAGAGGCCAAATGTTGCAACCATTTAGGGAGTTATTGTGCTACTAGTTATTAAAAATGTCGATTAATTATTTGCCAAACAAAGGGCAATACAATGTATTTCTAGGTGTGTTTAATGTAAAGTACACGTTAGGGAATATTGCATCAGTAGAGAGGTTGCGATGCTAACGTGTGCGACTACGTACGTGTACGTGTAGCTACCCGTACATATATACGTACGCGTTGCAATTAAAATTGGCTTGCGAAAGACAACGTGTGTTTGTAACATCACATGACAGTTGGAACATGAGTGTTTACATAAACTCACTGAAACCACAGGCGACGAATTATTGGGTTTCCCGTGCATACGCATACCTGTGTGACATAGTACACACTATAATTTCGTCTGTCACACTTCGGCTACTTGTAGAAACAACACATACCTGGATGACGAAATACTCAAAAGTAGTATTGACGTACACGTACACGTTACACGATGACTTTCGCAACCTCTCTAGTAACTAAGCTGGCACCCGTACACACGTAAGAGAATGTCAAGTATTTGTCCATTCTAGAGAAACAATAAAAGAACGGGAGCTTCGTCTCTTCCTATATATGGTACCTAGGCCCCACAATGGAAAACTAATCGGCGATGTGGAGTTACACACTATCCCCCCCCCCCCGATGCCCCAGAAGGCTCCCGATGTTTCACCAGAACCTGTTCCCGACGCCCCAGGAAGCTCCTAATTGCCATCGGGAGTACATCCCATAAGCTGGGACCTAGGATTTACTTCACAAGTATGCGAACTGTATCCTTAACAAACTTTTTAAAAATTATTTTTGATTTAGTTTAGTCTATACTACTTTAGCTTAGTTCAAGTTCTAACAATTACTGTAGCGCACAGACTATCCAAAGCCACACAGGAAAGTCGACAGCGCCTAGCCATCCACGCGAGAGTCAGACATAGAACGAACTATCCACATCCCCATTTAATGGATATTTAAAGCAAGCCTATATACTCACTCCGCATTTGTGACATGCTGTGGACTTCGAATTATATGCATAAGTAATTATAAAGGGAGGTAATTATAAATATATTTCATATTACTCATTCTCGATACCTCATTACTGATGTTATCCATCGATACTAGGTTAATGAAGTAATGCAATGTTTCACTTAATATCGTAGTTCTGTCATTCATCAAGCTGACTTGAGCATGACAATATTTTATAATATCTAGGGGCCTGGAACAATCTATATGTGCACAATATTTTAGAATATCAAGGGCCTGGAACAATCTATATGTGCACAACATTGTAGAATATCAAGGGGCCTGGAACATTCTACATGTATGTGTGCACAATGTCAAGCAAAGCAATTACACAAACATCCAATTGATTCTATGCTTTTCCTCTTGGCGTGGTGTGTATTTTGTGGAGATCTATGAAGAGGTGAAATACTTATGGCTGTATTTGTGTTCCAATGTTTGCAGGTTTCTGCTTGTATCTGTGGCTAGGGGCCGCGTGGAATTGCTACCCTGTTTATTGTAGATTCCATACATATCGGTTTCGCACATCCTTTCACTGAAACTCTTTTATGAAAATCCCCAATTATATATAAAATTATGATATTGTGGACGTCATATGGGCCAAACTGCCATTATGCTTTTTTCATTTTATGTACTAGTGTTCTTGTTCAACTGTTTATTGTTGAGGATCTCATGGAAGTTTGCCATTTAAATTAATTGTCAAATGAGTTTCCTCGTGAAATAAAGTCTTTATTATTATTATTCTGGTATTATATCGCAGCTTGTGAGCAAACTCTTAGTATATAGTGCATATATGATAAAAGAAATCAGCCTGGACTACGATTAATATAAAGTAGCAAGGGCCTTTCATAACCAGCACATAACTTGGGAAGGAATGGCCTTGTGGCTTACAACATGTTCCTTTCCATGTGCATATAGTCAGATTCTGATTCCTAATGATAGCCTAGTGATAGAGCGTCAATTTCGAAATTTCGGGTTAAATTGAAATTTCGGGTTCGATCCCAGACCGCGACACACTGACGTCGTAAAATAGTACAGGTACACCTTCCTTGCTCGACGATCAGCATAGTTATTCCAGGTAATTGCTGGTTCACCTTGTGTCAGGATAATGTGACTAGGTAGTTTCCTTAAGACTTAAATAATCTGGACCAGAAGGAATTGAAAAATAAACTACTCAAAATTTGAGAAGAGTCAACAAATTGTATATATTAATATTTTTCAAAATGGATAAGATTTCAAAAAACTCAATGTTATGTGTATACATCTTCAATATTGTAAATGAATAAAGATTGCTTAAAATATGCTGTCTAAGTGCTGATAAGCCCAACTACATTTAATGTTTGTGCTGCAATCTAGCCTCCGTGATAACAGAATTCGATCGGTTGTTTGGCAATTTGGGTCTTACACAAAATGAGAATAGAAAAGGGACATATAGGACCGTCATGAGTTGCCTTTGGAGATCAACATTTCTTTAACGAGTCTAGAAAACACAGGTTATCAAGCGAGCCTTTGGCGAGCTTAATAATTTGTTTTCGTGACAAGTTTAAGAAATGTTGATCCCAAACATAACGAGTGGTGGATTCTTTTTATCACATTACCATAGCAACGTCAGAAATAACGAATTTAAGCCGACGACGTTACGTTTTCGCGCCGAAAAGCTGGTGATGTCACGCATTTGTTATCACGCGTGTTGGAGAACATTGTTGTGAAAAAAAAGTTTTGTAGCGTATACAACGTGTATCGGATTCTGATTAGACTGTATTGCCGCTTATATTTCAACTAAACGGGTAAATGTTTTGCATACGTCGTAGTTATCAGGGGCGTAGCTTAGTCGAAATCAATGTGTAGGCCAATTTATTTTGGGGGGTTCGGGGGCATGCTCCCTCGGCATTTTTTAAATACTATATCGCCGCAGGTGCATTCTGAGCCGTTTTCAGACTAAAAAACAAAAACAAAAAGACTCTCAATTGAGATAGGGCGAATATACTCCTATACCCCCATTGATTTTTATTGCGTTTTTGGCATTTTTATTTTTTTCGAGTTTCTGTGAAAAAGTGTAGGCCGTGGCCTTATATGGCCTTTAGGAAGTTACGCCCCTGGTTATTTGAAACTATTCATCATATTGTGAAATTTATGTATTTGTACGCAAGTATCAATCGTGAAACATCGGGAATTTCCGCCTTCCCTTTCTAGACTATTACAACGCATAAAGACCGAGGTGGTCAGATTGACGTACGAATGTATGGTCGTTGAGTGGTCAGATACTTGAAATTTATCACATGCTTTCCACATACATCACCCCCACATTACCACACCAACAATGGTAGAGGCTGCCCACATGTTACTGGCAGGTTGGTGGATAAACTGTAAGCACGTCCTCAATGATATACGACATACCGTTGTCCAGGTAAAGTGGACAGTCAATGGACACTGGCTATAAAAGGAGCCCAACAATTTCAAACAACACAACTGTACATTAAACCATTCGCTTACTTTAGATCAAAGGAATTGCAAGTTCAAATAGTAAGGTTCATTTTGATTTTAACAACATTAAATCATGCTTTTAGTTTTAGTATGTACCCTTGCCTTACTACTATTTTGGTGAATAATAATTTTGTTGAAAGCATTTATCGTAAAATATATCTATACCTTTTCAGTGTATGATGAGATTATACATGAACTTGTTGCGGTAGCCGAGTGTCGTTTAATGCGTTTGTGCTTCACATTGCTTGGCACTGGCGACGGGCAGTACTAGTACAGGTTCAAATCCAACTTCATGTGCAATATGTATATACATTGTATGTGGATGAGTTAAATAAATCAAATTACACATTTAAAATTCTCTTCATCCCTGTTTTAAGAAAGTCTACGTTGAATTAGCAGAAGATAAATATAGTTCATATATTTTTTGTATTGCTGACATTATATTTCCTCTTCAGAAACATCTACAATGGCTCGTTTAGTTATTGCACTTTTGATGGCTGTCGCATTAGTATACGTTGCGGCCCAAGAACCAGCAACGACTGCAGTGGATGCCCCATCTGACGACGATGACGATCATCATTGCTGTGAAGAAACTAGGTAAGTGTTGGCGTTTTCCCAGGTATGTCTGAAGTCTAATTATTTTCATTCATCATATCGCTAAAAGGAACTCAACTTTCAATTTTCATCTATGGAATATTACATTTTATGACGTCACAATGCAAAATTTAAATTCACCGAGTTGGTGTGTTTCGTTTTATCATTGGCAAAATCACCTGCTTCTAGTATTCAAGGTGGACAGAAATATCAATCTAATTTGGTATTTGACGATGCTTGCTAGTTGTGGCGTACCGAATGCCCCTCTAAGTCAATGTCATGTCGTTCGCATGTCTATGACACTTACTACATATTTTTGCCACAAATCCGTCATATAATTACTAACCCAATTCAGATATTTATTTTCACCTCCGTGTTTAAGAGTGTTATTTATTTAAGTGTGTTGTTAAAGTCACACGATGACCATTAGCTAGCTGGCCACTCACTTACTGACACGCGTATCAGAACGATGTCCTGCCAGGGCTCGAACCTTCTTCTTCCTGTTTTCAAATAAGGTCGAGGAATATGTATACAATATGATCATATCGTTTATTTCAGGGACTGTGCGTGCGGAAGTGTTTGTAACGATGGAAAATGCGAGGCCGGTACGTATCATAGTTCGAAGTTACCATGTTTTGTGGTTGCATTGTTCTTAATTCAGAAAATAAACACATGGATAGTTATCATATATTAGTATACCCTACCAAACTATCCAAAACTTATTAAACCGAACTACCAATGCTCGTAGATTCCATAGACCGCAAATCAAACTTACACATACCCAGAGATTCTGTTTGGTTTCGCATTGAACTTTGAATTGTATGATATGGGCTTATACTGTAGTTACTGATATGAAAATAATTCATGCGTTTCGTACATTGTAAAAAGTTGTAAACTTTCTGTTCTGTTATTAAAGAACAAATACCTCAACGGCTTTTACTAATCATTTAGTTTAAACATACTGAAGAATTCTCCTCAAGCGGGTATCGATTGAAAAATCAACAATTTTATTGCCGTCAATTAAGACTGATTTAACGTAAGCCTAAATTTTGTAAATAAATCGACATTATCCCTTGGACTATAATTGGCAACTAGGTTAAACCACTAACATATAAAACTATTCGCTGATATACATATTTATCGTAGCATTTTTATCAACAGGTTGCATGTTATTCGACACATTCATGACCGCTGGTAGCGAGGCTGAACTTTACGGCAGAAAGTGCAAGTGTGGAGACACCTCTGATGAACGTGGAATGCCCCTTGAAGTGAGTATATTCGTATTTTGTTAGAATTGGGTAATAAAAAAAGTTATATCCGTTGATTTCGAGCTTTTGACCAATCTTAGTGACATAAGTCAATTTATTGAATATATCGCTGGCTTAGAATGAGAAGGTCGTAAGTACAAAATCGACATTTTGAGAAAACAAGAAAAAAACTGTCGGAAAACTACCCTTTACTAATTGAATAACAACTTCAGTTTAATCAACATGACCTTTTCCGATTTTCATGGAAATAGGCTCATAAGAAGCGCATTGAAATGCCGATTCCAGACATGTATGAGTCTGATAAAGTCGCTACTAGTACTTGCGACCTTCCCATTATAAGCCAGCGATATGTAAAAAGAACTAATGAAATACATTGAAAGTAAAAACAGTATTAATTGTAATCATAGTACTTTCATTTTGAATCTACATGCTACCACTCTCGCTCAATCGTTATATTGATGCAGTCACCTTGCGTCAGTGGTCATTAGATTTAAACATCCACCAATCTTGAACATTCATTTTAACACAGCAAACAGTTCCACCTATATGTATACACAAAGATGAAACCAAGATGTCCATGAATTATCAATAAAGCACAGCTACAGCAAAAAGCTTAATAGCGTTCCGAGGAAGAAATAGTGCAGCAAATACTATGTCTTGATGTGTTATCAAATGCAGATGTACATATATAAGCTATGTTAGAGTCGAAATAATGAATATGTAGCTGTATTTTATCTACATGTATAATAAAGCATGGTCACCTTTTCGGATGCGTACATTAAATCACTCGTTCTACACTAGTTATTTAATTACTACGCATCCGAACTCGCGACCGTGCTTTATTCTACATTCAAACACAAGTACATATTGATCAGTTCTTAAATGATAGTAAGTACATTTGGCCTATTCTATTTTAAATAATCATTTTTTTGTTTAAAGCGGTCCATAGCTTTAAACAGTCGTTTGTGGTTATTCATTGGTTGGTTGCTTAAGATGGTACTAATGGTTGATACAATACATGTAATTATAGAAGATATAGTACTAGTCAATAATGGTAATATATGTGCTTCAAATTTCAGTGCGAGGAAAATGTAGAATTTACCGGAGCTCCCACCGGCGTCGTTGAGTGGGAGAACAACCCAGCTTGTGAAGTATAAACGGGTTTCCATAGCAATAGAATGTACCATATGTTGCAGACAGACCCGGGCCGTCCAGACATGATCTAGAAATATCTGTACTTATTATTTGATATGTAATCATATGTAATGATATGTAATTAATAGTTAAAGTAATTAAAAAATGTAAAAACCGCCTGTATTGTTCCATGTGTTAAGGAGTCAAATACATAGAGGATATTTGTTGATTTTGGTGTATGATCGAATTTTATTTCATCGAGTGACGTAGCCATGAGTGAAAATTTAATTTTATGTGATCACGAGTGAAATAAAATTGATCTTTCACCAAAAATCAACAAATTTTCTGTTTATTATATGCTTCAATTTATCTTAAAAGTGTACCGTAATTGGCTTAATTGGACAAATCACGTCGAAATTGGAACGTCACGACGTGACAATTATGACGTCATGACGACGTAACGTACCTTTTAAAGCCCGGTGCCGTTGACGTTACGTTTCTTTTTCTGAACGATACTGGAACCAGCTTCGAAAACAGTGAAAATAACAATAATTTCACTGTTATTTTCACTGTTATTTTCACTGTTATTTTCACTGTTATTTTCACTGAAAAATCTCCATAATCCATTGAAAGCAAATAATAAGTATGGTTATATTATAAAAACAGCCACCACGCCCCAATATCCAAAATAATCTCAGCTCAGGTTGAGATTGTGCTACAAGAGTCGGAGTCTCAAGTTGAGTATTAAAAATAGTGCTGTTATAAATTCAGCCGGATGTTTCCATGAAAATATAGTATGTTCTGAAACGTAACCCGGACTTACACAATAAAACACAAACAGTAACACTGGTCAGAGAAATGAACAATGAAATTACCTCTCCTCTGTAGCCTAGAGCAGTTGAGCATCCGCTTTGAATGCGGGAGTACCCGGGTTCGATCCTTGGCTACGTCATAGCAAAAACGAAGTACAATTGTACCAGGAGTTATCTGGATAAACGCTCAGTGTTAAAGGAAAACTGGTTTGTCTTCTCACGTAACCTCACGTCGATGGAAAACATAAGGAATCTGTATTGGATAGATACGAGTGTCGTTCATTTAATACCCGGACGATCACTATAGCGCTTCACTGAACCATGCGATTGTAATAAATATTCGTTTAATAAGACTTAATCACAAACTTGATAATTTGACAAAACTTGGTATAATTCTATCTAACCGAACACAAACTGTGGTTACTATAGTAACCCAACTAAGGGCTATCCGGCCCAGGCCAAGTTTTCAGTGCGTAGTTCTAGGGCCTTTCGCCATATATACACTAACGGATGAGGAAGGGAAACCTCTAGTCCCACTTGGAAGCAGTTGTATACTTTTTTAATGCAAGCGACACTGTAAGTAAGTAAGTAAGTAAGTAACGACTATATATGATAGTGGATAACATATTTGGCAGAGCCAATTTACAATATAGTCCACAGACATAAGTTTGATCCAGTCTATGATAGTCTTTGAAATGAACAGGATTCTTATATATTGCACTGATTTACATTGTACTGGTGCATATGTTTATGGTTTGATTGTACTAATAAAGTCAGTAAATACTTTCGGTGAGTTTTCTTTTTATAAGTACGAACAGGAGATAAATGATCATGCCACGGCAGAGCTGGCACCCGTGAGTCCCTCGACTATCTTATAGACGAATATCAGTCTGTTCGCTTTCATTTGGTCCTGGAGCGGTGGTAGTTTCTGGTTACACAGGTTGCGGGTGACACATCCAGCTGCTGTTCGGGTAGAATAATCCCGAGTGATGAATACGCCTGTACTTTCTCCAACTTGTCTATATCTTTCTTATAGTGTGGATCCCATATAATACTACTGTATTCCAAAGTTGTTCTGACTAGAGCCAGAAAAGCAGTTTTATCACATAACCCGCGGTCCAGCAGTGCCGTAAAGCCGTGCCGTTCGGCACTCCCAGAGTGTGCAATAAATATTTAAATTAGCCTGACGCGACGTAAGCCAATCCATGCATTGATTGACCCATGACGTCAGGATAATACCAACGTCGTCATGACGTCGCGTTCGTTGTCCCGCTTAATTTTGGCTGAAACATATACAGCGTACAACATCATTTTGAACAATAATGAGCGTTCTCTTAGGTTATGTGATAAATAGAATCTTACATTCGTGCTCATTACATGCGAGTTTTATTAAACTCGTCGACAAAAACAATATGACACTCGGCAAAGCCTCGTGTCATATTATTTTGTCCACTCGTTTAATAAAACTCGTATGTAATGAGCACTCATGAAAGATCCTCTATTTCCGGCATGATTCCGGGGAGTGTTTTTAAAAGATTTTGTCGTGGTACTAGTTAGCCGTTATGGAAAAAGTACAAGTATCTGTCCATTTCTGTCAAATAATGGAGACGAGGCCCCGGAGGTTTGACAGTTATTTGTTAGCTGGATTCTTCAGTGGACAAAACGTTGATTGAGTAGAACCAATCACCTAAATAGTAAATACGTACACATCGAAACGATAATCTTTGATTAATATTAATACATGAATATATTTCCAGTCTGTACTATTACTTACCTCCATGTTTTGGATTTGCGGTCATTTGTGAAGGCAGTTCTCTTATGATTATTTTGATAGAAAAAAAACACGGAAACTAGTTCTTATTATTAAACCACTTGATATATACAAAAATAACTTAATCATATGTCTTAAGGCGCATGGCAAACTTTCCGTCCCATGACCAGCGTCCGATAAGACTCTCGGGTCTATATAAATTAAAAGAGGGGAGATTTAGAAAAAAAACCGTTACAACTATCGATCGTATGACGTAACGCACGCTACTGAGTACGTTTGTAATTCCTAACACTTGCTGTAGAACAGTAGATGATAAATGTTGCAATTTCATTCGATACGTTACATATCATATACCAAAATATTCAATATGAAATTTTCTACAATGCTAGATTTCTGTATCAATTTGTTTGAATATAGAATCGTATTTAATCGTAGAATGTGAGACGGTTTAACAAAAATCTGTGTTTAATTTGTAACACCAAATTTTGGTAATCGGCACATAATAGCAGCCGTTCTAATCAAAATAACTTTAAAATTGCTGGATATTTCACTGGCGGGCACCAGAAGTGACATGTTTTAATTTAACATCTAAAAAAACACGGGTGTAAAAAATAAAAAAAAGTAAAACTATTAACTTTTACACGAAAAAAAGTGTAATTTTGCAAAAACGTGTCGAAAAAAATCATTAGAGGCAAGAGTAGTCCAATATTGAATTAAAGAACAATGTAATTGATAGATAAATCAATCGTTTTTTTCGACATTGTAAATTATCACAGAGTTAACATGTATAATTATTTCATCATGCAATATGTACAGTACTTATGTTAACGTAACATGACGTTACACAAACCTACCCAGTACCGTGCATTACGTTCAACTTTGTGCAATTACTCACCTTTCAAAAAAAATTATTTTGGAAAAAAACTAGAGCTTACACTGGAGATTGGAGTGGTGAATCATACCCCCGCAGCACTGCCTTGACACAGGAATATTATTTAAAATTATAGTCTAAATATCACATTTATAATAACAAAGGGTACAATAACAAGTTATTTTTAACTTTTAAAATCCAGTGAGAAACGATCAAGTTACAGAGCGGACACTTCTAGCATGACTATATAACCTTTGACCTCTAAGTTTGATCTTGTACTTTGAGCTAGGGACATGTGTCTTGTGTATAACACATCGTCTTGATGAGGTGAACATTTGTACCAAGCAATTTTAAAATCCAGTAAGTAACGACAAAGTTACAGAGCGGACACGACTTGTATGACAATATAACATTAGACCTCTAAGTGTGACATTGACCTTTGAGCTAAAGACCTATGTCATGTACATGACTTACCGTCTTTTTAAAATCTAGTTCGAAACGACAAAGTTACAGAGCGGACACGATTTTTCTAACATACCAACAGAACAACTAACCGACCGAACAACCAACCAACCAACACGATGACTCCTGTACATAACGTATTTTGTTCATTTCGTATTTCAATATGTTATAATTATGCCTTTAAATAATATATCAAATACTGTAGCGCACAGACAACCCAAAGCAACACAGAAACGAAGGCGGCGCCTAGCAACCCAAGCAAGAGTCAGCCATAGAACGAACCATCCATATCCCCCAA
Organism: Spisula solida; assembly: GCA_947247005.1. Taxonomy (NCBI): domain Eukaryota; kingdom Metazoa; phylum Mollusca; class Bivalvia; order Venerida; family Mactridae; genus Spisula; species Spisula solida. Next base: position 33,272,670 of record OX365944.1, on the reverse strand, counting down.
AATGCCTATATACTCATAACGCAATGAATAACGCAATGCGGAGCTTAATTAAACATAAAGATGATAACTACATTGTGTACAATGAAGTGAATAATTACCACCACACGGTCAAATACAGTAAACTAGCATAGTTCTGAACTATAGTGACTTAAAAACAGTCTAGGTGGTAATATGATTCTATCCCCTAAAAAGGCCGAGTTCTGTCGGAGCGCCCAGGAGCACACCTTGACATGGTTAATAGAATATTTGCCTGGACAACCGCAATATGCCTTTGTTGTTATCAGCATAATGACAGACATTTTAATCAACAATCAACATCAAAGATGGAGGTAGTGTCCTTGATACCGATCAAAACATATACAAACTTTAAAATATAAGCTGTAAATATTTATTATTTCGATTCAAACATTCTGGCAAAGCAGAAAGAAAAACACGGTTGTTTATTGTTGGTAAATGATAATTTGTTATACCTCAGTTCATGAGCCGGGTGGAACGTAAATTAGCGTTTTATTCCTAGGTACCTGAAGTGCCTCCTAAACGTTCGGCCTACGAACTGTCAAGGTGTACTTGAAGTTAAGAGCTATACACTCAACGAATGTTTTAAAGCGTAAATGAATAAATGAAATTATGATTGAAATTATATCTCATTTTTACGGTGGTCTATTCTTAGGAATGGCTTCGTCGCAGCCAAAGAATAAATTTCGTAAGTGTAAATATCATATATGCATTGCATGAATAGAAACTTTCAATTTTCTTGTGTGCACATCTTTGAAATTATCTTCAAATTGTTTTGTTTTAGACTGAGACACTCGAAACAAAAGACAAAATCATACAAATACAATTTAGCAAAAGATTACAAAACTGATGCAGGAACAACACACTTACTAGACGTCAACATGTTTATCAAATAATGGAGATTTTACTGTTGAATTGTTTTGCTATAAAATCAATGTAGCCATTAAAATCATAGGCCATGTACTGAATCTGTCGAAGACAACGTTTTAACATCATTATATTTTGAATGCATTGACTTCGAGTTACGTCACATTCATTTGAACGCTAAATAAGGTAACACGTGAGTAAGTGTTTTCAACACCACCTAAGCAACGAATACGTAACATAATACTGTAGCATTACATGACATGGTGCTGAAAAAGTCAAATTCATTAGCTTTGTCAGTTGTATTATTTGGAGCTAGCCATACTTCATCTTTGAAATCTTTATTTAATAAATTTCCACCAAATGTACATACACGGTGACCATCTCGTCCCTCCATCCATGAAACGCATATTGGCTGTTACATTCAGCGCTGACGACATCAACAGGACATTGGTTTTCCATCCTCTTATGTACTTATCTATCAAACACCTTGGTGAAGTGGAGCAATAATGCATGGTCAGAATAAAATAAATACTGACCCGGACGAGGATCGAGCTGTGACATCTCGATCCCTATTGAAGCGGGCGCTCTACATCTAGACGCAATATTGCATGGTTAGTATGATGGTAGAAACATAAGTATGTCAAACTGATACTATATTAAAGAAATGCTTCACACCCACAGTGTATGTTTTATGAAAAATATAATTGTATTGTTGCTTCTTGTTATGCATTAAGATATGGGTGACATATGGGTGGTCGAGTGGGGGCCGCTTTTGACTACTGTACGATTCAAGAGGTCCCTTGATCGAATCTCCAGCGGGCCGTTTGGACATTTCTGAAATTCTTTCAGTCCCACCCTCAAATTGGAAATGAACTGGTTGATAACACAGCGGTGGTTGTACACCGGGTACGTAATATAACCAATGAATATATTCAGAAAGATCTAGGATAACACACCCGGATTCCGTGTATCACTCAAAAGTTATGTTTCTTCCACGAAGTCGGAGATCATCGACAGGGACAAACCGGAAGACCACGCACTAACGACTGTCATTCGAGCACAAAAAAATCTTTAAAATTCGCTGTCTTAAAAGAATAAGGCCGTATATACAATGTACGACCCTTTTGAACATATTTTCATCAAAATCGGAAGTGGTCGACCAAACTGAAGTTATAAAAGCTTGTTTTTCCAAAAGTAATGAGTACATTTCTCAAAAAGGCATTTTTGTACTTACGACTTTTTTTTCTAAGCCAGCGATTTGTTCATCTTTATAGAAACTATCAACTTGCTATTGAACTGTAATACCAGAATAAACAGTGTATTATTTAGCTTAAGCATATATAGATCATCACTATAACAAACAAAATAACTTAAATACATACATACATGGAAAACAAAATTTACTTTTTTTAAATGGAAAATTAACACTATTAGAAGTTTATTATAAGAATATTATACCAGCGTTTAACAGTTTAATTTAAATTGACGGAATGTGTAACAAAGTCGACACAACGTAATCAGCAGTAAGGGAAGGTAAGCACGTTTAAAATGAAAATATATCAACACATATGCTGCAGTAACTGCTCACATTGACGTACTAATATATCAACAATATAATGGTGCAAGGACGTTATGTACAATATGGTTATTACTGTGTTTATTACTTCGTATGATTTCCTATCAGGCAAACAAAGGATGATTTGACAAACGACCGAATGTACAAAACAACTTGACGTAACAGCACACCTGATGTCCACGTACAGACCGCAGCATTACACTAACCACGCAGACATGCTTACGTATTGTAGGTAGGTGCTGTCCACATGTTACCTGTGCACCATGCTGTTGACCTAGATGCCGTCTATGATGGACAGCACCGTGATGCCTACGTGTAGTTGGCATTGGCTATAAAAGGAGTCGCACATATTGAATCAACTCAGATAAACGCTTTCACTATTCGCTTGTAAGACCACCTAGGAACAAACAGTTCAAACAGTAAGTTGAAATATTTTAATTTTCCTATTAACATACTGTAATACATTAGAATAAATAAATTAATGTTTTTAATATTTTAGTTTTGGTCATCAATAATTAGATTCTACGTTATAAACATTTTATTAAATTAAAAAAGAATATAATAAGTTTCTATCATTTGTAACACAAGTATATTTTCAGAGTAAAATATACGTGACAATATACATGTATATAACTAATTGCTTTGATGCTAAACGTACGTATACTTTTGGCACAAAAATCAACGACAGTGAAATTAATTATGTTTATATTGTTGACAATGGCAAATGATAAATATTGTAAACTACTATTTGATTTGATTACACTAGTTTGGTGAACTACTACATTTGAATTTACAAAATGTCACATTGTTTGTCATGTTTTACAATATTCTAATACTTTACCTTCAGAACAAATCCAAAATGGCTCGTTTAGTTCTCGCACTTTTGATGGTTGTCGCTGTCGCCTTTGTCGCGGCACAAGAAGAAGCAGCACCCGCCACTGACGCCGCTCCTGTTGTAGAAGAACCCGCCACAGAAGCACCTGCTGTAGAGACTACCGCTGTTGAAGAAGATGACGAAGATGACGAAGATGATAGTTGCAGTGAAGCTAAGTAAGTAATTGCATGATCTCTCAAAACTTATTTTTATTTTTGTATTCCCTTATATTGTAATCTATGAATCTACGTTACAATCAACTATACCACAACACATAGCGGGTCTAATTATAATACTTCCAAATGTTACCTTCTTGTATAATTTCTCTAGACAAGCACTTATACAAACTAGTTGGGCATTTCGTTGCGTTTTATAGACGTACTTGTACCGAAGCACCCGGCCTATAAGTATAGGTCTTATATAAGCCACCCCTACAACTAAAGTTTATATTGTCTATTCTAACACGATCGGCGGATTAATCCATATACACAGAGAGCAAACCAGACCATGTATTATTACCGCAATAATACATACCTATCAAACCGGGAGTCACTACTTAAGCCCCGTATCACGTGACATATTTATGAATGAATGAACGTAAACTTTATAGTTAAATTTCAACGAGGCAAGTTGCACGAGTATCCAGTGTTACAGCTATGACGCTTTTATTTTTGGAAACTCCAATATACTCTCGTCACCAAGCCTTTCATGAAAACCTCTGATAATCAATTAATTTATATTTTTCATTTCATGAAATAGATACCTTATACTCGTGTTATTAAAATTGTTTCAAAGTTTAAAATGTGTTATTTCCTTCAGAAAATTACGAAGGTCGTTCTCATTAACGAGGGAGGTAGTTGTACCAGCTAATTTCAGCGTGGACTTATGCTCAATGTCTAATGGGTGAAAATGGAATGCGCGCAGTTAAATAGTACCGGATATTATCGTATTTAGAATCGAAATAAAAGCTACGCACTCGTGATTTAATTTTTCCGAATCCGAACTCCTGCCCATGTTTTATTCACCGACAAAATACGCGAACAGATTTTTATTTCTTAAACAATCTTATCCTTTATTTTCAGGGACTGTTCATGCGGTAGTGTCTGTAACGATGGACATTGCGAAGAGGGTACGTCATGTTTATATTTTTTAAACCTTTTATAAAACCATTTGTATCAATTCATAAATATAATATACGTGTATTTGGAGAATGGTGTGCGGGGTGAGTGTATAGGCTTGCTTGAAATATCCAAATTGTTTTGGGATATACATGGTTCGTTCTGTATCTGACCCTTGTGTGTGACTAGGCGCTGAGGTCGTTTTTGTGTGGCTTTGGATTGTTTGTGTGCTACAGGATTTAGTTATTTTAGATAGATAATTCAGAAAATTAGGTCCATAAGATTGTGTAGCTCGTTACAAACTGAGCCAAACTATTATATTAAAACAAAATGGTATATTTGACCCGAAGCCGAAATTCGTGGCATTCGTGACGAGCAATAATAAGGGTGCCTTTAAGTTCTTGGAATGTGTACCTTGGTTTCCGTATGTGCGTATGCATGCTAGCGGCCTAGCAGTGTTAAGTTGGCGGTCTGGCGGCCTAGCAAGTTTCCATTAGGTCAAGACCCGTATCTCTAAGAGATAGAATGTGTAAATGTGTCAATTAATCACACATAAGTGTCATTTAGTAGTACTTGTGAGGTTACAATAATTGTCAAAGTAATGTTGTCTAAACTTATTTCAATAGGTTGTATGTTGTTTGACACATTCATGGCTGCTGGTAGCGAAGCTGAACTTTACGGTAGAACATGCAGATGTGGAACAGTCCCTGATGAACGTGGAATGCCCCTTCAAGTAAGTACATGATGCGCATAATAAAATAATACATTTCTTTTATTACGGTTTAAAATTATCATCACATTGTTATGCTGGTGCCTCGGCTAGGCTTGTATTTTTGCATGTATGACCGCGCATTTGAACACTGCCGCGGTTGGAATGTCTTACTTTCCTTTGTTGTAAAGAGAGTTCGTATATTTATGGAACAATTATGAAAATTATTACAATACGTAAGAAACTTTTTAGGCAAATAGTTCCTCAATAAAAATACTTCCAATTTTATTCTGTTCACTTCTGTCGACTTCGTAATATTTTAAACCGGAAATGACTTTTCTAAAAAATCATTAGTGATACCCTATGATAGCGAATACATTTGTGCAGTCGTTATCGGCATGGGTTTATATCCACTAATAATTACTGAATGAATCCAATGCCATATCTTTTTATTTAAATATTATTCTCTTACCTATCAATTTCAGTGTGCTGAAGGAGTTGAATTCACCGGAGCACCCGCTGGAGTCGCTGAGTGGGAGAACAACCCAGCCTGCGTCGTATAAATCCGTTTCAATAGCAACGAGATTAACCACATATGGCATCCAGACCCGGACCGTCTTCACATGATCTGGAACTACCTTACCAACTTTTTTATGTATCATGTAGTTGAAATAAAATTGCAAAAGCAGTCAACTTTGTTTTTATTTTAATGGGAGAAAGAGATTGGCTTCAACAAAACAATCATCCGGGTACGAAATGTATTGTTAAACAGGGAATAACATAACCCTACAAAAGGAAAACATCGCAGAGCTTGCAGGGAGCTTGTATGATGCATGTGGGTTCTTACGTCATTCAACGTACTGTAATTACTGTCTGCTTAGTTTATACTAATTTATTTTAGGTCGATTGTGAAACAAATTTTACCAACTTATATTAATCACTCTCGACACCTCATCCCTGATGTTATCCATCGCCACGAGGGTGTGTGAGAAGAGAAGCCAGTTTCCCGTTCATGTTGAGCGTCTTGCAAGTGACATATTGGTACCACTTTTATTTAGTCTTTGGTTTGACGCGGCCTGGGATGGAACCCGATACCTCCCGCACCGAAACGGAAGCTGTACCACTAGGCTATCGAGGAGGTGGTCTGCTTAAATAGTCAAGTGAGAGCATGGGCAAGTCTCGTAGTTTCAGAATCCGCAGTGACATTGAAGGGTGATTACACATGCTTTCCTTAGATCATGCGGTGAACGTCCTTGGTTCTTGTGAGCTGCTTTTGGACAACTTTAACGAAGATGGTATAGTTAATTGATTAGTATTCACATTTCCTTCATGCGATACACACAATGTTTTGGCGCTAACTATACTTTAAGGTTTAGGTCAATTATCAGCCCATGTCTGCGTTTGAGTAGTTTCATAATGGCGCAGACTAAACAAGAATAAAAGCGAATAAAAGCGTTGGTCCGACCATAGTTCAACCACTGGTCGTTTTAGATATTGTAGCCAAAACCCAGTCTTCTATATGGTTAGCGTAGAGCCAGACTATGATACATTTTAGTTTGTTATGTTGGCTATTGGACCAAATAAACATATTGCATCCATTTATATCAATTATTGCGTATATTTGTGTACAAACACGTCTTCGCATACGCGCACATATTGGCATGTCTATATAAACAAAAACACACTATAACACAAAACATACGATACATATACCAACAGAATGCATCACGTCACGTCACTGAGCTGACAGTTTGTAGTTTCCGGTCTTCGGAATTATAGCTTCACAGTGGCTACTCATGAGTGCATTAAATTTGTTGAAACTTGAAATGATGCGACACATTTTTGGAATATATACCGCTCTTATCTAAGTATCAGGGGTAACCAAGCATAAATCGGTACTAGTACTAGTATTATTGACTGATTCTGAATGTAAGTTCATATAATTGCGGACGAGATGATGGCGGCGAGCTTTTTTAATCTGTGCAATGGCACACTTTCATAAACATATGTCAACTATGCATTTGAAATACTTTGCAACAAAGATATGATTATGTCTTCCGTCACGAATAAATGTTAGAAATGTAATGTTCAAACGAGCAAATGACTTGCAGAAGGTCAATTGTCCATGGAAAGTGTAACTATGTTACTGGCTCCGGAATAAAAGTTTGAAGTGATAGCAGTAATAGCAGAAACACTATCATAAGTATTTATATACTTAAATACACAGTATGTGATGCTCAGTAAGGATTAATTCCAATTGGTAACTTGACCTTACTTTACCAGCGTGTTTGTGTGTTTGCATGAAAGCCTAGACAAAAGGCACACATTGTTGTAATAGGATGTACTTAACTTAAACAGCTGAGCACAGAAAACATAAAAATAATACAGACCACAATTACATGTACAATCAGAGACATATAAATCTACTGTCTCTGGTACAATTCAGCTGTCGAAAGTCCAAATCCCAGCTATTAAAAAGCTGAAAGTCCTACTTTCAGCTAAAACGCTGAATGGCATAGTTTCAGCTATAAAAAGTTCAGCTGTATAAAAGGCTGAAATACCTAGTAGCGGCAGTTAAAAAATCCTAACATGTTTATTAAGAATTACAATAAAAGGTAAAACCTGCTCAGTACAAATAATTATTGATGGTAGTAAACAAAAATAATATAAGTAATTGGAAATGGGATGAATGGGCGCAAGAAAATGTGTTACTTTTCAGTAAACACGTTATGCTTGGTATTCTATTTAAATATTACTGCTATTAATCATGACCGTCAAATGTGTGTGGTACAATAATGTAACAAACAGTACATCTGTGTTTTGATTGAAAATGCCATAACAGTTCAAAGTATCAGCACATATGTTACCTACTCTAGGGCATAATACCATTCCTCATCCTACTGGGATACGAATTTGATAAATGACCCCTTTTTCGAATTGCTATAAAAGGGACGGACTGTGAGAGCCTAAACCACACACCATCTGAACCAACTCGTTCTATTCTTCTACTAGGAACCAAGGTACGTCGGTTGATAATATTTTATCAATTTTATCAATTTATATGTTGTCATAGCACCAAAAAGCTGTTTGTGATTTAAACATTTATGTTGGAAAGTTGCGATAGTTATGAAAATATTTCTAATATCAGCTAAAAATACTTTTATAATAAATCTTCCAATGAATAGGTTACATCGAAAAGCATTTTATAAAATACAGCCATATTACAGATATATATTCATTAATATGCAAACACGCAGTTTGAAATTGTTACTAACGAAATATACTAGAGTTGGAAAGAAAAGTACGAACCATATGGTGCAATAGGACCTTGTTTTCAATTATATTATTTATATACATTGAATACAATAAATAGGTAAGTGGAACTAATCGACATGTTTATAGACATGTAAGATACCGTTTGAAAATATCTTATTTTGTAAATTTGTATGTTACTGTTTCTTTGTATGTGGGTGATCGACTGAGTCAGTCGTAAGTGTGTAATTATTCCTGCAAGATAAGCCTATGACTTCCGATATTGAGTGAAAAGGCATAGAACTATGCGATATAAAAAATCCAGGAACGATACCCTAGCTCTTTCCGAATAGACTCTTTGACTATTAAGTGTATCTGGTGTACAGCACCGACACACGCGATACTATATCTGGGTTTTCAACAAGTCCATTCATACAATGTTCATGTTACCGTTTAAAGAGTAGATCAATGATTTGTAATGTAATGAAAGTACACGCGATATTTTGAAATAAATATTCTGTAAATTAATATAGGCATGAAAATCAATGTCAACTCGGCTTCAAATATATTGTATACGATTACATTCTGTTTATCAACAGACTCCCATCTACAATGGCACGATTAACCGTAGCTTTGTTGTTTGTTGTTGCTCTGGCATACGTTGTGGCTGATGAATGCAATGACGCGTGAGTTTGTTATTTATTATTACATGTATGACATCTATATCTTATCATAGTGTTTTGTAATTCATGTTATTTCACTCATTATTATTTCCTGTTTAGCGATTAAAATAAACAATTGTGACGAGGGTGTAATTTAGACGTAGTTCGCTTCCTTCTCGACCGCTATTGTCACCAGGGGCTCGTTTCATAGACCTAAATTAGCTAAGATTCTTCTTTTTCATATGTTGTTTTGAGCAAACAATATAAGACAGCTAGTACACTCAAACAAAGGTATATAAACCATAAGTATCGTATATAACTGTTATAACTTAACGAGAATGTATGGGTTCACTTAGTAGGCTCTCAATTATCTACGGAAAGGTCCCATCTTGGCTAAAATATGTCTATGAAACGGGCCCCTTGATGTTCAATTGTTGGACAAGTAATATGTTTTTCGATGACAAAGGTAATGTTCAGTTGACAGCTGTCAGAAGAGCAAGTTAGTTCCAGTTAGATAACTCCAGAAAAGAACTGCTGACAGAAAAGGGGAGGCTAAATTATTTGCTGAATTCATATACTTTCCATTCGAACGTATGAGCCGAATATGTTCATGAAATTATTTCCCTTTGCAGTCTCAAACATAGATAGTCAAGTCAAAATTACAATCTAGCTAAAGTTGGTATTTGAGTGATAAAATATATTACCCAGTAATCAGACTAATTGGAAATCTACATTGTATAATTATGTTGTATTTTACACACAGAGATTGTCCATGCGGTCAGACATGTGATGGAGGAGCCTGTGTAGATGGTAAGTAAAACAGACGGTTATCTGTGGCTTTGGATTGTCTTTGCGCTTAAGTATTAATTATCACTATAGCAGGTGAAAAGTGAAATGTGGCGAATGTAAAAAGTGTCACCGTACTTCACTTCGGTGTAGTTATCATTCATCATTACCTCCCCTTACTAGTTTATCATGCACAGTATGTCATCCATTGCGGGTGTGTATAAAGGCTTGCTTGAAATATCCTTAGGCGATATGGATGGGTCGTTCCATGCCTACTCTTGCGTGGTTGGCTAGACGCTGTCGTCGGTTCTGTATGGCTTAGGATTGTCCGTGCGCTACAGTATTTAATTATATGAAATGTAGTTCTTTTTTGTTCAATGTAAGCATTATGTATATAATTTAATTAACGATATAAGCATTATTCACCCTCACTGTATATTGCGGATGCAGTTCGATTTACCTTCCTTTAAAAACAGAAGTGTTTTCCAGATTCAAACGATTTTAGAATACTTCGATTTGGCCGAAAACTTAGTTTAGAAATTAAAGTAATATCCAACTTCCTCTTTAAACATTTTTTTAGATCACAGTATCGCAATTATTTTATAATGACAAAAGCTTAGGACCTTATGTATAAGTGACCTTCATTATTATTTCACACAGGATGTAAACTCTATGGCCAGTTCTTGGCTGCCGATACCGAAGCCGAAGTAATGGGACGAAAATGCAAATGTGGAACAGACATTGACGAAAATGGAAGATATGTTGGTGTGAGTATTTGGACAGTTTCAACACGACTAGTAAATAGGAGGTTGTGGGGTTCGCCTTAGATGACAATAAATACCAAATACAATAAGTTACACTTTTAAAGCTCCTTTACTTAAAGAACACAGCTTAAACGGTACTTTCAGTTATCACTGGTTAGCCGAGCGTGAACACGTGTACTATATACTAGAATATGACAGAAATAATTTCGCTTGGTAATTAACCCCTCGCTTAAACTATTTATCACAAATAATATGTAATTTCAGTGCGAAGAGGGTGCAGAATTTGTCATAGTTGATGAAGCAACTGCCGGAGCTATGTGGACCAAAAATCCCAACTGCTAGTTACCTAAATAGATCTTCATTTGACGTCTTCCATATTCACCTCGTTTACTATATATTGTTGTAAATGAACAGAAAATAAATATAGTATCTGAATTCGAAAATGAAGGTTTTGTCGTTTTTGATTAAAACCGCCACATGAATATGGGAGGGAATCGCCGCCAAAATAAATTTTCAAAATCAATGTGGCGATCCCCTTCCGTACATTAAAACAGAATGAGAATGATAATAACAAATAGGACATGGAAGGCAGCAGGTCACGAACTTAACAACACCCAAGGAAGAGTCATAAGGATGGTTTTACGTAAATATATAATTCCCAATTTAGGTATCCAGAAATACATGCAGTTCTATGTCACCTGTGCAGGCCCTGGTTTCACAAAGGATTAGCTGATTAGCATAAAATTTGAAGCTGAAAATAATTTCCTGTTCTTTTTGGATGTTTTTGACAATACAACTCAAAAATTATATTTAGTCAGACAGGGAAGGCAGCACTCAACTACATGGTTTTAGCTGTATTAAAACGTTGAACGGTCCGGTTTCAAACAAATCTGAAAGCCCTAGCCGGGTGACCTATTTCAATACGTGAAATGTCTCAGCTGAAAGCCCCAGCCAAAAGTCGAGATATACATGTACCCAAGTGAACAACTTCGCAATAAGACCACAGAAGACACTCCAGCCGGATGACGTAGTTTAAATAAATAAAATATGATAGTAGATAAGTAAAATTACGTAATTGAACAAGTCGAGATATGACGTAATGAACAACTACGTTAAATGACCTCAGGGGACGCTAGGGCACACGGAACTAAAAAAACGCAACAGAAAACTACATCCATATCTCCACAGCTGTACATCAACACCTGAACTAACCAGTTAGGATTCGAATCGCGGGAACGAAATAGGACAACCAGCAAATACGAATAAATAACTCAATAGAACTTTTTGCCCCGGTCACAAATATGAATATTGAGAATTTATGACATATTATTGATTATTTAAGATTGAAAAACACCACTGTAAACGACAATGGCGTTCAAATCCAGATACAATTAAACAAAATACAAAACTATCGGAAGTAGCACCGCCCTACAGAAACAGCGGGAATCGCAAGGAAACGCGAGAACAAAAAGACACAGACAATATACAACTTAAATCGAAAGGCGCAGAACATGCCCAACATAAAAAAACTTGCGCAAGAACTTGTAATACAAAATCCCGAAAGTCTGCTGCTTAAAAGTTGGTAAAAAATTAACAACTAGACACCACACACACCACAAGGACAACCAACAACAGACACTGAGTATATGCAATTTTGAAAGATACGATGCAGCCTTGTGCTAGACAACGAATTTGCAGAATTGCGCATACAGAATTAATAAAGTTTCACAAAAAGGCACTGTGACAACAAAATATGTTTGTATTTTTTCTAATTATACTATAAAGTGGACAATACATACACAGAGGGAGGTTGACTAGGGGGGCTTCCGCCTTGGTACGGACAGCGACACATGCCACTGGGGGTTTTAACGTTTTACAGTGCACCAAACCTCACACTTACCCAATAGACAATCTTATAGAACAGGACAGTGTAAACAAGAAATATCACTGAATGTGATAGACTAATATGAATACCCCCAGAAACTGCTTGACACAGTCAGATATGCACAACTGACTTGGTACAGATAGGTCATGCAAAGTTCATTGAAATCTGACCATTGGTTGCTGAGAAATAGCACAGACATATTTTTTAGTGTAAAACACAAAGGGCCATAACTACCTTAAAATTGATCCGACCAACGTGAGCCCACGCTATGCACAACTAGATTTAATACTTATCATTCATGCAAAATTTCTTTGCAATCCGACCATTGGTTGCTGAGAAATAGCACAGACATATTTTTAGTGTAAAAAAGGACCATAACTACCTTAAAATTGATCCAACCAACATGTGCCGACAATATGCACAACTAGCCTTGGTACAGATCATTCATACAAAATCTCATTAAAATCCGACCAATTGTTACAGAGAAATAGCGCGGACAAAATTTATAAGTGTAAAAAAACAAAGGGTCATAACTACCTTAAAATTGATCCGACCAACGTTTGCCGAGGATATGCACACAAGTCTTGGTACTGATCATTCATACAAAGTTTTGTTAAAATCCGACCTAGGGTTACAGAGAAATAGCGCGGACAAAATTTATAAGTGTAAAAAAACAATTGGCCATAACTACCTTAAAATTGATCCGACCAACGTGTGCCGAGGATATGCACAACTAGACTTGGTACTGATCATTCATACAAAGTTTTGTTAAAATCTGACCAAGGGTTACAGAGAAATAGCGCGGACAAAATTATACGGACCAACTAACCAACCAACCAACCAACAGACCAACCAACCAACCACAAGCATGACTCCAATATAGCCCCCATATACTACGTATCCCGCCATGTAAGGCCCTCTAACAAAAAGGCCACAGTGACCATTAATAAAGGAACGTAAATCATGAAACATTATATAAATGACGTCCATCGAGTAGCACAATTCATGTTTGAAATTGTATTTATTTCTGGTAAATTGTGTCCGAATTTTCAGCCAAATGTACATACACGTGTCCTCCTCGAGTTGACTGTTACACTCAGCGCCGATGGCAGTCACGGGGTATTTTTTCATCATCTCTGGTTCCAGTCGACCATACACCTTGGTAAAGTTGAGCATTGTGTCATGGTTGGAAACAATAAGCATCGGGCCGGACGAGGATCGAGCTGTGACCTCTAGATCCGTATTGAAGCATGCGCTCTACACATAGAGTCTAGAAATATTGCATGGTTAGTATAGTAGTAGAAACACAAGTATGCCAAACTGATAATATACAGGGTGTCCAAAACAACTACACAGTTTCAGTGTCTATCTATCAAATTTCCTAATTCTACTATCGCGACGAAAATTTGCACATGGAAAGACAAAAGATGTAAGTATTTTCTGTGACAAATTTTAAGTTTAAGATTATAACCCGGGTATTTTATTAAGAAAATGCCAATTTTTTAGAATTACCTTATTTTGTCTGTGACGTAATTTAGTAGTAATTAACGACGTTTTCACGATGCATGTCGCCTTCTGACATTTCCCTTCTTGCACTCGTTCTTTAAATCTATCTATTACATTTGCACATGTGTCTTACCTGATCTTCTAATCTTATCTTTTGATGTTCCTCAGCAGCATAGGTGTGTCCGCTGGCTTTAGATTGTACACTAGCGATTAGATAGCACAATAGAAAAGAAATAACTCAACCCGTTACTTGTCTTTGTTAAACCAGCTCATTCTTAAACATCCTAGTAGGTGATTTATAGTTTTGAATGATGCATAGCCCATGCAAGATGTGCCAGGGCCTCATATTGTACATAAGGGGTTGGATGAATTCCTTTAAATTGTTGGATCCAAAGTAATTTCCAGGAAATACCTCTGTGGTGTGACATGGCCAGCCCACAGCCCGGATCAAAATCATTGCGAATTCTTCTTGTGGGGCTATGTGAAATCGCTACTGTACACCACAAAGCCAACAGACACGTCTATGCTCACGAGAAACACCAAAAGAGCAGGTAAGAAGATCAGTTTAGCCACATGTGTATATGTTATCAATAGTTTAAAAGAAGTGCAAGAAGGAATACGTAAGAAGGATGGACATCTTGAGAACGTCATAAATTACTGAATAGACGTCACGGGCAAAACAAGGTAATTTTAGAAAATTTACAGTTATAATCTTAAAACGGGTCCCAGAAAACACTTACATATTTTGTCTACACGTGTGTTAATTTTCTACCCGATAGCAGAATGAAGAGATTTTATATATATACACTGAAACTGTATACTTTCTTTTTGGATACCCTGTACCCCGAGCGGCTCTGAAAACGCAACACAAATGATAATCAAGATAACCTTTTTATTTATTAATATTTCTCAACGACATTTTGAGTGCGTGTTAGTGGCTACACATAGATTGTAACTCGATGTTCTTTCCATCTTCATTCACTACAATCGTGCATTGAACCATGAGACGGAAAACAGCAAAAAATGTACGAGGAATTTATGGGTTGATGCTAATTATTTTAATGTACGGTCAATTGGAATAGTCATTCCACCGACAAACTCAAAAAAACAAAAAGACGGTTTACCACTCCGCAAACTAGTGGTCTTAAAATGTAAAAAACGCTTAATAGCAATTTTTCAGGTTAACCAAAAAATACGACCAATTTAACAGTCAATGGGAAGTAATTCTGGATAGAGATTGAGTGAATAAAATTAAACTTTTCTAAATATAAATTGAGCTTTATATTTATCTTTTGTTTTGCTTTATTTCTGTCTTCGTGCTGAGCACGGACACATGTTCACGATCTTTTTTCAAAAAATAAGTACAAATCAGAAAAACCGCAGAACGATGCACGGCATCAAATATGCTTTTGTTTGTGACATCATTGTTTTATTGTGGTTGTAAAGGGTCTAATCAGATCTTAATGAAATGAATTTGATTGTCATGCCACATATCTTAGCTACAAATGTTGAAAATGTCAGCAAAATCAACGCATATTGGCTGAGCTATGGGTAAATACATACATGCATTCATATAAGCTATTTAAGTATAAATGTTGAGTTTTCAAAGCCGCTTAGTGTATTTTAAGACAAAACTCTTGACTACTGTAGGAATCGAGAGGTCCCCGGTCCGAATCTCGACGAGGGTACTTTTGGTCATTTCTGAAACTCTGTTCAGTGTTTTCACCCAACTGGAAATAACACGTTGTTAACCCAGAAGTGGTTGTACACTGGGCACGTAAAAACCGAGGAGTGTATTCGGAAAGAGCTATGGTATGGTATCGTATCCGGATTCCTTGTGTCATTCAAACGTTTTGTTTAATCCACGAAGTCGGAGGTGACCGACAGGGACAAACCTGAAGACCTAGCACTAACAACTGTCAGTCGAACAAAACAACTCTTTAAAATTAGCTGCTTAGAATAATAAGGCCGTGAGTACTACATACGACCTTATAAGACCCATACATATACAAAATCTAAATCACAAGGCGAATCTTTTGCACCTATTGTCATCATAATCGGTAGTGGTCATGTTGACCAAACTGAAGTTACAAAAGCTTGTTTTTCCAAAATGTAATGAGTAAATTTCAGACTTTTTTTTCTTGTTTTCTCAAAAAGTCATTTTGTACTTACCTCCTTTCCTTCAAAGCCAGCGATTTGTTGATGTTTTAACTATTAATAAATCATTTAAAATGAAGATTTCTCAGTTACTGCACCTTCAAGTATGAAATTTTGCATGAGTGAATAAAAAGTATCTACCAAATATACAATTAAATCTAAGCAACATAAGACATGTGTGAAGAAATTTTGTTTATAAGTTTTATGTAAAATATTTCTTGTACACAATTAAAGTTCACGTTAGAAGACTCGATATATGCAACAGTCAATTTTATGGTCACTGGACACGTCTAACGGTAGATTTACGTATTTGTAACCTATTTAATATAGCATATACGAGGCCCGTCTATCTACTTAAAATTATGAAAATACATAAAACAAACGCCCTGGCTGGTAATACTCAAATAAATTTACCGAATAAGTGAATTTAATGCTTGTTTTATAACTTTTAATTTTATACGCGTATATTGAAAGATAGTCCTACTCTTGAATGACCGGCTATCAGTCATGGCCTGGCGGGTTCGATCTATACATGTCTTGTGTACATAAACATTACAATGCTTAAAAATTTATTAATTTAACATTAGTATATATTAACATGTATATATATATATATATATATATATATATATATATATATATATATATATATATATGTACGTAGCTTAGTGAATAAAATTTTGGTTTTTCAGTGCTTTTTTATGATATTAACATACATTATATGTATACACACATGTGACATACCTAAATAAACCGACTCATAGGAGAGATAATGTTTGTATAGGCATGGCAGGTTTTTATTGTTAATTCATCCAATAGATTGCCGATGGGCATTTCACGCTACATAATCAGACATCGGAATTTTTTTATGCAATTATTTTAACAAATGTTTTCCCCATTGAAGATTTTTTCAAATAAGAACTTATTTTTTTAGTTAGACGTTAAATTATTAAAGTGTAGGTCTACTGCTACAAATCAAAACACATAACCCATGAAATAGGCCTAAAAAAGTTAGATCTATAACTGAAAGTTTCCACAGGTGCAGATCGATTTTTTGTAACATTTTAATAAAAATCATGAAATTTCCGCTCTGTAACTTTTAAAAAATAAACAAATATTCAACGCTAGACACATGAACTTTAAAAATGTCCCCCCCCCCCGTCTTGCGAAGATTTTTGTCAATTTTGCATTAAAATCGTTTTTGCAGCTTTTATGTTCTAAAAACTGACGTGAAATTATTATTATATTAAAATTGCATTGATACATAATCAGTAATAAATATATCAACAAGAAAATTTCGAAATATAATGTAAGCTCTATTGTGTCACTATTATTAAATCGATCAGTTCACACAGTATATAGTATAAGTAACATAAATAAGTGTATCAAACTCCAGAGATTCCCTAAATCATGATCATTTAGACGATTCAAAATCATTTTTTAAGCGTCTGAACGATACAGATCAGGAGTAATTAGGGCCTGGATTAACAACAGGGGGCACATTTTATTGCACTCGCTTCCGTTATGTGTAATATACAGAGGCTGTTATCACAAAATATCGGTCCATAGCCAGGTTATGTTTTGATCGACTTGCACTCCAAGGAGTTTATCATTGTTTACAATATCAAGAGGTTGATTACACATCTTAAGTTCTATGCTATCATCGTTTTCAATTTCTTTAGAAAGTTTTGTTGATGCAGAAATAAACATAGCTTTTGTTTTATTTGCATTTGGAACCATAGCATTATTATTACACCAGTTTTCAATACAATCAAGGTCATTTTGTAAGTTGTACTTAATATTATCAAGTGTTGCACCAGAAGCTGACAAAGTCGTATCATCTGCAAACATTTTAAGTTGTGAGTTATTAACATTCAAAGGTAGATCATTGATAAAAAGAATAAAAAGTATTGGGCCAAGGACAGAGCTTTAGGGAACACCAGCTACAATCTCTTGGGCTGCAGACAGCTTTCCAGATACATTTACTTGTTGAGATCTATTAGCCAGATAAGAATTAAACCACTGAAGTGCATTATTATTGAACTTGTAACATTTTAACTTCTCAATGAGTAATTTATGATTAAATAGATCAAAAGCCTTAGTAAGATCAAGAAAAATCGTTCCAATAAGAGCATCATCATTAATTGCTGTTATCCAATCATCAACTATATCGGTTAGAGCAGTTTCACAAGAATGGTACTGCCTGAAACCGGATTGTTGGTTGTGTAGTAGTTTAAATTCTTCAAGATAGTCCTTTAAATTCTTAGATATATGCCTTTCCAATATTTTAGATAGAACTGGCAAAATAGATATTGGTCTATAGTTATTCTTGTCTGTCTTCTCACCTTTTTTAAAAATAGGTGTAACCTTTGCTACATTTTTGGAAATTTCCCTGTAGAAATACTACGGTTAAATATTTTTGTGAGAGGCTTAGCTATTTTATCGTGACTTATTTTAAGAAAGTGTGCTCCTAAGCCATCAAGGCCAGTCGCTTTACTGCAATCTAAAGCGTGCAGTTCCTTTCTCACATATTCTTCCGTAATATCAGGGATTTTAAATTCTGTGTAAGCATGTGTTCTGACGTCCACAAAGTTTTTCAGTAATGACTTGTTTTCTTTAGTTAATTCATTGATGTTTAATGGCGCTTTTTTAAAGATATTTGTAAAGAATGTATTGAATACTTCAGCACTTTCCATGGAATCAGTTATGGGGTTACCATTGTCATCATTTATGTTTATGTTATTTTGGGGTGTGTTTTTAGCTGAAAGATTTTTCAAATTTCGCCATAGCTTTTTAGGATTTTTGTCTTTTATTCTAATTGCCTTGTTAAAAAAGGATTTTTTAGCTGTTGCTGACAATGATTTAACCTTTCCTTTCCAATATTTAACCTGTCTTATATTATTAGCTTTTTTTGCTTTATCCCTTGCTTTAATTGCATCTAATATTTCTTTTGTGAACCAATCCGGTTGGTTCTGGTGCTTTACTCGTTTAGTTCTTAATGGAGCATGTGTGTTAAGGTTTTGAGTGAACAATGATATAAATGTATCTATACAATCATTCACTTCATCACAAGTATCAATAACAGACCATGGTGTTTCATCCAGCGAGTCTCTAAAACCTTTCTCGTCAAAACCTTTTAAAGATCTATATTCTATCGTTTTATGTAACATAGTTTTCTCTGGTTTTGAAGTAAATTTTCTGGTAAAACAAATTGGAAAATGATCACTTATTGCGATTATTGGGATATTTACCTCAGATATGTTACAGGGTGAGTTAGAGTACAGATGATCAATGTTGGTTGAAGTATATGAAGTCACCCTAGTTGGCTGTGTAACTAACTGTGATAGATTCAATGCTGAAATAATCTTGTTCCAGTAACGGCTATCTGAATTATTTACTATGTAGTTAAAATTAAAATCTCCTAGCATAACTGTTTCAATGTTTTCAAACATAATTTTTTCCAATTGATCTTCAACCTTTTCAGTCCAATTTTTGTTGGCTGAAGGTGGCCTATAATAGTAACCAAACAGAAAAGGTTTTTGCATTGAATGTCTAATTTCTAGCCATATTGATTCTATTTCATTTATCTCTAAATCATATCTACGTATGCAAGGAATAGTATGTTTAGTGTACATCAAGATACCACCGCCATGGGATGGTCTGTCACGCCGGAGTAAGTTATATCCCTGCAATTGAAACTCATTATCACTACGGGAATCATTTAGAAATGTTTCACTCAAACAAATAACATCTATCTCAGTATGTTCACTAATTAACCTATAACTCGCTATTGAACTGTAATACCAGTGTTTAATAGTTTAATTCAACTTACGGAATGCTTTATGAAGTCGACACAACGTATTTAGTAGTAAGGACAGGTTAGCACGTGCCAAGTTTAATTTGTAGCCAAGGTCCATATGAGCATCTTACATAATATAACATTTGACAAAGCGTTTAACAATGCAAGACTGGCTGCATATATATATATGAGCAGTTCTCCAGAAAAACCGGGCTTAGCGACAAAATTATGAAAATCATGATAGCATAGCATTAGAAAGACTCTTGTGAACAGTTTCTGAAAATTTAAGCAAAATATAACATCAAATTACAAAGTTAAAATACTTTCAAAACTATTCCCGCCTATTTTGTTAGTGACGTCGCAAACTTCATTCAAACGTTATTTGACGTTAAGTTAAAAGTTTGTTAATCCAGTATTTGATGTGTTTTTGACGTAAACTTTTCAAAAGTGTATACAATTTTAGAATTATATTCCTGTTTTAATAATACATATCTAAATCGTGAATTTTAGCTTTAAGCGAAATGTAGCTGCTGTTTTAATCAATAACCCCTCGTTTTATCCAATATGGATACCCATAGCAACGACAGAAGATATTTTTACATGATTCATGAGAAAAATAAATCTAAGAAATATCCAAGAACTCCAAATTAAATCAAAGAGCCTGACCTTTTTCTCATTTATATACAATGTCACTAAGCCCGTTTTCTGGAGAATGGCTCATATATAATTCAGCCGTTCTGTATGAAATACGGGCTTAGTGACATTGTATATAATTGAGAAAAAACAAGACATAATACTCTTACAGACATTTGACAATTTCTATAGTTTTTCCACCTTATCACTATCCATAAGACCTAAAATTTTAACAGCATTAGGATGATTAAAGTAATATTCATCTAGATATTTTTCCGATCATCATTGAAATAAATACAATTGAAAAGACAATGGAACTCATTACCCAAAATATAAGAATAGCATAGATTACAAACCCTCACAATATTATCGAATCTACTTTTTATAGGCAATTTGTAGTTCATACATTATCAAAAGTTGATCAACAAAATATGCTGCAGTAACTGCTGTCAGTTAAATATGTCGTCTGATACAGAATAATGGTGCATGCAATACTTGTTTATTTACGTGTTTATTATACTTTGTATTTCCGATCAGGCAAACAAAGGATGATTTGACAGACTGCCTATTGTACAAAACTACTCGACGTCATAGAACACAGAATGTCCACGTAGCATTGCACTGACCACGCAAACACACGTGTGTATTTAGGTAGGAGATTGTCAACATGTTACATGTGCACCATGTTGGTGACCTCTCTATGATGTACCACAGTGTTATGCTTATGTGTATTGGACACTGGCTATAAAAGGGCCCCCACATATTGAATCAACTCAGATAAACACTTTCACTATTCGCTTGTAAGACCACCTAGGAACAAACAGTTCAAACAGTAAGTTGAAATATATTAATTTTCCTATTAACATACTGTAATACTTTAGAATAAATAACCTATTAACATACTCTAATACATTAGAATAAATAAATCAATATGTTTATAACCTTTGATTTTGGTCATGAATAATTAGATTCTACGTTTTAAACATTTTTGTAAATTGGAATGTAATATAATTACATTCTATCATTTGTAACACATGTATGTATTCAGAGTTAAATATAACTTACAATATACATTTGTATAACTAATTGCTTTGATGCTAAATTTAACGTATACTTTTGCAAAAAAATCAAGGACAGTGAAAATAATTATGCTCAATATTGTTAACAATGGCAAAGGCTAGATATTTTTAACTATTATTTGATTACCCTAGTTTGATGAACTACTACATTTGAATTTACAAAATGTCACATTGTTTGTTATGTTTTACAATATTCTAACACTTTACCGCTTCAGAACAAATCCACAATGTCTCGTTTAGTTCTCGCACTTTTGATGGTTGTCGCTGTCGCCTTTGTCGCGGCACAAGAAGAAGCAGCACCCGCCACTGACGCCGCTCCTGCTGTAGAAGATCCCGCCACAGAAGCGCCTGCAGTAGAGACTACAGCTGTTGAAGAAGATGAAGAAGATGACGAAGATGATAGTTGCAGTGAAGCTAAGTAAGTACTTGCATAATCTCTGAAAACTTTTTTATTTTTGTATTCCCTTATATTGTAATCTATGATCAACGTTACACTCAACTATACCACAACATAGAGCGGGTCTAATTATAATACTTCCAAATGTTACCTTCTTGTACATGTATAATTCCTCAAGACAAGCAGTTATACCAATCTAGTTGGGCATTTCGCACCGTTCTATGGACGTACTTTTACCGATGCACCGGGTCTATTAGTATAGGTCTAATTTAAGCCACCCCTACAACTTAAGTATATATTGTCTAACAATCTTATCCTTTATTTCAGGGACTGTTCATGTGGAAGTGTCTGTAACGATGGACATTGCGAAGAGGGTACATCATATGTTTATATTTTTTAAACCTTTTATAAAACCATTTGTATCAATTCATGAATATAATATAGACGTATTAGGAGAATGGTGTGCGGTGTGAATGTATAGGCTTGCTTGAAATATCCAAACTGATTTGGGATATAGATGGTTCGTTCTATATCTGACCCCTGTGTGTGACTTGGCGATTGTTTGTGTGCTACAGGATTTAGTTATTTTAGATAGATAATTCAGACAATAAGGTTCATGGGATTGTGTAGCTAGTTACAAACTGAGCCAAACTATTATATTAAAACAAAATGGTATATTTGACCCGAAGCCGAAATTCGTGGCATTCATGACGAGCAATAATTGCAAAATCTCATAGGAAGTAGTTAGGATGCCTTAAGTTCTTAAATGTATGCCTGGGTTTTCGTATGTGCGTATGCAAGATAGCGGCCTAGCAGTCTAGCAGTGTTAAGTTGGCGATATGGCGGCCTAGCAAGTTTCCGTATCTCTAAGAGATAGAATGTGTAAATGTGTCAATTAATTACACATAAGTGTCATTAAGTAATACTTTGGAGGTAATATTACGAGTATTTATCAATATAATGTTGTTTAAACTTATTTCACTAGGTTGCATGTTGTTTGACACATTCATGGCCGCTGGTAGCGAAGCTGAACTTTACGGTAGAACATGCAGATGTGGAACCACCCCTGATGAACGTGGAATGCCCCTTCAAGTAAGTACATCATGCGCATAATAAAGTCAAACATTTCTTTCATTACTGTTTAAAATTATTAACACATAGTCGTGCTGGTGCCAAGTCTAGTCTTGTATTTCCGCATGTATGACCGCGCATTTGAACATTGTAAGTAGGTCCATTATTTAAATAATCGGTTGTGCCTTCAGCGTATACACGAATAATGATGTTTTATTATTTATCAATTATCTTTATATAAACTAAGACACCGCCGATTCGGAGGGTTTAATCTAAAATATTGAAGAACTGCTCAGGTATATTTGCAGATAAACTAGGTAATATCATACATTGAAGGTAAATGTTATATCGAGATAACATTCGGTGGCAGGGGATATACTATTGGCTGATTTTCGGGTTACGAAAGGCCGCGAACAGTCGAGCCTATTTCTTGAAAACAGCCAATGTGACAATAAAGTATTTCTGTGTCAGTCTCAGGGCCTAGACAACATGCATTGAAAACAGCATCCAGATATAAAGCTTAAATCTTGGGTTGTGGAGTTATGGTCCTTTGTTTTCCCCTACCCTCCAGTTTTTAGTAAATAAAATACAAAAGGGACCGATTTCACAGCATACACAGTATTTTTAAAGCTAATGCAATACTATATTTGGCTCCATTTTACATAAATAAAATACCTGAGCAAGGTTATTTCAGCAAGAAAAATGTCTCCCATACCAATTGATTTTTTGCTATTTGCTGTCAAACTTTTTCGCGGTTTCTAACGACACTAAATTTGCACTTACGCCAGTGGTGGTAACCTCCATTTTAAAGAGTAGTAAATCTTTCAGAGCCAGCTGATATTTAGTTTCTATGATTTTTCAAAATAATAAACACCTTCTTTTTACAAAATAAATACAGAATTGAGTCTTTTAAATACCAATTTAATTTTTGGTGCTCATGAATAAGCTCTACACTATATATTTGTTATTTTCAGAGACCCCCTCACCCAAGTATATCCCCTGCCACCTTAATTCAGCAATAAGTTAATCACACAAACAGTCACGTGCTTCCGGTCAAATGGAAAACGCGGCGTCTCGGGGTGAAATTTCTTACTTCCCTTTGTAAAGAGATTTCGTTTATTAATGGAACAATTTTGAAAATGATTACAATTCGAAAGAATCTTTCCAGGTTAAATAGTTACTTAATTAAACTACTTCTAATTTTATTCCGTTCACTTCTTTCGACTTCGTAATCATTTAAACGGGAAATGACTTTTCTAAAAAATCATTAGTGATACCCTATGATAGCGAATACATTTGTGCAGTCGTTATTGGCATGGGTTTATATCCACTAATAATTACTGAATGAATCCAATGCCATATTTTTTATTTAAATATTATTCTGTTACCTGTCAATTTCAGTGTGCTGAAGGTGTTGAATTCACCGGAGCACCTGCTGGAGTCGCTGAGTGGGAGAACAACCCAGCCTGCGTCGTATAAATGCGTTTCAATAGCAACGAGATTAACCACATATGGCATCCAGACCCGGACCGTCTTCACATGATCTAGAACTACCTTACCAACTTTTTTATGTATTCTATAGTTGAAATAAAATTGTAAAAGCAGTCAACTTTGTTTTCATTTTAATGGGAGAAAAAGACTTGCTTCAACAAAACAATCATCAGGGTACGAAATGTATTGTTAAACGGGGAATAACATAGCCCTACAAAAGGAAAACTACGCAGAGGTTGCAGAGAGCTTGTATGATGCATGCGGGTTCTTATGTCATTCAAAGGGAACACGTAATGTAATTACTGTCTGCTTAGTTTATACTAAATTATTTTAGGTCGATTGTGAAACAAATTTTACCAACTTATATTAATCACTCTCGACACCTCATCCCTGATGTTATCCATCGCCACGAGGGTGTGTGAGAAGAGAAGCCAGTTTCCCGTTCATGTTGAGCGTCTTGCAAGTGACATATTGGTACCACTTTTATTTAGTCTTTGGTTTGACGCGGCCTGGGATGGAACCCGATACCTCCCGCACCGAAACGGAAGCTGTACCACTAGGCTATCGAGGAGGTGGTCTGCTTAAATAGTCAAGTGAGAGCATGGGCAAGTCTCGTAGTTTCAGAATCCGCAGTGACATTGAAGGGTGATTGCACATGCTTTCCTTAGATCATGCGGTGAACGTCCTTGGTTCTTGTGAGCTGCTTTTGGACAACTTTAACGAAGATGGTATAGTTAATTGATTAGTATTCACATTTCCATCATGCGATACACACAATGTTTTGGCGCTAACTATACTTTAAGGTTTAGGTCAATTATCAGCCCATGTCTGCATTTGAGTAGTTTCATAATGGCGCAGACTAAACAAGAATAAAAGCGAACTAGCGTTGGTCCGACCATAGTTCAACCACTGGTCGTTTAAGATATTGTCGCCAAAACCCAGTCTTCTATATGGTTAGCGTAGAGCCAGACTATGATACATTTTAGTTTGTTATGTTGGCTATTGGACCAAATAAACATATTGCATCCATTTATATCAATTATTGCGTATATTTGTGTACAAACACGTCTTCGCATACGCGCACATAATTATTGGCATGTCTATATAAACAAAAACACACTATAAGTAAGTAAGTAAGTAAGTATATTGTTTATTAAAGTGACCTGTGTAAATATGTACAACAAACATATAAAACATATAATACATACACCCGGCCCAATGGACCTATAAGTCACTATCAAACTACAATATTAACATGTTATCACATGAACAAAACATCACTATAACACAAAACATACGATACATATACCAACAGAATGCATCACGTCACGTCACTGAGCTGACAGTTTGTAGTTTCCGGTCTTCGGAATTATAGCTTCACAGTGGCTACTCATGAGTGCATTAAATTTGTTGAAACTTGAAATAATGCGACACATTTTTGGAATATATACCGCTCTTATCAAAGTATCAGGGGTAACCAAGCATAAATCGGTACTAGTACTAGTACTATTGACTGATTCTGAATGTAAGTTCATATAATTGCGGACGAGATGATGGCGGCGAGCTTTTTTAATCTGTGCTATGGCACACTTTCATAAACATATGTCAACTATGCATTTGAAATACTTTGCAACAAAGATATGATTATGTCTTCCGTCACGAATAAATGTTAGAAATGTAATGTTCAAACGAGAAAATGACTTGCAGAAGGTCAATTGTCCATGGAAAGTGTAACTATGTTACTGGCTCCGGAATAAAAGTTTGAAGTGATAGCAGTAATATAGTGCGGCCAAGATATGATGACACAATAACATTTACACATGGTAATTAGCCGATGGGTACATTTTCAACAGAAAGGGGTGCTTATTTACAGTCATGGTCAATAAACGCTTGTTTCGTATTACGTTTTCGCATTATGAGCAAATATATACCAGACGATTTTACATGTGCCTCGCTAGCTCAGTTGGTAAAGCGTTGGAAGTACAATAATATTATGGATGGATGTTACTGGTTCGAGTCTCACTTCTGTGCATTCTTTTGGTAATGATTTGTATTCTTCAGTAATAGTAAACTTTTTTCTTAGTATATCCCGTTACAATCATGTTGATTATCTTGTTACATTTTTTTTCATTCGTATACTTTCTCTATTCTATATTTATTATATAATATTTTATAATATTTATCTAGAACAATCAATTATAAATTAATATTCTGTACGAATACATGTATATATAAATTATATGAATTAACATTGTTCCTCAGCAGTGGTTGTGACAAAATCATTTTAGAAATCTGCAAAATCATCATCACTATCACCATCCGCCTCGTCATAATCACTGTCATTATCATCATCATCAAAAGAATCCAGTGAGATTTTGTTACTTCTTGATTTTCTTACACCGTTGTGCAATTTCATCGCCTTTATGCATGAAACCGTCCTTTCTGATACCCCTGTCATCGCGGTAGTTTGTTTTCTCGGACAGGACAACGGAATAACTGGCAGTTCTGATGCACCTAGTGTGCAGATGTCTGATACATTAGACACAATGTATCGTCCTTGTTGAGTTAAAACGATACGTTAAGCCATATAGTTCTATTTAATAGTGTGCAGTTTATCTGGTTGTAAGTAATACTTCCATAAATACAAATACAGTTTCGTGAAAAGTGTGCGGGAAAATAATTCGCGAAAAACAATAAAAATAAAAAAGATTCTACTGGGATTCGAACCCGGAGCGTCTGCGTTGAGATTAGAAACGTTACCACTAGACTATATAATAACCACAACGATGTTCATCCTTAAATAAATAAGTTAAAATAAATTAACAAGCGCTTAGATGATCGTGATTTATATACTTACCCGCGCTTTGATATGGATTAATCCAACCAGTGACGTTTACACAATGTTATTGTGCCATCATATCTTGGCCACACTATAGCAGAAACACTATCATAAGTATTTATATACTTAAATACACAGTATGTGATGCTCAGTAAGGATTAATGCCAATTGGTAACTTGACCTTACATTACCAGCGTGTTTGTGTGTTTGCATGAAAGCCTAGACAAAAGGCACACATTTTTGTAATAGGATGTACTTAACTTAAACAGCTGAGCACAGAAAACATAAAAATAATACAGACCACAATTACATGTACAATCAGAGACATATAAATCTACTGTCTCTGGTACAATTCAGCTGTCGAAAGTCCAAATCCCAGCTATTAAAAAGCTGAAAGTCCTACTTTCAGCTAAAACGCTGAATGGCATAGTTTCAGCTATAAAAAGTTCAGCTGTATAAAAGGCTGAAATACCTAGTAGCGGCAGTTAAAAAATCCTAACATGTTTATTAAGAATTACAATAAAAGGTAAAACCTGCTCAGTACAAATAATTATTGATGGTAGTAAACAAAAATAATATAAGTAATTGGAAATGGGATGAATGGGCGCAAGAAAATGTGTTACTTTTCAGTAAACACGTTATGCTTGGTATTCTATTTAAATATTACTGCTATTAATCATGACCGTCAAATGTGTGTGGTACAATAATGTAACAAACAGTACATCTGTGTTTTGATTGAAAATGCCATAACAGTTCAAAGTATCAGCACATATGTTACCTACTCTAGGGCATAATACCATTCCTCATCCTACTGGGATACGAATTTGATAAATGACCCCTTTTTCGAATTGCTATAAAAGGGACGGACTGTGAGAGCCTAAACCACACACCATCTGAACCAACTCGTTCTATTCTTCTACTAGGAACCAAGGTACGTCGGTTGATAATATTTTATCAATTTTATCAATTTATATGTTGTCATAGCACCAAAAAGCTGTTTGTGATTTAAACATTTATGTTGGAAAGTTGCGATAGTTATGAAAATATTTCTAATATCAGCTAAAAATACTTTTATAATAAATCTTCCAATGAATAGGTTACATCGAAAAGCATTTTATAAAATACAGCCATATTACAGATATATATTCATTAATATGCAAACACGCAGTTTGAAATTGTTACTAACGAAATATACTAGAGTTGGAAAGAAAAGTACGAACCATATGGTGCAATAGGACCTTGTTTTCAATTATATTATTTATATACATTGAATACAATAAATAGGTAAGTGGAACTAATCGACATGTTTATAGACATGTAAGATACCGTTTGAAAATATCTTATTTTGTAAATTTGTATGTAACTGTTTCTTTGTATGTGGGTGATCGACTGAGTCAGTCGTGTGTAATTATTCCTGCAAGAAAAGCCTATGACTTTCGATATTGAGTGAAAAGGCATAGAACTATGCGATACAAAGAATCCAGGAACGATACCCTAGCTCTTTCCGACTATTTAGTGTATCTGGTGTACAGCACCGACACACGCGATACTATATCTGGGTTTTCAACAAGTCCATTCATACAATGTTCATGTTACCGTTTAAAGAGTAGATCAATGATTTGTAATGTAATGAAAGTACACGCGATATTTTGAAATAAATATTCTGTAAATTAATATAGGCATGAAAATCAATGTCAACTCGGCTTCAAATATATTGTAAACGATTACATTCTGTTTATCAACAGACTCCCATCTACAATGGCACGATTCACCGTAGCTTTGTTGTTTGTTGTTGCTCTGGCATACGTTGTGGCTGATGAATGCAATGACGCGTGAGTTTGTTATTTATTATTACATGTATGACATCTATATCTTATCATAGTGTTTTGTAATTCATGTTATTTCACTCATTATTATTTCCTGTTTAGCGATTAAAATAAACAATTGTGACGAGGGTGTAATTTAGACGTAGTTCGCTTCCTTCTCGACCGCTATTGTCACCAGGGGCTCGTTTCATAGACCTAAATTAGCTAAGATTCTTCTTTTTCATATGCTGTTTTGAGCAAACAATATAAGACTGCTATTACACTCAAACAAAGGTATATAAACCATAATTATCGTATATAACTGTTATAACTTAACGAGAATGTATGGGTTCACTTAGTAGGCTCTCAATTATCTACGGAAAGGTCCCATCTTGGCTAAAATATGTCTATGAAACGGGCCCCTTGATGTTCAATTGTTGGACAAGTAATATGTTTTTCGATGACAAAGGTAATGTTCAGTTGACAGCTGTCAGAAGAGCAAGTTAGTTCTAGTTAGATAACTCCAGAAAAGAACTGCTGACAGAAAAGGGGAGGCTAAATTATTTGCTGAATTCATATACTTTCCATTCGAACGTATGAGCCGAATATGTTCATGAAATTATTTCCCTTTGCAGTCTCAAACATAGATAGTCAAGTCAAAATTACAATCTAGCTAAAGTTGGTATTTGAGTGATAAAATATATTACCCAGTAATCAGACTAATTGGAAATCTACATTGTATAATTATGTTGTATTTTACACACAGAGATTGTCCATGCGGTCAGACATGTGATGGAGGAGCCTGTGTAGATGGTAAGTAAAACAGACGGTTATCTGTGGCTTTGGATTGTCTTTGCGCTTAAGTATTAATTATCACTATAGCAGGTGAAAAGTGAAATGTGGCGAATGTAAAAAGTGTCACCATACTTCACTTCGGTGTAGTTATCATTCATCATTACCTCCCCTTACTAGTTAATCATGCACAGTATGTCATCCATTGCGGGTGTGTATAAAGGCTTGTTTGAAATATCCTTTTAGGCGATATGGATGGGTCGTTCCATGCCTACTCTTGTGTGGTTGGCTAGACGCTGTCGTCGGTTCTGTATGGCTTAGGATTGTCCGTGCGCTACAGTATTTAATTATATGAAATGTAGTTCTTTTTTGTTCAATGTAAGCATTATGTATATGATTCAATTAACGATATAAGCATTATTCACACTCACTGTATATTGCGGATGCAGTTCGATTTACCTTCCTTTAAAAACATAAGTGTTTTCCAGATTCAAACGATTTTAGAATACTTCGATTTGGCCGAAAACTTAGTTTAGAAATTAAAGTAATATCCAACCTTCTCTTTAAACATTTTTATAGATCACAGTATCGCAATTATTTTATAATGACAAAAGCTTAGGACCTTATGTATAAGTGACCTTCATTATTATTTCACACAGGATGTAAACTCTATGGCCAGTTCTTGGCTGCCGATACCGAAGCCGAAGTAATGGGACGAAATTGCAAATGTGGAACAGACATTGACGAAAATGGAAGATATGTTGGTGTGAGTATTTGGACAGTTTCAACACGACTAGTAAATAGGATGTTGTGGGGTCCGCCTTAGATGACAATAAATACCAAATACAATAAGTTACACTTTTAAAGCTCCTTTACTTAAAGAACACAGCTTAAACGGTACTTTCAGTTATCACTGGTTAGCCGAGCGTGAACACGTGTACTATATACTAGAATATGACAGAAATAATTTCGCTTGGTAATTAACCCCTCGCTTAAACTATTTATCACAAATAATATGTAATTTCAGTGCGAAGAGGGTGCAGAATTTGTCATAGTTGATGAAGCAACTGCCGGAGCTATGTGGACCAAAAATCCCAACTGCTAGTTACCTAAATAGATCTTCATCTGACGTCTTCCATATTCACCTCGTTTACTATATATTGTTGCAAATGAATAGAAAATAAATATAGTATCTGAATTCGAAAATGAAGGTTTTGTCGTTTTTGATTAAAACCGCCACATGAATATGGGAGGGAATCGCCGCCAAAATAAATTTTCAAAATCAATGTGGCGATCCCCTTCCGTACATGAAAACAGAATGAGAATGATAATAACAAATTGGACATGGAAGGCAGCAGGTCACGAACTTAACAACACCCAAGGAAGAGTCATAATGATGGTTTTACGTAAATATATAATTCCCAATTTAGGTATCCAGAAATACATGCAGTTCTATGTCACCTGTGCAGGCCCTGGTTTCACAAAGGATTAGCTGATTAGCATAAAATTTGAAGCTGAAAATAATTTCCTGTTCTTTTTGGATGTTTTTGACAATACAACTCAAAAATATTATATTTAGTCAGACAGGGAAGGCAGCACTCAACTACATGGTTTTAGCTGTATTAAAACGTTGAACGGTCCGGTTTCAAACAAATCTGGAAGTCCTAGCCGGGTGACCTATTTCAATACGTGAAATGTCTCAGCTGAAAGCCCCAGCCAAAAGTCGAGATATACATGTACCTAAGTGAACAACTTCGCAATAAGACCACAGAAGACACTCCAGCCGGATGACGTAGTTTCAATAAATAAAATATGATAGTAGATAAGTAAAATTACGTAATTGAACAAGTCGAGATATGACGAAATGAACAGCTACGTTAAATGACCTCAGGGGACGCTAGGACACACGGAACTAAAAAAACGCAACAGAAAACTACATCCATATCTCCACAGCTGTACATCAACACCTGAACTAACCAGTTTGGATTCGAATCGCGGGAACGAAATAGTTAGAGGACAACCAGCAAATACGAATAAATAACTCCATAGAACTTTTGGCCCCGGTCACAAATATGAATATTGAGAATTTATGACATATTAATGATTATTTTAGATTGAAAAACACCACTGTAAACGGCAATGGCGTTCAAATCCAGATACAATTAAACAAAATACGAAATATCGGAAGTAGCACCGCCCTACAGAAACAGCGGGAATCGCAAGGAAACGCGAGAACAAAAAGACACAGACAATATACAACTTAACTCGAAAGGCACAGAACATGTCCAACATAAAAAACTAACATAAGAACATGTAATACAAAATCCCGAAAGTCTGCTGCTTAAAAGTTGGTAAACAAATTAACAACCGGACACCACACACACCACAAGGACAACCCACAACAGACACCGAGTATATGCAATTTTGAAAGATACGAAGCAGCCTTGTGCTGGACAACGAATTTGCAGAATAGCATATACAGAATTAATAAAGTTTCACAAAAAGGCACAGTGACAAAATATTTTTGTATTTTTTCTAATTATACTATAAAGTGGACAATACATACACAGAGGAAGGTTGACTAAGGGGCTTCTGCCTTGGTACGGACAGCGACACACTTACCCAATAGACAATCTTATATAACAGGACAGTGTAAATAAATGTTTCCCGCCATGTAATGTCCTCTAACAAAAAGGCCACAATGACCAGTAATAAAGGAATGTAAAACATGAAACATTATATAAATGACGTTCATCGAGTAGCACAATTCATGTTTGAAATTGAATTTATTTCTGGTAAATTGTGTCCGAATTTTCAGCCAAATGTACATACACGTGTCTTCCTCGAGTTGACTGTTACACTCAGCGCCGATGGCATTCACAGGTTATTGTTTTTTTCATCATCTCTGGTTCCAGTCGACCATACACCTTAGTAAAGTTGAGCATTGAGTCATGGTTAGAAACAATAAGCATCGGGCCAGACGAGGATCGAGCTGTGACCTCTCGATCCGTATTAAAGCATGCGCTCTACACCTAGAGTCAAGAAATAGTGCATGGTCAGTATAATAGTAGAAACACAAGTATGCCAAACTGATAATATACAGGGTGTCCAAAACAACTATACAGTTTCAGTGTCTATCTATCAAATCTCTTAATTCTACTATCGCAACGATAATATTTGCACATGGAAAGACAAAAGATGTAAGATTTTTCTGTAACAAATTTTAAGTTTAAGATTATAACCCGGGTATTTTATTAAGAAAAATGCCAATTTTTTAGAATTACCTTATTTTGTGAAATGTGGCGAATATAAAAAGTGTCACCGTACTTCACTTCGGTGTAGTTATCATTCATCATTACCTCCCCTTATAACTCGGGTATTTTATTAAGAAAAATGCCAATTTTCTAGAAATACCTTATTTTGTCTGTGACGTAATTTAGTAGTAATTAACGACGTTTTCACGATGCATGTCGCCTTCTGACATTTCCCTTCTTGCACTCGTTCTTTAAAAATATCTATTACATTTGCACATGTGTCTTACCTGATCTTCTAATCTTATCTTTTGATGTTTCTCAGCAGCATAGATGTGTCCGCTGGCTTTAGATTGTACACTAGCGATTAGATAGCACAATAGAAAAGAAATAAACTCAACCCGTTACTTGTCTTTGTTAAACCAGCTCATTCTTAAACATCCTAGGTGATTTATAGTTTTGAATGATGCATAGCTCATGCAAGATGTGCCAGGGTCACAGATTGTACATAAGGGATTGGATGAATTCCTTTAAATTGTTGGATCCAAAGTAATTTCCAGGAATTACCACTGTGGTGTGACATGGCCAGCCCACAGCCCGGATCAAAATCATTGCGAATTCTTCTTGTGGGGCTATGTGAAATCGCTACTGTACATCACAAAGCCAACCGACACGTCAATGCTCACGAGAAACACCAAAAGAATAGGTAAGAAGATCAGTTTAGCCACATGTGTATATGTTATCAATAGTTTAAAAGAACTGCAAGAAGGAAAACGTAAGAAGGGTGGACATCTTGAGAACTTCATAAATTACTGAATAGACGTCACGGGCAAAACAAGGTAATTTTAGAAAATTTACAGTTATAATCTTAAAACCGGTCCCAGAAAACACTTACATATTTTGTCTACACATCTGTAAATGTTCTACACGATGGCAGAATGAAGAGATTTTATAAATATACACTGAAACTGTATACTTTCTTTTTGGACACCCTGTACCCCGAGCGGCTCTGAAAACGCATCACAAATGATAACCGAGATAACTTTTTATTTATTAATATTTCTCAACGACATTTTGAGTGCGCGTTAGTGGCTACACATAGATTGTAACTCGATGTTCTTTCCATCTTCATTCACTACAATCGTGCATTGAACCATGAAACGGAAAACAGCGAAAAATGTACGAGGAATTTATGGGTTGATACTAATTATTTTATTGTACGGTCAATTGGAATAGTCATTCCACCAAACTCAAAAAAAAATAACACGGTTTACCACTCCGCAAACTAGTGGTCTTAAAATTTTAAAAACGCTTAATAGCAATTTTTCAGGTTAACCAAAAAATACGACCAAGTTAACAGTCAAGGGGAAGTAATTCTAGATAGGGATTGGGTGAATAAAATTAAAGTTTTCTAAATATAAATTGAGCTTTATATTTATCTTTTGTTTTGCTTTATTTCTGTCTTCATGCTGAGCACGGACACTTGTTCACGATCTTTTTTTCAAAAAATAAGTACAAATCAGCATTAACAATCAGAAAAACCGCAGAACGACGCACGGCATCAATTTGTTTGTGACATCATTGTTTTATTGCGGTTGTAAAGGGTCTAATCAGATTTTAATAAAATGAATTTGATTGTCATGCCACATATCTTAGCTACAAATGTTGAAACTGTCAGCAAAATCAAACGCATATTGGCTGAGCTATGGGTAAATACATACATGCATTCATATAAGCTATTTTAGTATAAATGTTGAGTTTTCAAAGCCGCTCTGTATTTTAAGAAACACAACTCTTGACTACTGTAGGAATCGAGAGGTTCCCGGTCCGAATCTCGACGAGGGTACTTTTGGTCATTTCTGAAACTCTGTTCAGTGTTTTCAACCAACTGGAAATAAATACGTTGTTCACCCAGAAGTGGTTGTACACTGGGCACGTAAAAAAACGAGGAGTCTATGTGGAAAGAGCTATGGTATCGTTTTGTTTAATCCACGAAGTCGGAGTTGACCGACAGGGACCAACCTGAAGACCTAGCACTAACAACTGTCAGTCGAACAAAACAACTCTTTAAAATACGCTGCTTAGAATAATAAGGCCACAAGTACTACATACGACCTTATAAGACCCATACAAATACAAAATCTACATCACAAGGCGCATCTTTTGCACCTATTTTCATCATAAGTCATTTTGTACTTACCACATTTCCTACAAAGCCAGCGATTTGTTGATGTTTTAACTATTATTAAATCATTTAAAATGAAGATTTCTCAGTTACTGCACCTTCAAGTATGAAATTTTGCATGAGTGAATAAAAAGTATCTACCTAATATGCAATTAAATCTAAGCAACATAAGACATGTGTGAAAAAAGTTTTGTTTATAAGTTTTATGTAAAATATTTCTTGTACACAATTAAAGTTCACGTTAGAAGACTCGATATATGCAACAGTCAATTTTATGGTCACTGGACACGTCTAACGGTAGATTTACGTATTTGTAACCTATTTAATATAGCATATACGAGGCCCGTCTATCTACTTAAAAATCGCCCTGGCTGGTAATACTCAAATAATTTACCGAATAAGTGAATTTGAATGCTTGTTTTATAACTTATATTTTATACGCGTATATTGAAAGATTGTCCTACTCTAGAATGACCGGCTATCAGTCATGGCCTGGCGGGTTCGATCTATACATGTCTTGTGTACATAAACATTACAATGCTTAAAAAATTATTAATTTAACATTAGTATATATTAACATGTATATATATATGTACATACCTTAGTGAATAAGATTTTGGTTTTACAGTGCTTTTTTCATGATATTAACATACATTATATGTATACACACATGTGACATACCTAAATAAATCGACTTATAGGAGAGATAATGTTTGTATATGCATGGCATGTTTTTATTGTTAATTCATCCAATAGATTGCCGATGGGCATTTTGCATATGAATATGGTGATCTCTCCTATACGGGCCTAATAAATTTCGCCTTCATCACAACAATGTCAATCTCGTTGATCACGGATGATAACGGTTAAACAAATGACAGTTAAACATCAATGAATACCAGATTACATCCATGCGTTGAAGTGTCCGAATAAATGTAATTTCAATATACAGTAAAGAATAAACTTGTTTTAGTAAGTAATGTAAAATGATGAAATTTGGAACGGGAGTAAGTAGGGCGTAATTATGATTCTACGAAAATTCTAACCAAAATCTGGGTACTGTCACTTTATCAACGCATTTACGCTAGAGTAACTCTAAGTGTTCCGTAAATATTGCGTACGTCGATAATATTTGCGCAAATGTGTTTTACTAAGATATTTTTTCTCTTGTTTTGTCGTAGGTTTTGGCGTAATTCTACGCAAGTTACGAGTACCCATAAATAGCAAATATGTCTTTGGCACGCACTGTTGATTTTCGACCGTCACTTGTTGTTATAGACTGTGATAAGTAATAAAAACATGTATAATCATAAAAACTTTTATGTATATTTATTCATTCTGGTTCCCGATACTTTGGTAATATTGTGGCCCGGCCTCCGTTCAATATACAATATTTTTACGTAAATGTATGCAACAACTTGCTATCGATTAGTAAAACACACTTAGGGATTTGCGTAAGAGACAAATATGAGCGCAAACTTAAGCGACATGTACGCATTGTTAGTAGAACAGTACACTGATGCATAGATTTTCAGAAATATAAAATTTAGATGATTGTTTTCGCGGCAAATGACCTATAACTTGCTATTGAACTGTAGTACCAGTGTTTAATAGTTTAATTTAACTTACGGAATGTTAAATGAAGTCGACACAACGTATTTAGTAGTAAGGACAGGTAAGCACGTGCCAAGTTTTATTTGTAGCCAAGGCCCATATGAGCATCTTACAAAATATAACAATTGACAAAGTGTTTAACAATGCAAGATTGGCTGTATATATGAGCCGTTCTCCAGGAAAACCGGGCTTAGTGACAAAATTATGAAAATCATGATAACATAGCATTAGAAAGACTCTTGTGAACAGTTTCTGAAAATTTAAGCAAAATATAACATCAAATTACAAAGTTAAAATATTTTCAAAACTAACTACTCCCGCCTTTTTTGTTAGTGTGACGTCGCAAAATTCATTCAAACGTTATTTGACGTTAAGTTAACAAAAAGTTTATTAATCCAGTATTTGATGTGTTTTTGACGTAAACTTTCCAAAGTTGTATACAATTTTAGAATTACATGTATATTCCCATTTTAATAATACATATCTAAATCGTGAATTTTAGCTTTTAGCAAAATGTAGCTGCTGTTTTTAACCACTAACCCCACGATTGCTTAATATGGATACCCATAGCAACGAAAGAAGATATTTTTACTTGATTCATGAGAAAAATAAATCTAAGAAATAGTTCTATATTATCCAAGAACTCAAAATTAAATCAAAGAGCCTTACCTTTATCTCATTTATATACAATGCCACTAAGCCCGTTTTCCGGAGAACGGTCCATATATAATTCAGCCATTCTCTATGAAATACGGGCTTAGTGACATTGTATATAAATGAGCAAAACAAGACATAATATTCTTACAGAAATTGGACAATTTCAACAGTTTTCAATCTTATCACTATCCATAAGACCTGAAATTTTAACAGCATTAGGATAATTAAAGTAATATTCATCTAGATATTTTTCCGATCATCATTGAAATAAATACAATTGCAAAGACAATTGGACTCATTACCCAAAATATAAGAATAGCATAGATTACAAACCCTCACAATATAATCGAATCTACTTTTTATAGGAAATTTGTGGTTCATACATTATCAAAAGTTCATCAACAAAATATGCTGCAGTAACTGCTGTCAGTTAAATATGTCGTCTGATACAGAATAATGGTGCATGCAATACGTGTTTATTTATGTGTTTATTATACTTTGTATTTCCGATCAGGCAAACAAAGGATGATTTGACAGTCTGCCTATTGTACAAAACTACTCGACGCCATAGAACACAGAATGTCCACGTAGCATTGCACTGACCACGCAAACACACGTGTGTATTTAGGTAGGAGATTGTCCACATGTTACATGTGCACCATGTTGGTGACCTAGATGCCCTCTATGATGTACCACAGTGTTATGCTTATGTGTATTGGACACTGGCTATAAAAGGACTCACACATATTGAATCAACTCAGATAAACACTTTCACTATTCGCTTTTAAGACCACCTAGGAACAAACAGTTCAAACAGTAAGTTGAAAAATATTAAGTTTCCTATTAACATACTGTAATACATTAGAATAAATAACCTATTAACATACTCAAATACATTAGAATAAATTAATATGTTTATAACCTTTGATTTTGGTCATGAATAATTAGATTCTACGTTTTAAACATTTTAGTAAATTGGAATGTAATATAATTATATTCTATGATTTGTAACACAAGTATATATTCAGAGTAAAATATAACTTAAAATATACATGTGTATAACTAATTGCTTTGATGCTAAATTTAACGTATACTTTTGCAAAAAAATCAAGGACAGTGAAAATAATTATGCTTAATATGGTTCACAATGGCAAAGGCTAGATATTGTAAACTATTATTTGATTTGATTACCCTTGTTTGATTAACTACTGCATTTGAATTTACAAAATGTCACATTTTTTGTTATGTTTTACAATATTCTAATACTTTACCTCTTCAGAACAAATCCACAATGGCTCGTTTAGTTCTCGCACTTTTGATGGTTGTCGCTGTCGCCTTTGTCGCGGCACAAGAAGAAGCAGCACCCGCCACTGACGCCGCTCCTGCTGTAGAAGATCCCGCCACAGAAGCACCTGCAGTAGAGACTACAGCTGTTGAAGAAGATGACGAAGATGACGAAGATGATAGTTGCAGTGAAGCTAAGTAAGTACTTGCATGATCTCTGAAAACTTATTTTTATTTTTGTATTCCCTTATATTGTAATATATGAATCAACGTTACACTCAACTATACCACAACACATAGCGGGTCTAATTATAATACTTCTAAATGTTACCTTCTTGTATAATTTCTCTAGACAAGCACTTAAACAATCTAGTTGGGCATTTCGTTGCGTTCTACAGACGTACTTTTACCGCCGCACCCGGTCTATAAGTATAGGTCTTATATAAGCCACCCTACCACTTACGTTTATATTGTCTAACAATCTTATCCTTTATTTCAGGGACTGTTCATGTGGTAGTGTCTGTAACGATGGATATTGTGAAGAGGGTACGTGTTTATATTTTTAAACCTTTTATGAAACCATTAGCATCAATTCCTTCATAAATATAATATGCGTGTATTAGAAGAATGGTGTGCGGGGTGAGTGTATAGGCTTGCTTGAAATATCCAAAATGATTTGGGATATACAATGTAGATGGTTCGTTCTATATCAGACCCTTGTGTGTGATTTGGCGATTGTTTGTGTGCTACATGATTTAATTATTTTAGATAGATAATTCAGAAAATTAGGTCCATGGGATTGTGTAGCTTGGTACAAACTGAGCCAAACTATTATATTAAAACAAAATGGTTTTTTTTGACCCGAAGCCGAAATTCGCGGCATTCATGACGAGCAATAATTGCAATATCTCCTAGGAAGTAATAAGGATGCCTTTAAGTTCTTGAAATGTGTACCTGGGTTTCCGTATGTACGTATGCAAGCTAGCGGCCTAGCAGTCTAGCAGTGTTAAGTTGGCGGTCTGGCGGCCTAGCAAGTTTCCGTTAGGTCAAGACCCGTATCTCTTAGAGATAGAATGTGTAAATGTGTCAATTAATCACACTTAAGTGTCATTCAGTAATACTTGGGGTGTTACATTACGAGTATTTATCAATATAATGTTGTTAAACTTATTTCACTAGGTTGCATGTTGTTTGACACATTCATGGCCGCTGGTAGCGAAGCTGAACTTTACGGTAGAACATGCCGATGTGGAACCACCCCTGATGAACGTGGAATGCCCCTTCAAGTAAGTACATCATGCGCATAATAAAGTCATACATGTCTTTCATTACTGTTTCAAATTATTATCACATAGTCGTGCTGGTGCCTAGTCTAGTCTTGTATTTCTGCATGTATGATCGCGCATTTGAACATTGTAAGTAGGTCCGTTATTTAAATAATCGGTTGTACCTTCAGCGTACACACGAAATTCAATAATGATGTTATATTATTTATCAATTATCTTTATATGAACTAAGACACCGCCTATTCGGAGGGTTTAATCTAAAATATTGAAGAACTGCTCAGGTATATTTGCAGATAAACTCGGTAATATCATACATTATAGGTAAATGTTATATCGAGATAACCTTCGGTGACAGGGGATATACTATTGGCTGATTTTCGGGTTCCAACAGGCCGCGAACAGTCAAGCCTATTTCTTGAAAACAGCCAATGAGACAATAAAGTATTTCTGTGTCAGTCTCAGGGCCTAGACAACATGCATTGAAAACAGCATCCAAATATAAAGCTGAAATCTTGGGTTGTGGAGTTATGGTCCTTTGTTTTTCCCCTACCCCTCCAATTTTTAGTAAACAAAATACTAAAGAGACCAATTTCACAGCATACACAGTATTTTTAAAGCTAATGCAATCCTATATTTGGCTCCATTTTACATGAATAAAATACCTGAGCAAGGTTATTTCAGCAAGAAAAGTGTCTCCCATACCAGTTGATTATTTGCTATTTGCTGTCCAACTTTTTCGCGGTTTCTAACGGCACTAAATTTGCACTTCCGCCAGTGGTGGTAACCTCCATTTTGAAGAGTAGTAAATCTTTCAGAGCCAGCTGATATTAAGTTTCTATGATTTTTCAAAAAAATAAACACATTCTTTTTACAAAATAAATACAGAATTGAGACTTTAAAATACCAATTTAATTTTTGGTGCTCATGAATAAGCTCTACACTATATATTTGTTCTTTTCAGGGACCTCCTCACCCCAGTATATCCCCTGCCACCTTAATTCAGCAATAAGTTAATCACACAAACAGTAACGTGCTTCCGGTCAAATGGAAAACGCGGCGTCTCGGGGTGAAATTTCTTCCCTTTGTAAAGAGATTTCGTTTATTAATGGAACAATTTTGAAAATGATTACAATTCGAAAGAATCTTTCCAGGTTAAATAGTTACTTAATTAAACTACTTCTAATTTTATTCCGTTCACTTCTTTCGACTTCGTAATATTTTAAACCGGAAATGACTTTTCTAAAAAAAATCATTAGTGATAGCCTATGATAGCGAATACATTTGTGCAGTCGTTATCGGCATGGGTTTATATC
This sequence comes from Spisula solida, assembly GCA_947247005.1. Lineage (NCBI taxonomy): Eukaryota > Metazoa > Mollusca > Bivalvia > Venerida > Mactridae > Spisula > Spisula solida. The sequence goes on along the minus strand of OX365944.1, from coordinate 33,231,003 downwards.
CACTAATAATTACTGAATGAATCCAATGCCATATTTTGTATTTAAATGTTATTCTCTTACCTGTCAATTTCAGTGTGCTGAAGGTGTTGAATTCACCGGAGCTCCCGCTGGAGTCGCTGAGTGGGAGAACAATCCAGCCTGCGTCGTATAAATGCGTGTCCATAGCAACGAGATTAACCATATATGGCATCCAGACCCGGACCGTCTTAACATGATCTAGAACTACCTTACCAACTTTTTATTGTATTCTACAGTTGAAATAAAATTGCAAAAGCAGTCAACATTGTTTTCATTTTAATGGGAGAAAAAGACGTGCTTCAACAAAACAATCATCAGGGTACGAAATGTATTGTTAAACGGGGAATAACATAACCCTACAACAGGAAAACATCGCAGAGCTTGCATGGAGCTTGTATGATGCATGTGGGTTCTTATGCCATTCAAAGGGAACACGTACTGTCATAACTGTCTGCTTAGTTTATACTAATTTATTTTAGGTCGAATGTGAAACAAATTTTACCAACTTATATCAATCACTCTCGACACCTCATCCCAGATGCTATCCATTGCCACGACAGTATGAGAGGAGAGAAGCCAGTTTCCCTTCCATGCTGAGCGTCTAGCAAGAGAAATACTGGCACCACTTTTATTTAGTCTTTGGTATGACGCGGCCTGGGATTGAATCTGATACCCCCCGCACACGAAGCTGGCGCTTTACCACTAGGCTATCGAGGAGGTGGTAGGCTTAAACAGTTAAGTGCTAGCATGGACAAGTCTCGTAGTTTCAGAATCTGCAGTGACATTGGTGGATGATTGCACATGCTTTCTTTAGATCATGCGGTGGAACGTCCTTGGTTCTTGTGAGTTGCTTTTGGACAACTCGTACGAGTATAAGATGGTATAGTTAAAGGGGCATACCCCGAAACTGGAGTGTTTTGGTTTGCATACAACAAAATTGCGTTATCACTTGTAAAACCAACTATTACCGAAAAGTCAAAGAAGTATTTTATTTAAAAATTTACTCTATAACGCGCGCTTCGATATTTTGTGTACCGATTTGAATAAAAGGCTGTCAGCCTTTTATTGACGACAACGATATTTCAGTTCCAGGGCATGATTAGTATGCACATATCCTTGATGCCAACTATGCATTTGAAATACTTCACAACAAAGATATGATTATGTTTTCCGTCACGTATACATGTTCGAAATGCAATGTTCAAACAAACAAATGGCATACAAAAGGTAATTGTCCAAGCAATGTGTAACTATGTTACTGGATCCGGAATAATAATATTTCTTAACCCGTGAAAAGTTGGAAGTGATAGCAGTAACAACAGAAACACTGCCATACGTAGTTATATAATGTAATACTCAGTATGTGATGCTCAGTAAGGATTAATGCTAATTAATGCTAGGGAACTTGACCTTTCTTTACCAGCGTCTTTGTGTGTTTGCATGAAAGCATGGACGAAAGGCACACGTTGTTGTAATAGGGTGTAGTGTAATAGTGCTATTATACATTGTGCATTTAGTAATAACCAGTGTGTATAAATATATTAAATCGATCAGGGAAGGCACACTTAACTTAAACAGCCGAGCACAAAAACATAAAATCAACACAGACCACAGTTACACTCACAATTCAGCTGTCGTAAGTCAAAGTCACAGTGTCAAAAAGCTGAAAGACCTAGTTTCAGCTAAAAAAACTGAATTACCTAGTTTCAGCTATTAAAGTTGAATCACCTAGTTTCAGCTTTAAAAATAGGCTGAAAGACCTAGCATTGGCAATAAAAATTCGAAAACGTTTAAGAATAAGACTTAATGGTAAAATTCTGCAGCCGTAAAACAAAAAGAATATAAGTGATTGGATAGGGGATGAATGGGCGCAAGAAAATGTATTACTTTTCAGTAAATGCGTTGTGCTAGGCATTCTGTTTAATATATCACTGCTATTAATAATGACAGTCAAATGTGTGAGGTAACAAATAGTACATCTGTGTTATTTTTGATGGAAAATGCCATAACAGTTCATAGTATCAGCACACATGTTAACTACTCTAGGGCATAATACCATTCCTCATCCTGCTGGGATACGATTTTGATAAATGACCCCTTTTCCGAATTGCTATAAAAGGGACGGACTGTGAGAGCCTAAACCACACACCATCTGAACCAACTCGTTCTATTCTTCTACAAGGAACAAAGGTACGTCCGTTGATAATGTTTTATTTCTATATGTTGGCATAGCAATAAAAAGCTGTTTGTGATTTAAATATTTATGTTGGAAAGTTGCGATAGTTATGAAAATATTTCTTATATCAACAATACAACAGTTTATGTATAATATTCAAGCAATGTCATTGTTTTATATGCGTAATGACATCGACATAGCTTCCAATGAATAGTTTACATCAAAAATCATTTTATAAAATACAGCCATATTATAGATATTCAAAATATGCGTGCACGCAGTTTGAAATTGTTACTAACGAAGTATACTAGAATTGGAAAGAAAAGTACGAACCATAGGACCTTGTTTTCAGTTATATTATTTATATACATTGAATACAATAAATAAGTAAGTAGAACTAAACAACATGTTTATATACATGTAGGATACCGTTTAAAAATATCTTATTTTGTAAATTTGTATGTTACTGTTTCTTTGTTTTTGTGTGTGTTCGACTGAGTCAGTCGTAAGTGCGTAATAATCATTGCCAGATAAGCTTATGTTTTCCGATATTGAGTGAAAAGGCATAGAACTATGCGATACAAAGAATCAAGGAACGATAACCTAGCTCTTATAGAATAGACTGTTTGATTAGTTTGTGTATCTACACTAAGAGGCACTTATAACTGTGCAGTTTTCAATTCCTAATAACTTTTTTGTTTGTTAATATTTTTGAACGAACTTAAGTGTATTTGGTTGTTAGTCGACGCGCAACGTAATCCGATATTTTTATTTTACGGTTCAATGAATAATGTCCATTGGACTGTGAAAATAGCAATTTAACGAATTGCACGAGAAAATGCTAAAACAGCGGGAAATAAAATAAAACGTGGTAATTTCCATTAAATTCATGACCTGTTATCCTAAAAAAACACAAACGTCAATGTTTGTCTTAATTGACGCCGTGACGTCGGGTTTATCAACACCGGTTTTTCAATGATGCACAAAGTAACTGTTTGAATTTAATTATTATTGGCGTTCCGATAAGCAAAAGTACGCGTTTACAATCATTAACCCCCTACAGGTGTTTGAGTCATGTTTTACCTGTCTATCTGTTCGCTCATTGTTAAAAAAAATTCAACGTCATTTTTCTGCAATGACTGGTCGGATTTCAACGTATGTTGATAAGAAAGGCATGTTACGCTTCAATTGTCACTGAGATTGCCCATCAAAGGTGACGTCAATGCGACAACATGGCAAAGCCTAAACTATCAGGAATACGCGTTCTTATTTGTTGGAAAACTGTGCGTTTTAAGTCGGAGCAGATTTTGTGATTTCGCAATTTAACGCAACGCTAAATGATGTGCTGGCGTTTCCTAAATATTGTTTGTTATAAAATGAAATATTCTTAGACATTATCACACATCTTTTAACTACACTTGCTGCAAATGTCAATAAAATATACACACTAAATACTGAGATAGTGAGATTTGTGTAAGTGCACAGTTATAAGTGCCTCTTAGTGTAGTGTACAGCACCGACACACGCGATACTATATCTGGGTTTTCAACAAGTCCATGCATTACCGTTTAACGTGTATATCAATGATTTGAAATGTAATAAAAGTACAAGCGATATTTGGAAATTAATATTCTGTAAATTGATATAGGCATGAAAATCTGTCAACTCGGGATCAAATATATATTTTTTACGATTACATTTTGTTTATCAACAGACTCCCATCTACAATGGCACGATTCACAGTAGCTTTGTTGTTTGTTGTTGCTTTGGCATACGTTGTGGCTGATGAATGCAATGACGCGTGAGTTTATTATTAATAATTACATGTATGAAATGTATATCTTATCATAGTGTTTTGTAATTCATGTTATTTCACTTATTATTATTTTCTGTTTTGCAATACAAATAAACAATTTTAATGAGGGTGTAATTTATACGTAGCTCCCTTCCTTCTCGACCGCTATTGTCACCAGGGGCCCGTTTCATAGACCTAAATTAGCTAAGATTAATATTTTTATATGCTGTTTTGAGCAAACAATATAAGACAGCTATTACACTCAAACATAGTTATATCAACCAGAATTATCGTAAATAACTGTTATAACTTAACGAGAATGTATAGGTTCTTAGTAAAAAAAAAATGAACGCAAAGGTCATTTATGACACATAGATTTAGCGTCTTTCACGCATGTTGTATAATATGATAAAAATCGTTAGTTCCTATTACTCTGTTTTATATATCTTACCAATAGGAATTATTGAGTATCATGTATGATCCGGTTTTTAATTGCAGTGCTGCATAACCTCTCTACAGCGACCACTGTTTAGCAACTACCTCTTAATATAATTATGAAGTTCATTTTTTCACTAGCCTTTTTTCCTTCAAATCTTACCTTTGGAGAGCTACTACCTCTTAATTACGACCACCCTTTGTAGCTCCTATTTTGTGTTGCTTTATAGAGGTTATACATGTACTGTATAGTATATATTATTATTGTTGTTCTTTACAATCCAATATATGAAACGTTGTTCATATGTGTTCATATGTATTTTGCGCTGCATTTACTATGTTAAGTCTTTTGGCGCCACCGCGTTATTATGCATGACGTTACGACATCATTGTTTTTGTATAAAATTATAATCATTACCTGAAGAAGCCTTCTGGGCGAAACGTTGTATTCTACTGAATATACATTAAATGTTATTCGTGTTTGGTGGTTTCTCTCTATTTTCAATATTTACTCTTAGTAGGCTCTCAATTATTTACGGAAAGGTCCCATCAAATATGACTATGGAACGAACCCCTTGAAGTTCAATTCCTGGCTGGACAAGTTATATGTTTTTCGGTGTCTATATAAGACAACGGAAACGTTCAGTTGACAGCTGTCAGAAGAGCAATCTAGCTAAAGTTGGTATTTGAGTGATAAAATATACCATTTAGCCAGTAATCAGACTAATTGGACATCTACATTGTATAATTATGTTGTATTTTACATTCAGAGATTGTCCATGCGGTCAGACATGTGATGGAGGAGCCTGTGTAGATGGTAAGTAAAACAGACGGTTATGTGTGGCTTTGGATTGTCTTTGCGCTACAGTATTTATTTATCACTACAGCAGGTGAAAAGGACGGCTGTAAAAAGTCTCCCCGTACTTCACTCCAGTGTATAGTTATCATTCATAATTACCTCACCCTAAGGTAATTGGACACTCTTTAGTTGAGCGGAAGTTTAGAAATCGGTGTAAATTAGACGTATTGAAAGCGTCTGACTACCATGATGATAAAATAAGAAAAACTTAAAATTGATGTGTCAGCATGTTCTCATGTCTTAAAATCGCGCGTTTACTGTATAGTTGTTACTATATTATTCTATAATAAGCTTGCAGAGTAAAACTATAGAAACTTTATGTGCCATTTATTCCAAACGTTGAAACACCAACACTCGCGAATACTAGCTACAACGTATGTGAAACGTAATATAATGCGCCCACACAACATTTTATCCAAGTTTTAACATTTGTATAGCAAGCATCCTGACTACTTTAGAGGAAGGTTAGTTTGCATTTATTTGGTAATAATATGGACTAGCTAATACAAAAGAGCATTGGTTCATCTTTAAATATACACATTTTTCGAAAACAAATTATCGCGAAAACTGGATACAACGTATTCAAAACGTTGATGTATTTTGTAAACTCTCCTGGTTTTCAACATTTCCGAAATCACTAAAGTGTCAGTTAAAAAAATCTACCCGAGCAACTGCCATGAAATTTGGGACAAAACTTCTATAATAGTTACTCTACTGGATGCAATTACGAAATCAGTATGTTGTTCAACTATTTTTTTCGTATAACTTAAAAATGAAAAATCACCTATTTTAAAATATCATTTAAAAATACATATAACATACATAGTTTAAAACAAACGTTATCGTGTGATTCCGTATATACAAAATTTCGTGCATGCCAAGTTTCATGGAATTATATGTCCAACTTGTTCGTTGAAATGCAAGTATCCGCTTTTAGGGGGGTTCCCCAAAATCTAAAAATATTTTGAAAAACTAGCCGAGCAAAACTGTTATGGGTTTGTACAATCACTATCATGAGTGTGTTCTTCATAAAAATCAGGTGTTTGATACCTCTTGTACAGAAACAATTAAGAGTAAGGAATTACCTTAATAGTTAAATATGCACGAAATTCAATGTCCAAAATATGTCATCCATTGCGGGATGAGTAGATAGGCTTGCTTGAAATATCATTTTTTGCCTGGTAGGACAAGTGGTCCAGTGGTAAGAGCTACTGACCGCTGATCCTAAGGTTGAGGGTTCGATCCCACCTCCAGCCGGATTAAACAGAAATTATTTTAGTGTTTCCCACCTAACATAACTAAAGTCTTTTTGACGAGACTATAAGAACCGAGGTTCCGTGCAGGAATATTTATATCAGGCACGTGAAAGAACCTTGGGATGCATCTGGAACTGAGACATCTTCTGTACCATGCACTATCCTCCAAAACTTAAAGTCACTAAGATCTTCCGCGGGTCTGACCCATACAGATTTCCGTTGGCGAGGATAAAAAAGCATGCAAATCGAAACCTTTGCTGGCGATATGAGTGGTTCGTTCCACGCGCGTTCCACGCCTGACTCTTGCGTGGGTGGCTACACGCTGCCGTCGGTTCTGTGTGGCTTAGGATTGTCTGTGTGCTACAGTATTTTATTATATACAATGTAGTTTGTTTTTGTTCAATGTATGCATTATATACGTTATGTATAGCATTTAATTAAATAAGGATGTATGCATTATTCACACTCGCTGTATAATGCGCATGCAGTTCGATATGCTTTCCCTTAAAAAAACAATAAGTGTTTCCCAGATTCAAACGATTTTAGGATACTTCGATTTGGCCGAAAACTTACTTTAGAAGATAAAGTAATATCCAACTCCCTCTTTAAACATTTTTTAGATGACAGTATCGAACTTACTTTATAATGACATTAGTTTATGATCTTATATTATACGTGGCCTTCATTATTGTTTCACACAGGATGTAAACTCTATGGTCAGTTCTTGGCTGCCGATACCGAAGGTGAAGTAATGGGACGAAAGTGCAAATGTGGAACAGACATTGACGAAAATGGCAGATATGTTGGCGTGAGTATTTGGACAGTTACTAACCGACTACGAAATAGGAGGTTGCGGGGTCCGTCTTAGATGGCAATAAATACCAAATACAATAAGTTACACTTTTAAAGCTCCTTTACTTAAAGAACACAGCTTTAAACGGTACTTTCAGTAATCAATGGTTAGTCGAGCGCCAGAATACGTGAAAATGACTATATACTAGAATATGACAGAAATACTTTCGCTTAGTACTTAAACCCTCCCTTAAATTATTTTATACACATGCTCGTATGATTGATATGTAATTTCAGTGCGAAGAGGGTGCAGAATTTGTCATAGTTGATGAAGCAACTGCCGGAGCTATGTGGACCAAAAATCCCAACTGCTAGTTACCTAAATAGATCTTCATCTGATGTCATCCATATTCACCTCGTTTACAATATATTGTTGCAAATGAATAGAAAATAAATATAGTATCTGAATTCGAAATGATGGTTTTGTCGTTTTTGTTTAAAACCGCCATATGAATATAAGCGGATTTAGCTCAGTGGTAACGTACTGGGCTGTCAATCCAGAGGTCGTGGGTTCAATCCCTGGCATCGGAACTTGACATTTCTGAAATATTTATAATATTTCCCGCTATATCTGGCCGTGTGGCCGTGTGGTCCGCAAAGTATCTGAACGTGTCAGGAAGCTGTGTATCGGTGCTATACACCGGGCACATTAAAGAACCAGGCTGTCTATTCGAAATAAGAGCTAGGCGCACTTCTGCAGCGCCGGACATGCCTGTATCTAATGGCTCTCTCTCCCTTCAGTGGCTTTCTCTCAGTCTGTCCCTCTGGTCAGATCACGCCGTATCTGCACTGGTAGTGAATGCACCTGTGCCTTTGTGGCTGCAACACAATAATGTAAAGTGTCTTTGAACGTGCATTCGCATGTAAAAGGCGCTATATAAATCTGGTATATTTATTTATATTTAATTTGGATGGAAATCGCCGCCATAATTAATGTTCAACATCAATGTGGCGATCCCTTTCCGTACATGAAAACAGAATGAGAATGATAATAACAAATTTGACATGGAAGGCAGCAGGTCACGAACTTAACAAGACCCAAGAAAGAGCCATAAGGGTGGTTTTACGATAATATATATTTGCCAATTAAGATATTAACAAATACACGCGGTTTTATGTCACCTGTCCAGGCCCTGATTTCACAATGGATTAGCTAAACAGGATCGAATTTTATAATTTCCTTTCTTTTTTGAAGTACATGTATTTGACTATTCTACTAAAACCATGAACAGCATACGAAAACCACTTCTACTTTACATGTTCAACTTGTTTGTTGAAAAAAAAGAATGATTGTACTTGAGATTAAAACTGATCCTGCAAAACCAGGATCATTTTTAAAACAAGGATTAAATCTAATAATCTTAATATTTTATAACTGAGACAAAAAACTTATTTTAATGTCTTTGAAACTGAAAGATATGTGGATATACGTATATCCACTTGTATAAAAATGTCAAGCTTGATATCTTTTGCGAACACCGGACCATGTTTCACAAATAGACAGGTACTGTTTGATTAGATTATCACTTCGGGTGTACGTATTTTTCAGCAATACGATGGGCCGATTACATTGCCAGTGTTCATGAAATCGATTATAACCTGTACTAACTGGCTCCTCCGTATGCAGTTGAAAACTACGGTTCTCGACTCACTCGGTATGTTAAACTCGTGATTTGCGTAAATTTGACGGTCTTACGACGTGAATGTGGCGCCCCGGAGACATAGCGGCCTACTAAACATTCCTTAATACAAAATGTACTTAAACCCTTAAAATTCAAAGTTTGCTTCCTTTAAAATAGGTAAATCTTCAAGGTCGAAGGCCGACATACACGTGTCTATTGATTTGCCGGACCACAAATGCGCTAATAATGTTGAAAGATGCATGAGTCAAACTAATTATTATCGTAATTTAAAAATACCATGTAGCAGATACTCGCAAAACTGGTAGTATCGGCTTTTAAAAATTGACGATTTTAAAATAGCAGGCACCTTACAAACTCTCCCTGGTGCCCGTAATCTGTATTTTAAAGTTGAAGAGTAAAAGGTCACATCTAATAAAACACAGTTTAACAACATGCACAGTGACACAAATATGTTTGTATTTTTAACTATATATAAGGCGGACAATACAATCACAAAGTTTAAATAAATGGCTCTTATAAGGAACTTAGAATAAACAATTATATCCCATTTTTGATCAAATCGATTACAGCAGTTTGCTGCTTTTGAAAACGAGATTGTGTTTTTAATATACATGTAATACAGTAAAATTGTATCTTTATTACTCGTAAAGTCGTCTCGGTTGCTATTATGTAACTTACAATAATTGTACAATTGTAAAAGATAAAGCCGATTAAACAGCGGTATGAGAACTGAACGTGCTGGGTGAGCTCTAAGCCGTGTGGTGTCGACATCTACAAAATATCTTCCAAAAATCCTCTCTAAATTTTGATCCAGTAAGAAAATAAACATAAAAGTTCAAAGCAGAGTTCATGTCCGCAAGAAAGTAGGTCACATCTATTAGTATATTGTTGAGATAAGGTTTGTTTGATAACTTTTCATAAAAGCCGTACCAAAAAATATAATAAGGCGACATGGTGAGTATGAACACTGAAATAGAAGTTAACAAAATCTTTGTGATATAAGTCGAGTTTGGTTGCGTGTTTCTGCGTATGCCTGAAACATACAACGTCATCCTGATGATGATATAAATCGATCCTATCATAAGTATTACAACAGGCACGAAAAACGTCAGACAAGAGTCGATCCAACTAGTGAATTTATTTGCCCCCTGGATTCTTTCCGTCTCAAAAGTATACTCACCAAAGACATAAAGTTCCAAAAACACAGTATACACTAGAGTGTTGTAACACAACAGCACCAGAAACGTGCCACTTATTAGAATCAGTTTCATTCTCCTTACACAGATTATTTTAATTTTATGAGGAACAGCAACACTAATCACTCTTTCAACAGTTAGGAAAACTATCATCCATGACGACATGTGTATTGACGTGTATAAAATAATTTTCTTTACTGTTGTCAAATGAATGCTAGTTGCCAACTGATAGTTCGTGGTGTATATCAACAAACGGTCGGACGGTCCAAACACGATGACAAATAAATCGGAGACGCCAAGAACTGCGAAGAACGCAGCAGAAGACAAATGTCTATTATGTTTGCTTGTCATGACGATTATTGTAAGAATATTTCCAGGTAACGCCATTCCTACCATGACAACAAGACTCCAAGTTAAAATTTGCTGAATCGTTTGGTGAAGTTCAAAGTAATCCGAATTTTCCAACAGAATTTCAGTCGTTGAGTTTTCCTTGTTTGGACTTCCTGCAGAACTTCCAGAAAAGTTTGAAGTAATGTTGATAGAGTTCATACTTATATATGTAGAATTATTTGCAATTTGTGCTAGTGATGTCGCTACGTTGGCAATGTCTTATTTACGTCATACGAAACGCGTCATCGGATGTACAACAGTTTTTGTTTTATAGGGTCCAAAATTATCGTCAAGTATACTTCCATAAAGGTAATGCACCACTCAGCCAGTTTAATTTCTTTTGCTGAACATACATAACAATAAATCATCATATTCTACATACAAATGAGGAAGACAAAATTCAGTATCTCCATAAGTGACTAATTGTTTCGTTCCTTTCCAACAGAATGATCCTTTTAATCTAAATATTATAGTAAAGGTACCTGGAACAATGCTTAGTATCGATCTTATTTATCATTATTAATCAAATAAATGACGCTATTATCTACCTGTATGTATCGCTGCGACCAGGTTTTATTCCAACTGGGTCCCATTGGAAATAATCACCAGCGATGTTGAAATGGACGCATTTTCTTCCGATTGTTCCAGATTATCATAATGCTTATTCAACAAACCGGAGCGCTCCCATTAGAAATTGCAATAATCTTGGTATCTTTAGATTTTAGATCCTTTTGTAGATTATGTACATGCATAATAGCACGTATGCGTGTATATTCAATAATGAATGGAAATCATTATTTGTTGAACTATTAACCCGTACACCACAATGCCGTCCATTGACTACACTGTCATTTACATTACTGGTAATTACCTGCGAGCCTTGATAGCATAAAGTAAAAAGTCCATGGAGGGGCACGTGACCTGTTCTCGATGGTTTACGATTTCAAAAAAAAAATCCAAAACAAGATGCATTTTGTAAGAATGTCGTGAACCAGACTAATTATTACATGCGGATAACATCAGTCTTTGTCGCATTGCAATAGTTTATTTACCAAAGAAATCAGAACTGTCCGAAATTTCAGTGAGCGCTAGGCAATATTGAGACCATGGATCTAAAGAGCAGGTGACTTCAGCTGCATAAGCACAGCGCTTCCCATTTTACGCAACCGATAATTTTCTTACGCAAAAAGATGGCTCACGTATGTCGGCCCGGGCAAGTCGAAATTCTTAGAAAGAACTACAAAAGTATCCTCAAAACCCGTCCCTACGATGAAATTGTACGCAATTCGATTAAAAGAGTATAAAACACGAGTTTAGATCGTTTTATCGTTGGATAAATTCTTCGCTAACGTTCCATACTCAACACTTTCGTACCACTTCCCACCGTTCGTCCTGCATATTTTTCGTACTCAACACAATTTGTACACGGCACTTCGCTTCGTAAATTATTTTTTGGATTTTTTTAGGATCAGCGGGTAAAATTTGTGCTGGTTGTTTCCCTTGATAAAATTAACAAGATATATAGTTTCTTTTGGTCTCCAGTGTCATATAAGGAGAATTACCATTCAGTGTTAATGTCTATTCAGAGACTTAAAATTCTAAATGTCTCTTGTCTATTGTCATGGAATTATCGGAATTGGTTTATGATCTTTGATATTGTTGAACACTGAAAACATGTCTTATGATAATACCTTTTAATGAACTGATACGAGGTTTTATTTATAAGCATATAAATATTATATGGAACAAGGGAGTCATAATATGCAATTAAGTGTCTTGAAAATTGGTTTGTTATACATGAAATTATTTAACAATTTGTTGATAAATTTCGTATGTCAAATTATCGTGCATATAGTTTTCCCAAATTTGAAAGCTACCGGCCTACCGCGCTTATTTTTTTCTCACAATTTTGAGATTTTCATGCTTAATTTTATACACATCAGCTGTTGAATTATGCAGATAGAAGGTCGAGGATCCTGTCAAATGAAGTCGGTACATCATTTGCTCGCAGGAACTATTTGACTTGTACGGTAGTTGGAACTCAATATTCAATACAAACGCGATGTGAAGATGATATTAGAGGTATACCAATAACAATTAAAGACGACAGAGACTACTTGATAATAAGCCAACTTGTAGATGATACTACTTACTAGTACGATATTAAAGGGACTGCCTCACATATTGCTGTAGTGCAAAAATAAAATAAAAATGTCAAATATTCGCGTAATTTTGGTATAGCTGCCTGTATATGCCATAAACAACCACACTGACTGACTGACTTGAGAAACATCGGCATTTTGTACTTATTTAGTATTTTTACATCAAAACTTCTATAGGGTATTAATACCCTATAGAATTAACACTACTATTACTTAAATTGCCTGAAATTTGTTCGCATTTGATGAAAACGAATCGAAAAACGAACCAATTACCTCTCTGATGTTTACGCTGTAGTTTGTTGATGTTACAGTTTGATCACGTGTGAATTACATAATTCACAAAGCATGTTGGAAGGAAACTTAGCGGTTTTTTTTCAAAAAAAATATACTTATCAGGCGATATCGAGAGTGGTTAAAATTGCTTATTTGCACCAAATCTTTCATAAAGCAACCGTCCGTGGCTTTCTATTACATTAATACTTGGCTAGGTTGGAAACTCACAATATACAAAACTTTAGCCCAATCTGTGAGGCAGCACCTTTAAAAGCGCACTTTTTAATACATACGAGGGTGATTTAATACATTCGTATTCTGAGTTCATCATTCTAATACCCAATGACACAGAGAAATACAAACTATTTCACAGTAAACTACATCCGTTCGAACACAAGTTCAGGAAATATTGCATGGAACAACGCGTTTTACAAAACAAAATGGCTAAAATAAAAATGCCACCTTATCACGATGACGACACAGGCCTATTTATATTCTGATATCACTGACGTTATTGACGTTTTGCTGTTTCTCAAATGGTAACCCCGAAATGAAATTATGTCATTTATAATCATTCAAATTGTATATGGTTCAACACAGTTTCTTTTACAATGGCTGTATGTTAAAATGAAAACAACTCGCAATTCGACTGAGGTTATGTTGGAAAATGGGTAAACAGGTAGTCGAAATGATTATGTATCGTGAAAAGGTAAAAGTAAATATTAACACTGATGAATTTAAATATGAGAGAGTAGCAGCGCTCGACAAAAACAGCACACAATAGAAAGCAAGAAAAGAAGTAAACGCACATATAACAAGTACAAGTACATCTACGAAAATTGACACTAGAAATGAAACTGAACGTCTACCAAGAACACTAATATTTTCCCGAAAGGAGGACCACATACCACAAGCACAACTTACCAACATCACCCAAGAGAAACAATTTACATAAACTTGTACAAGCCTTTTTAAAAAAAATGAAGCTAGGCATCAAAACTACATAAGGGCACATACACAGCTTAACGTAAATGCACAGTAGCAAACATATGTAGTTGTAATTTTCTTTAATCCTTTTTAACGATAATGTGATAAATACATACATGTAAGTTAAATGTCACTGTACACAATACATGCACATAAGTGCGGAAAGTGACAACTGTCACTTGGGGCTTAAACGTTTTACTTTTGCTGTGAATCACATGCTCAATAATGGGCCTATTGATTCTATTTACAATATGCTTCCTATTTCATTGTACGGTGACCGGAAAGTATGTATATAATATCTATGAATATGCTTAATCGCAAGCCCTCTAGGATAGCAGTTTTTTGTATGTCTACTACATTGTCTCTTGTTGCTCTGACTAAGATAGGTACACTCTGTTATGTTAATATTTTAAAATATACTGCTTCATGTTTATCTTTTAGAACCTGTTTGTCTTGCCTTTTGGTTTGGTGCATTGAAAGGCAGGACTCTTTGATTTACACTCTCGCGTCCCACAAAGTTGTCTGGGGGTAAGAATGAGGTTTCGTTCACCGTAAAACTCTGAGCCATCACTAACATTTGTCACTGTCCGTACTAAGGCGGACGCTTTATTGTGAACTTTCTGTTATATATGGTATTGCCCTCTCTATATTTGCAAAACTAATTGGTGTCGATGTGCCTTTTCGTTAACCGTTCGTTTCAATCGTTGTCCTCCATTGTTGTTTCGTTGAACTTCTATGTAAATTTGAAAAAAAGATAATAGAAATCGGACAGTGATGGCAGCACTCAACTTAACCAGCTGAGCCCTAGAACACCCTAGAAATCGTGATAAAAATGCATGCATCAAACAGGTAGATGACTATATTCCCGGTCTAAAGGCAGTTCGAAGCATCGATACTAGTATTCTAGGGTATTTCAAAAAGACATGTTTCTGTTAGGTGCTGCTTTGCGAGTCGTCTTTGTGATTCGTTGCTGACCGCTGGGTATTATCCTGTTATGTTTGAATGTTCAGCTTTTTGACAGCGGGGACGAAGACTTTCAGCTTCTCGACTGCTGAAACTTGGACTTTCAGCGGTTTAGTTTCATTTCCACGTTCATTTGTGTGTTGATCATTATGCCTCATGGTCTGTGTTGTTCCGGTTTTTGTGCTCGGCTGTTTCAGCTGCCTTCAATGTCCAAAATTTCATAATTTATTTTGGAACAAAGTAATATTTGGTCCGAGGAACACATCTGATTTGTATTTTTATTCACTTATAGAATGACGATAATTGCAGTCCACACTCAAACCTCCATAAGAAAGCCACACTTTTCAGACCGCTTGGAAACAAGTACATGTATTATCAGTGGATTTCTATTTCGTCTGAATTAAGAGCAAAGCTCTAAATTGAACTTGACATTGCGGAGTGAGTATAAGTTTGCTTGAAATATCCATTTTTAGGGAAGTGGATAGTTCGTTCTATGTCTGACTCTTGCGTATGTGGCTAGGCGCTGCCGTCGTTTCTGTGTGGCTTTGGGTTGTCGGTGGGCTATAGTATTGACAATTCTCGTCATACTTTCTTGTGATCTTATTATTCAGTGTTTTTATTGCGCTGTATTTTATTGTAGATATTTTAATCAGTTTAACAAGAACGACACAAACATATATTTCAATTCAGATATATACTATTTATTTACTTTTTCATATGCAACACAATATTATGAGTGAGGTGGATGTGGTCATGATCCGGCAAGTCATCAGGTGAAGATCTATTTTTAGCAGTTAGGATTTTTGGTCCACATATCTCCGGCAGTTGATGCATCAGCTACGACAAATTCTGTACCCTCTTCGCACTGAAATTACATATCAAACATACAAGTATGTACTAAAATAGTTTAAGGGCGAATTATATACCAAGCGAAAGTTGTTCTGTCATATTGATGCATGCAAATTCATGTACCACTTATTCCCGTTATCCTGACGCTTTGCTAACCAGCGCTCAAAATACCATTTTAAGCTATGTTCTATGCAAAGGAGCTATACATCTGTTTGGTTTAATTTCATGGCCCGGGATCGGACAAACAACTTCCCATACTCTTGGCGGACGTTCTAACTAGAAAACTACTGACCCACTAAACTATATAATGAAGTACGCATTGACTATCGTACTAACGTCGAATTTGAACATGGTAAAATTCGAACGCTAACATTTTCCAAACACTTAATGACTTAAAAGCCATCGGGTGGAATATTGAGTAATTATATACAACACCAGCTACATAATTATATTTCAATCTATGCGAACTTTAAAACACAGTTAACACTCACTCCAACATATCTTCCATTAGCGTCCATTTCAGTTCCACATTTGCATTTTCGTCCCATTACCTCAGCTTCGGTATCGGCAGCAAAGAACTGACCATAGATTTTACATCCTGAGTGAAACATTCAATCAATTTATAAACACACGTTCATTAACTAATGTCATTATAAAATAATTGCTGCGTACATCATCATTCAAATATGATAAGAAACACATTATCTTCAAAATTCAGTAGATCTATCACATTTTCACTGGTTTTTGTCCTTTTTAATAATTTTGATCTAATCCAAAGCATAGATTAATTAAAAGGCACTCGTTCTAATGGAGTTTTGTTTATTTTAAAGTAGATTAAACATGTCGGGCAAAAACAGAGAGCGGTGGGATTACTTATCTTGAACTAATTTTATTCCGGCCTACAAGTAGCTAGTGTACAACTTTTACAGAGTGACCTGCTTTTGAGTAGCAAATGCACCTCGAGATAATGTATTGTTTTCCCATACTGGGTGTTAACTGTGCCTTTAACCTCTCCAGATATACTTGTAACCCAGTAGATGACAGTATCATTTGTCGCGGAGTGAATAACACTCAATGGAACCGCTTTGAAGCAGCAAACTCTAAACACCAATCAAGCGTCTCCCAAAGTGTTATTATAGGGAATTTGTTTTTCTACTACATTGTAAATAAATTGTTATACACAAACAATGCATTGAACCACAGGTGACAGTATTGTGATGCAGACCCTTTGGACTATATATATATTTCTACTTTTAAGGGCTTTCATCACGATGCGGTCACCTGTGCACGGAACAAGAAATAACCAAATCACCGTTCAACCCGTTCTTATTCTTTAAACTGGCACGCTTTGGTTTAGCAAAATTCATTTAAACAACTCTTTGTAAATAAGTCTACTTCAGCATTATGAACGCCGTGAATTATGATGTCCGTTTTACATTTAATTCAATAAGAAGGACATTTACAATGTTCCTAATGATCATCTAATCATTGAAGCTTTACTGTCTTATACACAAAATATGCTACTTCCGGCTGTACATACCATCGACGCAAGTTCCTTCACTATTACAGGCCTGACCACATGGACAATCCCTGTGTACAAACAAAATACAACACAATTATACAATGCTAGTTTATACTAAATTAGTTTAGGTCGATTGTGAAAAAAAAGTTTTTCCTTCTTCTATTAAAACCTCTTGACATCTCATTCAAGATATAATCCATCGCCACGTTGGTATGAGATAAGAGAAGCCAGTTTTGTTTTTATGCTGAACAGAAATACTGGTATTATTTGTATATCGTCCTTGGTATTACGCGGCCTGAAATCGAACCCGCGACCTCCCACACTCGAAACGGACGCTCTACCACTAGTCTTACATCGAGGAGTGGGTACATTGTTACATAACGTCGTATCAAATTACCTGTTCGTCGAGTAACGGATAAAACGAATCTTAGTTTAACATTGAGGTATTCAAAATTGCATTTGGCAATACTCATACCAGGGCGTGTGCATTGCATGAAACATATTTATAATGATTATCCTTGATAAGATGTCGCATCGCAAACATTTCAACGGACAACATAGTCTACAACCGTCTATTAAATGTTTTGACTCACTCGCGCAACAAAATCTACTTAAAGACACAATTTGAACCACGAGTGGCTATTCCTGGTTTTTACAATTTAAGTAAAAAAACGATACGACACCCCATAGTTCGAACGGAAAGTATCATACAAGTTAATCAGTTTTCTATTCCGTTCGGTTTTTGCCATATTTCAATTACTCGAAGAACTAGCTTGCTGTTCTGAATTCTTAAAACAACGGACGACGTCCTCTACATGTGTAAAACAGGAACGGGCCAGCATATTTACACATTACCAGCCTAAACCGGGAATGAAACTAGGATATTCATTGCTCGCCGGACGTGCTAACAAATACATCATCACTTCACCAATTGGTAGATCAAGTTCTATTTGCATGACAATAAGACACACAATATAATGAGATTAATGACGATGATATTATATACCGATACGATAGTCGCGTACATGTAATAATAAATTTACTCACGCGTCATTGCATTCATCAGCCACAACGTATGCCAAAGCAACAACAAACAACAAAGCTACTGTGAATCGTGCCATTGTAGATAGGAGTCTGTTGATACAAATATTAAATCGAAAAATCATTTATATCAAATATCTTTGTAAGGTATATAATAATTTCTTATTTTTGAAAGCATAATACGCTCAAATTTTATCATGGCATAATAATCGTAAAATAAATAAATACATAAAACACTAACCTTGGTTGATTGAAGTAATGGAGATAACAAGTTGATCAAATTTAATGGTATGTGGTCTGGGGTCGCCACGATTGTCCCTTTTATAACGTCTAAAATAAGAACATTTATCATAGTCTGTTTTCGCTGCCGGTAAAACACTGACATGATGACCCAGGGCAGGACACATTGTTCTGGCATAATGAACTATCCCAACCTGTGTCTGTGAAGCAGATGCCGAGGTCAAATTCGTATTTTTTTTATAATTTCTGATGAAATCAGTGTTTACTATTTTTTCCTCGGATACTGCTCTTCGAAGAATTGAGGACTTTTATTACATTTCCTTACTGGGTTCGCCTCCCAGACGATATCACCTCGCCTGAGAACATTGTTCTCATCAGAAAGTAACCAGAGTTTCTCTATGTACATACTTTACAATATCTACTTGTTAAAACAGTCATTTTTATGCCGATACATTTAACATACCAAGAAATCAATTGGTAATGACATAGTAGACATGTCATCATATTAAATATCTCAGCACTTTCTTTAAACCTCTGATTCTACCAACATACATGTCTGAGACAAAATAGTCTTTGATGACGCTTGTCGGTTAATTATAAGCATTATAATTGGTGAATATCCGAGTTGATAACAAAACTTGATCATTTGGCGAGTTTGGTTTGAATCACTTGGCACCATGACTTATTGTGTTATATCATAATTATGTTGTGTACGATAACAACACTGAACAAACATGCAAAGTCGCACAAAAATCTAAAGTCCAATATGTATGAACATTAGTTTCCATTTTACTTTTTTTGTGACATCCGTTCTTTTTAAAATGGACATGTCATTACTTATACCGGCATTTCATATTTTCTTCCACTTCATAGTTTTTGAATGACCCAAAGAACATTCCTGTGATATTTCGTTACTTATTCTGTGCTCATGGGCTATGACTTTAATTGCTTGGGCCCTTCTGTGGCTCCGCATGGTCGTATGCTGTTTTCTCGATGTATTTGTAATAGTTTAGGCCGTTATTAGAGGTTGTTTAGTTTAGAGAAAATGTGTACATGTATATTGCACCAGTCATTGTTCACAATGTGTATTTACATGGAAGGATTTCAGGACATGGGGTATGAAGTGGCTGCCCACAGACATTTGTAGTTAAATTGTACCTTACATGTAGTGTCAGAACATATAAATGTCAAATTCAAATTGAACATTAAATTGCAGTTGTCGAGAAATTCGACTTATGTAAGGGGAAATCACAGCATAGAAGATTGAACCAGTAAAAAACTAAAAAACTATTAAATGTAGTCATGTCGAAACCTAGAATCAACTACATACCATCCAAAGTACGTCCTGTACAATTTCAACTATTTGCACCGTGTCCTTGACAGCATCGTTGGCGAATAAACGAGGATGAACTCGTGGCAAACTCACTACCATATGTGCTAATATCACCTGTTACCAGGGTATGTACTAGACAAGTAGTCATTGTTATAATGTTTGACAATTAATATGATATATATCATGAACGTTGCAGTAAAGTAACCAATGTCATCCGCCAACGTTGTTGGCCTTCGCAAACAGCTGTTGGGTTGTTTACGTGGAGATACACATTAAATACATTATTACAATAATACCACGCATATACTTGGCTTCAGAATGGGCTACCGAGGGCAATAATCCCCGTTTCTTCTTTCCGTCCGCGCGTCCTTGCTTAGAATCCGTTTTATGTGGCTACATACGTATAAGTACATTTTATGTGACTAAATTAGTCACATAATTACCTTAATTACCTTAAAGTTTACTCCGTAGAAGTAGTAACACAAAATCTATTCGTAAGAATGTCCGTCCAAGATGGAGTGACCTCCCCTCATATATTTGCTATATATCACCACTGGATTAAAATGACACTTGCAAACGTCCAGTATATACGTACAATTATACCGGATTTATATAGCGTCTTATTCATGCGAACACACGTTCAAAGGCACTTTACATTACAGTGTTGCAGCTACAAGGGCGCAGGTGCATCCTCTACCAGTGCAGATACAGCATGATTTGACCAGATGGACATATCACCGATACACAGCGTTCTGGCACCCAGAAACGTTGCATTATACACATGGGAAATATTATAAATATTTCAGGTATACTTCAGTTACCACGCCGGGGATTGAACCCACGACCTGTGTATACTGTTTACTGATCGCATATATTCATAATACTAGTGCCGGACATTTTGTGGTTCATTGCCACCTGCAAAGTTCTCATAAAATCGGGCATTTTTTCACGGACTGCTTCCCAATAACGCTAAACCAATAAATGTAGGTCGCTTTTGGTTTATATTTCAATTACCACACAGACCTGTGTTTAGACAGCAATTACACCTAATGTACGTATTGGGTGCGCTTATGTTTCAATGTACTTGTATTAAAGTTACGGCGGGAAAAAGTTCGTTCAATTCTGCTGTGGTATGTCTTTTTACCCCACACAGCCACCACGTCCTCAGTTGAACTATGATACAAAAAAGGTAGAAAACAAACACTCCTGTCCAAACACGTGTATTATTTGATTTCGTGGTACGACTAATTAAGATAGTGTCGTGTTCCAGTTCTCTTAATTAATTAATAGTATTAACTTAATTAATTAATGTTAATAAGCTTACGGTACCTTCCGAACGAGACATAAATACATTTATTGCTTTGTCTTTATGCATAATGAGGCTCACAGGAAAGACTGAGTATATACCCACTGTGTCGTTGACTCTTTAAATAAAGTCTTTATTATTATTATTATTTATGTAATGAATATTTATTAACGCTACTGATTTTTAACAAATTTTTGCATAGTTAATAGTCGGTGTACCAGAAAAAATTTCGTCGATAGAAAGAAACTACGAAATTAAATCTATTTTTCTTTCAAAAGTTCGTTAAAAGTTTGCAATCCGTGAATTTGCGACCGCATGGAACGACGTTGACACCCAAGATTATGAATAAATTAACTCAAGTATTGATTTCATAGTGAATTCATCGATTGATCAATAACTGATCTATACTTTGTATTTGTATCTATGTGTATTGTGTTAGTTTAGTTTCGAAATGTCAACAGAAATTCACTAGATGGTGTATATGTTAACTAGTCATTGTGTTTACTTTTGTTTTAAAAACATTAAACAAATAGATATGTCTGAAATTAGAGCGAAAATATTCGGGTAGAGACTGGTAATACATGAGCATCGTATTTGTACGTTAACACTGAAAAGCTACGTCATGATACTTGGACCGTGAAGCAAGTTCCTATGAATAGCAATTGAAAATTGAAATAAAACATTATATCTAAACGATGTTTCAAAAAGTGAAATTACAAGATGAATTAAGTATATAAACAGCTATACGGAGTATATGTATGTTGTATATGGGCCGGCGGCCTAAAACATGTTTCTAAATAAACTGTAAAGTTCAGACATACGGATTGAAAGATTTGTATCATCTATATAAAGTGGATTAATAGAAACACGATACATAGAAAAGTTTGAAAACGTATCCCTGATAGTATGTGTCAAAGCCGTTTAGGAACAGACATTTAGTGAATTAAAAAGATGGACAACGCATAGGAACATACATACGGAGTACAGGATTTTAACAGTCTACATGTAATAGATTAACAAGAGGGACTAAGTATAGGAACAGACAAACGGGTATCACAGAACCAGGGCGATAGATTCCCACCATGCCTGTTGTTACAGCTTCAAAACAGAAGTCAGATGCTTCTGCAAAAAGGTCAAGAAAACGCCAACTGCTAATGTTTCTGGAGAGTAAACAGTCAACAACATCAAACATCGTTGTTGGCACGTGCGTTCTTGTGTTCACACTGGGTGTGGCAATTGGATTTCTCATAGCAGGAATTGTACATTCAAACACTGACTTCTACCTTGTAGGAAGTATATTCACAGCGGGTGGGGTTATTTTCCTTGTAATATTTGTTGTTGGGATCTGCAGACCATATTTGTTAAAACGCAAAATTCATGATGAATATACAAGAGAACTAGAAGAAATCGACTATCCTGAACAGCAGTCTCAACAACAGCAACCTAGTCAACCCGCTGTTGTTGAAACTAAAATAGTAACTTTCAGGGATGATACGAAAATAAGTTTGTTTTGACACTTTTTATTACAATCATTATTAGTATATTAAATGTAATCGACTTCGGACATAAAATCGGATCCTTTAAACAAGCATTTTTGAAACATTTGCCAATCGTTTCATTTCATGTCGAGTGTTACAAAATACAAAGCCGTGGTCAAGTGGTTAGTGCACCATTTGTAAACCAGCTAGGTTCGATTCCGGGTCGCGGAAGGTTTTCGTTACAAGGTCGATGTACCTACACACTCGAAGAAGTTACTTGTTACTTGTTCATATGTTAGTTAAAACTGGTAAACTCGAATAAACAAACAACATGTTCCAGTTGTGTTGTCATACTTTTTAATGTATTCTCGTTGTCTGATTTTGGTATACTCAACATTATTATGATTGTTATAAGTTTGAGTCTTCGAAAAAAAAGACAATAGACGCATAGCACCATATCTTGTGAATTAGGTCAATGGCAATGGCGCTCCTGGGATCAAACCCACGATATAAAGGCGCATGCCTTTCCTCTATATCAGTCATTGCTCCGCACAGAAGCTAGTAGATGTAAGTCGGCGAGTGCTCAATTTTGGTCGTTTGGCATACATCCATTTATCTCAAACTAGAGTGATTCGAGACTTGAACGGGTTGAGAGTATGTTCGAGTCCCACATTTTCCATTTGGTTACTATTGCATTAATGTTTTTGAGGGCCTAGTTTTTAAGACTAAATGCCACAATGCGGAGTTGTTAGGTCATCAACTGGTTTATATAAACTTAGGCACACTCCCTACAATATAGTGTAGTTATTTCCTTTATGTATACAGGCATCAAGAATAGTCTAGTAAGGTCTCCAAGAATATCAGACTATCACCCTAACACGAAGACTTTCAGTAACGACGGTATTTCAATTTTACACTGTGTTCATTCATGGCACAGAGGAGGGTTAATCCTCCTTGAAAGTAGCAGATGTCCATAGGCATGACGATATCACAAGACACAAGCAAATGACCTGCGACAGGTCATAAAATACGTCATTATGTCTCCACACAGGCCTCAGTAAATCAATCAACAGCAGACAAGAATATGATGAGCTGAAAAGGTGAGGATCTTCTGACGGTGACGCTAATCTCATTTTTAATGAGTCAGTACAATGTACAAAAATGTATAAATACTTAAAACGAATAATTATATATAAATACTGTACGTCCATCATCCATGTGACCCTACTGATCATATCCTGACGTATATTTTTAATGAAAGATGAGATTCCAAGCGTCTTGAATCAGAAATTAATATTAATATTCTTCCATCCATAAAATCGAAGGGGTTTTGAATATCTCTTGTTTTTATTGTCGTCTGCACTTCAGAACCTTCCAGATAAACATTTAAGATAAACAGATAGAGAAAATTTCTTTTTTATTATTATTTTTGCGAATTTATGAAAGAAGTTTGCGTATTTGTTTGAATATATTTTTTCCTCTTGTTACTTTTTTCTGGGACATTCTCGCCTGGTAACTTGGTAGTTCTTCTTCGCCTGAAATAAAAAAAGAATTTTAGAAATTATAAAATAAAGCAACTCGTGTTCAAAACTTTGTTATCACATGTTTGACGTGGCGGTAGCGTAATAAAGTCACAAATGTAATGTTATTTTTATCACATGTTAGCCTTTTCCGGCCGAAACATAAAAAACTCCACTTATTTTCACTATAATAAACGCGCAACTTTGACGACGTCGCCTATGCTTTGATTGACGTCGCGTTCAAGCTTTATTACACTAGTGTATTATCAAAAATAAATAATGGCTTTATTACGCTAACGCGACGTCAAACATGTGATAACATGGAATATAGCATGAGATGGAACGAAATATGGAGCACGGAATGGAACATGGAATGTAGCATGGGATGGAACGAAATATGGAGCACGGAATGGAACATGGAATATAAAAGGTCTAGAATACAACATGAAATGGAACGAAATATTGAACATGGAATATAACACGGTATGAAACGAAATATGAACCACGGAATAGAACATGGAATATAACATCGAAGTAACCGAAATATGGAACACTAAATGCAACATGGAATAGAATGGAACATGGAATGAAACGAAATATGGAACACAAAACTGAACAGAACATGGAATGGAACGAAATATTTGACATGGAATGGTATAAAATAACAGAACAAAATATGAGACACGGAATGGAACGGAACATGGAATGTAACAAAATATGAGACACGGAATTGAACGGAACATGGAATTGAACGAAATATGGGACACGGAATGGGACGGGGCGGAACAAAATGCAAGTACATTGGTGATATAGGCGAGTGAATGTAATTATACTCACTGGTGCAGTTTGTATACGTCACAAGGAACATCTCAGCTATCCTATCCAAATCATCCTGTGTATACACTGGTTGTTTGGCCCTCAATTCCACCAATGGTGAAACACGGTACTCTCTGTGGAGATCAATTGGATATGTTGGACGTGAAGATTTCTGAACAGGATCAGATGATAGTTTGGTGGTGGGACGTTGTCGCTGACATCGCATGTCCGTAAATTCAACTAAGTCTGAAACATTAAGGGAAATGTTTTATTTTTGGTAAATCAAGACATATTACTGAGCCGATACATAATCAAGACATATTACTGAGCCGATACAGGATCAAACATATTGCTGAGCAGATACAGGATCAAACATATTACTGAGCCGATACAGGATCAAGACATACTACTGAGCAGATACATGATCAAGACATATTACTGAGCCGATACAGGATCAAACATATTACTGAGCAGATACAGGAACAAGACATATTACTGAGCCGATGCATAATAAAGACATATTACTGAGCCTATACATGATCAAACATATTACTGAGCCGATACATGATCAAACATATTACTGAGCAGATACATGATCAAACATATTACTAAGCCGATACATGATCAAGACATATTACTCAGCAGATACATGATCAAGACATATTACTGAGCCGATACATGATCAAACATATTACTGAGCAGATACATGATCAAACATATTACTAAGCCGATACATGATCAAGACATAATACTGAGCCGATACATGATCAAACATATTACTGAGCCGATACATGATCAAGACATATTACTGAGCAGATACATGATCAAGACATATTACTGAGCAGATACATGATCAAACATATTACTGAGCAGATACATGATCAAACATATTACTGAGCAGATACATGATCAAGACATATTACTGAGCCGCTACATGATCAAACATATTACTGAGCCGATACATGATCAAGACATATTACTGAGCAGATACATGATCAAGACATATTACTGAGCAGATACATGATCAAGACATATTACTGAGCAGATACATGATCAAGACATATTACTGAGCCAATACATGATCAAAGCATATTACTGAGCCGATACATGATCAAGACATATTACTGAGCAGATACATGATCAAGACATATTACTGAGCCGATACATGATCAAAACATATTCATGAGCCGAAACAGGATCAAGACATATTACTTAGCCGATACATGATCAAGACATATTACTGAGCCGATACATGATCAAGACATATTACTGAGCCGATGCATGATCAAAACATATAACTGAGCCGATACAGGATCAAGACATATTACTTAGCCGATACATGATCAAGACATATTACTTAGCCGATACATGATCAAGAAATATTACTGAGCCGCTACACATGATCAAGACATATTACTGAGCCGATACACATGATCAAGACATATTACTGAGCCGCTACACATGATCAAGACATATTACTGAGCCGTTACACATGATCAAGACATATTACTGAGCCGTTACACATGATCAAGACATATTACTGAGCCGTTACACATGATCAAGACATATTACTGAGCCGTTACACATGATCAAGACATATTACTGAGCCGTTACACATGATTAAACATATTACTGAGCCGATACACATGATCAAGACATATTACTGAGCCGTTACACATGATCAAGATATTACTGAGCCGTTACACATGATCAAGACATATTACTGAGCCATTACACATGATCAAGACATATTACTGAGCCGTTACACATGATTAAACATATTACTGAGCCGATACACATGATCAAGACATATTATTGAGCCGTTACACATGATCAAGACATATTACTGAGCCGTTACACATGATCAAGACATATTACTGAGCCAATACATGATCACAACATATTACTGAGTCATTACACATGATCAAGACATATTACTGAGCCGTTACACATGATCAAGACATATTACTGAGCCGATACATGATCAAGACATATTACTGAGCCGTTACACATGATCAAGACATATTACTGAGCCGATACATGATCAAGACATATTACTGAGACGTTATGTGATCAAACATATTACTCAGCCGTTACACATGATCAAACATATTACTGAGCCGATACATGATCAAGACATATTACTGAGCCGATACATGATCAAACATATTACTGAGCCTATACATGATCAAGACATATTACTCAGCAGATACATGATCAAAACATATTACTGAGCAGATACATGATCAAGACATATTACTGAGCAGATACATGATCAAGACATATTACTGAGCAGATACATGATCAAGACATATTACTGAGCCAATACATGATCAAAACATATTACTGAGCCGATACATGATCAAGACATATTACTGAGTAGATACATGATCAAGACATATTACTGAGCCGATACATGATCAAAACATATTACTGAGCCGAAACAGGATCAAGACATATTACTTAGCCGATACATGATCAAAACATATTACTGAGCCGATACATGATCAAGACATATTACTGAGCCGATGCATGATCAAAACATATTACTGAGCCGATACAGGATCAAGACATATTACTTAGCCGATACATGATCAAGACATATTACTTAGCCGATACATGATCAAGACATATTACTGAGCCGTTACACATGATTAAACATATTAATGAGCCGATACACATGATCAAGACATATTACTGAGCCGTTACACATGATCAAGACATATTACTGATCCGTTACACATGATCAAGACATATTACTGAGCCAATAC
Organism: Spisula solida; assembly: GCA_947247005.1. Classification (NCBI taxonomy): domain Eukaryota; kingdom Metazoa; phylum Mollusca; class Bivalvia; order Venerida; family Mactridae; genus Spisula; species Spisula solida. The sequence continues at coordinate 33,203,122 of OX365944.1, read as the reverse complement.
ATGATCACAACATATTACTGAGTCATTACACATGATCAAGACATATTACTGAGCCGTTACACATGATCAAGACATATTACTGAGCCGATACATGATCAAAACATATTACTGAGCCGTTACACATGATTAAGACATATTACTGAGCCGTTACACATGATCAAGACCTACCGGTATTACTGAGCCGTTACACATGATCAAGACATATTACTGAGCCAATACATGATCAAGACATATTACTGAGCCGTTAGACATGATCAAGACATATTACTGAGCCGTTACACATGATCAAGACATATTACTGAGACAATACATGATCAAAACATATTACTGAGCCGTTACACATGACCAAGACATATTACTGAGCCGATACATGATCAAAACATATTACTGAGCCGTTACACATGATCAAGACATATTACTGAGCCGTTACACATGATCAAGACATATAACTGTGCCGTTACACATGATCAAGACATATTGCTGAGCCAATACATGATCAAAACATATTACTGAGCCGTTACACATGACCAAGACATATTACTGAGCCGTTACACATGATCAAGACATATTACTGAGCCGTTACACATGATCAAGACATATTACTGAGCCGATACATGATCAAAACATATTACTGAGCCGTTACACATGATCAAGACATATTACTGAGCCGTTACACATGATCAAGACATATAACTGTGCCGTTACACATGATCAAGACATATTGCTGAGCCAATACATGATCAAAACATATTACTGAGCCGTTACACATGACCAAGACATATTACTGAGCCGTTACACATGATCAAGACATATTACTGAGCCGTTACACATGATCAAGACATATTACTGAGCCGTTACACATGATCAAGGCATATTACTGAGCCGCTACACATGATCAAGACATATTACTGAGCCGTTACACATGATCAAGAAATATTACTGAGCCGTTACCTATAATCAAGACATATTACTGAGACGTTACACATGATCAAGACATATTACTGAGTCAATACATGATCAAAACATACTACTGAGCCGCTACACATGATCAAGACATATTACTGAGCCGTTACACATGATCAAGACATATTACTGAGCCGTTGCACATGATAAAGACATATTACTGAGCCGTTACACATGACTAAGACATATTACTGAGCCGTTACACATGATCAAGACATATTACTGAGCCGTTACACATGATTAAACATATTACTGAGCCGATACACATGATCAAGACATATTACTGAGCCGTAACACATAATCAAGATATATTACTGAGCCGTTACACATGATCAAGACATATTACTGAGCCAATACATGATCAAAACATATTGCTCAGCCGTTACACATGATCAAGACATATTACTGAGCCGTTACACATGATCAAGACATATTACTGAGCCGATACATGATCAAAACATATTACTGAGCCGTTACACATGATCAAGACATATTACTGAGCCGTTACACATGATCAAGACATATTACTGAGACGTTACACATGATCAAGACATACTACTGAGCCGATACATAATCAAGACATATTACTGAGCCTATATATGATCAAGACATATTACTGAGCCGTTACACATGATCAAGGTATATTACTGAGCCGTTACACATGATCAAGACATATTACTGAGCCGTTACACATGATCAAGACATATTACTGAGCCGTTACACATGATCAAGACATATTACTGAGCCGTTACACATGATCAAGACATATAACTGAGCCAATACATGATCAAAACATATTACTCAGCCGTTACACGTGATCAAGACATATTACTGAGCCGTTACACATGATCAAGACATATTACTGGGCCGATACATGATCAAAACATATTACTGAGCCGTTACACATGATCAAGACATATTACTGAGCCGTTACACATGATCAAGACATATTACTGAGCCGTTACACATGATCAAGACATATTACTGAGACGTTACACATGGTCAAGACATATTACTGAGCCGATACATAATCAAGACATATTACTGAGCCGATACATGATCAAACATATTACTGAGCCTATACATGATCAAGACATATTACTGAGCCGTTACACATGATCAAGACATATTACTGAGCCGTTACACATGATCAAGACATATTACTGAGCCTATACATCATCAGGACATATTACTGAGCCGTTACACATAATCAAGACATATTACTGAGCCGTTACACATGATCAAGACATATTACTGAGCCGTTACACATGATCAAGACATATTACTGAGACGTTACACATGATCAAGACATATTACTGAGCCGATACACATGATCAAGACATATTACTGAGACATTACACATGATCAAGACATATTACTGAGCCGATACATAATCAAGACATATTACTGAGCCTGTATATGATCAAGACATATTACTGAGCCGTTATACATGATCAAAACATATTACTGAGCCGTTACACATGATCAAGACATATTACTGAGCCGTTACACATGATCAAGACATATTACTGAGCCGATACATAATCAAGACATATTACTGAGCCTGTATATGATCAAGACATATTACTGAGTCGTTATACATGATCAAAACATATTACTGAGCCGTTACACATGATCAAGATATATTACTGAGCCGTTACACTTGATCAAGACATATTACTGAGCCAATACAGGATATTGTGTAATAGTGCATCAGTATGCATGCAAACATGCGTACATGCATTATAGTTGGAAATAACTCGACAACAACACGTGTTCCGTATTTTTATATTATAATTTACTATTCGGCTTGCGCCTTCATCAGACGTGACAGTAAATAATTCCATTCCGTGTCCCATATTTTTTTATTTATACATGCATTATGAAATGCATTGTATTTTTAAAGCCTAGTGTCAATTTAGGGAAGCTTTACTAGCATCCAAAAGAGCAAAGGGAGCGAAATAATATTTATGAAACTCCGGATTCAATGAATCTGTAAGAATGTTATATATTTTTATGAAATAAACATATTGGCTGTGTATTGCATACGAGCGTAAACGTAAATATGACACTTCGTTTCTTTTAGCAGTCTTACAGCATATTTAAGTTGATGGTTGCTTTATGTGCATTATGTTTGACAAAGGAACTACATTTGTAATTAATTTACTAACCATTACTATTGTTGAAATCACGAAATTTATCACTTTTCAAAACAGTAACTTCAGTGAAGTAAATATCACCCTTTCTTGATTTTCTGAAAGAAAAAGTTGTTATCAAATACATGTACAACGTACATTACAACCTCTGAAAAGCAACAAAATTTGGGAGCTTCAAATATTCGCAGTTGTTTAGAGGCCATTGATCTGCAGAGGTTAAATGTATACCGGTAGTAAATACAGGCTTAGGAAAATATTGAAGGTGTGTTATAGAGAGGTTATTGCTCTACAGAGGGCCGCTCTAAAGAGGTTGTACTGTACATACACTTCGGAGAACTAACAACCGTTGTTTGCTATTCAAAATCACACCCGCCACTGGAAATTCTTATTTCTTGCATAAACAATAGTAGTAGTCGAGGTAGGTGGTAGTACTTAGTAGAAGTAGTGGTGGTGGTAGCGGTAATTATTATTGTTATTATTATTAATATTATTATTATTACTAGATCTATTATTATAAATCTCAACTCCTTCGCATTCTAGTCAAAATACTGATAGTGTGGACAATGAATAAATCTGGATCATAGGTTCTAAAGCAAAATAGATCTAACCGTTCTTACTTAAAGAATACACGTACTGATAATACCGGAAAATATAGCAATGCCTATATATCTTGCTGGATCCGAAATCACACATTTAAAAAGCAATTCTGATCAGGAATGTTATATCCAGAATTGGTTCGATCTAGATCTACGGATTAAAAAGAACATGTCTGTATAAAGTACATGAATTAATTCACATAAAACACTTCAAAGGTACAAACTCAATTACCTGGAAAACAAATATCTCATGTTGCGAAGCATATCCATCCTTTAACAACTTTGAATGATGAAAATATCTCAGCGAATAATTCTGTGGTTCTGTTCGTTGTGCTCAATGCGGTAACTATGGACTTAACGTCAGACGTAACGTCACAATACGTCGTCATATTGTGTGTATTACGTCATGACGTAGCTTTTTTGACGATGGTATTCAGAAACTGTGTGTTCAACAACATCGTGTTAGAACGCAAATATACAGTAATCTCCAAACAGGCTAAATAGTAAATACCCAGATGACTGTAATATACAGGGGCTTTTGCAGGATTTGGTGTTGGGAAGGGGTAAATATTGACACACCCTTACCAGGAAAATTTGGCGAGCGAAGATTTTGTGGCGAGCGAAGCTTTTGGCGAGCGAAGCTAGCTAGAATACATGGAGCTGTTTATGTGAGCAGTATACATCAGAAGTTATTTTGCGAGCGAACTAATCACGAAAAAACGCATATCAGTAGTTGTTCACATTGAACAAAAGATAAACTACCTGTGCTACGGCAACTTTATGGGAAGGTGCGTACCACACCATCCTCCGCCAACCCCTTAAAGCATCCCTCGATGTAGCATGTGTAACCGCCTCCCCCTTAAAGTCGCCCTCGATGTAGCATGTGTAACCCCCCCCCCCCCTTTAAGCCGCCCTTGATGTAGCATGTGTAACCGCCTCCCCTTAAAACCTCCCTCGATGTAGCATGTGTAACCGCCTCCCCCTTAAAGCCGCCCTCGATGTAGCATGTGTAACCGCCTCCCCCTTTAAGTAGCCCTCGACATAGCATGTGTAACCGCCTCCCCCTTAAAGCCCCCCTCGATGTAGCATGTGTAACCGCCTCCCCCTTAAAGCCGCCCTCGGTGTAGCATGTATGACCGCCTCCCCCTTAAAGCCACCCTCGATGTAGCATGTGTAACCGCCTCCCCTAAAAGCCTCCCTCGGTGTAGCATGTGCAACCGCCTCCTCCTTAAAGCCTAACTCAATGCAGCATGTGGTACCGCCTCCCCCTTAAAGCATCCCTCGATGTAGCATGTGTAATCGCCCCCCCTTAAAACTGCCCTTGATGTAGCATGTGTAACCACCATCCCCTTAAAGCCTCCCTCGATGTAGCATGTGTAACCACCCCCCCCCCTGCAACCGCCTCCCCCTTAATGCCTCCCTCGATGTAGCATGTGGTACCGCCTTCCCCTTAAAGCCGCCCTTGATGTAGCATGTGTAACCGCCTCCCCCTTAAAGCCTCCCTCGATGTAGCATGTGTAACCACCCCCCCCCCCTTAAAGCCACCCTCAATGTAGCATGTGTTACCGCCTCCCCTTAAAGCCGCCCTCAATGTAGCATGTGAAACCGCCTCCCCCTTTAAGCCGCCCTCAATGTGGCATGTGTTACCGCCTCCCCCTTAAAGCCGCCCTCAATGTGGCATGTGTAACCGCCTCCCCTTAAAGCCGCCCTCGATGTAGCATGTGTTACCGCCTCCCCCTTAAAGCCGCCCTCAATGTGGCATGTGTAACCCCTCCCCCTTAAAGCCGTCCTCGATGTATCATGTGTAACCACTCCCCCTTAAAGCCGCCCTCAATGTGGCATGTGTAACTGCCTCCCCCTTAAAGCCGCCCTCGATGTGGCATGTGTAACCGCCTCCCCCTTAAAGCCGCCCTCAATGTGACATGTGTAACCGCCTCCCCCTTAAAGCCGCCCTCGATGTAGCATGTGTTACCGCCTCCCCCTTAAAGCCGCCCTCGATGTAGCATGTGTTACCGCCTCCCCCTTAAAGCCGCCCTCAATGTGGCATGTGTAACCCCTCCCCCTTAAAGCCGTCCTCGATGTATCATGTGTAACCACTCCCCCTTAAAGCCGCACTCGATGTAGCATGTGCAACCGCCTCCCCCTTAAAGCCGCCCTCAATGTGGCATGTGTTACCGCCTCCCCCTTAAAGCCTCCCTCGATGTAGCATGTGTAACCGCCCCTGATGTATCATGTGTAACCCCTCCCCCTTAAAGCCGCACTCGATGTATCATGTGTAGATATTGGAATCATCGTACGGTTCATTGAAATCAAACACATTTGTATGATGTTTCAGTTTTGTGTTTGAACCTATATTAGAATCAAATACACGACCTTTTTGTATAGCTTTCAAGTTCAATCAAAGGGAGACAATCCAAATTAAATATCGAGCTAAGTGTAGAAAAACGTGGCACATCCTTTCATTGTTACTTTGGTAAACATTTTCTTTGTTTAACGAGGTAGGTTTTTATTTGAATAGTCTCCCTTTGACTTATAACATAGAATCGTACTCTACTACAGCTGACTGTGGAAATGACGATATGGTGCGGTGTAGAAATGACAGAGTTGGGGTTGCTTTACGTAAAATATCGTTGTTATGCTGGTTCAAGACGAATGAAAGTAAACCAAATTGTAACCATTTCTTAGCTTGCTGTGAAAATGACCGTATGTTTATAGAGAGGAGTTTGCTTGACGTATAATGTTGTTGATACGCTGGTTCAAGGATAGATTACGTGTAATGATTAAGCCAAGAAAAGTTTGTGGAGTTAGTACGGTTGAAACTGAACGCCATAGCAGGAGTAGTTGGTTTGTAGTTATGTGGATTACTTCAAAGGTGTGTCTGGATTGAATGGCACGATTTTTTGCCAGCCATGTTCCCGATCTTGTAGGCGACGGATGTCACTCTGTTACTCGCAAGTACATAGGAGACTGTCAACGGCGAATGTATATATAATATTCTTGTCTTAGAAGTTAACGTGTCTGGTAGGTCGTTTATGCTCGTAAGGAATCTAGAGCAATACAACTCAACATATTAATTTATTGAAGATACGCGTAACCACTATCATGCATTTGATGTCAATACTACGAAAGCGCGGTGGTGACAAAATTTTACGATTTCAAATATAGAAACTGAAGCTGTGAAACTGTTAATACGCGAGTTCGTGGTATCGTGAAGCATGAAATTGAATACGTCTGTGGAGTCGGCAGTTAGTTGTTAGTAGTTCATTAATTCAAAATTTGAATGAACAGCTGACATAAGTGAACTCAAAGTGAATTCAAAATTGAAAATTTGAATGAACATATTGCAACTGACAGAAATGAACTCAAAGTGATGTCAAAATTGAAAAATTGAATGAACAGCTGATAGAACAAATAACTGCCAAATTCACAGACCTGAATTGAATTCGTTTAATCGTCACGATATTACGTAAACATTTTATGATGTCACGAATTAATCATTTTACAATTTTGATATTATAATGTAACCACCGGCCCATTTTGCAACACCGAGATTCGTTGATCTATGGCACTAGTAGCATATTTTATTGTGTTTACATTATACTGCAATGTAATCAACATGTTGGTTAAGATGTTTGCTTATGGTGCATGTTGTAAATATCCAATCTGTATTGTATGGAAGGAGGGTCATAAATTGTGAAACTGAAAGAGCACCTAAGCAAATAAATGACATGTGTGTATTAGTCCGAACTGACGCATTCTCACTTAACTACACAAATCTTTATAACAAAGCCTTCCCGTCGCTATTACCACGCACACTCGGTGCGATTTTAGGGTTCGGCGAAACGATGGTTGTAATGCCTAGAAATAAATTAAGTCTTTATTGTACTCGTATTGATACTAATAATTATATTTTATTGACCAACTGTATTATTTGGGGGTGGGGTGGCCAATGGTATATTATTATGCCGATTTGCCAATAAACTTTGAAACTTGAATAATCATTTTATAACTCGTTATTGTAAATTAAATTGGTATTATTACCGATATGTCTCTGATTTAGAATTAAAAGGTCGTAAGAATTTATAAGACTCGTGCATATTTGAAATATGCACTCGATACGCTTCTTACGAGCCTATTTTCGTGAAAATCGGAAGTGGTCATGTTGACAAAAGTGAAGCTTAAAAGGTAAATAGTTGTTTTCAGACAGTTTTCTTTCTTGTGTTCTCAAAACATTGATGTTGTACTACATACGACTTTCTAAGCCTAAGAGCCAGTGATATGTTGAATACGAACTTATATTCTCAGTAAAGAGTAGTTTGCATCTATATATATCTATACCATACCCACAGTATACTTTGTCTTTGACACATGTTAAGAACAGAACATAATTGACATTTATTTCCGATGTGTATAGTCCAGTTACGGTAAGAATACAGTGACGCAGCGGTCGGGTCCACTATTATGGTGTAAAACCAATTATAAAGGCTTAAACAGACAGCCATGATTTCAATGCTAAACTATAGTGCACCCAGGATAATGTGAAAGGCGGGACAATTTGGTATATTCCACAAAGGTGGATTAGAATTATGTGCACGGATTATCAGTGATGTTTTGAGTACAATACTGACCTTATCTGTTTATTTAAGTGATCTGTAAAACCAATTTTGCCGCAGTTGACCAAACCGATTAATGTTTGTAAATATCACATTATCCTGAGCGGACTATGACAAACTATATTCGCTCTACATATTCAGACAATAGTACACATAAACGGCTACGTCACTATCACCAGATCCTAACTGGATTATACTTAGAGCATTATCTATCCAAACAACATGTTAACATATCTACATAAACATGTAGTTATCACATGATTATTTTGTTAGTTATTAAAGAATACAGTACTCAATCTTCTAAGTATCATTTCCGTACAGGATACACAAACACGTACTATAATGACTAGGTATTTTCTTATGACATCCTTGTATAGTCCAGAGAATTTGACACGACTCTCGACCTTCAATTTGCATAATTTAACAGCTGATATATGCCTTAAATTTATAATCCCAGTTGTATGTTTTCATAAGCGGAGAGTATCACGAAGACGTTCGAGGTATAATACCAACACAAACCTAAAGAACCGATATTGCACAATTTGCTCGCGGAAATTGATATATTCAACGCAAGAACCTTGTAATATATTCATGCATAAAGGTCAGGATCAGGTCAAATTCTCTGTGCTATAACATTTTAGTTTGTAATCAATACAAGTGTATCAGTAATTCTAATATATGGATTTGAGTATATATAAATCACACTGATAATATAAAGGAGGTTTTCAGAGAAACATTTTCTGTTGTAGTGTAAATAAAAGTTCGCAAGTTGAGTCTGATTTAATTGTTGATGGAATTGTAAAAATATTAGGTCATATCAAACATATACACGATATAAGATTTGATAAATAGAAACTGAAACTTTACGCAATCTTTTTGTACACGTACTAGAATTCGAAAAGTGCTTTTCGGGACCTTAGAGGACCTCTTATAAACCCTTCAACAGTTTATGGTTTTACAACGTATGTCAAGTGACAGGTGCATTTGTGTTTCCTTAAAATATTACATATATTATGTAGAGTGCGACAGATACATTTGCTATGCATTCATTTGATTCGAATATTTCAAAGTGAATTGTACAAAGCAAAGTTTAAATACAAACTGGGACATTTCTTATAAGAAGTTACAGGGAAACGTTAATCATATACAAACGAATACATTGACGGCAGTGTTATTAAACTAATAGTGTCCATACCTTCACGAATGTGTCTAGTTTTTGGAATACATGAAGATCTACTTAATATAATAATTACGCTTTTATTAAATCAACGTAACCGACATATGTAAAACGTGCTGTACATATACAAACGAAGACCAGTTGGGACTGCATCTCACTTATTACAAAAAATATGATAGTTGTACAAAGTTATCTTGTGAATGCACATATGTTAAGTTCATGGTGAAATGTAAAAAGAAAAAGTGAATTTTGGATTTTTCATAATTCCAAAAATATTTAATCGCCAAATATCAAGGTTGAACTAAGTCTGACTGCATACATATGGATAACATATATTAATAACAGTCACTGTATTTTACATTGGATATAATCGCCGCTTAAATCATGGAAACTGGAAAGGATTTTCAAACTAGCACCACGTGTTCTTCTCAGTATCACCGTCGACTTTCCAACATTCGGCTAGAAGAGTCGACGGAAAACACGTGGGTTGGAGTCGCCATTCTTTTGGTTATACTTGGCATCGGTACAACGCTGATGTTTTTAGGGGTCAGAACATCGAATACGGACTTTCTACTTCTTGGAGGGATCTTTATATTAGGCGGAATTCTATTTTTTGTGTTGCTTGTATATCGGAATTTAAAGTGGCACCTGAGACATAGGAAAATAGATAATGAATATAATATGGAAATTGGAGAGGTGGGGAAATACAAGTATTGATACAAAACAATGTGACGCATGTAGTCTACCAACAAACTACGTTATAAAATATAAATCCGCGTATACAATGCAACCACCAAGAGGCCGAATATTTATTTGGATATGATCAGAAGACTAACAGCATTATTCCAACGCAATGTATATGAGAGATTGGTGTGTGAATCACGTGACATGAAACTGTTAAGTACGCGTGATGTGAAGTTTGATACAATGAGATGTGTGTTATATTGTTTTATTGTGAATTTCTTCTACCACTGTACAGCTCAATGCTTATAAAAACTCGACCCTAAATATATACATTATTGTAGTACTGTTCTAAACAACATACTTTACATGTGTGCTTGTATGAATCATAATGATTTACTTGTAACTGTCAAACGTGTATTGTTTTTTTATCTTTCATTGTTTATTGGATCGTAACTGCATGATTGATCACTCATTTGTTCATCATAATAAGTTGTGATCATGGATCATTTCTGACCTGACAACACTGTGTATTTATAATGCGTATTTACTATCGAAATAAACTTCTGTTGATTAAAATCAATTAAAGTAATTATCATAATTATATCATGGCTACGGCAATTTACATTGATGTTAACTGAGGCGGTGTGGCTAAATCCGATGATAATTGATGGGGTGTGTCTTAATTTTCAAAGAAATGAGTGCAATTACTACAGTGCAGGATAATATTATCCTGTGAAAAATTTGGACACGCCTTATGTTTACAAAGTGACAGCCAATGATATAAGTCAGAAAGAAAACGCTTAACGCTTGGTTGTTTATTTTGTCTCGGGCTACGTCCTCGACAAAATAAGACAACCAAGCGTTAGCGTTCTCTTTCAATAACTAAATGATGAAATGATGTGATGGAATATTATTGATTAATATCTTAATAAATATGAGAGATGATTAATAGATATCCGGAATAAAACAGTCATTTCTGCATTCGTCGTGGTAAATCTATGAAACTTTCTGAATATTATTCTATGTTAGTTCATCATTGAACATTATTATTCACCAATGCTTGAACAATGGCAACATCCGTGACTCGACGTCAGGCGGCCATTGAATTAATTGTCAACGTTACATAGTGTACAAATTGCGACGTATCACCCGTGCATTTGCAATCTTATTATTTGCTAAAAAGTAGGGTTTAAATCCATAAGAATATATACTTAACATCCACGATGTAAAAAACAATTTGACTCAGGACTCGTATTCTTCAAAGTATTTGTCTTAAAATGAGCGCGAAACAAAAAGCCCATACAAAATGAGAAGAATTGACAGTCGGCTATCCCTCATGTACAAAATTACCTACAAAATAGTAGCTATCCCCATTGAATGTTACTTAGTGCCCATTTTTCGCCCCTCCCTCAAGATCATAACACCGCTAGCATAATTATAGCTAAATTAATTATAAAGCTTGTGTGTAGCTGCAGAGTCATAGAATATAAAGTGTAGCGTTAGCATCCACTCTTATTGGTCCAAATTGACACATGTACCTATGCCTTGTTCGGTTGTGGCATGTGCTGTGATCTGTGATTTTTCAATCTTGTATGTTTCTGTGTGTACCTTTCGTTCTATTTGCTATTTCTGTTGATTGCTGCCTGCCATCTCTTTGATTCATTTTTATTTACATAGCTAACAAATAAGTGGCATTGTACCCGTATCCGAACAAAAAAATAGTTTTCTATACGGATTTCCGAAAGTTTTTTGAACTTTGACAAATAGTCGGCAATTAATTTTATCTTGGGTCTTTTCCCCTTCCGAAATGTAAACAACACTAGCCTCATTTGCGCTGGCGATCTAAAATAGGGGCTCTAATTAACGCTGATTTGTTATTCTACAGTGCAAGTTCCCGACAAATGGCCTCATGGGCAGAAATAACGATAATCTTGCAACTCTTCAGATAAGTACCATAAAAAGTACACACACCGTCAGTACATATTACATACTATGATATCAGCTCCATTTATAAAGGAATACCAAATGATGTAACAAAGGGAGAGAACTCTTACAACCGATTGTAAATTACAGGCTGGATTAATGCCTTTAGGTCGAATCCGACACTTTCTCAAAGATGTAAACAAAACAGAAAAGTTGGAGGGACACAAAATGTATCATTTCTGTGTAAATACTTTTCTTTGGATTTGTTTTTCGATGCTAAGTAATGAAACGATGTTCCAAAACACATAGCACTCCCCTTCGGAGAGTTAAAGGAGCGGAGGAATTACAAGTGTTCGGATACTGGAACTGTTCGGCTACTGGTGCGCTACCATTTTGCGTAGCGTCCAGTAAATGTGACTGATAACTATGGTCCTAGTGGACACTATTTGCATTGTACAAGATACAGAAAATCAAGGGCATTTGTAGTAAAAACATCAAGGAAATGCTCACACATTACTAAATATGTGATTTTTTATGTTGCCAGACTAGGCGATATACAGCGATTACTTTGGTAGGCGGCGGCATCGGCGGCGGCGTCGGCGGCGACGCATCATTTTGCTTGTCCGGAGCATAACTTTGTAACCATCGGTTTGAATGACTCAAAACTTGCTATGCCTGCTTCTTGCAATTTGTCGAAGTGCAGTGCGCAAGAACCATAACTCTACTTGCGATGTTTTTTAATTATTTCCCTTTGATTGATTTTATGACTAGAGAAATCCGACATGGCACGATGGGTCTCAAACTTGTCTATCTCAAACAGGCACTGTCAAACTACCATCTTCCGTCAACGGTACTGGCCAGTGTGGTCTGCGGAAACATATAAAAAGACTGTGTCTCGCAGAGATATCTGGATGTCAGTGCGGGGCAGAGGAGCAGACACCATTCCATACTCTGCAAATCTTCCCCTGTCTTGAGGAAGTGCCGCATAAACTTCAGCCCACATCTATACGTCCATCAGTACCAAGATGTGGGGAAAGGCCAGCAACCTACAGAAGACGGTGCAGTTCATCACCGCATCCAAACTGAAGATATTAACAGTCGTAGAAGATGAAATGCGGAAAAAGACGTGTCTCTCGGAAAATGTTTAAATAAGGCTGGTATAGTTCGCCGGTGATAACTCTAGCCTTATCAATAAACAAACAAAAGCAAATTATAAACACTGCACGGTCGAATGGCCGCCAGTAATCAGTGTAGATTTAAAGAGTATATCATTAAAAGTGTATATGCACAAGATTGAACAAAAATGAATATCTAAAATGTATTTAATTTTCATTTTTATTTGTAAACAAAGGCTAGTGTTATCTCCGGTGAACTATACATACCGTAACTTTTCTTGTGCAATTGTGTAAACATAAACAAAACGAGTATTATCACACTAATCATGTGATCTTCTATATGGGAACAATTCGCGGAACGTTGTTCTCCGACGTATCATTTCTGACATTGTATTGACCCAGTAACTATGATAATATGATAAAAAGAATGCGCCACCCGTTTAAGATCTACATCCCCAAAGACAACTCATGGCGGATCCTATATTCTTGCAGTAAAAGCAACGTTAAATGCACTTTGCGACATCAACGCTCATAGATCAAGTTCACGTAGTCAGGCGACACATCCGTCTCGCGAAGCTTTTATTTATAGGCCTTTAACTACATCACGTGAAATGAGTCTTTTATAATGCATTGTGTTTAACTTTATACGCAGACAAATCGCTAGCTTAGAATGAGAATGACGTGAGTACAAGATCAATATTTTGAGAAACAAGAAAAAACTGTCTGAAAAGCACTTTTTACTTATGGGAAAACAAGCTATTTCAACTTCCGTTTGGTCAACATTTTCATGCAAATAGGCTCATAAGAAGTGATTTCAAATATGCATGATTCTTATAAGGTTGTAAGTAGTACTTGTTTCATAATACTTTTATTTTCCAATTATTGGTCATTGCTGGCAAACAATCGGATTTAAATATTTCCATATGCTTATTTCTTCTTCCAATATTACGGCTGCAACTACATTATATTTTTCATCTTAGACATTTTACTTCACTTCCTGTTCCGTTTTGTTCGTAAGTTGTTCGCTGTTCAGGACAGTTCCGTTTTTGTTGGTAAGTTTTTCGGAGTAAAACATTCGGCACACTGGGCAGGACAGTTCCGTGTTTGTTCGTAAGTTTTTCGGAGTTGAACATTCCGCACACTTTTCAGAACAGACGTTACGAACACAGCCATGGAAATCATAAACGTATGTTTAAACTTTAAAGCCAGTGCTTCTCTTTATTTATGATAATGTTAGATCATGTATGAAGTTAATAGTTACCTTTATGTATCAGAATGGTTAAATAACGTACTAGATCTTCAGTCAACGTTGTATTTTATCACATGCGTTGTTTAACTATTTTATAAATGGCCTATCTATACCACAGTTAATTGTATCGTTGATAAAGAGTGATAAAAAGAATTTAAGATTAATAAATATAACAACTTTTTTTTTTTTACTCTTTATCAATGATTCAGATACCTGTGATCTATACAAGTTATTGAATTTGTATTGATAAACTCTCGATTGTAATGTTTGTTGATGATATAGTGTTCTTTGCTGAAGATGAAACTGGTTTGTAAGCTATGCCTCTATCATAGTTACGACAATTTAAATCATTGATGTTAAGTAAAAACGTGTGGCTAAATGCAATGGTAATTGATGAAGTGGGTCTTAATTTTCAAAGGAATGAAGGCAATTACTTCAGTGCATGATAATAATGTTATGCACTGAAGTAATTGCACACTCATTTGTCCCGTCCAAGATCTAACGAAACATAACCAGTCTAGCAATGCCACGTTACTTATACGTCACTAAAGGCTACATGTCCAAGACGAAATTTGCTTCACTTCGAAAAACAAAATTAGCTGTAAATATTTTATTTCTTCATCAATTTCTGTGAAATATACGCCACGCTAAGGGAACATTATTTGCTTTCCACGAAATACAAGTTCTTTTCAGCAACTTGGCCGTTTGAAAACTGTATGCGATCGGAGTATAGTTTCAACTTTCAACCATCGTCTTTTCCAAGCTTTCACAGGGTGCTGGACAAAACGGCACAGCTACTGGAAAACATCTGAAAAATATTTGGTGGAAATCAAATAATACATTGATAAAAATGATGATAATGAATTTTTAATGATAGATTATGAACCATGGATACCTAAAGCAAAATATCTAAGTTAACAAAGGGGCAATAACTCCATCAAAACTATTGATAGAGTTACTTCAACTTGTCTACAGAATGAAATCATACGCGGCTCATCATTGTGATCAAGTATGTTAAGGCAATAGAGGTTTAAGGTATTGAGACATTTGGCCAAACATTTTCTAGGTGACCAAATTTTCGTTGGAACATGATCTGTAATAACAAAATAATGTTAGAAAATAGGTCATTTAGCTGAATACTGTTTTTTCCTACTTTATAGGATTTCTGACAGCTAAAACTAGGTATTTCAGCCATTTTACTGTTGGAATTAGGTCATTCAGCTTGGGCAATCAGCTTTTCGATTGCTGAAACTGGTTCATTTAGAATCTCGACAGCTAGGACATGGGAGGATCATAACTTGTTTAGTTAGGCTTTGTGCCTTGTGCGTTTTTTATGTTTTCTGTGCTGGCTGGTTCAGGTGGACATTGTGCCTTGTGCGTTTTTTATGTTTTCTGTGCTCGGCTGGTTCAGGTGGACATTGTGCCTTGTGCGTTTTTTATGTTTTCTGTGCTCGGCTGTTTCAGGTGGACATTGTGCCTTGTGCGTTTTTTATGTTTTCTGTGCTCGGCTGGTTCAGGTGGACATTGTGCCTTGTGCGTTTTTTATGTTTTCTGTGCTCGGCTGGTTCAGGTGGACACTGTGCCTTGTGCGTTTTTTATGTTTTCTGTGCTCGGCTGTTTCAGCTGAGTGCTGCCTTCCCTGTCTGACTAAATATCTTTTTGAAGTGATTGTTTTTAAGAAATAGACACGAAAAGCTTTACTAACGCCCCCGCAGACGCAAACACGTCTGCGAAAGTCATTCTAAAAAGTAGCAGTCAGTAACAGCATTCTGATCACCTCGGCCTTAATGCATAACAAGTGTATTTACCGGAGAAAACGGAAATGGCCGAACATTCACGGTTGTCCGGAACAGGTCAGTGCGTTTCATTCAGGGGACAGGAAAATAAACGAGTCTATACTCTGCTGCCATCAGAGATTTGGAATGTGATATGTAATAATAAAATAATGTATTTTGTTAGAAAATATGTGGCAGGATAAAAAGAACTAGGCTTGTAATATAAAACTCTCAAATTCACACAATCAATTCAAGTATAAGGCACTTAGCCAGCATTTTCTACTACATTAGTTGCAAAATTGGCCAGAGTCATATAGAACTAATTCACCGACTTTGCTTATTAAACTTGAACTTGAACTACATATTTGTGACCAGAAAGACAAACATTACCCCCCACTGTTTTATTTACTTGTTTGGTTAATTTCTTAAGTCGTTCAATTGGAGTTTTTATATTATTAATGTGAATACCAAAATAATCAATTTTTCTTTACATAGGCATACTTAATGCTTGTTTTCAAGACATTTTCAAAGCAATTTTACCAATTGCATTCTGACGTTCCTTCACGCTTCCAACTGTTTCTGGCAAATAAACGTATAAAAATGTATCCATTCAACAGAAATAAATATTCAAACATGGACTACAAATGTTGACAATCAACTTTAGCTAATGAACTTTTGTAGCAACACCACATGACTTTGTGCTACAGGTCCAAGACGAAATTTGCTTCACTTTGAAAACAAAAATAGTCATTAGCATTTTATTTCTATACCGATTTCTATGCAATATACGTCACGCTAAAAGGTGTCCCACCGGTGAAATTTTCTCCCATTCAAGTCTATGTAAAACGACTCAATTTCGCATCTCTCACTGGGTTACACTGACGTTCCGAATGATTTTCTGTTGCCGTTTTCATAAAATGCACTCACTGTCATTCCAAATGAGCCGTAGAAAATGGCATGTTGAACGTTTACTTTCGTGCTATTTCAAGTCTTCCGGTTTCACTTTGTTATTTGTCAATACACAACAGCTGATTCGGCCGAAGCACCCACACATTTCTAGTCCTCCGCCAATGCGTAGTAATCCTGAAAAATATCAATTAAACACTGTTAACTGTGGACAGGCAGTCCATATTTGAAATACATACATAAACAGTGGTCAACAATTCACACTTTCCACTTTGAAACACTACTGGAACAGAACAGAATCAATATTTTGGTAGGAACTATTTTAGCATACTACGACCCGGAAGTACTTTCGACAGGTGTGACACCAAAAGGAAACACTGGAAAAGAAGAGGCGTGAAGCTGTAGTCTGATAGCAAACAGGTTTCACATAGTGCTTGAAAAAGCGGTCTAGCAGCTGAAAAATATCTTATATTTCATGGAAAGGAGTAGATATCGATGAAGAAATAAAATACTTACGGCTTTTTTGGTTTTTGAAGTGAAGCAAATTTCGTCTTGGACCTGTAGTCTTTAGTGATGTAAAAGTCACGTGGTATTGCTACACTGTTCTTAAGGTGACCTTAAGATCCGACCATGTCAATAAATATTCATTTATTAATACATATTCAATGCATTTCAATTATATAGATATCGATTGCCGATTTCCTGGCAGAAAGGAAAAGCCAGTTGGCATTAACGTCCCAGTTTGTCACTTCTTAATCTCCCCAAGAACACTTCGTACCGTCTTGAATTAGTACTTTTAATTGTATCTGGGTGTGACCTTATTGGAATGGCTGTATTCTCAGGTAACAGTTTTGAGATACGTTTGTCATTTATATTATTTAGTATGCTAGTATGCTATCAATTTATTTAAGAGATTTATCAGGGGAAATAACAGTGCAAATATTATAAAAGGTCCCTTCCCAATCGAAAATTTCTTCAAAATCATGCAATTTTTCCAAAAATCCAAATTTATACCTACTTTTTTGTTTCCCAAAACAGGAAATACTATGATATTTTTTCCCAAAATTTAGAGGCCTTAAAAATAAACAGAAAAAGCCCTGCATTGTTATTTTCAATATTTTAGAAGCTGGTTATTTGACTATTCAATATTGGGCGCGTTTTAGCTCAAAATGCTGGGCCAATATGGAGCTCATACGCATCTCGACATTATGGACACAAAACTCAGCCGTTATGCAAAAACGCGACCTTTATGAAAAAAACTCAGACATAATGAGATTATTAAATAATTTATATCATTTCCGCTACCATAGCGTAGTAATGCAGACTGGTCAGGATGGCCATTTCGGCCTTCCTTAGTTAACGACCTAAATGCCCAAATTCGGGAATTTTGCTGTCATGGGTACACATGCATCCCAGACTAAAGGATGTTACGGGTCCAAGGTCGTGCACATGTTTTGAGCCCACTGGTCCCCTTTAAAGAGGGCTTTGAACGTAGGTTTTCCAAAACTGAAATTACTGGTCATACTAGCACTTGTGGTACGAATCATCAATATTTAGCGGCAAAAAGTCATTATTTTTCTATAGAAGGAATATAAGGCAAGACAAGGGATTGGGATCGATGTCCTAAAGGGGCCCAAAATTAGGCCTACCAAGCTAAAAAGAGAAGTTATTCACGCAAGAGTCACTGTCCTTTCCAGTGACCTTTCGTCGAAATGTTGACAATTTAATTGCCTACTTTCACTTTCGGATGTATCAAGTTTTTATCAGTGCCGCTAGTCAATAATGTCTCAAGAACGGAGTATAGGGTCCATATGAATTTCTCCTAGCCCCCCAAAAAGTGTGGTCGCGGAAAGAGTATAATTATCATGAAAAAAAATTCTGATGTGAAATTATAGCATTTAGGTGACCCCTTTTACCGTGTATAAACTACAGCACTTTGCTAATTTGTGTTACGCTTACGGGTCGCAACTGTTGATATTACCTCAATCTCTCCTTCCCAGAGTGTGGATGTATGTTTGCCAACATTTGTACGTTTTCTTGAACTTTTTGAAAACAGCTTCGGTCCATCCATCTCTTTTTCTTAGTTTGTTGCGACGACTTTGATCTTATCACAGGATCATGTTTTTCTGCATTTTTGTTAAGATTCTTCATAAAGAATTCATAGCAATCGGATGCTGTAATTTCATCCAACATTTCCAAATTCACCTATGATTTATCGTTACTGGTTGCATTATAGTCACATTTATGATAATTCCTCTTCACTGTATTTAGAGACACAAAGTTCGCATTACATTCAAGGGTTACAAATAACGATATGTGGTCACTGGCTCCCAGATTATTACTGAAGTAATACCTCACTACCTAATACCTCACTCAAGAACACAATATCATCTGAACCCTTTTTTCAAGGACAATTAGATACTGGAACTCTCTCCCAGCCTTCATTCAGTCCAGTCCCAGCCTCCCAATTTTTAGGGAGAGGCTGGCGACAATAAACTTCTAAACTCTCACACCATATTTTTACTGTTTTTAATTTAGGCCTTCACTGTATATTCTTTTATCACTTTCACTTGGCTATACTGTATAATTATTGCACCTCTTTATTTTAACCAACTGTTTACCCAGACCTGCGCCTCCCAGTTGTAATCACATGCTTGTTGGGAGTATTAAATAGAAAAATACTCGGCCATTTCGGCGGAAATAACCTCGAGGTATTTATCTGGCGTAACGTCAGTAGCGGTAAATACCGTACGGACCGTTCCGATTGAGTTCACATTGGTCACGTACGTATTAATTTTTGCTATTTTAATTTAACAATGCGTTTTATTTTACAGCTCTCATCTTGCTGGTGCTTGTACCAGGATGTTGTGCAATAACCATATCCAAAACATTTAACGTCGCGAATATATGTGACGTTCCGTACGGTACGATCATGGATACTGGTATACAGCGGACTACATTATCATGTAGCAATTTGTGTGCCAAGAACGTATCATGTTTGTCTTTTACATACAACCCTCTTACCAGCACATGCACAACAAACATGGCGGAAATCCCTCAAACTTTCATCAATTGTACATTCTTTGTAAAATATGTAAGTATTATCCTTATGTTCGTATATTTCCAAAACCGTTTTATAAAATAAAGTACTTCCTTTTTCATCAACTTTTTAAATAATAAGTTATCGAAGTCTGTCCATTGAGGAAAATTTAATTTTGTGCATTGGCGTTGCATCCTGTTTTGTGCGATTCAATACTTGACTTTCATTTCCATGTTTTATTGTTTTAATGTCATACGTTTGATAGTTTTTAAGACAAAATTATTTAATGTCTGATTATTATTTTATTAGTATCAGTTTCTTTATTGGCAACTCCTGATAATAATACAGAAGGCTGTACATATATTCACGACTTGTGTATAAATGCAGCATTTGAAAATGGTCGTAGACCCAATTCAAATGTATTTTAATTAATCACATTTGCAAGTTATAGTTTGTAACGGGATTTAAGTCACCAACGTTATTATACATGTTTTTTATTCAGGGTTCACAATCGCTGCCACCTTCTCCTACAACACCCACTACACATAGTCTACCCACTACACCTAGTCCACCCACTACACCTAGTCTACCCACTACACCTAGTCCTACTAGTACACCGTACATGAACGGCTCGTATAATGGTGATACATGTAAAGTTAACATTGACTGTGTGGAACCCATGTCTGAATGTAGAGCTGCTATATGTCAGTGTGTGGAAGGCTATGTCTACAATTACAGGTTTCACACCTGTATTTTCATAACTGGTAAGTAAAGGTAAACAGAGCATAGGCGGTCAGCATGTAGCCTTTATGGACATAAAACACTCCTCTAAGCAAAATCTAAGTTTATCATTTGTCTACTTGTTTGTTATAAATACAAGGCTACGAGCTGACTGCCTTTGGTACAGGGCGTTTAAACATTCGTTCATAAAATTTGAAATTAACCTCAGCAAGGTACATTATACCATTTTCATTTAACATTTCATATAGTACCAGACAAGCGTTTTGTCAAGAATCCAAAGTCTGTAGTCATCTTACATGCGGCAGGTGCCAGCCATATAATTTATCCTCTTAAAGTTCAAACAACACTTGTAGTCGAGTACAGCATATGCATTGTTTATACGTTACAGTTTCTTGACAAACGTTTAGTAGCTTGTGAAGCTTCTAGAGTACTAAACGACTACAGCAATGATATGATAATACAACGTAAAAGTAAAAGCCGGCACGTATCAGTCATATTGATCACCGTCAACATCAGGCTTAACGGTTAACAACGACTGTGTATGGTACTAAAGGACATTGTACAAACAGAAAACATAATATCTGAAACCTCTTTTGTGTTATTATGCATGTTGTTTTGTGGTTTTCAGATTGTGTTCACTATGGCTCCACGTTTCAAACAATCACGGAGAGAGAACACAGAGGTGTGCCCATAGCTACCCTACCGATATCAGAAGCTGATTGTATATCACTGTGTGTGACCAACACTAGCTACACATGTCACCTCATCTCGTACGATAGAAATCAACAAATATGTAATATCTTTGATTTTACTGGACTGACCATGCAATTAATTACCAATGATTATGATCCTGAAGGGAACAACGTTGTTTATCAACGAGACTGCGACCGTCTCCCTCCCACTGTGCACAAGAGTTGTTGGAGTAATGACCAATGCCATGACAGACATTCTGAATGTTATAACATTGCCTCAACATGCGTCTGTCCAGTGGGATTAAGTTACAATGTGGAAAGACGAGCCTGTGTGAAAGGTAATAAGATGGTACATTGTATCTTATATTCATGATGCTGTATTGTTAAATTTGTCACTAAAACTTCACAATGGTTTCCAGGAAAACAATCAAATTATAATTAAATGTAACCGTGGGTCCAAAACCTTTTGCTTAGTCTTCGAAACTGTACTCTTGTAAGTTCAAATGTTTTCCTATATTTCAGAGTGTTCCCTGTATGCATACTACCAACAACAGGAGTATCTCAGTATGACAATTGTAGGATTTTTGTATGACACCAACCAGTCTTCCGTCTTTAATCCCACTGAATGCCGTGATGCATGTAACTCTAATCCAATGGTAGATTGTGTTAGCGCAATGTTTAGCTTCACTGAATCTATTTGTTATATATCCAACCAAACAATGGGTATATATCTACCGGAGAATGTGGTAACAGATCCCGGTTATGTCATTATGCAGAAAGATTGCCAGATAATGCGGACACCAATGGAGGAGATATATTGTTATGATGTTCCCGGTGTATGTACAGCGGTTGACAGTGAATGCAGGGATGGTGTGTGTAAATGTTTGATTGGAATGAGTTACAGTCCTTCTAACAATACTTGCACTACTAGTAAGTATATTTAATGTAAACACGTATCTGGCAATTAATTTGTCAGAGCAAGTCTATCGGTATTTAAGTCAGGGAAGCTGCCAAATTCGTATCACATAGGGTATATACGAGGGGAGATCAACAAACTCGCGGTCGTTTAGTTATTCGTCATTACAAGTCTACAAAAGTTTCTAAAAATATAAATGAATTTCTTTCAAGCTGATTCGCCGCTGATGGTTAATATTACGTAATGTCTGGACTAATGCATTAACCTATGGCAACGTCACTCGACGTTAAGCGGTCAAATGATCGTATTTACCAGGTAGCAAACGGTTACGTACAATTCGTGCGTTTGTAATATTATGATTTTCTAAATTATTGTGTTTCGAAAAAACAACATTTTGACGTCACACCCTGCTTCAAAGCTATTCTCTTCGGAGTCATTGTCTGAAAAAGTGTAGCCATAGTAACGTTACGGTTTCTAAGATTTTTTTGCCAAATCTTTCCTTGAATTTAATGTTTTTTATAGATATGTATTTGTAATAGTCCAATCAAATATCTGACCGAGTTTCAGCAATATTCGTCACGTAACATTGTTCCGCGTTTTTGTTGATCAACCATCGTATAAAATCCTACCATTCAGAATTCTGCTAGATTTTGAGATATTTAGTTTATGGTGTTCATCTTCCCGATTTGACAACTTAGATTTATAGATTTAGAATATTTAAAGTAATTGTGAACGGCATGATCTGAGATAACCCTTCGTGATATGAATCGTCTCTTCAGTAATTCTAGGTCAAATACCTCATTCACAGGTGAGTTTTCTAAGGTAAAGTCGAATATGCTATTTAAATTGGCGTTTAATACCTTAACTAATCCTTATTGTAGTCTCTCTTGTTCATAAGTCAATAAAGCGTTGGTTCGATAATCAATTAAGTCCTGGAATTATATCTCGTGATTAAGTCAAAAGTTCGTAAATAATTTCAATACTACTGTATGTATTTTTACTATACACTGTCCACCAAAAATAAGTATACAGATGTTATTTGCCCACTTACTTGCATGTAATAATATTATTTGCAGAACAGTGAAGCAACAATATATTTGAAGAAACTGAATATTTTTGTTTATTAAATGGAAAGGACATACATTAATTGGTACCCTAGGTGCAAAATCTAAAGCTTTTTTGTGCCTCTTGAATAGTAACTTTGTCACAAAAAGATGAAAAATTCAGCCTTTTTTATCACATGGTTATTTTAGTTCCGAACATAATCATTTTTATTTCTATCTCTATTTTGACTCATTTAGTAACTGTAGTTTCAGAAACTAGTATAATTATGACCGTCTGATAAACAGATATTGAATAATTTAACCAAGTTTAATTTTGCAACAATTATTTACTGTATACTGTATAAATAAATTACTAATGGCAAACATAGTACACATGTACTATCGTGGCTCCAATAATAGATTATTGGATTAGTTATACGGATAGGGTTAAACTATTTTGTTGATCTAATAAGTTTTCGTTAGTGCTTAATAGATTTTCCGGCGCATATTTAAACACTTACATTAAACAGAAATAAAAGGAGTGTTAGCTTCATAATGGCGATGGCCTACAACTCAGTGTAGCAATACCACGTGGTTTTTGACTACAGTTCCAAGTAGAAATGTGTGAACATTGGAACGCAAATGTAGCCATAAGTAATTTATTTCTTCATCAATTTCTATGAAATATACGCCACGCTAAGGGGAACATTATTTGCTTTCAATGAAATATAAAGTCTTTTTCAGCGGATGTGCCGTTTTGTACAATACCCTGTGAAACCATGGAACGTGTATGTTTCACAGGGTAATAGAAGAATCGGTAAAGCTGCTGAAAAAGATCTTATCTTTCATGGAAAGCAAATAATGTCCCCCTTAGCGTGGCGTATATTTCATAGAAATCGATGAAGAAATAAAATACTTATGGCTATTTTATTTTCCAATGTTTACAAATTTCTTCTTGTAACTGTAGCCAAAAGTCACGTGGTATTGCTACGCTGCAACTGGCATTGCAATTTTGGCGCTTGTTTACAACTCCATGACTTCATATTTCAAAGAAGCATCAAACTGTACAGGGAGGAGTCTATTTTCAACCACTTCGATCTTATAGTTTCGTTATATGCTCATACCCTTAACAGAAGTAAGAAGTTAGTATTATTGAGTTTCTATCTGTACAATAAATGCAGTTCGTTTATTCAGGTCTGTCACTTGTATTCAAACATTGCAATATCATAACATTGTATTTATATTGTTTCAAACATCTAAACTGGAGATAAAGGCAGTGAAAACCAATGCCATATTACTTTTACTAAGTCACCTATTTATGCACATTATATCTATAAAAAGCTAACATTAATAAGAGGCATTGCACAACGTACTGTAAACAAATGACTGACCTGAATAATCGATTTATTAATTCATACATTTCGTATGTTATTTGTTTGTTACAGTTTGTACCTTGTACGGAAATACGTTCCAGACGGTCAATGATTTCCATGTTCTTGTCATGGCAGTGCCAGTGGACGTCTTACTAATGTCATCAAATGACATGATAACTGAATGTAAGGTAGTTTGTGCGAAGGAAACACAATGTCAAATGTCCGTGCTGAAAGTACAAACTGTAGAGTGTACTTTGTATGACATTAGTTTGAGTGATTTCACGATCAATGACTATGTGTACGAGACTGGTTACGTTACGTTTCAGAGAGACTGTGCATAAAATGGAAACATCCTATAAAAGAAGACGTGTGATCTAATGATCACTATTTAAAGTTACTTTTTTTCGTGATCAGGTGCCGGGATTACCACGAATACTTACACTCAGCACTCAACACTCAAATATTAAAAATGTAATATAATGAGCTATTATTTGTCCTAAATTGCAAATTTAGATGAGGAAAATGTATAAGATACTTAATGGGTGTTGAAAATAACATTTGGTAAATTTTCTTTGCCATTTTGTACCATTTATGAGGGGTAAATATAATTATTGAATCTGAGTGCCACACTCAGCACTCAGACTGATGAATTGCAATGATAGCTTACAAATACACTAAATTAAACTCGGAAGTAAGCCAAAAAAACAATATTTTGTACCAATTTAACATTATTACAACGTCTTGCTCTATAAAAATGCCACAATGAACCTCAAAAGAGTGAATTCAATATTTGAGTGCTGAGTGCTGAGTGTAAGTATTCGTTGTAATCCCGGCCCCAGGTTAACGTTATGCAGCAGTATACATGTATATGCATTACGGCAATTGGTTATACGAAATGTGTTCAACTTTTTTAACGGAAAAGAGCACCGGTATTTCATTCCAGCACAATGCATCGACTTATCTCCATTCTTTTGTAGATCTTTATTGACCTGTCAAAATATACATAATTACACGGTAGCTGCACACAATTACATGTATGCATTTTTGACAGGCCAATAAAACTCTACAATATAGTGAATGTTAAAAACGAATAAACGAAATGCTATCAAACTAGGTCTTCAAATTCCAGGGATTTTACCCCGCTATTTCTGTAGGAGCCTTTTGACAATTGAAAAGGAGAATGTAGGGAATTATGAAGGCCCATCGTACATATAGTGAATAAAGCCCTGTACTCTGACAGCCTGCCGCTTCAGCCAGTATAAAACATCAGGAGTAAGACCCGGCAGTCACAATGACAATCTATCAAACATAAACAGTTAATCTATACATGCACCTACCTTTTTGAAAGCGAGAAAGCAACCTTGTACTGGACAACAGGTTCGCGACAAGGCAAGTACAGGATGAACACGGTATACCACAAAATGCAGAGTAGTAAGCTTTATATTTTCTTTTTTAATCTGACAACGCAACACTAATGAAAATCAAGATAACTTTTTCATTCATTAATATTTCTCAATGAAATTTAGTGTGCGAGTTAGTGACTACCAATGGATTGTAACTCGATGTTCTTTCTATCTAAATTCACTACAATGGTGCATTGAACCATGACACGGAAAACAACGAAAACTGTACGAGGAATTGATGGGTTGATGCTAATTATTTTATTGTACGGTCAATTGGAATAGTCAATCAATCGACAAACTAAAAAAAAACACAAAATAAGACGGTTTACCACTCCGCAAATAGTGGTCCTTTAGTCTTAAAAACGCTTAATAGCAATTTGTCAGGTTTACCGAAAAGAAAAATTAACTTTTCTAAATCTAAATTGAGCTTTATATTTATCATTGTTTTGCTTTATTTCTGTCTTCATGCTAAGAACGGACACTTGTTCACGAACTTTATCCGAAAAATAAATACAAATCAGCATTAACAATCTGAAAAACGCAGAAGGTCGTACGGCATTAAATATGCTTTTGTTTGTGTCGTCATTGTTTTATTGTGGTTGTATCGGATGTTATCAGATCTTATTGAATGAATTTGATTGTCTTGCCACATATCTTAGCTACAAGTGTTGAAAATTTCAGCAAAATCAAACGCTTAGTGACTGAGCTATAAGTAAATACATACATGCATACATATGAGCTATTTAAATATAAATGTTGTGTTTTCAAAGCCGCTTAATGTAGTAAGTGGACAATACATACATAAAGCGGATTAGCTCAGTGGTAACGCACTGGGCTGTCAATCCAGAGGTCGTGGGTTCAATCCCTGGCATCGGAATTTGATATTTCTGAAATATTTATAATATTTCCCGCTATATCTGGCCGTGTGGTCTGCAAAGTATCTGGAAGTACCAGGAAGCTGTGTATCGGTGCTATACACCGGGCACATTAAAGAACCAGGCTGTCTATTCGAAATAAGAGCTAGGCGCACCTCTGCAGCGCCGGACATGCCTGTATCTAATGTCTCTCTCTCCCTTCAGGGGCTTTCTCTCAGTCTGTCCCTCTGGTAAGATCATGCTGTATCTGCACTGGTAGAGGATGCACCTGCGCCCTTGTGGCTGCAACATGGGTAAAGTGCCTTTGAACGTGCGTTCGCATGAAAAGGGCGCTATATCTGGTATGTGTATATATATATATATACATGTATATAAAGAAGGTTGACCTTTGGGTTCCGCCTTGGTACGGACAGAGACAAATATCACTGGGGGTAAACATTTTACGGTGCATCTTACCTCACAATTACACCACAGTTACTTCACAGACAGTCGTATAAAACAGGACAGCGTAAATAAAAGTTCCCCGCCATATACCCCCCCCCCCCTCCTAGCCTAAAGGCCACAGCAACAGGCGATAAAAGAATGTTACACATGACGATTTAATATATGAACGTAACCCATGGAGAAACACATGAAGTGGACGAGACGATGACCTATCAGAAGTCAGAGCAACAAAACAACAATACATGAACGTAATGATATACACTACGCCGAATTTCTAATTGGCAACCCTATAAAATGTGATACTATGTGATAATTTCAATCAATACATATGAAGTTGTGGTATATTTTTATTCTACACACCAATCTATCGATCTAAAGAAATAAAACACGTGTTCAGGTACAAAATCATCAATGCGGAACGGTTAGTGCGAGATATCTTTTGTACATTTGATGCTGGTGCACGGCATGGAATATTATTCATTATCGCGTGTGTTACTATATATAGTAACAAAATTGCGCTGAATTTGAACTGATATGTGTGTCTAGTGTGCCAAATATCGATATCTGGCCTTCTTCCGGTGTGCCAAAACTCCGTATCGAGGCTATATCCGGTTATTTCGGAACCGACGCGCGTACGTAACGTACACAAACATGTGACGTCATTAGCGCGCTAGAATGCAAATTGAAGATTCTGACTCTTTCGCAGTTTAAAAAAGCTCTGGAAAAGTTAGATCTGAGCTTGTTTTGTTGTTTAGTGTTTAGAAAAAATAAGTGGAGTTAAACATATGCGATAAAAAGGTTATAAAACAGGGCCGTTGTGCATTAAGTCGATATTCGGCATACTAGGTTGGGTATTGGCTCGAGGGCTTCAGTCCATACCTAACCTAGTATGCCGAATATCGACTTAATGCCCGCCGTCCCTGTGTAATAATCTATACTTATTATTCAGATATTTTTTGGATAAGCTGTGCAGAGGACAAATCAGATTCATTATATTATTTCATTGTTATAATAAACTGTTACACCCACCTTGGTAATATTTGTCTTTTTGTGACATTTCAATTTACAGTCGATGTTCATTATTTAAGAAAGAATGAATACGTAGCTATGTTTTGTTGCGTAATAAAATATAGGCACGTGTTTGGATGCGTAGTAATTAAATCACGAGTGCGTAGCACGAGTGATTTAATGTACGCATTCAAACGAGTGCCTATATTTTATAACACAACAAAGCACAGCTCCTATTTATTATTTCGATTCTTACATCGCCAATGCTTTACCATTTATACCACAACAAGACAGGTTGACGTCAAACTACTTTCTTTCCTAGGAACGTTACCGTTACCGTTACGTCATATGTCATACTTTATGACGTCAAATATGACGTCATCAATCAGCTATATTTTATCGCGGTCATAAAATATGGTAAGATAAGGCTTATATCACGTGCTGTTTTAGAATTGAAATTATTCTCATCTTACAATCAATCGATTTTGATAAACAGAGGATCTTGCATGAATGCTCATTACATACGAGTTTTATTAAACGAGTGGACAAAATGATATGTCATATTGTTTTTGTCGACGAGTTTAATAAAACTCGTATGTAATGAGCACGAATGTAAGATTCTATTTATCACATATCCTTTAAAAATGCACATTATTGTTCAAAAGGACGATGTACGTTGCATATGTTTCAGCCAAAATTCAGCGGTACAATGAGCGCGACGTCATGGCTATGTTGATATTATCCTGACGTCATTGACGGATCAATGCATGGATTGGCTAACGTCACGTCAAGCTAATTTAAATTTTTATTGCACGGTCTGGGAGTGCCGAACGATATTTACGGCACGGCTTTACGGCACTCCCGAACCGCAGGTTATGTGATAAAACAATCATAGAAACATCGGTTAAATATATTTTTGTTATGCCAAATTGTAGCCAAATCACACCATACATAGTTGAGAAATAATGCAAAAATATAGGTGTTGCGTTGGGAGGGTGATTAAGTGTACAATTATGGAAGTAACTAAGGTTCCAATGCAATAAGACAACTTCTGGGCTGGTATTCACAAAGCATCTTAGCAGAAAAGTCAGAAAAATCCTAAAATCTTATATTTTTCTAAATGGTTTCATCTAAGCAAGAAAGTCAACATGCTTAATATTTTACATAGTTTTGAAGCATTATGTAAACAGCTACAATAATCACTAAGAAAAAATGGATTATTTTTCGAATAGCGGGACATATGAGCTGCACAAATTATTGACTTAAGTCAAAATATTTAAGTTTTCACTTAAGATGCTTTGTGAATACCAGCCCAGACTCTTACGTGAGTGGCTAGGCGCTACTGTCGTTCTGTGTTGCTTTGTATAGTTTAATTTTCACTACATCAGGTGATATATATTACTTGTGGAACAATAAATTAGTTCTGGTAAGGACACAGTCCTGACAACTAGTAAGGTGAAGCTGCCGCCGTATACAACTAAAAGAAATGTACAACCCGAATAACCATTTAACATCTCCAGTTATTCCCTGGCAAGTTCCTGCCCGGCTAGCAGTTGAGTAGGTTTTGGGCAAAAGTGTGACACATTGCACAACATATTAAGGTTCATGGATAGTACTCATTCTAGGATGAGCGTCGAAGATGTCTCGTTAAAATCAGTAAATTAATAAGAAATATGAGGGTTGACCCAGAACCCATACATTTTTGTAATTCTTTGTTTAGTGAGTCCAAAATAATGATACAGCTATGAACATTTGCATGAGTATTTCAACAACTATTCAACATATATTTGAGGAACTAAGTTTGTATCAACATACATTGCATACGA
The DNA here is from genome assembly GCA_947247005.1 of Spisula solida. Classification (NCBI taxonomy): domain Eukaryota; kingdom Metazoa; phylum Mollusca; class Bivalvia; order Venerida; family Mactridae; genus Spisula; species Spisula solida. The sequence goes on along the minus strand of OX365944.1, from coordinate 33,172,604 downwards.
CAAATGAAACCCATTGTATTCCAATAATAGATACATCAGCGGTAGAAATTAACTTTTTTGCCACTTGCAAAATTTTCAACTTGCAAAATGCTAGTTGCTACTTGCAAACTTAATAACGTGGGCTTTTGTGGCCACACCCTTTTTCTTTTGATATTTTACATACATATGCATTATCACTGCATGCTATGTAAATATTTGTTAAGTATTGTGATGTTTTAATATATACATGTATTTCTTTTATATGCAATTAAAAATATATAATTAAACCAGATGTGACTTTGTCATTTTATATAGTATTACATAATATGTAGGTATGTATTAAAGTAAAACAGATCTTGTTCATACTGTTAATTTCTAGGTCCATATGGTTTGGTTTTTTCCTTCGTTGGCCAGCAATCCACTACCTGTGCACAGCTAACTTGGGGCCTGATAACACAATTCTTAAAAGTTGGTCTAAAGTTTCAGTCCCCAAACCTAGTTGCTCTCCAATTACTTTTTATTCGTTTCATTGCTGAAAAAGATATTTCAGAGCAGGATATTTCATAGAGGACACTAACAAGATGAACAATTTTAAGATTTTTGTGTAGCCTCCCTTGTTAACATCCAACGGCCAGAATAGGCCAATTTTTAATACCAAACACATCGCATCTCCAGTCAAATTTTCAAAACGTACATTCTATCGACAATCACATTTTTGCCTCTCAAAATATTTATTTTCAACAAAAGTATTGATTTTGTGACCCTTGAATGTATACCTATCAGTATCTGCATTATCATCACGTTCAATTTCTACTTTATTATAAAAGTCAGCAACAGATTGTCCCTGATTTCCATACAGATTTTGATAACCAACTCTAACAGGTGCAATTTACTAATTGCGCTTGATACACAGATGTCTTCTCGTTGGAAAACTAAACTGACAGCAGCTAATTCATTTAGGAGATCTTGAAGGAAGTGGATATACCACACACGTTTATATAGAACCATTCTTTATAAAATCCCCTTAGCTTTGACCCTATCTTCACCTCTGTTAGAATTGTCTTCCGCATAATTTTCCAAATGACTTACAATTACAACCCAGTTTTAAAAAAAACTAATTTATAAAAACACATTTATATTGGACCATTCTTTTCAAATTCCGTTAGCTTTGGCCCTATCTTCACCTCTTTTAGAATTGTCTTCCGCATAATTCTCCAAATGACTAACAGTTACAACCCAGTTCCTCAAAAGTTTCCGAGTTGCTCTCATTTTGTGATTTTTTCATCTTGTACCATTTACCTGCTCGGGTTTTAGAAATTCCTCCTCCATGATTTCAGATAGTTCTTCGGCTTCTTTACATCGTTTTGCTGATCCTTTATAAAAACTATAAATAAATTTCAGCACATAAATAACTTCATCCATATATATGTTTTCTTGAAACAATCGTTAACGGCCAGTTCTAATTTATGTGCCAGGCACCACACATCCAATACCAAGGGAGCATTTTTCTCATCTTTAAGTATCTTGATTACCCCCTTTTTTGAGCCTTGCATAACACTGGTCCCATCAGAGCAGTATCTTACCAATTGTTAATGATAATCAGGCATTTCAAAGTCAGAAAAGGATTTATTGACACATTCTTATATATCTTCCGCTTTAGAATTATTTGGTTCTTCTAATTTAAGCTAATATGTTGTGGGGTAAAAGTCATCAATACATTTGACCTCATTTTCGCTCTGTGTCATGTCTGTGGCACAGGTTACTGTATCATTGATTAAGAGAGAAATTTTTTTAAAAAATTGTAAAATTATATATTCATAACAAGGTGAATTTCATGGGAATTGACTAGATTTTCAAGTTATCGAAAACAAGATTTGGCATTCGATTTCTCCATAAAGTAATTGTAGTCACACAAGACTTTGTTATAACTACTTTCGTGCAAAACCCCATCGAAATTAATCAACTACAAATGTAGTTAAAAAGTTATGCCATGAATGCAAAGTTTAAAAGCAAAATGTCTACGGACTGTGAAAATATTTGAGGCTGTGCCTAAACTTTAACATGGATTTCTAAGTCGAATAAGACAGCTAATTCTACAAAATGCTTGATAGAGTTACCTATAGTCCTATATTGGGGTTGGGATCATGTTGGTGAAAAAGTGTGTAAAGTATCAAAGCAATTATGCACTTTGAAAATATTCGAGGTTGTACCTTAATTAACTTAACATTGTAACTTGACTTTAAAATGGTCGAAAACGGGGCGTAATTTCAACAAAATGCTTGAAAAAGTTGCCTACTCCTAATGGTTGGGTCATGATGGTGAATAAGTATGCAAAGTATCAAAGCAATATGTCATTGGATTTTGAAGGTATTAGGAGTTATACCTAAACTTTAACATAAATTTAATTAACATCACTTCGCAAACACCAACGCCAATATTGAAGCTCGGATTACTGCAATAGCTCCCCTTATTCTTCAAGTAGTGGAGCTAAACATGTAAAGTTCTGAGGAAGAATGTAGTTTGACGTTAACCGTGGCCTGTTGTGCTGTAAAATGCAGAGCATTTGTGATCGAAATAATGAATAAATATATTTAGCTGAGTTTTGTTGTAGACTAAAACACAGGCACTCGTTCAGGTGCGAATATTTATTAGTATATAACATTACTACACCAATAAACTAGTATCAGCTAGCTAGCTCAGCTACATAATCATTGTTTTTAATTATTAGTTCAAAACCCCTCAATACCTCAGAAAACTAGAATTGCCACACGGTGACGAACAATACACCCAAATCACCGCCTTCTCATAGAAGTCACATTTGTATGTAAGCTAAAAAACTGGTAAAACTGGAAACATTCCTTTTCAAAAATATCCAACAAAAAAGCTCATTCCTAACTATTGTAATCGAGTAGAAACTGATATTATATTTTTAGTAACAGTGACCTTGATCCCACCAGTGCCACTTTGTAACTTGAACGGCGTATTCACACAAGCTACCAACTCTGCAAGTTTCGTCACAATATCTCAATTCTACGGAAGCCCGGGATTATGGAAGCCCTGGAGGGACATACATATCCATATATGGGTAGCCTGTAAACATTTACGCATATACCACGGGAAGAGAATGCGAGCTGTTAACGCTGTAAGCTTACAATAAAACAATAAAGATTACCTTAGAAATGCAAATCATGCATGTTCAAAATGACCGATGGTCGAGCAACACAATAACTGCTAACAAATAACTATTAAGTAGTAAGTAGTAACAAGTAAGAAATAACAAGTAAGTAATAACAAGCAACAAAAAATGTCCCTCCAGGGCTTCCGTAATATACAGCAACTTTTTTCATCGTATCTCATTCCAACCTAAATTTATCATCCAGACACCAATTGACCATTTTACATTAAACATTTCAAAACAACCGGGGCTGTCAGCCGGTACATCAGGGTTTATCCCAGATCGCCCCGGATGTTCACGGTTGTCTCCCCGGTTAGACACGGTTCCCCCGGACTTCAAACTGGGATTCGGTTGTGATACCAAACCGGTACAGTGAGAAAGGGGCTTTAGCTCTACCACGATGTTTCATCTCGGTATCAGATATAGCCACGGTGTGTCCCTGTTCTGAGCTGACAGAGTCCTAGTATCACTGTGCCGGTTTGGCATCCCCGGTTTGTCCCGGTGTATGAACCTGTAGGTGTCATGTCTAACCGGGCTAACAACCATTGAGACACTGTGACCTTCTTAGACCACGAACCGTGTTGATCCGACCGTATGCCGTCGTACAGTATGGGTTCAAACCAATTCCGGAATTATTTTTTTAGATGTTTATTTCAACTGGGAGTGATAAAAAAGATGTAAAGAACCGACTAAAGCGAGGGATTTCCTCCCTGTACCTTGATGAACCGTGGCATACCGGCATTATTTGGACTGCGCTGAACCCTGGCTTTGCACCGATTGAGTCCCGATAAAGTACGTTTCATACAGATCGAAGCAGGGTAGGACCCAGCGTATACCCGAAGAATGGTTATATACGGTAAGGCCCGGTAAAAACCCGTTTCGTTACGGATGATGTATAATTATACAGGTTTCATCACGGCCGAGGTCTGTGAAGTTGCAGTTACGTACAAGCGTGGTATGTCCTGGTATTTGTCGAACAATGCCAAATGCACTGAATAATAATGTAAGTTACAGGTGAAAGTCTATTAAAATCAGTGCATTTTTGTTTCTGAAAAGTAGTATTCAAACCCACACGATGAGCTGCCTTATTTATCATTACAAAAACTGACTGCGATGTGTACCTAGTCTAATCACGCCTCATGGGTTATATCAGAGGAACGTCGTTACTGAGAGAACGTAACTACTTTTGTTCGGAAAACGGCACGGATCATTTCGATTCGGTGGCTTTCTTTTACCAGGATCTGCATCGTAACGGTTTAACCCAGTCTAGTCCGTAACTATTTATTGCTGACTGGTTTGTGTGGGGTGCGTGTAGGTGCCAGTTGGTAACGTGCTATGTAGGTGACAGACGGACAGGATATCGTTCTATAGAAACCGCATCGGTGTCATGATGAATTTGATATTAACAATTGTAACAACACTTGATATTAATAACATAGAACGTCTACAAAAGGAGTAGAATAGGGTTTATTATTTGCTTTCAGTGGATTACGGAGATTTTCAGTGAAAATAACAGTGAAAATAACAATGAAATTACCACTTTGTTATTTTCACTGTTTTAGAAGCTGGTTCCACTATCGTGCAGAAAAGCCGGGCTTTAAAATATGCGTTGCGTCATCATGACGTCATAATTTCCACGTCGTGACGTTCCAATTTCGACGTGATTTTTTCCAATTAAGGCAAAAACGGCACATTTTAAGAGTTTGAGGCATATAATAAACAGAAAATTTGTTGATTTTTGGTGTAAGATCAATTTTATTTCACTCGTGATCACAGAAAATTAAATTTTCACTCGTGGCTACGCCACTCGTGCAAATATTGTTTTTCTGTGATCACTCGGTGAAATAAAAAACGATCTTACACCAAAATTAACAAATATCCTCTATTCATTCCAATTAAGGGTCTTTGCTGACATGACAATCACAATTTAATGACACAAACATATTCATTTTAATACTACAAGTACATGTTTTATTATATTAAACCACATTTAGACATTGCATATTTTGTGTATTCAATGGTCATTCCTATTGCCTATTGACATTAGCAAAAATTCCGGCTGCCTGGTGAACAAATTCAGTATTTGTTCATGATAACACTTGCAAAAAAGTGAGATTTTCAAATGAACTTTGTGTATTTAATGGTCATTCCTATTGACATTAGCAAAAATTCCGGCTGCCTGGTGAACAAATTCAGTATTTGTTCATGATAACACTTGCAAAAAAGTGAGATTTTCAAATGTACTTTGTGTATTTAATGGTCATTGCTATTGACATTAGCAACAATTCCGGCTGTCTGGTGAACAAATGAAAACAATTCAATTGTTTTATAAACACTTGTTCTTAAAAATGGTTGAAAATTACGATATTTGTTGAGATTAGCTGGCACTCGTTTCTTGCTCGGATGAATTGGTTGTGGAGAAATTACATGGTTAAAATCGTAGTGACTTCAGAACTGTTACGTCCTTATTTGTTCGCAAGCTCTTATATTAAGTGCACGTATTATTGCCTGTCGTGTAATAATTGTATTATTTCCTTTGCCTTCCACGGAACAACGTTAAAACGCGTTGTCCATGGTTACTTCACGACGTCATAGTAATGTCATGGGAATACACACGGATATATTTGTACGTGGATCTTGATATTTTTATATAGTGTGGTTCTAACTTAAGAATACTAATGTATGGATACTACATGTACCTAGTTACATTATCCTGATACCGGGAGAACCTCATCCTCATACATCAGTGGTGAGTGAAGGGCCAAGACTAAGTTTCGGACGAAGAATACTCTGGTGAAAGAGAATGGGAGAACCTATTAGTCCGAGAGCCCACGGACTTTTATTGCAACGAAGGAGGCCAAAAGAAGTGTGTACATATTTTGAAAGGATTTTTCATATGCTATATGAAAACCCATTTCGTAAGTGTCACAGCTCTGACTATATACATGTTTTTCACATTTTTGTATCATGGGGTCTATGGGCTCTCGGACTATATAGTACACAGATAAGAACTTATACCAAATTTATTGTTCTACATATTTGACCTTTGACCTATTGTACATGTATAAGAGTTGAATAATTTGAATTATCTCCAATGAAAGGTGGAATATTCATATTGCCTGATATGAAAACAGTATTCAATCAATGTTACTGTTACTAACCAACAGAAGCAATGGTAGAAGTTAAACTTAACATACCCTCAAAATACTGCTATTTTTCAATTGCTTCAATTTGCCCCCATATGATATAATACATGATTTTGTAAAATTCGGACATTTTCTTATCAATTGTATAACATTTTGAATTAAGTATACATTAAGGAATAAAAATATGTGCAAAACATTTAATTTGGGGGAAAATGTATAATTTGATACAAAAGTATACGGGAGCATATGTATAAATTCTACGAGTTGTATCATATTGTTGACCTTTGACCCCTAATTACTTAATACTTACAAGTCAAGGTTATTGTTTTTTTATGTTTTAAGTATTGCCCCTTATGTGTTCTCTCAAATGTGGCAAGAATTTTCCATATTGAATGTTTTCGTTTTTTATTAGACATAAAGCTACCCCTACCCCCTTCAGAAATTATGCCTTTTTTCATAGACCCCATGATACAAAAATGTGAAAAAAATGTAGATAGTCAGAGCTGTGACACTTACGAAATGGGTTTTCATATAGCATATGGAATAACCTTTCAAAATATGTACAATCTTCTTTTGATCTCCTTCGTTGCAATAAAAGTCCGTAGGCTCTCGGACTATATAACTAAAGACTAACTTCCCATTAATATATAAGGAGAGGTAACTCTGCATAACAAAGGGGAGGGAACTCTGTGTGACCTATTTTAGTCAGTAAGAGTGACATGTGGAGTACTATTTAGTACTAGAGTTATTTCCCTGAAAGTCAGGGGCGAGAACTCTGCAAAGGGCAAGAGTAATTTCCCTTGAATTCAGGGAGGCAACCCTGTCCGACCTATTTTAAGTCGTAAGAGTGACTTCCCCTGAAAATCAGGGGAGACAACTCTGCACACGTAAAGAGTAACTTCCCTTGAACTCAAGGGAGGCAACTTTGTCCGACCTATTTTAAGCCGGTAAGAGTGACTTCCTCTGAAAATCAGGGGAGAGAACTCTGCGCAAGGCAAGAGTTACCTCCCTTGAATACAGGGGAGGTAACTCAGTCCGACCTTTTTTAAGTCGGTAAGAGTGACTTCCCCTGAAAATCAGGCGGGAGAACTCTATTGACGTCAAGAGTTACTTCCCTTGAATTCAGGGGAGGCAACTCTGTCCGACCTATTTTAAGTCGGTAAGAGTGATTTCCCCTGAAAATTAGGGGAGAGAACTCTGCACTGAGCAAGAGTTACTTCCCTTGAATTCAGGGGAGGCAACTCTGTTCGACCTATTTTAAGTCGGTAAGAGTGCATTCCCCTGAAAATCAGGGGAGAGAACTCTGCACTGAGCAAGAGTAACTTCCCTTCAATTCAGGGGAGGCAACTCTGTCCGACCTATTTTAAGTCGGTTAGAGTGACTTCCCCTGAAAATCAGGGGAGAAAACTCTGCACTGAGCAAGAGTTACTTCCCTTGAATTCAGGGGAGGCAACTCTGTCCGACTTAATTAAGTCGGTAAGAGTGACTTCCCCTGAAAATCAGGGGGGAGAACTCTGTTGACGTCCTGAGTTACTTCCCTTGAATTCAGGGGAGGCAACTCTGTCCGACCTATTTTAAGTCGGTAAGAGTGCATTCCCCTGAAAATCAGGGGAGACTACTCTGCACTGAGCAAGAGTTACTTCCCTTGAATTCAGGGGAGGCAACACTGTCCCACCTATTTTAAGTCGGTAAGAGTTACTTCCCCTGAAAATCAGGGGAGAGAACTCTGCACTGGGCAAGAGTTATTTCCCTTGAATTCAGGGGAGGCAACTCTGTCCGACCTTTTTTTAAGTCGGTAAGAGTGACTTCCCCTGAAAATCAGGACAGAGAACTCTGCACTGAGCAAGAGTTACTTCCCTTGAATTCAGGGGAGGCAACTCTGTCCGACATATTTTAAGTCGGTAAGACTGACTTCCCCTGAATATTCAGGGGAGAGAACTCTGCACAAGACAAGAGTTACTTCCCTTGAATACAGGGGAGGCAACTCTGTCCGACCTTTATTAAGTCGGTAAGAGTGACTTCCCCTGAAAATCAGGCGGGAGAACTCTATTGACGTCAAGAGTTACTTCCCTTATATTCAGGGGAGGCAACTCTGTCCGACCTATTGTAAGTCGGTAAGAGTGATTTCCCCTGAAAATTAGGGGAGAGAACTCTGCACTGAGCAAGAGTTACTTCCCTTGGATTCAGGGGAGGCAACTCTGTCCGACCTATTTTAAGTCGGTAAGAGTGACTTCCCCTGAAAATCAGGGGAGAGAACTCTGCACTGAGCAAGAGTAACTTCCCTTCAATTCAGGGGAGGCAACTCTGTCCGACCTATTTTAAGTCGGTTAGATTGACTTCCCCTGAAAATCAGGGGAGAAAACTCTGCACTGAGCAAGAGTTACTTTCCTTGAATTCAGGGGAGGCAACTCTGTCCGACCTTAATTAAGTCGGTAAGAGTGACTTCCCCTGAAAATCAGGGGGGAGAACTCTGTTGACGTCCTGAGTTACTTCCCTTGAATTCAGGGGAGGCAACTCTGTCCGACCTATTTTAAGTCGGTAAGAGGTACTTCCCCTGAATATTCAGGGGAAAGAACTCTGCACACGACAAGAGTTACTTCCCTTGAATTCAGGGGAGGCAACTCTGTCCGACCTTTTTTAAGTCGGTTAGAGTGACTTCCCCTGAAAATCAGGGGAGAAAACTCTGCCTTGAGCAAGAGTTATTTCCCTTGAATTCAGGGATGGCAACTCTGTCCGACCTTTTTTAAGTCGGTTAGAGTGACTTCCCCTGAAAATCAGGGGAGAAAACTCTGCAATGAGCAAGAGTAACTTCCCTTGAATTCAGGGGAGGCAACTCTGTCCGACCTTTTTAAAGTCGGTAAGAGTGACTTCCCCTGAAAATCAGGGTGGAGAACTCTATTGACTTCAAGAGTTACTTCCCTTGAATTCAGGGGAGGCAACTCTGTCCGACCTATTTTAAGTCGGTAAGAGTGACTTCCCCTGAAAATCAGGGGAGAGAACTCTGCACACGCCAAGAGTTACTTCCCTTGAATTCAGGGGAGGCAACTCTGTCCGACATATTTTAAGTCGGTAAGACTGACTTCCCCTGATATTCAGGGGAGAGAACTCGACACACGCCAATAGTTACTTCCCTTGAATTCAGGGGAGGCAACTCTGTCCGACCTTTTTTAAGTCGGTAAGAGTGACTTCTCCTGAAAATCAGGGGAGAGAACTCTGCACTGATCAAGAGTTACTTCCCTAGAATTCAGGTGAGGCAACTCTGTCCGACCTATTTTAAGTCGGTAAGAGTGACTTCCCCTGAAAATCAGGGGAGAGAACTCTATTGACGTCAAGAGTTACTTCCCTTGAATTCAGGGGAGGCAACTCTGTCCGACCTATTTTAAGTCGGTAAGAGTGACTTCCCCTGAAATCAGGGGAGATAACTCCACAGTTCATGAATTACTTCCCTTGATACCACGGGAGGCAACTCTGTCTGACTTTTATTAAGTCGGTTAGAGTAACTTACCCTGAAAATCAGGAGTAATAACTCTGAAAAACATGGGTTTTTCATAAAACATAGGTTTGTATTCCCAATAGGAAGAGTAGCTTCCCTTTGATTCTTGAATGTATTGGTAGGCTTTTATTATACCACTGCTTAGTAACAAGAAACACACTTTATTTCATGCATATTACGATATCTGACGAAATCTGAACGTGTTTTTGTTTGTTTAATAAATCTAACCAAGCATGTAATGCAACTATGATTTCGTGGAACGCTGGAGTATGTATTATTTATCCTCTTTTTTAATGTTTCTTGTATAATGGCCAAAACATGAGATAGATATTAGTGAATATATTTTATTTAGGTGCAGAATTTTACAATTTCTTAATCCAGTTTCGTGCCTCCGGGCAAACGACGCAAACTATATACCTAGTATTACACCTTTACATAAATATCACCTTTCATTCATGATTTGTGAATGAACAGCTAATCCACGGTTTTCATGATGGTACATGTATTTATAATGTGTCTTAGGAAAACATAATATTTTGACTTGCGATATGCATATTCGCTGCAAATTGAAGAATAACCTATATTTCCCCATAGTGAGTATAGTAGCCCTCTACACAATGCATCAACACTACATGTAAATTATCTTGATTATATTATTTAGATGATACACTGATACGACTTTAAGAAAATTCTAAAATTTTCTACTAAGACCTTTAATAAATACCGGCCCTGTATTCTACTAAGACTCGTCTCGATAGTTGATTAGGCACGCATTAGGAGCGGAAAGCGGATGTTCGAATCCCGGAGTGAGTCTGATCTGAAATGACCGTTGTTTGAGAAATACTCAACACACACAACAGAAAAGTCGCTAACGACTCCACCATATTAACTATCATTTTGGTGTGTTAAAAGTTCAAAATGGTTAAGTTATAACATGATTTATGTGTTGAGAGACAGCCTCTTAATTCAAAAGTGAAAGTAGCATAAAACTTGAAGTTCATCGGCAATGACGATACTTCCGTTTGGTTATGCCCGTGAAACGCTTTTCGAAAGGAGGCGTTATGTTTTGCCTATGCAAAAGACGTCATTTGACGTTCTGTTTTTTATAATTGTGTCATGTACGTATTTAGTATTTACGGCGATGTTTAATAGTGTTTATCACATGTTTGACGTCGCGGTAACGTAATAAAGCCATTATTTATTTTTGATAACACACTAGTGTAATAAAGCTATCACGCGACGTCATTCAAAGGATAGGCGACGTCGTCAAAGTTGCGCGTTTATTATAGTGAAAAATAAGTAGCTATTTTATGTTTCGTCCGGAAAAGGCTAACATGTGATAAAAAGAACATTACATTTGTGACTTTCCACATTGAATTTTTTAAACTCGTTGAAAAAAAATCGATAAAATGCTCGGCAGAGCCTCGCATTTTATTATTTTATTCAACTCGTTTAATAAATTCAATATGGAAAGGCACTCATGTAATATCCTCTATTTAATTATAACTTACATTATAACTTCCGTAAATGCGTTTGTATTTTAAACTAATTAGATTTTGGCGGGATTTTTAGGCGACGTTGCGTACGTTACGTCGCGAAAAACAAACGTTACGTCATACAAGTTTTTGTTTTCGACTTCCGGGATCGGCAAATACCACGAAAATAGACGATCTTGCATGAGTGCTCATTACATACGAGTTTTATTAAACGAGTGGACAAAATGATATATATAAAGCCTCGTGTCATATTGTTTTTGTCGACGAGTTTAAAAAAACTGGTATGTAATGAGCACGAATGTAAGATTCTATTTATCACATAACCTTAGAAAACGCTCATTATTGTTCAAAAGGATAATGTACGCTGCATAAGTTTCAGCCAAAATTCAGCGGTACAATTAGCGCGACGTCATGGCGACGTAGATATTATCCTGACGTCATTGGCGGATCAATGCATGGATTGGCTAACGTCACGTCAAGCTCATTTAAATATTTATTGCACGGTCTGGGAGTGCCGAACGATATTTACGGCACGGCTTTACGGTACTCCAGAACCACAGGTTATGTGATAAACATGGATAATGCGGGTTGGTTTAAATTTATCATCTAAATCTTATTGAAAATTATTTAGTTGTTACGAATAAAATTGGAATTAAAGTTCATTTGACGCTGAAGTACATGTCCCAGCTGATGAACGAAGCTAGATTTAGAATGAATGAAAAAGTAGTCCGTCGATTTATTTGCATACGGAGCTGCTTCATCGGGATATGAACGACAGGACACATGACCGTTTCATCCAATCAGAATGCAGCATTTATGTGAAAATACCCAAAGTTGTAATTATAAGCGTATGAATGTCTGAAACTGGCTGGTTTTCTTATTTTATCGGAGATGTAGTAAATAATTTATTTTTGAATTCATAAAATTATTCAACACGTTCCAGAAATTTAATAATAAACCAACACTCATTCAATATCCTCTATGTCTATATATTATCGCCACCGCTGGTTGATAGAATGCTATGTGAATGGTAGAACAACTGGGTAGAGTATTCACCAAGAGATAGGCAGGTTCTAGGTATCGACACACATCATTTGATCAGAATGTAAAGTATGGTAAATAGTAACGTATGTACATTCCAGCCCTAGGGGCAGCACTCTGTAAAAAGATGGTTGGGGCCACCCCCGAGTAAAGTCGATGGACGCCTGTCACGGGTCGGACCCCTTATATGGAACAACTATTTACATATAGAGACAACAGTTCATTGAGGTCATTTGAACAATCGCGTTCTTTTGGTACTAAATCCTAGACTTGAGTTTTGCAGAAAATAATTGGCTTACTCAAATGCAAAAGTATGGAACTCGCTTTGTTATGATATAAGAGTACCTGGAAGTGTTGTACATATACATATAACAAAACGTTTCGCTCAATTGAAAGATAATAATATGATCAGAACGTCCGTGAGATTTGTTTTATTTAAAAGTATGTACAAGGTATTCTTTATTTTGCATTTTAGGCCACCGTATTTAAACATATTTTCTCTCAGTCGTACTTATTTTAATTGTTGTTGTTTTTGATTATGTAAAGTGTTGTTGCTACTTGCTGCTATCAAATTAAGGTACATATAATGTGATTATGAGGGTCACAGGGAAAACTGGGTATACCCAACTGTGTTGCCTCTTTAAATATAGTCTTTATTATTATTATTGTTATCATTATTATTATTATTGTCTTTTTCTGAGAACAAATGCTGGTCGGACCCCAACTCAGATAAATATTTCTGGATCCGCGCATAAACGTTGATGACAAAATTAATATTATAATTTTAACAGTCATGGCATAGCAGACAGGTGCCTTCTTTTCATCAAAACAATTACCGGTTTTGGAAAACTAAAATCGAGTTCAGTTATAAATTGAATCGGGTCCGATTAACCGGTTGATCGTGACTGCCCTACTCGAAATTTCTGATATATTTATGTTTAAATACAAACCAGCTCATCCAGGATCACTGTACCGGGAAACTTGGCCTTACACCCTGGCAAACCCTTAATAGCTGTTCTTGGATACGTCTGGACTAATACTAGAACAACAAGAGCCATGGTCACATGGCCATCCCCCGCCATATATGATTGCCACTTATGGGTCTAAATAGAAACAGGACTAGACATAAAAAGAAGAAAATAGCTATTAGGGAAAATAAATAAAGAGTTAATTAATGAAATGGAACCAGAGTTCAATAGAAGGGAAAATGTTTTGGTTGATCACCCCCATAATTGCAATTTGTCGAAAAAATGTGAGGACCATACTGACAAAAATTGCTAGATGAAAAGTCCACGAATATATTGATCACCCCTCGTAAGTACGTATTATGTCTGAAAAAACTGTAGAGGGGACTTACCTTAAATTAACGTCGAAATTATAGACAAAAGAAAATGGAGAAAAAAGAAATTCGGAAAAAAAGTGGCTTCTCCGGGATTTGAACACAATCTTCGGTTAATAGCAGACGAACGCGTAACCAATGTAGCTAATTTTGGACACTAAAAATTAAGCGCGGTATTACCGTTATATACTTAACCGATTTAAAAACGCAACAGTGGATCTTTGATAAATTTAAGTCAGTTATGGTGCTTCAAGTCTCTTGAAATTTTACATGTAATGAAATCAATACACGAAGTCATCGATGTGCAAATTTCATTGTAATCAAGGTTTGGATGGTCACAAAACCAAACCACGAAATGTATTGATCGACATTGTCAAGTTCGCAAAATTAATAATGTATTTATAAGCTGCAACCTGCTATTAATATCAGGCGTCTTTGCCTCATTGCCGGGAAAATAAAGTGTTGTAGGATGTTGTTCCACACGTCTATGAAGAAAACACGTATCAATCCAAACGCTCAGAAGTTTCTGCTTGATGATGCACTTCTTGACGGCCATTTGTGTCTGTCTTCAAATTTCGTTTCACGAGTAAAAATGCAATGACCTCATCAGCCGCAACATTAGCTGTCAGCAAGTTTTTGCCCATCTAGCATAGGCTACATTGTGTCCAATGGTTAAGAATGTACATTTCTAATGTCTATGTCATCTCAAACCCTTAACCGGGAGTGGATAATGGAATGTGTCAAGATAAATAAGAAGACAGACAAAATGAAGCGATTTTCAACATGGGTCATAATAAACATTAATCAAAATGTTACGGAATGTATATTTTAGCAAAATTACTTTATCGTACGCATCATTGCCTTCAAATTGTAGGTATCACAGAAAATATGTTTGACCGGAAGTGGCGTCTTTAAAAAAACATTCGTTTGGTGCCATCATGTTTACACGCTTGTATCGTCGGCATACCTGACGCAGACAATCGTGGGTGTAAACTGCCTCTTGAAAACACTATGCAAGTCTAAATATCGTCGACGTACGACAGTTAATCTACTTTGTCATGATAAAACGTCACATAACTGCTTAAAGCAAGTCGATGGCGCCAGGATGTTATGTATCATAAAAGCGTGGCACCGTATACAACGCACTTCAAAATTTAATTTTATGTTTTTTTGTTGGGGTATCGTTTCTCTATAAATTGTCGGTCAAATTTGTCACGCCATGTGGTTTTGCTCACGCGTCACGTGTAAATAATAAAAATGACGCCACTATGACGTTATGGGCTAAATTGAAATATTGTTTCGTAGAAAATCGTACCAGGTATAAGACTAGCGTCCCATTAATTGGTTTATACTCCAATAAAATTTAAATAATAATTAATACAAAAAATACCGACCCCAAAAAAAGTTGTGTTTCTAAATCGGTTAAGTGTATATCCACTCCATTCCTGACCCGGGTCACTTTAAGGTCAAACAGTCTATAATGTGATACACTTCATACCGAGAGAAACGCGGATAACAGATAGCTGCGTGTATCTACTGTACATTTCGTTTACATGACTTGTTTAACAGAAATGTATTTGTTTTCGCGGTATCTTTTGTGATGAGTATAGCATATTGCAACCTATCAGACTTGAGTATTTGTTTACTCCTAATTTATTTGCAAACATTTCATTGGTTTTACAAGTGGCCAAAAGCAGGTCAAATATCAAACTAGACAGCTAACGCTGAAAAAAATCGTAACAAGCAAACCAGTCGTCTATGTAGATAGATACTAGTAGATAGATTTTATTCAGTATTGAATGTACATTCATGGATATATAAATCAACATGTATAATAAAACAATGTTTACATACATGCATTTATAAATAATCATGACAGGCACACCAACACTAAGGATTACACAAAAAAGAGATAACTCTTATTTCCATTGTGGTCCTTTAGTGTTGGTGGCATGACATAGAGAGGCATACTTATGTAAGTTATTATGTATTATTGACTATTGCACAAATAAATTAACTATATTGTATCACAGATAAACGGAATCAACAGTCAGGTTATGTTAAAAAGCAAGTTAAAGTTTAAGAAGTACAAATACATGTACTGAAAGTCACTATCATGCATAAATTAATTTCTAAATGAATAAATTAAAATAACAATATCAAGATAATAAATAAAAATAAATAATTAATTAAATGATACAATATTGCATCATATCGTTGCATCATAACTGTTGGCACATCAATGCGAATCGACATCATGACAATTTGACCAATGATTATATCGTATCGCGTTGTCGCAGTGTCATATCGTGTACGAGAAGTGCCACACTTATATTTGAACAGTCTTTAACATCCGATAGTCTCATGCTGACAAGATATAATCGAACTGTCTCTATTCAACCGAGTAAAATAATATGCCAAGCAGCATGTACACTCAGCGTTGATTATTTTTGCAATTACGTTTGCACCAAAATCATCAATTTTGAAGGGTCATTGTTTTTGGCTTTTTAAAGACCGAATATTCCGATCGATGTTGTTTGCATTTCTTGTCTGTAATCAACGCTGCAATATTCGTAAGTTTTAAAAGTCTCAAGTCTATTGGTGCAGGATCTAGAGACTTCGGCATTTCTATACTTCACATTCATGTTCTAAAGGTGCCGAACTGTGTGTTTGAGGTGGGATTTGAAGTTGCGTCCTGACTATGCTCCTTGCATTATCTCAAGGAAAGAGATGTGGCAAACATTTTAACCAAATATGTTCTTGAACATATTAAAAGTAATATGCACACACTTTTGATCCTTTGGAAATAAATACATGTACATGTATGAGTTCCATTTAACCAGTATTGTCAACACTAGAACATGCCATTCAACCGACCGCGAACATGATTGTGATGCTTAACGAATGTCAACTTATGGGGAGTCTCGTAAACAGTTCTCATATAGCAGTATGTTCGTTCATGGTAAATTTCTGAACGATAAAGCATTACCTCTTCAGAAGTGAGAGGCAATAACCGTTCCGTTGTGGCATACACTGCGTTAAAGACTTTGGTTTTCCTTATGATGTTTTTGTGGTATTAAGGTGGTGAATATCGATTTTATCCGGAGCTTGACATGGGTAACTGTCGAAATGAACTGTTCGACAGTTCAAATTGGATAATCCTGCCTTCTTTAAAGTCCCTGGTTTGGTTGTTTGTTTTGTCCTATATATCAAATAACCAATGGGTACGATTGTGGAAAGCTCATCACTTTCTGGCTGTTTTAAATAGTTTAACTTAGGCAAATTATCCTTCCCAACCGATACCTTCCGAGTGCTTTCATGACAGTGATTGACCTCCGATAAGCCAAACACCACACTCTCTGTCATAGTGTTGTATTGGGTTCTAACAATATTAGAAACAAACCAATGAGTGTATATGTTACCTACTATACACAGTGCAAAAGAGATATTCCGTATTTATCGTGATTGCGTGAACATATTGGACGTTAAACTCTGTTCAAATATAAGTGAGACGCCTCGCGTAGACGAGCATTACTTTGGGCACGATTATGCCATTTTTCATGCCACAAACAGGATTCCGTAAACATATCTGTGTGTTGGTTGATGCCATATTGTATTTCCTTACAGTAACCAATTAAAACAGCTGTTACAAGTCTTTCATAATGTCCCATTTGTACATCTCTTCACCCCAGTCCGATTTGTAATTTTCTTATCGTTGACAACCATAAATATTCACGTCGTCCGAAGCTGCAGGGTTACACAATTCACATTATTGTTTCAATCTCGTACACTTTTATTGAACTAAATTGACAAAAGAATGTAGGACTTTGTAGCTTGTGGCTGTAATGTTTCATATGTTCTTAACTTCCTGTTCATTTCTGTGTTTGTTATGAACAGTGGGTTGAACTTGTGCTCCGTGTTTTTTCTGTTTTGTGTTCCTTTTCGTGCCATTCGCGCTCTGCTGTTTCTGTTGAATCAATGATGTCCCCGTCCGATTCGGTATTAATTATAGTTTTGCACGTATCTATCTCGTATTTTATAACAGAGTTACAATTAACGATTAAATTAACGCGGAATACTTTTGTGATAAGAGTTTATTGTGGCGAAACATTTTTCGCTTATTTCAAGCATAAGTATTCAAAAGCATTTCATTTGTCAATTAATTATGTCAATTTCAAACTTAATCAGCTACATCGACACTGGAGCACATCGTAAAACTGACGAATGCAGTCCAACACTAGTTACATTATCTTAATTGTTGTCGTAATGCTTATACACTGCTGCATTCTTTTGACCACATCATTCACAATACATGCACAGCACAAAGTAAATAGTTGAACAGTAAATAATTCATAGTGATGATTATATCACACGTCTTCTTATACAGGATGTTTCCATTCTAAGCACAGTCTCTTTGAAACGTGACGTAACCAGTCCCAAACACGAACTCGTTTGTCGGGAAACTACTCAAAGGAACAATATACAAAGCGCACTCTGCACTTTGGACTTTCAGCACGGACATTTTACACGCGAATTGTGTTGTTTTCGCACAAACTACCTTACATTCAGTTACCATGTCATTGGATGACATCAGTAAGACGACCACTCCCATACCAAGCACATGGAAATCATTGACTGTCTGGAACGTATCGCCATACGAGTTGCAACCTGTAACATACAAGAACATGTATGAACTTTGTGCAGGTAAAACCTGAAGAAAACGGACAGTCACTATGATCATAGCTTACTTCTGATTATAATATGACAGATCCACGAATATAAGAGACCTTACTGGTTGACAATGCACTCTTCGCTTGCGCTCTTTGATACGTTGGCTATGTACCAAACAAGTTAGCTTCTTTGAGAAAGAGGTACACAAAGAAAAGTAATCATTTGAACTAATAATCGTCATAGTTCAAACTATTGTGTGTAAAAATGACAAAATAGCAAAAAAACTATTTAGCTGTAACGATAACTAATGGAAATTACAAAAATATTTTATAAAAAGGCGTGCTTGTATAATTCCATGAATAATCTATTTAGATTTTTCAAAAGTATATAGAAATAGGCAATTTTATGGCCTATATTTTTGAAGCAAATTTTCCGTTCAGGCAAGAAATGAGGAGAATCTCCGAATCTCCCAATGTTAAATAACAATAGACTTTTTCTGACAAATTGTATATATTAAATATACTTACTAGTAGTGCAAGAATTGCCATATGGTCTGTAACTCAATCCAATCAAACATTTACACACACCATCCCTGCATTCACTGTCAACCGCTGTACATACACCGGGAACATCATAACAATATATCTCCTCCATTGGTGTCCGCATCATCTGGCAATCTTTCTGCAGAAGGACATAACCGGGATCTGTTACCACATTCTCCGGTGGATAAATACCCAGTGTTTGATTGGAAATATAGCAAGTGTATTCATTTAACATTGCGCTAACACATTCTATAGCTTCATTAAAGTTACATGCGTCTCGACATTCATTAGGGTTGTAGGTGGGAAACTGTTCGTAGTAATACACAAATCCTAATACTGCCATACCGTCGTACTCCTGTTTTTGATAGTATGCATACAGGGAACACTCTGAAATAAAGAAAATCGTTTGGGCTGGAGTTATTCACTTTTATTCTTCAATTTTCCGTTAGAGTTACAATACATTCGAATATACATCACAAGATTACACAATACAAAACCGAATGGCAAATACAATGGCATAGTAGACAATAACACATGAAATCACTTCTAAATAAGATTACACAACCTTACACGTAGACACATACATGCACATAAAAATAATAGTGGATTATACTAAACCTAATGATTGGTTGCTTGAAACCGTGGTGTAGTTTTAGTGTCAAACATTGATACATCAATGAAGCATCATGAATAAAAAATATTGTTTGTTTACCTTTCACACAGGCTCGTCTTTCAACATTGTAACTTAAACCCACCGGACAGGAACATGTCCCGGTAGCGCTAAAGCACCCTGAATGTCGGTCTATGCATTGGCCATGACTAGTACAAACGTTATGCATAGTGGGAAGCATCCGGTCGCAGTCTCGTTGATAAACAACGTTGTTCCCTTCAGGATCATAATCATTGATAATTGCTTGCATGGCCAGTCCAGTAAAATCAAAGATATCACATATTTCTTGATTTCTATCGTACGATATTAGGTGACATGTGTAGCTAGTGTTGGTCACACACAGAGATATACAATCAGCTTCTGATATCGGTAGGGTAGCTATGAACACACCTCTGTGTTCTCTCTCCGGGATTGTTTGAAACGTGGAGCCATAGTGAACACAATCTGGAAACCACAAAACAACATGCATAATAACACAAAAGACGTTTCAGAAATTTTGTTTTCTTTTCGTACAATGTCCATTAGTACCATACACAGTCGTTGTTAACCGTTAAGGCTGATGTGACGGTGATCAATATGACTGATACGTGCCGGCTTTTACTTTACGTTGTATTATCATATGATTGTTTTAGTCGTTTAGGACTCTAGAAGCTTCACAAGCTACTAAACGTGTGTCAAGAATGCACTGTAATGTATAAACAATACATATGCTGTACAGGACTAAATGTTGTTGAATACATTATATGACTGGCACCTGCCTCATTTAATATAAGATGACTGCAGCCGTTATGGACTCTTTTCAAAACGCTTGGCTGGTACTAAATGAAATGTTAAATGAAAATGGTATACTGTACCTTGCTGAGGTTAATTTCAAATGTTATGAACAAATGTTCAAACGCCCTGTACCAAAGGCAGTCAGCTCGTAGCCTTGTATATAACAAACAATTAGAGAAATGATAAACTTATAGTTTGCTTAGAGGCGTGTTTTATGTCCATGAATGCTACGTGCTGACCGCCTATGCTCTGTTTACCTATACTTACCAGTTATGAAAACACAGGTGTGAAACCTGTAATTGTAGACATAGCCTTCCACACACTGACATATAGCAGCTCTACATTCAGACATGGGTTCCACACAGTCAATGTTAACTTTACATGTATCACCATTATACGAGCCGTCCATGTACGGTGTACTAGTAGGACTGGGTGGAGTTGGCCCAGTAGGAGATGGTGGCAGCGCTTGTGAACCCTGAATAAAAGCAGATATAATTATTTCAGCAAAATAAGATTTTAACAGAAAAATATGCAACTAATGATACAACAAGCACTATAATAATTGTCACATAACCTGTGGTCCAGGAGTGCCGTACCGTAAATAACATTCGGCACTCCCAGACAGTGCAATAAATATTTAAATAAGCTTGACGTGACGTTAGCCAATCCATGCATTGATCCGTCAATGACGTCATGATGATATCAATGTCGCCATGGCGTCGCGTTCATTGTACCGCTGAATGTTGGCTGAAACATATGCAGCGTACATTATCCTTTTGAACAATAATGAGCGTTTTCTAAGGTTAAGTGATAAATAGAATCTTACATTCGTGCTCATTACATACGAGTTTTATTAAACTCGTCGTCAAAAACAACGCAAAGCCTCGTGTCATATCATTTTGTCCGCTCGTTTAATAAAACTCGTATGTAATGAGCACTCATGCAAGATCCTCTATTTATGTTGCTTTACATAACATATGTGCTGGTATTGTTTATATTTATAACACGTAATATATAGGCGGATTATCAGTATTCCTATGAGATCAACTTGTGCCTCACTTTTCGCAGATCTGTTTTTGTACTACGGGATTTCATGTTGGTATGTCTCCCGAAAATCGCTCGGGTAGAATGTCTATTATAAGGTATGTGTTGTGGTATAGAAGTATCGTTTAACACCCAATATTGGGTGGCAATATGTAGGCCTACTGTTTTTTGTTTGATGATGTTTAGACTTATTTTGAATCCTTATTCTATAAAAGGTTATATATGTACATATTGACTTAAATAAAGAAACAGCTACTACCAAAGATACTGCAATATTTGAAAATTCATATAAAACCAGGTGTTTACACAAATAAGAGTAAAGCAGAAAACCGCTCCAAAATAATACAAAAGTACGCTATGACAACGCACGCAAATTTGTCAACGTGCATACTTTATTAATCATGATAGATCTAGTCAATAAAAAACTTTTTTGTAGAAAAATAAAATAAACTTACATATTTAACGAAGAATGTACAGTTGGTTAAAGGATGTGGGATTTCCGCCATGTTTGTTGTGCACGTTCTGGTTATATGGTTGTAGATAAAAGACAAACATGATACGTTTTTGGCACACAAATTGCTACATGCTAATGTAGTTTGCTGTATACCAGTATCCATGATCGTGCCGTACGGAACATCACATATATTCGCGACGTTAAATGTTTTGGATATGGTTATTGCACAACATCCTGGTACAAGCCACAGTAGGGCCAGCGCTATAAAATAAAACGCGATGTTAAATTACAATGACAGTGTTTGAATACAGACGCGGCAAATGCAATCCTGAACCCGAAAAGCAATGCACAAAATGGCCCTCCTCCTAGCGGGGGTGAAATATGAGGGACATTATTTGAATAAAATATTTAAAAAATACATTAGAATGCACGACCTCACTTTGATCACCAAAATAAATCAGAGTCGTTTTCTCAATGCCTGCAACACTGGAAAAAATTTATAAATGTTTTGAAAACGTTTGCGCTTCCAAAACTTATATACACACTTAACTGTACTACTAGTATTAAATCCTAAACTAGGCATTATATAGAACATTGAAAAACTCATATTTGACTTTATAGAAAGGTAAACCACAGGTAACTGTATCATTAATAAAGAGTTAAATGTCTTTCTTTTTTATACAAACTTTATGGTATCTTAGAATGGTTTATTTGTCGGGAAATTGACCAGACAATCACTGAGGTGCATTTTGTCTTAATAAACAATTAATTAATACTGGTGTTATTTTAGATCTATATTTACATATTCAGAAATCAGAGAGCTTCATCTTTATAATGATGTAAGGAAATATAGAATTGAATGTAAAATAAAAGAATCATCAGGTAGGGCCGTGGAGCCGAGCACATTAAATATAATTTCACATTGTCGTTTCTATTGAATGCACCTCAGTGTAAATTTCATAGCGTAACTTTTAACTACTCGAGGTTGATCAATTTCGATGGGATTTTGCATGGAGGTAGTTCTAACAATGTTGTATATGAATTTATATAATTACTTTATGAAGATATCGAAAGCCAATTCTTGTTTTTGATACCATTAAAATCTGACAACTTTAGTGCAAATGCACCTTTCTAAGATAACATAAATTTTATATAAAAAATGTATATTTTATACTTATACATACACAGATACTTGTGTGGTAAACCAGACAAAATATCAAGAAAACCTGTTATGCAAGACTATTAAACCCAGGTTTAAAAACGGTTGATATTTGTTCATGATTTTATTGATAGATTAAAAATAAGCTGGATAAAACGATTACAAAACGACAAAGTCAAAAACTGGCAACATATGAAGATGGAAAAGAGCTAGACATCTACGGTGGAAAAGAGAAATATTTTCAACATTTAGAAAGTAAATTAAATTTTAAACCGCAACAAAAACAAAAAGCAAAACAACTTATTTGGCACAATAGTTTAATGAAACTATGTAAAAATATTACCTTCTGCCTTAAAATTGGTGTCTTTATTACTAGTATTTGAAAATGTTTATTCGGAAATTTTTTGCCTACATGCAAGGGACTTTTCTTTTTGCTAAAGTGCAAAAAATAAAAAGATTAATGTTTACGTTAATTCCTTTCCAAAATAGAATATTTAGTTTTTTGCAATAGAAAAGTAATACTGGTACTATAATATACATTGTATATACATAATGTCCCAAAAATGTTACCTTGGAATACAGCCATTCCTCTAAGCACGTTCGTCATCCAGATGTACTTACTAATAACCAAGACGTTAATAAGTGTTCTTAAAGGAAAGAAGAAGTTGCGAACTGTGCCTATTATTCAAACCGGCCTTTCCATTCTGCCAGGAAATCGTTAATCAATATAATATAATTGAAATACATTGCGTATGCATTAATGAATGTTGACATAGTTTAATACGTAAAATAGTATGTTAAACAAGTACATTACCCATATAGCTAATAGTCACTATTTGTAAATAAAGCTTGTACCAGGTGTGACAATTCATTAATGTGGTCTGAATTAAGTTTATTTGCCAAAAACTGCTGGACACATGTACTTACGTCGCAATATATTGGAAAAAAAATACTCAAATGTTTTGAAGGAAAGCTTTAAGTAGGCATAAGTAAAGCAAAATTGATTACTGTATGTTTTTAATTAATATTTAATAATACATTTGTAAATAATTCCCTTTGATCAATAAAACAAAATTACCTAATAAGTAAATAAACACAACAATAAGCTGTAATGTTTGTCTTTCTATTCATCAGCAATTTCAATTGAGTAAATTATAAATTAATTGAATTATATGCTTTCAGCCAATTTACAACATATATATAAGCTGAGACCGAGGAAATATAGGCCTACATTATCAAACATACGTCATAGTATATTTAACGGAGCTCTATAATTCGGTTATTATTAAATCCGTTGACGTATTACACGTGACTAATTTAAGAAATATACACAGACATTCGTAAGACTAAGTATATAACTGAATGTTGATTTCTTGGTACATTTGTTGCAAATGTGCTTGATTCCATGTACTCTCTTCCATACTGATATTGTCCACCACTGTTACGCACTGATCGTCGGCATAAATGTCTTTGCACTTTTGAGACACCACCTTCTTAGGTACCACATGTCTGACGTGGAAATCTCACATAGAAAATTTTCAGGGAGGTTCCTCAAAAAGCCCTACTGTATGCAAGGGCATTTGGCCTTTTATCCCCCCCCCCGAAGGCGAAGGGATATAGTAATAGTATGTCCCATATTTTGTCCGGAGCATAACTCTTAAACTATTTGAGGTATTGACTTGAAACTTGGTATGTGAATAGATGGCAACTCGGAAAAGTGCAGTGACTAAGTACCATAACTCTATATGGTCCAGTTTTGAAATTATCTCCCCTTCTTTAACTTTAAAATATTTTTGTCCAGCGCATAACTCTAAAACTATTTGAGGTATTGACTTGCAACTTGGTATGTGAATAGACAGCAACTAGGAGGGGGATGGTCATGTGATCATGGCTCTTGTTACATTAACAATGGTCAGATTAATAAGCGCCTTCACCCACATGGCGGTGCTATTGTTTTAAATTTAAATAACATACATACCTCGTATATACATTTAGGCATAACATGACTGTATGTGTAGAAAGACGATATCTGCATCATCAATAAACACATTGGTTTGTCAGTTTTCAAATATCACATGACAATGTCACACACAGAAATATGTTTATACCCGCGGATACGAGGTGCATGCAGACTGTATTGCAGTCAAGCTTGGGTCGGTCGGTTGGTATGTTGGTTGGTTGGTATGTTGGTTGGTCTGTTGGTTGGTCCGTGCATATCTGTCGGTCCTTTTTCTCTGTATCATTGTCAGGGCGGATTTAATAAAAATGTGTATGACTTTTATTTATTATATATCCATACCCATTCAGTAATTACACAAACATTTGTTGGATGTTTTTGATATTAATCCAAAATTCTACGTAATTCCTCTACTGCTTAAGGTGATTGCAAACTCTTCAGTTAAGCGGAAGTTTAGAAATAAGACGTATTGAAAGGGTCTGACTACCATGATGAAATAGTACGTAAAACTTAAAATTGATGTGTCAGCATGTTCTCATGTCTAAAAATCGCGAATTTACTGTATAGTTATTACTATATTATACTATAATAACCTTGCAGAATAAAGCTATACATTTTGTAGCTGAAATTGTATGTGCCATTTATTTGAAACACCAACACTCGCGAATACTAGCTACAGCGTATGTGAAACGCATTATAATGCGCCCACACAAAATTGTATCCAAGTTTTAATATTTGTTTATCAAGCATCCCGACCACTTTAGAGGAAGGTTATTTTGCATTTATTTCGTAAGGATATAGACTAGCTAATGCAAAAGAGCATATAGCTAAAACTGGGCTCATCTTTAAATATACACATTTTTCAAAAACAAATTATCGCGAAAACGGGATAAATCGTATTCAAAACGTTGATTTATTTTGTAAACTCTCCTGGGTTTCGACATTTCCGAAATCACTTAAGTGTCAATTAAAAAAAATCTAGCCGAGGAACTGCCATGGAATTTGGGATAAAACTGCTATAATACTTACTTTATTGGTTGCATGTACGAAAACAGTATGTTGTTCAACTATTTTTTTCGTTTAACTTAAAAATGAAAAACCACATATTTTAAAATATCATTTTTCACATATACATACGGAATCACACGATAACGTTTAAATCGTGTGATTCCGTATGTATACGAAATTCATTAAAATGCAAATGTCAGTTTTTAGGGGGTTTCCCCAAACTCTAAAAATATCTTAAAAACTAGCCGAGCATAACTGTTATGGGTTTGCACAATCACTATCATGAGTGTGTTCTTAAAAAAATCAGGTGTTTGATACCTCTTGTACAGAAAAATGGCAATCACCTTAATGTGTTATTTAAGCTAGAGAGGCATTGACGATATTTGTTTTTTGTCCTAGATACGTTTAATAATGTTTGTGTGATTAGTGTATGGGTCTTGGTATACAATGTTGATGATAAAAATATATCCAGTGGGGCGGGATCCAGACCCCAATTGTCTGTGGAAAATTAGTGGCCATTTTATTAGTTATGGAAATAAATACGACTGACCCCTGTCATGCGTAAGTGGGTTGCTATAACAAAATTACATAACTTCCAAACGTCTTACCCAAATATACATTTACATAAAAATCAGTTACAAGTTATTCTCAGTCGAAAATTATGGCAAACAATATAGCATCAGTCCGGTCAAATCTGGATACCACTCGAACATCTAACATATTGGCGACGAGGAAGTGGAACAATGGCTGTATATGGACTTTTAAAGGAATTTTACACAGGTGAGGAAGACTGGAAGGAATATATAGAACGTTTGAAGGTTTTTTTGTAGCGAATGGAATAACTGATGAGGACAAAAGAGGGCAACATTGTTGTCAGTGGTCGGTGGAACTACAAATTAATGCGTAATTTATTGTCACCAGTTAAACCCAGGAACACCATAATCCAAAGCCATCCGAAAGTGTTCTGGGCATCAAAAGAGCCAAACTAAAAATCATTTCTGCCAATAGGATGCCTCCAGCCTAATTGTTTCCATAATTAACTCGGGTTTGTATTAAAGAAAATCCTTCAGAGATTACATTGACCATAGCTTTACCATTTCTTGAGATATTTTCATAAATAACTTTCGTTATGGCCAGAAATCTTGGCTCTTTGAGGGTGGATAAATCTGAATCAAAATTGTTTTTGACACCCGTGTATTTCATTGTGCGTTGACCACACATTACGTCGACTATGAATATGCCTAAAATTAAGCCTTTCCGGACGTCAGGTCTTAATGCTTCTCTGCTAGATGGTCTTGACATGCCCTTAAATGTTTTGTTCTCTTCTTGTTCCGTCTTCTGATAGGTCATTGAGTACTTTCTGTGCTACTCAATGGCTGTAGTTAATATAATATTTCATTTTTTTTACATTCTTTTATTACCTGTGACTGTGACCTTTTGGTTAGGAGGGGGTGGCATTATATGACGGGGAAACACATATTTACACTGTTATGTTCCATGTTGTGTGTCGGGTAAATGCGAGGTTTGGTGCACTGTAGAATGTTTACCCCCACGCAACATTTGCCACTGTCTGTACCAAGGCAGAAGCCCTTTAGTAAACCTTCTTTTACGTATGGATTGCCCCCCCCCCCCCCAAGTATTAGAAAAAGAAAAACTACACAATTTGGCCACTGCACTGGCACTCGACCAGAAAAAATAACCGTTGCCTACAATCTATAAATATAGATTAAAGGACACGGCAATTTATAAAATTGATTCTCTGGTCGAGTGGCAGTGGGCCTCTTTTTGAGAATATGTGTCAATGTACGTGTATGTTCCCTTCTCCAATTTCGTTGTAGGCTGCTTCGTTTCTTTCAGAAGTGCATGACATAGAACTGTAACTCACTGTGTGTCTATGTTGAACAGTAAAATCTGTCTGTAAAGACCACCTTTGGAACATGTCTTTCCCAGGTCGTTTACAGGGGGTCTCTCTGAACAGTTTACTATCACTGAAAACAATCAGATGGAAAATAAAATTGGATGTCTTTGCAGACAGGTTTTAAGGGTGTGCATATATATTTGTTATAGCTGAAACAAGATCAATTGGCTTTTTTATAGCTTAAACTAGGTCATTCAGATTTTTTTTAACTGAAACTAGGTCTTTCAGCCTTTAGACAGCTGGGAATTTGGCTTTGGACAGTGAAGTTCATTGTCTAGTTTAGTAATGTGTTGGGCATTGTGACGTGTAAGTGTGGTATTTTTATGTTTTCTGTGCTCAGCTGTTTAAGTTGAGTGCTGCCTCCCCTGTCCGATTGTCTATTATCTTTTTATAAAAGTGGTCTTTAGCACAGGTTTGACTGTAAATAAACATGTTAAGTGTAATAATCTCCATGTTTTACCCACTTTCAGTAAACTAATGAAATTACAACAAGACGCTTTTGTCATTTACAATTTTATTCGATGTCTAAACACTAGTTATAGTTACATAATTAAGACATCTTTGAGAGGCTTAAAGTAAAGTGAAAGTGTAAAATATGTCACACATACATGTAAACACGAGTTGTACTTTCTCTATACAAGTATATAACAATAGAATACAAGAGATGTTTGTAAAACACGTATGTCCAATAGTCAGAAATGGTAAAGGTCACTGTATTATATATTAGGAACTGACTCAATGAATGTGTTATATCACTAAGACACGTCTAGAATGTATCTAGACATAATGCATCCCGCAACATGTACATAATTAGTGAATGAATGGGTAGAATGTACTAGTCTCGCAACGTGTAAAATGTTAACTTACAGAATCAGTTATAATCAAATGTCACCTTAATGCAATACAAGTTCAGTTACAGATTCACACTGCACATTTCCAATTCTGACATGATCGGTGGAAAAAATGTTCCAATTCATTTACCATATGCAAACTGAACTAAATAAATGGCTATGAAGTAAGGATATTGCAAAATAAATTTATACAATGTCTGACTGTAAAGTAAACAGGCTAAGTATTGAATATATAGAGCACTAAACAGAATATATCCAACCAATAAAAATAAAACAAATACAGAAGTACAAGAGTATTTTATTTCTTCACATGCATGTCTAGAAATGTTAACATATATCATAATATTGTTCATGTACCTTTAAATGTTCTTGAATACAAGTAACATTGATTACAACAACAACACCAGGGGCCGGGATTACAACCAATACTTACACTCAGCACTCAACACTTTAATATTGAAAATGTTATAAGATGAGCTATTTTTTGTCCTATGTTACAAATCCAGTTGAGAAAAATGTATATAATTGTAATATGAGTATTGAAAATAGCATTTGATACATTTTCTTTGCCATTGTGGACTATTTATGAGGCATTAGCGTAATTATTGAATCCGAGAGTCACACTCAGCACTGAGACTGATAAATTACAGATATAGCTTACAAATACACTAAATTTCACTAGGAAGTAAGCAAGAAATGATTTTTAGTATCAATTTAACACTGTTACAACTTCTGGCTCTCATAAAAATGTCCCTTATAACCTCAAAAGAGTGAATTTCAATATTTGAGAGTTGAGTGTCAAGTGTAAGTATTGGTTGTAATTCCGGACCCTGATTGTTCATGTAAAGTGAGGTTGTCACATACAAACATGTTGGTTACATACATAGAGGCTTACAGGGAAGACTGGGCTTGCCTGCAACTGGGTCACTCTTAACATAAAGTTACTATTATTATTATACATATATGTTGAGATTTAGTGTATTATTTATTATATGATAATCAATAAAGAAAATATATTGAAGAAGAAACTTAGCATTTTGTCTAAATTATACATTTGTATATGATAAAGTTGATATAATGGTACATCATATGGTATAGTAAAGCATTAAGTATAAAAACAAAGAAGCTATCATATCAAACCAATGGAGGGTACAAATCCTTTTTGTGTAACAAAGCAAAGGTGAAACATTCAATGGTCGAAGTTAAATGATAATTATGTCGCATAACATAAATAAATATGCAGAAGTGGATGGAAAATTTGTTCTGCAGGACTACGGCAAATGGTAATTAATCTAAATCGTAGCAACAGAAACATGCTATGAGAATTGAAAATCTAAGTTTTCACACATTTATTTTGGCTCACAAAATCAGAACTCTTGTATACAGGTTGTATGTGATAGAACGTGATATGGTGTTCATTTTACGGACATACATTCTCACTTGTACATAACTATACAAAACTAGTATAGCCTAGTGGTTGAGCGTTCGCTTCGAGTGCGGGAGGTCTCGGGTTCGATCCATGACCGCGTCATACCAAAGAAGAAATAAGAATGGTACCAGGAATTCCCTTGCTTGACACTCGGCATAAAACGGAAAGTGGCTCCTCTACTCTCATACCCTCGTGGCAATGGATAACATCAGGAATGAGGTGTCGAGAGTGATTAATATAAGTTGGAAAAACTTGTTTCACAATCGACCTTAAATAAATTAGTATAAACTATACAAACTGATGTACAATTATCAATATAATTATATTCTGGTGATGTTTTTAGTGATATTTCCAATAAGGATGGACAAAATGTGAATCAATTAAAACTACCTTACTTCTAAGTCTCCTTAGTACCAAAGCGGCAACGATATGCTACCCCTCTCAGGGAGCATTAAATCAATTCAAGCAAAAGTGACCCACATACATCATGATTTGTGTGAGTAAGCGATCAAACAATTCAACACATAGTCAACTTTTATTCAATTTTAGCAATAACTTGTAATTAAAAACAAGACTGCGTTCACTAAGCGCTTATGCCCCCTGTGGAAGCCTTGTCCATAAATAAGTCTAAGTCCAAAATTAGGTCAAGGTGAAGGTCAAAATGGGGTTAGGTGGTACAGGCGTGTGGAGAGTGTTCATACACAACATCCATGCAAGTATGAAAGCTTTGTAGCAAGCCATATTAATGCTAGAAGAAACTGTCAATTTGGGTTAACCAGGACGGACGGACGAACGGACAAACGGACGAACGGACGGACAGGTGAATCACTATATGCCTCCCCATCTATCGATAGGGGGGCATAAAAACACTGAATTTCATGATAATTATAATAACCTTATACACTCATAAAATATGCTGCCTTACGTATGGCAAATTTGTTCAAATCTGCAGAGAAACAGAGTAGGACAAACCTAATGGTACATGCGCATTTAGTGCATTAAATAATAAAATAAAGAGAAATGTACAGTAAATGCCGGTAGAACATACAGAGGAGACATACAGTGGAGACATGGTAATGTAACTGAGAGATTAGATAACAGTGAAAATACACATACAGGTATCACCAAAATCACAGTGTGCCAGCTGGACAAGCTGTCCATTCTTGAGCTACATCTCAAAACATGCACACAAGATTGTTATACACCACCATACAACCCTATACAGTATACACATAGATGTAATACATAGAGGACATTACACAAGTGTCAATTTATTAACCCAGTTGAATAAAATAATAAATGCAAAGCTCTACCAAGCATTTTATCAATTTTATTCAACAAGTTTAAAATTTCAGGTAGAAAGTCACAAATTGTATATTTTTTTATCACAGTGTATAATCGTTTCTATGCAATGATTTTATTACATAGCAACGACGTCAAACATGTGATAAATTTTACAACAATTACACTGGTAAAAGAAATATACACAGGACTGGCAGATGCTTTCAGTAAAGCCCAGGTAAGAAAAGATCATTGGTTTGTAAAGAAAAATATAGAATTGTGCGAGGGAAAAATGAATGTAAAAACGGCAGAAAAAAGAAATATAAACAATATGTTACCTGCCACTAAGCATATAACAATGCTGTATAAGCGGGACAGTTTCGTTTGTAAGCAAAATGTACATGTATCAAAGAAGAGGCTTGATTTTAAATTGTGCAGATAAGACCAAATTCTTAACTTATGTATGAGTTACTTTTGAGATCTTAAAACCGAATGGCGCAGCAATAGTTTAAGTGTAAAGCTTTGATCAAGCAGAGTATCCTGAACATTGAGACAGGTGGTTGAATTAAAGGAGTCTAACATTTCAAACCCAATCTTAGATTGATAATGTAGATATATTGAAACAATACGTCTACCATACTTTACTGAGGAATTCTGTAGAGATCGAAAATGTCGAAATAATGTTCACAGAAATTCCTTTATTCCTTCTCTTCCATATTATTGGACCATTGTATGACTATGTTCTGTTATACACACGCATAATACAGGGGGTCCTACTGAGACATAATTATTGCCCAATCCTGAAAATATGATGCAAGTCTGTTGCGGGTGCCATTAGCACACATCCCTACACCAAACCTATATTTCAAACATACCGTAGCTCTATTGTTGAAATTAAGCTTTTGAAATGTCAAATGACCATATCTTAGTCAATACTTTGATTTTTTTATCACATTACTTTTATTTTGTGCAGAGAAGTTAATTGTCTCTATTGCAGAAAATCCAGATTTCCGGATTATTCAGGAATTGTAGGACCCCTGTTAATATGTAACCTTCATGATGATCCCACCATGAAGATATTAGTGTTATACTAGTATAACAGTACGGTAACCATAGCAACAAGGACTGAGTATACAATCAGTTCACGGTCACCGTGTTCTGGTACCTACCATTCAACATGTCAAACTATGAAAACACCGAGATATTCGTACCTAAAGTGTAATAGCATTGAGTTGAAAAAAGCCAAAAATTCAAATAATTAAATCACAGACATCTAAGAAATCTAAAGAACAAGTCATTCTACAAAGCAGTTTCTTTGAGAAATCTAAAGTGCCATAATGTTGAAGTACTCATAATTACATTTCAACATAGAGCAACCAAAAAGGTAAATTGGAGTGAAGTCTATAAATTGGTTTTTTGAAGAAGTTAAGGGGCACATGTGTTGAAACAGAAAAATATGAAATCATTGTAATAACACGATGACTATTTCATGTACATTGTATAATACTTGTCTAAACATGTTATCATGCTAATATAACATGGACAGTACAGAACAAATATATCAGTAAAAGAGCAAAGATATAAACAACAGAAAAACTAAATATTAGATGTAAACAACAGAAAAACTAAATATAAAAGAACAAAAAGCGACAGAATCTACGTTTTATGTTCCTACAAACATAAATAACATCAACATGATAACATATAGCATTAACTCATCTAAAACAAGAAACAGTAGATTTATAATGGTAGATTATACATTCTCATACAATATCAACAGAATCTGGACTGTAACTGGTGATCCACCTAAACGGACTAAAACTGGACCTTACCACACCAGTATTATAGTAGAGGTTACACTCAATCAAACACTATCACATAGTCAATCTGATGGAAAGCACACAACATAGCACACAAAATGTGTGGTTGTTTCGTTTTGAATAGAATACTTGAGACATACAAAAATAACAGATTGCGGTTAATACAGCAAACTTTGTTCAGAGTTACCCAATATTTCCATTATAAGGAAAACAAACAATTTATCACCCATACACACATTGTATATGATACGAAACATTACATTTTACAGTTTGCAATATTTACAAAACCAGCAAATACGAATAAATAACTCCTAGCTCCATATAACTTTTGGCCCCGGTCAAAAAATTAAATACTGAGAAATTATGACATATTATTGATTATTTAAAAATGAAAAACTCCACTGTAAACGGAATTGGCGTTGAAATCCAGATACAAACCCATATTATAATAATTAAACAAAATACGAAACTACCGGAAGTAGCATCGCCCAACAAAAACCGCGGGACACCTGAGAACAAAAAGGCACAGAAAATATACAACTTCACTCGAAAAGGCGCGGAACATGCCCAACATAAAAAACTAGCACAGGAACATGTAATACAAAACCGGGCATCCAATCCCGAAAGTCTGCTGCTTAAGTCAGTCAAACTAAAACGGAACAAGAGCCAGTTGGTAAGAGATTAACAACCGGACAAAACACACACCACAACATTCACTGAGTATATGCAATTTTGAAAGATACGAAACAGCCTTGTGCTGGACAACGAATTTGCAGAATGGCACATACAAAATTAATAAAGTTTAACTAAAAGGCACAGTGGCCAATTATTTTTGTATTCTTTCTAATTATACTATAAAGTGGACAGTGCATACACAGAGGAAGCGATGACTAAAGGGCTTCCGCCTTGGTACGGACAGTGACACATGTCACTGGGGGCTTAAACAAAGGCTTGAGGTTAGGCATATCATAGAGTCTGTATATTTTCCGGTCATCGCACAATGAAATAAGAAGTATAGTGTTGAGCTGTAAATGGACGCACTGCTAAGCATGCAGTTCGTTGCAAAATTAAAGGGTCATATCCTCTACTCAGAAAACGGTTTATGATCTTGAGAAACACATCATGAAAGTGGCTATGACCCAGAATCTTTCGAAATTTGTAAAGCACATCACCATAAAATTCAGGCTGAGACAGACCTTGTCGCAGAAGTGTCTTTAAATTAATACCATATTTAGAATTGAGATCTGTATTACGCCTATAGAATTTTGCAAACGTTTTACGAAGTTTATGGAAGCGAAAGCCTTGTTGCAGTAACTTATTAGTAATACAAAGAGTTCGAGTATTACGTCTAGTTGTGCATATCGTCGGCACACCTTAGCCGGGTCATTTTAAGAGAATAATTGCCCTTTGTTGTTTTTATACTGAACTTTTGTCCGCGCTATTTTTCTGTAGCCTTTGGTCGGATTTCAACGACTTATCTTTACCTACAAATCTAGCTGTGCATATTTGTCTGTTACATTTCCAATTTTGTCGAGCCATTTCTATTACATTTGGTTGGATATACACACAACTTTGCTTACTTGTCAGTACCAAGTCTACGATGTATTTGTGCATATCGTCGGGGCACATTGTCCTTTGTTTCTTTCTCTTATGACTTTGTCCGTGTTCGATCGGATTTTGCATGGATGTAGTTTTAACGATGTTGTTTATGAATGCAATTACTTTATGAATATATCGAAAGCCAATTCTTGTTTTTGATACCATGAAAATCTGACCATCTTAGTACAAATGCACCTTTCTAAGATATTATCAATTTTACAAAAAAAATGCTTTGTTAACTCTTTACTAATGATACAGTTACCTGTGGTTGTACCCTGTTGTGTGAAGTAAATAGACGTTAGTCATAGCTCATAGAATAATAAGTTATAACATATTGGAGACGAGGAAGTGGAACAATGGCTATATATGGACATTTAAAGGAATTTTACACGGGGGAGGAAGAATGGAAGGAATATATAGAACGCTTGAACAGTTTGTTGTAGCCAATGAAATTACTGATGAGGCAAAAAGATGGCAATATTGTTGAAAGTGGTCGGTGGAACTATACTTAGTACCAAAATGACGACAATACATTTACCTTTAATCTGCACTATTCCAATACCGGCATAAACTTCAATTGTCTGCTATAAAACAACATACCCCAGTGTCGCGTTTTTGAATCCGTTAACCATACGTACAAATTAATGCTTAACATATTGTCACCAGTTAAACCAGGGAAAGTCGTTCACAGAATTGAAAGCACTGATCCAGGAACACCATAATCAAAAGCCATCCGAAATTCTTCTGGGTATCAAAAGAGTCAAACTAAAAATCCGGAAAAGCTTATTGGGCCAATCATTTCTGCCAAAAAAGAGGCATCCAGCCTAATTGTTTCCATAATTAACACGGGTTTGTATTAAAGAAAATCCTTCAGAGATTACATTGACCATAGCTTTACCATTTCTTGAGATATTTTCATTAAAAACTTTCGTTATGGTCCGAAATCATAGCTCTTTGAGGGTGGATAAAACTGAATCAAAATTGTTTTTGACACCCGTGTATTCCATTGTGCGTTGACCGCACAATAGGTCGACTCTATGCCTAACATTAAGCCATTCCAGGGTGGTATTCAATATCGATCTTACTTGACTTAAGGATAGGGACAACTAATCAAAACACACCATATTAAACTATTGGTCAGTAAAAGGCGATATGATTGGCTATCCTTATTCTCCAATTAAATAAGATCAATATTGAATAACACCCCAGACGGCAGGTGTTAATGCTCGTCTGCTACATTATCTTGTCATGCCCTTAAATGTTTTGCTCTCTTCTTGCTTCTGATAGGTCATTGAGTACTTTCTGTGCTACTCAATGTGTGTTGTTAATATAATATTTCATTTTTTTTACATTCTTTTATTACCTGTGACTGTGACCTTTTGGTTAGGACGGTGTGGCATTATATGACGGGGAAACACATATTTACACTGTTATGTTCCATGTTGTGTGTCGGTAAATGCGAGGTTTGGTGCACTGTAGAATGTTTACCCCCAAGCAACATTTGTCACTGTCTGTACCAAGGCAGAAGCCCTTTAGTCAACCTTCTTTTACGTATGGATTGCCCCCCCCCCAAGTATTAGAAAAAGAAAAAAATACACAATTTGGCCACTGCACTGGCATTCGACCAGAAAAAAATAGCCGTTGCATATTTATAAAATTGTTTCTCTGGTCGAGTGGCAGTGGGCCACTGTGCCCTTTTGAGAATATGTGTCAATGTATGTGTATGTGCCCTTCTCCAATTTCGTTGTAGGCTGCTTCGTTTCTTTCTGAAGTGCATGTTCTAGTAATTGACACAGAACCGTTACTTACTGTTTGTCTATGTTAAACAGTTAAACCTGTCTGTAAAGACCACCTTTGAAACATGTCTTTCCCAGGTTGTTTACGAGGGTCTCTCTGAACAGTTTATTATCACTGAAAACAATCAGATGGAAAATAAAATTGGATGTCTTTGCAGACAGGTTTTAAGGGTGTGCATATATATTTGTTATAGCTGAAACAAGATCAATTGGCTTTTTTATAGCTTAAACTAGGTCATTCAGATTTTTTTTAACTGAAACTAGGTCTTTCAGCCTTTAGACAGCTGGGAATTTGGCTTTGGACAGTGAAGTTCATTTTCTAGTTTAGTAATGTGTTGGGCATTGTGACGTGTAAGTGTGGTATTTTTATGTTTTCTGTGCTCAGCTGTTTAAGTTGAGTGCTGCCTCCCCTGTCCGATTGTCTATTATATTTTTATAAAAGTGGTCTTTAGCACAGGTTTGGCTGTAAATAAACATGTTAAGTGCAATAATCTCCATGTTTTACCCACTTTCAGTAAACTAATGAAATTACAACAAGACGCTTTTGTCATTTACAATTTTATTCGATGTCTAAACACTAGTTATAGTTACATAATTAAGACATCTTTGAGAGGCTTAAAGTAAAGTGAAAGTGTAAAATATGTCACACATACATGTAAACACGAGTTGTACTTTCTCTATACAAGTATATAACAATAGAATACAAGAGATGTTTGTAAAACACGTATGTCCAATAGTCAGAAATGGTAAAGGTCACTGTATTATATATTAGGAACTGACTCAATGAATGTGTTATATCACTAAGACACGTCTAGAATGTATCTAGACATAATGCATCCCGCAACATGTACATAATTAGTGAATGAATGGGTAGAATGTTACAGTACTAGTCTCGCAACTTGTAAAATGTTAACTTACAGAATCAGTTATAATCAAATGTCACCTTAATGCAATACAAGTTCAGTTACAGATTCACACTGCACATTTCCAATTCTGACATGATCGGTGGAAAAGAATGTTCAAATTCATTTACCATATGCAAACTGAACTAAATAAATGGCTATGATATAAGGATATTGCAAAATAAATTTATACAATGTCTGACTGTAAAGTAAACAGGCTAAGTATTGAATATATAGAGCACTAAACAGAATATATCCAACCAATAAAAATAAAACAAATACATAAGTACAAGAGTATTTTATTTCTTCACATGCATGTCTAGAAATGTTAACATATATCATAATATTGTTCATGTACCTTTAAATGTTCTTGAATACAAGTAACATTGATTACAACAACAACAACAGGGGCCTGGATTACAACCAATACTTACACTCAGCACTCAACACTTTAATATTGAAAATGTTATAAGATGAGCTATTTTTTGTCCTATGTTACAAATCCAGTTGAGAAAAATGTATATAATTGTAATATTAGTATTGAAAATAGCATTTGATACATTTTCTTTGCCATTGTGGACTATTTATGAGGCATTAGCGTAATTATTGAATCCGAGAGTCACACTCAGCACTGAGACTGATAAATTACAGATATAGCTTACAAATACACTAAATTTCACTAGGAAGTAAGCAAGAAATGATTTTTAGTATCAATTTAACACTGTTACAACTTCTGGCTCTCATACAAATGTCCCTTATAACCTCAAAAGAGTGAATTTCAATATTTGAGAGTTGAGTGTCAAGTGTAAGTATTGGTTGTAATTCCGGACCCTGATTGTTCATGTAAAGTGAGGTTGTCACATACAAACATGTTGGTTACATACATAGAGGCTTACAGGGAAGACTGGGCTTGCCTGCAACTGGGTCACTCTTAACATAAAGTTACTATTATTATTATACATATATGTTGAGATTTAGTGTATTATTTATTATATGATAATCAATAAAGAAAATATATTGAAGAAGAAACTTAGCATTTTGTCTAAATTATACATTTGTATATGATAAAGTTGATATAATGGTACATCATATGGTATAGTAAAGCATTAAGTATAAAAACAAAGAAGCTATCATATCAAACCAATGGAGGGTACAAATCCTTTTTGTGTAACAAAGCAAAGGTGAAACATTCAATGGTCGAAGTTAAATGATAATTATGTCGCATAACATAAATAAATATGCAGAAGTGGATGGAAAATTTGTTCTGCAGGACTACGGCAAATGGTAATTAATCTAAATCGTAGCAACAGAAACATGCTATGAGAATTGAAAATCTAAGTTTTCACACATTTATTTTGGCTCACAAAATCAGAACTCTTGTATACAGGTTGTATGTGATAGAACGTGATATGGTGTTCATTTTACGGACATACATTCTCACTTGTACATAACTATACAAAATTAGTATAGCCTAGTGGTTGAGCGCTCGCTTCGAGTGCGGGAGGTCTCGGGTTCGATCCATGACCGCGTCATACCAAAGAAGAAATAAGAATGGTACCAGGAATTCCCTTGCTTGACACTCGGCATAAAACGGAAAGTGGCTCCTCTACTCTCATACCCTCGTGGCAATGGATAACATCAGGAATGAGGTGTCGAGAGTGATTAATATAAGTTGGAAAAACTTGTTTCACAATCGACCTTAAATAAATTAGTATAAACTATACAAACTGATGTACAATTATCAATATAATTATATTCTGGTGATGTTTTTAGTGATATTTCCAATAAGGATGGACAAAATGTGAATCAATTAAAACTACCTTACTTCTAAGTCTCCTTAGTACCAAAGCGGCAACGATATGCTACCCCTCTCAGGGAGCATTAAATCAATTCAAGCAAAAGTGACCCACATACATCATGATTTGTGTGAGTAAGCGATCAAACAATTCAACACATAGTCAACTTTTATTCAATTTTAGCAATAACTTGTAATTAAAAACAAGACTGCGTTCACTAAGCGCTTATGCCCCCTGTGGAAGCCTTGTCCATAAATAAGTCTAAGTCCAAAATTAGGTCAAGGTGAAGGTCAAAATGGGGTTAGGTGGTACAGGCGTGTGGAGAGTGTTCATACACAACATCCATGCAAGTATGAAAGCTTTGTAGCAAGCCATATTAATGCTAGAAGAAACGGTCAATTTGGGTTAACCAGGACGGACGGACGAACGGACAAACGGACGAACGGACGGACAGGTGAATCACTATATGCCTCCCCATCTATCGATAGGGGGGCATAAAAACACTGAATTTCTTGATAATTATAATAACCTTATACACTCATAAAATATGCTGCCTTACGTATGGCAAATTTGTTCAAATCTGCAGAGAAACAGAGTAGGACAAACCTAATGGTACATGCGCATTTAGTGCATTAAATAATAAAATAAAGAGAAATGTACAGTAAATGCCGGTAGAACATACAGAGGAGACATACAGTGGAGACATGGTAATGTAACTGAGAGATTAGATAACAGTGAAAATACACATACAGGTATCACCAAAATCACAGTGTGCCAGCTGGACAAGCTGTCCATTCTTGAGCTACATCTCAAAACATGCACACAAGATTGTTATACACCACCATACAACCCTATACAGTATACACATAGATGTAATACATAGAGGACATTACACAAGTGTCAATTTATTAACCCAGTTGAATAAAATAATAAATGCAAAGCTCTACCAAGCATTTTATCAATTTTATTCAACAAGTTTAAAATTTCAGGTAGAAAGTCACAAATTGTATATTTTTTTATCACAGTGTATAATCGTTTCTATGCAATGATTTTATTACATAGCAACGACGTCAAACATGTGATAAATTTTACAACAATTACACTGGTAAAAGAAATATACACAGGACTGGCAGATGCTTTCAGTAAAGCCCAGGTAAGAAAAGATCATTGGTTTGTAAAGAAAAATATAGAATTGTGCGAGGGAAAAATGAATGTAAAAACGGCAGAAAAAAGAAATATAAACAATATGTTACCTGCCACTAAGCATATAACAATGCTGTATAAGCGGGACAGTTTCGTTTGTAAGCAAAATGTACATGTATCAAAGAAGAGGCTTGATTTTAAATTGTGCAGATAAGACCAAATTCTTAACTTATGTATGAGTTACTTTTGAGATCTTAAAACCGAATGGCGCAGCAATAGTTTAAGTGTAAAGCTTTGATCAAGCAGAGTATCCTGAAGTTTGAGACAGGTGGTTGAATTAAAGGAGTCTAACATTTCAAACCCAATCTTAGATTGATAATGTAGATATATTGAAACAATACGTCTACCATACTTTACTGAGGAATTCTGTAGAGATCGAAAATGTCGAAATAATGTTCACAGAAATTCCTTTATTCCTTCTCTTCCATATTATTGGACCATTGTATGACTATGTTCTGTTATACACACGCATAATACAGGGGGTCCTACTGAGACATAATTATTGCCCAATCCTGAAAATATGATGCAAGTCTGTTGCGGGTGCCATTAGCACACATCCCTACACCAAACCTATATTTCAAACATACCGTAGCTCTATTGTTGAAATTAAGCTTTTGAAATGTCAAATGACCATATCTTAGTCAATACTTTGATTTTTTTATCACATTACTTTTATTTTGTGCAGAGAAGTTAATTGTCTCTATTGCAGAAAATCCAGATTTCCGGATTATTCAGGAATTGTAGGACCCCTGTTAATATGTAACCTTCATGATGATCCCACCATGAAGATATTAGTGTTATACTAGTATAACAGTACGGTAACCATAGCAACAAGGACTGAGTATACAATCAGTTCACGGTCACCGTGTTCTGGTACCTACCATTCAACATGTCAAACTATGAAAACACCGAGATATTCGTACCTAAAGTGTAATAGCATTGAGTTGAAAAAAGCCAAAAATTCAAATAATTAAATCACAGACATCTAAGAAATCTAAAGAACAAGTCATTCTACAAAGCAGTTTCTTTGAGAAAACTAAAGTGCCATAATGTTGAAGTACTCATAATTACATTTCAACATAGAGCAACCAAAAAGGTAAATTGGAGTGAAGTCTATAAATTGGTTTTTTGAAGAAGTTAAGGGGCACATGTGTTGAAACAGAAAAATATGAAATCATTGTAATAACACGATGACTATTTCATGTACATTGTATAATACTTGTCTAAACATGTTATCATGCTAATATAACATGGACAGTACAGAACAAATATATCAGTAAAAGAGCAAAGATATAAACAACAGAAAAACTAAATATTAGATGTAAACAACAGAAAAACTAAATATAAAAGAACAAAAAGCGACAGAATCTACGTTTTATGTTCCTACAAACATAAATAACATCAACATGATAACATATAGCATTAACTCATCTAAAACAAGAAACAGTAGATTTATAATGGTAGATTATACATTCTCATACAATATCAACAGAATCTGGACTGTAACTGGTGATCCACCTAAACGGACTAAAACTGGACCTTACCACACCAGTATTATAGTACAGGTTACACTCAATCAAACACTATCACATAGTCAATCTGATGGAAAGCACACAACATAGCACACAAAATGTGTGGTTGTTTCGTTTTGAATAGAATACTTGAGACATACAAAAATAACAGATTGCGGTTAATACAGCAAACTTTGTTCAGAGTTACCCAATATTTCCATTATAAGGAAAACAAACAATTTATCACCCATACACACATTGTATATGATACGAAACATTACATTTTACAGTTTGCAATATTTACAAAACCAGCAAATACGAATAAATAACTCCTAGCTCCATATAACTTTTGGCCCCGGTCAAAAAATTAAATACTGAGAAATTATGACATATTATTGATTATTTAAAAATGAAAAACTCCACTGTAAACGGAATTGGCGTTGAAATCCAGATACAAACCCATATTATAATAATTAAACAAAATACGAAACTACCGGAAGTAGCATCGCCCAACAAAAACCGCGGGACACGTGAGAACAAAAAGGCACAGAAAATATACAACTTCACTCGAAAAGGCGCGGAACATGCCCAACATAAAAAACTAGCACAGGAACATGTAATACAAAACCGGGCATCCAATCCCGAAAGTCTGCTGCTTAAGTCAGTCAAACTAAAACGGAACAAGAGCCAGTTGGTAAGAGATTAACAACCGGACAAAACACACACCACAACATTCACTGAGTATATGCAATTTTGAAAGATACGAAACAGCCTTGTGCTGGACAACGAATTTGCAGAATGGCACATACAAAATTAATAAAGTTTAACTAAAAGGCACAGTGGCCAATTATTTTTGTATTCTTTCTAATTATACTATAAAGTGGACAGTGCATACACAGAGGAAGCGATGACTAAAGGGCTTCCGCCTTGGTACGGACAGTGACACATGTCACTGGGGGCTTAAACAAAGGCTTGAGGTTAGGCATATCATAGAGTCTGTATATTTTCCGGTCATCGCACAATGAAATAAGAAGTATAGTGTTGAGCTGTAAATGGACGCACTGCTAAGCATGCAGTTCGTTGCAAAATTAAAGGGTCATATCCTCTACTCAGAAAACGGTTTATGATCTTGAGAAACACATCATGAAAGTGGCTATGACCCAGAATCTTTCGAAATTTGTAAAGCACATCACCATAAAATTCAGGCTGAGACAGACCTTGTCGCAGAAGTGTCTTTAAATTAATACCATATTTAGAATTGAGATCTGTATTACGCCTATAGAATTTTGCAAACGTTTTACGAAGTTTATGGAAGCGAAAGCCTTGTTGCAGTAACTTATTAGTAATACAAAGAGTTCGAGTATTACGTCTAGTTGTGCATATCGTCGGCAC
The DNA here is from genome assembly GCA_947247005.1 of Spisula solida. Classification (NCBI taxonomy): domain Eukaryota; kingdom Metazoa; phylum Mollusca; class Bivalvia; order Venerida; family Mactridae; genus Spisula; species Spisula solida. Next base: position 33,129,158 of record OX365944.1, on the reverse strand, counting down.
ACCTTAGCCGGGTCATTTTAAGAGAATAATTGCCCTTTGTTGTTTTTATACTGAACTTTTGTCCGCGCTATTTTTCTGTAGCCTTTGGTCGGATTTCAACGACTTATCTTTACCTACAAATCTAGCTGTGCATATTTGTCTGTTACATTTCCAATTTTGTCGAGCCATTTCTATTACATTTGGTTGGATATACACACAACTTTGCTTACTTGTCAGTACCAAGTCTACGATGTATTTGTGCATATCGTCGGGGCACATTGTCCTTTGTTTCTTTCTCTTATGACTTTGTCCGTGTTCGATCGGATTTTGCATGGATGTAGTTTTAACGATGTTGTTTATGAATGCAATTACTTTATGAATATATCGAAAGCCAATTCTTGTTTTTGATACCATGAAAATCTGACCATCTTAGTACAAATGCACCTTTCTAAGATATTATCAATTTTACAAAAAAAATGCTTTGTTAACTCTTTACTAATGATACAGTTACCTGTGGTTGTACCCTGTTGTGTGAAGTAAATAAACGTTAGTCATAGCTCATAGAATAATAAGTTATAACATATTGGAGACGAGGAAGTGGAACAATGGCTATATATGGACATTTAAAGGAATTTTACACGGGGGAGGAAGAATGGAAGGAATATATAGAACGCTTGAACAGTTTGTTGTAGCCAATGAAATTACTGATGAGGCAAAAAGATGGCAATATTGTTGAAAGTGGTCGGTGGAACTATACTTAGTACCAAAATGACGACAATACATTTACCTTTAATCTGCACTATTCCAATACCGGCATAAACTTCAATTGTCTGCTATAAAACAACATACCCCAGTGTCGCGTTTTTGAATCCGTTAACCATACGTACAAATTAATGCTTAACATATTGTCACCAGTTAAACCAGGGAAAGTCGTTCACAGAATTGAAAGCACTGATCCAGGAACACCATAATCAAAAGCCATCCGAAATTCTTCTGGGTATCAAAAGAGTCAAACTAAAAATCCGGAAAAGCTTATTGGGCCAATCATTTCTGCCAAAAAGAGGCATCCAGCCTAATTGTTTCCATAATTAACACGGGTTTGTATTAAAGAAAATCCTTCAGAGATTACATTGACCATAGCTTTACCATTTCTTGAGATATTTTCATTAAAAACTTTCGTTATGGTCCGAAATCATAGCTCTTTGAGGGTGGATAAAACTGAATCAAAATTGTTTTTGACACCCGTGTATTCCATTGTGCGTTGACCGCACAATAGGTCGACTCTATGCCTAACATTAAGCCATTCCAGGGTGGTATTCAATATCGATCTTACTTGACTTAAGGATAGGGACAACTAATCAAAACACACCATATTAAACTATTGGTCAGTAAAAGGCGATATGATTGGCTATCCTTATTCTCCAATTAAATAAGATCAATATTGAATAACACCCCAGACGGCAGGTGTTAATGCTCGTCTGCTACATTATCTTGTCATGCCCTTAAATGTTTTGCTCTCTTCTTGCTTCTGATAGGTCATTGAGTACTTTCTGTGCTACTCAATGTGTGTTGTTAATATAATATTTCATTTTTTTACATTCTTTTATTACCTGTGACTGTGACCTTTTGGTTAGGACGGTGTGGCATTATATGACGGGGAAACACATATTTACACTGTTATGTTCCATGTTGTGTGTCGGGTAAATGCGAGGTTTGGTGCACTGTAGAATGTTTACCCCCAAGCAACATTTGTCACTGTCTGTACCAAGGCAGAAGCCCTTTAGTCAACCTTCTTTTACGTATGGATTGCCCCCCCCCCCCCAAGTATTAGAAAAAGAAAAAAATACACAATTTGGCCACTGCACTGGCATTCGACCAGAAAAAAATAGCCGTTGCATATTTATAAAATTGTTTCTCTGGTCGAGTGGCAGTGGGCCACTGTGCCTTTTTGAGAATATGTGTCAATGTATGTGTATGTGCCCTTCTCCAATTTCGTTGTAGGCTGCCTCGTTTCTTTCTGAAGTGCATGTTCTAGTAATTGACACAGAACCGTTACTTACTGTTTGTCTATGTTAAACAGTTAAACCTGTCTGTAAAGACCACCTTTGAAACATGTCTTTCCCAGGTTGTTTACGAGGGTCTCTCTGAACAGTTTATTATCACTGAAAACAATCAGATGGAAAATAAAATTGGATGTCTTTGCAGACAGGTTTTAAGGGTGTGCATATATATTTGTTATAGCTGAAACAAGATCAATTGGCTTTTTTATAGCTTAAACTAGGTCATTCAGATTTTTTTTAACTGAAACTAGGTCTTTCAGCCTTTAGACAGCTGGTAATTTGGCTTTGGACAGTGAAGTTCATTTTCTAGTTTAGTAATGTGTTGGGCATTGTGACGTGTAAGTGTGGTATTTTTATGTTTTCTGTGCTCAGCTGTTTAAGTTGAGTGCTGCCTCCCCTGTCCGATTGTCTAGTATCTTTTTATAAAAGTGGTCTTTAGCACAGGTTTGGCTGTAAATAAACATGTTAAGTGCAATAATCTCCATGTTTTACCCACTTTCAGTAAACTAATGAAATTACAACAAGACGCTTTTGTCATTTACAATTTTATTCGATGTCTAAACACTAGTTATAGTTACATAATTAAGACATCTTTGAGAGGCTTAAAGTAAAGTGAAAGTGTAAAATATGTCACACATACATGTAAACACGAGTTGTACTTTCTCTATACAAGTATATAACAATAGAATACAAGAGATGTTTGTAAAACACGTATGTCCAATAGTCAGAAATGGTAAAGGTCACTGTATTATATATTAGGAACTGACTCAATGAATGTGTTATATCACTAAGACACGTCTAGAATGTATCTAGACATAATGCATCCCGCAACATGTACATAATTAGTGAATGAATGGGTAGAATGTTACAGTACTAGTCTCGCAACTTGTAAAATGTTAACTTACAGAATCAGTTATAATCAAATGTCACCTTAATGCAATACAAGTTCAGTTACAGATTCACACTGCACATTTCCAATTCTGACATGATCGGTGGAAAAGAATGTTCAAATTCATTTACCATATGCAAACTGAACTAAATAAATGGCTATGATATAAGGATATTGCAAAATAAATTTATACAATGTCTGACTGTAAAGTAAACAGGCTAAGTATTGAATATATAGAGCACTAAACAGAATACATCCAACCAATAAAAATAAAACAAATACATAAGTACAAGAGTATTTTATTTCTTCACATGCATGTCTAGAAATGTTAACATATATCATAATATTGTTCATGTACCTTTAAATGTTCTTGAATACAAGTAACATTGATTACAACAACAACAACAGGGGCCTGGATTACAACCAATACTTACACTCAGCACTCAACACTTTAATATTGAAAATGTTATAAGATGAGCTATTTTTTGTCCTATGTTACAAATCCAGTTGAGAAAAATGTATATAATTGTAATATGAGTATTGAAAATAGCATTTGATACATTTTCTTTGCCATTGTGGACTATTTATGAGGCAGTAGCGTAATTATTGAATCCGAGAGTCACACTCAGCACTGAGACTGATAAATTACAGATATAGCTTACAAATACACTAAATTTCACTAGGAAGTAAGCAAGAAATGATTTTTAGTATCAATTTAACACTGTTACAACTTCTGGCTCTCATACAAATGTCCCTTATAACCTCAAAAGAGTGAATTTCAATATTTGAGAGTTGAGTGTCAAGTGTAAGTATTGGTTGTTATTCCGGACCCTGATTGTTCATGTAAAGTGAGGTTGTCACATACAAACATGTTGGTTACATACATAGAGGCTTACAGGGAAGACTGGGCTTGCCTGCAACTGGGTCACTCTTAACATAAAGTTACTATTATTATTATACATATATGTTGAGATTTAGTGTATTATTTATTATATGATAATCAATAAAGAAAATATATTGAAAAAGAAACTTAGCATTTTGTCTAAATTATACATTTGTATAAGGTAAAGTTGATATAATGGTACATCATATGGTATAGTAAAGCATTAAGTATAAAAACAAAGAAGCTATCATATCAAACCAATGGAGGGTACAAATCCTGAATATGTTTTTGTGTAACAAAGCAAAGGTGAAACATTCAATGGTCGAAGTTAAATGAAAATTATGTCGCATAAAATGAATAAATATGCAGAAGTGGATGGAAAATTTGTTCTGCAGGACTACGGCAAATGGTAATTAATCTAAATCGTAGCAACAGAAACAAGCTATGAGAATTTAAAATCTAAGTTTTCACACATTTATTTTGGCTCACAAAATCAGAACTCTTGTATACAGGTTGTATGTGATAGAACGTGATATGGTGTTCATTTTACGGACATACATTCTCACTTGTACATAACTATACAAAATTAGTATAGCCTAGTGGTTGAGCGTTCGCTTCGAGTGCGGGAGGTCTCGGGTTCGATCCATGACCGCGTCATACCAAAGAAGAAATAAGAATGGTACCAGGAATTCCCTTGCTTGACACTCGGCATAAAAAGGAAACTGGCTCCTCTTCTCTCATACCCTCGTGGCAATGGATAACATCAGGAATGAGGTGTCGAGAGTGATTAATATAAGTTTGAAAAACTTGTTTCACAATCGACCTTAAATAAATTAGTATAAACTATACAAACTGATGTACAATTATCAATATAATTATATTCTGGTGATGTTTTTAGTGATATTTCCAATAAGGATGGACAAAATGTGAATCAATTAAAACTACCTTACTTCTAAGTCTCCTTAGTACCAAAGCGGCAACGATATGCTACCCCTCTCAGGGAGCATTAAAATCAATTCAAGCAAAAGTGAACCACATACATCATGATTTGTGTGAGTAAGCGATCAAACAATTCAACACATAGTCAACTTTTATTCAATTTTAGCAATAACTTGTAATTAAAAAAACACTGAATTTCATGATAATTATAATAACCTTATACACTCATAAAATATGCTGCCTTACGTATGGCAAATTTGTTCAAATCTGCAGAGAACAGAGTAGGACAAACCTAATGGTACATGCGCATTTAGTGCATTAAATAATAAAATAAAGAGAAATGTACAGTAAATGCCGGTAGAACATACAGAGGAGACATACAGTGGAGACATGGTAAGGTAACTGAGAGTTTAGATAACAGTGAAAATACATATACAGGTATCACCAAAATCACAGTATGCCAGCTGGACAAGCTGTTCATTCTCGAGCTACATCTCAAAACATGCGCACAAGATTGTTATACAACACCATACAACCCAATACAGTATACACATAGATGTAATACATTACACAAGTGTCAATTTATTAACCCAGTTGAATAAAATAATAAAAGGCAAAGCTCTACCAAGCATTTTATTCAACAAATTTAAAATTTCAGGTAGAAAGTCACAAATTGTATATTTTTTTATCACAGTGTATAATCGTTTCTATGCAATGGTTTTATTACATAGCAACGACGTCAAACATGTGATAAATTTTACAACAGTTACACTGGTAAAAGAAATATACACAGGACTGGCAGATGCTTTCAGTAAAGCCCAGGTAAGAAAAGATCATTGGTTTGTAAAGAAAAATATAGAATTGTGCGAGGGTAAAATGAATGTAAAAACGGCAGAAAAAAGAAATATAAACAATATGTTACCTGCCACTAAGCATATAACAATGCTGTATAAGCGGGACAGTTTCGTTTGTAAGCAAAATGTACATGTATCAAAGAAGAGGCTTGATTTTAAATTGTGCAGATAAGACCAAATTCTTAACTTATGTATGAGTTACTTTTGAGATCTTAAAACCGAATGGCGCAGCAATAGTTTAAGTGTAAAGCTTTGATCAAGCAGAGTATCCTGAACATTGAGACAGGTGGTTGAATTAAAGGAGTCTAACATTTCAAACCCAATCTTAGATTGATAATGTAGATATATTGAAACAATACGTCTACCATACTTTACTGAGGAATTCTGTAGAGATCGAAAATTTCGAAATAATGTTCACAGAAATTCCTTTATTCCTTCTCTTCCATATTATTGGACCATTGTATGACTATGTTCTGTTATACACACGCATAATACAGGGGGTCCTACTGAGACATAATCATTGCCGAATCCTGAAAATATGATGCAAGTCTGTTGCGGGTGCCATTAGCACACATCCCTACACCAAACCTATATTTCAAACATACCGTAGCTCTATTGTTAAAATTAAGCTTTTGAAATGTCAAATGAACATATCTTAGTCAATACTTTGATTTTTTTATCACATTACTTTTATTTTGTGCAGAGAAGTTAATTGTCTCTATTGCAGAAAATCCAGATTTCCGGATTATTCAGGAATTGTAGGACCCCTGTTAATATGTAACCTTCATGATGATCCATCCCAACATGAAGATATTAGTGTTATACTAGTATAACAGTACGGTAACCATAGCAACAAGGACTGAGTATACAATCACTTCACGGTCACTGTGTTCTGGTACTTACAATTCAACATGTCAAACTATGCAAACACCGAGATATTGGTACCTAAAGTGTAATAGCATTGAGTTGAAAAAAGCCAACAATTCAAATAATTAAATCACAGACATCTAAGAAATCTAAAGAACAAGTCATTCTACAAAGCAGTTTCTTTGAGAAATCGTAAGTGCCATAATGTTGAAGTACTCATAATTACATATCAACATAGAGCAACCAAAAAGGTAAATTGGAGTGAAGTCTATAAATTGGTTTTTTGAAGAAGTTAAGGGGCACATGTGTTGAAACAGAAAACTATGAAATCATTGTAATAACACGATGACTATTTCATGTACATTGTATAATACTTGTCTAAACATGTTATCATGCTAATATAACATGGACAGTACAGAACAAATATATCAGTTAAAGAGCAAAGATATAAACAACAGAAAAACTAAATATTAGATGTAAACAACAGAAAAACTAAATATAAAAGAACAAAAAGCGACAGAATCTAGTTGACTCAGCCCTATATTGCAACTATACTTGTGTAAAATGAGATAACAAAATGAGGAAACAGTAAGCCTGGACCAGTAGTAGAGATGCAAAGTTTTGTTATATTTGTTGCTATGGTAACAAGTAATTATCAAAAAACCATGTAATGCATGAGTCAAGTTACGAGTACCAGTGAGTCAGTACCTAGGACAGATAACTTATATATACATCATACTAAATGTGATATGATATCCTTATATGGAGGTAGTATGAAAATATAACCCAAACTTTCATCAATCTGATGTTAAATACATTCATTACATTCAACAAAATTTTAAGATAAATACAAAATAATGTTTGAAATAAAACAAGAACAAATGTATAATACGTGCACACCAAGTTATAGGGCCCGAAAAAATCAGCAATAACCATTATCAATTCAAAAATAAATGAAAAAGATAAGTTAACATTTAGTATTGTAATTTGAAATAAAGACGGTGCTCAGCTGACATAAACAAAATCAATGATTTCAATTTAATTCGTACAAATACTAAACTAAACTAAAATGCTATGTGAATAAATGACCATTAACCATAAAGTATATAAGCTAGATCTACCTGTTACATAAGAGAAAGGAATACATATAAGACAGCATTCGTAACAATGTATGTAAGGCATTAGTACAGGGTAACATAATAACGTTTTATGTTCATACAAACATAAATAACATCAACATGATAACATATAGCATTAACTCATCGAAAACAAGAAACAGTAGATTTATAACAGTAGATATATAATGGTAGATTATACATTCTCATACAATGTCAACAGAATCTGGACTGTAACTTGTGATCCACCTAAAAGGACTAAAACTGGACCTAACCACACCAATACTATGGTAGAGGTTACACTCAATCAAACACTATCACATAGTCAATCTGATGGAAAGCACACAACATAACACACAACATGTGTGGTTGTTTTGTTTTGAATAGAATACTTGAGACATACAAAAATAACAGATTGCGGTTAATACAGCAAACTTTGTTCAGAGTTACCCAATATTACCATAATAAGGAAAATAAACAATTTATCACCCATACACACATTGTATATGATACGAAACATTAAATTTTACAGTTTGCAATATTTACAAATTATGAAAACAAGCATATTTGAGCTGGTAACTAAAGTTGAAGGAAATGAATCAATGATTAACAAGTAATTAAGAATTGCAAGCAATACAGAAGTCCCCTACCGGTTTTAAGCCATTTTCAATGTTTCTGTTGCCATAGCAACCACAATTTTTGTCAGAATCAAAACTGACGGATTGATGGCAAACCAATAGTCCCCTCCGGTCAAAAACCGGCAGGGGACTTACAACTACGTTAAATGACCTCAGGGGACAAAACACTACATCCATAACTCCACAGCTGTACATCAACTCATGAACGAACCAGGTAGGATGCGAATCGCGGGGACGAAATAGTAAGAGGACAACCAGCAAATACGAATAGATAACTCCTAGCTCCATATAACTTTTGGCCCCGGTCAAAAAATTAAATACTGAGAAATTATGACATATTATTGATTATTTAAAAATGAAAAACTCCACTGTAAACGGAATTGGCATTGAAATCCAGATACAAACCCATATTACAATAATTAAACAAAATACGAAACTGCCGGAAGTAGCACAGCCCAACAGAAACCGCGGGACACGTGAGAACAAAAAGGCACAGAAAATATCCAACTTCACTCGAAAAGGCGCGGAACATGCCCAACATAAAAAACTAGCACAGGAACATGTAATACAAAACCGGGCATCCAATCCCGAAAGTCTGCTGCTTAAGTCAGTCAAACTAAAACGGAACAAGAGCCAGTTGGTAAGAAATTAACAACCGGACAAAACACACACCACAACAGACACTGAGTATATGCAATTTTGAAAGATACGAGTAGCACAGAAAGTACTCAATGACCTATCAGAAGTCAGAGCAACAAGAGAGCAAAACATTGAAGGATGCGACAAGACAATGTAACAGACAGGCATCAATGTCAGCCGTCCAAAAAGGCTTGAGGTTAGGCATATCATAGATTCTGTACATTTTCCGGTCATCGCACAATGAAATAAGAAGCATAGTCACTGTGGTGAGCTGTAAATGGACCCACTGCTAAGCATGCAGTCCGTTGCAAAATTGAAGGGTCATATCCTCTACTCAGAAAATGTTTTATGATCTTGAGAAACACATCATGAAAGTGGCTATGACCCAGAATCTTTCGAAATTTGTAAAGCACATCACCATAAAATTCAGGCTGAGACAGACCTTGTCGCAGAAGTGTCTTTAAATTAATACCATATTTAGAAATGAGATCTGAATTACGCCTATAGAATTTTGCAAACGCTTTACGAAGTTTATGGAAGCGATAGCCTTGTTGCAGTAACTTATTAGTAATACAAAGATTTCGAGTATTAAGTCTAGTTGTGCATATCGTCGGCACACCTTAGCCGGATCATTTTTAAGAGAATAATTGCCCTTTGTTGTTTTTATACTGAACTTTTGTCCGCGCTATTTTTCTGTAGCCTTTAGTCGGATTTCAACGACTTATCTTTACATACAAATCTAGCTGTGCATATTTGTCTGTTACATTTCCAATTTTGTCGAGCCATTTCTATTACATTTGGTTGGATATACACACAACTTTGCTTACTTGTCAGTACCAAGTCTACAATGTATTTGTGCATATCGTCGGGGCACATTGTCCTTTGTTTCTTTCTCTTATGACTTTGTCCGTGTCATTTCTCTTTAACCATTAAGGAGGTACGCGCACCTTTGATCTAACGATCGAATTTTCCTTGAAACGTCTTAAAATGACAGAACATTCTTCTAGAACAACATTGAAATCATAAAAATGATATGTCACCAGGCTCGTTTTCGACATACATGGCTTTCTAATGACCTACCATTGTATTTTGTTCATTTTATCTATTTCCTGCATTTATGGCACAATTATGTTCTTTTGAAGATTATTACTATACGAAACCACTTTTAAGCAATGCATGATATGTTATGTGTTCAATGGTTATTCCTATTGTCATTAGTCACAATTCCGGCTGCCTGGTGAACAAATTCAGTATTTGAACATGATGAATAGTTACCCCACCCACTTTCAAAAAAGTGTGATTTTCAAACGATTTCAAATGAACGTCAAAAAATACCTAACGATCGAAAATAATTTAGAATTGGCCCTAAGTTTAGTATCAAATAGAACACCAGTTTAGTCAAATAAAAAATAGGGGTCACCAGCCATTATTGGGAGCTGTGCATAAAAAAGCACTAATTATGAATAAATTTGCATAAAATTAACCTAATTTGCATATTGTAATGAAGTATTTTTTTTCTTAAAAATATTTCAAAGTGTGGCTACCTCTTATAACTAAACCATGCACTACATATTATATATACGCATATGCATTTGAACAATTGTAGGGACTTATTGTGAACCCATATTATTCACAATTTTGCCGTTCCCCACCCACTTTTTCATACAGGCAAAAAATAAAAAGTTAAAAATATCTAATTTGTGCGAAAATATTTTGTTTATTTTTATTAATCAACATTCATATGCAATCATTGAAACTAAAATTCATGTTTGTTCTTATCTAATACGATTTTGAAATTTCGCGCATGCGCACAAGGCAGTTCGTACCTCCTTAATGGTATTTCAACGAATCTTTGCAGGACTTATCAACACCAAGTTTAGCTGTGCATATCGTCGGTGCGCATCGGATCAAAGCTCCGTAAGTAAAACTTTGTAAGCATTTTACTTACGGAGCTTTGTCTGACTTATCAGTACCAAGTCTAGTTGTGCATATCACTGAATATACATACAAGGTCGTACAAAAATCTAGTCATATGTCTATGAAAATTATTGGCCATTTTATTTGTTATGGAAATAAATACGACTGACCCCTGTCATGCGTTAGTGGGTTGCTATAGTAACAAAAATACACAGCTTCCAAACGTCTACCAAAATATACTTTTACATTAAAATCAGTTACAAGTTGGTTTCAGTCGAACATTATGACCATGGCAAACAATATAGCATCAGTCCGGTCAAATCTGGATACCCATCGGACACTTAATTTTCGATGGATGAAACCGGTCGATGCATAACACCTGAACAAATTATTACACAATGATGTAGTAAATGTAACAGTATATTGAAATAGACTATAGGTTATGCTATATCATTCTGTTTTGTTGTATAAATGTTTATGTTGTATCCAAAGATAACTGTATCATTAGTAAAGAGTAAACAAAACAATTATTTTGGAAAATTTGTAATATCTTAGAAAGGTTTATATATAGCGCGGGAAATTGACCACACGGCCACTGAGGTGCAGTTTGTTTTTAATAAACATTTCATTAATACTAGTGTTAATTTAAATAGTATTACATAATCAGAAACTATAGAGCTTCGTCTTTAATTTGATATAAGTATTTTAAAAGAATGTCCATAAACAAGAAAATAAACCCATAGGACGTGACATCACTTTCTTTTTTCTTGTTTAGAATAGCATTGACGTTTCTATTGAATGCACCTCAGTGATTGACTGGACACCGTGGTATTAATTTCATGGTATAACTTTTTAACTAGTTAATCAATTTCGATCGGATTTTGCATGGAGGTAGTTTTAACGATGTTGTTTATGAATGCAATTACTTTATGAATATATCGAGAGCCAATTCTTGTTTTTGATACCATGAAAATCTGACCATCTTAGTACAAATGCACCTTTCTAAGATATTATCAATTTTACAAAAAAATGTTTGTTAACTCTTTACTAATGATACAGTTACCTGTGGTTGTACCCTGTTGTGTGAAGTAAATAAACGTTAGTCATAGCTCATAGAATAATAAGTTATAACATATTGGAGACGAGGAAGTGGAACAATGGCTGTATATGGACATTTAAAGGAATTTTACACAGGGGAGGAAGACTGGAAGGAATATATAGAACGCTTGAACAGTTTGTTCTAGCCAATGAAATTACTGATGAGGCAAAAAGATGGCAATATTGTTGAAAGTGGTCGGTGGAACTATACTTAGTACCAAAATGACGACAATACATTTACCTTTAATCTGCACTATTCCAATACCGGCATAAACTTCAATTGTCTGCTATAAAACAACATACCCCAGTGTCGCGTTTTTAAATCCGTTAACCATACGTACAAATTAATGCTTAACATATTGTCACCAGTTAAACCAGGGAAAGTCGTTCACAGAATTGAAAGCACTGATCCAGGAAAACCATAATCCAAAGCCATCCGAAATTCTTCTGGGTATCAAAAGAGTCAAACTAAAAATCCGGAAAAGCTTATTGGGCCAATCATTTCTGCCAAAAAAGAGGCATCCAGCCTAATTGTTTCCATAATTAACACGGGTTTGTATCAAAGAAAATCCTTCAGAGATTACATTGACCATAGCTTTACCATTTCTTGAGATATTTTCATTAAAAACTTTCGTTATGGTTCGAAATCATAGCTCTTTGAGGGTGGATAAATCTGAATCAAAATTGTTTTTGACACCCGTGTATTCCATTGTGCGTTGACCGCACAATAGGTCGACTCTATGCCTAACATTAAGCCATTCCAGGGGTGGTATTCAATATCGATCTTACTTGACTTAAGGATAGGGACAACTAATCAAAACACACCATATTAAACTATTGGTCAGTAAAAGGCGATATGATTGGCTATCCTTATTCTCCAATTAAATAAGATCAATATTGAATAACACCCCAGACGGCAGGTGTTAATGCTCGTCTGCTACATTATCTTGTCATGCCCTTAAATGTTTTGCTCTCTTCTTGCTTCTGATAGGTCATTGAGTACTTTCTGTGCTACTCAATGTGTGTTGTTAAGATAATATTTCATTTTTTTTACATTCTTTTATTACCTGTGACTGTGACCTTTTGGTTAGGACGGTGTGGCATTATATGACGGGGAAACACATATTTACACTGTTATGTTCCATGTTGTGTGTCGGGTAAATGCGAGGTTTGGTGCACTGTAGAATGTTTACCCCCAAGCAACATTTGTCACTGTCTGTACCAAGGCAGAAGCCCTTTAGTCAACCTTCTTTTACGTATGGATTGCCCACCCCCCCAAGTATTAGAAAAAGAAAAAAATACACAATTTGGCCACTGCACTGGCATTCGACCAGAAAAAAATAGCCGTTGCATATTTATAAAATTGTTTCTCTGGTCGAGTGGCAGTGGTCCACTGTGCCTTTTTGAGAATTTGTGTCAATGTATGTGTATGTGCCCTTCTCCAATTTCGTTGTAGGCTGTTTCGTTTCTTTCTGAAGTGCATGTTCTAGTAATTGACACAGAACCGTTACTTACTGTTTGTCTATGTTAAACAGTTAAACCTGTCTGTAAAGACCACCTTTGAAACATGTCTTTCCCAGGTTGTTTACAAGGGTCTCTCTGAACAGTTTACTATCACTGAAAACAATCAGATGGAAAATAAAATTGGATGTCTTTGCAGACAGGTTTTAAGGGTGTGCATATATATTTGTTATAGCTGAAACAAGATCAATTGGCTTTTTTATAGCTTAAACTAGGTCATTCAGATTTTTTTTAACTGAAACTAGGTCTTTCAGCCTTTAGACAGCTGGGAATTTGGCTTTAGACAGTGAAGTTCATTTTCTAGTTTTGTAATGTGTTGGGCATTGTGACGTGTAAGTGTGGTATTTTTATGTTTTCTGTGCTCAGCTGTTTAAGTTGAGTGCTGCCTTCCCTGTCCGATTGTCTATTATCTTTTCATACAAGTGGTCTTTAGCACAGGTTTGACTGTATATACACATGAACAGTGCAATAATGTCCCTGTTTTACCAACTTTCAATAAACTAATGAAATTAAAACAAGACACGTTGGTCATTTACAATTTTATTCGATGTCTAAACACTAGTTATAGTTACATAATTAAGACATCTTTGAGAGGCTTAAAGTAAAGTGAAAGTGTAAAATATGTCACACATACATGTTAACACGAGTTGTACTTTCTCTATACAAGTATATAACAATAGAATACAAGAGATGTTTGTAAAACACGTATGCCCAATAGTCAGAAATGGTGATTTTACTAAGACACATCTAGAATGTATCTAGAATTAATGCGTCCCGCAACATGTACATAATTAGTGAATGAATGGGCAGAATGTTACAGTACTAGTCTCGCAACTTTTAAAATGTTAACTTACAGAATCAGTTATAATCAAATGTCACCTTAAGCAATACAAGTTCAGTTACAGATTCACACTGCACGTTTCCAATTCTGACATGATCGGTGGAAAAGAATGTTCAAATTCATTTACCATATGCAAATTGAACTAAATAAATGGCTATGAAGTAAGGATATTGCAAAATAAATTTATACAATGTCTGACTGTAAAGTAAACAGGCTAAGTATTGAATATATAGAGCACTAAACAGAATATATCCAACCAATAAAAATAAAACAAATACATAAGTACAAGAGTATTTTATTTCTTCACATGCATGTCTAGAAATGTTAACATATATCAAAATATTGTTCATGTACCTTTAAATGTTCTTGAATACAAGTAACATTGATTACAACAACAACACCAGGGGCCGGGATTACAACCAATACTTACACTCAGCACTCAACACTTTAATATTGAAAATGTTATATGATGAGCTATTTTTTGTCCTATGTTACAAATCCAGTTGAGAAAAATGTATATAATTGTAATATGAGTATTGAAAATAGCATGTGATACATTTTCTTTGCCATTGTGGACTATTTATGAGGCATTAGCGTAATTATTGAATCCGAGAGTCACACTCAGCACTGAGACTGATAAATTACAGATATAGCTTACAAATACACTAAATTTCACTAGGAAGTAAGCAAGAAATGATTTTTAGTATCAATTTAACACTGTTACAACTTCTGGCTCTCATAAAAATGTCCCTTATAACCTCAAAAGAGTGAATTTCAATATTTGAGAGTTGAGTGTCAAGTGTAAGTATTGGTTGTAATTTCGGACCCTGATTGTTCATGTAAAGTGAGGTTGTCACATACAAACATGTTGGTTACATACATAGAGGCTTACAGGGAAGACTGGGCTTGCCTGCAACTGGGTCACTCTTAACATAAAGTTACTATTATTATTATACATATATGGTGAGATTTAGTGTATTATTTACTATATGATAATCAATAAACAAAATATATTGAAGAAACTTAGCATTTTGTCTAAATTATACATTTGTATATGGTAAAGTTGATATAATGGTACATCATATGGTAAAGTAAAGCATTAAGTATAAAAACAAAGAAGCTATCATATCAAACCAATGGAGGGTACAAATCCTGAATATGTTTTTGTGTAACAAAGCAAAGGTGAAACATTCAATGGTCGAAGTTAAATGATAATTATGTCGCATAACATGAATAAATATGCAGAAGTGGATGGAAAATTTGTTCTGCAGGACTACGGCAAATGGTAATTAATCTAAATCGTAGCAACAGAAACAAGCTATGAGAATTTAAAATCTAAGTTTTTACACATTTATTTTGGCTCACAAAATCAGAACTCTTGTATACAGGTTGTATGTGATAGAACGTGATATGGTGTTCATTTTACGGACATACATTCTCACTTGTACATAACTAAACAAAATTAGTATAGCCTAGTGGTTGAGCGTTCGCTTCGAGTGCGGGAGGTCTCGGGTTCGATCCATGACCGCGTCATACCAAAGAAGAAATAAGAATGGTACCAGGAATTCCCTTGCTTGACACTCGGCATAAAAAGGAAACTGGCTCCTCTTCTCTCATACCCTCGTGGCAATGGATAACATCAGGAATGAGGTGTCGAGAGTGATTAATATAAGTTTGAAAAACTTGTTTCACAATCGACCTTAAATAAATTAGTATAAACTATACAAACTGATGTACAATTATCAATATAATTATATTCTGGTGATGTTTTTAGTGATATTTCCAATAAGGATGGACAAAATGTGAAACAATTAAAACTACCTTACTTCTAAGTCTCCTTAGTACCAAAGCAGCAATGATATGCTACCCCTCTCAGGGAGCATTAAAATCAATTCAAGCAAAAGTGAACCACATACATCATGATTTGTGTGAGTAAGCGATCAAACAATTCAACACATAGTCAACTTTTATTCAATTTTAGCAATAACTTGTAATTAAAAAAACCACTGAATTTCATGATAATTATAATAACCTTAAACACTCATAAAATATGCTGCCTTACGTATGGCAAATTTGTTCAAATCTGCAGAGAAACAGAGTAGGACAAACCTAATGGTACATGCGCATTTAGTGCATTAAATAATAAAATAAAGAGAAATGTACAGTAAATGCCGGTAGAACATACAGAGGAGACATACAGTGGAGACATGGTAAGGTAACTGAGAGATTAGATAACAGTGAAAATACACATACAGGTATCACCAAAATCACAGAATGCCAGCTGGACAAGCTGTTCATTCTCGAGCTACATCTCAAAACATGCGCACAAGATTGTTATACAACACCATACAACCCAATACAGTATACACATAGATGTAATACATAGAGGACATTACACAAGTGTCAATGTATTAACCCAGTTGAATAAAATAATAAAAGGCAAAGCTCTACCAAGCATTTTATCAATTTTATTCAACAAGTTTAAAATTTCAGGTAGAAAGTCACAAATTGTATATTTTTTTATCACAGTGTATAATCGTTTCTATGCAATGGTTTTATTACATAGCAACGACGTCAAACATGTGATAAATTTTACAACAATTACACTGGTAAAAGAAATATACACAGGACTGGCAGATGCTTTCAGTAAAGCCCAGGTAAGAAAAGATCATTGGTTTGTAAAGAAAAATATAGAATTGTGCGAGGGTAAAATGAATGTAAAAACGGCAGAAAAAAGAAATATAAACAATATGTTACCTGCCACTAAGCATATAACAATGCTGTATAAGCGGGACAGTTTCGTTTGTAAGCAAAATGTACATGTATCAAAGAAGAGGCTTGATTTTAAATTGTGCAGATAAGACCAAATTCTTAACTTATGTATGAGTTACTTTTGAGATCTTAAAACCGAATGGCGCAGCAATAGTTTAAGTGTAAAGCTTTGATCAAGCAGAGTATCCTGAACATTGAGACAGGTGGTTGAATTAAAGGAGTCTAACATTTCAAACCCAATCTTAGATTGATAATGTAGATATATTGAAACAATACGTCTACCATACTTTACTGAGGAATTCTGTAGAGATCGAAAATGTCGAAATAATGTTCACAGAAATTCCTTTATTCCTTCTCTTCCATATTATTGGACCATTGTATGACTATGTTCTGTTATACACACGCATAATACAGGGGGTCCTACTGAGACATAATTATTGCCCAATCCTGAAAATATGATGCAAGTCTGTTGCGGGTGCCATTAGCACACATCCCTACACCAAACCTATATTTTAAACATACCGTAGCTCTATTGTTAAAATTAAGCTTTTGAAATGTCAAATGACCATATCTTAGTCAATACTTTGAATTTTTTTATCAAATTACTTTTATTTTGTGCAGAGATGTTAATTGTCTCTATTGCAGAAAATCCAGATTTCCGGCTTATTCAGGAATTGTAGGACCCCTGTTAATATGTAACCTTCATGATGATCCATCCCAACATGAAGATATTAGTGTTATACTAGTATAACAGTACGGTAACCATAGCAACAAGGACTGAGTATACAATCACTTCACGGTCACTGTGTTCTGGTACTTCCAATTCAACATGTCAAACTATGCAAACACCGAGATATTGGTACCTAAAGTGTAATAGCATTGAGTTGAAAAAGGCCAAAAATTCAAATAATTAAATCACAGACATCTAAGAAATCTAAAGAACAAGTCATTCTACAAAGCAGTTTCTTTGAGAAATCTTAAGTGCCATAATGTTGAAGTACTCATAATTACATATCAACATAGAGCAACCAAAAAGGTAAATTGGAGTGAAGTCTATAAATTGGTTTTTTGAAGAAGTTAAGGGGCACGTGTGTTGAAACAGAAAAATATGAAATCATTGTAATAACACGATGACTATTTCATGTACATTGTATAATACTTGTCTAAACATGTTATCATGCTAATATAACATGGACAGTACAGAACAAATATATCAGTAAAAGAGCAAAAATATAAACAACAGAAAAACTAAATATTAGATGTAAACAACAGAAAAACTAAATATAAAAGAACAAAAAGCGACAGAATCTAGTTGACTCAGCCCTATATTGCAACTATACTTGTGTAAAATGAGATAACAAAATGAGGAAACAGTAAGCCTTGACCAGTAGTAGAGATGCAAAGTTTTGTTATATTTGTTGCTATGGTAACAAGTAATTATCAAAAAACCTCGTAATGCATGAGTCAAGTTACGAGTACCAGTGAGTCAGTACCTAGGACAGATAACTTATATATACATCATACTAAATGTGATATGATATCCTTATATGGAGGTAGTATGAAAATATAACCAAGACTTTCATCAATCTGATGTTAAATACATTCATTACATTCAACAAAATTTTAAGATAAATACAAAATAATGTTTGAAATAAAACAAGAACAAATGTATAATACGTGCACACCAAGTTATAGGGCCCGAAAAAATCAGCAATAACCATTATCAATTCAAAAATAAATGAAAAAGATAAGTTAACATTTAGTATTGTAATTTGAAATAAAGACGGTGCTCAGCTGACATAAACAAAATCAATGATTTCAATTTAATTCGTACAAATACTAAACTAAACTAAAATGCTATGTGAATAAATGACCATTAACCATAAAGTATATAAGCTAGATCTACCTGTTACATAAGAGAAAGGAATACATATAAGACAGCATTCGTAACAATGTATGTAAGGCATTAGTACAGGGTAACATAATAACGTTTTATGTTCCTACAAACATAAATAACATCAACATGATAACATATAGCGTTAACTCATCGAAAACAAGAAACAGTAGATTTATAACAGTAGATATATAATGGTAGATTATACATTCTCATACAATGTCAACAGAATCTGGACTGTAACTGGTGATCCACCTAAACGGACTAAAACTGGACCTAACCACACCAGTATGGTAGAGGTTACACTCAATCAAACACTATCACATAGTCAATCCGATGGAAAGCACACAACATGTGTGGTTGTTTCATTTTGAATAGAATACTTGAGACATACAAAAATAACAGATTGCGGTTAATACAGCAAACTTTGTTCAGAGTTACCCAATATTTCCATAATAAGGAAAACAAACAATTTATCACCAATACACACATTGTATATGATACGAAACATTACATTTTACAGTTTGCAATATTTACAAATTATGAAAACAAGCATATTTGAGCTGGTAACTAAAGTTGAAGGAAATGAATCAATGATTAAAAACAACAACTTCATGTCAATTACACAGTCATGAAAAATATTTCCCAGACAAACCTGGAAAACGACCGGAAACCTAGACAACAACCGAAAACCTGGATAATGACCGCAAACCTAGACAACGACCGGAAACCTGGATTGCAATCAGAAACCTGGATCATGACCCAAGACCTGGCCCCGATCTCCTGAAGCATCTCAAGTAGAAATCTTATCTCAAATCGTGATTTTGCTCAAATTAGAGTCTGACTTCGAGAAAAATTGATAGGTTTGAGCTCTTGATATTTTACTGTAAAAAACTAAGAATAATGTTTTCTGTTTTGTGACACAAATTTTGAGCCTAGCCTCCCATGGAAATTATCAAAACAACACATGGCAATATTTGAGATGAGATTGAACTCTGATTGAGATTTTTCGGGAGATCGGGGCCTGGATCAAGTTTCACTGCACTGAGATCATTCTCAAGCAGAATTTTAACGTCAAAGACTGAATTCAACAATCTCAGCCATATTACCAATATCAAACTAGGATCAAGTTTAAAATCAAGTCAATAGAAACTATCTCGAGAAATATCGAATGAAATTTTCATCCATGGAATCTGGAAATTCATTAAAACATTACATTGTAAATGTAGAAGAGAAATAATGGAAAACAATGTAAGTTATATATATAGGTATATAACAGTGGAGTGAATGAACAGTCAATGAAGGATTCTATGTTAAAGGTGAATCTCACGAGTATATTACAAGTTACTGCTCATACACTGTCTGACTTTACTGTACAAGTTGTCTCCCTTTGAATGGTGGAATAAAACATAATCTTATCGTTGGTAGCCAATTGCACCAAGTATGAAGTTAGGGAAACATTTAACAAGTACCTTAACTGATCTAACTAGACCATCCATCAGCCATAGCAGGACAGTATTTTAAAGGTGCATTAGGGTTAAAAATCGCCATAAAGTAGGCCAAAAACTATATTTGCAATTATTAAAATGCATTTCTATTTGGTCGTTGACGCTATGTTTTCACCCAGAAGTGATGGCATTGTTAAAATACAATAAATATAGAAATCGAATTTATTTTATGACCCCGGGGGTCATAAAATATTTAAATTGTGCGCAAAAAGAACTGGCGGCAGTTCTTAAGAAATGGCGCTAGCATTAAGAACTGGCCCCATTAACTCAAAAACAAAACACTAATATGAAGTTTTTTATGCTTGAAAATTATAAATGATATATTTATGTTTTATCATTCCAATTGTACTTAAACTCACATAATAAACCCGAAATACTGTAATTTATAATTTTAAAGCATAAAAACGTCATATTTGTGTTGTTGTTTTTTGTGTTATGTGGCCAGTTCTTAACGCTAGCGCCATTTTTTAAGAACTGGCGCCAGTTCTTATGTGGAAGAAGTTTGATGACAAAGTCGGCCAATATGAAATCGTAACCGGGACGTTGGTTTTAATTCCACAGGAATCGTAGTTTACGGAGGAAGTTAGAATTATATTGGCTGGCAATCGTCAAATTAGATACTTTTCTTATAGTTTGTGCATTTGTTTTGGATACAATGATATAGAGAAGCTGGACCCGATAGCAACTTTTAACAAAACAGTGAATTAATTAAAATAAACTTATTTTCTTAACTTTAAATACCTAAAATGTCAACATGATCTTATACAAGAGAAACATAAACTTACAGTACAACCTCTGTAGAGCAACACTCTTTGTGAACTGCACATATTGGCTGTAGTTTAGAGATTATTGCTCTGCAGAGGTTAAATTTATAGTAAATATTGGCTTTTGGAAATTTTGAGGGTGCTGTTATAGAGGTTGAGGCTCACAGTGAATACTGGGTTACTCAACTGTGTTGCCTCTTTAAATAAAGTCTTCATTATTATTATTATTGTTGCTCTACAGAGGGCTGCTCTGGAAAACAAATATTTTGAGCATTTGTGACCACAAATATAATCTCGGATTCACCAAAACATACAATCATTCAAAAAGATCAATAATCACAAAAATATGTACTCATGTATTCTATCACCAGAATTTTTGTTAACAGTAGATATATAAAACATATAAATAATGATATATATATATATATAATGTACATCCCTTTCAGCATTCAGACAAGGTTCACAATTCACGGAGTGGTAGATGGAGTTGAAGGGGATCACGCAGGCGAGATAGATCCAATTCACACTGTGATATTAACGAGGCTAAACGATTGTATTCGGTGATATCGAATCCCTCTTTTTTCGCCATTTTGTAAAACTTGTTCAGAAATTCCCGATCCCAAGCATCGACATAATTGTATTCCTGTAAGTAGAAAGGCATTATATAATGTTTTAATATTAATACTAAAAGCATTTGGTTGATAAACAATAGATTCTAGTATACATACATACTGTAAACCAATTTACTTTCGCGAATACTAACTTTCGCGTTTTGCTGATCATGGGCATATTCAAGACTACAAATTTTCGCGTTTTTAAGTTTCCTGCTGTGTCCATTTTAATGTTTTTTGCACTTTCGCGGTGACTTAATTTTGCGAAATTCTACCATTCATGAAATCCGAAAAACCAAACCGCGCGAAATAATTTCTAGGTTTACAGTATACCATTTGTCTGTTTCATGTTATGTGTATGTATAGGTAAATTTCTTGGATCAGGTTTGTTTACATAATGAGCATTGGTTTGCCAATTAACTATCTTATCCACAGACAGTGAAGAAGTTATTTCTATTACACATATTTTAACTATAAACAATAAACTACACATACTTAATTTCATTTTTTTGTACTATATAGTATGGTTGATTGGGAATCAAGTTCTGACTACGTTAATATATTTATCAATCACTATTCACTTCTCAGTCCTGATGGTATCCACAGCTATGCAGGTATGAGAGAAGAGAATCCAGATTTCCTTTGTTACACTGGGCATCAAGCAATGGAACACTGGTACTATATTTAATTCATCATTGGTATAACATTGTCACATATCATGGACCTCCCGCAATCGAAATGTAAACTCTTCAACTAAACCTCCCGCAATCGAAATGCATACTCAACAACTAAACCTCCCGCAATCGAAATGCATACTCAACAACTAAACCTCCCGCAATCGAAATGCATACTCAACAACTAAACCTCCCGCAATCGAAATGCATACTCAACAACTAGGCCCCCCGCTATCGAAATGCATACTCAACAACTAAACCTCCCGCAATCGAAATGCATACTCAACAACTAAACCTCCCGCAATCGAAATGCATACTCAACAACTAAACCTCCCGCAATCGAAATGCATACTCAACAACTAAACCTCCCGCAATCGAAATGCATACTCAACAACTAAACCTCCCGCAATCGAAATGCACACTCAACAACTAGATCTCCCACAATAGAAGCAGATCACTCTACAACAACTATGCGACCGAGGCAGTGAACTGTTTAATACAACAACTCGCAGTGTCACCTGTTACCTACTGACCACAAATGTGACCCCAATTACTGGTTGTTGTATCATCAAATACATTACAATGAATGGAATACTGAATTGCCATTTTACTGTACCGCAAGACTGGTGGTAATGAGAAAACAGCAGCATACACAATACATTAAACATTGTTTTATAACAACAGTTAAATTCCCACCAAACATGCCATAGACATTCATTTACACCAAATATGAGCAATAAAGTTTGTTTGATGCCAGCTAATTCATTTTGAAACATCTATTTTCCATTTATTCATCTGGTTTACAAGTGTCTTATATCACGTTATAATGAAATCAAGCATTCGTACAGACGCCAACTTATCTATATTAAACCTAAATATATCTCAGGTAAAGTTTATAACGTATAGATGTATATAACACCATGATTTGTTTGGCAGTCAATAATATTTTCTTTTTCAGATTGAAAAATGTCTGAGAATTGCCTTATAATGCCAGTAAGTTTCATGTTAACAATCTAGATATTGATCTACACTGTTGAGAATAAGGAAGCCTTGGTAGCTCAATGGTTAACGCGCTTGCCGTCTAATTTGGCAACCCAGGTACAAATACGGGTGGAGGTACTCATACGCCTGCCATATTTCAGCAGAAAGCTGACTAGAAAATAAAGGCTAAGCTTGGCATTTGGAAATTATAACTTAATTTCCTGATATTTTATTGCGACAATTTGATTAAACTCCTTGAATGAGTATAACCAAGGTATGGGGTTATTTTAAGCAAGATGATCTTAACAGTTATGTCATTGATATGAGTTATTAATGAAGACAATGTATCTTAAAGTTTGCATGCTTATTGTGACTTTAAATACCAAACAGTGATAAGTTATGGAAATTATTGCATCTTAGAAACAACAACAATTATCTGCCTAGAAACAGAGCATCAAGTAGGCTGAATCAAAATGCTGTTCGTAATTCTGATTAAAGCGCAGGAATATTCCATCCATCACCACTTCCTGGACAGTCAGGAAGTAATCGAATATCTAGCACAGAAGATGAATCGGGTCGTTACAAAACTCTGCAACATTTTAATTAAATACTGAAAATCATAACTTATGGAAACTACTTACAAAAACACTATCTATTTAAATCTCAAGACTAAGACAATGCACCAATCTATTTAGCGATAATTTCTTCCAACAAATTGACAAAACTGGAAAAGTATACAAATTATTTAGCACGAGCATGTTAATTAGTTTGTGGCTAATTGATGTTCCACACAAACTAATGCAAGTAATTTCAGTCTGGTTGATGCCTTGCAGAAGAAATGTTTCATATAAATATTCATTTTGAAAACATCTAATAAAAGAGAGATTATACTGCTGCAAACCAAGAGTATAATAAGTTGTGCTTTTCTGTTGTTGTTTTTTTATGTAAAACTATAGTGGAACCCCATGCAGCCAGTGTATCCATGATACCAATGTAGGTCAATATCTCACTTAAGTAATGATTTTGTTTCCTTATGATTTTGCCTGCAGATTGCTTACAATAACAGGCAAGTACTTTCTAAGAAAAGAAGAGATTTCTGACCAAAATTATGACAAAAACTAACACAATATCTTAATTCACTACGAGTTATTTTGATAGAAATGACGTTATTCATTGATAAAACAGGTCAAGCAAGACATTTGGCAGGGGAAAATTAACTAGACACGCTTAATGTGATTTACTTGAAAATTGTTACCGGCTGCATGGAGTTAATTATAATTAAATTAAAGTGGGAGTGAGTTGACATTTTATCCAAATGTAGTCTGATGTGATTTTGCATGTTTATCAAAGATTCAATGTTACTGGAGCAGTTGGCAACCATTTTTGTTTGGTACACCTGCTAAATGCGTTTCTACGGTATGGCTCATAAAGCATGTTTTCAGGCCTAGACACTAACTATTTTGGCCACTGGTCCGACAGGGCAAAAGCACCCAATTTGTAAATAGGACAGTTACTGGTCCTCCAGAATTTTCCAGTGTTAGTGTCGAGCCCTGGTTTTGATGACAAATAGCAATAACACAAGGTCACTTTTTGCAGCCTGTAGAAGTTGCTGAAAGTTATTGTTGACAAAATACCAAATTCTAAAATACCCAGAAATTGAGAGTAGCGTTACAAACAGTACATGTACAGTACATGTACATTGTTGTTACTAACAGGGCTTCTACTGAAGGAAAATGCCCAATCCTAAAAATAAGATGCTAGTCTGTGCCTGGTGCTATAAGCATATTTCCTACACCCGGACTATGTGTCAAACATTGTTCTATTGTTAACATTTAGAGTATGGAACGACCATAACTTTGCCAATTCTTTGAATTTTTTCATCAAATAACTTTTATTTTCTGCAGAAAAGTTCATTCTTTTAATGCAGCAAATCTGGAATTATAGAACCCCTGTATTAAAGACCCGAGTATGGGATAAAGAAAGACAGCTTACCTGGGCACAGATCACAAAGTATGCATACATCACTATGATAGCACCATAGGTCGCAAAATATGTGACAGGTTCCATCACATCCCAGGAATATTCCCACCAGGTGAGACGTGCGAAAAAGCCAAACTGTAACCCCATCAATGTGGACCCTATATACATGCCGTAGTTGTTCTTTGATGTAATCTTCTCTTCCATAATTAACTTTTGCTGTAAATAAACGACACAAGTTATTAACAAAATAATCCTTTTTTATGTTTTCTGAGCTTGTATGGTTAAGTTGAGTGCTGCCTTCCTTGTCTGATTTTCTTTTGTCTTTTTATAAAGCTTGTATGTCATATTTGATACATAAATGATACACAATTGATGTTGGTCGGATTTCATTGAAATTTGCATGACTTTGCCATCTGAGATGGCTAATCTCTCCTTACATTGATTCTATTATGCATATATACAGGGTAGCAAAACCAATAGAATTTGACATCAATAAAGGCTACAAATCCAAGACAAAATTCAGTTTGCTTGAAAACAAAATTAGCCGTATTTTTTTATTTTTTCATTTATTTCTATGAAACATACACCAGTCTAATTGAAAATTATATGCTTTCCACGAAATATAGATCTTTTTCAGCAGCTGGTTTCTTTTTTCCAGCACCCTGTGAAACCTTCAGACTGGTTGTATGCAATCGGACTGCAGTTTCAAGCAGTTTCTTTTCCAAAGTTTCACGAGGTGGGATCATAAATGTCATGGAGAGCTTACATAAAAAAAAATTTCCAATGTAGAAATATTTCGTCTTGGATTCGTAGCCTTTGGTGGTGTCAAAGTCACATAGTATTGCTACACTGTGTATAGATAGCTCCAAAAATGAAATAGAGTGTAATATATCATCTTCTATTTCCACAGACACTTGTTGCTAGGCAATCACGCCAAAAATAATGGAATCAATTCATACATAGCTTAGAGCTAATTCACACAATAATGTTTGGACTGTGAGAATATCCAATCTATTTATTCATATCATATTTATTTCATAAGCAGAGGAAGTATTTTGCAATATCATTGGTGCTTGAAATGTGGCACTGTGAAACTTACTCTCAGATGTATTTTCAAGGACTTGGGGTTTGTGGAAATGGGATTTTTTCTAGTAAATTTGACTTAATAATGCAGAGGATTTTTAGTAATAATAGTTTCAAAGTGGTTGATACTTAAAACTTTGAATAGTAGTTTATACTAATTTATTTAAGGTAGATTGTGAAACAAGTTAAAACTTATATTAATCATGCTCAACACCTCATTCCTGATGTTATCCATCACCACAAGGGTATGAGAGAAGAGAAGCCAGTTTTCCCTTTAATGTTGAGCACCTAGCAAGAAAATTCCAGGTACCATTTTTTATCTTTGTCTTTGCTATGATTCGGCCAGGGATCCAACCTGCACTAAAAGCGGATGCTATACCACTACGCTATTTAGGAGGCAACCTGTTGACACTAAGCAACATGCCGAGCGTACCAATCTTACAATAAAAATCATCTATTTGAAAACCCGATTAGAAAAACCAGCAACTGTTTAGCTAGCTGTATGTAAATGAAGGATAACAAGTTGGCAAGGTGACTGATGAAATCAACAAGAAAAGAAATGCATTAGCATAGTCATTATTTTCTATTCTGCACTATCCCCAGTACACCATTTGCAATCCAATGACAAGTTATCTTATAACCAGCATGATGAAGTCTGTGTGGAAAACTGGTAATGTTCAGTTTTTACAGTTCATACAACACCAAATTGAATCATCTAGCAACGGAATGTCTCCACCAGCAGACAATCAGCAGACTACAACAATATGATACATATATCTATCAACAAACACTGATCAAGTATCAGAATATAGACTCCACCTTTTAATAGTCTGATAGTCATAAATTTTAGATATTAAAACCTCAGTTCAATCTTTCCCATTATGTAAGAAGCTGTAGGCTCTGGTTGCATGTAATTGCTTTTTAACAAGAATTGTGTCCAAGAGCCTCAGATGCTTGATTGTCTTGGTGTTATATTGCTGGGTGCTTTCATTTATCTTGCAATGTGAGATCTAAGATACTTGTGATTATTAATTAAAACGTTTACTGCAGTTTCATGTAAGAGATATTGGGTAAACATTTGTTCTTCTTCCAGTGTTGATGCAGGGCCATTTTAAAGTAGCATACTCGCATCCATGCTGGTATTCCCAATAAAAGATTGAGTGATCTGTGTTGTGTTTATGTTTTCTGTGCTTGGCTGTTAAAGTTTGGTGCTGCCTTCACTGTCCCAATTCATCTGTTTGGTTCAAGTTTAGTATATCAATACACAGTACCATGATAGAAACAGATAATCGTTAAACAAGCATATGTCTTTGAGCTTGTATATGAATTATCTGCGAGAAGAATTGTATTTTTCTTAAGGTGTGGGAAATAATAATAATGATAATTATAATAACAACTTTATTTTAAGAGGCCACACAGTTGGGCAAGCCCAGTCTTCCCTGTGAGCCTCTATAGAAAATGGAACCAGAACTGCAGCATACAACATGTTTAAGAGTATAATCATTAAGGTATCAGCTGTGAAATGATAAATATGGAATTATAATAAAGACGTTATTATTATTATTATACTATAAAAATTCATGAAATTTGGTAAAAAGGCAGGTTGTTGTTGATCATACCGGTAAATCATGAATATCCATTCCAAAAGAAACATTGACCATTATTATATGGATTTGATATTAAGGTGCATGAAGTTGTTGGAAATATGTCCTCAACAAGTAGAAACAATTCTATAGTACAGTAGTGTATTTCTCTAGATAGCAACTGCAGGACATGTTTTTGCTCTTCTATTGAATTGGAAACTATTAACATGTACTGTAGTGATGGAACATTGATTTAACATTACAACACATTACAGAAATCGTGACAACAAGTTGATAATGATACATAATGTAATAACGTCTAACATTCTAACAGCAATTTGGTTGAAATTAGTGAACAGAATACTAATTTTCAACAAATCGTTAGCACAACATAATCTAATCAATGAATTAAATGTAGTGAAAAACAGTCACATTACTGAACAAAAGAAAACAAATCAGCATTGAGAACATTTTAGACTCTTTAATCTTAACAAAAAGCTTTGAACTTGATAGATTAGCTTTGATGAAAATTGCATTAAAACAACCTCCCCCCACAAACTTATAGATTTTTGTTGTTTGTTAGGAAGTCAGGAAAATGTTAAAAGGTTTCTGTAAAAGCTAGAGAAATGGAGCAAATACGAGACAATTGGGTCAGAGGATTTTATAACCTGCAATCATTAACTGTACATTGTAACATGATTTCTATATTTAACAGACTAAAAACTATGTAACCAATTAGATAAAGGACAGTAACATTCAATGAAATCAACACCATGAAATCGACAAGGAAATGGAAAAAGGAACCAGCAATTTATCGCAACCTGAGATAGAAGAACCAGCAAATCTTTACCAACTGAGATCTATACGAGAACCAGCAATTCAATGCCGACTGATAGATAATTCAATGCCATAAAATGTCTGCTACTATACAATATATAATAGATTCTGGATAAATCCAGTTTGGTGATGTATATATATATATTTTTTTCAGTTGATTTATTTCACTGATATCATTTGACAGAAGCAACATGAATGTCCAGTCTTGACCTAGTACTACGTTCATCATGCAAGAATTCTTGTCCGAGCCAGCAGCAACAATTACAATTATATACATACCTAGACTTTGACAGTCACCAAAATTGAAAATTATGTTCATTTATGTATGATTGTATATCTATTTCAACAGCATTAAATATATGTTGGTGCATTTAGATTGTATATGTAGATTGGATTTCATGTAGTTCAAGGATTCCTAGTGTTAACATTTCTGTAACAATAGTGATTTACTGGACTTATTTACTTACCCTTAATTCCCACAATAAACATGTAGTATACCTTTAAATATGGTAAACAGTCATTTACAGGGGTGTCAACAGGGCCAAATTGAAAATCAGGAAAATCATATATAGCTGAACACTTTTGCCAAACATGAAGCCTTCAACAACATTGTTTCCATATTTAACTCATGTTTGTATCAAAGAAAATCCTTCAGAGCAGATTAGATTTGCCATAACTTTGCCATTTCTTGAGATATTTTCATCAAATAACTTTTATTTTGGTCAGAAACCATTGCTCTTTCAGAAATGACAAATCCGGAGTTCCTGATAAATTAGGAAAATTGACACCCCTGCATTTATATTGTGAACTTGTTTATCCTTTTCCACAAACAAAATTTATACGCAATGCTGTCGTATACCTCTAAATATGGTTGCATCTGTACTTTGTATTCCTCTAATTGTTCAATGATTTCATTCTCTCTTTTTAACTGATATTCGCCAACATTGAGCTGAGAGTAAAGTTTTGCTGTTAAATCCTTCACTTCTGTCATCTTCTCAAAACTTTCAGCAGGAACTGTGATTTCTGTAAGATAAAATGAAACATTAAAATTCCACATAGAAAAAAAGAGATTTTTAAACAAGGGCAAATAACTCAAACCAGAAAAGCACTGTTTTATCAAAGCACTTACGGAAATAATTTAAATTCTTTATAACGCTTTAACAGTTACAAATTGTGGTAAAAGAATGTTCAATATGAATTATTATTCAGCAGACAAAGTCCTACAAGCAATGTCCATCCCCAAAGTGATGGTTTTAAAGAATAATTAAATAACAATTTAAATTTGAACCTATAAAGTTTAGTATTTCCGTAAGTGCTTTGATTAAACAGTACGCAGGTGCACGTGACATCGCAAATGACAATGAACATTACTGCTAAGTTTCCAATCTATTGCAAAAAAATTGACCAAAGCTTAGAGTAATCTGCAGATTTGTGTGACACAAAAAGAAGTTGACAATCCAATGATTTGCTGAGAGTATTTGGTTAGCGAAACAGGATGCGACCATCAGGAACGATTAGAATACGTGTCACCGTTGGCATAAATAATGCTGATGTACGCTAACAGCTCGCAATATACACGAGACATTCATGGTCCAATTACGTAGTGAGAGATTTATGATCTGATTACATTCACATCCCAACCTCGGCAAAATCAT
This sequence comes from Spisula solida, assembly GCA_947247005.1. Classification (NCBI taxonomy): domain Eukaryota; kingdom Metazoa; phylum Mollusca; class Bivalvia; order Venerida; family Mactridae; genus Spisula; species Spisula solida. Next base: position 33,098,576 of record OX365944.1, on the reverse strand, counting down.
CATACAGTCTAAAGCATCAGTTAGGATTTAGCTTTTTAGCAATAATATCTGAATGCAATGTAATAACAACGCATTAAGACTTATACATTCGAAAGTAGTTGATGTGTACAGAGAAGTCCCGATAGACTACGATCGTACTGCGAGATAAGTGCACGGTAATAAAACCATGACAAAAGTTCAAATGTTTGGCAACTATATAATTATTATACTGAAATGAGTTTTGGTTTGGTTGTAGTTGAAATATATAGATTGCTGACCCAATATAAATGCAATGTTACATTTACAAGAATATAACATTATTTCTTGAAGGGAATATACAACTCGAAAAATTTGTCTTAATGCCAATAAAGCTGAAAACAGCAGCAATAATTGAGAGGATGTAAAATCTAATTTGTCTGTAACAATTTAAAATCTCTCAACTGATCAAGCAGTGATGTCAAAGCTTCCAAATTGTCTGATACTGCCCGACAGCGAAAATTGTCGGCATTCTATCCTGGAGAAAATGCATAATTTAATGTTTCAGTCTGAAAGTGCATCATCACAACCGATATAATTGATGTAGGAAAGTAGGACAGGATTGTCCCGCGGTGATCGTCAGTGTGACACGCCACAATGTGTTATACTTAACGACCGACAACTGGTTGGCTTTTATTACTTACCACAACATCACTCTAGAAAATTAAGTTGAAAGATGGGAAGCTTTCCAGAATCGATGGCAGTCTGATTGTAATACTTGCATATAGATGTAGAAAGGTACACTTACACACTATATAATGTGTCTGATTGTACCTTCAATCTTGTTACACTTGGTGAACAGTAATAGAAATGATCTGGGCAAATTGATCTTATTGTGTGGCGTAAACGCCACACAATGATATTACCACTTTTCAGCTTACGACCAATTTAACGCATTAGGCCTCGGCAAATAAATAGTTCTATAATTTGAACAATATTACAAGCATGCAACACAGGTTACACGTATCATTGGACCTGCTTTGTTTATATTACCAACATTTACTTATATTAAGACCAACAATTATATCAGAATTTTATTTTTAGAGGATATTTATAGCAAATCATTCCGCAACGGACTATATTTTTACTACCAAAGAATGTTCTCACTGGTGGCGGGAATCTAAAATAGTTCCCATGGTTTTCAATCGTATACTGTAACGTATGTAAATCACTCCGCTGCTGCACATTGCAGACAATTACCTAATTATGTTGTATACAAACATTGATGCTATATATAGCTGGTGGGGGGAACTGAAATAGTTCTACGTACATACTGATCGGCCGATTAACAATGTTACCGCGGTAAGCGTTAAACGCACTAGTCAATTTCTACCCTGCTTTATATAAGACCTCATAATTTTCGTATCTATTATCCGATTTTGAATATTTAAAGCTTGTAATGAAGCAGAGATATATGTCTCTCTTTGAGACAACATTCAACACGATACCCTAATTATTAAATCCACGACGACGAGTGAGAATTCGAACCGCGTAAAAGTAAGTTTAAAATATCCCGTTCATACCAAATAAAAATTCAATCAACGGTCGAAACTCATCAATTATTAATTTAATATTCGATCGATTTTGTTCATTAAAGCTTGTTTTAAAAGCTAATACTTTAAGGTTTTATAAAATATCTTGTTTTTAAAGCATTAATCGGCCGATCGATATGTGTGAGCGACGCCATGTTTACCCCTTTTACATACGTTAATATAGAGTGTCATATACATTTAATTAACATGCGTGGTCATACGGAGAATAAACAGTCACTTATCTTGACACTGGTCGAATTCTCCAAGTCGTTAAAAATGGTATTTGTAAATATCCCTTCATTGATGCTCAGCATAGTTACTTAAGTAAGTTCCAGGTAACTGCTGGTTCTCTTGGTGTCTTTAGCAGCACAAATGTTTGAGTAAGGGTGGGCTTATCAGAACTGTGACATAAAATTATGATACAACCTGGATTCGATATTGGATTTAGTGGCATCAGTACGCCACACACCAGCACTTTCAGTGCTTTGATATTCTAATGGTTTTATTTTTGTATGATTCCAAACAATTCATTTCAACAGATATCGGACATGTAATTCAAGCTGTTATTAGGACAATTGTCACTGTATCTGTACAAAGGGGAGGTAATTCAAGCTGTTATCAGGCCAGATGTCACTGTATCTGTACAAAGGGGAGGTAATTCAAGCTGTTATTAGGACAGATGTCACTGTATCTGTACAAAGGGGAGGTAATTCTAGCTGTTGTTAAGAAAATGTCAATGTATTTGCACAAAGGGGAGGCAATTTATGCTGTTATTAGGAAAATGCCAAGGTATTTGTACAAAGGGGAAGTAATTCAAGCTATTATTAGGACAGATGTCACTGTATTTTTACAAAGGGGAGATCATTCAAGCTGTTATTTGGACAGATGTCACTGTATTTGTACAACGAGGAGGTAATTCAAGCTGTTGTTAAGAAATTGTCAATGTATTTGTACAAAGAGGAGGTAATTTATGCTGTTATTAGGACAGATGTCACTGTATTTGTACAAATGGGAGGTAATTCAAGCTGTTGATAGGACAGAATCTGATGTCACACTATGTGTACAAAGGGGAGGTAATTCTGACTGTTTCCTGTTTGGACAGGTGTCACAATTGAATGACATACATACCTGGTTCTGGAGGGCTGATGTTGTATGTATTCTCATTGATAGACACAGAGAATGGTGTCCTCAGCAGTATGTCTATAGTGGTTGACCCAGCTACCTTGGCACCATCTGCAAATACAGAAATAAGAAAACACTTAACAATCAACTCTATGCCCCTGTGAAAATTTCAAGAATATTTCAAGAAATGTTCTTGTACTGCTCAAAAACAAAGGTCAAGAACTGTACCTAAATGGCTCTTAAAATCGGACGGACGCACTTAGGCACGCACATATTTACGCACATACACCAAAAGTGGCGCCTAAGTCTCGCTCACCGCAAGCAGGCCCAACAAAAAATCAAACAGACATTTAATTGTTTAATTATACATGTACATGTTGATATATGCAAGTAAACTTCCTAAAAACCTAGTCTTATACAAGTAAAACAGCCACTGTAAACTTAACATACATTGTATTTATTGGTATAATCATTCCTTGGGGATTTAATTCCGTGGTTGAGGTCATCCACGAAATTAAATCCCCCAAGAATATAATGACTTTACAGTACGGTATGTAATTTCATTGTATGATACATAAAGTTATGTAGTGTATTAGTGAATTATTGTAATAACTTCATAGTACCCGGTTCATACAATATGTGCACTATTCTACACAGTAGAACACAGCATTTTTAGAAGACTTACTAGTATAATTGTATTATAAAAGAAGAAGCACCCAGACTACCAGTACTACTTTTAGACATATGCTAGCTTGTGATCAAAGCTATCAGAAATGATACAATAATGCCACCTAGATCCAAACATTTAAAACAACAGTTAATACCACCAGCGATGTGAAGCCATCAATAACATATATTGGGTAGCAGTGAGCTTATAGTAAAGCTCAGCTTATTGTTTTACCAGCACAGATTCAGAGAAAGTGTGAGTTTCCCCAGGGATCATGTTTACAGATCATTAACAGCTGTTAGTTGTTCATCAATATATATTTTCACACTGATGAGAACCTGACTGCGCGCTTCACATTAAGTACTACAGGTAACTCAATAATACCAACAGAAAAATACAAACTGTTCACTGACTGCTATTGATTATTGGCAAAGTTACCTATGGAATCACTGACAACATTTTGTACTTTAGAATCATCGACCTCTATTAAATGTCCTTATGAACACTAGTACATCTTCTTTAAACAGTACAACCTCTCCTGAATGGCCCTCTGTAGAACAACAGCATCTCAGTAACAATGCCTTCAAAATTTCTTTAAGCTAATATTTACTATTATTTAACCTCTGTAGAACAACCTCTGTACAATGGCCAATATAAGCAGCTCCCAAAGGGTGTTGCTCTACAGAGGTTGTACTTTATATTTAAAGCACTTCATAATGTATTTTTATAACATTTATACACCAGAAACAGATAAAGACCTGACCAGTTTTCCTTGAATTATTCAACTTATTACTTACTTGCTCTACAGCAAGCAATGGATGACTTATTTATACACATCAAGGGTTGCCCATAAGACTGCTAATTATTTAAGAAGGAAGTACTGCAGTCTTGCAGGCGACCCTCGTATGTGGAAATTCAATAATGATCTTACTTGATTTAAGAATAAGGACAACTAATCAGATCACACCATATTAAACTCTTGGTCAGTAACAGGTGATATAATTGGCTACCCTTTGTCTCAAATTAAATAAGATCAATATTGAATACCCCCAGGACTGATCTAAATTATTGTGTTACGATTATAACCTGCACATTACCACCAGTGACTGTCCAGCACTTAGTCAACCAAGCTAGCCAGACAAACGCTCCTACTTCTATATTTATAATCTTTTCCAATAATTAATTTTCAAATGAGAAGTTTTCTTCTCAAATAGAAATGACCAGAAACCATAATAAGCAGCAAAATGAAGAGAGATTTGTCCCTATCGCCTGGAAACAGGAGACGTTTCCAATAAGGAAAATATATTAGTTTTCTGCATTTCAACTTTCTGCACTGTGGTTACTTTATTAAAATATACAAATTGCTTTGCTCCAATTCAGCATAAAATAGGATTCCCTAGAGGGTCACATACCATATATTATAGGAACATTCCCACGAAATTATTTTTAAATTTGGCCATCAGTTTTTGAGAAGATTTTCAAAATTTTAATTGAGAAAGCAACTCCCGCAAGAGAACCATCTAAGCATTAATCATTCTAGTAAAGCTGCATTGATATAGGTCAAGCAGTAAAGGAAGAGAAGTTGTTGACAACAGACTACAGGCAGACAATGGACACAGAGTCGGATCACAACAGCTCACCATGAACTCTGGAATAAAGCAGAGCGATTTTGAAGGTATTGGCATGAGCGCCTAATAATTAAGGAAAGTATAGGTTCGCAGGTTATCACTCCCATATAGTTCAATCCAACCAGGACAGTTGATAGAAAACCTATGGTAATAGAAGTACAACTGAACATGCCTCAGTGACACTACATTATAATGTAGATCAATGCCATTAAACAACGGACCATTAAACAAACGCTATAATCATGGATACCTGTATCTATTACATCTAACATTGGAATACTGACAGTAAAACAAGCAGAGATATTGCATTTTATGTAGAAGGAATTACAGACAGGAGAAGTGACATCAAAAACAGGGTTGAATAGTATGTTGTTCAGTAAAACCTGTCAGTTCGGCCATCATACATGCCATGTTGTGCAGAACACTTCTAGTTAGATTGATGGAGATTTCAATGAAATGAGGAAATTTCCTTGCTGAAAATTTTTACTAAAAGTAATGAAGTTTATATGCAGTTTTCACTTACTTTATTTGCATGACAATACCATGCATGCTTCATCAAGCAATTTAAATTAATGCGTGTGATCATTTTGTAAACAACAAAATGTCAGGTTCCAGTATGTCCAAGAAAAGGGTGAGATTATATAAATTTGCCTGCGAGCGTGTGTGAAAAGTCTAAAATGCATGAACTAATGGCTCACGCATGATGCGGGAGATATGACATGTAAGGGTCATCCCATGGCCAGAGCGACTAATAAGCCTGTATACACTGGTCATTTAGCACATATAGCTTGATGAGACCAGTAGACAGATAGCCATTGTATCCAGGTCGACATAGATCTATCTATAAGAGTGGACCTACAGGTTGACATAGATATCAGGGTGGACCTTATAAGACAGGGGGACACAGGTAGGACCTTAAGACAGGGGGGACACAGGTCAGCTTACAGACGTTATCTTACAGATGATTGTTCCATCAGGCTACACATTTCATATACTCTGTGTTATAGTCCGCCCAGGATAGTATGATATTTACAAACATGAATCGGTTTGGTCAACTGTGGCAAAATTGGTTTTACTAATCATTTAAATAAACAGATAAGGTCAGTATTGTACTCAAAACATCACTGATAATTGTTGCACATAATTGTAATCCACCTTTGTGGACTATACCAAATTTGCCCGCCTTTCACATTATCCTGTGTGCATTATACAATATGCAACATACCAACATACCAATTACACTAATTGTACATCTAACGCATCCATGAGTTTTATACCGACAACAGTTCTGAGATAAGATAAGACAAGATAAGACATTCACAAAGGAAGGCAGTGTGACAGTGTTTAAGCATTAATGTCACTGGAGATATCACAGAACAAGTCTACAATTAACAGAACAGATATAGACATAATATAAACAACAGAGATCTCAGAACAAGTCTACAATTAACGGAACAGATATAGACATAATATAAACAACATAGATCTCAGAGAATGTTCTGGTTCATATAACCTAGCCAAACAAACATCTCTTGCCAATAATTGTTTACATACAACACTTGGTTACCTTCCCCCAACACAAAACATCAACAACATAGTACAAGCAGAGAAACAAGTCATATTGCACGAGGTTGGGGGATCATAGTCACATATATTCGTTCCAACTACATTAAATTACAACTCTCAATGAAATCATACAAACGTAACTACCTGCATACTGTTTTAATAACATTGGGTAAATGTCACCTAAATCTACGTACACATTTTTCTCTTACGCAAATTCCTAAGTGCGTTTTACTAATCAATTGCAAGTTGTTGCATACCTTGACATAAATAATAAATAAGCCTTGGGATTGTGAGGTTCTAGGTTCAACTCCCATCGGGGGGGCCACTATTCCCTGAGGAGAATACACACAACAGGGGTGTCAACAGAGCCAAATTAAAAATCCTGAAAATCAAATGCGGCTGACCATTTTTGACAAACTAGAAGTCGTCAACCATACATAACTCAGTTTTCAAACTTTTTATAGAAGAAAATCCTTCAGAGCAGATATAATTGACCATAACTTAGCCATTTCTAGAGATATTTTCATCAAATAGCTTTTATTTGGGTCAGAAAGCATAGCTCTTCAAGGATTGACAAATCCGGAATTCCGGATAAATTTGGAAAATTGACACCCCTGACACAATGCTAGAATTCACTTTATGAATGAACACTTGACAGGGTAAAAACTCAAAGCGCTGTGGGTTGTCAAGACTTAAAACTTGCAAGTAAATGAATGATCAGAGGATGTAATGTGAAGACAGCTGAGCAGAAACATGACTGAAAGATGACTTTAAATCACACAGGTACATTTAAATGTTGGACACAAAAAATGTCTCTTCCAAATTCCCTGATCTGATTTTAAAGCATTTGTTCTGTTGAAAAACCTGGTTATAATTAATAAATGATGAATTAATAAATGATGTTGTGGGTCAATTCACTGCTATTCAGATGATAAAGAATCAAACTAATGGGAAACATCATGTGAAACAATACAGGCATCAGGGAGTACTCTACATCAATTTAATTAAATTTCAACCATGATACTTGTACAAACTTAGATGCATCACATATATATTCTAGAAGCACTGACAAGAGGTATAGGCAAGATATCCAGGGAAGTGACATTTGTCCTCTTACATAAAGTGGCATGACAGTACTTCTATATCTGGGTCAAATTTTCATCCAATTACACATCAAGTCTGACAATCAACAGTAAGTATTTTGGAACAAAAAGAGCAGAATCAAGATGAGAAAATGGAAGTGGTTGTGTTTACGGTAGGATCAATACATCAGCATTTATCACTTCATGCTGTACAATGTCCGGAATGGGTGGCCAAGGATGACAATCAATGGTGGCTAAGGAGGGCACTCAACAGTTGCAAAGGAAGACAATCAACAGTGGCCAAGGAAGACAATCAACAGTGGCAAAGGATGATAATCAACGGTGGCCAAGGTGGACAATCAACGGTGGCCTAGGTGGAAATCAACAGTTGCAAAGGATGACAATCAATGGTGGCCAAGGAGGGCACTCAACAGTTGCAAAGGATGACAATCAAAGGTGGCCAAGGTAGAAATCAACGGTGGCCAAGGTGGAAATCAACAGTGGACAATCAATGATGGCCACAGAGGATATTCAACTGTTGCCAAGAAGGAAAATCAACAGTCGCCAAGGAGGATATTCAAGGGTTGCCAAGGATGACAATCAACAGTGGCCAAGGAGGACAATTACAGTGGCCAAGGAGGACAATTACAGTGGCCAAGGAGGACAATTACAGTGGCCAAGGAGGACAATCAACAGTGGCAAAGGAGGACAATTACAGTGGCCAAGGAGGACAATCACAGTGGCCAAGGAGGACAATTACAGTGGCCAAGGAGGACAATCAACAGTGGCAAAGGAGGACAATTACAGTGGCTAAGGAGGACAATCACAAAGGCCAAGAAGGACAATGAACGGTGGCCAAGGAGGACAATAAACGGTGGCCGAGAATGGTACTGAGTTGTTACCAAGGAGAACAATGAATGGTGGCGAAAGGAGGTCAATCAACGGTGGCCGAGGAGGACAATCAACGGTGGCCGAGGAGGACAATCAATGGTTGCCAAGGAGGACAATCAACGGTGGCTGAGGATGGTACTAAGCGGTTGCCAAGGAGGACAATCAACGGTGGCTGAGGATTGTACTGAGCGGTTGCCAAGGAGGACAATCAATGGTGGCTGAGGATGGTACTGAGCGGTTGCCAAGGAGGACAATCAACGGTGGCTGAGGATGGTACTGAGCGGTTGCCAAGGAGGACAATCAACGGTGGCAAAGGAGGATATTCAATGGTTGCCAAGGAGGACAATCAACGGTGGCTGAGGATGGTACTGAGCAGTTGCCAAGGAGGACAATCAATGGTGGCTGAGGATGGTACTGAGCGGTTGCCAAGGAGGATAATCAACGTTGGCTGAGGATGGTACTGAGCGGTTGCCAAGGAGGACAATCAACGGTGGCAAAGGAGGATATTCAAGGTCAATCAAGAGGGCCGATACCAATCATCTGTAGTACACATACAATTGATACTTTGAAGACCACCAAACATGGTTCAAGTCACAAATCTTAATGGACATGATGTTCACAAGAACATACATTAATATACAAACATCTAGTATATCGAGAAACACAAACCAAGTTAAAGTTCACTGAATATCAGACTGTTCCAGATATTCCTGGAAACCATCTTCAATTGTTTAAACAGATCACAAGCTTCAGGCTATTATACTGCTCATGATGATTTGGAACTATAACATAAAGAGTTTTATAAGTTTTTAGATTCTGGTCTTAGACATTTTTTACAAATATTTAGTAATATGTTGCAGTCAGTTGACCTAATCATGGAAGTACATGCTGGACTTATCAACCAGTACTTATACTTGCTGACGGACAACTTCTCCACACCGTAAGGAACTGCAAAATTCACCAGTCCAACTAACAAGTCCAGACGATTTTGATAATGTCCACCGTTTTTCTATTCGGAATCAGTCAGACTGACCAGCCTTTATCAACTGTCACTTATCAAAATGGCGATATGCAAGCACCTAAAAAGATAAAACTAACTGCAATCGAATGCACAGAGTATCAAGAAACAGGAAAACACATACTTAAATATCCTAGCTAGTGAGTTACATTGGACATATTTGGCGTGTATAAACAGTCATTTATTCAGAGTTAAAAAAAAATGCATGAAACCTAACCCTTTTAACAATTTCCTCGGAACAATTTCAACTATATTAATAAAAGCTCCGCGAGTCGCATGTGTCGCCTGACGAAATGCACATTTGTCATGGAAAACTATCCAGTATAGGGCTACATATCAGACTCACAAGAGTTCTCTAGTCATCTGAACTAAAAACGACAAAGCGATGCTCTGGACAAAAAAATGTCATGATAAAATCAATCTGAAGGGAATCATTCAAACACTACACAAGCTAGAGTTGTGTTTTGCGCACTGCACTTCATGTCACAGCAAAGAAACATGCATTCCTATTTTTGAGTCATTAATAGTTATGGTGACAAAGTTATGCCACAGACAAGAAATGCTTATACAATCAATCAAAGGGAAAAAATTGAATAATGGCACCAGGTAGAGTTACGGTTCTTGTGTACTGCACTTGGACTTTTGGTAAGAAACATGCATACCAAGTTTCAAGTCATTCAACCTCATGGTGACAAGAAATGCTCAAATTAAATCAATCTAAGGGAAATAATTAAAAACGATGCAAGGCAGAGTTATGGTTCTTGCGCACTGCATTTCGGCTTATTGCAAGAAACATACATACAAAATCTTGAGTCATTTGAACTTAAGGTGACAAAGTTATGCTCCGGACAAGAAATGCTGTAATAAAATCAATCAAAGGGAAATAATTCAAAAACTATGACAGGTAGAGTTATGGTTCTTGCGCACTGCACTCCGGCTTATTGCAAGAAACATGCCTATCAATTCTTGAGTCATTTGAACGTAAGGTGACAAAGTTATGCTCCGGACAAGAAATGCTCTAATAAAATCAATCAAAGGGAAATAATTCAAAAACTATAACAGGTAGAGTTATGGTTCTTGCGCACTGCACTTCGGCTTATTGCATGAAACATGCATACCAAATCTAGAGTCATTTGAACTTAAGATGACAAAGTTATGCTCCGGACAAGAAATGCTCTAATGAACTCAATCAAAGGGAAATAATTCAAAAACTATGACAGGTAGAGTTATGGTTCTTGCGCACTGCACTTCAGCTTATTGCAAGAAACATGCATACCAAATCTAGAGTCATTTGAACTTAAGGTGACAAAGTTATGCTCCGGACAAGAAATGCTGTAATAAAATCAAACAAAGGGAAATAATTCAAAAACTATGACAGGTAGAGTTATGGTTCTTGCGCACTGCACTCCGGCTTATTGCAAGAAACATGCATACCAACTCTTGAGTCATTTGAACTTAAGGTGACAAAGTTATGCTCCGGACAAGCAATTTGTGACGCCGCCGCCGCCAAAGTAACACCTATATGTCGCCTTTTCAGGCGACACAAAAACCACACAGCATAGTGCTGACAGTCTCTATCTGTACTCAGTCTGGAACATACCTCATTCATATTCATTCAAGTAACCTGATGGCAGCTTTTTTTTTTTAATTTATCACAAACGCCTACAACCTGTCCTACAAACTAGATAACAACACAGGACAGATAAAACGTGACAGTAAAATCAATACTATACCAAATGTAACATTATCAACCACAAAATAATTCATAGGCTGTAACTTTATCATGCCAACTAAAACCCAATACCTTTCCACAGTGGACAGTCTAAGTTTGTTATAGCAGTCATTGGTACATGTCAATATTAGCTCTTTTTTTGTCCATGACAATAATTATTGAGTCTTTATATCTGTGCATCAGCATATTGACCGAGGACTCACTGCCATGATTGTTATTAAATTAGGAGAGTCTATTCATCTATGCATCAGTATACATTGACTGGGGACTCATTGCCATGATTGTTATTAAATTAGGAGTCTATTTATCTATGCATCAGTATACATTGACCGAGGAATCACTGCCATGATTGTTATTAAATTAGGAGTCTATTTATCTATGCATCAGTATACATTGACCGAGGACACATTGCCATGAAACCGGTGTTAAATAATGAGTCTATATATCTATGCATCAGTATACATTGACCGAGGACTCACTGCCATGACTGGTGTTGAATAAGGAGTCTATATATCTATGCATCAGTGTGTTGACCGAGGACTCATTGCCATGAAACCGGTGTTAAATAATGAGTCTATATATCTATGCATCAGTATACATTGACCAAAGACTAATTGCCATGAAACAGGTGTTAAATTATGAGTCTATATATCTATGCATCAGTATACATTGACCGAGGACTAATTGCCATGAAACAGGTGTTAAATTATGAGTCTATTTATCTATGCATCAGTATACATTGACCGAGGACTAATTGCCATGAAACAGGTGTTAAGTTATGAGTCTATATATCTATGAATCAGTGCATTGACCGCAGACTCATTGCTATGAAACCAGTGTTAAATAATGAGTTTAAATATATATGCCATTAAATTATGAGTCTATATATATCTATGCACCCGTATATTGATTGGGGACTCATTGCTGTGAATGGTATTAAATTATGAGTATATATAGCTCTTCATCAGACCATATATTGACCTAGCTGATGGTACTAGACTGCCACGAATGGTGTTAAAATTCATAATCATATATATAAATGACAAATTGTGACGGAAACATTTTTCTGATGAAAAATCCGCAATCCACCTTCAGTCACACTTGGACGACAGAAATTAATTGAATATTTCTAAGTGTCAGGTAAATAGGCAAACACCCATGATAATATAATCCTGTATTGAACTGTATGAATTATTGTGAGTCACTTAGAAAATCAGTTTTTTTTCTAATTAATCATATTAATTAAGTACACACTGTCATATATATTGGAAACCTAAGGGCAAATCTATACACCCCCTCCATGTGAACAAATATAATATAATATTAACAGAACTTTGGTAGACGATTTCTTGTTATAGAAGTATACTATACAGCTGAGCAAGGCTAGGCTTTACCGTCATTTCTGTGCACTACAGTATTTAATGTGACAAGTGTAGTACATTAAGCAGCATTTCTGTATATTCCGCAATCATGAATGTATTCGTTCACACGCAGATAAGCTAAATGCAACATACAATAATTGACAACTACGCATTAACCAACTAATGACTAACTACAGAGAGTAGTACTGTGTAACAGTACATGAGTACGGAATCTTCCAGAACCTACAGTAAGAATTAGTCTTCCAAAATACAATAGTAAGAAATCTTCTAGAACAGAGACCTAGAAAAACATGATTTAACAATGTATATCAGTCAGCGATATGTTATCACAAAATAACAGTCAAGGATATGTTATCACAAAATATCACCATAAAAACCATGGCAGACTATTTGTCAATAAAAAGAAAATTCTTTCTAAAGCAGAGAATATTCCAGTTTGTATAAGTCTAGTTTCCCATTCATTGTGGTACATTGTGTCGAATCATTACATTATCACATCCTATTATATGTTCTACTATAGCCAAGAGAGGAATGCTCATTGTGACACGTACAAGTTTCAAAATCTATGGATGCCACATGTATAACAACATCCACAGGATGACCAGAATAATTTGGCATAAATATATTTTTTTAACTATTGGGGTTCATTGGATACTGCTCTTACAGCTGTAAAAAAACAAGAGATGTTTGTAAAACATAGCTGTCCCATGGCAGCCAAATAGTAAGATTAATGGCCTATAATATTATGTAAGTTATGACAACCCTAACCTTAGATCTACAGAACTCAAAATCAATCTACAACTGGGACTTTTTTGTAAAGGCACTTACGTAATTCTTAACTTTAAATTCTAAATAATTTTTTTAACAGCTACAACTGGTGGTAAAGTGTCACTCAATATCAATTGATATTTAGTTGATAAACTCTTACAAATCCTATTGGTCCCAAATGTGTAGGTTTTAAAGAATGATTAAGAATTCAAATTTGAACGTAAGTTTAAGGTTTCTCGAAGTGCTTTGACAAAACAGTTCTCTGATCGTGACCAACCTTCATACAAAGTTTGAAGATCCTGGGTACAACACTTATATTAATCCAATACCAGTAGGTCTATTATTTCATGTTAAAGGTACAGCGACCTTGATCTTTGACCTACTGACCTCAAAATCAATTCTTGTGGGAGTCACACAACTATCAACTGATCTTTCAGCTCTTTGACAGCTGGGACTTGGACTTTTATTTTCTCTTTCAGTTGTGCGTTAATGTGCATTGTGCCGTTTAACTGTGGTCTGTGTTGTTTTTATGTTTCCTGTGCTCGGCTGTTTCAGTTGAGTGCTGCCTTCCCTGTCTGATGATTTACTATCTCTAAAAAGCAAGCATGTGACATTCAATATTTGTACAGTCAGTGTCCAGTGATGGTGACATAGGAGCACAACAAGTAAACATACTGTTCAAATATAAACACACACAGAGATAAAGAGACCCAGCAGTTATAAACTGTTGTACTACTGGTTAGTTCAAATATACCTGAACATTCCTCATTTGACACAAACATTCATCAAGTATAGAGATATCATACTTTCTCTGCATTCCAATACAAGATAATTGGTGTTTACTAGCTGATATACCTTATTGAACACAGCAATATGATATACTGGGGTGGCACAGTGGTCAAGCGGATTACACTCTTGACTGTACTGATTGAGAGGTCCTAATGGTTTAATCCTCGGCTGGGGCACTAGGTAATTTCTAAAATGCATTTCAGAGTTTTCCACCCAACTAGAGAGGAACTGGTTGGAAACCCAGAGGTAGTCTTGAGTGTAATGGTGCTATACACCGGGCACGTTAAAGAACCAATGAAGAGCTAGGGTAACACATCCGAATTCCTTGTATCACACTACTGTCTCTCAATTAATTATACATCTACACAAGCACAAAGGCAATTTTCGACAAATGAGGCCGAGCATAGATTTTATTTGCCAGTCAGCTTTATGCTGAAATATGGCAGGCATATATGTGTGCCCCCACCCGGATTTGAACCCGGGTCGCCAGATTAGACGGCAAACATGCTAACCATTGAGCTACGGAGGCCACAAATAAGGTGAAGCTAAAAAATTATCTGCTCTACTGTAAGGTCGATTAGCAGTACAAGGTGTAATGTCAATCAAAGCAAGACGGTCATTGCTGAAAATGACCATTAACAATAGCTGAAAGAAACAATTACTGACTGCTGCAAACACTTGTACCTATCACTAAGCATGCAATCAAACTTCTTCATAATCATATGAGCATCTGCTGTAATTAAGGGCGTGCCTTAATATCCCATCAGGCTGGTATAATGAAACCAATACCCAACTCTCTCCACACACTTCTATCATAGTGAAACCAATACCCAACTCTCTCCTCACACTTCTATCATAGTGAAACCAATACCCAACTCTCTCCTCACACTTCTATCATAGTGAAACCAATACCCAACTCTCTCCTCACACTTCTATCATAGTGAAACCAATACCCAACTCTCTCCTCACACTTCTATCATAGTGAAACCAATACCCAACTCTCTCCTCACACTTCTATCATAGTGAAACCAATACCCAACTCTCTCCTCACACTTCTATCATAGTGAAACCAATACCCAACTCTCTCCTCACACTTCTATCATAGTGAAACCAATACCCAACTCTCTCCTCACACTTCTATCATAGTGAACCAATACCCAACTCTCTCCTCACACTTCTATCATAGTGAAACCAATACCCAACTCTCTCCTCACACTTCTATCATAGTGAAACCAATACCCCACTCTCTCCTCACACTTCTATCATAGTGAAACCAATACCCAACTCTCTCCTCACACTTCTATCATAGTGAAACCAATACCCAACTCTCTCCACACACTCCTATCATAGTGAAACCAATACCCAACTCTCTCCACACACTTCTATCATAGTGAAACCAATACCCAACTCTCTCCTCACACTTCTATCATACTATCAGAATTCATTAGAACACTATCAGAAACACACCACTGTCAGAATACACTCAGTAGGTTTGACAAGAGTATAAGACATGAATGAACAGGAGAACAAGACATGATGCATGTTAATGTTTCGTTCATTCTGTATGCAACAAGCAATTAATATTATAGGAATGTTGTTGTTTCTTTGCATTAGACTGAGCTTCAGACATGGTAATTGCATGGACATCCAGTTTTTTTCCTGCCAATTATGAGCCAATGACCTGGGGATTATCATAAATATAGTGATAAGAAGAACAGGCATTTTTTTCTGATTTGAACACAGAAACAAACAACAATGCTGACTCCAAATCGCCAATCATGGTTGAGTATGATTAGAACAAATAGAATTCAACCATTAAATTAACGCTTGTAGACAAGATGTGTAAATTATATCATGAAAAATAATTGAAATCAGCAGACAGGCAAATTACGTTTACATCATTCTCTCTCAATCAGAGACATAGCACTGGAGGTGATGGCCGTAATCAGACGATCATAACCGCAGTAACGGTCTTCCATTATAGAGGAAACTTGTTGCACCAAAACTTGCTTTCGGCAGAATTGGTGCCAATTGTAAATCACGGGTTCAATAAACTAATGCTTTGGACAGACTTTGAGCTGAGAATGTAAAACATTGGT
Organism: Spisula solida; assembly: GCA_947247005.1. Taxonomy (NCBI): domain Eukaryota; kingdom Metazoa; phylum Mollusca; class Bivalvia; order Venerida; family Mactridae; genus Spisula; species Spisula solida. The sequence goes on along the minus strand of OX365944.1, from coordinate 33,082,285 downwards.
AATATAAGTTACATTATGATTATAATTGAGAATAGTCAAACAAAGCGCAACAGTGAAACATCAAATAAACAGGAAAATTTCATACAAAAGTTTGAAGGCAACAAGAACTATAACTCTTTATGTCCAACATAGTCAAACGTATTTATTTAACTTTCCATAATGATCCATCCAAAATGTATGTATGTAATGTAACAGATAAGATACGGTATTGCAGAACAATAGGCCTTTTCGACTGGGCTGTTTTGTGGAGCAGGTTACAGTCTGGTTCCCGTTCTAATTTTACAGTTGCATTACTGTAGTAGTGCTATAATTGTGGGGACAGGAACCAGGCTAAAACTTGCTTCACGAAACAGCCCAGTCGAAAAGGCCTAATACTAATCCATGAGTGACAATTAATGTACAATTAAACACTCACTTAGAATGAACTATAACACTTAAACTAGGCACAAGGGTACTGTTTTATCAAAGCACTTACGGAAAACTTAAACTTACGATCAAATTTACATTCTTTATAATACTTTTAAAACTATAAAGTGTAGTAAATGGAGCTGCAATACCTATAATGATTCAGTTAATGAACTCCTACAAACCATACCCGTCACCAATTAGCAGTTGTTGAAGAATTATAAAAAAAAAATTTGAACGTAAGTTTACGATTTCCGTAAGTGCTTTGATAAAACAGTACCAAGTTGTGGTTATTGCACAACAACAAGGAGTTGAAACAAGGGCTGTACCTCTACCAGCAAAGTTTCTAGACAATACTAATGAAGAGACACAATAAATGAAGAGATATGTGACACTATAAATGTCGTCACCAGCAGGTTTTTTTATCAGTGAACATGGTTAATAAAGCACAATCAGTTCAGTGAATGTTCTCATTAAGAGAGTTAAAGCTAGGGAAGATGCTCAGTAACAGCTCATCTAATGTCGCAATCAGCTACAAAAAAACGATCAGTTTTTACCATAATTGCGTAGGAGCTACAAGGCAACAAGAGGCTTAATAAAGCACCCATAAACATGATTAAACTCCTGCAGTAAAAAACATGGCTTTCTTCAAATAATGATAGCTCAACATTGGGGAAAAGTTAAAATTTGAACGGATATGAATTATGAGGCTGGTTCCCATTGTTCCCAAAGGAAATTATTTACTAAAATATCTGTCATAAAAAAAACAGTATCTGTTTAGCAGAACGAGCATGTGAGTTTATTACAAGCAAGCTCCTAGGTTTTTGGTCTTCATGTTTCTTGGTGTCATTATCTTTATGATTTGACTATAACATGGAACAAATGGTGGTGAATTGTACACTTTATCATGCTAACCAGAATTGTGACTACCATACTTGTTATCATAGAGATACTTCTATTACAAGCTACTGGTTGCACTAATGTTGTGTTTCGGAGGGTTATTGCTCACAAGGGTACTGTTTTATCAAAGCACTTACGGAAATATTTAACTTATGATCAAATTTTAAATATTTATAATTTGTTTACATTTATAAATTGTGGTAAATGGAGCTGTATTACTTATAATGATTCAATTAATGAACTCCTACAAACCATATTCGACACTAATTAGCAGTTGTTTAAGAATAATAAAGAATTTAAATTTGAGCCTAACTTTAATATTTTTGTAAGTGCTTTGATAAAACAGTGCCAAGATTACCATGTCCCTATGTCTATGCCAGTGAAAGTTGTTGTGAACTATTTCAGTGAAACACCATGAGTACATTAATGATCATTAATGACAATTCTTTCAGCAAAGAAATGCGGTAATTCAGTAAAATATGAATGTCCTCCACTTTGGGACTTTGGTCTCTTAAGTGTGACCTAACACAGGGTCTTTGACAGGACCTTTACCTGTGTCTTTGGTTGGACCGTAACCTGGGTCTTTGACAGGATCTTTGGCAGGACTGTGACCTGGGTCTTTGAAAGTTACCTTAACCTTGGTCTTTGGCAGGACTGGGACCTGGGTCTTTGACAGGACCTTAACCTAGGTCTTTGGCAGGACTTTAACCTGGATCTTTGGCAGGACTGGGACCTAGGTCTTTGACAGTTACCTTAACCTTGGTCTTTGGCAGGACCTTAGTTTAAACAGTATTTATTCAGAAGATATTTTACAACATGTGTATAATAAGTTACAATTGCTAAAGGATTGGGAAACAAGTTTTTTAAACTTATATTAATCCCGCTCCTTAACCTTAACCTTGGTCTTTGGCAGGACTGGGACCTGGGTCTTTGACAGGACCTTAACCTGGGTCTTTGGCAGGACCTTAACCTGGATCTTTGGAAGGACCGTGACCTGGGTCTTTGACCGTTACCTCAACCTGGGTCTTTGGCAGGACCGTGACCTGGGTCTTTGACAGTTACCTCAACCTGGGTCTTAGGCAGGACCGTGACCTGGGTCTTTAACAGTTACCTCAACCTGGGTCTTTGGCAGGACCGTGACCTGGATCTTTGGAAGGACGGTGACCTGGGTCTTTGACAGTTACCTCAACCTGGATCTTTGGCAGGACACATCATCTCCAGGTAGAGAACATTTGTTCTAAAATCCTCTGATACATGATGAAGTTACAGCTGAGATACAAAGACTTTGGAAAACCAGAACAGAGCAACAGACAGTGTGATAAACAGCAACATACCTCCCTTTAGGGACACCAATAAAGAATGTAAGTAATTGTGTCAGTGGAACGGGAAGTGTAGGCGATGCATGCTTTATATGAAAATGCGCATCCCTCATCTATTTAATTAATAAAGATGATGAATTGAAACTTGCACACAATATTGCCTGTCCCAGATATTACATACAGCCAAGCCTCCTGGGAGCTGTAAACGACACCACAGATGTGTATTAGCATGCCATTTTAACACAACTACAATATACTAGAGCACAAGTCAATACAGAATTGATTGGATAAATTGGAAAGTGTTTGTTTGTCCAGTTTAACGCCATATTTTAACAATTTTTCATCTATATACCGTTAAATTGATTCAGCAAACAAGTCTTGGGCAGTATCCTAACCTGTACCACTAACTTTCCTTTTCACATGGAACCAGCAACTTCTCAACATGAAATGGAAAATCAACATTGTTTTCCTGAAAGGGCATGACCTGCCACAGTCAAGAATATTGAACCCTAAATATCACAGGATTACAAATCCAACACACTTAAATCACTGAATCATGGCTGCAGCCTTTTCATATGTAACAAGTTACAGGCCTCAATAAATCCACTCGTCCGCTCATCCTTCACAATTTTTTCCTTCTTTATTTATATAGCAGGACAAGTCAGATTTTGGGGTTTTCTTCTTTGTCTATATTGAAGGAGGAGTGCTTTTAAAAATATTTCTTGAGGCCTGAGTTAATTAATTGTCTCTTAATGGTACTTTGCAGTTTCTAATACATAAATGTTTGTGTTGTTCTTAGTCAAACTGGGTAACACCCTTCCAGGCAGGCAAGTCCAATAATTTCCCGACCGATGGTCCCAATCAGTATGAACTAGAGCTGTCGCCATTTGGCAGACTAATATACCTCTGCCGGCAAAGGGCCATAATTCTGCCAAAATTCATCGCAGCACAATTCCTTTCTTCATGCACATCTATATGTTGAGGTTGTTCATCTGTGAAAGTTTGAGCGAAATCCTGCCAAAACTGTAGGAGGAGTTGCGTCCACAAGAATGCGTCTATTGACAGACAGACAAGCCAAATCCAGTATACCCCCCTTACAACTCGTTGTGCGGGGGTATAATATTGACTAAACAGGCACTGTTTTCTGTTTTGTCTTTTTATCTCTTGTTTTGGTCTGTCAGATTTAATTCAAGTTGAACATGTTTTTAGCATTTGTCGTACTGCATGTCTCTCACATTTTTGAAACTTACAGGAAGTCTTGGAGAGTTTTAAGTGCATTGAGTTAGCATCCTGCCAATAAAGCTGTCCTGGAGTGTCATTCCCTAAGACAGTTTAACACGTCTACAAACCATATATTCTGAAAGCAACCTTGGGAGTGATACGTTCTCTCACAGTCCTATACTAAGCACCAAAGCAAACATGACAAAAGCTTTCCTTTTCAGAAATATCTGTTCTGTGAAATTAATCAATAACCATTATCTGTAGAAAGCATGCATGCTTTACATCCTTTAATTTCAAATAATGACCAAAAACATGGAACTTGAAGGAAGAGCCCAAAGGAGGGTAAATCATAAGGAATAAATGTTTTCATATTTAAATTGTCTCAGAACAGTGTAGGTTGATGAAGGAGCTTTAACAATGAGGATATAAAACCATCTATCAACATTTAGAAACATTGCAAACCGAGAATAAAAACCCATGTCTTACAATAATTAAAGCAGACATTCTGTGCTAACCAAATACAAACCATTGTGCTGCAGTACATGAAATTGAATGTATGTAAACATTTATAGGAGCTTCAGTGCAAATAATTTGCAATCATTTACATAACAGACTATAAAATAAAAGCTCCGTGAGTCGCATGTGTCGCCTGACGACATGCACATTTGTCATGGAAAACTATCCAGTATTGGGCTACATATCCGACTCACAAGAGTTCTTTAGTCATTTGAACTCTAGGTGACAAAGTTATGCTCCGGACAAGAAATGCTCTAATAAAATCAATCAAAGGGAGATATTTAAAAAACGATGCATGGTAAAGTTATGGTTCTTGTGCACTGCACTTCGGCTAATTGCAAGAAACATGCATACCAAATCTTGTGTCATTTGAAATTAAGGTGACAAAGTTATGCTCCGGACAAGAAATGCTCTAATAAAATCAATCAAAGGGAAATAATTCAAAACAATGAAAGGTAGAGTTATGGTTCTTGCGCACTGCAATTCGGCTTATTTCAAGAAACATGCATACTAAATCTTGAGTCATTTGAACTTAAGGTGACAAAGTTATGCTCCGGACAAGCAATTTGTGACGCCGCAGCCGATGCCAAAATAACACCTATATATCGCCTTTTCAGGCGACACAAAAACCTTTCAATTCAAAATTGGTTGAACACTAAGCATTTTATACTAATTAAATGTGTATTGGCCATCTATAGCTGTTCCTAAAATATTTATTCATTGGTCAATAGTTGGTTAAACATGTTTTCATTGGTCAATTGGTTGTAGAGCATGCTTTCATAGGTCCATTGTAAGTAAAACATGTTTTTATTGGCCAATTTTTGTAAAGCATAATTTGGTCAATTGTTTGTCAAACATCATTTCATTGGCCAATGGTTGTAAAGCATGTCTTCATTGCCCAATTGTTGTAAAGCATGCTTTCATTGGTCAATTGTTTGTGAAACATTATTACAATTTGGCCAATTGTTGTAAAAGCACGTCTTCATTGGTCCATTGTTTGCAATGCATGTTTTCATTGGGCAATTTTTCACAAAATCTGTTTTTATAGGTCAATTAGAATAGTTTGCAAAATTTGTTTTCATTGGTCAATTGTTTGTAAAAATGGTTCTCATTAGCCGACTGTCTCAAAGTTCCTTTAATTCGTAGCAAATTACTATGCAAACCTGCCAACACTATAGTTCTTATACAGCACAGCAAATGTATCTGAAACCATCAATATAATCAAATACACCACTGACATGCATGAAATAAGAAAATCTATCACACACTCTCAATAAGTTATCTAGGTAATTAACTTGTTGTTTGGGATGGAGTGATACCATTTATCAGTGCCAGCAGTTGTCAATTAGCGTGACATGAACGCCTTCAGAAAGACATTCTAATTTTTATTTGTTCGAGGATAGTGCATTGAAAAGAATGTGTTCAAGTTTCAGAAGCAGCGCTGGATTATAGATTTCAGTTTTTAAGACTCGCCCAACAGACTGTTTTTTAAGTAATTTTCTGTTGTGGATGTCCAAAATCAAAATCTGGAACCCACTTATTTCTAGTTAAGCATGTAATCATTGTATCACACAACATTGAATTGGCTTGTGATGTAGGCAAAAACAAAACTGAAGCTAGTTCTCCACTTCCACGGCAGGAATCATACTTAATGAGAAATGAATGCATATAACCGGCTATCCTGAATTGATAACACCAAAGCTGCATTCCCTCAAATCTGAGAAACAATTTCATCAATGAAAGACAAAATATGGAAATCAGTGTGGCCAAGAACAATCTGGACAGATATTGACAATTCCCGGAGGTATTGTACTGGCTAGTAGCTATCTCCAAGGTTTGGAGACCAATAGGAAACTTGTAATGAATTAATAAATGACAAACAACCCATCTAAAGTCAGGCCACAGTTTGTTTATTTCTGGGTTTACTGGATTTTTTTAGACAATTTTCTTGTTGGGAGGAGGAAATGGAAGAATAACAATAGGCTGTTTCGGGGTCCTAGGTCGCTCTCACGGGCCAAAAATTAAATACTGTTTGTTCACCCTTCCCAACCCTGGCCAATTTAAGGATTGGGTAAGCAGGTTACAAGGTAAAACATTTTTTTTGCAAAAATTCCTTTTTTGATTGTCACTAATACAGTGTAATCTGAGAAAACCGAACACCCTTCGGACCGCCTGATTTGTTCAGATTTCACAAGAGTTCTGTATTGTGAAACAACTGTTTTGTTATCTTAAATGCGTTGTAGTTGGCCTTGATTGGTGTTGTTTAGTATCAGGCGCCAAATTGTGCATAACATGTGTCGGATGTTTAATGAGGGGCTTCTAATAACAAATATAAATACAAAAACACCTTTTATTTATACCAATCGTTATAATGTCAACGATGATATCCGAAGTATCACAAAATAAAGATTCATCGTAAAATTAACGCATCGTGAAAATTACTTAAATTTAAGTGGACATATTAAAACACGATAGACCTTAAAGAACAAAAAATTCATAGCATGACTTAAGATAAAAGCGAGTTAAACTATTTTATTCAATACGCTCTGCTGAAAGCACACATTGTTACATGAAAGAGAGCTCATCCTAAAGAGTAAGAGTAAATATCACGCCTAATTATTACGTTACACTTCTATCGACTAGATTTAAATGGGCAATTAACACCTTCGTAGCAGAGGCCTACGACGGTTCTCTATACAGTTTTTCACGCATTCCCTGGGGTTATTTAACAAATTGATTGTTTGGTAATTTGTTTGTTCGGTATTTAAGCTTTGATTTGTGTGTATTATTACTAGTTGGGGGACAAAGTAGCAATCGGTATTCAGATTTCTCAAGGTTCTGGTTTTTCAAACAGCTTTTACATTGAGTTAAAGAAGAAAAATTTCGGGACCAAAATATTTGGTCGGTTTGGACAACATTCCGGTTTTCCCACATTACACTGTATTTGTTTTCATACTCTTGAACCGACTTTTTTTATAAAATATAATTATATTTTAGGTAGGTGGATTCTTGCTCGGGTAGGTAGGGAAGGGGAAACAAACATCCTATTTTGGCCCAGTGGCAGGTGAGGCAAATATAGGGCCCTTTTTGCCCTCTTTGTTATATTGCAATTCCTTTCTTATGATGGTAAAATTGAAATTTTTTTTTATTTAAACCTGATAATAAAATGATTTGGCCTCAACATTATATCAGTCCGTACAGACAAATCACTTCCAGTCATGGTCCTTAAAGATAGCACAATAAAGCAGCCTTTAAAGTAAGCTAGTCTTGATCAGACAACATTAATTGTTACATGGTGAAGCAGTATCGTCACAAAGGTCGTTTAATTGTCAATTATCACATAATATTAAAAGAAGCTATGAAGTTTTATGCCCCTGAATGGAAAACAAGGAATGTAATTATTGTTACAATTAATATGTCGGCAGCCAAAGACATTTTACACCAAAAAGGTAAGGAAAAATCCCATAGGAAAAGCAGTACTCAACTGAAACAGCCGAGCACAGAAAACAGAAATACCACAGACCAGAATCACACGGCACAATGCCCAACCCACAACTGAATGAGAAAATGAAACTAAACCAATGAATTCCCAAGTTTAGCGTCATTAGAGCGTCATTGCAGCGTCATAAATTTACAACAGGTTGTGTGAACTGTGGCAATATTATATAGGGTCTACTACAAGTGTCTAGCAATACCATTAAATGTTTCCTTAAATCTAACTATCAACATATAATTCATCATTAAGCTATAATGTTTTACACTAGGGATACATTATATAAAGTTCTAGTCTAGCCAAAGGCATGACCGCCTTCGCATCCTGAACTTAAACATCCTAAAACAAGATTTAACAATTTTATTAAATTTGAAGCGATCCATTGCATTCTGAGTGCAATCAGCCCTCAGCAAACAGCAGAATAAATATTGCAGCATCCTAGAAAAGATTTAGTCGAAATTCCAGCAAAATGAATTCAATACATTCTCAAAATATTTCATGATGTAATCAGGGTTCTTTTGTAAACTGTTTTTGTTTGACAGAGCAATTGAATATCCAAAGTAAAATCAGTCCTAAAATCCGGGATTATAATCACTGAACAATGAGACTTGCTGTCTACAGTAGAAAATAGTTTGAATGCAAAGAAAGCCAGCAACAACATATTACAGACAATTTACAGGGTTTTCATTATTAACAGATTTCCAATAGAAATCGTTGTTAAGCATTGTGTTTCAATAATTTTTTAACTGAATTGTTAAAATTTAGATTATAGAAAGGGCCCCGACCCAATCATTTTATGTGTGCCGATCTGTGGTCTATATTATTAATGAAAACACTGAGTGTATCTCGGAGAACTGCAGCAATTCCCAGGGTTCAGGTATTGTTTGTTTAGTCAGGTTTAATACCGTGTTCTCGGCAATGTTTCCAGTTAAATACAGTAGCCGAATCGCCTAACAAGTTTTCCTGGACTGTATCCTAACCAGTAGTACTAACTTACCCTTCTATAGGGAACCAGCAACATCTTCTCATGTGGAGGAAAATCGACATTGTTGTCAAATTTACATGGAAGGGTTTGACCTGCCACTACTAGCAATCAGACCCTAATATAACCACAGGTAACTGTCCAAATATAACCACAGGTAACTGTTCAAATATAACCACAGGTAACTGTCCAAATATAACCACAGGTAACTGTCCAAATATAACCACAGATAACTGTATCATTAAGATTAAATTATTTTTTGTAAAATTTATATTATTTTATTCATATGAATATAAATTTTCCAAAAAAAATAAAACGTTTTTTCTCTCTTAATCAATGATACAGTTACCTGTGAATATAACAATATCTAAGTACAAACATCAAACATGACGGAGTAATAAATCTGTTTTGTGGAAGCTAAAGTAGGCATCATAGGAAAGTCTGGTAGTTAGAGTTATATCCGGATTTCTACGTTCATTTCCTTCTGTGTTCAAAAGTTTCAAATGACTCATTCTAAGACGGGGATCATTCCTAAATGGTTAGGATATTGAATAAATGCTTTGATATCCTGTATTTTGAATATTTACAGCAAAGAGAGGATAAAGTTTCATTTCACTTTCAAGGCATATATATCAACCAGGCCCATAGCCACGCTGAAGCATACCGAGGTGCTTGCCTCTGTGAAAATTTGAGAAATTACCAAAATAAGCATGTTTTTGAAGGAAAAATGCCTCAAATAGACACTAGAAAACATTGGCCTCTGTGCTTTTTTGTGACTGGATACAGCCCCAGTGAAAATGACTTCAATAAATCCAGGTCTACAACCAGAGGACAATGTAACGGTGGTCAATGCAAGATTTGGGACCGTGCCTAGGACTTTTTCATAGCTGCCCTTTTTCTGAATTCTTAGGCTATTTAGGAGTTCCCTTTCTAAAGTCTGGGCATTCTGACAGAAAGTGTAGTCTGTGTTCAAATTAGTGTAGTTACAGGCCTTGCAGTCATAAATGCTTCCCAACATTAAAGGTTCTAAACGACAGAACATGCGTGAAATATATTCACAAACCATTGCACATGGTTTGAAAATAATAAATTCCCATTGAAACATGCCAGAAATCTGTTTTATTTTCATTGCAAATTTAGTATAATGTAATCACAAAATTATTACCCCAGTAAGCACTTTTTCCTAGATTTTATGGAGTTTGCATTGGAATTTTGCAATATCTATCGGGTATATATAACCCTGAATATTTTAGTATTTACATGGGTAAAGTACTACTGAGGCATACAGCCCAATCCTGAAAATAAGACGCAAGTCTGTCTGGGTGCCATTAGGACACATCTCTACACCAAAACTATGCTTCAAATACTGTTCAACAATGTTAAAATTCAGCACAGTAAATTTCAAATGACCATTATAAACTCAGTCAATACGGTATTTTTTCACCAAATAACTTTTATTCCAGAATTGTAGAACCCTTTAATTACTTTGTACGTACTAAGAAACATTTGAAAACACTTATTTTTAAGAAATAGATTTTGAGAAGCTACAAAGCTATAATATTATATACATACTAGTTCTATATACAGCGACCCTGTCAATGCCTCTGTCTTCTTCTCTCAGGAATGAGATAAAATCCTTGACGGTGTGAGATACAGGTTTGAGCACAAATTCACACGACTCCCTCCGTGATGGTAAAGGCACTGAGAATACTGACAGACCATGCTTGTACTGTACTGATACATCTGTAATAGAGACAACAACTGATACATCTGTAATAGAGACAACAACTGATACATCTGTAATAGAGACAACAACTGATACATCTGTAATAGAGACAACAACAAGGTTAACACACAAATACAGTCCAGAGAAATTGACACGACTCTCGAACTTCTATTAGCATAATTTCACAGCTGATTTATTGTCCATTTTTATATCCCGGGTTGTGTGTTTACATAAGCGGGGAGTATCACGAAGATGCTCGAGGTGTAATACCAACACAAATCTAAAGGACCAATTTTGCATGATTTGCTTGCGGAAATTTATATATTCAACGCTAGAACCCGGTAATATATGCATGCATAAAGGTCAGGATCGTGTCAAAGTCTCTGTGCTATACATTTGAGATTCCAATACAATAGTAAAGTACACTAAGGAAAGCCATTCTCTGAAGAAAGGGAGGGTTCCAGTTAATTATATCACACTTTGACTGAAGGGGAGGGGTTCGGCTAGACAGGAGGGGTTCAGCTTGATGGAAGGGGGAGTCAGCTTGAAGATGGGGGTTCGGTACCCTGGGGTCCCAGAGAAATACCCAACAAAGTCACACCTCAGTTCAATTACAACACCACCAAACCCTCCCTCCCTCCGTCCGCTGTCTGTAGTACTCATGAATGGTAGTCTATTCGATCGAGATTATTTTAATCAAATTTCTACCAGTTTATTGGCAATCCTACTCACTCAATTAACATCGCTGGCTTTTTAATTTCAGTTGCCACAAACATCACTTATTTATCAAATTCAATTAATTCTCCAATATCTGTGAATCTGGGGGAAAAGTTGAACAAAGTCGGCCATTTTCCAATCCAACTGCTTGGAAATTCCTAGAAATAATAAGAAGTTGCGACTTCACAGAAACTACATAAACTTGAGGTGCATGTTAAATATAGGACAGCCTGTAACTATTCTCAGAAATTTAAATCCCCCCTGTACTTTCTATTTAAACTTTCAATATTGCCTCATTTGAATAAAAGACGAATATCATTTACATTCTTTCAGTTACAGAATCCTTACTTACATAAGGTTCAATTGAAATAGCTTTTATGATGGGTTTAACGAGCACTCTCACCACAAGCCCTGATGAGCCTGAAATCACTTACTTGGTCACATGGTCATTTTAAGTATATTCTTGCAAACAATGATTTTTATGTCGTTTTTTTTATGATTGATCAATCTAGTATAAGCTCGCAGACGTTGAATTATCAGCTTAGTTTATTAAATTTGAAAATTTAATGGATTACTGATGCCACTATATTTCTGATCATGCAATGTGTGTAACCTATAAGCACATAAATACGCACACACACACATGACTATAATACTCGGGGGTTCTACTGAGGCATATGCCTTTTTCCTAAAAATTAGTTGCAAGTCTATTTTGGAGCCATTTGCATACACCAATACAGCACTCTGTTTCAAACATATTGATAGTTCTATTGTTAAATATCGGGTTATGAAACTTCAAATGACCATAACTTGGACAAATCTTTGAATTTTTTTATCAAATAACTTTTATTATCTGCAGAAAAGTAATTCTTTCAAGTGCACTAAATCCAGATTTCCAGATTATTCCGGAAAATATAGGACCCATGTTATAACTGAAACAAGCAGTCTCTTACCCTGATATAGTATTTACATTATCAACATTTTGTTTGTATACAAGGCTACTACAAGTCAAATAGTTCCTGCGAGCAAATGATGTACCAACTTTATTTGACAGAGAATTGACAGGATCCTCGACCTTCTATCTGCATAATTCAACAGCTGATGTGTATAAAAATAAACATGAAAATCTCAAAATTGTGAGAAAAAAATAAGCGTGATAGGCTGGTAGCTTTCAAATTGGGAAAACTATATGCACGATAATTTGACATACAAAATTTATCAACAAATTGTTAAATAATTTCATGTATTACAAACAAATTTTCAAGACACTTAATTGCATATTATGACTCCCTTGTTCCATATAATATTTATATGCTTATAAATAAAACCTCGTATCAGTTCATTAAAAGGTATTATCATAAGACATGTTTTCAGTGTTCAACAATATCAAAGATCATAAACCAATTCCGATAATTCCATGACAATTGAATGGGAAGCGCTGTGCTTATGCAGCTGCAGCCACCTGCTGTTTAGATCCATGGTCTCAATATTGCCTAGCGCTCACTGAAATTTCAGACAATTCTGATTTCTTCCGTAAATAAACTATTGCAATGCGACAAAGACCGATGTTATCCGCATGGAATAATGGAATTAGTCTGGTTCACAACATTCTTACAAAATGCATATTTTTGGGATATTTTTTTTGAAATCGTAAACCATCGAGAACCAGTTACATGCTCCTCCATGGACTTTTTACTTTATGCTATCCAATATACCTGCTCGCTCAAGGCTTGCAGGTAATAATTATATTCATTGTAATGTTTGTTGGCAGCTGATGCAGTCATAGCCAATGATCTGTAAAATATCTCAATTTCCGAATTGTAACACTTTAATATCAAATCAACAAATGTTAGCCTCAGGTTAAATAAATAAAGAATTTAGCAAAAATTTGGACGAAAGCCTAAATATATACAAACATTTGTTCTATTATTTCATTTCATTGGACATAATATTATATGAACAGGTTTTTACCATTTCCAGTCACATTATGCAATATTTACATATAATAATACTGTATGATTTACTACACTTTTATAAATTCCCCTACCGACATTTCATCTGTAACAAATTTATACAAATGTTCTTAAGCGAAATCACTTGAGTACACTTTAAGGCACATCTTTTTTGCCTTTCAAATGATTTAAACTGCACTGAATCGTACACATACACACGATGAGAATGCACAAACCTCAAATAGAAGTCGTGGGTGTATATGATATCAAAATACAAATGTGATCTCGAGATTAAAGATAAACCTGAGGTACAAATAAATGAAACAAGAAGTGTACACTGTAAACCAATTTACTTTCACGAATTATAACTTTTGAGTTTTGCTGATCAACAGCATATTCGCAACTACAAATGTTCGCATTTTTAAGTTCCCAGCAATGTCCATACTCATGTTTTTAGCACTTTTGGTGCAACTTAATTTTGTGAAATTCTACCACTAGTAAACTACGCAAAATTAAATCCTGTGAAATCTTTCTTGATTTACAGTATATGTAAGGGGAAACTTTATATTTCATCTCAATATATGCAAAATGAGGATTATATTGACAAATGCTCAATCAACTAAACTGGGTGAGAGCAAACTTTAAAGTGTTACCGTTTAAGAAATATGGAATCAATAGTTACTGTAACTTACGTTAATGAGGTTATAATCAGTAATAAAATCAAAAGGAATATTAAATTAATTATGGTTTGATTATTGATGCATGGAAGAACAAGAAAGGCATGAGCTAGGTAAATTACTAGGTTTATACAGGAGTAGTTTATATAGTAATTACAATGGATGCAGATGAAATAGAGAAAGGTGTGAGGTAAATGGTGTGTTACTTAAAACTGTTTCACCCTGTAAACAAGCAATATCATAAATACACCCGACCGTGGCCGCAATTGGTTAGGGCGTCCATCTTGAAAGCAGGAGATAGAAGGTTCAAATCCCTGCGGAAGCTGCCAGGGTTAGAACTGATGCGGTCGATGGGTGAGCCGCCGGCTAGTCTTCTTCTCATTCCCTAGAGCTACCAGATAGTAAGAATGGATACTGTAGGCCCATCTCTGCCAGGCACCCAGCAATAAGAGGACAGATTCGAGAGGTACTAAATGCGAACAAAAGAAAGATGTCTCAGAAGTCAAATTGGCTGGCCCTTTCAATAGGGGTGACACTATAATTTAGTTAAAGCCTTTACCTTTTTCTAAAGCTTGAATTGTTTAATCACGTTCAGTTTATACAGATTAATTGTGAAACAAGTTAATCAAATACTATAAATTACTAATAGCATGTCAGTGTGTCATTCAACGTGTTGCCCATATAGGGATTCAAACCCAGCATTTTGAATAAGGAGTTATACACCCCTTAACCATTAAACTAGCCCCTACAGGAGGGTTAGATCCAAGAAACTAAATTCATTACTATGGTTCAGGTATAGCACTCTTCGGCTGCTTGGTGATCGGCATACAGGTCTGGTAATTTGCATACATTCTCAGGCCTGAAATGCCCAGTTTCAAAGCCTGAAACTCTATTTTTCAATATAAACAAAGCAGGAAAATTCAGGATTCAAGAACATGCAATCAGGATCAGGCCAAAAAAATACCAGGCCTGGCATATATATAATGGTTGGCTCAAAGTCTGGCTAATTATGAACTGAATTCCCCATTGTAGGACTGAAAGCCTGTCGGAAGAAATTAGTCTACCCTCCCCCCCCCCCCAAGCCCATATGTAAAACAGGGGTTCTACTGAGGCATAATGCCCAATCCTGAATATAAGACGCAAGTCTGTTTTGAATGCCATAAGTACACATATCTACACCAAAACTCAGTTTCAAACATGGTTCTATTGTCAAAATTTAGCATATAAAGTTTCAAATGACCATAACTCAGTCAATACTAGGTATTTTTCTTTCAAATAACTTTTATTTTCCTCGGAAAGGTTTATTCTTTCTATTGCAGCAAATCCGGAATTCCGGATTAATCCGGAATAATAGGACCCCTGGTATATACATGTATAATACTCACCATTTTTGAAGAGGACAGTTGTACAATAGGTGGCACATGGACATATAACTGGCTGAATATGAGACAATTTCTGAAAGTAGAAAAATACGACAATATTGATATAACATTTCATACACTACAACATTCATTCATATACCAGACCTGGTTTTACATAATTTGCCTCTCTTATCACAAGAAGTCTGTAGAGCAAGACTCTCTGAAGTTGTTTATATGGATACACAATAATTATGACTAGTGAGTCTGGTCAAACACTGAGAAAGTCCACAAACATTTATAAGCATAAACCTGACCAAAACCTAGACATACATATTTTTTGCAAACAACAACCACTGAGCTCTGGTCTGCATGACCAACATTGTAAACAATTCTTGAACAGCACTTAATCTACAATTTAATTATTGGACAATCATAGCTTAATTGTTGTCAGACTCTCGCAGTGTCACCGTTGCATCTTCTTGTTTGACACATAATATATTAACACTGCATCTTCTATTTAATATGCACCTATCAATATTTTGCCCCAGAGGGAAGCAGCAGGCAGACCCAGGGGAATTAGACAATTTTTCTTTTTTTTGGTTCAATTATCCACCAGCCAAACATTGGGTCTAAATCCCCACAGTAGGAGATGCTTGGTGTATCAAATGGCCCTCTGTCATTAAATTGTTGACTGCTTTTTTGCAGCGTCTAAATTCCCAAGTATATTTCCCGGGACCCTGAATCATTGGGCGGGGAATTGTCTTCAGTCTAAAGTTTGGTGTTACATAATGCCCGCCGCTCTCCGTGGGGAAAAATATTGATAGGTGCATTATCTGTTGCAACGGTGAACCTGAATAGATCTATTTCATGTAGACAGCAGTAGTGAGTTATTATGCATGCATTTCTGATGTCTATTAATTAAGAGGAAACTGTCAAACTTTCCATCTTTATTATACTTTGTGACAGTTGAATACAACTATAATGCTGGAAATCACTATAAACAGAATGTAAATACAGACTTAAAGGCCAGACTGAGTGCAGTCTAGCACAGTCATTCAGTTAAATAATCAACCAATGAAAGAAATGTTGAGACAGATTTATGTTAAGATCAATTGGAGCAAATTAAGCTACAAATGTACAGGATATTCAAGAATCACAGAATTTCTTCAGCCTAAGACACAATATTCTAGAGACTAAAAGGTAATGCAGCTCCCAGGGTAATTCCTGGTGCTTTTTCGCCCGGGTCGGCTTTTACTTCTTTCCTTTTTTCTCTGATACTTTCAAACAAACCAACCTATACACATGATTAGCTCTAATTCTGGTTTTAGGGTTTAAAATATGGAACTTTTACAATGTAATTCTATAATGCTCTTGTACAAGCACCATAAAATTGTCTACAAAATCTTGTCATTTGAAACATGAACTGTTAGTCCGACTCCAGTCAGCTTAGAGGTTATATTTTTTCAATAGAAAATCTGAGAGTAGGCATCTGACTGTACATGTTCCTAGAATCAACTCACAAAACGCATGTGCCAGGAATCAACTTACAAATCTCATGTGCCTAGAATCAAGTCATGAATCTCATGTGCCTGGAATCAACTCAAGAATTTCATGAGCCTGGAATCAATTTACAAATCTTGTGTGCCTAGAATCATGTCACGAATCTCATGTGCCTGGAATTAACTCACGAATCTCATGTGCTTAGAATCAACTCACAAATCTGACATGTGCCTGGAATCAACTCACACGAATCTCATGTGCCCCAGGAATCAACTCAAGAATCTCATGTGCTTGGAATCAACTCACGAATCTCATTTGCCAGGTATCCAACTCACAAATCTCAAGTGCCCAGGAATCTCATGTGCCTGGAATCAACTCAAGAATCTCATGTGCCTAGAATCAAGTCACGAATCTCATGTGCCTGGCATCATGTCACGAATCTCATGTGCCTAGAATCATGTCACGAATCTCATGTGCCTGGAATCAACTCACGAATCTCATGTGCCTGGAATCAACTCACAAATCTGACATGAGCCTGGAATCAACTCAAGAATCTCATGTGCCTGGAATCAACTCAAGAATCTCATGTGCCTGGAATTAACTCACGAATCTCATGTGCTTAGAATCAACTCACAAATCTGACATGTGCCTGGAATCAACTCACAAATCTCATGTGCCTGGAATCAACTCACAAATCTCATGAGCCTGAAATCAACTCACGAATCACATGTGTCAGGAATCAACTCACAAATCTCATGTGCCTAGAATCAACTTACAAATCGCATGTGTCAGGAATCAACTCACAAATCTCATGTGTCAGGAATCAACTCACAAATCTCATGTGCCTAGAATCAACTTACAAATCTCATGTGCCTGAAATCAACTCACGAATCTCATGTGTCAGGAAGCAACTCATGAATCTCATGTGTCAGGAATCAACTCACAAATCTTATGTGCCAGGTCATTCCAACTCAAAAATCTTATGTGCATGACCTTGAATCACCTCACACATCTCATGTCACAAATCTACTCCAGAATCTATGTGATAAACTAGCAGTACAGCATTAGGACATTGTTACACATACATAAAATATGACATATACTATACAGAGTGTAACACAACCAACACTGTGGTAATGTTGATTCTCATCTATTATTTATACATCTACTTCTAGAACCATTGCTACAACCATCGCTCAACACCTATTGCTCAACACCTAACATTCTATTCAACATTCAACTTGCATAATTTTCCTAGAATTTTCAGGAATCTTCATAGAAAGGATAAACAGTTGTTGAGGTGTACACATGGTTATGAGTCACACATTTCTTAAGCAACAATTATACAAGCACTGATCAATTAGTATTATTGTTGTTCAAGACTTAAACATCAAGGGCAGATAAAATCTGCACTTATTCTGAAAGAAACAATTTAATTATTACAAGTACCATGGAAGAATTACTGAATTACAATCAATCTGAATGAAAACTGACATCGGAACGTTTTTTTCATTCATCAACAGCATGCTTATACTATTTATCGACAATCCTCATAATTATATACCTTGATATTATATACCTTGAGGCCTAAACTAAAATATTGTTTGTTTCCCCTTCCCATACATACCCAAGCAAAAAGGGCCCTACCCAAAATATTTTATTGCCCAAATTCAAATCGTATTTTTTTAATGAAAAATTGGGGATGAAAATGTTACTTATTGTACATCGGCTTGTTCCTTAATAATAAATTTGGTTCCTATGTAAAATTTAAGACTGTTGGTTTTTGCCTTTGAGTTATAATTATTACTTAATTGCATTATTTGATTGTCTTGACCAATAACTATAATTCTGAAACAATAAAAACAAAAATATTTAACATACCTACCTACCTGCCCATTCTAAATCTCTTTGGGTCGGGAACGGGAAACAAAGAATATTTTAAGTTCGGCCTGATATTATATAATTATCTTGATAAACAATTTACAAGTTATAGTCCAGTTAGGATATTGTGACAGTGACGTTGCAGTTTATGTGTACGCAAAAATCACAACCATTGTTTAAAAAGGTAGAGCGAAGTTTAGTATGTTTGTTAAGCATTGAAAGTATAGTTGTTTGTACAGTATAAGTCTTTGTAATTGGTTTTACACCGTTATAGTGGACTCGACCGCTGCGTCACTGGATTTTTATCCTGACTGGACTATACAGAGTACAAGTGGAATAAGCAAAACAGTGGAGTAATTAACTTAAGCTAACACATGGAAATTAATGCAAAGTATTTAAATTTCACACAAAATAAACCAAATTTTATAATCCCATTACAGCCATTGCATGGTACTTGTATTTAGCACTCACTGAAATATGTGAGTAAACAATGAAAAGATCATCGCTTGAAATGCAAGTGAAGGATCAGATCAAGAAATAACACTTACAAAAAAATGCAGTTTTCTCAGAGGAAAGAATAACATGTTATCCCAGCATGACCTGACAAGTGAATTGAAATATATTTCTCCCCTGAAAGCCAGAATAATAAACTTCATTGTGACTTGTACCATAGAAACAAACTGCATGGAATATCATTTACATATTAATTGACAATCTATAACAATACAAACAATTACACAGAATTATTTATAAAGTTCAAAGTGACTTCAACAGAATTTAAAATTATATGCAGTTTTACTGCATGATGCTTGTATTCACAATAGCCATATCACAGAGTATAAACCTCATAACAGCGTATAAACCTAATCAGTGTATTCTTGTGACCCTATAAAAATAATTAACTTGTATGACTTATTGCGAGCAAAAGCACCTATAACTTCCGGTCACTGTATGACTTATTGCGAGCAAAAGCACCTATAACTTCCGGTCACTGTATGACTTATTGCATCATGGCAGCCTAAACAATGTGTATGATTTCTTGCGTACAACTTAATGAGAGCAAAAACATCCATAACTTCCAGTCACTGTATGACTTACTGGGAGCCTATACAATTCAATGTGTATGATTTCTTGCAAACAGCGGAAGTTGCCTTGTTTAAACACTGTGCATATACTGGGAATAGAACAGTTACTGTTTTAATACATATCACAGTTAAAATTTTCAGAATTTTCCGCATGTCAAATGTTTGCACATATCATCAAAACACAAATATTGGCAAATTTCTTTTCTATGAATAGGTAAATATCATAATGCTATAATTATGTGATTGAAATAATGGAGAACCATTCTAGCCTCAATCAGAATAATAACTATAATAAATTCTGAAATAATTGTGACTCTTGTACTTGAAAATCTTGAGTAAAGTAATGTATGAGATCCCAGCATGAAATAATGGGACAGCCGTGACTAACTCGTTACTGTCAGACTGAATCAAATTCAAGGTATATATATACACCCATAAATGATCTGCAACACAAGTGCATTAAATTCACTCAATTCTGTATATTTTCTTTAAGCATTAAGTCTAGGTTGCATGGAAACTATACCACATATAAATAGGTACAACCCATGATCGTCGCCTCCACTGAAGTGGAGGCTACTACTGGAATGCTTTTTCGTTTTTCACATGGAGCTTCTTTTTTCTGTTCAGTTAAAAGCCGTTCATACCGTCACCTCAGATTGTCGGTGAAATTAAATAGTGTGCCGTTTGTTTAACATAAACATTTTTAATAGATGAAGCCATGTCATATGATATTGTCAACACCATGAATGAGTATGCTAATTTTATCTTAAGGGGGAGGGGGGGGGGAGAACTCAGCCTTATCAAACTTGTGTAAATATATAAGATAACCATGTTTTTGCTACAATTCCAGACAAGGGGGGGGAGAAGAGGCTGTTACACTCCCCCACCCCTCTGGATTTGAGCACGACAACTATATGAGTCCTTCAACCTTTGTTTCTGTGAGAGTCTAAACATATGGTGTTTAGGGTTTACAGCATAAACTGTATAATATTGGCACTAACATCTTGTAATAATCCTACAATAAGTATATAAGTAACCATGTAAATATGTATAGTGAAAGGACACATCAATGTATTTATGTATAAACCAGTGTCAGTATTATATATTATATGCATACAATAGATAGTTCCAATAATTACTTCCCTTGTTTTCGACCATCTTTGAAGGCATCATTAGAGAAACATAGCAAACCAAAAATAGAGCAATTTTAAAAGATAAACTCAAATATTTGTGTAAGCTGTTTGAAATGAAGATGCGAGCAAAAGCTACAGTAACAGTACAAAATGAAGATGAACAGCGCAAAATGTAACAATGAATACCCAGTTATAGGGAGTGAATGTTTCTTCAGAACACCAAGGTTGAAGAAAATGGACATAAAACTGTGGACTCCCTTGCAACATATTCAGAATTATCAAAAATATAAATTCTACTTCAAACGAACCCTCATCTGAAATGCCTTTAAAGATATAAAAGCAATTCAAAACAAGGGAGGAAACTCTTGTAATGGTTCACATATAATGACATATCATCGATATCAGACAAACATTTCTCACACTGACATAATGTAAATACTCCCTGTCAACAGTTTGTTGGAATATCCAGTAAAATGACCAGCAAATTATCTTGGGTTATTATGTAACTTTGACCAGTAAACTGTGAAACAACAAACACAATACTGAGCTATCACAGAATGTGACAAATACCCCAAGTACAGTACTGCTTTAACACACACAACTGAACAACACTGCAAGCCTGTACAGGTCCACACGAAAATAGGGTCACACATGCACATTATGATTCAATGATGTTCATGTGTATAAAGTTATCATTACGATTTCTTGCTTCAAGTTCATCAGTACTGGCTACTTCAAAGCATCTCTTTTATTGTTTGAAATTGGTTCACTATAGAAAGTTCTATAACCTCGCACCAGTGATCTTGATCTTTCATTATTCTTTATATAGTTATACAGTATGATCAATGAAAACTATTAAGATAACTACATACATGTACATCAAATGGAATTAGGAACAAAGACTACACTCATTGCTGTATTTTAGTAGACAAAAGATAAAGGAAATAGTAATATGTTACACCTCACCACGGGAGCACCTCACCACGGGAGCACATCACCACAGGAGCACCTCACCACAGGAGCACCTCACCACAGGAGCACCTCACCACGGGAGCACCTCACCACGGGAGCACCTCACCACAGGAGCACCTCACCACAGGAGCACCTCACCACAGGAGCACCTCACCACAGGAGCACCTCGATCACCACATGAGCTTGCCACCATGCATACTATATACATTCCATTATAAGTTTCTCCACTCTCTGTATTTGGTGTTAAGTGGAAGGAAACAAGTAGAAAGACAGCAGTAATTTGATTACGTTATAGATGACCATGGGACTTCTACATTGACTATGAATCCATTAACTGAGAAAAAAACAAACAGACAAGTCAGCAATATTGATAGTAGAGACAGTCTGCTTTCAGGGAGAGTATAGACAAGTGTAGTATGACTGGAGTTTAGATTCACATACTACAGGGCTAACACTGGTCTGAGCAGTGAAAATCCAAAAGGACCAGTGAAAATTCTGGAGGACCAGTAACTGTCCTATTTACAAATTGGACGCTTTTGCCCTGTCGGACCAGTGGCAAAAATAGTTAGTATCTAGGCCTGTACTAGTAGAAATATAAAATGAAATTCAAACCACAGACACACCTAGAGACCAAAAACAATCAAAGCCAACTTCAGTTGAATCCATTCTAACTTGCCCATTTAGTACATTCTGAGAATAAAATCAAACCATCATACATATGCAGACTGTCATGCAGTTATATGGTACTTTAAAGGCAGCAGCAACCTGATGAATCATGAAATTTAATGGTTTACCAATGCAAATCTAAAATTGCTTGTCCAACGTGGCGAATATAATGGGAATTGTGTAGTGACTAAATAGAATGTTTCTAAGTCCATGAGTTCTGTCAAAAGGGGATTAGGAAGACCGCAGCTTAGGCACAATTTCTCTCGTTTTTCCATTAAGAAGGCTAACATTATAAAGAGGCTTATTGCAGTCATGTATCTAGCATTCAAATAAGCCAATTACTTGGCACAATTTTCCTGACAGTAATCATACAGTAATGGCATATTGCTGACCAATCTTTGATAGTATGTCAGAGGGTAATCATCTATCTCAAACCTATACCATACTGACAGCTCATCTCTAGCAATGTTGAACTTCATCTAGGCACAGAGTATTCATACAGAAGTATTCCTTACATAGAATGTTTCTGGTTAAGTGTCAGTTTAGGAGGAAACATACAAGGAGAAATATATCTCCAAGTACAGAACTGGACAGGCTTTAATTGCTATCAACAGTACGGTCACATTTTCATTACTATTCTGCCTTGATTGAGAACAATTCAGACAAGATAGGGTATTAGTGAGAATGAATAGCATATACGGTATTCTTCCAAATACAGCCAACACATTGTCAACCAAGACTTGTTACCAAAAATTGGAATGTGTGTCTTTTACACAGCTTTAGTCTCCAATGGGCAAATTGGGAATGGCCCTATTCTTACATCTTAATTCCAGATTTTTTTGCATCTGATTTTTTTAAAAATCTTTTAATACCCATTAAAAAATGTTTCCTGTGTCCCATACACAGCTGAGTGCAATCACTTGGGCATACATTCATTGTAGCATCTGTGATACAGATAACTGTCTTTTAATTAACAGCATCATTTTGTGCAAGACATTCTGAATAATAGCGAGTGTTCCTGTAAAACCGTTATACAAAAAAGTTAACATTAAGGTACAGCCGGCAACCATAGGTAATTGATAAGCAAGATGTATACAGAAGATTGCAATGAATCGACATCGGATAATGAGAGCAAAAACCTCAGGGAATGATGGGTAAGACAGAATATCATGGTTGAGTGAAATATTATATATTAACACTTTTTTTGCTAAGGTAACAGGGCTCTCCATAAATTTTAATGTAACCAAAGAAGTTAGTGGTAGTGCGCAAAACTGGTATTTGTCATTAAATAATTTATTTATACAATTTTAAACACTGCACTATTTCAAACTCAGTTCAATTTGAGAAAAGTAGCCATGTAGGTCCTACTGTGACTTATGTTACCTTTGAGAGCCAACAAATTTGAGTTTTACCTTGAATCATGTTTGATGATCAAAATGTTTCTAGAACATGGTCATCCAACATGATCGCTGTTACAAAAACATGTTTAAATATGTTAAAACATGTTTGATCATCAAACATGTTCGATCATCAAACATGATCTGTTTTTGGCTAGGGCTGACTAGACATCGTGCTCGACTATTCGCAGCCATTTGTCAAAAAAATCTAATTTTGCACGCAAAACTTTCATCATTTGCACTGCCGACAGCAACGAACAAGTGACTGTAATAGCTCTCATATTCTTTGAATACCCAAGCCAAAAACTTGTTAACAACCCTACCCCTCCCTCAAACTGAAAACCTGCTTACTTGTTGATGCAGAATCCACACCATTCTAATAGCAATTTACGAGTAGGGAAGTTGGTTAATAATGTTTCAGGATTCTCCTACATGTCATGCCTTGCTTCAGTGTTTCTCATTTCTTGTGTTTGTTTTTACCGGAGATAAAAGCTCGCGTTTTAATTTGCGCGTGACAGCACAGATCACACAAGTGTAATATCTCGCACTTCCATTTCTAAAACATGAGAAGGTTTTAAGGCCAGAAACTTAAAGTTGTCAAACAGTATCAATATAGTTAGTGTGGGGAAACTTTTACCTTGTAGCAGATCACATAGCAATAGGATGGAAATATAATACCAGGGAAATGCAATGTTCACCATGCAGCATTCTCTTTAGCAAATAACAACCTCTGTTCAACAACAGTATCATTATTTAAAAGTTAGCGTGGGGAAACTTTTACCTCGTAGCAGATCACATAGCAATAAGATGAGGAATATAATACCAGGGAAATGCAATGTTCATCTTGCAGCACTCTTTTTAGCAAATAACAACCTCTCTTCAACAACAGTATCAAAGTCTACTAAGCTAAAGTCTATGTTCAGACAGGTGTCTGTTCAGCTGACTGCATGTACATTAATTTTACTCCCTGATCATTGATTAAGGATTCCGCGCAAATTTAGCACTTTCAGGTTTTTGACCTAATTCTGAGGTACAAATGTACCCATTCATATATCTGGGTAAAGTTGTCAGGAGCAATGTGGGTTACTCTTGCTTAGAGAAATTACAAGGTGTTCAGAACGGAGTCGAACCTGGGACCTGTTAATCTAACCTGAGCAACATCATCTTTAAACAACAGACATATCAGCTTGCATCTTCCAAAGTTCATAGTAGGAGAATAACCACTTGGCATAAATGTCTGTCAAATTTTTGTAGACGATACAATATCGAGTGTGAACAATCGACCTATCATGTCGATCGGTGAGATAAGTCACAACAAGTGTGAAGACTGGTGTCATGTAGGGGGCAATAAGTGTGAACAGTGAAGTCAGACAGTACAGATTGGAGTAACAGATTATCTAAGCAACACACAGCATATATATCAGGTTATTGAACTAAAAATAACTGCGTATGTAATAGTCATAATAATGTATACAATAGTATACCAATAAAATGTATATGTTTGACTTATCGCCGGAGTTAGACCTTAGATCAATTGTTCATGATGCTGCACTGTTAGTTATTTTTTTGTGTGTGTTTATGTTGGAATTCAACATATAAACTATAATTAACTGTGTACATATATACTATAGTATACCAATAAAGTGTACATGTTTGACTTATCGACCGAGAGTTAGACCTTAGATCTGTTGTTCATGATGCTGCACTGTAAGTTATTTTTTGTGTGTTTATGTTGAAATTCAACATATAAAACTATAAATAACTGTGTACATATATATATACTATAGTATATCAATAAAATGTATACGTTTGACTTATTGCTTGAACTATTCCTTAGATCTGTCTTGCATGATACTGCATTGTCATTTATTCTTCTCGTTTTTTGGAATTCTACAGAATGGCTACATGCCAACAGATGATGCAAACGTAAATATACCTGGATATAATAATTGCTTTGTTAATAATTGCTTATTACTTTTTTGTCATGAATTCTGTCAATAAGATTTCGCAAACACCATTACAAGAGAAGGAATCTGCATACAATGTATATCACTGAAAGTTGACTATATGCATGGTCTCCAATAGATACCTGTAATTTTAATGTGAAATGTCACCATGTTTTCCTAAATATTTAAGCATTGCTCAAAACAAAGTCGGTGGCCTGAACATTGTCTTACTGTTATCACTTGTTCTGTCCTGTTAACCTTCTTCTGTCATGTTCCTGTCTGCATGAACTGCTTGAGGATGGTACCCGAGCCTTCCTTATTGCTTGAGGATGGTGCCAGTCTTCCTCACTGCATGGACGGCTTGAGGATATGGTCCTCACAAGGAAGGCTTGAGGATGGTTCCTGTCTTCCTCACTGCATGGAGGGCTTGAGGATATGGTCCTCACAACGAAGGCTTGAGGATGGTTCCAGTCTTTCTCACTTCATGGAAGGCTTCAGGATATGGACCTCACAAGGAAGGCTTGAGGATGGTTCCAGTCTTTCTCACTTCATGGAAGGCTTGAGGATATGGTCCTCACAACGAAGGCTTGAGGATGGTTCCTGAGTCTTCCTCACTGCATGAACGGCTTGAGGATGGTGACAGTCTTCCTCACTGCACAGAAGGCTTGAGGATGGTGCCAGGTACCCGAGTCATCCTCACTGCATGGATGGGTTGAGGGTGGTACCAGTCTGTATTTCTTGTACATGTGTGCATTCAGCTAATTGTAACTTAGCATGTGCCCTGAGCATAGTCATGTGTAGCATAATCAGTTGTTCAGTTCTGTTCTGCTCTGTTTACCTTCTTCTTCAGGTCTAGTAAGTGATTTGATGAAGGTGACTTTCTCCTCAGTCCTGGTAGTGTCACTTTCACATAGCCTAGCATGAGTGAGTTATGTATCTCTATCAGACTTAAACTTCTATATTGGAGCCAAATGCCAGCTGTTATGCAAGATAAGCACCAAAATGAATTGATAGTTACACTGATGTATGTGTATGTCAATCAAAATCTCTTGAAAATAATTTATTATTCTCAAAAAAATATATTCAAGTATTAGGCAAGTAACACAACATGTTGGAAATTAAAATGGCAGATGACCACCAGCCTGGTTTCTTCAAAATGAATTGAAAATAATATCATTATAAATATTATGTCATTCAAAATCATTTTCTCTCAATTATTCACAAAAAATGATTTTTAGAGTGTAAATGGACTACCCCTGCGAAATGTAGTTCATGATTTCATGGACACTTGACTCCAATCAAGAACTGTTCATGAACAGGTACTGATAAGTTCTTGAACCTGGTTCATGAACTTTTGGACATGAACTGTTCTTAAAATGTGTTCATGAACAGTTCATGAATTTTTGATGGATACTTAAGAGTTCATTAACTGTCCTTGACCCAGCCATAAAAAGTACCTGATGAACATTTCATGAACAATTATTTCTAGACTGTTCTTAAACCATTCCTGAACTGTCCATCAATTAATTCAAGAAAAGTTATTAAAGTATTCATGAAAATTGACTTCCTGTCACATGTTGACGACATCACAGATTTTCAAAATGGCTGACAGCAATGACATGTGCTGATGTTTGACAAATTTTAATGGGTGGTTTTATCTTAATATGTGATCTTATAAAAGGTAAGTTGCAGAGTTAAGCATGTCAAATTTAAAAGTATCTTGTGTGACTTTAAATATCTAATTTTAAAAATAATTGTGTGAAAAATATAGGAAAACAAATTAGCAAGTGGGTGGGGTACGCCTAGCATGTGGTTTTAAGAATTAGTATTCATGAAGTGTTCATGAAGTGTTCAAGAAACAATGCGTCTTTTTTTGTATGTTTATTTATTTATATCATAAAAGGTTACAGTATATTGTCATAGATAAATGTAATATTTATTAATTGCTGATTTTTGTAAATTGAATAGTTGGTAGTTTTAAACTCTGTTAGTGTAGTCTTTGAAAAGCTATTGAGCATGCATGTAAATATGAAAATGAGATATACCAAATAAAATATACTCAAACTGTTCAAAACAACAATGTGAACAGAAAATCATGTTGCAAAAGGTACAAAAGGTAGCTAAACTATTAATCTGATTGAGGCAAACAATTGTAATGATAAAATAACAATGTTCCATTAGGTTTTATCTGATATTCAGGCACGTACATCATCCTTCAGCTATGTTCCCGATTTGCAACTTTTATGAACATGAATATACATACACAATGATTCTTTTCTTATTTTTAATATCATGAGGCAATCATTGTACCAATAATATATTTACTATTTATACTTAAAACACATGTTGGACTTAGTCTTCATACACACAATAGAGTTTCATTTTATGCATTTTGATACACTTAGTTTATTGCATGGGTTGTTCATGAATACATTTATCTTCTTGAACTGTACATAAAATATGTTTGTCCTTGAAATTTTCATGAAATTTGTAATCATGAACAGTTCATGTCCAAAATATGAAGTCTAAATGAGACAATAGAGATATATAGCAAAAAGTTCATGAACTGTTCATGAACATTTATTTTCATGAACTGTACATAAAATCAGTTTGTCCTTCAACAGTTCATGATTTATTGAAGAACATCTGTGCATGATTAGTACTTAAAAAATCCTTGATGGTATGACTCATGTCCTGTTCATGAACCATGCCCAGTTCATGAATCAATATTTCATGGTCACTTCAAGAAAAGTCTCATTTAGAGTTCAAGGATTTTTATGAATTTTTCATGATATATGGAAATGAACTATTCATGTATATTTCATGAAAAATTCATGAACTGTAACAGTTCATTTCACAGGGGTAGACACACCAACGATCATCATTTTGAGAATTGAAAGATGTTTGATCACCAATTTATAGTTCAATTCAAAATGAATTGAAAACAATGCAGATACTTGTCGATCAAAATCAATTTCTCACAATTATTCTCAAAAATTTATTCAGATAAAAAAACATGGCACATTGAACGCTGCATGGACATTGGTTTGTACAGGACATTCAATAAATATCAATTATATTAAGAACAATTATTGACCTGGATAGAATTTTTTCTCGCAAATTAAATTGATCCACTGTGGAAGCTGTTGCTTTTCTCCATATATTGATGGTATTACAATGTAATGTCCTGATGTACATGTTACGTAAGGCAACAAAATGGTGGAACTGATAAATCAGGAAATCGAGTCCACATCACAAACTCATCCATTTGTTGTCTGTCACAATATAAGAGGATATATCATATAAAGCAACTGATCAAGTTGACATAAGCCTACTTTACACAGCTACTACACTACCATCAGTAATAGTACCTCAGAATCCTTTTTTGAAAGTCAAATGTACTCTGTCTTGAATGCAGACTTCTCTGCATTGTGATCTGTCTTGAATACTGAGTGGTGGAGGGTACACTTCAAGTGTGAGAGGTCTTGGATTCGATACCAGGCAGTGACATACCAAAGATGTAAAATAGTGGTATTGGTAATTTCCCCTGCTTGACACTCAGCATAGTTAGATGAATACTGCCATCTTCTGACACTATCATCAATGATTCTTGCCATCTTCTGACACCATCATCCATGATTCTGGCCATCTTCTGACACCATCACCCATGATTCCTGCAATCTTATGACACCATCCCCTATTATTCCTGCCATCTTCTGACACCATCATCCATGATTCCTGCAATCTGCAATCTTCTGACACCATCATTCATGATTCCGGCCATCTTCTGACACCATCACCTATGATTCCTGTCAATTTCTGACACCATCATCCATGATTCCTGCAATATTCTGACACCATAATCCATGATTCTGGCCATCTTATGACACCATCATCTATAATTCCTGCCATCTTATGACACCATCATCTATGATTCATGCCATCTTCTGACACCATCACCTATGATTTTTTTCCATCTTCTGACACTATCAATCATGATTACTGCCATATTCTGACACCATCACCTATGATTCCTGCCATATTCTGACACCATCATCTAAGATTCATGCCATATTCTGACACCATCATCTATGATTCTTGCAATCTTCTGACACCATCATCTATGATTCCTGCCATATTCTGACACCATCATCTATGATTCTTGCAATCTTCTGACACCATCATCTATGATTCCTGCCATATTCTGACACCATCACCTATGATTCCTGCCATATTCTGACACCATCATCTATGATTCCTGCCATATTCTGACACCATCACCTATGATTCCTGCCATATTCTGACACCATCATCTATGATTCCTGCCATATTCGGACACCATCACCTATGATTCCTGCCATATTATGACACCATCACCTATGATTCCTGCCATATTCTGACACCATCACATATGATTCCTGCCATATTCTGACACCATCATCTATGATTCCTGCCATATTCTGACACCATCATCTATGATTCCTGCCATATTCTGACACCATCATCCCATTATACCTGCACTCTTACATCACTATTTTACATTGATATATTGGCACATCTAACAGCTGCAACAAGTACACATCAATTCAGCATCCACTATAAAATATCATCTTGCATGACTTCTGCAGACTGTAAACAGATTGGATAAAGTGAACTATAGATACTGCAAGAGAGAATAATGTTGTAGGCTTGGACATGATTGCATCACAAATCTAGTTAGTCTAACAACATTGATGGAGCAGTGAAGAGTAAAATGTATTCATTAATATCACCGGGGAAGTCTTAGAAATCAGTCAACATGTTACTGTCATTGAATTACAATACACATAATGATGTTAAATTATTAATCAATGTAAAACTGATCACAATCTGATGTACTCGATGAAGCATTGTTGTTCACCTAATCCACTCAATACTCGGATATTCTGCCATGTTCAGCAGTTTTCAACATCCAAGCATCATTTCCATACAGATTTAATTCGTTATATCGGCCATTAAATTTCAAGATCAACCAGACAGATTTATCTCTTAAATGTATATATATTACAATAACCGTTAGAATGACAATAATGTTCCATTAGACAATACACAAAATCTAATTACATTTACTTTTAAGTGTAACTCGACAGCACACAGTAAAGTCTTGCAAATACTGCGAGGTAAGCTTTTATTAATGATTAATTGCTGTTACGGAATAAGTCTCACTACGGTACCAGAAATGTTAAGTAATACTTATGAATATTTAACAAAAAGTCTCAATGAGTGAGTACTGTATTACCTCGTATTATCCCCCCGGGGGCGATGCATTTTGCAAAAAAATAAATCCAGAGACAGTCAGAACTCGTATAAAGGCACCCCCCAGATATCCGCACTACACGACCTCACAGTTAGGTGTACGTAACCTAAACATGGAATGTGTGTAAGACACATGTTTCGAGTGACGTCATCCGGGCCAAATTTAATCAATACTGCAGTGTTTAGACCAGTTGAAAAATCTACCGGTTTTCGCAGCATGGAGTCACGAGGGTCGCATGCCCATCGGTCTTACACACCGTCTTTTAAACTGAAAGCTATACAGTTTGCCGTACGGTAGAAAAGGGGAAACACTAGGCAGGATATAATAACAACAGAATTAACTTTTTATACAATGCACAACCATATCGCCAGTAAGAAACAAACAATTTAATTGACATGCGCCTAATCGGTAGATGTAGCTAGATCAAAGGCGTAGCCGACGCTTGAAGCCGACGTTTGATCTCTGACATCAAACACTGGAACTTCTCGTATTTGATGTTGGTATACAACCGCCCATCAGACAAATATCGGTCAATCAAGCTTTTAACAAATTTTTAATAGGTTGAGCCGTACTCATAACAAAGTTGTGTGATGTACAATGTAAGCAAATTAAAATTAGTTCGACAATTGACTCCAGCGTACCGTATACACGATATTAAACATGTACACTGTAATTTACTGAGCGGTAATTAATTGTTTGTGCAATGGATTATCATGACTGGCTGTTATTCTGGATTTGTTTGGATAATTTGTTGGATTACCGTAGGACCAATTATTGAAAGTGAGATTCTTTTCGTTCAAAAATCGGCCGGGGGGGGGGGGGGGGTGCGTAAATTAAATGAGGGGCGATAATACAAGGTAATGTGGTATATTAAATTACAACTACAAGTGTGGTAATTACATTTAGCAGCAGTTCTTCTGGGCACCCATTTAGTTCAATCCTGTACTTTGTCCTGGGTCTCGAAGCTGCAGGCATCCAGCGCTGGCTTCAATTAAAGACGACTTTGACTTGTTTTATTTTCAAAAGCAAATGAAGTATAAATTAGTAAGGGAAGTAACTTCGTATTTATCAAGGCAAGGCTAAATTCCATCCCAACAGTCCAAATTCTGTTTTTATATGATAATTCCACCCTGAAATCATGAATTCCAGATTTATTTGGAATTGTAGATGTAGAACCCTTGAACAAGAGGGTGGGTCAGATACAAACCTTTATTATATTCTGAAAAAAGCCTAATACAATAGGTTCACACAGAGTCGCTTTGATTTATAACACACAGACAAACTGGATACCGGGGTATACAATGTCATGACCTTACCAACTTCAATCAATGTTTATATATATATGGTTTTTTAATGACATACTTATATCCAGATTTTCAGTAGACAACTTTGTTAAGCTGTTTTAAAGACAGACTACTTTTCTATGTGAGCAGTTAAACCATTTAACCAATGATATCAACCACCTTAATCTCCAGGAATGGATGATATAGTTACCATCTTTTCCAGTAAGTTCCTCATTAAAATTAAACTTTTGTTAATTATTAAGTGGCACTGAATGAAGATGGCAAATTTAAAGTCATTTGGTCATGGAAACAATAGTAGAATTTTCAATTGTATCGTTTAATTTATAACAAATTACTCACTCAACTTTTATGTTTTATGTCTAACATAGGCGGATCTTAACATTTTCTCAAGGGGTCCAACAAGAAGGGGTCCAACAAGAAAGGTTCTGAACAGCTACTTTGCTCAGGGGGTCCTACCAGCTTTTTTTCTTAGAGAGTTGTCCATGGTGTCCTGAACAGACTCTCTAATTAAGCGCTGAAAAACCAGTAAAATTTGTATGATAACATTTTTGTCAAACTTCTAGCAGGGGGAGGTCATTTACTCATTATCCCAGGTCCCACATCAGGTATTGTGCATGTCCACCAAGACAAGTGAAAAGACATTCTCCTGTTTATTTTTACTTGTTCTTATGTAACATATCTCATTCACAGTGTGAAATTTGGAAGACAGCCCACAATGCTAATGGAGATTTAAGGCATTCAATTATTTAAGATATTTTCCTTCCTATGTCAGAATGGAGCAGATTAATTCTGCCTTCTAAAAGAGCGATTTTGGTAAAAGCCGAAACATTTATCATCAAATACGAAGCTCAGACATTTTATGTTTTCCAATTTAAAGTGAACCACAGGGTATCAAAGGCTGTCAGAAAACTACTGAAATGTAATAATTGCAAGAAATACTGTATCACATTCGATACTGAAGAAAATTCTGAACAGAAACTTGCAGGTGTTAAACAAAAATTACTTAAGCACTTGATTTGATGGTGAAGTCATTACTGAACTGAACAGGTAAATGTAACTGTGACAGGTAATGAGTAGACTGTGTAGAAATTATTAACCTAATAAGCATGTTTAATTAACAACACAATTATAGGCACTAGATCATTCTAAGACAGACTAAAAGAGTTCACAGATATACTTTGTAAAGAAGATATATTATAAGAGAGATCACCGTATTCATCACGGGTGTCAACAGAGCCAAATTAAAAATCCTGAAAATCATATGCGGCTGACCATTTTTGACAAACTAGAGGTCGTCAACCATACATAACTCAGCTTTTCAAACTTTTTATCGAAGAAATCCTTCAGAGCAGATATAATTGACCATAACTTTGCCATTTCTTGAGATATTTTCATCAAATAACTTTTATTTTGGTCAGAAAGCATAGCTCTTCAAGGATAGACAAATCCAGAATTCCGGATAAATCCGGAAAATTGACACCCCTGATTCATATGCAAAATCATCCCACCATCAATCTATTGGATGAATGAACAATAAAAACCTGCCATTCACCAATAGCTAGCAGGTGAATGAATGCCTTTGCATACTAACATGATCTCTCCTATACAGAATGAGTGTAAGATCTCAAAGACACGTTCAGTGAAGTGCAACCCATCAACCATAATGTTATCATCTCTAACTTCCTAATATTAGTAGTGAAAGTAGATGATAATACAGTAAAATCTCTTTTCACACTTTTCGGTAAATTAATCACCAGGAGAATGTGCTTAGTCAGCAATTATAATACATTACACATAGTATATGTATAGTATAATGTACGGAAATAAAATAACACTATAATACAAAGCTACTCTCCTCACTGCCATAACCTCGTTCATCACCCCTTTGTATTAAAGTATATCTATCTCATCAACAAACTTACATTTTTGGGAACATGAATTTTTTTACATTATACTCAAGGGAGTATTCATAGTCATGGTATGTTGTTACTGAAAGAACAGTGCCATGTTCAATACTTTCACCTTACCAGACAAGCTATTATGATAATTGACTTTTTTGCAAACATTGAATCATACTTTAATCCTGTAGTTTTAGAATGACTTCACTAAAAGCCATTTTATCCATCTATTAAATGTTGAAAACCAAATGAACGTGTGTCTAAAATATAGGTGCAGAGGTCAGCAAGCCAAAATACATGCAGTGATCAAGACATGATATGAATAACAAATCACATAATACGTATACATGGTAGGTTATTAATTGAATTATTACAGAAAGCATACTACGACCCACTCCAGGGGTATCAGTCTGCAGACTATTAGATTGATTGCCGGTCTGCACTAATTATTCCCAACTGGTTGGACTGCAGATTACAGCAGCGCCACTGTTAAGATCAAAATTAATATAGGACTGCCATAGAAGAAATTTAGAATGTCAATTTTGATAAAAGAGCCATCAACCTGCCAAGATAGAATTTCTAGCGAAGGTGGACATGTTTATTGCTGATGTGACAAGATAAACAAGTAATTGAGAATTGCAAGCAATACAGAAGTCCCCTACCGGTTTGAAGCCGGTTTTCAATGTTTCTTTTGCCATAGCAACCACAATTTTTGTCAGAATCAAAATATTTTTAGACGTGCATAATCCCCTTATTGCCCTCTATCCACATACCAAGTTTTATAAACCTAGCTTGGAAACTGTTGAGTTATGTCAGGATCCAGATTTTTTGACGGACGGACTGACGGACGGAGGGCAAACCTATAGTCCCCTCCGGTCAAAAACCGGTAGGGGACTAATAACCAGGCATAATAATACGACAACTAACAACTGTGTCAGCACTCAGCATATCATTCAATGCTTTCATCAACAGTGCTTAATGGACCAGGAACAATAATGAATTGTCGGTACACAAAATGATGCATCACTGACATAAGTCTACCTTTATCAATATATCAATGAGTGAAGAAATAATAGCACAAAATGTATGGACAAATATAATGTACAAATATCAGACTAAAGGGGTGAACATGAATCGTTCCAAAGTGCATATAAATGAATAAGATTCAGCAGCTTCAGATCCTAACCATCAATCAAGTTTACAATAAATTTAGTAAAATAGACAATCAGCAGAATTTCAGAGTTTTCTAATGAAATCATTGGAAAGAGGTTTTGAATGATTTTTAGACGAAAGTAAAATTAACATTTTTCACACAGCTGGCTTCACACGGTTGGAAGGACATAATGACAAGATCAAGAAACAGGCAATCCAAGACAACTGGCAATCTAAGACAACTGGCAATCCAAGACAACTGGCAATCTAAGACAACTGGCAATCTAAGAAAACTGGCAATCCAAGACAACTGGCAATCCAAGACAACTGGTAATTCAAGACACCTGGCAATCTAAGACAACTGACAATCCAAGACAACTGGCAATCCAAGACAACTGGTAATTCAAGCCACCTGGCAATCTAAGACAACTGACAATCTAAGAAAACTGGCAATCCAAGACAACTGGCAATCCAAGACAACTGGTAATTCAAGACACCTGGCAATCTAAGACAACTGACAATCCAAGACAACTGACAATCCAAGACAACTCACACAAATACAGAGTGCAATCCAAGACAACTGGCAATCCAAGACAACTGGTAATTCAAGACAACTGGCAATCTAAGACAACTGACAATCCAAGACAACTGGCAATCCAAGACAACTCACATAAATACAGAGTGCAAACATCTTGTAAAACACAAGTGGAGGAATAAAACAATGCTTGTGAAAGATTCATTTGTTACAATGATTGTAAGTACGGTTCGAGCACACTTCAGCAAGTATAATGTATAAACCAGAGTTCAATTTATAACATATATATGTTATATACCTTCAGCATAATACAGTTGTACTGTAAGGATTACACAGCAAATGTTAGTCGAGTTGAGTATCACATCCATCAAAGAAATGAAGGCATCAGGAAAAGAATTACATTTATAAGTTTCGGTAACTTTTATGAGAATTAACTGAGAAACTTGCAAATCAGGTGACATGTGTTCACTAATGCTTTATATTGGAGACTGTCTGTCATTATATAAAACTTAAAAGTTGTATTTAATGATTGTGAAAATCTAACAATTTATAAATCCCATATATTTGGTTTTTCTCAGATTACGCTGTACTTGAATGGAAAAAATGCTTAAAGTGACTTTGATTAAATACTGGCAAGCTGACCTTATACCAATTAGCACACTCAGCTTCGTTACTGAACATATTAGGAACTACTTTGTCCAGGGGGGAGAGGCAGGAAAATAGAAGACTCAGAAATGTGGGAAGCCGAAAAAATGACTGAAAAGACGATAAACAAGTACCATCATTATTTATAAGCAAGCTGAAACTGTCAGACATCCAGCAAGCACAAAAATATCATTTATTGTGGTGAGATCATTATTTGTGTATAAAAACCTCTAAGGACCAGACATAGCAATATTTAATATATAGACACACTCCAAACAGTTATATCAAGAATGCCATTGATGGACATGGAAACATTGCCTCTAGATTATTTGTACACTAAACTACAGCAGATACCAAATGTTTCACAATGTTGTGCAGCTTTTGTTTAATTTCTTTAGCCTTTTTGGCATTTACTGGCTTAAATATCCATTTCAAATGTAATTAATTTTCTTCATGGATTGTCACGTCATTTTGGCATACTTTCCAAATTAAGTTTGAAATGTGCCTAATATTATCATCTGACAGACCCCCATCAATCTCCTCAGAAATGGTCCTGGTGACTCCAAAAAACCGTGGATGTTTCAGAAAAAAATTGGCAACCCTGATCATACAATTGGGTCTGATCAAACATAATCGGTACATATGTACCTTTAAGTTTTATCATAGCAAATATCACCAGGAAATATAGATACACTATTAGAATGTATTGAACACCAGCAGTTTGTAGTGAACTAAACCTACATGAGGTAAAACATGACCCAAGCTTAACTGAGTATTAATGATTAATAAATATTGACTGACAGGAGTCTATTCTAACTCTGTCATAAAACTCAGTCATATTGGATATCGATATGAATCATTAAAAATTCATCCAATGTAAACACCATCATAATTGATGGTCACAATTGGGTGTGGAAAACATTAAGGAACACGCTATGCCAGCAACTGTTTGCTATATACTGTATGTATATAGATCACAGTAATTCTGATTGTATAAATAAATCCACCAGTCAGAATATCAGTAGAATACTAACGGTTCTACTGAGGCATTACAATTGAGATTGGACTTAAGTTCGTGTGTGAACACAGACTTAAGTTCTATACTCAAGTGAGTTCAAATTCGAACTAAAAGGTTGACTTAAGTTTTGAATTGAGCACAAACTTAAAGTTCTTTCAGGATCCTCAGGGGCCTGAAAATAAGATGCAATACTAAATTGATTTTTTTCATCAAATACCCTTAACTTATTTTCTTCAGAAAAGTTCAAATTTTAGTGCACCAAATCCTAGTGTTTGTCGACAACACACTTGTTTTGTGACATTAACTTCTCATAGCTTTCTATGAGTGATGAACCTTTAATTGCGAAATGTTAAATATAGACATGTAACAGGTTTAAAACTGTCAGATAAAATTTAAAATTAGTGAGCAAAAACGTGAATGACAGTAACAAGAAGGTTAATGTATTATTTGTAGTGAAAAGTATTCATCATTTAGGGAGTTTGCCATATAAATTCATTATAAGTTTCTGTAAATAACTAAATGTCATTGACTGTTATATTTGTGAATTTCCACAACCAAATTGAACACTTATGACCATTGTACAAAAAACTATAATTGAATACAGCGAGACACAGAAATCAAACAATATATTTGTGAACCACAATCTATCTCGCGATTCTGAGAAAATGATAACTTGGAGACATTCCAACAGGATTGAAACCCATATAGTGGGGTGACAATTGGTGATTTTTTGGGGTGAGGTGACAACTCAAGTAGAACAAGCAATGTTATATACCAAAATGTTCGCCTATGTCTGTACTATATGGAACTGCCGGCATAAATTGTCAACGCGTGGTGCGGACACGGAAATCCAAGATGGCGTCCAAGATGGCCGCCATAATTTACACATACACTTAAAATTCTATGTTCTCATGCAATTTTTTTGTTTATGTATGTAGTCACAAATATTTGCTTGGATATTATTCATTTGATAATGTACATCAAATGGACATACAAGACTGACCACTTTGAGGTCAAGGTCATGGTCATTTCAAGGTCAAATTACGAAAAAAAGCTGAAAAAATTATGTTTCCTCACTTGTTTTCTTGTTTTAGCAGATGTTTTATATTCAAGTTGATATTAAAAGTGATAAAAGTGTTGGTAAGCACATATTCTCTTATTATTAGTTGAATTTTCAGTTCAAAATATTGAAACTTTGTCAAAACTGACATTATTATGCATGTACATGTTGGACGAGATGGCATTCTTAGATTGCTGCTTCCCAATTTAAAATTTTAGTATTCAACTATTGACACTATTATTTCTAATGGTATGATTAAATGTTTGTCTAAACATTATTAACTTTGTATTGTACTCCAAATAGACTTGAAAAATGACCACTCAAGGTCAAGGTCAA
This sequence comes from Spisula solida, assembly GCA_947247005.1. NCBI lineage: Eukaryota > Metazoa > Mollusca > Bivalvia > Venerida > Mactridae > Spisula > Spisula solida. Next base: position 33,043,192 of record OX365944.1, on the reverse strand, counting down.
TGTCATTTCAAGGTCAAACTACCAAAAATACCTGAAAATTTGATCTTTCATTGCATTTTTTCTTATTATGAAATTTGGTGAACATTATTTTTTGTTGTAGATCATTGATGTGATCAGAGTTCTTTCATTAATAATAATAATTTATACTGAACTCCTATATGTGGCATCCCAGACCATATGGGGTACATAACACTGTCAAGTACAACCATCCCGTGCCATAATGGGTACTCACCACTACGTGTTAAAGTCATACTAAGTCCTAAGGGTACTATATACAAAGTACAGTCAAACCAAAGCATCACCATCACATACCAGGCCAGAATGGGTTCTAACCACCAACAAGCACATTCTGTAACCAATGGAGTACATGTCATGTTCTTACAACTGCCCATAACAACCATTCCTATCGAGTTCTCAATGCCACTAGCTATACCTGAAGCCCAATGGGGTACTAACAACCACAGAGTAGAGCCAGCCAAGGCCATATTGGTTAATCACCACCATATCAATCTCGATATGGTTCTCACAATCTGTAAAGGCCCTATGGGTTACTCATTAGTACAAATCACAGTCGTATAAGGCCCAAAGGGGTACTCATCCAAAATAATTACAACTTTCCATGCCCAATAGGGGTGCTCTTAACCAATGAATTACAGCCATACCAGGTCCTATGGGCTACACCCAAGTCACAACAAAAGGGTACAGACATCCAAGGCCCAATCAACACCACCAATAAGCATTGAGTACAGTCACACCTGACCCTATGTGGTACTTACCACCGACGATTACAGCCATACTATGTTCTAATGGGTACTTGGACCAACTGAGTACAGCCATACCAGGTGCAATACAGCCATCCTAGGCCCTACTGGGTATTTCACCACCACTAATTATGGCCATACTAATCCCTATGGGTTAGTTGCAACCACTAAATACAGCCATACTAGATCCCATGTGGTAATTACCACCACCAATTACAGCCACCATAGGCCCTATGCCCTACTCACAACCACTGTATATAGCCATACTATGACTGAGGATACTCGCATCTACTGAGAACAGCCATTCAATGCCATATTTGGTATTTAACACTACCTATAGAACAGCCATCCCAGGCCAATTTATGTTCTCACCTCCAAAAGTTCAACCATCCCAGGCCCATTTGGGAACCCATCACCACCAATTACAGTCATACCAGGTCTTATGGAGTACTAGCCACCACTCAATACAGCCGTCCTAGGCCCTATTGGAAACCAACAACCACAGACAACAGCCATCACAGGTTCCATTTGGTACCCACCACCTTGAGTACAGCCACCACAGGCCCTATTGAATACCCTATACCACAGAAAACAGCCAACCCATGCCTCATTTGGTACCCACAACCTCTGAGCACAGCCATCCCAGGCCCTATTGGATACCCATCACAACAGAGAACAGCCGATCCCAGGCCCAATTTGGTACCCGCTACCTTTGAGTACAGTCATCCCAGGCCTATTGGGTATCCACCACCTCTGAGTAGTCATCCAAGGCCCAATTGAGTACCCACCCTCATGAATTCCAGCTATCACAGGCCCTATTGAGTATGCACCATTACAGATTTCAGCCATCCCAGTCCCTATTGAGTACCCACCACCTCTGAGCAGTCATCCAAGGCCCTATTGAGTACTCTCCCTCACAGATTTCAGCCATCCCAGGCCCTATAGTGTACCCAGCACCTCTGAATACAGTCATCCAAGGCCCTATTGAGTACTCTCCCTCACAGATTTCAGCCATCCAATGCCCTATTGAGTACCCATCATCACATATTTCAGCCATCCCAAGCCCTATTGAGTACCCACCACCACTTGAGTACAGTCATCCAAGCCCTATTGAGTACTAGTACCTGTCATCACATATTTCAGCCATCCCAAGCCCTATTGAGTACCCACCACCTCGGAGTACAGTCATCCAAGCCCTATTGAGTACCTGTCATCACATATTTCAGCCATCCCAAGCCCATTGAGTACCCACCACCTCGGAGTACAGTCATCCAAGCCCAATTGAGTACCTGTCATCACATATTTCAGCCATCCCAAGCCCATTGAGTACCCATCCTCACAGATTTCAGCCATCTCATGCCCTATAGTGTACCCAACATCACAGATTCCAGTCATCCCAAGCCCTATTGTGTATCCAGCACCTCTGAATACAGTCATCCAAGGCCCTATTGTGTACCCACAATCACATATATTAGCCATCCCAGGCCCTATTGGGTACCAACCATCACAGATTAAGCCATCAAAGGCCCTATTGAGTACCCACCCTCACATATTTCAGCCATCCCAAGCTCTATTGGATACCCACCATCAGATATTTCAGCCATCCCAAGCCCTATGTGTACCCACCATCAGATATTTCACCCAACCCAAGCCCTATGTGTACCTACCATCAGATAGTTCAGCCATCCCAAGCCCATTGAGTACCCATCCTCACAGATTGCAGCCATCCCCGGTGCCCTATTGTGTACCCACCATCACATATTTCACCCAACCAAAGCCCTATTTGGTACCCACCATCACAGATTTCAGCCATCCAATGCCCTATTGTGTACCCACCATCACATATTCCACCCAACCAAAGCCCTATTTGGTACCCACCATCACAGATTAAGCCATCCCATGCCCTATTGAGTACCCACCCTTACAGATTTCAGCCATCCCAAGCTCTAATGGGTACCCACTATCACAGATCTCAGCCATCCCAAGCCCATTGAGTACCCATCCTCACAGATTTCAGCCATCCCATGCCCTATTGTGTACCCACCATCACATATTTCACCCAACCAAAGCCCTATTTGGTACCCACCATCACAGATTAAGCCATCCCATGCCCTATTGAGTACCCACCCTTACAGATTTCAGCCATCCCAAGCTCTAATGGGTACCCACTATCACAGATCTCAGCCATTCCAAGCCCATTGAGTACCCATCCTCACAGATTTCAGCCATCCCATGCCCTATTGTGTACCCACCATCACATATTTCACCCAATCAAAGCCCTATTTGGTACCCATCCTCACAGATTGCAGCCATCCCCGGTGCCCTATTGTGTACCCACCATCACATATTTCACCCAACCAAAGCCCTATTTGGTACCCACCATCACAGATTAAGCCATCCCATGCCCTATTACGTACCCATCCTCACAGATTTCAGCCATCCCATGCCCTATTGAGCACCCACCATCACATATTTCACCCAACCAAAGCCCTATTTGGTACCCACCATCACAGATTAAGCCATCCCATGCCCTATTGAGTACCCACCCTTACAGATTTCAGCCATCCCAAGCTCTAATGGGTACCCACCATCACAGATCTCAGCTATCCCAATCCATACGGAGTACTCCCCCCACACTGAGTGCAGCAATCCTTGGCCCTATTCGAGTAATGAACAACACCAATTATGGCCATTTAAAAGTTCAGGGGTACAAAGGCAACCACTGAATTCAGCCATACCAGACCCTATGTAGTAAACATACTTAACAATACAAATTCAGCCATATCCTGCCATAAGGGATACCTAACCATCACAAAGTTCAGCCATCTTAGGCCCAAGAGGTGACTCACCATGTCCAAACGTTTTGTTGAAATTCCCACAGTAGGAGATGCTTGGTATATTAAATGGCCTGCCATCTTTAAATGGTTGCAGCAAATCTGCTTTTTGCTGTGTCTAAATTCCCCAATCCCAGAATCTAAAATCCAGCCAAAGTCTATTTCCCGGGATCGGGAATCAAAGGGCCTCTCAAAATCCCGTCTGTTGGGAATTGTTTTCTGTCTAAAGTCCACTGTATGCCCGCCACTCCCCCACCCTGGGGCAAAATATTGATAGGTGCATTATTATATATAATAACTGTCTAATATGTAATAATGTTGTCAAACCATTAACAATAATACTGTCAAATATAGAGATTCAACGATCAAGGAAAAACCATTCACGGCTGCAATATTGTACATTACGTAGAATCGCTTATGTTCCGTCACAAAATTTAAATAGATTTTCTATTGGCAGTAAAAATTTATCACTTCTAATGAAATAATTTACACTTAGAATACCTGCTATCACATCTAAAACAAAATACAATGTTCAGCATTCGTTTATAATAACAATTTGCGACGAAATATCAAATTTTCAGGTATTTTTGGTAGTTTGACCTTGAAATGACATTGACCTTGACCTTGAGTGGTCATTTTTCAAGTCCAATTGGAGTACAATACAAAGTTAATAATGTTTAGACAAACATTTAATCATACCATTAGAAATAATAGTGTCAATAGTTGAATACTAAAATTTTAAATAGGGAAGCAGCAATCTAAGAATGCCATCTCGTCCAACATGTACATGCATAATAATGTCAGTTTTGACAAAGTTTCAATATTTTGAACTGAAAATTCAACTAATAATAAGAGAATATGTGCTTACCAACACTTTTATCACTTTTAATATCAACTTGAATATAAAACATCTGCTAAAACAAGAAAACAAGTGAGGAAACATAATTTTTTCAGCTTTTTTTCGTAATTTGACCTTGAAATGACCATGACCTTGACCTAAAAGTGGTCAGTCTTGTATGTCCATTTGATGTACATTATCAAATGAATAATATCCAAGCAAATATTTGTGACTACATACATAAATAAAAAAATTGCATGAGAACATAGAATTTTAAGTGTATGTGTAAATTATGGCGGCCATCTTGGACGCCATCTTGGATTTCCGTGTCCGCACCACGCGTTGACAATTTATGCCGGCAGTTCCATATAGTACAGACATAGGCGAACATTTTGGTATATAACATTGCTTGTTCTACTTGAGTTGTCACCTACTCCTTAAATAAGCCACTTTTGAGCTAATTGTCACCCCACTAATATACTACTCAAAATTTGCTAAGGGCCACTGTTTGTTTCCATGATAACTTTAGCAATAATACTTGCAAGGACATGAATTTATGCCAAAATGAAGTTTATAGTGTTGGCCTTGTTGCCGTGTAAGGATATTATTGGTTTGTACACGAATGGTGACACATGAATCACGGGAACTCCGTTAAGCACGAAATTCAAGATTTTGATGACATGTATACTGAGTGTACATGTCTGAATTTCTGTGTTCTTGTTGAAACTTAGCAATACAGCGCTTGTGAGACCATTTGATATCATGAATCAAAACCTCAGAAGACGACTTACGGCTGACGAGATGAATATGGGAGTTGGTATGCTGCGGGCAGGTGTATCCCAAAGACAGGTTGCCCGGACATTGAATGTGTCCCACAGCGTTATTCAACGCATGTGGAATCGTTTTCAAATCGAAGGAAACGTAGCACATTTACATGGCGGTGGTCGTTCTATGTATACAACACGTGCACAAGACCGATATATTGTTGTTCAAGCCCGGCGCAACCGTTTTCAGAACGCTACTTCCTTACAAAACAGCTTTCAGAATGCAACAAATGTAAGGGTATCTATCCAAACCATAAGGAATAGATTGCATGATGCTGGTATGAATGCTAGACGCCCTACAATTCGTATTCCTTTGACAATTAACCACGTCAGAGAACGCCTAGGTTGGGCTCATGACCATGGGCAATGGGGACCCCACGACTGGGCCACAGTTTTGTTTACTGATGAGTCTAGATTTTGTCTTGACTTCACAGATAGACGTGCCAGAGTATGGAGAAGACCACACGAGCGCTTTGCACCAGTTTGCATCGCTGAACATGACCGATATGGTGGAGGGTCAGTCATGGTATGGGGAGGCATAAGTCTAAATGGAAAAACTGACCTCCATATTGTTGAAAATGGTACTTTAAATGCAGAAAGATATTGTCGGGAGATCCTTGACATTCATGTCCGACCATATGCAGGTGCAGTTGGTCCTGAGTTTATTTTAATGCAGGATAATGCTCGCCCCACACCGCTCGCCTCACTAAGCAATATCTTGCAAGCGAAACAATTGAGCTATTACCTTGGCCCGCCAGATCTCCGGACCTCAATCCCATTGAACACGTCTGGGATATGCTTCAGAGGGCAATATCATGTCGCCCTGTGCAGCCGGTCACCATAGCGGACCTTCGTACTGCCTTAATAGAGGAGTGGAACAGAATTCCACAATTAAGGATAAACCGGCTGATTCACAGCATGCCCAGACGCTGCCAGGCTGTAATAAATACCAATGGACGACATACACGCTATTAAAATGTATTCGATGCAGAACATTGAAGACAAAAACATTTTTACCAATTCCCACCAACTCACTAATTTTCAAGTTTTCCCTCGTATACAACTTGACACTGATGTTATGGTTCAATGATTTAACTCAGGTCACTTAGTAATCGATTTTATTAAATAAACTATACATACAAACTTTCTACACAATGAGCAAGTCTCTGTGTTAACCCAAGCAACAGCAGGTACATATTACACAAGTGGCCCTTAGCAAATTTTGAGTAGTATAATAGCTTCAACCTACATTATCACACCTTTGCTACATCACTGGACAATCAAGAAATTCACATCACAGTACCAGTCTGTCAGAATGAAGTGTCCAGTGTCATTCTGTCACAATCTAGTATCACTTGGGGCACTAGTTTCCATCAAAAGCAAACAGGGTAATCAATGATTGAATAGTCTTGTCATACAGGGAAATATATATGCCAGGAAATATATTGTTACTGTAGTCACCAGGGCTTTATAAGTGCCTGACTACAGATAGGTCAAACTGAAATTACTATGCACACTCATTTATTCTGCTAGTCTGTCTGAGCCACTGTATGTGTAATTCTTTCGGCTTTCTGTCAAGAAGTTACCAAAAATGTGCACAAACCTATTTCCAATGGCATCCCATGTTTTTGCTGAAGGGACAGCAAGTAGAAGAGACAGTAACTGTTGTGTGAAACAAGGAATCCTGGTGCGATTTCCTATCTCATTCTGAATAGACTCCTTCAAGTTCTTTAACGTGCCCAGTGTAGGCCTACAGCACTGACACACGCAAGACAACCCCTTGGTTACTAACCAGTTCATTTCTAGTTGGGAGGGAAACACTGAAAAGCATTTCAGAAATGACCAAGTGCCTCAGCTGAGATTCGAACTGGGATTCTCCTAATCAGTAGTCAAGACCATAACCCACTCGACCATCATACCGGACAACATAACCTACACACTCTTCAGATACCTAGCTTGCCTGCTGTCGGAGCCAGTGTGGGACATTACAACCTATTAGAATGATTGATACAAGCATACCAAAGGAACTTTTTACTGCCTTGGCAACTAAAAACCTGTCATATTTTGCATCAAGCATAGCTAACAATCCTGTAAATCATTCTGGAGAGGCTACATTCTGGCAATTACATTGTCTGAACCAACAGTTCCAATCATTATGATGGCTATAGTATGTAACTATCCTCTCTACTTGTTACAGTATAAATGTCTACCAGTATTATAACATAGAGAATCCAAACTCACAGTGAAGTAACTGCGTACTAAACACCACAGAACATCATTTTCTTTCATTCATACACCAATTTCCATGGTAAACAAACTATGTACAAGGTGGGAGGAAATGATTAGTCTGTAATACACAGAGGTCTGGGTGTTACTATATGGTGTGGTGCATGTAACAGGAGCCGAGATTTCTAGACAAATGTACACATGGGTGAAAGTTAGACATACTGAAAAACCTGAAATCCTCAAAAATTGACAATTTACCAAGGGAAAATAAAAAAAGCATGCTTTTTGCTTCACTCAAAAACCTGAAGTTCAGCATATGCCTGAAAACTTTCACCCATGTGTACAAACATTGTCTCCCCTGAGGCTCCTGGCTGACCCGGTACAGCAACGATCTGCCCTGGTAGAGGTATGTTCAGGCATGGTTGATTGGTGACTGCCAGTAAGTTCAATAATGCTTGGTTTCCGTACGTCTGATGGGATACCATTGGCTTAACTATCTCATGCAACTGGCTACTATTTGGGCTCACAGTGCCTTGTGTCCAACTGGTTCCCATTGGCCAAACTGCCTTCTGTCTGACAGGTTACACCATTGGCCTTCTTGCTTTGTGTCTGAGAGGTTACCACTGACCTTCTTGCATTGTACAGGACCTGTTACCATGGGTAAAAACTGCCTTGTACCTGACTAGTAGTGGCTATCACATTGGCCTCACATAGTATGTGACTGCTTACTAATACAGGGGTGTCAACAGAGCCAAATCAAAAATCAGGAAAATCGTATGTGGCTGACCATTTTTGCCAAACAAGAGTCTTTCAATGACATTGTTTCCACAAGAAACTCAGTTTGTATTAAAGAAAATCCTACTGAGTAGCTTAAATAAGTAACTTTTATTTTGGTCAGAAACCATTGCTCTTCCAGGAATGATAAATCCAGGAATTCCAGATTAATCAGGAAAATTGACACCCCTGCTAATAATAGCCTATTATCTGGCAAACAGAAATCAGCAAGCTATTGTGCTCAGTCAGGTGTTTGTGAGGTCAGAGATGTCTAGACCTTTAAATATGGGTGACATTTATATTGTATTGAACAGACACTTTAATTTTACTTTCGATACAAAATTATACTGGAGAGAATAGTGAAGTGTTTAATAATATGTTGCCTTGACTTTCACATAAATATAGTTTCCTGCAGAACGTCAGGTTTTCTATTTGTAGAAAAAGTGACAATTTGCAGTATATTTTTGTATAGAACAGATTAGTATTAATGTATTTCCAGACTTATACCTGCAGTTACGTTCCCAGAATAATAGTGATAGATGATGTATCTGATTTGAAACAGGCTGCAATTAGTGCTGAACATGGCACATATTACATCATATTGGGTTTTTAGCTGTCCAATGTACTTGCACACACTTTCAGAAAAGGGCTATGGTGTATCAAATTCAAAGGTAATTACTAATTAGTGTTATTTTTACACCATAACTTGATTCCACAAGGCATTGTGTTGCCAAGATGGTGTAAAATGTCACCATACAATAAAGCCATAGAAAATACAAGAAATTATCTGCCAAACAAAAAGTAGCTTAAAGGTGATAAATACAGTTACAGGGATAAAAGAAGCAAGTATTACAGGAGAAGGGAACCTACACAAGGCATTAAGACAGTGATCATAATTAAAAGCCTCACATTAAAAATTTAACAGATAAAGAGGTAAAACAATATTTTTTCTGGATGATGTAATCAATTGATGCATGGCCTTGTGTAGATGTAAATGTACATGTAAGAACACGAGGTTATATCTCATTATATAAGTATATAGTGAGATACTACCTTGTTGCATCAAAGGGACGAATTTAGGCTAGCAAGACAAAACTATTGCATCGAAAAAGGAACTTTGATAATGTGTTTCAGAATCAAACTGAATTTTTCCGGATCATTTATATATAAATACACAACAGGACAGCCGATCAATCATGTTATATAATTACTGACTGAAGTCCGAGTTTTGACACTGTCTGGTCTGGAATAATTGTTCAATACATTGGCCAACTACATCTCTGGTTTTTTATTCTACAATCGACTACACCTTCAGTTGTTGTGAATTTCAAATAAGAACATTCCATCAACTGTTTCAATATCAAAGTGGTTATAAAAGCTTTAACAGAGTCACATCCATTTTTATCAATTAAAGTCAGTCACATGTTACGATTACATCAATATACAAGACAGTGTTAAAAGCATTCACAGAATGTCCACATTAGTGAATTACAAATACAAGCTTATATATGGACTTTCATTCCTATGTTGAACTATGTCACCAGGTAAACATGATTTGTCTTCATTAAGTTCAGTGGTGACAACAACAAGTGTCACCAACATTACCCAGAAATACCAGTCATAGATGGCTATTGGCACTAAGTCAATGACGTTCTGAGAATATCAACCAGACTGAGACAGTGCATAGAGAGACAAAAAACCTAGCGAATGTAAACAAAGAAATTATTCAAATTCATACGAATTTGCAAAATGTAAATAAGAAATTAAAATTTCTACAATTTTGTAAAATGTAAATTAATAAGAAATTAAAATGCATACGAAATTTGTAAAATTTAAATAATACAGACTGTAAAAACATACGCAAACATGATTGTATCATCAAAGGATCTGGGTAAAAATGAATCGTTATTTTTCTGTGTCAAACGTCAGCAGTATAAATGGTGTTCAACCAGATTGTATATATGACATGAAAGCCAGCTTCACTAATTGTTTGCAGGTTGAAGGTAATAAATCATGCATGTCTGTATGTAACAATGACACACACCAAGAGCACACAAAGAGTTCCAGTAATTAACATTACATTCCTAACCAATAACACCCTCGGCAAGCCAATAAGGTCATTAACAATATAGGCTGTGTATACTTCTCACAACAAACACTAACTAGTATGACCCAGTGCACAAACCTCTCAGAAATTCTATGGAGAGTAGGTAGTATTCCAAACCTGTAGGTTTAGGGTTACATGGAGTACCTTCTCATTAACTTTTCTAAAGCAACATGTTTGCTCACTTTTTCTAAATTAGTTAAAAAACACAGTTATTTTACCATTTTTCTGTGCCTAAACAACCAGTTGCCAAAATACATTATGACATATCAATATAATTCAGGCCTCAATAAATCCACTCGTCCGCTCGTCCTGCACAATTTTTTCCTTCTCTATTTGTATAGCAGGACAAGTAAGATTTTGGAGTTTTTTTCTTTGTCTATATTGCAGGAAGAGTGCTTTTAAAAATATCGGTTGAGGCCTGTAATTGTATCCATTGGCAACACATTTCTCAACAAATAAATTGAAGAAGTTCATACTGTCTAAGTAATGAAACATAACAGCAGCATTTCGAAGATAGGACAATGTTTTAATAACTACAAACTATATGAATAATTTGCCTTTACACCAAGAAGTTCAATCCTGTAAAAGCAGGGACAAGTGACAGACCCTTATAAGGGGTCCGGGCAGTATGAGGAGCGGGGCTCTGAGAGGGGTACATTGTTGTATTAGTACAATAACAGGGCAGTGGTGTGATCAGTCTCTGTGATGTCTGGTGGTAGACATAATGATGTAGGAGCCAGGTAGTATTGGACACGGTGTATCCATTAATGAGCATAACTGTTCATTCTCCAGTAAGTGCCAACTTCTCTCAACATACTCCATATTGCTTTTAGCCATGGTGGTCCGTTTCTAAATCCAACCTCAACTTGAAACAATAACTGTTAAACTCACTTTTTCTACCTCCTGTAGTTAATCAACTTGACATTGCCTCGTAGTACTACTCAGAAAGCCTTGTTTGTCACAATGTCAACCCTCATTTTTTCCAGCCCTTGGAACTTATTACTAGGCTAATACATGTATCGCATAATATATGAAGCTGCGAAATCCATTATCAGGGTAAGTACTTAATTCTGTAACAATGGGGAAATAACGAAAGAAGATCTTTCGCCACTTAATCCATGACAGCAAATAAAACATGATCTGTTCCGCTAATGCAAATTGATAATATTCAAGGGAATTGGGCAAGACAATATCAAGAAACAATGCAGCCATTCTTGTTTCCATTCTTGAGTATGAGATGTGCTTCATGAACAAATAATATAGCTAACTAGTTAATTCACAGAAATTCTGCAATTGTACATAATGACATGAAATTCTGCAATAAATAAACTGCATTCACATTAATTCTGTTTATTATGTCTAAGTTAAGTTTTTATTTGAAGGATTAGGAATGTTATGTAACAAGAACATCAGAAAATGGAAGACAAAGTTATTATTTGTAATTATCTATTAAATCAATAGGATTTATTATTAGGAAAATGTAACAATTACTACTGAATTAGTTAATTCCTCAATTTACTGTTTTATAGTGCTTTTACCTGTCACTTCACGTTAAACAAGAGATGTTTGTAAAAATGTATGCCCCATGGCGCCCAATAGTCAAAAATGGTAAAGGTCACTGTCTTTGACCTACTGACCTCAAAATCAATAGGGGTCATCTACTGTTGATGACCAACCTCCATGTAAAGTATGTACATCCTAGGGAAAAGCGTTCTTGAGTTATTGAACGGAAACCAATTGGTCTAACGACCGACCGACTGACCGACCTACATGTGCATAGCAATATCAAAGATGGGGGCACAATTAGTGTTCAACTACAGATTCAGATATACATATATAATATACCTATAATGTGCATAGACTAGTAGAGATATTGACATTGTTGCACGAAAATGAGAGGTCTCTTTTATAGGATTCAGGACAATTGGACTGAGACAGCAAGTTTAACTTCCAACTAAAATGGGCACTGTATGGAGAGGAGTTGGAAACAGCCCTGTTCTACGTGAGGATAAGAGAGACCCTAGCATTAACATTTGGTTATAATTCATTGGCAATTTTATGATGAATGAATGAACTAACCTTTTTTTAATGAACTGTTTAAGATACAGAAAGCAAAAGCCAATAATGGAAGCACACTGTCACACAGCTTCCAATATTCTCCCCACAACCAGATCAGTTATTGTTTGCATAAATCATAGCTCTGTAAATTCCCATATCTGTGACATTCTAACAGTACAAGCCATATCATGGTCTATTATCATTTCTATTGATGTTGACAGCAATTTCAGTGTAAACATTGACAATAATGATTCAGATCGAAGTTGTGATCATTATGGCTAGCTGGAATTGTCATGATCATCAGGTCACAATATCAATAAAACATACTCCAGTTAATTTTCTGCAAAATCCTTTTCAATACATGTACAACATAAAACCGCAGGTAACTGTATCATTGATAAAAGGTTCAAAAAATAAAGTGTTCAATATCCGAGTATTAAATTTGAGAAATTGTTACCGATCGGAGTGATGCAGCGGTCTTTTTTTCTGAATTTCCAGAAAATGATTGGGTCACTCGCGAACATTAAAACCGCGTTATTGATGAAATGTTCAGAAGCAATAAACGGGTTTTTAACAAATTTAATAACATTCAAACATTAGCAATCAATATATTTGCTTGGGGGGGGGGGGAAGATTCCCCAAACCCCCCTTACCGGAGGGGATCCCCCCCCCCAAGTAAAAAAAAATTCTGGAACATTAAATCCTGCATTCTGGTGAATCACAGAGCTAATTATTCCATTATTATTTTTTATATCAGTGTGAATAAATAAGCATTTTGTGGTAGGTTACTGAATGATATAATGCAATACATTCAGCAAATAAAACAGATGGTCAAGTGTACTGCTCAACGAAAAGTAAAATATTTCATAAGTACTGATAACATACAAGGCCTGTAAGGACATGTGATGAGTATTTTTAAAGCTATCGGGCCTAAAATAAAATATTGTTTGTTTCCCCATCCCCTACCTACCCGATTAAAAAAGGCCCTACCTAAAATATTTTATTGCCCAAATTGAAATAAAAAAAAATTATTAAAAATTTGAAGTGAAGATTTTTGTTTACTGGCTTCTTTCTTACCATTAAATTTAAGACGTGGTTTTCACCTTAGTTTGGCCTCGTTGCTGTTCGAAAACGAGAATCAATATTTGGCACTGACCCATTTAGGAGAAACTTATCACCTGCCTATTAATGAGCGAGAAAATAACTTTCAGTTTGAAAGTTCAAAGTGTAAATAAGGTCAAATGTAAAGAAGTGTTGATAATTAGTACCTGTCGATAATTGGTTCTGTGAGGGTACTTTGAAATCGTACTGAGATGTTGAAGTTGGTGGTTATGGGTCCTTATGAATATGGAAATTAGGGAGTTTATGCCATTTTGGCCATATCTATATTTTTACATTTCAAATTAATGTTAAGCATATATGGGTACGTCCATAATGCACCAGTCAATATTTTGCCCGCCCAGGGTAGCAGCAGGTGACCCAGGGGGAATTAGATATTTTCATTTTTTTTTTAAATTCCCACCCTGGAGACAATGCTTAATTGTCTATATCCCCACCGTGGGGCGTAGTTTTTCATCCGGGAAATTTAATAAAAACACGAATAAAAGTATCACTGTTGTATTTCGCGGTGTAGAATTTACTAGAAATTCCCGGACCGAAGTCTATTCCCTGGGACTCCGAGTCGATAAGGTCATCTAATTCCGGACTGTCAGGCAGATTCGTCTGTCTAATTCCCCCTGTATCCCCGCCCACCGCTCCCCCGGGCGGGCATAATATGGACTGGTGCATAAATCGCTGGCTACGGCCATTTTGCTGGCTACGCCCCTGAATAGTCTACTGACTCCGCGACCAGGAGACCGTTAACATGGGCGAGCGATATGTAGCGCTTTCCACGGGAGGTAATCCATGTCTTCTATATTTAATTGAATGGGAGGTAATTGAATAAAGGCTCTATGTAGGTAGCTCTTTGCTCATGCAACGGACCCCAGGCAAAAAACTAAAAAAAATTATAATCCATCTTTCTTGTCTTTCAATCATTCACAATAATTAGGAATAAAATTTCACATTGTTTCTTTAATTTTCTGCAACAAACTAACACTAAAATCCAAGTTCCACAGGTACTCGGCACTGTCAGTATTTCCTGCAACAGCTGAAGCGTTATTCCTGTACAAACGTATTATTTGCTCAATGAAACTTCAATAACTTTGCTAAATATTTATGCCAACGTTATTTTCAATGGCGCAAGAAGAAAAATCACTGGCATAATGCATAAAAATAATTTGCACATACCTGGACCCTTTTCAAGAGAAAACCCGATCCATGCGGTCGAACAAACTTGTTGAAAGTCTGCCTGACAACCCACGAAACTCCACCGGTAGCCATTTTTCCTGGAGTGAGGAAGTCTCGCTGCAAACGAGATTCGGTGAGATTAACTTCTCGCAACTAATCAACATAAACATTAGATTGTTTTCAAGTTTTTAAGACTACACAAATGGCTGATTTAAGACAGAGAAATGTGGGAGAGAGAACAGATCATGAAACAAAGGTGAGACGTATTGATTTGTTGTTTGGAACAGAATAATGCGTTAAAAACACCAACAATGTGTGTGTCCAGTGCAAAACGAAAGTGGGTGGGGAAGGGACACCTGTCATAACTTGAAATAGACACACCGTGTGACTGCGTATATTATCAAAATTAACACAAAATGCATGAAACAGAATTTCAAACACTCATATACTTGAATACATTATGCAATTGCACGATTATCAATTCAAGTAGAAAATTGCTTGTTTACCTTTCCCTTCCTGAACCCTAGCCATAGGACCCCTTTCACCATTATGAAGGCATTTTCATACGTTTTTTTAAAGCTCGATGGAGTCGTATGCATATGTACAAGTGTCTAAAAGTAGATGATGACTTGTGCAACATACACGTCTAATTGCATAAAACCGATACAAGTTTGCTATTTCATATACGATATAGCCCTGTTCAGAAGACAGAACCGCCCACTTCTGTGTACAGTACAACCTCTGTAGAGCAACATCCTTTGGGAGAGCTTGCAAATATTGGCCATTGTATTGAGTTTGTTGCTTTACAGAGGTTAAATTTAGAGTATTAATATATATCAGCTTAGGGAAATGTAAAAGGTGTTGTTTTAGTGAGGCTGCCGCTTTTCAGAGGGCCCCTCTGGAGAGGTTATACTGTATCTACATTTTATTCATACAAATCCTCAATGGCAACTTATTTCAGTCATCCAACGCATCGTCATAGTAAGATCACTATATTTACAACTTACATCATAACAAACTTAATGTATATTTTTTTTTACAGACAACAGAAGAAGTTCCACCAGCCCAGCCTCAGGAGAAACCTCAGGATGACGAAGAAGAAGAAGAAGTACCATTGTTCAATCCAAATGCTTCCAGAGAACTTCCCCAAGCGTCCGATCAGACTGCAGAGGTGTTAGATTCTGCCCTGAAAGATCTTACTCCAAGGTATTATGCTTGCTTGCCCTGCCTTGTCACCTTGCACTATAAATTGCTAAGATTAAAAGGGGAAAAGTATTTTTGTAAATCTCTGTAAGGCAATACTGTATAGCAGGTATGTTTAACGGGGTACAATGTTCACTTTTTCTGAATTCTTATGAATTCACAGTGTCTTGATTTTGCGCAAACTGCCTCGACCGTGAAAATAAAACCATGTTGGTAAAGAAGAAATGGGAGGTCAATCTTACGTAAGTTACACAGTTAAAAATAAAAAAAACATGTAAATTAATTGCTGAACTCGGCAATTTTAAAACTTTAATGCAATTTCGTAAGACAACCGGGCGTAATGACAATTAAATTGGTCATCAAGTGTTGATTAACTGCAATGCTACATATTATTTCACAAGTCCCATATTGCTATCATTATCCATAATAAATTAACGAGTCCACTATTTAAAACTCACGATCCGCTATGTTATTATTTTTTATGCATGCAAAATCAAATAAAGGATTCCGATATGCAGAAATATATTACATCATTTTCTCAACACAGTGCGTACACACCCCGCGTCTGAGTTAAAAAATCTGGTTGGGGCGCATAAGGAAATGTTTTGGTATACAGAGACTAATAAGAAGCGAGACGTGATTATATGACTTTTAAACCCCCTGTCCATGATTTATTTATACTCGCCATCGATATAACATATAATGGGCATGCTGCGCTTCTGTCATTCCCAATTTGATGATTTATAAACAATTTACAGGATTTACAAATTAAAGAGTAAGCTTGTTTATTGTATTCTTTATTCATTTAAAACATTCATTGCTGGTCAACTGTTATTTTAATGGTTTGTTCAATGACAGAGTTGACTAGCATTAGAAAATGTACACAAACAAATACTTATTAGGCAAACATTTACAAGTTCCACGAACAAATCGTTACACTGAACAAGTTAAATGCACGAGTCCTACTTATACTTAACACCAGGATGCGCATAGGATATTTGATACACATGAATCGAGGTAACACACGTTTTTACAAAAATCTATATTCTATTATCATATAAAAAAATTATGTCCCAGTCTATTAATAATTATTATTGCCGTATTGTACCATATTTTGCTTAACCAACATACTTCTTGCAAAGTCATGGGGTCAACGTTGGTTTATTTCTTGTAACACCTCCACTTGTTTTTTATCATGAATTGTCTCCCTTTGTAACATTTGTATATTTTATGAGGTGAGTATTTGACTGGGTTCCAATTTTGGGCTATTGATGTTGACTGCGAATATAGCAAAAATTAGACCCCGTGAAGTATACCCACTAAACAGTATCATGCTTTGTGTTATGCAAGCCTTTTATTTAGTTTCTTTAGTTTAACTTTTCGTAGACTACGGTAGAATATAGAAAGCTATCACAAACAGTGGTTAAAGTTTTGCATGCAAGCTACAATCATGGCTATATTTCAATAACCAAAGCATATATTATACTGAAAATTGGATGGTAACATGCCACTGCTCTACCATGTGCTCAACCAAGTTAGCTAACTCTGGTTGAATCTATTACCAATTATTGCCCTTGTTTACTTAAAAGATTCTCATTAAAATTATTGAAATTTATCATATATTTGTTAGAAGCTACATGTACATGCTTTTCTTCTCGTACTATGTACATGTAGATGCATTCCCAATGTTTATTTCTTATTTACACCTATTTTATACTATAGATGGCGTAACTGGGTGATCCGTGGAATTTTCTCGTGGGTTATGATTGGTGGATTTGGACTTATAATCTGGCTTGGACCACTAGCTCTAGTCACTATGGTAACCTATTACATTTCACAGTCGTTTATTTGTTACAATATACTTTTACATTTAATATACTGAATACCCTGAATAAATGCCCCTTATAGACACGCCCCCCCCCCATAGTATGCTGAACGTCTGGATGGATGTGACAAAGTTTGTCTGCACTTGTTCTCAATACCAGGGGATCGATGTCAATCAAACTTCACATGAGCCTAGTTGTGCATACATGTTTTGTGTGGAATTTAATGTCAAGTTATGACCCTTTGTAGGAGACATGTTTTTGTGTAGAAAACTCTTTTAATTTCTTGTGAATTATTGCTGACATTGATTGTTTGTACATATACATTTATTTGATATTTTCAGATCATGTTGCTACAGATTAAATGTTTTCACGAGATTATTACAATCGGCTATGTTGTATACAGATCGTACGAACTGCCATGGTTCCGTACCCTCAGCTGGTACTTCCTGTTCGCATCTAATTATTATTTCTACGGGGAGAGCCTGATCGATCACTTCGGTCTGCTGCTGCACCGAGCTGTAAGTAACTAAATGTTTCCTTCCTGACAAAAAATTGTTGTTCATGTGTAAAAGTGTTCAGGAATTTTCCTGAACTTCAGGTTCCTAAATAAATTGACAATTTTCAGGATTTTTCACATTTTCTAACTTTTACCACAGGCATAAGAAATTATATCACAAAATACAGTTTTGACTTGCCCGTTTTTCAGCCTATTCACTGCATAAAACACCAGGTATGAAACTGATCACAATCCTCCTCTTGTTTTTCATGACTGTGTTGTTGTTGTAGTTTGTAGTGAACCACCTGGGGTATGTTCGGAACGTCTGTTCCACACACTGTGCGGGATGTTCTACTCCGAACAACTTACGAACAAAACGGAACTGTCCTGCACAGTGTGCCTAATGTTCTACTCCAAACACCTTACGAACAAAACGGAACAGAAAGTAAAATGTTAAAGATGACCAAAAATGTAGTTGCAGCCGTAATATTGTAGGAAGAAATATGCATGTTGATATATTTAAGTGCGACTGTTCGCCCGCAATGGTCCATAATTGGAAAATAATTTTATTATATTCTATTTTATGACACAAGCAGCCATTGTTCTTGCTGTAATCACGTGACTGTTCTGGCTGCACCACCCCTGTGGCGGGCACAGAAAGAACATGTTCCGAACAGTGTTCCGGTTTGTTCGTAAGTGTGTTCCACTGTCCGGAATGTGCGGAACAGCGTTATGAACGCGCCCCTGGTGTTCTTGAACCTGAGTTCCGGATTTTGACGTCTGTATTTAAACCCATACCATTCAATACAACAACAACTTCAGTCATTGAAAACATGACAAGGACAAATTTAAGAAAATACCTGAAAATGTAACTTAAAACTCGGTAAATGGTGAATATATTGATGGATTGTATGTAGACAAGCATATCTAGACCCCATCACAACCATTTCCTAGCCTGTTGATGTGTTTTATAATCATTAATGAATTCAGCTGAGGATACAAAATGTCTGTTTCGTACCTGTTCTTTTGTATACATAATAAATTTGCGAAAAATTGGGGATGTCAAAACTCTGTATTTTGTGATATTATTTCTTAGGCCTGTGCTTTACCCAATGCTGTTGTTTGTTTCGAAATATAACTCATAAATTCTACAAAGCAAGGAGTATTAACTGTTAATCTGTAATGCTGAGACTGAAAATTCTGTGATAAATAAAATAATCGCTGTCAGTATTTTGATTAATATAGAACAGTTTTGGATCTATCTTGTTTGATATTTCACTTATTAAAGAGCATGTATCTTTACAAACTTTTCTTTTTTATGCCCCCGTATCGATAGATCGGGAGGCATATAGTGATTCACCTGTCCGTCCGTTCGTCCGTCCGTCCTGGTTAACCCAAATTGACTGTTTCTTCTAGCATCATTATGGCTTGCTACAAAGCTTCCAAACTTGCATGGATGTTGTATATGAACACTCTCCACACACCTGTATCACCTGACCCCATTTTGACCTTCACCTTGACCTAATTTTGGACATAGACTTATTTATGGACAAGGCTTCCACAGGGGGCATAAGCGTTTATTGAACGCAGTCTTGTTTAGAATTTAGTTTTAGTTGAATATTCATAACTAATACATACTTTTTTAAAGAAAAAAAATTCAAAAGAGCATATAAAAATGGCAGAAGAACCTATAGCTAAAAGTGTATCGACTGTAAATTATTTTAAAAAGAATTAGGTGTGAGTTCATAATACAGTCAACTCTCATTATCCCAAACTCGCTTATATCAAAATTTTCGCTATTTCAAAGTTTATTCAAGTCCCGATTCTTTGTCTATCTGAAATCTCGAAGTTTCTGCTCTATTCGGCTCTAATTTTTTGATATCTCAAATTATTTTTCGGTCCCAATTAACTACATCACACTTTAAATCTATTGTTCATCTCGAAGTCGGGTGGAAGTTTGATCGTATTCAACTTCGTCGATTGTTGTTCACACCTTACCAGTATGAAATCTTGTATGAATTGATATACCTGTAATTTTCACGCCTTCCATTGTTGAACAATTATATATTTGCAACAATTTGCGCAAACATGCAAAGAAGATTTGAGTTGCGTCCAAACATCAATAAACATGTCATCTCGAACAATTGTTTGTAAAAATAATAATTAAAGAGTAATACATACATGTACAAATATATCAAATCAAGCATTTCTCACAAATATGGCATTCTAACGATGTAACAATATGGCGGCGGCCTGTAAATGACAGAAACTAGAAAACAAGCAATTTTGATACTGAAAACTCTCGAATTTTCATTATGTCGAAATAATTTCCACGCTCTAGTGAAATTTGAGATAGCGAGAGTTGACTGTATTATGATTTGGTACTGGTTACGTTATACATACCAGGATTCGTGAATATTTCTGTGTCAGTGAAGGTTAAGATTTCACCTTAAGATTGTCGCTTAAAATGATAATTATATCTGTATTTCTCATGATCAAGTTTAACAAAAAATACCTCTTAGGAGTATACACTAGTATTTGAATATAGAATTAATTCCCAATTTTAAGAAAAAAATTAATTTCTAAAGATACAAAAACGAATATAATAATATATTTAAACATTCAATGACTGCATTGCTAGTTCAGATAATTCAATCACATTACCGTTTGTATTTATTGATCGTATATTTAACCAAAAGTATGTATTTCATTTAATTATTGTGGCATGCTTACAGTCTGAGCAAATCGTAAGTGATTTATTCTTTGCTTCTCATTCCATCCACCAACACACTTTGTATGCAGGAAAATGTTGCAACAATATGTTAGCACTTGATTATGTATTATAGTGTAATATTCACCAGTACTTAATAAACAATATTACTGATAGAGCACTCTTTTCGGTGCAGTATACGGGATAGAGTACTCTTTTCCAGAACAGTTTAAGGGAAAGAGCAAGTGCTCTTTTCCAGTGCCATATAGGAGATAGAGCTCTCGTTTCCAGTGCCATATAGGAGATAGAGCTCTCGTTTTCAGTGCCATATAGGAGATAGAGCTCTCTTTTTCAGTGCCATATAGGAGATAGAGCTCTCTTTTTCAGTGCCATATAGGAGATAGAGCTATCTTTTTCAGTGCCATATAGGAGATAGAGCTCTCTTTTTCAGTGCCATATAGGAGATAGAGCTCTCTTTTTCAGTGCCATATAGGAGATAGAGCTCTCTTTTTCAGTGCCATATAGGAGATAGAGCTCTCTTTTTCAGTGCCATATAGGAGATAGAGCTCTCGTTTCCAGTGCCATATAGGAGATAGAGCTCCCGTTTCCAGTGCCATATAGGAGATAGAGCTCTCGTTTCCAGTGCCATATAGGAGATAGAGCGTTCTCCCACTTTAACTGGTGTAAGATAGGTTTTCAGCTCATGTAAAAAACTTCTATCTTACATTAGCAACATCTATCTTACATGAGGGACCACCGCGTGATTTCATTCCGACCTTCGTTTCGGGATTTACGTGTTAATGGCGATATAAAGCTAATGAAGACGAACGCCATTAGTCTCTATACCATTTAAAAAGCATATTCTTGAACATACCATAACAGCGTATGCTTTATTTACGTTATTATTCTTTTGAATGAGAATGTGCAGCAAACAGCACGTTATGATGACGTCATGTTGACGCCATAAAAGCTAAATAATGTTATAAAGTCCCATTTTCTCAAATTACGTCAGAGAAAAATAATCCATCATGAGACAGTCGATGTAGGATAAGGATATCTCACTCTCGGGTTGGAATTTTAACCAGGAACTCTGCAAGCCTCGTCCCTGGTTAAAATCCGACCCCTCGGGTGAGATATCCTTATCCTACATAGAAGATTATGATGGATTGTTATACTCTTTTCCAGTGCCATATTAGGAGATAGAGCACTCTTTTTCCAGCGCAGTACAGGAGATAGAACACTCTTTTCCAGCGCAGTACAGGAGATAAAGCACTCTTTTCCAGCGCAGTACAGGAGATAGAGCACTCTGTTCCAGCGCAGTACAGGAGATAGAGCACTCTATTCCAGCGCAGTACAGGAGATAGAGCACTCTTTTCCAGCACTGTATAGCGGATAGAGCACTCTTTTCCAGCGCAGTACAGGAGATAGAGCTTTCTTTTCCAGTGCAGTTTATGAGATAGAGCACTCTTTTAAGTGCAGTTTATGAGATAGAGCACTTTTTTCAGGAACCAGTCACAGTGTACTTTTTCCCGCAATAACTGTGATATAAATGCTACACAAAGCTAGCTATATCAGCACCTGCAGCCTAGTCTGGATATTCACATGAAAACTGTATTCAAGTTTTCCCCTGACATGCTTAGTGCCATTTATGATTTATATAAAACTAATGTTATACAAGTTGGTCACGTATCTACATGTACGTTTCTCACAATAAGCTTGTAGATGCTATTGGTGTAACATGTTATTCACCGACTGTCCCATTGTGGATAATCTAATCAAAATATTGTCAGTTATGTAAATTGCATTTGTTCAAGCTTTTGATACATGATTACTGGTGATATAGGATGTTAATACACAGAGGTTCCACTACCTTCTGAATCTGTAGGGTCATTTTGATACATTTGACTAATTTTTTTCTGTTTTTCCAAAATACTCATGATTTTAATTTTAGAAGAAAATGACCTATCAAACCAAAATCTTGAGGGTCAAATTGTGACTTTTTGGAAATTTCTAGGACCAAAATCCCTACTCCCAAGTCAAATGGAACCTCTGAATGCATCTAACAAATATATTTGATTTACAACCTGCGAATGTCAAATGTTTGGTCAGCCTACTTGGCGAATTTCCAAACTCTAGAGTTGTCATTGCATAGCAGTGAAATCTCAACTATAAATTAAAAACTTAAAATGATCAAATTGATTTAAATAATCTTGATCAATTATTGTACAAAATGTTTAAAGTATTGTTTATATTCTTAGAATTCAGTGTACTTAGAATTTGTAATATCATGTGTAATGGTATATGTTTGTTTATTATTTAAAGTTGTGCTTAGAAATCTTTTATGTTAATTTTACTACTTGTTAGGTTTTGGCTGAAAGTCTAGTTTTTGCATCTTGTCAAGTTGTCCTTAAAACACATGTATGATTTCAAGTTTGATTATAATTTTGCTTGATGTACGTTATTTCTTTTTTATGCCCCCGTATAGATAGATCGGGAGGCATATAGTGATTGACCTGTCCGTCCGTCCGTTCGTCCGTCCGTCCGTTCGTCCGTCCGTCCGTCCTGGTTAACCCAAATTGACCGTTTCTTCTAGCATCATTATAGCTTGCTACAAAGCTTCCAAACTTGCATGAATGTTGTATATGAACACTCTCCACACACCTGTATCACCTGACCCCTTTTTGACCTTCACCTTGACCTAATTTTGGACTTAGACTTATTTATGGACAAGGATTCCACAGGGGGCATAAGCGTTTATTGAACGCAGTCTTGTTCATTCAGCCTTCAAATACATGTCTGATTATTAGGACTGATTCTGTTTACAAGGTTGTACGGAATCCTGTTGTTGCTGTTGTGTTTTCTGGGACCCACACGTGATGACGACATTATAAATGGTCCCAACAGGGTTCTGTAAGATTGAGTAATTGTGGGAAGTCTGTTGAATATCTTGTTAGAAGGTTAATTAGTATGGGAGTGATGGTTACTTATTTGTGTGACAACATATTGAATGCAATGTGCATGCTGATACATATATATCATTCTTTGGTATATTCAGAGCTCCTAAAATACAGGAAGAATCCGGAAAATTGCACAAAAAAGAATAAACTTTTTCACAGAAATTAAAATTTATTTGATAGGAATAACATCCAATTTAGTTATATTGACCAAGTTACGATCATTTGAAACATTCCATTAGCTGAGTTTTGACAAAAGAACAACGTTGTAAACAAAGTATTGTTGTTGGGATGTATGCTAACAGCATCTGTAACAGTCTTTCATCTTATTTTTTGAACTGAGAATTATGCATCAGAAGGACCCTAGTATATTGTCTATGTAACCGTACAACACAAACATGTTATATGTTGACTGTCGGAAATGTCCCATCATATCCCCCATTGTAGTATAATTGCATCAACATCTAGTTGTTTGAACAGAGCTCCAGTCTCAGAACAAATCCTCTAATTGAGGCCTCCAGTGATGCATAATGAATGTTCCAACATTTGCTAATATGTGCATCAGACAATAAAAACAGCACTAGCTGCATTTGTTGGTTATTCTATTCCATGTGCAGATATAACATGTTAGGTCTGCCAGTCAACCATTATCGGTTAACTCTGATACGCAACTTTTTGTAAATGGAAATTGTTGTTGAGCTTCTCAACATGCTATATTTGCTGACAATAAAATAGAGGATCTTGCATGAGTGCTCATTACATACAAGTTTTAATTAACGAGTGGACAAAATGGTATGACACGAGGCTTTGCCGAGTTTCATATTGTTTTTGTTGACGAGTTTAATAAAACTCGTATATAATGAGCACGAATGTTAGATTCTATTTATCGCATAACCTTAGAACACGCTCATTATTGTTCAAAAGGATGATGTACGCTGCATATGTTTCAGCCACAATTCAGCGGTACAATGAGCACGACGTCATGGCGACGTTGATATTATCCTGACGTCATTGACGGATCAATGCATGGATTGGCTAATGTCACGTCTAGCTAATTTAAATATTTATTGCACAGTCTGGGAGTGCCGAACGATATTTACGGCAGGGCTTTACGGCACTCCTGGACCGCAGGTTATGTGATAAATTATCCATTATGACTTCAAATTTATAGTCAGTGTTGTTATATGGGTTACGGATAAAATCCCCACTGGACATAATCCCCATTGCTAATTTTAGTCAAGGTGGACAAAACTCTTTATTTTTTCAAGGTGGACTAAAACCCCACCATTCATTTTGCATATTTCTTTATAACATTGATTATTTATCCTTGTATTTCAATTTATTCGTTAATTCAGGACGATATAAAGTTGTTTTGTTGTATAATGGGAACCAAGTACAATGAAAATGAATGTCTTTTACTTAAAATACAGTGGGGATTTTGTCCACCCTATGATGGGGATTGTATCCACCATGAGTAATCCATGATGGGGATTTTGTCCACCTAGACAAAAATGAGCTATGGAGGGAAATTTTGCCTTACACCCTTGTTATCCAATATCAGGGGTCCTACAATTTCGGAATAATTAGGAAATCCAGATTTGCTGCATTAGAAAGAACACATTTGTCTGCAGAAAATAAAAGTTAGTTAATAGAAAAAATTCAAAGTTTTGACAAAGTTATGTTCATTTGAAATCTCATAATTATAAGCAGAATTTGAGCAGAAGAACAACATTTGAATTGAGATTTGGTGTAGGTGTGTGTGCTGATAGCATCTGAAGCAGATTCAGGATTGGCTATTGAACCTCTGTAGAACCCTTGTATCCATATCGACCAATAACTGGTTGGATGTATATGTAGCCCTTTTGATACTGGTTATTTTTACAACCTTTTTTTTTGGGGGGGGGGTTGTTGTGATAACCAAGACTAATGTGTTTATACTTCACATTGCTAGGTGATTGTGCCGTTCTGTATAGGTTGGAATCCCTCTAAACACCTAACATGTAAAGATCTGGGTACAGTATGTGTACACAAGATCGATAATGAAAACATCGTCTTTAAAACGGATTATCAGAATAAAAATTTGCATATCTGTTTAAGTTGAATACTTCAAAGGGATTTGAAATCAGTCTAGGAAATACTTCAAGGTTACATTTCGATGGATTTTTATTATGATCCATCTCATATGTGAACAATCTTCCTACTGTATAAAAGAATTGATGATGCAGATTTAATGTGTAACGTATATTCACTGACTTCCCTATTAGAAAATTGATGATGCAGCTTAATGTGGCAAATAAATTCACCGGCTATCGATCTTTGAGTTCAATTTATCTACTCTATTATATTTTATGATTTATATTTATTTCCCTAATGTCTCATCATGAATATATAAATCTCGACACAGCCATGCAATTAGTAGAAAATGACTTCTCCTTCATGATTTTCAAGATAAATGTTTTGTAGTTTTCTGGTTTCTGTTTCGTTTTAAATTTCATCATGATTTAAATGGAGGAATGATCGATTAAACTCTTCGCCCTCGTCTGTTTGACGAAGTCATGACTGATGGTGCGTGTGCGGATCCAGACGGGGGTCGGGGGAATTGGCAGGGTACTGTTTTATCAAAGCACTTAGAAATAGTAAACTTGCATTCAAATTTGAAATTATTTTGGCAAAAAAGTAATTCGACACCAGGTCATTTTTGGTCTTTCTCTTGGCTTCTTACCTCAAGGTGTTTATCGATGGCTATTTGGCTATTATGAGGAACTTTCCTAGCCATCAATAATTTCTCTGTCTGGTTTGTTGGATGATGCAATTTGCTCAATCTAGAAGGTTTTTGTGGGGAGATTTTAGATTTTTTGCAGGCAGCTAAATATATGGTGGGTTGTCACCACTAGCATTGCTTTAATAGGCATGGAAGGTCCAATCTTTAATTTGAGAAATGTTAAAAAAGTAATGTCCAAATCTGCAATAAAAACTGAAGGACTTTAGGCCTAAAATAAAATATTGTTTGTTTCCCCATCCCCTACCTACCCGACTAAAAAGGGCCCTACCCAAAATATTTTATTGCCCAAATTAAAATAATATTTTTTTATTAAAAATTGGAAGTGAAAATGTTAATTTTTGTTTACTGACTTCTTTCTTACCATTAAATTTAAGACTGTTGGTGTTCACCTTAAAGTTTATTCTAAATTTCATTATTTGTATGTCTTAACCAATAACTATCATACTGAAACGGTTCCAAAAAAATATTTAACCCTACCTACCTACCCATTCTAAATCTGCTAGGGTCGGGATGGGGAAACCAAGAATATTTTAAGTTCAGCCTTATTGAAATATCATTTTGTGTCCACAGTGTAACACTTTCATGTAGCTGTTGGCCCAGCAATGCCCCTGGCTAGGCTTCATACCACATTGGATGTTAGCCATCTTCATTCGAACCATCAAAGCAACACATTGTAGCTTCTCACAGGTAAAATGTTACAGCAATTTCACGGCTGCAACTACATGTATCAATAAAATTATTAGTTCTTGTTATTTGCACAAATTCTTAGATTGTAGGCTAGATTTGTTCTGTTTGAAATAAATGTCGTTGAATTTTGAGTCAATTATAAATCAATTAATACTGTAATATTTGCTTATTGTTATATGTACATGTATGCCTAGCTAATCATAGTAGTCAGATGAAAAAGTGAAAGTTTTTGACCTCTCAACAATACTATCGATGGTCCTACAAATTCGGAAATCGTGATATGTTGCGCTAGAAAGAATGAACCTTTTCTGCTACAAACAAAACTTAATACAATCATGTAATGACAATTTACAGTCATTTGAAATTCCATCAGCTGAATTTAACCATGAAACATTGTTTAGAACAAGATTTTGGTGTATGGCTGTATACTAATGGCACCCCCCAAAAAAGATAATTAAAATCAAACAGAGAAACAAAATAACAAGACAGACTTGCATCTTTTTTTTATGGTCATATAAATGGTTTATTAGGAGGAACAAGTGATATATAAATACAGTCATGCCACAAGTGAACGTGATAACGTCGTTTCGAAATGACATTGTGAGGGGATAACTAAATAACGTTCTGAACTTGAAATGATGAAGGGATTGTGTCATTTAGACCATAGTAATTTTTGCCTAGATAATGATGCCATATTTGAGACAATAAGCATCAGAAAAGCGCCTATGGTGTGCTATCCTTGTTAGGTAAACAAACATAGTCGGAAGGCAGAATGAATGCTGCCCTGATATTACAGAAGCCTCAGTATCACTTTACTACTCAGGAATCAGACAAACAGACATATCACGCTTGTTAGGTATTCCTACAACATTAATTATTATTAAATTTCTCCAACATGTTAATGAAGAGAAATTATGCCGAAAAGGGTTCCCAAGTATAATTTCGTGAAAATGGCAATGATCGCCGACTTTTGATGATAGTTAAAGAGAAGAGAAAGCTTGTTTTATTAATAATTTTGCCTTGCAAGTATTTCCAACGAGATTAGAAATTCAGCTATCTCTAGACATACTGTTCAGAGAAAATAATTATGCAAAGTTTTTTTCACAGACGCGTTTTGCCAAATGTTTTACATACACGACATTTCGGCATTCACTTATGGCACGGAGCTGTACATGTACTTGGGTACAAATATAAACAGATGTAGTGATCAACACTTGATTTATATTTACATAGATATCTAATTTCTTAGATACAAATTTAAACAGATGTTAAATGTTGCAGTCATAAAGTAAAAGTGTTTATTTCTATTTCAGGAGTTCATGCGTCCGTTTGTGAATTATCATCGTATCATCTCGTTCTTCCTTTATGTGGTGGGCTTTGTCTCCTTTGTGGTCAGTCTGAGGAAGAAACATTACCTCAAACAATTCACCATGGTAAGTGACTCGCTACTGTTTTATTAAAAACCTTAAACTTACTCAACTTTAATTCTTTATTATTATACTTTTAATTATTAACTACAAATTGGGGACAGCTATGGTTTGTTTGTAAGTCCCCTACTGGTTTTTGACCGGAGGGGACTATAGGTTTGCCGTCCGTCAGTCCGTCCATCAAAAATCTGGATCCTGACATAACTGAAACAGTTTCCAAGTTAAGGTTATGAAACTTGGTATGTAGATAGGGGGCAATAAGGGATTATGCACGTCTAAAAATATTTTGATTCTGACAAAAATTGTGGTTGCTATGGCAACAGTAACATTGAAAATGGCCATAAACCAGTAGGGGACTTCTGTTTTGCTTGCAATTTTTAATGACTTGTTTATTTGGGTTTAACCCTGTTTCTCATCATTTTTATGCCCCCGTATCGATAGATCGGGAGGCATAATAGTGATTCACCTGTCCGTCCGTTCGTCCCTCCGGTTAACCCAAATTGACCGTTTCTTCTAGCATCATTATGGCTTGCTACACAGCTTCCATACTTGCATGGATGTTTTATGTGAACACTCTCCACACGTCTGTATCACCTGACCCCATTTTGACCTTCACCTTGACCTAATTTTGGACTTAAACTTATTGAAGGGCCAAATTCTTGGTTAACCCAAATTGACCGTTTCTTCTAGCATCATTATGGCTTGCTACAAAGCTTGTACGCCTGTATCACCTGACCCCATTTTGACCTTCACCTTGACCTAATTTTGGACTTAGACTTATTTATGGACAAGGCTTCCACAGGGGACATAAGCGTTTATTGAACGCAGTCTTGTTTCTGTTATATGCGGAAGCCTATTGACCTAACAAGTTCTCCAGAACTGTTTCCTTACCTGTTGTAACTTACTGTTCAAGGGTGGATTTAAGGTGAGGGAGGGCCAGAGGATGGCGTATGCCCTCCCCCTAAAATTTGATAAACTGTTCCAGGGCATTCTACTGCTTTAATATGTTTTCTTCAAGTCAAAGTGGTAGTAGAACTCCATGCAAGGAAGGCAGTGCCTGGGGAGTATTTATCACCTTCAGCGATAATTAGTGTTATTATTCCCATTTGAAGCATATTAATGCTCTGTCGCTCAAGTTATCATTGTGATGCTCTGGTGTATAATTCTGATTGTAAGAAGCAGTTTAAACCAGTATAATTTTAACTGTAATCTTGTGCAGATCAAGATTTTATCTCAAAGTGGGTACAACTAGTAATTTCTTCTCAGAAAACAATTTATCAGTAGGGGTCAAAAGAGTAATTTCCTCCCTGAACTAGGTCACACAACTATTTTTTCAAAGTGGGTCCAACCAGTTTGTTTTTGTAGAGGGTTGTCCTGATCATACTCTTAGCCCTGACAGAACATTACATTTTGATGAATAAAATATCCACTTAGTCCGGACAAACTATTACATGTTAATGAATAAAATAACCACATTGTTGCCTACATTCCAAGTTGGGTCCAGACACCGAGTTTCCCCCTCCGGGTCCTCGCATGGTAAATTAATTCAATGTTCTTCGGATTTTAAAATCTTATTTTTAAATGTATTAAAAGTAACAAGCTAGGGACACATTCTGCATGTTCCAGATCAAATATTTGCTTGCTGTGTATGGACAGTCACATGCATTTACATGATTTGATTTCAAGTCTCATGTTTATTTAATGCTTCCTGTAGAAACAAGCTTCCTCATGATAGAGATTTTAATTGATTCAAGCTTTCTGACGATTTTGATTAAAATTTTCAGATATTCAAATGTCAACATTAACTTTTCCTCGTGATCTCTGCAATTAATTAAATTCAAGTGAAGATTGCTGCAGGAGAAAATTGAACTCTGTGACTCAGTGGAAATAATTGATTTGAGAAATTTCCCCAAATGACTCCTTAAGTAATTGTATTACCATTATTATGATGTGTTAAGCTCGACATTGCGCAGCTTATCTTCTAAATGAATGCGTCTTTTATATTGCCATGTGGAATCCACATCACACCTAGCAGTCATAGTGGGTGTACCCCTGGCAGTCATAGCAGGTGTGCTGTTTTACTTGAATTAAAATGTAATTAAAAGTCTAACCATCAATATTTTAGGAAATGTTCACAAAATTGTAAGCAGGCGTGGGTGGATTCAGTCTCTTTGACAGTATATGCTAATATGACTTATAAAGTACTCCTGGTAGAATTGAACCCAAAATATTAATTTAAAGAAGTCTTTTTACTAGTAAAAGTGTTTTTTTAAAATAAAAACGCCCCCAAAAAGTATGATTCAAAGAAAGTTATTTTTTGGCCCAATCAAATGTACCAGAGATTCAGGATTCAGGATACTATTGAGCATGCTGGATAAGTTTTGTATGCAAAATCAAATTGATGGTATCTGATATATATTAGGCATGTATTTGAAAAATGTAACCCCTTTTAAATTTACAGTGTCTGTTTTATTGGCTGTCATCTGTATTGAGGTTAGCACTGCAAGGAATAAATACAACTAGTCTGTCGGTTTATTAGTCCCCTACCAGTTTTTGACCGGAGGGAACTATAGGTTTGCTCTCCATCCGTCAGTCCGTCTGTCCGTCCGTCATTCCGTCAAAAAATCTGGATCCTGACATAACTCAAATAGTTTCAAAGCTAGGTTTATGAAACTTGCTATGTGGAAAGGGAGCAAAAAGGGGATAATGCACGTCCAAAAATATTTTGTGCTATGGCAACAGAAACATTGAAAATGGCTTAAAACCAGTAGGGGACTTCTGTATTGCTTGCAATTCTTAATTACTTGTTGGTAGAGCAACAGTTGTCTTTTCCATCTATGATGTATATAATAAACCTACTTTTCTGACAAATAATCTTGAAAATGAAATAAATCAATTTTGTCATTGAACATAACACCAAGGTGATGCCTCAGTAGTTAATGTTGTAGTGTTTGGTTTCATTTAGCTGCGCATGTTTTATTGTAATTGTCTGTATCTTATGTCAGTCGATCAATGGTGATTGTTTCTGTGAACAAACTGCGACAGATTCTGCTGTGTCATGACATTTGTGATCATCTATCTCTCATTATCTCTGTATTGTACTCACCTGAGACAGAAGTGAACTCTCTGTATTGTGCTCACCTGAGACAGAGGTGAACTCACTGTATTGTGCTCACCTGAGACAGAGGTGAACTCTCTGTGTTGTGCTCACCTGATACAGAGGTGAACTCTCTGTGTTGTGCTCACCTGAGACAGAGGTGAACTCTCTGTGTTGTGCTCACCTGAGACAGAGGTGAACTCTCTGTGTTGTGCTCACCTAAGACAGAGGTGAACTCTCTGTGTTGTGCTCACCTGAGACAGAGGTGAACTCTCTGTGTTGTGCTCACCTGAGACAGAGGTGAACTCTCTGTGTTGTGCTCACCTGAAACAGAGGTGAACTCTCTGTGTTGTGCTCACCTGAGACAGAGGTGAACTCTTTGTGTTGTGCTCACCTGAGACAGAGGTGAACTCTATGTATTGTGCTCACCTGAGACAGAGGTGAACTCTCTGTATTGTGCTCACCTGAGACAGAGGTGAACTCTCTGTGTTGTGCTCACCTGAGACAGAGGTGAACTCTCTGTATTGTGCTCACCTGAGACAGAGGTGAACTCTCTGTGTTGTGCTCTCCTGAAACAGAGGTGAACTCTCTGTGTTGTGCTCACCTGAGACAGAGGTGAACTCTCTGAGACAGAGATGAACATTTAAATCAGTTCTGGAAATATTGAGGCAAGCTTAATAACATTTCATGGACAAGTTCAATAAAAATAATAAAAACAATGACAAAGAGTGTTTGTCACATGACACTTATGACACAAAATTACACATCTCTTTCTGTTGAAAAAAAACCAGACTTCATTATATAAACAATGCCAAAAATGACATTATTTATGTGATATAATGACATCAATTATGAGAAAAAATGATGTCTCTAGATAGTTATATTATATTGCACTAGTTTAGTATAAAAAATTGGTACTACACTAGTTCAGTATAAAAAATTGGTACTCGCAGGATCCAAGAAAAATCCTGCGAGTCATGTATTATACTGCGAGTCATGTATTATACTGCGAGTCATGTATTATACTGCGAGTCATGTATTATACTGCGAGTCATGCATTATACTGCTTGTATTGTTTCAGTTTGGTTGGACTCATGTCACGTTACTACTAGTTGTCACTCAATCCCATCTGATCATGCAGAATATCTTTGAAGGATTGATATGGTAAGGTTTTTGTTTAGTTACCCCCTTAGTTTAGATAGTTTATAAGCTATGTCACTAAGTTACCCCCTTAGTTTAAATAGTTTATAAGTTATTTCACAAAGGAACAGCAATTTTTAACGTTTTTAAAACTCTGCCTTTCTGTGTATCTGATTCCTGTTTATCTATGCCAGGCTGGTATGCATAGGATTACCATTATCTAAATAACTGGAGGCTTATCAGCTGCTATATTGACTAAAACTTTCAAGGTCTTGAAACTCAAATATTTTCCAATTCCATCAAGGCATTGGTTTCATATTTGGCATATTGTTTACCAACATCAAACCTTACATTGCCAATGCCATGTCACACTATCCAACATTTCTACTGAGTTATGGCCCCTGATTGACTATTGTTAAATAGTTATTATGGACAAGGCTTCCACCCGGGCATAAGTGTTCACTGAACGCAGTCTTGTTAGTATCCAAAAATGGGTCGTTTTCTTTATTTTTTCCTATATAAAATGACACATTTTCAGGATTTTCAAAATTTCTTTCTTTTATCCATGCATTGTACTATTGTCTGATATATATCATAATGCAGCAACAGTTTACCAGTATCAGGCCTCCATCAAATTAAGATGAATGCTCACCCAGCTAATACCACCAGTAAAACATATCTGATTATTAGATTGTCGGATATATTGAGTGAATTATCGGTGCACCGACCAGCAGATCTGTCACATAATAACACCTCAGTGTTGTTTTATCTGACAGTTAAATCTGTCTATCGCTGGATTATAATCAAATCAACTTTATAAAGCTATTTTATATAACACTGTCTGCGTCCAATGTAGGGTCTTGTTCTCTGTTTTTCGTTTTCTGTGACTTTATTGCACATTTCACAAAACAGTATTTGTCTGAAAATTGTCTTGTTTCTTTTGAACAATGTCCTGTCTCAAGAATTGTAATGTATGATTTATAGCATCGTCCGAACCCACAGTCTCATACACTGCCCATCAAAAAAAAGTATACAGTAAATAATTGTTGCAAAATTAAACTTGGTTGAATTATTCAATATCTGTTTATCAGACAGTCAAAATTATACTAGTTTTTTCTGAAACTACTGTTACTAAATGAGTCAATATTTAGAGATAGAAATAAAGATGAAGTTATTAAAAAAGCTGAATTTTACATCTTTTTTTGACAAAGTTACCATTTAAGTAGGAAAAAAACCTTAAGATTTTGCACCTAGGGTACCAATTAATATATGGCCTTTCCACTTAATAAACAAAAATATTCATTTTCTTCAAATATATTGTTGCTTCACTGTTCTGCAAATAGTTTTATTACAGGCAAGTTAGTGGGCAGATAACATATGTATACTTATTTTTGGTGGGCAGTGTATTTCGATTCTACTACAATTGATCAGCAGCGTAGCAGGCCTGAGTCTGTGTTTGTAATACAGGGGGGGTCCACTGGCTTCAGAATCTGAAGGATCATTTTGATACTTTTGACCATAAGTTTACCATTTAATAGACAAAATACCCATGGTTTTAAGAGAAAATTACCCACCAAACCAAAGTCTTGAGGCTCAAATTTCAAGGGTCGAAACCCCTTCTCCAGAGTCAATTGAAACCCCCGGTAATAGACCCTGTATTTTATGTGTATTTCAGGTTTTTACTTCCTGTATCAATGATTATCTGTAATGATATCATGGCTTACATGTTTGGTTTCTTCTTCGGAAAGACACCACTCATCAAATTGTCACCCAAGAAGACATGGGAAGGTTTCATCGGAGGAGGTATTTCAACAATAGCGTTTGGAATGGCTGTAAGTTAATTTAATCCCAGCATAATCAAACGAGGAACATAAACTATATATTTGCATCTTAATTTGCTAATATACTAATTTTCATATGTAGTGTTCAGGGGTGGTATTCAATATTAATCTGATTTAATTGGAAAATAAGGATAGCCAATCATATCGCCTGTTACTGACCAAGAGTTTAAGATGGTGTGATCTGATTGGTTGTCCTTATCCTCAAGTCAAGTAAGATAATAATAGGTATTGAATACCACTCCTGACTTTCCCTGCATTCAAGGGAGTATATCATGAGCAAATGTGACTTGCGGAAAGATTAACCATTTGATATGTTTGTAGCCTATGTGATATTCAATACTAAAATTGTACTGTAAACCAATTTACTTTCGCGAATACTAACATTGCGTTTTGCTGATCGTAGGCATATTCGTGACTACAAATTTTTCGCGTTTTTAAGTTTCCACAGTGTCCATATTAATGATTTTAGCACTTTCACGGCAACTTAATTTCCCGAAATTATACCATTCGCGAACTCTGCGAAACTAAATCGCGCGAAATAATTTTTAGGTTTACTGTAAATTATGAAGCTGTCACCTGTGGTTAGTCTAACATTGCTCACATTATTCTTCCCTGAAGGAGTGGCTGGAAATAAATATTGATCTACAATTAGAAACATCATCTACTGATTTGTTGACACTTGTTCAGTAAGGTGACTACATATTGTAATTAACCAAATTTTCGAAGAAAGTCTTAACTTAGCCCTGCTAATGAGGGTTGGTAATTTTCATGTAATAGATATTGTGCTGAAACTATCTATTCAAAAATATATAATTTGTGTAAGTGAGGAAATTGACTAAAAGAAGACGAAGTATAAAAAAGTGTTAGTTTAAGCCTGATATAATGATATGTTTCAATCTAGTTTGAGTTTATGGTTTATGATTTCAGTTAGCGTATGCATTGATCTAGTTTGAATGTTTGGTTTATGTTTTCAGTTAGCATATGCGTTGATCCAGTTTGACTTCTTGGTATGTCCTATCACATATGATGATGATAAAGGACGTATATCCATGGACTGTATCAGACATCCAGTCTTCATCATGGAAGAATACAGCCTACCAGAAACTATACAACTACTATTCAAACTGGTAAGTTATAATACTAGGTAAAGTCAGATTTTTCTGACCTGTCGCAGGTCATCTGGTTGACTGTTATTAATGAGACCAGCCTATTTTACATGTCCTAGATCTATATAATATTTTTTTGCAAACATTGACTGTGTCCATTCAATTGTATTGAACAAAAAAGATTTGTACAAAATTTACTGTTATAAATTTAACAACTATGATTACCTGTTTTATCTCATTGACGCGCCCAATGAGTATTCAATGTTAAAATACTTGCGACAAGGTGGAAAAAATTGACTTTTATGTACATGCGATGGGTAGGTTAAGAAAACTAAATAAAAAAAAATAAGTGTTACTTAAAAATATAGAAAAACACTACGATTGAAAGAGAATATGTTTCAACATCAGAAAACTGCATAAAGAGTATAATTATTGTCATGAAAATATCACTAAATTTTGTGCATTCACTAAATTCAGTTCACTGGAAAGCTTTTCAGAAATGACCTAGTGCCCTCACAGGTTACTGTATGTATCATAAATAAAGTGTAAACAAAAACAAAATTTGTTATAAAATTTATAATATTTAAGATAACATATATTTTATAAAAGATTTTTTTTACTCTTTATCAATAATACAGTTACCTGTGGGTGCCCTGGCTGAGAATCGAACCAGGGTTAAACCATTGTTATAAGTGTTGTATGTATTATTATTACAGATTGGTATACCCTGGTACACAGTATGAATGTATCCATTCATGTTACATTCAGTATCTATGTTATATATTACAGATTGGTATACCCTGGTACACAGTAAGAATGTATCCATTCATGTTACATTCAGTATCTATGTCAATATTTGCGTCCGTCATTGGTCCCTTTGGAGGTTTCTTTGCTAGCGGATTTAAACGAGCCTTCAAAATAAAGGTAAGGATGAGTATGGCATAATCCAATGTACATTTGTATATGTATTGACACCACCATGTTTTTTACCAATTATGTCTCCCACATATAGTAGGGGAAACATACTGATTTTGTGCTGGACGTCTGTCTGTCTATCTGTCTGGATGTCACCAAGTTTAGTTGCACTAGTTCTCTCTCCTCAACCATTGATAGGATTTCAGTGAAACTTCACATGAATACTTGGCACCAAGCCTTGTTGGGCATACAGGGCTCTCACTACACTTATGGGACTGGGGCCAGGGGCCCTCAGCTAGCAGAATTTCTCGTCATTTTGAAGAAAAAGGGGAATTTTGTCTTTTATAAATATCAATACCATTATAAAAGTAATACATATTAACTGAACAAAAAGCCAATTTCAAGCTATAACAACAGATACAGCAATTGCTGAACAGCATTTACAAAGGCTCTTCATTGATTTAAAAAAAGAATTTTTTTGGAGGAGATTTTTTTCAGAAAATAGGGGAAAAATGTATATTTGTTAGAGAATTTATTTCTCGACATGTTTCAAATTTTTTATTACAATTGTTTAAAAAACAAACAAAGTCTGTACAATTTACTTACATCAAGTGAGGCCCTGTGCTCCACACAACGTTAACACTCACTCACGACTTCACAATATCTTAGATATATTTTAGATGTGATAGATACTTATTAAGTTTTATTTACTGTTTAATACTTGCAATGATTTCCTTGAGCATTTATTTCTGCTGGCGCACCTACCGTTACCATGGGTTACAAATTCTTCCATATATCATATCCAACGTATCCTAATAAAACAAAAAATCCTTAAAGATATGTGGAATAGTTGCAGAAATGTACATGTAAAATTTCATAGCTGTAACATTTTGTTTGGTGAATCTATTCAACAATTATACGCTATTCTGGGACACCCCACGTAATTAGTCTACCTCAGGCTTTATCTTATAACTTATAAGGGAGCTGATTTCACTTATGTCTTTCATTTCAACATGTTACTTTGAAACGAGATATTTGCTTGCTACTCTATAGAGAATATGAGTGGTGAATATGTCATAAATAGATAGCTGACGCGTGTTTGCAGTGAGGAGATTTAGCTCAGCCCGTACTTAAATGTAATTAACTTGATGCTGTTAAATGACATATAAGTACTGTTTTATATCCGCATTCATTATCTAGATTCAGACATTGATGTTTAATGATGTCATTATTTTGTGATCCTCATGTCCTATCTTAATAAGTACAACTATAAAATCAGAGTTGTCATCTAGGCACAGTAATATACTTTGGTTTACATAATTATACTGGTAATGCACTCTCAGAATGTTTTCAACCATTAGCTGAGTAATTGTCATCAAATGTTGTTGAAATGATGTTTCAGTATGTTAAAGGGGTCCTATTATTCCAGAATTATCTAGAAATCAAGATTTGTTGCACTCAAATGAATGAACTGTTCGGCAGAAAATAAAAAACCATCGAGGAAAAAATCAAATTATTGACTAAATTATGGTCATTTGAAATGTCATAAGGTGAAGTTTTACCAATGAACAGTCCTTGAAACAGTGTAAGTGTTGGGATGAGTTTTAATGGCACCTGAAACAGACTTACACCTTAGTTTCAGGATTGGGCATTGTGCCTCAGTGGGACCCGAGGCCCTGATCTCCCTAAGCATCTCAATCAGGGTAAAATCTCATCTCAAATATTGGCATCATGTTGATTTCCATATGAGGCTGAACTCAAAATTTGCATCACCTAACAGAAATGTGAATCTGAGTTTATAACAGTAAACTTTCCAGAGCTGGAGCTTCAGTTTTATCTCAAATTCTGACTCTTATTTTAGCAAAATCTCAATTTGAGTTGAAATTTCTACTTGAGATGCTTGGGGAGATCGGGGCCTGATGACTGTCTCGGTCAAACTCAAACAAAAACAAACAAGCATGTAATGCAGGATAACTCAGAATATTTGACCATCAGCTGAATTTCATCAAATGTGGTTGTAATGATGTCCCTGTATGTTAGCCAGTATGTTGGGTAACGTATTGCTATCATTGAGTGTATAATTATATATTTGATTTCAGGATTTCGGTGACACCATACCTGGTCATGGGGGAATCATGGACAGATTTGACTGTCAGTTTCTCATGGCTACATTTGTTCATGTTTACCATTCCAGTTTTATCAAGTAAGTCTCAATAATAATTTTCTTTCCTTTGTTAAACTCATCACCCCATAGACACATTAATTCAAATAATTCAAGACAGGGCCATATCTAGAGGTAAAAAGGCACCTGGGAAAAGCATTGTTTGGGTGTACATACTCAGGGCGTTTTTCCTCCAAAAACATTGCCATTTGGAATTTTCTTAAATTTACACCGACACACTTATGTTGGTGAGCCTCGGTGTGGCTACAGGCACGCAAGGAATAATTATCAAATATTCTACTTGGGGGTTCGTTGTCATTATCCACAAAATTCATTTTAAAAAAATATCATAACAAATAAATCAGACGGGGAGGCAGCATGCAACGGAAACAACTGAGCAAAACAAAGCACTCAAAAGCCATGATTGCCATTTAACAAAAATTTGCATAGCACGAAAAAAACAAAAAAACATGCTTGACATTTTGGTAAATAAAATCTACAAACGTTGATACCCAGGAAAACTAATGATTTGACAGTATGTGTCAGTATTGAGATATTGCTGCATTATTCTTCATCCTATGTGTCTTGTTTAATATGTATGAAATCATTGTACGTATAATGCATGTCGTATACTGTAACTGTCAATCCTACATGCAAACTTATGCTAATTTCCAGACTATGTTTGTGATGTATTAAGCTAGAAATGTCTACATTTCCCGATATACGGATACAAAGTGTCAAAACCTTTCAGCTTACATTTGTAATGCATGCATCAGCGGAGAGCAAGTGTTCTGTTACACGTTGTATATACTGCAAAATCATTAATTTTCGTGGGGGATTAAATTTCGTGGATTTCGTTGTTCACCTTCAACCATGAAATCAAATCCCATTGAACAATAATTTTGACCCTTGTATTTATTACCTGAAATGCAAAATCCACAAATTAACGTCCCATCGAAATGGTCTTTTTTACCAAAACCACAAAATTTTGTCCCATCGAAATTAAATGATTTTACAGTAGTCAATGGCTTGGTTAAGAAATTGAATAATGTGCTTCTGCGTTCTTGTATTCAGGCCTTTTTCTTGGTATTTTTTGGGGGAAATAGCATAATAATTATTCATTTGGGATTTGTTCTGAAAATACTGACAAACTTGGGAGTTGTGTATAATTTGGAAGACGTTAGCTTTTGGGAAAGGGTATCTGCCCCATTTAGGTGGCTGGTGTTTAACCTTTATTGAGGTTTTAGCTTGTCATTTGACTAAAAATAGCATCAATAATAGCATCAATCCCAAAAAAAGTGTTATTAAACATTGACTGCAATTACTTTGAAAGAATTATGAAAGTCATGAGTTTAACCCCATAAATGTAAAGGTCAAAAAGTTTGATCCCAGGATGTGCGAAGTTTGATCATGCACTTACCTAACTTTGACTGTTTTAATTTCAGATTGCCAAATACATCCAAAGTTATACAGAGTGTATTGTTGATGTCTGTTGATCAGCAGAGACAGGTGTTCAAACTTCTACAAGAGAAGTTAGCAGCTCGTGGTGTTATAACTGCTACAGATAACTTATAGTCAAGCGACTTGTTTGTTTTATAACATGAATTGTTTACCTGAATAATGTCGGTGAAGATTTTTAGTATATCACTGGAGATGTCCGTGATTTGTTTATAATTTGTACAAGACCATTGTATTATATGTTCATACACTGCGAGTTTTGAGGCAAAATCTAGGTCATGTGACATTGAGAGGTTTGA
Organism: Spisula solida; assembly: GCA_947247005.1. Taxonomy (NCBI): domain Eukaryota; kingdom Metazoa; phylum Mollusca; class Bivalvia; order Venerida; family Mactridae; genus Spisula; species Spisula solida. The sequence continues at coordinate 33,002,379 of OX365944.1, read as the reverse complement.
GGCACAGTCTAGGTCATGTGACATTAGGAGGTTTGAGGCACAGTCTGAGTCATGTGACTCAAAGATTTGAGGCACAGTCTAGGTCATGTGACACCCAAGATATTTGAGACACAGTCTAAGTCATATGACACCCAAGATATTTAAGACACAATCTAGGTCATTTGTTGCTATAGTGACAATCCACACCTCATTTCGAATCATCATCAGTTAGACATTGATGTCATATTATATCCAAATATTTTTCAAAACATATAACATTGTTACATATTTAAATGAGATTAGGTTAATAGAAAGATTTAAATTGTCTCAATATCCTTATTTTAAAAATTTAAATCAGGACCCTTTTCCCATGTTGCGGTCATATTTTCGTCATGGTTTTTTTATTTTTTTTATTTCATTTTAATCGGAGGGTCATTGATATTTCATGTATATAGAGTCCAATAATTACAAAGTATTTATTGATAAATTCTATCAAAGTTTTTAGATTCCCACTTCCATGTATTTATTGCTTATATGCAAGTATGCATGTATTTATTGCTTATATGCAAGTATGCATGTATTAATTGCTTATATGCAAGTTGAATTCAAAACAGTTTCAGCTTGATAGCTAATTTAAGCTGTACATTTGTAAGAAACCATTATTATGATTGCTAAGATAAAAATGATCTCTATGCTTCTAGAGTCAGTAAAATATGATAAGTCCCGTATATTTCATTTTACCTCTTTAGTGTTTTTGTGATGTTTTTACTGTGTTATAGGAATCTTTTGTTTAAGTGTACTTTGTTGAAATACATGTACAAAAAGTGTAAAAATGTTTCTCTTAATGTCAAAATCCTGTTACACCTTGAGGGATTATACCCTATAGATTGTTGGTCTAGTAGTTATACAGTACAGGTGCTCCGATGTGGTTGGTTAGTAAAGTCGTTTCATGCATAAATTGATCATTTCACAACTTTTAATGGTACCTACTGTGACTTTGTGATTGAATAAAAAACTGACTGATTTATGAGATTTTCTGTGGCACCAAGCACCCTAAAGACATCCTTATACTTATGTATATGTCATCTTGTTCAGTTATATGGTGCATATAGTTATGCCATATTGCAATACTATTATACCGGTAGATTTTAAATTGATCTTTGATTGTACTCTTGCATTACCATATTTTTAGTATCGTTTAATATACTACTCAAACTTTGCTAAGGGCCGTTAAATTGATTTTGATATCCGTCTCACGTTAAATTTACAAAACCGATGAAGAAATTGTTGTTCAATTAATAAAATACCATCTTATCTGCTTCTAAAGTTAGAAGCTTGATGTCTTGCATTTGATACGCCTTGCCAAAATGACATCGTTTTCCAGGTAACTGATAAGCCCTATTAGCGGGGACCAAAGTGGCTACATTAACATTGAAATTTATCCCGTTTTTATTACCATATCGTGTAAGACCCAAAATGCCAAGAAAATGACCGCATTCTGTTACTACAGAGGTTTGAATGCAGCACTAACATTTTAATGGGGTTGGGCTTATCAGCACTTAGACATTAAATTTTGAAGTCATCTTTATTGGTTTACAATGTTGCAGATGTAGCATTATGTTTTTGAAATTCTACCAGTCAATCTTATTCAATTTGCAAAATATTCAAATGGAAAATTTCTTGGCCCTTATCAAATTTTGAGTGGTATATTTCAAGATATATTCCATCAAGTATCATGATTTGTGCATTATTTTATAATATGTTTCGAGTACACTGGGTATGTGTTTAAGGATAGTCTAGCACTGGGTATGTGTTTAAGGATAGTCTAGCACTGGGTATGTGTTTATGGATAGTCTAGCACTGGGTATGTGTTTAAGGATAGTCTAGCACTGGGTATGAGTTTAAGGATAGTCTAGCACTGGGTATGTGAGGAGAGTTGTATCATATGTCTCGAAAGTTGTATTGGTTCTAGTATAAATAAGGTTGTTGATAATTTATGTATGATATTGCCTCCCATATTTTACCTCTATTATTTCATTCAGTATGCATGTATTTCTCATTCTAAAATTACCTCCCTTACTTGGGATATGAGCATTCTTATATACTACTTAAACTTTGATAAGGGTCAAGAATCATTATTTCTGGCCGTCTTACATAAGCTACGCTTAACTGATAAAAAAAAGTTGTTTCAATATTAAAATATCACCTAGTCTATTGCTAAATTTTGAAAATTTCATGCAATGTATTATGAATTTCGCATACATTGACTAAATTGCCTCGTTTTCCATGTAACCAGTAAGCCAACTGGCTGTGGCTCATGTTGGAAGAATAACATAGACATATTTTGTCACCTTTTCATTATTCTATTGCGAAAGACACAGATTGCTAAAATTTAGGCTTAAATGCAGCTGAAACATTAGACTGAATCTTGGCTAAGTAATATTTATTTGTTTATAATGATGCACACATAACATAATGTTACAATAGCAAAATATCTACCAGGAAAATGTGTTGACCCTTATCAAATTTTGAGTAGTGTATTACCTCCCTGACCTCTTTGTTATTGCCTAAATATGACTTGAAATCTTCATTTCAATGTGTTTTTTGTATATGTTATGTGATTTGTTAAGGGGCCAGCTAAGCTAAATATGTGATTTCTAGATGATGTTATATAGTGACTGTAGTCAAGCTGTTTTGATAATACCAGATTGCCCCTAGTGTTTAGAACCAACTGTTACACTTAAACTGAGTTGTAAGATGTTTTAGCACAAATTTTCCAAGTTTTTTTCACAATAACATCATTTTCACAAACTTTTATACGAACTAAATATAAATATTTGTGATAAAGCCATAGCTTTTACTAAAGGTCAACCATTTCTGAGTTTGTCATTAATACACGTGTACTGGGTATGTATGTGTGTACATGTATGTTTCTGCTTGATGTACTATTCTAGTATGTTGTATAATGTATGTTGTAAAACTGAACAGTGCAATATATATATTGTGATATTGACATTTCAATAGATCATTTGTTTGTTTGATGTAATTATGCCCCCCGTCTTTGATGAGGGGGTATATTACTTTGCACATGTTGGTCAGTTGGTAAACCAAATAAGTTTCCATTCAGTGATTCAAGAACGTTTTGCCTTAGGATCTTCAAACTTTACATGGAGGTTGGCTAGCAACAATAGATGACCCCTATTGATTTTGAGGTCAGAAGGTCAAGGTCACTATGACCTATACCACTTCAGACTTTTGAAACAGTTTCCGTTCAATAACTCAAGAACGCTTTGCCCTAGGATCTTTAAACTTTACATTGAGGTTGTGCCGCTATGGGGGCATACGTGTTTTACAAACGTCTTTTGTTATTTTAGTCTCATCATTCAGTTTTTAACTAGATTATTAAATCCGGGTATTCATGAAATTAACAAAAATATATATGTGCATGTGAACTTTTGTTTTTGTAGAAATCTGTTTTTCAGTAGAGTTATACCCTTGATAGGAAGTTTTTCAGAGTTACTTCCCTTGATGGGAAACCTAGTTTTGTTGTACGATGTTTATATACTTGGTTAATTCTCCTAGGTAATTTCTGAACTTGTAACCATGTTGAAAACATTAACATTAATTATTACATTTCTGGTCAATATATAATATTATGTAATAATAACGTTTTAATTGGACTGATTATTCTGCATGCACTTGAAGATGTGTGAATAGTGACATAGAAGGGGCACAGGAACTATTTTTTTATCACAATATTCAAGGGCTTAGTGCAAAAAAGTTTTAACTCCTTTTAAAATCATATGTAGTTACAACATGTGTAAATTATCACTTGAGCACAGAATTTTTTATTTATCATCTGCTCATGTGAGGTGAAACTATCACTTGTGCCTGTGCCTACGTGTTAGTTTTCACGTGCACAGGTGATTGGTATCATATTAGGACATGATAAATAAACTATTTCCTGTGTCCTTTCTGTGCCACTATAGGAACAAGTGTGATTGACATTTAATTGATGCATGCATTTGATTGGAATGACTGCTATGTTTATGTGTGTTTTAATTTATCTTAATTTTCTTTATTTAGTCTGAATCAAAGAGCTAATGCTTTAATTAGTGTAATTTACTGTATTATTTGGTACGATATTATGTTTAATAGTTGGTTTACTTACTAATTATTGACCAGACACCGCCCCATTTGTTCGACGTAGACAGAGAACAGAAATGTTACAGACTAGTCAAAACCAAATTTCCTCTGGGCTGGTATTCACAAAGCATCTGAAGGGAAAACTTAAATATTTTGACTTAAGTTAAGAAATTGAGCTGCACATATTTCCAAAAAAGCAAAGAATAACCCGTGTTTTTTGTGATTGTTGTAGCTATTTACGTAACGATTCTAAACTACCGATATGTAAAAAATAATAATCTTGATTTTCCTGTTAAGCTGACTAACTTAAGGAAGTTTTAAGCAAATTGTAAGTTTTCCATTAAGATGCTACGTGAATACCACCCCTGGTCGTTGATAATCATCACTCAAAGTTGTAAATACATGTACATAATAGTTGAAAGCAGATACATGTACTTCCCAGTGTTCGGCCATATTACTTATGTTTATGTTCTTATTTGGTTGTAGATTTTAAATCTTTGTTTTTAGTGTTTTGTATTTTTGTTCAGTTTGCTCATGTTTTTTCGTTTTATTTAGTTTTAGTTTATTTAGTCTTACTTATTTTTTTCTTTCTGTATATGAGTTCCATTGTAACATAATCAGGGTGCATATATTCTATTTCTGCATTAATTTATTGGTATGAATGATATGAGTTTTTTCTTGATTTTTTTATTTTCTTGTATTTGTTGAATTTTTGTATAGTTGGAAATAACTTGAAGACACATGTTCCGTATTTTTATAATTATTATAATTTACGTTTCGACTTGTTTTGTTTTTTAATTTTTGTGGAATTCTTCCAAATCAAAGTTTCAGTATCATTTCCATGTGTATGGAGATACCGGCAAATTTCACGAATTTACAAAATTAGCTAGCATTTCCTCTTGATAAATTTTGGTCTACCGGTACATAGAATTTTACTAAAAATCTGAATTTTTATGCCCCCGTATCGATAGATGGGGAGGCATATAGTGATTCACCTGTCCGTCCGTTTGTCCGTCCGTCCTGGTTAACCCAAATTGACCTTTTCTTCTAGCATTAATATGGCTTGCTACAAAGCTTTCATACTTGCATGGATGTTGTGTATGAACACTCTCCACACGCCAGTATCACCTAACCCCATTTTGACCTTCACCTTGACCTAATTTTGGACTTAGACTTATTTATGGACAAGGCTTCCACAGGGGGCATAAGCGTTTATTGAACGCAGTCTTGTTTTTTATTTTTTGCAAGCCCATTGTCTGAGATTCAAAATTTGCTGACTTTTTGGCCTGTGGAAATATCGCCTTATATATACAGTATCTGGGTGTATGTGACTTAAGCTTGTTTTATCTATAATTCAAAGCAGCAATCTTATAATTCATTGAAAACTTCATCCCTAGAATGGGGTACATTATCATGTATGTACTTTTGTTTTTATATTATTATAATTATTGTTAATTATTATATCAAGTTTGGATTTAAAGTTTAATGACTAATTCACTATCATGAATGGGTGTTTGGTACTAGTATAATTATGTGACTTTTGTTTTCACCAAATTGTATAAATTGTTCTATGATTGTTATCAAGTTTGTTATTCTGGCATTTATTGATTAATTATCTATGTGATTTTTTAGTAAACACAATCAAGTATTGATTAAAGCTAAGAGCAGTAGTATGCAATTCCTTGAACCTTTATAAATTCCACTTGAAAATAAATTATGTTTTCATCTTCTGCAAAAATTTGTTTTTTTCCATATGCAGTTTTTTAACCAGATTTTCCACCAAAGGGCAGTGTGTGGGAAGTCTCAGCTCAAATTGAGATTTGGCACAAGTCAGTCTAAATTTGAGCTCTTGATTTTACTGTATAAATCAGAATATTTGTTTTGACTCCACTCAAAGACATGTGTCAATATTTGAGACGAGATTTAGCAAAGATTGAGATGTTTCGGGAAATCGGACAGTATTTTCAAAGTGCTCTACCTATGGTCATTAAACATGTACAGAAAGGTTCCTAAACATGTAAAGTTGTGCACAGGGGTATTTTCTTTTCTTGGAATAAACAGAGATATGGCCCATGGAATTGATAAGTATCTTGTTTATGTAATAAATAGCCGTTTGTGATTATTTTGTTGTAAGAGGTCAGTATAACAACCAAAGATTTATGGGTGCTGAACGAACAATTAACATGTATTCCTGTACATTAATGCTTTGGATTTTGTAGTACAGCGTACAATATTTAGTGGTTTATGGAAATTCTCCCGGTTTAAGACTTCAGCTTGATTCTTGAACCACATACAAGGGGTGATCAATAAATACCCGGAATAATGCGGTCATTTCTTTTACTCGTCACTGTAAGTCTATCAATATGTTAATAGTATGCGAAACTATAATCTGACTAAGCTTCAGCAATATTTCGTCCCTTTGGCACAACAAGGTTGGTTGTATCTTACTATATAATATTATTTATATCCTGATGAAGGCTATGGACATGAAGGCTGTGTGTTCATAGCCAAAACGTTGGTTAATTAAAGAAGAGTAACACATCTGCTTGTTGGTTGTTTTTTCCACATAATCATTTATTGTTTACAATTTGTATAATATATAGTGAGATACAACCTTGTTTCATCAAAGGGACAAACATTTTGTAACATACTAGTAAATTAAATAAAGATTTCAGTGCACTTTTCCTTTAACTTTTTGATCATCCCTTGTACATGTACAGTAGAGTGTAGAAAACAATATTGTATGTATTGCATCTATTGTTCTATCTGTCATCAGAATGATCTGGCTGGATCAGAGAGTTCACCACAACATATGGGTATTCTTTTATCAAGGCACTTACACAAATCTTAAACTTATGTTCTAATTTTTTTTTTCATTCTTAAACGACTGTAAATTGTTGACACATATGGTTTGTAGGAGTTTATTAACTGAAGTGTCATTAGTTTTGCAGATCCATTTACCACACTTTGTCGTTTGTAAAAGAATTATACTGACTTATGAATTTGAATATTTTTTAATTTTGTAAGTGCTTTGATAAAACAGTATCTTGATGTGCAGATGACCGTCAGTATGTCCTTAGTGTTCATATTTGATTGACGATGAAATGATTCTGTAAGTTATGTTATATATGTACATTTGATTCATTAGTATCATCCTTATATTTTGCATCACTGAGAAAACAGTCCAATTAATTGAAAAATGCGACATCTCTCGCTTTTTCAAACTTGATTTAAAAATAATTTTTGAAATTCTGCTTTACAATAGTTTTAAATTAGACAACATCTTCATCACTTCTTTTACAAATTTTTGAAATTCGACATTTATTGCAATCATTTTCAGGTGACATGGTAAGGACTGTTTTCTTATGTAGAGGCTCAAATATGTAATCATTCTACCAATATGGTTGTCTTATTGATTTGTGTTTAGATAATAAATATATATATAACAAACCATGTTAGTTGTTTATAGTGATGTGCCGGTACTATAAAATCCTATGACTGGTGCGTTTCTGGTGTTCAAGAAAGCAACAGGCTTGTACACAACAGCGTTCAAGTGGTTTGTCTAATATTTAGTCCCCTACCGGTTTTTATGCCCCCGTATCGATAGATCGGGAGGCATATAGTGATTCACCTGTCCGTCCGTCCTGGTTAACCCAAATTGACCGTTTCTTCTAGCATCATTATGGCTTGCTACAAAGCTTCCAAACTTGCATGGATGTTGTATATGAACACTCTCCACACACCTGTATCACCTGACCCCATTTTGACCTTCACCTTGACCTAATTTTGGACTTAGACTTATTTATGGACAAGGCTTCCACAGGGGGCATAAGCGTTTATTGAACGCAGTCTTGTTTACCATAGGGGCTATAGGTTTGCCCTCCGTCTGTCCGTCAAAAAATCTGGATCTAAGTTAGGTTTATGAAACTTGGTATGTGGATAGGGGGCAATAAGAGGATAATGCACATCCAAAAATATTTTGATTCCGACAAAAAATTTGGTTGCTATGGCAACAGAAACATTGACAATGGCTTAAAACCGGTAGGGGACTTCTGTATTGCTTGCAATTCTTAATGACTTGTTAACCAAGCAATCCGGGTTCGCTTCCGGGTCATAGCAAGTGATACTCTTTGAAAATTTGACAACAAATTTAAGGCGATTTTCTTCCAAATGTGTTGGAGAAGTTGCTGGTTCCTTGTGAAATCAGGGGTCCTATAATCCCGGATTAATCTGGAATTCCAGATTGCTGCACTAGAAAGAATGAACTTTTCTGCAGAAAATAAGGTATTTGATGAAAAAGTATTGACGGAGTTATGGTCATTTGAAATTTTATATACTAACTTTTGACAGTTAGAACAATGTTTGAAACAGAGTTTTGATGTAGGTATGTCTGCTAATGGCATTGTAGGTATGTCTGCTAATGGCATCCGAAACAGACTTGCGTCTTATTTTCAGGATTGGGCATTATGCCTAAGTAGAACCCATGGAAATGTTTAGTTAGTACTGGTTAGGATACAGTCCAGGAATTAAGTTAGGTTAATCAGCCACCTTACATCAGTAAAAGATTGTAAACATCCTTTTGTATAACCTGATGAATTCACTTGAATACCTCCTACAACCTTCCACCAATAAATAGGAGGAGCAATCTGTGCACGGTTGTCATTTTAACGTCTTGTTTTACATGACAGAAAAAACTTCCATTGATTCGTAACATCTTGACATCATTTGTATTGTTTCATTTATACCATGAAGACATATTCTCAAATTTATTGATAAGCCCTTTATTCTCCCTTAACAGACTATGTAACGAATACACAACACAGTTCAGTAGAAAATAGTAGTTTATGTATCAAATAAATAGTTTTATATCCGTGTAATAGATGTGGCATATATTACACACAGACTGTAACAATACAACAACAAATCAATAAATACAACCAACTCAACAAAGTCATCCATAAATAATCAGACATTTGCATACAAACACAAGATGGCAATGGGTTCAAATAACATAATTTATACATAAACAAAATATACGAGGATAGCAATTGAATACCGAACTAGGAAATGGCAACTGTGAACAACAGTAAGTCTTGGAACAAATGTCATCTCAAACAACTACTTTATTTTTTCTTATGCCATAAAAACCCAAGTATAGCACACATGTTTATCAACTCAGAATAAAATGTAATAAATGTATAGATGTGTCACTTTCACAGATGTTGGCATTCACCAAGTCTCGGAATAGGCAAAATCATTACCTTTTCTATTTGTAGAGTCTTCTCTCTTTTTCACATGCATGCATTCTACAGGTGCTGGCAATGCATGGGTTTCTACAGTACATGCATACATAGTAATACATACACATGAAAGCAGCTGATCCATGCAGTCATTGTCAATGTGTTTGTTCCGTCAGTGATAGTGTAGCAATGAAAGCCATTGTATGATCAAATATACATTTACTTCTATCTCAGGGTTTTCATTATTAACTGATCGACGATTGAAAACATTGTTAAAAGTTGTGTTTGGATCAGTTGCTTTTGAAAAACATAAGATTTTCATTAAGAATTACCATAAAAAGGGTCCTGAACAAATTGGTTATATTTTTTTGCCAGACTGAGTCAACCTGTTATCAATAATAACAATGACAACCCTGTATCTTACAACAAAATAGGGAACAGGAGAACCAAAAACCCGGTATCTTACAACAAAATGACTAAATGGGGGACAGGAGAACTGCAATCATCAATAGGAACACAGAATGGTAGGGAATACAATGTTTATGAAGTGAACGAAAAAATTACGAACAAAAAATCACATAATAATAATAACGTCTTAATTTTCTGTGGATAACATAATTGGCAAACCGATTTTCATTCATCCACACAAAACTTCCCATACAAACAGTCACAATTTCTGGATTGGACATTATGTCTCAACAGGACCAATGTCTGTAGTGAAGCAGGGAGCCTATATTAATCTTAATACGACACAATATCACATCTAGGTATAATTTTGACATTCATAACATGGACATATACAATATTATATCATTGTTCAATGATTTACATACCAACATAATACTAGTTTATCACAGATTTAGTGTATGACCCCATACATACATCATCATATGTTACATGTAGAACAGCATCACAAACAATGCTGCAGCATTTCATATGCATCATTTCTAGTATGAAGTTTATTTGGAAGTAGTGTGTAACGATGTGACATATAAATTTCTATGATTTGAGTTTAGAAATACAATGGTCTATGATATAGGTGTGCAGTCTGGCCAGCTATTTCTCATGGCCGTCAACATGCTATTTTTTAGTCTTGAGAGGACTGTCCTGAACAATCAACCTTAACATTTTTCTAAATCTTAGTGGGTTGTCCTGATAAGATGCTAAGCCTTGACAACCTCGTGTAAATATGTAAGATATCCACATTTTTTCCAAAATTCTATGTCCCTCTCTGGATCCGCACATGGATATTATAGATAGTACTACAGCACAGTGTCTTATACGACAAATTTCAATAGGCCAAGGCAATGTAAACACTATACGAGACAGCACTCATCATCTCCAGGCTTTGTCCATCTTCTTTGTTTTAGAGACAACATTAACACTTTGTTGTTTGTCTTTAGCTACACCCGTACTCTGTGATTTATCCTTGGAAGATTTGTGTCGGACAGTAGTGGAATTTGTGGAAGATTTAGATGTCTTTGACCCTGAAAGAAATTCATCAATGAATTCAAGTGAGAACAGTTGACAAAACATGAGCAAAGTTTAGTAGTTGTCTATGGTGTTGTTTACAGTCCATGAGGTATAGATATAATTATTGCAACATAGTGCCAGACTTTACACTCATATTGATAAATTGTATCTTATACATTCACTAAATCACACAGGAAAAGAAGCCACAAATAATCTTCAGTACTAAATTTGACATAATCACACAATCTTGATCTCTAAAACAGTCACTTTGAACCTCAAAAGAGGGAAATTTGATATTTGAGTGCTGAGTGTGAGTACTTGTAATTCCTGTCCCTGGCGTATGTGTAACATCACTTACCTGTAGATTTCCTTGTTTTATTGCTACCTTCTCCGGACTTCCTTTTCTCTCCTTCTCCTGACTTTCTCTTCTCCGGTGCTGTCTTCGGACGTTCCTTCATTTCTCTGTTAACAAACAGTAATATATTTCACAATGTATCTATCTCGTCATAACATTTAATACTAAAAATTATCACCAGAATATCATTCATTATGATTAATGACAAACCTTTCCACTTTCAAATGAACAACTAAGTAAAAACCTGTTTTCATTTAACAATAGTCAAATCAGTCATTTTATGTTCCCCACATGTATGTCTTCCTTCACAGTCCATATTTACCTTGAACATACTGACCTCAAAATTAATTCCAGTAAACTACAGGTAAAGGACAACCTGCATTGCGTGTGTAAGGATCCTAGGCCAACTCTTTCTGATGACAATGATTGGAAACAATATCCTATAATAACAACCTACAACAGACTGGCCAACACGTGCAAAGCAATATACCAACGAATATTTATGTGACGCACGTTTCGTACCTGTTTTGTATCAGGTACAAAACAGGTACAACATGTGTCTAGTAAATATTGGTTGAATGCAGGGCAGTACACACTTCTTCAAAGTGGACATAACAAGTGAATACTCAACAGTTCAACAAGATGACCATCATCATTGGGGGATGGCCCTATATCACTCATAATGCTCAAGTTTCATAAAGTTTGACATTGTGAACAGAAGACACAAAGAGCGATCACAAAAGCTAAGTTTAAGGGACAGATGCAAACTTTAAACAGTATTTAGGGCCAGAAAATTATTCAGTCACAATTCAACACCCTTCACCATAATCACTACAAATAAAATATTAAATTCCCTTTAAGCCTGACAGACCTTGCCCGATCTTCATAAGCATCTCAATCTGAGCAACATCTCATCTCAAATATTGGCATAAATGTGTCTTTATGTTAATTTCTATGCAAGGCTGACTCAAATTAGCATCACTAAACAGAAATGTTATTTTGAGTTTATTACATTAAAATTTAGATTTACAATAAATCTTCTCTAATTCCATGATTTTAGCAAAATCTCAATTTGTGTAGAGATTTCTACTTGAGATGCTTCAGCAGATTGGGGCCTGTTTTCACATGATATATAAAACACAACATACCTGACAGTGACCTGTCTATCTGTTACTATAGGTGATATCTGTCCTTGTAAAGGTCGTAATGCCCTGACAAAAAGAGAATGGTAGTGACGACGTAAAGGCCCACTATGATAAAAGAGAACTTTGTAAGAAACCAGATGTTCATAAACTACATTTTCTCTACCTTGTCCAGTACATCCAGTGTAAAACAGTAATAAAGTGTAATAACAATACAAATGGTAAATCTTTCATGTACAATAATAAAGTACATGTAGTAAACACAGTACAATCCTCCAATACAAAATAAGTATTTCCTTCAAACTCTAATACCAATAGGTTCCGGCCTAATATGAGCTTATTCTCTTTTTAAATATTTGTCATGTGCCTTTATGTCAATTTTCATGTGAGGCTAGATTCAAAATTGGCATCAAACTACAGAAACTTTACACCGTATTTATTACAGTAAACTTCAGATGTATTTAAATATCCAACTGATTTGAGCAAAATCACAATTTGAGCTGAGATATCGACTTCCTGTACTTCAGGATAATTGAGGCATGCACTGAGGTATACGTAAGAAGTATGCAAGAAGTATGTAAATTTGGGAAGTTTTCAACAAGTTAAGACTCAATATATTACCTGATATCTGTAGATGGAAGTGGACTACTCGTGGAGGGCGGGGCAGATTTAGCACGTAACTCCATACTACCAAACACAGATTCTTCAGCAAGTCTACGCAACAGTCAAGGAAAGAAAAACAGTTACCTATACATACAATGAAAGCCATTGAGAAAACAAATACTGGTAATAGGGTTATGGGTGTATTTTTAGGTCATACATGTTTATGTACTTTAATCATAGTTTGTACAGTAAATTTAGGTCTTAATTTCCGTCACGGCAATTTAATACAAACTGGCTATAAGATCAGCACCACACAAATTTCGATGACTAGGCTACTTTAGAAATTCTGACAGACATTTTTTGATCAAGATATTTTATTATCCTTATTTTAAGGTATGTGTGGGTTGATTGCATTCCAAACATAACTTAAAATAAATAAATAGAAGCAGTTATTAGTGATCATAGTCTAACAGACACTCCAGTCCATGAAAAACCTATTACATATAAATTTGACAATAATCGAGTGCGAGTATTATAATCAAGGATACTGGGCCATTTTCTTCCTTTCCATAGCTTTCAATGTTGCTTGGCTGAGTTTTGGTTGTGATCTCGACACACTATCCATACTATGTCTTTGCTGAAATATCAAGTTACAATAATACAATATAAATATCTAAGTACCACTAGCAGTACATAAAATTGACATTTTACAACTCCAAGGGCAGACATTTCAAATCACAATATTTCAGCTTAAAATTAATTAAACTAGAATGGTTTTTGACACAAAAAAGTAAGTTTCACACAACAAGCCATAACTTTGACAAAGTTTGTCTGACCTGAAAATCCTGACACTGCGCTCAACTAGGATTGGTACTAAGTATATATGTGAAGTTTCATTGAAATCCGTCCAACCAGTGGTTTAGGTGAACAAGCGCAGACAAACTTTACGACATCCATCCAGAAAGACATGCACATCCTGATTAAAATTTTAAGTGTTGGTTTGGGGCCTATCAACAACTTATGGTTATGTAGTGTGTATTTAAATTAGGGATGTCAAAATTGACCGAATCAAGTATCCGGATATCCAGATGTTCGGATCGATAGTAACACTGCTATTTGATATTTACTTTTCCATTGTAACCAGTTTTCGCGACTATATATTCAGTGCTCTTTCCAAAAGAAAGTCAACTCCTCTGGGCATATTGATTTAATTTTAAATACACCGGCACCGGTGAAAGAAAACAAAGTTCTGACAGATATCCATCACAAAATCAGTATATTTCCCTCGCTATATGTGGGACATAAATAACTGGTTTCAATATTATTGATTAATCTTGAATTCCGGATTTAGCTATCAAGAAAGAGCTATTATTTCTGACCACAATAAAAGTTATTTGATGAAAATATCTCAAGAAATGGCAAAGTTATGGTAAATTTAATCTTCTCTGAGTTTATATGGAAACAATGTGGTTGAAGGCCTTTTGTTGGCAGCATATGATTTTCAGGATTTTTAATTTGGCTCTGTTGACACCCATGAAATAAAGTGAGCTACTTACTGATGATTCTCTCATCATTTTCTCCTCCTGTAAATGTCGTGCTGATGCAATAATTGACATCCTCTCTGTTGTTGGTATGATGAAGAATATCTCGTGTATATCTAACAGGGCAGCCTGCAGCTGTAATAGAAATAATAACATTATCAGAACCTTTAGTCACCATAGACACCTCAGTCCTGATGGTATCCTTTGACATGTAAAACAACATGAGTCACAGTTGATATCGCTTTGATTTATACCAATTTATTTAAGGTTGATTGTTGAAACTTCTACAAACTTATATTCATAACTCCGGACATTTCCCATAGTATTTAAATTGACCAGAGAAAAAGAAACCTATATTTATACACACAGATCACCTGCCAGGTAATACAAGTAATATAAGAGATGTTTGTAAAACATGTATGCCCCCATGGCAGCCCTATTGTCAGAAATGGAAAGCGTCACAGGGAACTTCCACCAACTGACCTCAAAATCAATATGGGTCATCTACTGTTGATGACCAACCTCAATGTAAAGTTTGAAGATCCTAGGACAAAGCGTTCATGAATTATTGAACAGAAACCGTTTTGTCGACCGACATGTGCAAAGCAATATACCCTCCCATCAAAGTAAGTAAGCAAGCAAACAAAAAGCAAATAAGTAAAGTCTTTATTTTACGAGATCAAAGATGGGGGGCATAATGATATTGATTTACATGGCTTGCATACTTTACCTGGTTAATAATACGTTCGAGCAATGTTCTATCTTCTCTGGAGAAATTTCCTTTCTTGATCGGGGTTTCAGCTTGAAAACTAAATGCAAAATTTCTGGTGTCCTATAATATAAGATATAGAATTTACAGAAAGAAATTAAACGTGTTTTTGTTACTTCAATCAGTTTCGCCATGGATCATGAAGTAACAATATATACAGGAAGATATAGATGTTTGATTTTGAATCTTTTAGCAATTACGAAGACCACAAAGATCCCAGTCAAGTAAGACTAAAGTAAACTGTAATTCATTTGCTATTTGATCAGGTTTAGTGCCGTTTCTCAACAATTTTTCTGTTATTTATGACAGCTGATTCTCCTGACCAGTTTTCCTGGACTGTATCCTAACCAGTACTAATTAACCCTTCCACAAGGTACCAGCAACTTTTCCACATATTAAGAATCAAATTTGTTGCCAAATTTTCATAGAAGGGTATGACCTGTTGCAACCGGGAATCAAACCCTGATTGTCGTGTTTAAATCCAGTGCACTAATCACTGGACCAATGCTGCAGTTACCATTCATTTGCAGTGATATAAAACTCACGACGACTAGGTTCATTTCGGAAATAGTTCTAAAGAAAGAGATTAAAACGATAACTTACAGCGATGGTTTTAATAATTGCTTGTACTTTAGGAGTTCTCAGCAGACGGCGAGTCAGATATCCTCTTACAGCGGCTGTTACCCTAGAGAACTTACGATGCATAGAACCATCAAATATCTGCAGATAAAGAATATTGGTAAACAAATACTGGTATGTATGTTTCTACTATAATTTCATAAGAATTCCATGAATTTGGAATTTTACCATTCATAAGAATTTTAAGTATTTGGAATTTTACCATTCATTATAATATTTGATAATTAAGCTCTATTTATGAAAATTAAATCATATTTGGACACTAGTTTTTGTGTACATAATGTCTATTGCAGTATTGGTCAATTATTTGCTGTCAAGGCCCCTGATATGAGTCTGTAACACCAATGAATTTAAGCATGTTGTTTATTTGTATACAATGGCCAAATGATAACCCTTGAAAAATACGTCTAAGTTTGTTTGCAATGTGCCTAAAGTAAGTATAAAATTACTATATACTTAGTAGAACACTTACCTTCTCAGGAACAACGTATGGACCAGCATCACGTTGTGCAGATGTTTGTTTGACTGGAGAATGTTGTATAGGTTTATACGTCCTTGCAGCTTGTACCGGGGTCGACTGGTTGGAGAACATCAGCTGTTTTGGTCCTGCCTTTGCAAAACTACTAACTTCCGATACATTATCCCGATCCTTGGGATCAACGTAGAGACTAGGACTGGGTGGATAGATGAATGGATTACTGTTCCCGCTTGAACCCGGGTCTTGACTTTTGATGACATCTAAATTAGGTGCTTGGTTCCCTCGCAGCATGCCTGGATCTCGGTGTGGGATTGTGCTGTAACTGGTATTATGACTTATACTACTGATATTTGGGTCTGCAACATACCCCATTGGGTAGCTTACACCAACCCCTGATCTAGGGTCTATACCTGCAACCATGTGCAATCTGGGATCTTGGTAAGGACCCATAGAACTGGTACTTGTATTGAATGACATGTTGGGATTCTGGTAGGGAATGGCTGAGGCCACAGGTTGAACCATGAATGGAGGACTTTTTGCTGAACTCTGAAAAATATACATCAGATATAAAGTCAAAGAAATAGACATGAACACATGGAAAGAAGGACATAACTAACAGGGATTGTTCATAAAATAATTACCGATAGCAATCAGAGATTTAAAACACTATACTAACTTAAAGTTACTTTAACATCAGATATCTATGTAAATTACGAACAAATCAGCTAACTGAAGTATGAAATACAATGCCCACCAAAAATAAGTATACAGTAAATAATTGTTGCAAAATTAAACTGGGTTAAATTATTCAATATCTGTTTTATCAGACGGTCACAATTATATTAGTTTCTGAAACAATAGTTACTAAATGAGTCAAAATAGAGATAGAAATAAAGATGAAGATGTTCTGAAATAAAATAACCATGCGATCAAAAGGGTTGATTTTTTTTTATCTTTTTGTGACAGTTACCATTCAAGAGGGACAAAGAAACTTCAGATTTTGCACCTAGGGTACCATATAAGGTATGGCCAAACCAAAAGTATTCCTTTTCTTCAAATATATTGTTGCTGCACTGTTCTGCAATTAGTATTATTACAGACAAATAAGTGGGCAAATAACATCTGTATACTTATTTTTGGTGGGTAGTGTATTATTAATTTAAAGTGTCAGATGAATTAATTACATGTATAGGTTGATGCTGGTAGGCCTGCCATGCTTGCGTCACTTGTGGCATAGAATTAGATATACGAGGTTTCAATGGATCTGTGGATCTAATCAATCCGACATGAGGCCCATTCATTCCGGCATGAGGTCCATTCATTCCGGCATGAGGTCCATTCATTCCAGCATGAGGTGCATTCATTCCGGCATGAGGTCCATTCATTCCGGCATGAGGTGCATTCATTCCAGCATGAGGTCCATTCATTGTTGAGTACATGGATGCGGGAATGTTGGGGTTCATGATGTTAGGGTTCATGACTCCATTCATGCCTGGACCCATCAGAGCATTGACTGGTGGTTCTGGTGGCATGATGTTGGATACAGATTCCATGTTGATTTCGGACATGGCTGGGGATTCAACATCTTCAATCTTTTGGTGATACGCCTGAAATATAATAACATACCTTGTAGAGTGGTAGAGAGTGTTTAATACATAAACAGTCTAGCACCAGTACAAGTGACAGTATCTGACTGGTATTACATAAACAGTCTAGCACCAGTACAAGTGACAGTATCTGACTGGTATTACATAAACAGTCTAGCACCAGTACAAGTGACAGTATCTGACTGGTATTACATAAACAGTCTAGCACCAGTACAAGTGACAGTATCTGACTGGTATTACATAAACAGTCTAGCACCAGTACAAGTGACAGTATCTGACTGGTATTACATAAACAGTCTAGCACCAGTACAAGTGACAGTATCTGACTGGTATTACATAAACAGTCTAGCACCAGTACATGTGACAGTATCTGACTTAAATGTCAAGTTCAGTATGCTACTAGCACATAATTTTTCTTTGATTTGACCAGGGTTGTAACTTGATAAATATATAAAATACACATTTAGAGCCCCAGTCATAGAACAGGGTTGCCACTTAGTTGAGAAAATAAAGTTCCTTAACATTTTCCATGAATAAACCAACTTTTTCACGGACAAATATCACCATAGCTTTGCAGTGTTAGCCAGTCTCAGTGCTCCACCTAAATATTTTGACCGCTCTGCTCTGGCAAGGGTCACAAAGCATTTCAGACATCAAATTACCAAAGTTAACAGAAACATTTAAATTAGGTTTAATTATACCCAATTACACCAAAATTTGTTGGAAATACTTTACAGTTCAGCTGAATGTTTAACCTACCTAATTCATTATTTACTTAATGACATATTAAGTAAATAATGAATTAAATAATTGTCACAAAATGCTTACATAAATATTAAATACATGTATATTATGATTTCCTTACAGTATGACAGAGTGAAGAATACTTCACTTACCTCTATTTCATGTTCTAGACTCATCTGTTCTCTTCTCTGAGCCACAAACAGTTCTTCAAGTTGTGCTCGTTGATGCTCGATCAATTTCTGTTGTATAAGCTCAAACTGTTGTGTCTGCATATTAAACAACTCTTCCTGAGACAAGTGGTCCATAGATTGTATGTTCGACGTAAATGAACCAATTAAAGCTCCTATATTGTCCATCACATCAACAAAACTTTGTGATTTGGTTGGAGGAACGTCCTCACCATCATCAGACTGGTTATCATCATGATGTAAGGATTGCTCATGGACTTGATTCAAGTATCTCTGTATATGTTCGGCTTTAGCCTCCTCTTCTTTCTCCACTTCTTGATTAGCATTCGGCTGTTCATCCACTTCCTGCACCTTGATCTCATCCATTACGTCATCACCATCTTCTACAGGTTGTACATCATCTACAACAACAACATCAGTAACAGGAATGTCATCTTCATTGTCGCTATGGTTACCATGGTCATTATGGTTACAGTCTTCTTCACTTTCTTCGTCATCACTTTCCTCCTCCTCTTCCTCTTCTGAATCTTCATTTTCATCTGTATGTTCTTCATTTATATCCTCATTCTCACTTCTAGTATCTTGTCCATCTCTTACCTCATCCATATTCTGTACAACATAATCCTCATTAACTTCAAGTTCATCTTCCTCATTGTCTTCATCCGAATCAGAATCTTCAAGATTAACTCTTTCCAAGTTACTACGAATTATCTCCTCATCTTCCAGCATGGATCGGTTTTCTTGTAAAGATTTTCCAGTATTAGTATAGATCACAGGTTGGAGATGAACTAGAGAATCATCAACATCCAGACTCCTTCTAACAGTTTTCTTAGGCTTCTTAAACTCAAACTTATCCTCCATTTCACTATCTCTGCTAGGTTTATATTGAGATGCCATGTATGACCTCGTAATTTCCTCTTGCATTGAAGTAATACTATCACTCGGTGTAATTTTCCCTTGAATTAAATTTTCCAAATCATTACTGCTTGTTCCATAGTAACTATGTGAGTCTAGTTTCATGTTTGTTCTCGACACATTTTCTTGAAGGACTTTCTCTGAGCCCTCTTTCAATGAACTACCATCAGACAGTTCAGATTTAACACTAGATTTGACATGTACAACAGCGGGATGGTTTTCACCGATAGGACCAGCTGGCATGTTGGCCATGTACACATTTAACACTGGTTGATTTCTTCCTGGTCTTACATTCATTTCATTAGAATAATTCTCGTCAGAACTGTCGGGATCGGCCGGCACATATTCATTCTCCTTATCTGATGTATTTAAATCACTCTCCTGGTTGCTATTATCGAAAGGGTGATGATGAGAAAATTCTCCAGGAGAGCCAGAGGATGTGTCAACACTTGGACTGAGGGCTACTTTACTTAGTAAATTCCCACCACTAGCAGACATAGAATATGAAGCCTGAGGGGTCGTCTCTTCTCCTACTATGTTTCTTGATTGAGTAGTGGAACCTTCCACTACATGCCCTTCTTCAAAATTCTCACTATTTTTAGGAGTTATATCTAACTTTCTGTATGATATTTTGTCTTCATATGACTGACTGGCACTGGTACTTATCTCTGTTACAAGAGTCGAAAAATGAACAGTGTTTTTTAAAGATTTTGGACTCATTCGTTGACGAGATCCACTCACGGAACTAGCCGAACTTAGAATAGATGAACCAGTCGGACTCATCCTGGCTCTAGAATGTGCACTAGTATTTGGTGAATTCTGATAAGAACTTCCAGTAGTTGCACTATCACCGGTCATGTTAACTTCATCTGCTACATCAGTACCTTCAGCATACTCACTATACACTGCACCTCTACCACCATTAGCACCATTATGAACACTTCTATAATCACCTTCTGATCTAGAACCTACTCCTCTAGTATACTCCATCATTCTTGGCTGTTCTCCTCCGACAGCCGTACTTGTCGTTGATGTTAAGGTATCCTCCATGTTTAAAGCTTTAGATAGTTTTGTCAGCATGTGAATAATTTGCTGCTGTTTTAAAGACGTTAATGGTATTCCATTGTAATCCTTGGGAAGTGAATCTTGTTGTTCCAATGAAGCAAAGTCTGGCTGCAAGGAATCTAAGGTAGCCATTGCTTGCTCTTCTGATATAGGGAATGGGAACAATTCAGCTGTAGCAGTCTGTATTGGATCTAGCTCCTGTCGAACTTCTTCAAACACTTTAGGTCGAGTTTCTCCCGTAGAACCTTGAGAAGATCCTGAGAATCGTTTCTTTCTTTCTGTTTCCTCTTCTCTAGTCAGTTCCTGTTCCAACATTTCTAGTGGATTATGTATCTGGGAATTTGGCTGATCAACTTGCCTCCTTCTGTTAACAGCATTACTGTCACTTTCAGGCTTACTGACAGTTTTACCACTTCTCACATCACTGGATTTTTTCACTGATGTTTCATTCTTTCTAGATTTTTGTTCATTTACATCCTCTCTAGGTTTGCTTACAGTTTCTTGTTTAGTTTTGTTTTCTCTAACTTTAGTTTGTTTCACATTTTCTTTATCTCTTGATGATTTTCCAGTCCGACTTCCAGGTCGTTCTCGAGTTTCTTTAACATTATCGCGTTCAGGAGCCTGAGGTCTACCACCTTTAGGAGATAAACTTCTACCAGATTTTATAGGTTTTCTAAGTTCTTCTGTTTTAACCGTGACCTCTATGGATCTGAGATCAGGTGTTGATGAAGACTGGCGCATGGAACCTCGAGATGGAGGACGACCAACTGGAGGGTGAGGTAACAAATCACGTGAGTTCGGAGACAGAGACACATTTTTAGGTGAATCCATTTGTAAACCTGACTTGTCTAAATGCTGCGATGAAAATGACTTCTGTTTAGAGAGAGCACCAAGTTTGCTTAAAGATTTATAGTTTGTATGGTCCTTTTTCTTAGAATCATTAGAACCATGGGAGGCTGACCTAGAAGGTGATATTGAAGATTTCGTTGATGAGGAGGAGACGGATTTAGGCGAGGCCTTGCTGGAGGTTCTAGACGGAGAGGAGGTGGCATCCTTAGAAGAACCAGAACCAGATATATTGATGATAATCTCCGATGGTGTACTGATACCAGACCTGTTAGTGGATTTAGTCATTACTTTGGTGATAGTTTCAGACGATGATTTACGTGATGAAGGTGACGAGGAAGCTGAAGTCTTCAAGGATTTTGTAGCTTGTTTAGCAGCTCGTCTCTCCTGAAAATGTGAAAGATGGTATTTTAAACCATGTAGATAATATTTTTAATACTTTATTTAAACCTACCTCTTGGTAAAATTCCTCAATTAACTTTTTAACTTACCATAAATAAAAATTTCAATACTAATAAGAATACTCAATTTTAATAGTAATATTCTGACTATTATTGTTCTAAATTACATATCAAACATGGTTTCATCATTGTAAAATTTTTGAGTATTCTTCTGGTTTTACATTGAGAAAATTGAATGCAAGATTAGCTCACATCAAATATCAACAACATAATGCACATTCAAAAACAAAACCAACACAGAATGCCATGTTTCCATGAACCAGGACAGAAGTTACAAGCAGTAAGAGAACACATGGGCCAGTGACTTACACCAGTTCATAATATAGTAAACACTTGCTAACACAATTTCCCTTACCGATGTGCAAACACACGACAAAAAACATGAATTATAAGTCAGAGACAAAAGAGTTCATAACTACTGGTAGAGATGAAAAATGCATTTAGTAATACATGTACTGTCGATTCAAATATATCTGTTAAAATCGCCAGAATGTTCCATTTTTAATAGGTAAATGTATGTACTGACCAATCAGCGCTCATATTTTACTCATAACGTCTTTGACCATAGCTTTATGTATTAAAATAAGCGTAATATTTTATATTTCGTTAGTGTTCTTAGCGTAGTGCGTTAAATGCATGGTATCCAGTCTGATACGCTTTTTCTTTGTTATGCTTTTTATAATATTTTTTTCTGATGTTTTTATATCGACAAATTAATTTTATCATACTTTTCTTTGCGAAAAAAGTAGCTGGCTTGATATAGATACGCTATGTTTTTTATATTTACTAGTACATTGAATGCAAAATTGCAGAAATTTCCAGCTTTGTATGATGAACTCAATCATGGTGTGTTGGAATACAAATGTGAATACGGTAGATCTAGTTTATTTGATAGATAGAATTTCAAATTCCTGTGATTCATTGTATGTATGTAATCATCGGAATGAGCAAAAGCATTAATATACATAATTTAAGAAAAATCAAAAAAATCTAGGCATTGTTGGGATTCGAACTCGCAGTAAATTGTATACATTTTCAAAAGGCTCACAAAACCATAGCTGTTAACCACTCGGCTATATAGGGCTGTTATAATTTTGATCATTTAAATATACTAATGATGTTAGAACTTAGTCGTGAAACACCCGTAATAATCGATCTTGTTGAATGTTTGTTTACACGGTTGTGACAGATAACTTTGAATCAACAGTATTGTGACATGATGCTGCTGTTATCAGTTTATTACTGTAACAATGCTGCATGTTTCAATAGTCAGAAAAATTGACATGAACATACAAGTACCAACTCCCCAACAGAAAGTATTGTTTCCAAAGAAACGTGCAGTAAACCAATACAAGAAAATATTGGTAGTGGGTAACATACAAGTAACTTGTACATTCCATTGGTACGTGGAAGTTGACTACGACTTTTTAATGAGTAAGCAGTCTGTAATGTGAATCATAAAATCATTGGATTAATAAGGCAAATCAGACATGACAATCTATACATCTAGGTACAGTATTACAATAAAGTTATCAACCAGTCATATGTCATGATCTAAATGTGATTCTTTTCCACGTGTCAAAAATTGTGTAATTAATTTACATACAATTAAGCTATTTCTGAACTGATTAAGTTTCCCCTTTAAAGTTTCCACTTTTAGGTTAGGTGTATATATATTCATAATTCAAAATCAAAATAAGAAGTTCTCTTTTGAAAAGGAAAATTGAACAGTTACTGTGAGAGTTAAATTTAATCATATTAACAATAATTATAACATCAATTAATACAAGAAAGTTCTATCTACTGTGTACGAGTCTAAACTAGATTTCTGTTAAATTTTCTACAATACAAATATCCAGGGTCCTTATATGCAAAGGTATTTTAAAGACTGAAACTCAAGCTTACAATTAAATGAATTAGAATTTTTTTTTAAAGTATCTAAACCAATTAACATTTTCTGTATAATTTTTGTCACCTACTGCATGCATATGCCAATTTAAACTAAAATCAATATATTTGTAATATCATGAGAGTGAAAGGAATATTTCACATTTATATGCATACGTCTGAGTTTTGTCCAAGTCTCAGTTTTTCCTAAGTCTAAGTTTTGCCTAAGTCTGAGTTTTGGTCTTTAATTGTTTATGAATATAAGGATCCTGTACTATTGTGTAAACCTATTCTATAACATGTAATCAATAAATACAATAGAACTCGAACTTTATACACGTAACCTTTACATTCATACCCGAGTCAACAACATGCAATATCTGGAATGTCATTACTATCTGTGTCATAATGTTACAAGACACCATATTAATAATTTAAAGCAGCATCTGGTGCAGGAAATTATCTGCTCAATTACATTATGTTACACCTAGACAGAGACCTGTATCAGACAGTATTATACTGTGTATCAACTGTAACATACCGTGTAACCTGCAGCAAGGTTATCATAGAACAAATACCATGATGCATGGTCACATGACCTATTGTGCTCTCACATCAAGAAACATAAGTAAACAGAACAAGATATTTTGCAGTATCAAGTTTTTAAATATATTTTTTTAATTAAATGATACCTAGCTTCGCTTTGTCAAGGTAATCAGCAAACATAAAGCATATAGGACACATTTTTTTATCACCGGAGGTACGTACTGATATAAATACTGTAGCGCACAGACAATCCAAAGCCACACAGAAATGGAGACAAGGCCTGGCCATTCACACAAAGGTAAGAGATAGAACAAAGCGGCAATCCTTATCCTCAAAATGGATATTGCGAGCAAGTCTATATACTCAACTCGCAATGAATGACACAGTGACACTGTAGACTTTGAACTTTGTGCATACTAATACTTAATTATATAATTAATTATAAAGGGAGGTAATTATGAATGATAACTACACTGAAGTGAATTAAGGGGAGACTTTTTACAGCCACCACAAGGCAATTAACACCTGCTGTAGTGATAAGTAAACAGCATAGCACACAGACAATCCAAAGCCACACAGATATGGTGGCAGCTTTTGAACAGTTTTGTTTACATATTTTGCATGACATGACAGCCAACAAAGTTAAGTAATTGTGCACCGTGAATCTGTACATGTAATTATCTGCTTATTTACCCTTCAAACATTCCCTACAGTTATACATTCATGATGTAACATGTTATCAACTGATATGAAGATATGAATGTAAATAGTTACCATGGCAACCGTAATTAAAAATGTATCAATACCTCAACACCTGCCACAATTGACTGCACTTTTGCATGTAATTCCTCAGTCTTTTTAACACGAGATGTTTTCTCACGGCGTAGAGCTTCGTGTTTATATGACATCATCTCTTCACGACGTCCATCATTCAGCTGTAAAATACAGTAATTATTTAAGAATACCAATTATCAAAATATCGTCTTTAAGCAAAATGATATATAGTAATTATTTACAAATATCATCTTGAAGCAAAATAATAAACCTTTTTTCTGAGGTTGTTGTGATGCTTTCGTAATTCACACTGCTAGGCGATGACGCTGTTCATTAATCGTTCAAATCCCACTTTAGGTGCAAACTTTTCATACATTAACGTTGATAATATCAATTTTTATCTTTAATTTAGCAGTCTGACTTCAGGAATGGGAGGAAGTGGGCTTGATCCCAGGTTACAACAAATAAGTAACTAAAAATGTGCCATTTATAGCTTCCTTGCGAGACACTCCACATGTATTTAAGGGAACTCAACAATTGGTTGACATATGGTCAGAGTGTAACATATCTAATATGTTACAAACAACTTGTAACTCAATGATCAGGGGTATAACTCTAACGCGATAAGTTTCTGTACAAAAACAAAATTGCCTATGTTTGTTATGGATTAAAATCAAGGACCGTAACATTTGATTATGAAAGCATTCAAACATTTGGCACACATATAAAGTTTGCATGCTCCTAAATATTCAGAAATGATGAATATAGTGGATTTTGTGTTTGTTTTTGTATTACAATTTATCGCGTTGAAGTTATAAATGTACAGTTGGCTGAACTGATAAGTGTTGTATGAAAGTATACTTTAAGTTGGTACTTTCAATGTGTTATAGTATGGAAACTTTGACCTGATCCTCAACCTTCTATTAGCATAATTCAACGGCTGATATAATTGTCTATATTTATGACCCTATTATATGATTTCATAAGCAGGAAGTATCACATCAAGACGCTTGAGGTGTATTGCAAACCTTAAGGATCAAAAAAAGTATGGCATGGTTTGTTGGGGAAATTTATATTTTCAACGCTAGAACCTGGTAATATATTCATGCATAAAGGTTAGGATCATGTCATTATCTCCGTACTGTATCATACATTAAACAAACATACCACCGGTGGAAGAATGGAGACACCATTAAACTTGATCAGTGACATAAACTGTAGTGTTGACGGATCTAACATAGGCTGACCTTCCTTGTCCAAGGCTCGACTCCTCGTCTCAAAATACTCCAACAGTTCCGCCATGTCAGGAGCCTGGAATATAAACAGAATATAAACTGTGCGATCAAACCTACTAGCTCCCTGAAAATGAGAAAGCTGATCAACTCAATAATTACATAGCAAACCTCCATGGACTCAAGCATGCAGTTTGTTATAATATATCACAAAATAATTCACACCGGTAAAATTGAATATACTATAAATACCTTCTAACAATACCGAGTGAGTACATGAAATCCAGTACCAGCGGGTATAAACAAAACTTTATTTTAAATCTTAAATCCTGTTGTTGTTTTCACTACAATTGCAACATTGATCTGGCAGACTGGCACTAATGAATACTCCATGTTTATCCAGCATCCTATCAGGGTTGTTATTTTGAAACAAGTCAAAATATTCTTACAGTATTATCTTTAACACAATAAACTGAGACTCTGAGCAAGTGCTTATTCAAGACTGACACATCTCAGCTCAATGTGGTATAGTCCAGAGAATTTGACACGACTCTCGACCTTCTATAAGCATAATTTAACCGCTGATATATTGTCTTTTAATATAATTTATAATCCCGGATGTATGTTAGTATAACGAAGACGCTCGAGGTGTAATACCAACACAAACCTAAACGACTGATATTGCATGATTTGCTCGCGGAAATTTATAAATTCAACGCAAGAACCTTGTAAAATATTCATACATAAAGGTCAGGATCATGTAGGATTCTCTGAGCTATAGTAATGCAATAACACAAAACGTACAAACTAAATTAGTTTCAGTTTAATGTTGCCCCACAATATATTGCTGTTTGTACATCAGAATTAGAGAGACAATCCAATATTACATGTACAAGTTATAGCAATTCGGATGCTACCAATATTTACAGAAAACAAATACGGTATAACAATGGCAGCAAACGAGTATTTAATTATTCATCCATGCAGCTGGAATCCTACAGTCAATCAGTATCAATAAAAAGATCTTATACTAATTAAATATTGTGCCGATACCCAATGTACTGTTATATACTTCATACTAACTGAAAGTGCAGATCAATATAACCAATATATTGTAAAATCTTGCAAAGTCATAATAATCCAGGACAATTATTTTTTTTTGATTTGTGTGGATGATCTCAACCATGAAATCAAATCCCCACCAATAAAAGACAACTAAAAATGTAACAATGAAAAAGTTGTTCGATATGATAAGTAAATCAACAAATTTATGACCCAGGGTTTTCATTATTATAATTGCTAACAGATTGGCTGGAAAAAACAAACCATTTGGTCAGGACACTCTATCTATTAATTGTTCATAAAAATCTTCTATTTTTCAAAAACAACCGATCCAAACACAATGTTTTCAATCAGCAATCAGTTAATAATGAAAGCCCTCTGACCCCATAAAATTGCCATATTACTGAAATCCACTAAAATATTAGCTCAATTACTTGCTCAATTTAAGGAAGAACCTAATTAATATCACCTGTCACATGTCATGTAAGTACATCCTGGAACAAATTTCATAATTTATGAAAAATCATACTCTTTGTTCAATATCCAGAATCTTCATCCTTATATAAGTGAATACAGGCAGTAAGTTCTTAGTGGTATAGAGTATATTACACTATTGAAAGTTCAAATTAAGAAAATAAGTATACTAGACAGGCACCAAGTATCACCCAAGATTAAGCCACCAGCTTTACCAACATGTAAACATACACATTACTAGATATATATATATCAACTATGACACATATTTCAACCACCAAATTAATCACCTATCATTCAACAACATAATTTCATATACTAATTAATACTTACATTTGTATGTATACTATTTATTAACATCAATAACAACTGAGTCACAGCATTTAAATTTATACCAAAAAATGTATATACCAATCCTCATCATAATAAACTAGTTTTCGATAGTTTCTGGCAATTTTACAGAATTTTATTCAAACATGATCGGAATGATGTTTAAAAAAATCAATATTTCAATATACCATATACAAAACCAACCCCTTGAACTCTATCTTTTATACAAATATCGCTTAACATTCACTTCAAAATTCATGTTATGTTTGTATGTCGGATAGACCTGATACATTTAAATGTATGATTTTACTAGCTAAGTACCCAAAGTTCAATAAACCATTCCAGAGTTTAAAACCCAATGATGTGTCCAGAAACAGGTCAAGTTAAAGTACAATTGGCCAAGTAAAAACAAGAAGAAACTAAAAACTAAACAAAAAACAAGGTTCTTAACAAGGGCCATGACTCTGCTAAATCTGGAACCATCAAACAAATTCCTAAGTTGACAACTTCACATAAATATGATAACCAAGTAAACATAATTATATGATAAACATGAATCAGGTCTGTGATTGCTCCAAGAGCAACCAAGAGGAAGATTTTAGCAAGGGGTTGAGCATTTGCTGCAAACTTATGACATATTAATAAACTAGTATACTTTTAGTTTAAAGGACATGGGAAACACAAATACAATATATGTTAATCCTGGCCTACCAAATACCCACAAAATTTACCCAACTTATGACCGGTTTTGATTAAATATCTTGGTTGAGGCTACAAGATAATTAAACAGTTTTAATGGTAACCTTCCCCTTTTACTCACTTTGAGTCTCCTATGCCTGAACGTAATCCTTGAACCACCATTGTTCACCATCATACTGTTAATATGTTGTTCACAGTACAACAAAATACACTTGTACTAAATTGAAATTTATCGCTCCTTAATATTGATAATAAATTCACATTTATGTAGTATAAACTTAAGGCAAGTTGTTTAATAACTTTGACATTAAAACATTTCAACTGAAATATGACCAGTATGTCATGAGATAATCATCTTCAGGATACTATTTAATACAATATAACTTATGCCAATCTCTGGAAGAGTATAAATTATATTATAACGACATCTTGAAAACTGTATAAATGTTAAATATTCTCTGATAAATTTTACACATCAATTGAGCACGGACTCAATGTCCACTTATGAACAGTGTCAAAATTCCATGAAATATTTGAAATTATATTTTACTGTTTATTATTTATAGCCTGTTATGTCGAATTTCATCGACCGACAAACTAAAGATTTAATAAGTATGTTGTTGCATAACATAAAAGTAAGTTCCAGCTAAAGATTTCCCGTTAAATCACAGCACAGACAGTTGTATGAACTGTTTTAAACAAGTGAGAATGTTTAGTTCCTTGATGTAAAGGGAGGGACAACACTACGACTATCTCTATTGGCAGCACAATATGTTTAATGAGGTATACTACATATGTTCCATTGTTCAAAATAAACTTTCAGGACCTCTAATACGTCATACACATGAGTAACAGCTGAGAGCATTAAGTTCAATACACAGAAACAATGAGACTTGTCAGCTAAGTAATTGATAATCTACCAAGTACCCACAATATTTACATAAACATAACATACTCATAATCAGCTGTTACCTGCAGTTTAATAGATATCTATTTCATTTTTACTATTTTTTCTATAAACAAGGACCTTTGTGGCCATATGTAGCTCACCTGAGTATAAGTCACATTTTTCTGACCTGTCGCAGGTCATTTATGGGACCGTTACGCTAGTT
This sequence comes from Spisula solida, assembly GCA_947247005.1. Lineage (NCBI taxonomy): Eukaryota > Metazoa > Mollusca > Bivalvia > Venerida > Mactridae > Spisula > Spisula solida. Next base: position 32,972,072 of record OX365944.1, on the reverse strand, counting down.
ATGAGCCCAGTCTATTTCACATATATATGCATAACTTTATAGTACATGAACCGTTAAATCGTTGAGTACGAAACATGATTTGTACGAAATTTACTGCTTAAAATAATTTGATGACCATGTTTTAACTCATCTACCCGTCCCATGAATATTCAATGTGGCACAAAATATTACATTCAAATCAGCCCAACAGGTTTTGAGAAGAAAGTTTTAAAAGTTTTCTATAATTATAGCCAAATATGATGCTATACACCTGGTGGCTTCAAGTTTGTTTTTTTAAGCGAATACGAATCTCAAAGGACCACTCAAGCATCATTCTAGTTAAGTTGTGTCAAAATCGGCCAACTAGTTGACTGAAAGAATTATTGATAACAAAACTTTGCTCGGGTGAGCTAAAATCCAACCAGTACATTATTGTTTGAAGTCATTGTTTATAAGTTTCAGGTTTCACCACCAGTCTATACAAAACTGCCAAAAGACCTTAGAACCTGTATTCCAGGAATAAATTAGCAATCAGTACTAACTTGACCTTCTGCGAAAACTTCCGTGTATGTCAAACTCGTAGGTGGAGGTTTAATGACAGTTACAATATTACAGGAAAACATACCTGGATCATATTTCTGGATTCCCAAGATAAAGTACAGAGATTTTAACCTGATCCTCGACCTTCTATGAGCATAATTTAACAACTGATATCTTGTCTAAATTTATAACCGTAATAAGCCGAGGTTGTATGTTTTAATAAGCGAAGACCCGCTAGGTGTAATAGAAACACAAATCTAAAGGACTGATATTGCACGTTTTGCTGGAGAACATTGATACATTAAACACAAGAACATTGTCAAATAGTCATGCATAAAGGTAAGAATCACGTCAATAACTCTCCACTTTCACTCCACCATTTATTGGCAGGTTTGAAGTTGATAATTACTCACTAAGTATCAAGTTGTTTATTGGGACAGCCTTTTTTATCATAATATAAGGGACAGTTTTTATCAAAAACTTAGGAGTCATAATGGTACATATTACTAATGTGTTGCTTAAAACACCCTAATGATTCAATATTGACGATATTTTATAGGATTAGCACAAAATGACATTGGTCATGAATGTAGAAGTAAATAAATATGTCAATATTACATATCACGACAAAATCCCATTTTAACAATTACAAATAAAGCTTTCAACCATTTCTAAACAAATGTATATTACGTCTTTCAATAACTTCATTTCTCTATTGATAGATCAATAAGAGAAATTGAGATATTTTATATTGTCATTGAAAGTCTTTTTGGATTAATTCCAGTTTTATATTCATATTACAACAATCTGAGTCAGAGTTATGTCTTAAAGCATAACATATATGACAGGTAGTTTAGATTTATTAAGTGGTTATTTACATAAATCAATACTTAGCTAGCACAATTTTTTAGAATATACACTCATTATTAGTTACAGTCAGGGAATTGTGCTTTAACTAGACAAGGCCCAGAAATGGTGTGTTCAGGGTACCATTCAGGCCCTGATATAGTGTGTCCATAGTACTATTCTTATAACGAATACTGCTAATTATCAAAACAACATGCACAATTATTATTCAAATAATTTAAAATTAAACTGGTAATCATTGAATGGGTTAAAGCATGAATAACTCCATAGTTTCAACATTTCGACATTTAATATGCCTTTATCAGGAACTGGAAAAATTGGTAATGGTATCTAGTAATGAAATATTGAATATTTTACTCCAGCACAAAAATGAGAACAATATAAATCAATATAGAAAACTTAAACAGATCAATATTACGAAATTCCCTATTTGTGTTTTGTAGTGACTTATTTCTTCCTGATATGAATATATTCCTAGCTTTGATCTGATAAGCACATGAACCAATAAAAAAATCTTCAAATATTTTTAAAACATGCACCGATTTTTCTGAACATGGGTGGCCATGGAATTTATAATTATTCAGGCGCATAGCCAGGCTTGAATGGAGGCTATGCACACAAGCTTTGAAGTGGGTGGTAGAGATGCCGGGGGTTCCTCATGATGGTTGATATTACCGGTAGTGATTACTTAACAAATAGTACTTAAATTGTTGCCTTCACCCCCAGATTTTTTGAAGGGCACAATGGGGTGACTATCTGTAAGGTATTGAAGTGGGTTGGGTTTGGAAGGTAAGTTTCCCTTCAGGCCCTTCTGTAGAAGAAAGTTTCAAGTTTGGAATGAAAATGGTGCAATTTTGTGCTAAGAAATAGCACTAAGAGATATAAAGTACAACATCCCAGCTTTTGACTTCATTTAATTGTTATTTATGGCCACATTATGTTTTTACTGTTCACATTGATGTTATGCATGTGCGTATCACTGGCTATGGCACTGCTATTAAAACTAAAATTATTCCCATAGCACATTAATGTCTTCACTAAGCACAACATAGATTATGTACTAGATTAGATAAGGTGGCCGGTGTATTTATCTACATGTTTCTGTTTCCGTCTGAAATATTTATTTTGGACTGACGCTGCTTCACACTCTTTAAATAGTCTTTGCCAGTTTCTTAAACTGTTGAGAAGTCTGACAGGTGAAGCAAGCATAACGAAATCTGTCAGACCAGTCACCTGTCAAGACTTATTTTGGTTCTTTCACACCATTCTATAGGTGTAAGTCTATAAAAATGTCTGCTAGATGTTACTTTTTTAAATAAATAAATGAACTTTCGATTTGGTGAGGTCACAAGATATTTTCATAGTGATTCAGAGACTAGTTAATAGACAATTAAAACACGGAGATTCAGAACATCAAAGAAGCAGGGACGATAAGGAGTGTTTTAGGCCCTAAGAATATTTGAAAAAATAAAATCGCCGATGGGACGTTTTTCTTTGCATATATAAACAAAACAATGTCTAAACTGTCAGTTAATCACGTTAATATGTATTTATACTTGCATTCTGACTGCATATGGGGCCTATTTGGACCCCCAGAATAGCCAAAATCGGCAATTTTGACCGAAATTTCGCCAAAAAAATACAAAGTGTGATACGAGCACAGTTGTGTACCAAGTTCATATTGCGAACAAATGATGTTTTTTTAAAAACAAATTGTTGTACAAAGTATGAAATTGGTACACAGCCGTGCTCGTATCTAGCTTTTTAAAAAGCTCAAATTCCGTAACCCACTGGTTTTTAGTACCGCCACCTCTAAAATCAGCCAAATACTCGTTAAATATAATAACAAGTCAATCTTTTTGCTAAGTGTAGTTAAGATATGTTTAACCAAACTTATTTTTACAAAAAAAAGAGTTCGAAACCGGGTTGACTAATCGAAATAAATGAATTAAAACACGAACCAACGAGTGGGTACGAAGCAATTTGATGACGAATATAACTAAGTAAACAAACATCGCGCACCTTCTTAGCGACGACCTACTTTCAGTTTGACAGGTGGTCGGGTGATCAATAAACAAACATCTATCAGCCAGATTCCATGTTCATATCGTCAAAATACTTTGCTGTGCGAGTAAGTAAGTAAACATTTTCAATTTATTACTAGAGTAATTTCTATCGTGTTTCTGACTTTCATTGAATCAACACCGTTTTGCACACGTTTCGTCTGCAAAATGATGTCTGAAATTCCAATTGAAATTGACGAGATTTGAGCCTGTTAATATATGAAATACGAATAAAGGGATACCAGACTTATTATAACGTAAATTAAACCTACACAGTGTCGGTTTATGAACCAGTTTTTCAAACATTCACGGTGAGAGTGAGACCAGATTCGGACGGTGATCTGCGTCAGATTGTACACCAATGCATGGTCTAAAATACTGTTTTCTTTGGTTCAGCATTGGTGTGATTTAACTAACGCGTTTGTTCAAAGCATATCATGAAACGATCCTTAATCGTGTTGTCGTTGGTCAATTGCTCTGCAATATTAGGTATGAATTATAAAAAATAAGGTACGACCGTCAATAGTATGTATAGCCGAGTGGTAAGGCTACTCGCGCACCACATTGACGGTCGTGGTTCAAAGCTCGGTCGAGTCGATTTTTTTATTATTTTTTTTTAATTATAGATTGAATACTAAAAATGTAATAAGTTTACACTGTTCATAATTTAAAGTAGATCTTTATTTTGTATTTTTCAGACACTTGTCAAGGCTACCAAAGGTCAACTGAAATGTGCATGTGACCAGTATAATGAGTAGATTATATTGTAAAAGAATTATAACAAATCTGACAGAACTGTTCATCATCCATGTGACCAGTATTGTAAAATGGTTACAACAAATCTGACAGAGATGGCATTACTCAACAGAACTGTACATGTGACCAGACGAGTATTGTAAAATGGTTATAACAAATCTGACAGGGAAGGCATCACTCAATAGAACTGAACTGTGCATGTGACCAGTATTGTAAAGATTATAACATATCGGATAGGAAATACAACACTCACCAGAACTGTGCACGTGCACATAAACCCATTAAAACTTGATTGTGTCATTTATACATGTTCATGTCAGATTCCTTAATTCTTGTTTGGATAGCAAAGTTCACTTGATCATGCTGTCTTTGCTGCCATCAGAATGGGTGTAGTTTGTAGAACTTATCATTAGCAAGTCACTTTATATCATTTACAAATCAAAAATGACAAACTCAATTTTCAACTGTTTGTTGCTTGCAATAGAACTACTTTCAAATTGAATGTTCCTGACTTTTGTGCTTTATATAACTTGGAAATTGTACTTATCAAAGATCTAAAAAAATCCATGCGTTTAGATCTTTGTACTGATGCACTACAGTGTGTATATAAGACTGGAACTATTAGTGTTTAGTTCAATTTGCCATGTAAAAACCGTTTGTTGTCAGTTACATATATCTTTTTGTTAAGGTAATATTGATATTATCACCCTAATGGAGTATTTATAACAGCTATAGTACTAGTAAATGGTAACAAACAATGTCCTTACATAACCTTGGCGTTTTGATTTTGCCTTTTCAAAAGTGGAATTCTTCATCTAATTGATAATACATTGGATTATGTTTATTTCTTCACATGTTACATTTTAATTGTTTAATGTTATTACCTATAGATGTATATAACATTACTTTACATATAATGTATGTTAAATGTTGAGTTAACTTACAAGTGTTAATTTGTTTATGTATTAATTGTGATTCATAATCAAATACATGTATAACATAATTGTATATATTATGCATTTATAGTAATTAATATACATGCACATATGCAGTAAAACTGCAATAATTATGTTGCCATATGAACAATTAAGTCTGTTTCATATTGAGTAGGATTGAAATTGAATAAGAGTAAATCATCAAAAAATACCATTTTGTCCTAAATGTTTTGCTGATTGTATCAAAGAGGATGATTGTAAGTGAGGTAAACTTGTTTTATTGTCTTACATTGTTTATTAATTGTTTGAATGGATGGTCTTCACTATCAAAGTTGACCAGTTATACTGCTTTATCACTAATCTTACAGTGGCTGAATTAATTGAATTTAAAAACGACTGTATAAGTCTTAATTCAGAATCAACATTTACATGGGTTTATGCTGTACACCTATGTTAAACCTCAACTAAAATGCCTGATTAAACAACTAGATTATTTGGTTTCATTGCTGTGACAATCATTGCAATGTGATATCGTCCCATTTGCTATTTTACAAGTGAACCAGTGATAAGATAAAACTGCATGTTCTCTAACATATATAATATATGCCTCTTTCTGGTTCTGTAATTCCATGTGATCATTTTATGTACAAATACATAAGAAGATGTTTTTGGAGTATGTTACAATTACCATAAAATTAAAGTGTTCATGTTTTACTTGACAGTGTTTGTCTTTTTATTGACATTTTTTTCATAAAAAATAATATGAAATACAGTTTTACTTGTTTTTAGCTTGACTCTTCAAAGAATAAGGAGGGTTGTTGTAATCACACACACTTAAGTGACAAACACAAAGATTTGAAAAAATATTTCAGACATAATTATGTAGTGGAGGTCAATTATTCTTCCATAGACAGTAGCTTGATCAGTCTGGTTTCAATACTGTGTACCTGTAATGGGAAGTGGGATTCAAATATGTACTGTATTTCACTTAGCAATGCAAAAGAATGAACATGTTAGACCAATTGACTATCACAATAACTCACTAAAAGGTTGCACAAATACCAGTAACCAGTTTTAATGTGACTTCAACACACCAGTAATATGCTGATATATAAATAGCAACACTTACTACAACAAGCACTTTTACATAGAGATAAACACTATACTTTCAACTTGTGTTTTGTTGGCATGCAGTACCACAATTTTCTACATATTCTATTTAATTTTAAGAAATGGTCGCTATGGCAACAGAAAACACCATAGCAGATGAATGAAATGGGACACAAAGAAGAAATGTTTTTCATTCACATAATACATGAAATATGGTCATTTTCAACGTACTGGTTGTTTTCTAGAAATGGTTGCTATGGCAACGATAAAGAATTAGAATGAATAAACCATGTCTGTTTAATATGCAGGGATATAAAGTCCTTCATTTATGGTACATTCACAAAAAATAAGGGAAAACTGAAAATTGGACATTTTTGAGATTTTTGAAGTGGTTGCTATGGCAACAAAATCAATAAAATATAACATCAATAATTTTAACCATACAATTGAATGTTGTGTATATCATTGACATCACTTATAAAAAATCAGATGTCTTATAAACTTTGTTTAAACATATTTAAGTTAAAACAATAAATGGTTGCTATGGCAACCAAAAATATGAAAATGAAGAAATAAATATTTGAATCATACTCAATGAGGTATGGTCTTTCATCAACAACATTTTCACAAAAGTACCATGTAAAATACGCATTTTGGCATTTTTGTGTAATTTAAAGAAATGGTTGCCATGGCAACAAAAATGAAAAAAAATGTATAAAAATATTAAAATCTTTCACTGGATGTGCATACCTTTGAATGACAAAAGTTTCATAAAAATTGGAAGTGGGGCCAAAATCACCCCTTATCGTCCCTGCTCCTTTCAACTGATTTTGGGTAAAAGTTTTACTAAAACCATAGATAATTTGCCAGTGCACTAGAATATATCATCATATGTGTACAAATTTCCAAAATGGACAAGTAGCATGATCTGGGGCAGTTCGCAGAACTGACGTGTGAGCAAACATAAGGTTGAAATCTAGCAAAACTTGAAATGAAGTTTTATTATGAATATCATTACCCAAACAGATTGGAAGCCCGATAGACTAAGAATCCACTGTAAGTAGTCACAAATGCCGTATGGTTTGATATACACCCTATTTTGAGCAGACTGTGGAGTGGCCGCCATACTAGTGCTTAGAGATCAAAGGTTAGAGCCCCACATTGGGCACACCTTTTTCTGTTGAGAACTTCTGGGAAAATATAAATTGGTAACAGGTTAGTTCTGTTGTATGGTAACCAGCACACTGACACCCACATCAGTCAACTGGAGATGAATGTGTACAGTATTTCCACAAGAACGTTTCATCTTAAGTATGCAAACATCGCGGATGAACTACTGTTGGTCAAACTACGGAGATCGCTCGGCGATACTCCTACAAAAAATCGGTAATCACGTACAGGCATAGTTAGGGCAACATTTTCACGCTATTTTAGTTCGAAACAAAAGCCATGGGACATCCGAAAGGTATAAGCACGGGACGGTGCCTGCGCTATCACCAGCTCTTCCCAGTGCTGGTGGTTGGGGGGGGGGGGGGGGGGGGGGGCGTGGTTTCAATTGACTGGTGCATTGTGTTACAAAATCATCTAAAAAAATTGATAAAATTATAAGATTTCTGATTATTATTTATTAACAAATGCACCCAATTTCCCAAAGTAACATAAAATTATCAAAATATCAGGCAATAAAATGGACAAAAGTCACAATACCTGAGCTGGTTCTCCCATTTTATTTTGGTCAGCCATGTGTAAATGAAAATATTCCAAACAAAATCAGTTCAATGCCACTGAGTCATCATATTTGGCGATTAATTTCACTAAAGTCACTATTTATTGAATGACATCATGATCAATTTTGACAGGTCCAGACACGAATATTTGATGCAAGCGTCCAGTTTCTGAGGCAAAAGTATATTTGTTCTAGATAAAACTAGTAACAATGTCTATAAATTACATATCACACTGGTATATTTCACAGACATTATCTCAGTTGCATGGAAAACGAAGCAAAATCTTCGAAAAGTCGTGTATCGCAACCACCGGCGCCATATTTCAACATCGAATAACCTAAGTGATTTTAGAACGCGAATTTTCATTGGTCGATATTTAGACATTTTCACCAATCAAATAACGCGTTTCTGACCTGTGATTGTAATGTCAAAATCACATGATAATAACATGGTGGATGAGCACGATGTAAACAGTATTTTTGTTTGGTAAGTTTTTAAGGTTATCCTGAAAATCTGGCATTGACAAGCATTAGATTTAACAAAATACAACTAAATGTAAACATTTTGACTAATTTTACTTTTTAGAATAAAATATATTTTATTTGGCTACCAATTAATAATATGAAAGTGACTCAGAATATAATTTCTAAATTCAATCTAGCATAGAGCCCATATCTTATTTCTTATTTGGTATAATTGGTTATACAAACCTATCAGCTTTCTAGGATAGTACATCGGATCTACCGGTTAACCACAATGTGCCTTATCATTTGTCTCGTTTTGGACTATAATATTATAATATGTAGCAGCAAAGATCTGAAAATAAGTGTTTTAGATCTTTGGTAGCGCTAGACTCTTACAGGCGTATGGATCTACATAAAATTAGCCGTGGAACTAGTATTTAATCCATTATGGTTTCAATCATCCTATCAGCATTGCTTTAGCATCTTCTCTTTTGTTGAAACTGTTGTGATAGAAGTATGTTCTATATATGTTATTTGTCATGTCATTATTACCCTTGATTGGTTGAATAAAATATTCTTATCATGTCCCACTGGTATGCTGAATATGCATGCAACTGGTCCGGCTAAAACAATAGCGCACTGTGCTTTTCAAATCAGTACACTGGGTACAAACATCGTGTTACATTCAAGTCCACTTACTACTTTCTTCAATCTTCATATCAACTTACAGGTAGGGCTGAAGCAGGTACATGCATATTCAGTCTGATTGGTCGGGTATAGCCAGGTACATCTATTACCTGTACAGGCTTTGCGAAAAGGTTTTTAACTTGCCTATTCGAAGCGGTAAAATATAATTGAAATTCGTGAATGTTCGTCTTCGTCTAATAGTAAATAAAGGATTTTCTGTATCATAATTTGTCAGTCAAGACTGGAGGACTGACAGTATTCACGAAGCCTGCTGTAAAATTGAAATAAATATATTTTTTCTTTCAGATACTGAAATATCGAGGAGAAGTGTTTTAATAAACAATATGAATGCTATCATATCGCTGTGCCATTTCTGTGAACTTCATGGCCCCAAGGTTCTATTCTGTACTCAACCATTGCATCCTGAAGAGAGAGCAGGTATAGGAGACAATGAGGTGGATGCTGGAGATAGTTCCTTACCATCTAGACGACATGTTACACCATCTGCAGATCCTATAACACCACTAACGCCCACACATAATTCACTGCCTTACTATAAAAACGACTTATGTGAGGTAAGACTTAGAAAATTCAGACTTAGTGTACATGTATTTTCTACGAACAGATACATACAGTTGTTATTATTAACTTATTAAGTGCTTATTTTTTGTGGCAAAAAATGGTATTATGCGTGTTGTACTTCAAAACTTGCAATTCATGATTGTACATGTACATTTGTACCAGTATTTTAAAAAATAATTTCAAACCTTTTAATTAATGACAATAGTATAATCAATGGACATCCTCCACTGCCATGTAATATTGTTAAGCTGATTTCGATTCTTTGTTGCACATGTAAAATTTGACACTCAACAATTATCTTTTAAGTCAACTACAGGCACTGTTGCTAGCAAACATGTTTGCTACATGTATGTATCTTATGTTTTCACATTTTGTTCACAGGGTTGTACCTCAGTGCACCTTGGTTTTGTGAGCCATGATGAAGAAGCAGGCGTGAGTTATATGAGTTCTCAGAGACCTCAGCATAGAGATGTATTTGCTATGGTTAGACAGGCATGCATTCGAAGTTTAAGTTGTGAGGTAAAGATTTGGACTAGTTTATAGTTGTATTTTACTACTTATTAAGACAAGTAGTTTATAGCTGCCACATTCTCGCTTTTGCTAGCTTGATCTGGTGATATATGAACTTTTAATACCTGCAATGTCATATGCCGCTTCTGCTACCAATGTATTTTTCACATAAAATTTTAATAACATACCCAAAAATATTGTCATTATCAGTATCTCATATAAAATAATTATATATAAAACAGGGTAATAGGAACTACCAATTTATATCATTAATTTATTATAATATTAAAGACAGTGAAGTCCAAACATTTTATAGATATAATATACAAAATGTTATAACATTTTAAAATCGCTTTGTGTAATGAGTGATCTTATTTTATAGGTGTGTCCAGGAAGAGAAGGGCCAATATTTTTTGGAGATGAGCAGCAAGGTCATGCAATCAGCTACACGTTTTATATAAAAGACTATCAAGCTAGGGGCTTTCAGAGACTTTATAGTGTTATTATTGTAATGATGGACAAAATCTATTTGTTAAACTCTTGGCCATTTCTGGTAAAACATATTGAAACCATTGTGGACCATTTGAAAGCCAAGGCCAGTGTTGTGTGTGAAAAAGAAAAGGTAAAGCTACCACAACGTCAGTATAGACTCACTTCAACTAGCGTTAATGCCAAAAATTTTATCCAACAAAGGGGAGGTAATGTAAACAAACCAGCTAGATCGTTAAATGAACTGACAGATAATAAACATGTGTTCAAAGTGTTGCATACATCGTTTGTTTGGATACTGAAAGCTTGTGGGAACAGGTTGTCCGAAACATTACTCGAAGGTCCTCCAACGGAAGATTCTATCATTGATTTGGAAAAACAGGAAGGTTTGTGTGTGTTACATTCTTCAGTTTTCAATTGTTTTGCATTGACAACCATTTTTTTTATTTTATACATGTATAACCATAACTCAGACAGGTCAAGCATCTCAAGTAGCAATCCCAGCTCAAATTGAGATTTTGCTCAAATCAGAGTCTCACTTTTAGATACATCAGAAATTTGTAATCTTGACATTTTACTGAATGTATTAGCCAGGTTCTGTACATTATTTCTATTTACAGTTAGTCAAGTTTCAGCTGTTACTAAGTGCACATACTTTCACTTAGATACTTTAAAACAATCATGAATAGAGAACATTTTTCATAAGAAATGAGACATGGGAGGAACTGTGGCTGAGTGGTTAGTGCTCTAGACTACCAATCTGGACGTAGTATGTGCCTTATATCAGAAATAATGCCCTAATCAAGCGACTTTTTTTCACGTTGTGTACTATGATATAGATTATAGACCATAGCTATTTATATAATTATTTGTCTGGTTGAGTGTCAATGACATTATACTACTAATTCATTTTCCACCAATTTGTTGTGAGTACGTTTCCCCTTCTTGTATTTATACAGAGACTGAAGAAGGCTTTGTGAAACTGTTCAGTAAGAAGTTGGGTGTAGAAGATGATCTAGAAGAAGGACTGGATGTTTTATCTTGTCCATCCAGTGACCATCCAACAACAGAGGAGGTTGTTGTAGATGATGGAAGTCCAGAAGTTATAGATATCCGCCATCTTTATATGGTTTGTGTAACATTCATACTAATCCCCATACTCAACACAGCAGTTATATAAATTTCCTAATTTTTGAAAGGGAAGTATATTACAACCGCTGTGAGGAGTTTGGCTAATCATTTCTTAATTTTTATTGTCAATATTTAATTATTTTTTTAAAAAGCTGTCTACTTCACTCCAAGTTCAGTTGTCTGAAATGCAAAGTGAATATGTGTACATTTTATGAATTGAAAAGGATTATGAAATGTGATGTTGTAATATTTCTGATTTTATGAAATTTACACTATACCAGTTGTTACTGTTTTACTAAAATATACAATATATCTGTATTTACCAGCAATATGTAAAGCAATATGTATATTGATTCAGTGATTTTTTTTCCTTCTTTGTTTGCTACTGGTAAACAGTACCTTCCCAATTTGAAAAAGGCTATAATTTTCCCAAATTTGAAGGGAGAAATTTCCAATGAACATTTAAAAAAAATCTTTCAAAATCGGACATGAAATGACAAAGTTATGAATATTTTTGACGAGAGGTCAAGCATTAAAGTTTACAGAAACCAGTTAACAGTCACATGTAATCTCTTTTTCTGTTTTATATGGCCTTTCTGCTTCATGAAAATTCCCAATTTCAAGTTGTCACGAGGCGTAAATTCCCAATCTGAACGGACCCAGACCCTTTCCCAAAGAAGCAAAAAAAATCAATGTGATTACTTCACTGCTTTTATTTCAGTCAAATCATGTAAACACTTCGCTTACGCCAAAGTGTCTTATCTTTACGTTTATCAGATTTTTAAAAAAAATGGTTGTCGGAAGAAGGGAATGGAAATATAATAAGATAGTCAAAAGGGTCCTAGGTGGCTCACCTGCCATTGTGTGAGCAACCTAGGATCCCTAAAGGTCTCGGATTATTTTTCCTTTCCACCTCCCAACTGCAAAATGTTTAAAGCGTTCCCGTAAACCTAAAATTGAAGAAACTGTTGCCTTGTACACATTGTAAATTCATGTTTACCTTGATGGTTTATTGTTCATACAGTTACTGGGACAGAAGAGATTCCATGTGCTAGCTCATCATGTTGTCATAGGAAACCAAGTCATTCTACGAGGCAAGGGGAAGACACTGATTAGAACATTCCAGAATGCACTAACTGTACGTATCTGCTTTTTCACGCAAAGATTCAGTTGATTTATGTCTGCTCGGCATTCGTTTGACTCTTGAAACTAAATTTTGACTCTTGAAATTGACAAAATAACCAGCTTGGTCTCTTGAAAATTATATACTATACTTATTATATAAATCGTCTTGCAATATTTTGATGTCTCATGAAAATTGGGAGTCAGGAGTCATTTTGACTCTTATTTTTGGAGGCTAGTGTACACCATGCAGTGATGGGAGGGTGGCAGTGGCGGGAGGGTGGCAGTGGCACCCAGTTATTTGCCTGTACTATAATTCTTACAGTTTTGATCTGACCACTGTCAAACAATGTTTATAGACTTGCATGTAATATCTGGACCTAGTTTGATAACTAACCAAATTGTCAAATCGTCAAAGGTATTCTTAGATTCGGGCTCTTGAATTATCAAAGAATTTAGGAATTAGCCTCCTGTCTGTACTTTTATTCAACAGTTTTGATCTGTCTTTTCTGATCGTCTTCAATGTTAATCCTGTAAAATAGAATTATGCTTTGATATTGGCCTGAATTCACGGATTGGCTATAATTGAGGTACACATCCTACAGCTCACTCTTATATTTACTGGTATATTTCAGTGCCTGTTACCCAAGGGTTGTTATCGAGTGGTTCCATACAGTGATGAGTATGTGGAATCATACAGATGTAATTTTCTCGGCCTCAATCCAGCTATATCCATCCCATCTTATGTTAACACCAGTGAACCTTTCATCCTGGTGGACATATATGAACCAGAGGATGTACATCTTGACTCACCAGACCCATTTAAAGGATACATCTTCAAACTAAGTACCTACTATGACTTGGAGAAAGGTAAGAACATTTACTTTTAAGAAAAGTTCAGATCCACGGAGAGTTCCTTCTTAGGGGATTTATCCCGGCCCCAAAGGTCTCGCAAATGAGGTCACATCATTTAACGCGACGTCATCGCATGTTAACGTGACGTCGTCACACAACAAAGGGCGCCAAATTGTCAATATGTTGAATTTGAAATATAAACAGCAAATAAAAGACGAGTGTGAAACTATTATAAATATTTATAGGACATATTTAATATGCAAAAAACACTTTAATTTAAAAAATAAACCAATCTTCCATGTGCAAACTGTCTCCTAGATCGGGAAACAATCTTTTTAAGTGTTTGTTCACTTGGTCTCCTATGTGGTGCTACTGGGCAGCCAGAGACTCTGTGAAGCAAACAAATTATATGGTCATTTTCTCTTCTGCTAGATTATCCAAAAACCTGATAGGAAATCCTGCTGGATGCAGTGCATTTGTTCATATGAAGTTACAAATCATGTAGAGGATAATTGTTGATATTTGCGTAGGATCGGATTTTATTTCATCGAGTGATCACGGTAATCAATATTTTCACAAGCAGCACAGCCATGAGAGAAAGTTCGGTTTTCTCTAATTGCATGAAGGTTGTAGTCCACCTAAAGTTTTGAACGTCTCTGTTGAGTTTCTGGCGGAGTCTTGTTTCTGAAGGCTATGTTGCAGGTTACAGCAAAACTTTGTGATCCTTGGCTCTTTCAGGAAAGATAAATCTGGAATTCCGAATAAATCAGGAAATATTGACACCCTTGTGTAAAGTTGAACTACTTACTGATACTATGCCCATCATGTTTATGTTACAGTTGCTGCACCAAATGTACTAGAAAAGATGCAACATTGTATTGTCAATGATAGTTTGAGTATAGAGGTAGTGGAGCAATGTTTGATCTGTCTCAAGGAAGAATGGATGAAGTAAGTAAAACACCTGACTTCTGTGTTAGTCTTGAAATATAACATCACATTACACTTGGAAATATCACATCTTGTAATATCAGTGTTTGTCCTGATTATATATGAAACATCACATCTTTATACTAGACTTACACTGTTAAGTATTGATCCGATTTGAAACTAAACTTTAATAAATTCTCCTTACATTGTATTGCACCTGAAGTAATTCACCAACTTTGCTTTATCAAATAAGAAAGGCATATAGCTGCCTACACTGGGTGTGTTTGTGTCATTAGAGATAAAGTGTGTAAGTGCATATTTTGAAGATCACGTGGCGTCATGTATAGGCATCCGTATTTCGGTATTTTCTTAACTTGTGTGAAACTTATGATGTACACCAGCATGTATGCCAACATTCTCCTATGTTTAGTGTACATTGTTGAATTACGTTGTAGTGTGACACTCCATTAAGAACTTGTTCGCCTAATACATGCAGTATGATGCCGGTCGGTCGGTCGGTTGGTTGGTAAATTCCCTGAGATTACAAGGGACTGAAAAATTAGGAAATGACCCAAACTTCTTTTTCTGCTTGAGTATTTATGCTACTCTCTTCTTCATTTATTTCAGTAAAGTGAAAGTAATGTTCAAGTTTACAAAGGCAGGTGGTGGTCGTAGTGAGGATGATACGAAGAATCTCTTAAAAATTGTTGGTGCTACTGATGATGATAAACCATTGTTAAGTTATTGGATGCGAGGACTTAGTGATCAATATAAGAAACATATATTGTCTTCAGCGTCGAGAAAACATTCTCTGTGATATATATATAAGATGGTGTTAGACATATATTACACCTACAAAATTTGACATATACTGCATTAGTGGATAATTCGGCAAGTGGAAAAGTGACCTTGACTATAACTGACTTCTTGCCTAGTTATACAGATTACTGTAAAATCATTCATTTTTGCTGGTATTTAATTTTGTGGATTATGGTATTTTGGGGATTTCTTAAACTTGTGGATTTTAAATATTAAAAGATAATCTCTTGTTACGTATTGTTGAGGTCATTTTTTCGAGGGGATTTAATTTCACAAGCTAGTTCGTCCGCAAAATCAACAAAAATAAATCCACTGTGTTTAAGTGTTTGTTTGCATTCAAGTGCTATAAAAGTCAAATTGCTTTATATTGAAAATGTAATGAGTATTTGCCTTTGCATTTAAATGATCAACATGGACAAATTTATGGTCATGTAGTGTTGTTATAGTTACTGCAATATTTGTTTTCTTTCCAGAGAATGTTTTATTAGCTCACCTGTCACAAAGTGACAAGGTGAGCTTTTGTGATCGCTCTTCGTCCGGCGTCCGGCGTCCGTCCGTCCGTCCGTCCGTTCACAATTGCTTGTGAACACACTAGAGGTCACAAATTTAGCCTAATCTTTATGAAACTTGGTCACAATGATCATCTCAACAAAATCTAGGCCAAGTTCGATATTGGGTCATCTGGGGTCAAAAACTAGGTCACTAGGTCAAATCATAGAAAAACCTTGTGAACACATTAGAGGTCACAATTTTGACTTAATCTTTATGAAACTTGATCACAATGATCATCTCTATAAAATCTAGGTCAAGTTCGATATTTGGTCATCTGGGGTCAAAAACTAGGTCACTAGGTCAAATCATAGAAAAACCTTGTGAACACATTAGAGGTCACAATTTTGACTTAATCTTTATGAAACTTGATCACAATGATCATCTCTATAAAATCTAGGTCAAGTTCGATATTGGGTCATCCGGGGTCATAAACTAGGTCACAAGTTCAAATCATAGATAAACCTTGTGTAGTCACTAGAGGTCACAATTTTGGTCTAATATTTATGAAACTTGGTCACAATGATCATCTCAACAGAATCTAGGTCAAGTTCGATATTGGGTCATCAGGGGTCAAAAACTAGGTCACAAGGTCAAATCATAGAAAAACCTTGTGTAGTCACTAGAGGTCACAATTTTGACCTAGTCTTTATGAAACTTGGTCACAATGATCATCTCAACAAAATCTAGGTCAAGTTCGATATTGGGTCATCTGGGGTCAAAAACTAGGTCACAAGGTCAAATCATAGATAAACCTTGTGTAGTCACTAGAGGTCACAATTTTGGTCTAATCTTTATGAGACTTGGTCACAATGATCATCGCAATAAAATCTAGGTCAAGTTCGATAATGGGTCATCTGGGGTCAAAAACTAGGTCACAAGGTCAAATAATAGAAAAACCTTGTGTAGTCACTAGAGGTCACAGTTTTAGCATAATCTTTACGAAACTTGGTCACAATGATCTACACAACCAAATCTAGGTCAAGTTTGATATTGGGTCATCCGGGGTCAAAAACTAGGTCACAAGATCAAATCATAGAAAAACCTTGTGTAGTCACTAGAGGTCCCAGTTTTGGCCTGATCTTTACGAAACTTAGTCACAATGATCATAACAACAAAATCGAGGTCGAGTTCGATAATGGGTCATCTGGGGTCAAAAACTAGGTCACAAGGTCAAATCATAGAAATACCTTGCGTAGTCACTAGAGGTCACAATTTTGGTCTAATCTTTATGAAACTCGGTCACAATGATCATCTCAAAAAAATCTAGATCAAGTTCGATATTGGGTCATCTGGGGTCAAAAACTAGGTCACAAGGTCAAATAATAGAAAAACCTTGTGTAGTCACTAGAGGTCACAGTTTTGGCCTGATCTTTACGAAACTTGGTCACAATGATCATCTCAACAAAATCTAGGTCAAGTCCGATATTGGTTTATCTTGGGTCAAAAACTAGGTCATTAGGTCAAATCATATAAAAACCTTTTGTAGTCACTAGAGGTCACAATATTTGCCTAATCTGTATAAAACTTGGTCACAATGATCATCTTAACAAAATCTAGGTTAAATTCGAAAGGTGAGCGACCTAGGGCCCTTTGGGCCCTCTTGTATTTCAAATTGTTAATTTGAGCTATAAATGTGAACATTGCCATAAATAAAATTATTGTTAATGTATGTATGACTTTGTTGAATTTTTAGTCAAAGACATACATCAAAGTCAAAAGACATACATCATTCGTTTGTTTGCTCAGATAATGATATCATTGAAATAAAAGTACTAGCAAAGAATTCTGCGTATGATCTGTGGTACTACATTTTGTAGAATATATGCCACCATTTCTACACAGATATCATACCCCATACTCTTTGATTTCGAACACAGACCTGATGAAATATACCAAATTATGTACTTTTGAAAACATGTACCTCGATGTATCAACCCAATTTCTGTTTCATTTCTTGCGACACTATATAAATCAACTTGCATGACTTATTGTGAGAAAAGGCACTTGCAACTTCTGGTCACTGTTTGACTTATTGGGAATATACCATTCAATGTGTACTACTTCCTGCAAGAACCAGAAGTTTACTCGTTTATAATGCAGGGATAAAAAAATTGTTAAGGTAACCATGCAGAGAAATTTGAGTGCATAAACAATTATTTACGCTGCATTAGTGATTACAACTCTTCAACATGTACTTTTTTAAAGTTCTACTGATTAACAAAACTTTTAGTGTCCCGACACCTTAAAGTGAAAATAACGCTTCAGCTATTATTACGAATCACAATTCAAGATGGCAGCCTCCTGTGTTTCCAAATATTTTGTCCGAAATTGTAGAAATATCTTGAGATTGCAGAGGAAATTTAATACAGGATGTATGGTTTCATCAACTACAATACCAACACAACGCGTAGAAGCAAGAACTTTCGTATGTCATTCGTGTTTAATGAGTGATAAGACGTTACCAGCTCCTGAACTCAAGAAACTAATGGAGAGTTTGACAGATAAATTTGCTGAGGCAAGGGAAATGTTAGACGATGCTGTGAGTTTGGAGACTAATTTTACTATATAACTGTATAGACACATATTTCTGACATTCAGTGCGGTTGATTGTGTCAATTTCCCCCTGTTCACTGGTGTAGAGCACAGGCCCTCAATGGGATTTTATGTTTTAGGTGAGGCCTTTTGACAAGTTTTGTGACCGTTTGCGGTCAGATATTATGTGACCGTTTGCGGTCAGATATTACTTCCTGTGTGTAAACATACGTTATGACAGCGATTTTTCATTAAAGAGAAATAATTCCTCTAACAATTGTCACCAAGATTGATAAGATCGGTGAATAAATGATGGATTTATGGGCACGATTATATTCCCTACCCTCAGACAATTCCGGCTGGACTAATTCACCTTGAGGTTAACTAAGAGTAAGAGTACTATTTTCCCGGACCATAAAATCTCATCGAGGGCCTGTGGTGTAGAGTAGCCTTCTGCTTGTTGACCAGTTGAGTTGGGTAGAACGGTGGCTAAGGCTAGTGGTTAGCGCTATCAACTACGGTACCTAGTCAAACCATTTCGACGCAATCAATACAGGGATGCCTGTGTAGTGGCTGGACCGTAAGAATTTAAAAGCAGCCACTTGCAGACAGCTTATTTGTCTAAACACCAAGGAAGTGTGCCCGATGTGGGGCTCGAACCCATAAAGACCTTAACACTTGCTGGCATGGTTCCCTTGTAACTGAGCTGCCTTCTTACTCCTTCTTTATATATAATGTAGTATCAAACGCATTAAACCAAGTTGGAATTTCTCGAAACAACAAGATTGTTTGAAACTTTAGTATGGATATTTACTTGTTCCTTATCTTTACCTATGAATATATTACAAGGTTCTTGCTTTGAATTTGTTAATTTCCGCTAGCAAATTTAGCAATATCGGTCAATTAGATTTGTTTGTATTACACCTTGTATGTCTTCGTGATGATACTCCCAGCTTATGAAAACACAACCAGTATTATAGATATATACTAGCTGTCAGCTGTTAAGTTGTGCTAATACAAGATCGAGAATCGGTTTAAAAGCTCTGTATGAGAAAATATACAGTCCTTGTGATTGACATAATATATGTATGAACAACTTGCCTGGAGTGCCATCCTTATGCAATTTGTAAAATCCCAATTAGTGCTAGATTTTTTTTTAATTTCTGATTTTGATATTTCAGAGAGAAAGTCAAGGTACCGTGTATTTTTCTGAGGACATGGAAGAAGCTCAAACAGCTGTAGGTGAAACTTTAACCGAATATAGACAGTTACTTGATCAACTTTCCGATACTCAAAGACAACAAGTGATATCAACCCTGGGACTTAGAATGGAAGAATTGAAAGCTCAACAAGCTGCTATAGAGGATGCATTGAAGGACTGACACATGTGTGCATTTGTGTAGATTTTGTTGTGTTTTTGTTTTATATATAAACTATTTAGAATAGATAACCGGTCCTGTATTTAACTAAGATTTTTATGAGCCATAACAATGATAACATGTAAAAAGTCCTTTAATAGTTAATATTGTACTCCAGTTTGCATTTACCTATGAAATATAAAACATATTTCTGAAGTTTTCCATGTAACTTAACTAATCTGTGAAGGACAATCCAACTATTTTAATGTCAATTTTCATTCAAGCGTTTTTAATGACACAATTAACAAAGCATATAAACAAGCCAATTTCCGGTTATCGCAGAAAGTCATACACATTGAATTGTAGAGTCTCCCAATAAGTCATACAGTGATTTGGTTTATACGCTGTGATTACAAGGCTTCCTTCTTTCATATTGTGGCTCATATAAAGTGTATATTTTCATGTGCTGATATTATTTCCCTACCATCAATTATGACCAGAACATGTGAATGCCGTGTTAGAAGTATACAGTATCCCAGTTTGTTGATTATAAATATAATTGTATTATTGTTGTTGATTCAGGTTGTATGAGTTGCTTTAGAGATCAAATCATTTGATTGGCCACAGCAAAATTCAATTATTTTGCCCCCCCCCCCCCCCCTCAAAGAAGAGGGCATATATTGCTTTTGCACATTTTGACTTGTCTGTAGACCAAACAATTTATAAATAAAGTAATACAATCCTCCTCGAACATGGTTGGTAGGCTCAGTGGCTATAAACTACAGAGATCAATCTGAAGTAAAAGCTCTTGAAATTTTACTGTAATAAACTCTGAATAATGCCCACAAACTACCTCTGTGATGAACAATTTGTATCTTAGAATATTATTTACATGCCATGTGATAACCATTTTTGCATTGAATAAAACAATTAGAAATTGTGTTTTAAAATTTAATTTTGCTCTATATACATTACAAAGAAATGTTGCAAGTTTCTCGCTCACAGGGGTCCTACTAAGGCACAATGCCAGGCCTCAACAAATATTTTTAAAAGCACTCGTCCTGCAATATAGACAAAGAAAAAAAACCCCAAATCTTACTTGTCCTGCTATATAAATAAAGAAGGAAGATATTGTGCAGGACGAGCGAACGAGTGGATTCATTGAGGCCTGAATGCCTAATCCTGAAAATAAGTTAAAGCTACAAGTCTGTTTCATGTGACATAAGCACACAAACCCTATACTAAAACTCTGTTTCAAACATTGTTCTACATCTACATCTACATCAATACGTTATGCTGTCATAAATTTGACAATTCTATAACGGTTCTATTGCTGTAATTCATCTTACGAACATTTAATTGACCATAACATAGTCAATACTTTGAATTGTTTCATCAATTAACTTTTATTGGTTGCAGAAAAGTTCATTCTTACTTTCACAGCCTTTGAGGATTTGTAGGACCCCTGTTCCTGGTTTCCTGCACATAAAACAAACATGATTGGTAGATGAAATGGTTTGAAGGAAAAAATGATGACTGTACAATGAGATTTAAGCTATCAGACCAGTCTGATATATCTGTACACAGTGCCAACAGTAATTACACAGTAACCAAGATGTATGAACCTGCAGGAAAGAATTCCTTTATATTCCAAGTTGGACTTAACCTGCTCTGAACATCTGTTACTACTGACATATAAAATGAAGAGCTATGATCAGATCCCTTGGCGTGTCTCAGATAGGCCCTATCATACAATCATTCAGTGATAGTGAACTATCATCTTCTCATATGTTTCTTAAACCTGTCAAAATGATAGTTGTCTGTGGCTTTCTCATCAGGTTGAACGGTCAGAGGATTAGCATCTGAAACAAACAACATATATGGTGAACACTGTGGAGTTCGAAAAGACTTACGTAACTTACAAATGGATAGGTGCAAAAGTGGTTGTATGTATGGCTAAATGTGTACAAGTATATGTACACATGTCAATTTTCTTAAATGTATGAACAAATGTCCTAATTTTGTTTCCTGCCAAAACAAATCTGTGGTGGCACCCTCGCATTGGATTCCAAAATACACAATATTTGCATCGTGTAAACTGTAAGTCAACAAAATTGTAAACGTTTGTAAGCTATGGTCTAAGTACTTTAATAGTGATACTGTATAGCGGGTATATTTCACAGGGGTCTAATTTTCGCTATATTCGCGGTTTACATCGATAGCGCGAAATCTAAACCCAGCGAAATATTCACCTCGTAAATATACAAATTTTACAAAGGGAGACAAGTCATGATAAAAAACTTTGAAGGAGCAACAAGAAAAAAAACAACGTTGGCCCAATGACTGCAATAAGTACGTCGGTTTAGCAAAATAGGGTAAATACGACAATAAGACTAATAATAAATAACGAAATATAATTCGAAATTAAAACGTGTGTATACTCTATGCATGTGTACGTACATCAAGTTTTCTCAACGTTAAAATGTGTTAATTATAAGCAGGTGTATCCAACCTGATGAATTTAACGCTTTTGTTTGCAAAATGTTTGCCGAAAAAGTATTTGTTTGTGTTCATTTTCTAATGATAGTTAACACGGCCATAGAACAAACCGTTCAGAATAACAAAACATATGTTTATTGCATAAACTATTTACAGTTTATCGCCATTTACAAAGTTCTTTCTTACAAGAATAACAGTATATCTGCATATCAGAAGCGTTGATTTGATTTTGTGTGCGTGAAAAATAATAACATAGCGTATCGTCAATTCTAAATTGTCGGACTTGTTTAATTAATTATTAATTATGGACTATGGTAGCAATATGGGATTTGTGAAAACGTGCCTATAT
Source organism: Spisula solida (assembly GCA_947247005.1). Classification (NCBI taxonomy): domain Eukaryota; kingdom Metazoa; phylum Mollusca; class Bivalvia; order Venerida; family Mactridae; genus Spisula; species Spisula solida. Next base: position 32,949,219 of record OX365944.1, on the reverse strand, counting down.
TCGCAATTAATCAACACTAATTGTCATTACGCCCGGTTGACTTACATTATTGCATTTAAGTTTTAAGCTTTTTAAATTACCGTTTCCAGCAATCTTACCTTACGTAAGATTGACCTCCAATTTCATGTTTACCAACAAGGTCTTAAATTCGCGGTCGAGGTAGTTTGCGCGAAATCAAGACACTGTGAATTCGAAAGGATTCAGATAACGCAAATAATGGACCCGCTATACAGTAATTCTAACATCACATGTCTTCTTCGTCTATATTCAACTTACTGTTTTAGATTAAACGTTAAAACATAGCTGATTGATGACGTCACGTTTGACGTCATATACTATGACAAATGACATAACGTTCCTCGGAAAGAAAGTAGTTTGACGGCAACCTGTCTTGTTGTGCTATAAATGGCAGAGCATTGGCGATGATAGAATCAAAATAATGAATACGTAGCCTGTGCTTTGTTGTGTAATAAAATATAAGCACTCGTTTGAATGCGTACATTAAGTCACTTGTGCTACGCACTCATGATTTAATTTCTACACATCCAAACTCATGCCTATATTTTATTACACAACAAAGCACAGGCTATGTATTCATTATTTCTTAATCATTATGCCATTTATACTAAAGGTTACCCCATAAAGTAGATATGTAAGTGCCACTTGTAACAAAAATCTTACTTTTCTTTTTTAACTCCGGATCTTCAACTCGGGCTTGTTTGACTGGAGCTGGTTCCTCTTTCTTCAGTATTGGTGCTGTGTCTTCAATATTAACTGTAACAGATAGACATGTTTATAACTATAAGACACTGAATAAATGTATTCCCTATTTACTCATTACTATGATTAGTAGGTACCTCTTAGTTCAAACAATATTTATCAGGGGTCCTTAAAATCAACATTTGCTGCACGAGAACAAATGCACTTCTCTGCAGAAAATAAAAATCACTCGTCGAAAAAAATTCCAAGCATGGTCTTAGTTATGTTCATTTAAAATTTCATAGGCTATAGAACAAAGTGGGCTAATGGCACCTAAATCTAACTTGCATCTTATTTTCAGGATTTGGCATTATGACTCAGTAGGACCTTGTTATTTATGTCCAATAGCAATGATATACATTACAACATATAATCGAAAGATGGCACTGAAGAGAAATGATCTTACATCTGTTGTGTTGCACAAAATTGACAGCCATATTTGTTGGAACAAATTCAGATACAGTTTCTTTCTTTTTCATTCTTTCCTGGATAAGTTTCTGTTTGGCTTCTTCTGTTTCTTCAATATTTTTTATCTTTGCCCTGTAAAATATCAACACCTACTATATAATTGGACATTTCATAGGGTAACATATTTTATGATTATACTAAAAAATAGGCACAATTATAGTTTAATATATATTGAAGCAATATGTGAAATAAAAATAGTATGTTGTGGTACTTTTTAAGGGGCCATTGGCCCTTTTGCAACATCACTTTTCAAGAAAATGACCAATAATCCTGTCATTTTGCAATGTATTCATTTTTGCATTAAAATAGATAATTTTTCTTGTTAAAATCATGTCCATGGGTTAGAATGTACAAACACATATTATTCAAACATTCACTAACATTTCCTCCAGACTAAGTAACAGTTCGTCATTTGTGGGATCTTTGATTGATAAGTAATTGTGCGTCATTTGTTGGATCTTTGATTGAATAAGTAACAGTTTGTCATTTGTGGGATCTTTGATTGATAAGTAACAGTGCGTCATTCGTTGGATCTTTAATTGAATAAGTAACAGTGCTTCATTTGTGGGATCTTTGATTGAATAAGTAACAGTGCTTCATTTGTGGGATCTTTGATTGAATAAGTAACAATGCGTCATTTGTGGGATCTTTGATTGAATAAGTTACAATGCGTCATTTGTGGGATCTTTGAGTGAATAAGTAACAATGCGTCATTTGTGGGATCTTTGATTGAATAAGTAACAATGCGTCATTCGTGGGATCTTTGATTGAATAAGTAACAATGCGTCATTCGTGGGATATTTGATTGAATATAAGTAACAATGCGTCATTTGTGGGATCTTTGATTGAATAAGTAATGGTGTATCATATGTGATATCTTTGATTGAATAATTAACGGTGCGTCATTTGTCGGATCTTTGATTACACCTGTGCAAACCTTGTGTGACGTGTGTAAACACACAGCAAGGATGTATAATAGTACTTACTCTATACCAAGATCTATCTCTGGAATACCAGACAACATCTGATTAGACAACATGTCTTCGGATTTCTTGAACTTGGATGTTACAGATGCAAGGTGGTCAGGTAACTCGTATAATGCATCTGTTTGTTCAGATCTGTAATATCATAGAACATTCTTCACAGAAAGTACATAAACACGATACTGACATGTTTGATATCAACTGAGAATATAGGTTGACTTTATTGTATATGCAATACTGTTTTAAGTAGCCCTGCACTTGTTTCAGCTGGCCAAGCATTCATACAGTGCACCAGTAGGAAATGCCGAGTAGTCAGACTGAAACCAAACAGGATATTCTAGTACTGGTTCCAGAAATTTTAGGAGCCACAAAATGAGACAGTTTAGTACCATTCTAATGCGCTCGACCAATCACATGATCTTCACTAGTACTTACTTACTACTTACCCCCCCCCCCCTCACAAGGAACCAGCAATTCTTTCCATATGTGGCAGAAAATCGACCCTGATGTCTTATTTTCATGGAAAGGTATGATCTGTCGTCCTGCCGTGACCAGGAATAGTTACAAATCCACCTAAAAGACCATAGCTTCGGCTCCTGAGCTGAACAGCCGAAATCTTGCATGTAAAATTAATTTTACGAAGGCAGTAAATGCATAAGCATCAAAACAACTTCTTGTATTATGTCAAATATATCACAAACCAGGAGCCTGTTGCCCAACTTCAGCGCTACCAAGCAATTGATAGCGTTATGCTAGGAAACGGCTTGCTTCCAAAATGCGCTACATAGCCTACGAAGCGAATTATATGCTACTAGCAAACACTCGCTAATAGTAGATCTCTACACAGCCAAGTGCTACCAAAGAAGTCTGTAGCATAAGGAAGCACTCACTTAGCAAAGTTGGTAAGCACTGCTTGCTGGTATTTTTGCATAGATGAAGGAAAGTGCTTGATAGTACTGATAGCACAATTTGGTTAGGCAACGGGCTCCAGTTGTCAGGATAAATGTTAATTTTTATAGAAAACCATGGTAACCTACCCTCCAGATTTTCTTCGCTCTTCTGTTTGTACACCTTTACGTCGCTTTAGTTCATCTTCTACAAATTTGGCCCTGAAATTAATCAAATACTTCAACAAATAGTTTTCACCCATAGTGAGATTTGAACTTATACTGTACATAACACCTCCTAGCCATTCATAAATGTTTGTAGAATTATTACCATGGATATAGCACACATGGACTAGACAGCATTTTAACAAATTATAGAAGAAAAGGGTTTTTGACACAAAAACGTATATCTCTGGTATTGCAGAACTGGGCTCGGTTTCAAGTACTCTTGTGAAGTTTCATTGAAACCAGATGAGTGGTAATGGAGAATAAGTGCGGATAAACTTTGTGACATCCATCCAGACAGACGTCCATCACAAAATCAATGTCTCCCCCACTATATGTGGGATACATAAAGAGTATACTACAGTGATAATACCCAAAGAGATCAGTGATTGTAGATATTGCGTACACCTGTGACCATTGGAACATAAAAGATGACACATAGAGTAATGGGTTAAATCAATACAATAATCCTGTCAACATACATTTCAGCATCTTCGTCTCTTCTGTTTGTTTCCGCAGCAAAAGCTGTACCAATGGCATCTTTTTCTTCTTCTGTAAGCATGGTACTACCCCTACAACATACATTGTATTCATGTACATGTACAATAGAGTTATACAAAAAATATTATTTTTTTTAAAGAAATCAAGGTAGCCAAAACAACTTCATATATTTTGTGATTACAACTGAACGAAATCATCTATTTGTTCTGTACAATTTTAGCTAATAGTTTGTTTTGCATTTTTTCATATGAATATAAACTACTAGAAGTAATTACTATATAGTTAAAAGTGTAATTTTAAGACATGAAAAGAATAAAATATACAATACATTCCATTTAATTCATAAATACCTAAACCTATAACAGACCAATTAAATGATGATATCTTTCATACAAGGAAAACAGGTGCGTTACCCTTGCTCATTCCGAATAATAATGACTGTATTTAAAGAAGCAACACTGTTGGGCAAGCCCAGTCTTCCCTGTGAGCCTCTGAATATACTCTTTGGTTCTTTAATGTGTATCTATGCACCAATACATGTGAGATTACCTCTGGGTAATCAACCAGTTCATCTCCAATTGGTAGTGCCCCAGCTGAGGATCGAACCAGGGACCTCTCAATTAGTACTCAACCACAGTGTCACATATAGAACTTTAGTTATGCATACAGATGTCTTCTGTTTATCATACATACTGAGTTTTCAGGGCTTTCATGTCTATAAATCCACCAGTCTTCATCTTGAAGGGATCATGCTATAAATAGATTTGTTACATACATAAAATCTAGATTGAGCGAGTCATGAAATCAATAGAATGTTACAAACATAACCTCCATATAAAGTTTGGAGATCCTCGGCTCAACAGTTCTTGTGTTATTGATCGGAAACAAATTGAACTATTTATTGATGTTAAAGGACCTTGATCATTAACCCACTGACCTCAAAATCAATAGGGGTCATCTACTGTTGATGACCAACCTCCATGTAAAGTTTGAGGATCCTAGGGTCAAGCCCTATTGAAAGGAAACCATTTGGACGACCTACTGACCAACATGCGCAAAGCCATATACCCCCTCCTCAAAGATGTGAGGAGTAAATATTAACATGCATGTACAGTAGGAACTTGACCTCGGACATAAGAATATTTTGTGTTTTATTGCTTTATGTAAATATTGTATATAACAAGAAACTTTAGTAAGACTTGTGAACATTAGAAGAGCTTGTCGAAGACAAATCAGATTCCGTGTCAAAAATGATACACATGCATAATTTATGTTAATTAATTATGCAATACACACACACACATGAATTATACGAGACAGTTCGAAATTGTACATATACTTGAATACCATAGATGCCTCGAACAGGTAGATGGCTCTAACTACTTTCCCGTTCTGAAGGTAGTTTGAGGCATCAAAGTTCTACTGTATGCTTTTGCCAGACATTATATGCTTTTGTTACCATGGCAACCAACTTATGCTAGACCAGAGACAATCATATTTCTTTCCATAACAATTAAAATGGCAACTAACTTTTACACCTTTTTCTCCTCTTTGCACATTTATACAGTACAGCATGCCTTTGGTATGCAATCACATTTCATTATGTGAGAGTTTTGTATAACAGACTGACCACAATCCTACTGATTGGAGATGTTAAATGTGGTATAGACAGAAAATTATATTTTGTGTAGGAAAGTTCTTCCATAATATTATGCCTAGAAATGCCAATGACATCATACTTCACAATTAGAATTTGAGCGCAATCATTAAGGGGGTAAATGGAACCATGCAACTAGAAATACAGGAAGTTTTAATATGGATAAAAGGTCACAGATCAGGTCACACAAATCATACAGGGAAGGCAGAAGTTAACAGAAACAGCAGAACATAAAAGGCACAAAATACAACAAACTTACATTGGAATTCATATTTATTTAATACATAACTCAAAAGTATAACTGGCTATACATATGGGCGAAAATGAAACAAAGCAGCAACTATATGCTCTCCCAAAAACTTTTTCGGGGAGCATAAAAAATACACACTCAATTTCAACTTAAAGAAGAATGTTCTATTTAAGGTGGATTCCCACCTTTTCGGTGAAAGAGAAATGTACGTCAGAATGTAATGATATTTGGTATGATTGTAGTATGAGATGTGAACTTGTCGAAAAGGTGGGAATCCACCTTAATAATAAGACCTCCCATCATTACGATGACTTAGGAATCCCATTTTGTATACACTGCTTCTTGAGTTTTAATATTTCCATCTGTGCTTCAAATAAGGATCTATCCTGATGACGTTTTTCTTCCATTATGTTTATCTCTAGACTCAATTTTTGTTTTTCAAGGTTAAGTTTATCTATTTCACACTGACACAAAATTTCTGGTAATGAATGTTTTCTTTTTGCTGTTTGTAGGATGGGAGAAAATGAATGGCAACATGGAGATTCCTGATCATCTGCAAAAAAAACAAGAGATGTTAAACTTTGGAAGTATATATGTCCCCATTGCAGCCAAATAGTCATTATTGTCACAGTGACCAACGACCTGCCGACCTCAAAATCAAAACGGGTCATCTACTGTTGCTGACCAACCTCCATGTAAAGTGTGAAGTTCCTAGGGCAAAGTGTTCTTGAGTTATAGAACGGAAATCATTTTGTCTACTGACCGACTGAGAAAACGACATGTGCAAAGCAATATATCCTCTCATCAAAGATGGGGGCATAATTATAGATAGAAAATGCATGAATTGATATGTCACAGAATACATCCCTATCACAAGACATTCAGATAATGGCCACATCAGAAAAATAATTCAGTAATAAGTCATTACTTGTGATGTAACAATACATTGTACTATGGATGAAAATTGTCAGAATTCAGCACTGCAATTTATTAGATATGATAACTATATTCAGTATATACATTTTTTTGAACTTTCACTCATGTACTAATGTACGATTAGTTTACACTAATTTATTTAAAAAAATGTTCATGAATGCACAACCAAGCACTTTTCTACAGTATCATTAAAGTCTTAATGCACTGTGATAATGCTCAGTGTGCATTAAATATGCAAATGACGTCATTTGACATACTTTGTTTATTCTGATGACATCACAGATGTTATGTACGTATATATAAAGCGCTATTTATAAGCGGAATCAATTATGAATGTTTTAAAATCTTATTTTTGTCAGTTATGTGATAAATAGAATATAAAACTTATGCTGAATATATTATTGAATTTATGAAACTTGTTAAATAAAACGAATATGACGTTTGCCAAGGCTCTCTTTTATATCGTTTTATTCAAATCGTTCCATAAATTCAATGATAAATCAACACTCATTCTATACCCTCTATATATGAAATGAATGCATTTTTCACTAAGTCTTTGTCGCCAAAACATAATTCAATTTCTTTTTTTTTTTCGAAGTCATAAAGAAACACACAGAAATGCCAAAAAGTATAGTGATACCTTACCTATAGGCAGATGACTGCTAACACGTCCATCAAGCATAGTCTCTCTTAACTCTCTGGTCTGAGTACTACTACTTTCTGAAAATATAAAAACATGCTTTATAACACTCATGGTTCATACAGAACTTCCCTAAACAAATTCAAGTACTTTTGACTTTCAAGTACATTTCTCCCTTTTCAGGGCTTGTCATGGGAAAATATGCAGAAAGTGTCTTAAAATCATATGAAACAACAAAAGAATTTGAATAATCAGACACTCAATGTAATGGTGGTCATTTTCCCCCATATCTGTTGAAGGAAAAACAATGAATCAATACGATGTTATGTTGAGTAAAGTCAACTTGTCATCTTTTCTTAATCTTTATATGTTTTGTTTTTTTGTCCATTTTCTAGAAGAGGGAATCTTATGTTTGGCCAATATACCAATAATTAAGATTTTAGGATATTATGAGATAAAGTGACCTCATTTTGAGACTTATACTACACTAGTTATGTACTTGTTACACTAACACTAATACTACACTAGTTATATACTAGTTAATACTAACACTTATACTACACTAGTTATATACTAGTTAATACTAACACTTATACTACACTAGTTATGTACTTGTTATACTTACACGGATCATGTGATAAAGGAATTTCTGCATTTGCTTCCTATGAGTATACACTGGTAATTACAGTGTAGTTATCAGTATACACAGAAACACCAACAGGAACAGCGATGCCTTACCTATATGTGGATGATTGTCACCATGCCCATCAAACACAGTCTCTCTAAACTCCCTGGTACGTGTACTGTTACTTTCTGTTTAAATAACCAAACACATCCAATTAACACTGGCTAACAATTGTAGATGGCATAAATGTATTTACTATAACCACAGCTTTTATACACTGACAAACAAATTGAACAGGTGATGGTTGATAAAATGGGTACCAAACATGAAACTGTTTACATACTCAATGCTTGTAATATGTTGTATAGTCCAGAGAATTTGACACGACTCTCGACCTTCTATAGCATCATTTAACAGCTGATATATTGTCTATATTTATAACCCCGGTGGTATGTTTTCATAAGCGGGAAGTGTCACAAAGACGCTCGAGGTGTAATACCAACACAATTGTAAAGAACAGATATTGCAGGATTTGCTTGTGGAAATTGATATATTCAACTCAAGAACCTTGTAATATATTCATGCATAAAGGTCAGGATCAAATTCTCTGTGCTATACATGTAATCAGACTGAAATGTTTGTAAGCAAGCGTTCAACTGATACAGATGCGTGTGATCGTCTGTCTTTTCCCTCCAAAAATTGGCCAAAGACCTCCGACTTCTATGGAAGAGACAGTTGTGTGATACAAGGAATCTGAGTGTGATACCCTAGCTACTTCTGAGTTCTTAAATGTTCCCTGTGTATAGCACTGATACACACCAGACTACCACTGGCTTCAAACCAGTTCATCTCTAGCGTGGGAAGTTTTTTCCCAAATGACCAAGTGCCCCGGCCGAGATTCAAACCAGGGACTACTCTATCAGTAGTCAAGTGCATTACCCACACGACCTTCGAGCCACCACTATATAGCTATTATAACTTCTTTTCATAGATTCAACATGTTAAACTTTCTATATTCCGTCATTGATGGGAACAAATACCAAAATCAGCATTTGAATGGTCGAAATGCTTATTCGAATACAGTTGCATACCCGCTGCTCATTTCAAATCTTATTCATTTGTTCTCTTCAGTAATCTCACAAACTGACAACCTTTTTTTATTTCCCGTTGATAAAACCAACTTGTTAGATAATAAAATTCGAATATGAACTTAGGATTCGAATATTTGACCAGTTTCTAAATATTCTAATATTTGACCAGTTTCTGAATAATCGAATATTTGACCAGTTTCTGAATATTCGAATATTTGACCAGTTTCTGAATATTCGAATATTTGACCAGTTTCTGAATATTCGAATATTTGACCAGTTTCTAAATATTCGAATATTCAGGTATTTGATCCCATCTCTAATAAATTAAACACCTTAAATAACATTCATACCTTCAGTATCTGATATACTGTTATTGATCGGACAACTTTCATCACTGGACAGTTTTCTTATATTCCACTTGACATCTAAATCAGCATCTAAATCATATATATAAAGATATAAGCAAATTACCACAGAGTACAATGCCGTCTCCATAAGGTATAGCCAGGTCTTGCAAAAGGTTGTTGCAATGAATATGTCAGTACAATGAATTGATACAAATAGCGTTTTCCAACATTTGTTCCTATGAAAACGATGTCAGTATATGAATATGTCAGTTTTTTTGTATTTTCAATGCCTTATAGTATAGTGTTTATATCTTTAAACACTAGGTAAAAATTGTATGGATCACTGGATCAGAATAAATGCATTGTAACATTTACAACAAATTAAATGGTCTTGCAGTCCCACTGGTTGATGGATCAGTACAAACACTTGGGAGCAGCCCTCTGTAGAGCAACAACCTCTCTATAACAACACCTTTCAAATTTCCCTAAGCTAATATTACTATAAGACATTTTTGATATTTTATTTGGTTTTATAAACCGTTAAATTTGTTTCGCTGTTTCAATTTCATTTTTCAACTTATCATTAACACAGAAACTTCACAATTTTCTTAATCAGTTGAGAGTCTAACAAGCTATAGATGATAGAGTTAATCACCTTCAGGATCAAATGGCTGGTGTACACGACCAATGTTGGGATTGTGTCTTATCTTGTCAATAATCAGTTTAACCGAAGGTTTCGGTTCTCTAGGCACCATTCCACAATTCATCTTGGCAAGTTTTAGATCATCAATATATTTCCTGGCTAAAAAACAGAGTTTCAAATCCTCAATATACTTCCTGGCTAAAAAACAAAGTTTCAAATCCCAAACAAGTTTTTCTTTAGAAATTCTAGAAAATAAAGTTTACAATAAGACCCCTTACTCTGCCTTAACTTGGCTCCCAGCACACACAACCCAAAATACATTTAATCAAAACAGAAGTTTTACAAGAAATCCGACATTTTTCATATCCTTTGTAGCAATTAATCATAACTTTCAAAAAATGAAAGACAGAAGCAACGAAACACTTGTTCTTTTTATCATTTTGCCCTCTCAGTGACATTGTAAACAGACCTTCCCCAGAAATTAAGGCAGTGGGCAATGCTTGGATTTGCAATTCGGGAAATCCACAAGAATGGTTATATGTTTTAGAAGGGGAAACTGCATGGTTATCCAGGAATATTAAAGGCTGATTTAATCACTGTAGTACATAATAAAAGTCATAATTACTCAGATAAAACAATACTGATATAAATATAAACACCCATAGGGATCGAAGACACAATACTAGGAATTAAGATGCTGGGGGAAAGAAAGTCTGGCTTTAAGGCCCTGCGGTATCACAGCACCTTATGCACCTGGAAAGGGCCTGGTAAACATTTGTTACCCTCAGTGGAATCACCAAGTAATGTTAATTAAACTTACCCGAACCACGAATATTCTCAAAACATTTCTTTAACTGGTCCACAGTGCGAATTTCATCAGCTTTTCTGCAAACAAAAAAAGCTGTACAGACATGAATTATGACACACAAAGTGGAGTTGTAAGCCTTTCCGAACAAAACTCAGTATACCAAGATACAAGTATATCACTATTAAGTGCTTGCATCGAGCATAAAATCAATATATCCAACCATATGTGGGAGACATATTTGCTATAATAAAATGTTGTAAGCTAGAGTGCAATAATATGTAAGTAAAATAAATCAACTCATGCAACTGATACATTTTACAATAATACTGTAAACCTAGAAATTATTTTGCGTGATTCAGTTTCGCGGAGTTTGCGAGTGGTAGATTTTCGCAAAATTAAATCGCCACAAAATTGCTAAAATTATTAATATGGACATGGCAGGAAATTTAAAAACGCGAACGTTTGTTGTCGCCAATATGCTGAATCGCGAAAGTTAGTAATCGCGAAAATAATTTGGTTTACAGTATACAACTGCAGTAAATATTCGATAGTGCCATTAATAACTTACACCAACCTTTACAGTCTGCGAAATTAGCAGGACATGTCCAACAAGTGATTTTGATTGAAGACAAGTAATTTTTGCAGTAATTATGTATAAAGAATTAGATACAGAGCTACAGATAAGCTGCGTTTTTGGGTTATTACCCATTTAATTTTCTTAAAAACCCAATAGATTTTGAGAGGAGTGAGTAAGAAAAAGCAAAAGACAATCTGAAATAGCCAAAAAGAAAATGATGTCATACTGAAAAACACTACATAAAAGATCATTTACCCTATGAGTTTGATTAAATACCCAATTAAAATTTGCCAATCCCCAAACAAAATTGAAACTCAGGGGTAACATACCCAATGGACTGAAACCTTATCTGTAGCTCTGAAGATAACAGAACACTATAAAATTTCAGTGCTTCTGACAAGTAGTTGCATAGCCTATATTCACAGACTGCTTACGTGAAGGGTTTTTGTTAGACACAAATATAATACTTACAAGTTGAAATCCTCAGTAACATTAATCCAATTATCTTGTTTCATCCTGTTGGTATATTTGCCCTTACACAATCCATATAGTTCCTCCTCTTTCTGTAGTACAAGTTCTATAGCGAGGATCTTATCCCTTTCTGACCAATTGGATGATCTCTGTCTTAAATAATTCGCCCCTTGCTCTTCCATTCTTAGCACGTCTAAAATCCCCGATACTACTTGAGATCTTCTATAGAACTAGAAGTTCTAGTTCTGGTTCTAGTTACATAAGAACTCTTAATTCCCAAATAGCCAAAATAATACCGGTGCTCCAGTAATATCTTATTCTAAAATTCCGTTCATTTTTAATTCACATTTTATACCGGTGGTATTTTTTCAACTTTTTACACTCAACTAGTCAAAGAAGGTGTTCCCAATATATAAGACCGGATTAAACTTACTACACAACTAAGTGTAGCTTTGTAAAGATAATCTTAATCCATGTTAAGATAAGGCCAGTACAACCATGGCCAAGCATTCGGTTATAAATTTTTTAAAGAGGATATGTCTGTATTTTTTTCCAATATTAAAATTGCGATTTTATCTTGTAGTAATTACTATAGTTAATATTCTTATAAAAAAATCTGTAGAACCTTCCCCATAAAATGTGTGGATCATTCATAATAACAAAAGTCATACATTTTGTGTACATGTACAAATGCTTTAAAACACTTTCAATTTGATTCTTGAATTAATGTTGGAGTGGGCAGTCACTGGGTGCATAATATTATGTTCTAAACACGTTGTTGTAACCTATACAGTATTTGCAAGTTTTTGTTGTTTAATTTAAAAGCAGTCAGATTAAACAATCCATATCATTTTAGCAATAGGTTTTTCTACGTTTTTCACATAAGAATATGTTAACTACATTGTAGAATTAACAAATTACTATATAGGTTAAACTGCTGTTTTAAAAAAATGAAAAGATACAGGTAATCCCCTTTAAACTTGATCAATTTAATCTTATTTACCTTGATAGACTGATCTTTAAGTATGTGTAAAAAAAGGTTATACCTATGCATACTTACGCTGTCAACATCCTCCGTCTTCGGGATTTTCTTTCCAAGAGCAAGACCAACTATATCCACTCCTTTTTGTCTCTCTCTGGCTTTTTGTAATTCTCGAATATCTTCCAACTTTGATCTGAAAAATTGATAATAAAAGATATCTATGCACAAATACTGTCGGAACCTTTTACTCAATAGATGCATAGATAATCCATTTACCTTGGTATATTGTTTTAAAGCACTTATGGAAATCTTAAACTTACATTCAAATTGAAATTATTTATACATGTATAACAACTACAAATCGTGATGAAGGGTTGTTCAATATTAAGTACTATCCAGTATTCAGTCAACAAATCCCTACAAACAATATCTGACCAAATGTGTAGATTTTAAAGAATAATTGATAATTTGAATTTCAACAAAAATTTATGATTTCATTATTCATGACTTATTCGTGTTTTGATAAAACAGTACCCTGCTGTTACATGATAAGAGACTATATTTGTATTGCACACACCAAAATTAAATTTTTACTCATGGCTACACCACTCATGAAAATATTGATTTTCTGTGATCACTCGGTGAAATAAAATTCGATCTTACACCAAAATCAACAAATATCCTCTATAACATGTTTAAGGTTATTATACACATAAATGTCTAGATCTAGTAAGACTTTTTTTCGTAAAAAACAGACATTTAAACCAAACATCTTCATAGAATCATCAATGTACCGTATCTGCGAAACATAACCTAAATGTAGTATTCACAACATAATATGCTAATGCCACCCAGGTTAGGACTTTTTAGGAATTTAATATATATGAGCAAGTCTCCAGAAAAACCTGCTATTTTGACAAAAAAAAAAGATTTTGAGATTTTTTATCATTTAAAAGAGTAATCTTAATGAAGCAAAAGGCAAAAGAAATGTTGTTAGTATCTTGATTTTAAGGAAGTTTCAGCTGTTTTATAGAGGCCCTATTCTGAGCTTTTTTGCGCGACATCACAAACGTCATTTAAACGTTATTCGACGTGTAACAAATACTTAATAAATACAGCATATGATCAATTCTTGACATAAACTGTTCAAAATAGTATCACGTTTTAGAATGATGTTTTAAGTTTTAAAATATATATCCAAATTGTAAATGTTCACATTTAGAGAAAGGCTCCTAGCCTACTACTGTTTTATACAACTAACTCCTCGTTATTCTCAATCAGAGTACTTTTCTGAAATTGGTCACCATAGCAACGAAGTAAGTGCCTACTACTGTTTTAAACAACTAACCCCTTGTTATTCTCAATCAGAGTACTTTTCTGAAACTGGTCACCATAGCAACGAAGTAAGTGATTTTGACATAATTCATAAGAAATTTTAAAGCTAAGATATAGTTATATATGGATAAATCACTTAAAATTGAATCTATAGATATGTCATTTTTTCTTTTTTAAAACCTTATTACGTATAGTAAATACATAATGTCATGGTTTTCCTGGACACTGGCACATATGTACATATTTAATACAGAAAAGTTGACAGAAAAACTGAACAATGTGGTTATCACTATGTATACATGTAGCATAGAAACTAGTTTTTTTCTCCCATAATCATTACCTTGCATCTGATTTCTGTAACAGTAAAACATCTGGCCAACAACAACAAAATATGCTGGATTACCATAATGTAACATGTTACCCTACATGAGGCAATTTGTGGCAGGATTCGGAAGTACATTATGTATACCGGTAATATAATAGTGTTTAAACGCTTCACCACACTTCATGAAATTATACCCGAGTGAATACCGGTACATGAATACATGTATGTATGGTTTAAATTTGAATGTATAAAACATAAAAAAGTTTGAGTATGATAAAGACAGGTAACATTACTGTACCACAGAAAAATCTTAACAAATCAAAGAAAGAATAGAAAATGATGAAAAGTTCAGATGGGATAATAATAAAGGAAAGATGTCGTACTACTGAATGCCTATTATAAGTGGAATAATGAATTCTATGGACAGGATATGTGGACAAATAGTGAGGTATCCATCTAAACGTGTCAAGTCAACAATTATCCTCATTTTAGTCAGTATAATATTAATATTAGTACTTCGAGACATTCCCATTGCAAACAATACAGGACAAGTCCGGCATGAAGGAACAGTTAGGCATATACCGCTACAGAGATCTTCCTGGGTGTATCAGGAAGACACAAAGAGAAGCATATCTGATAGAAAAACACATGGAATTTACATGAAACATGACGCGACGATCAAAAGTGTTGAACAACCATTTGGACTTTACGAGGAACAGATTGACAGTGAGTTTGATGCGATCACATGGTTAGAAATGTTTAACGTGGAGCAGTTTAAGAAATCTGTGAATAAAACACTACAACCATTCGCACCTAGCATGCCACTGCAGCCACGTGGCCAGTACAGGTATAGGGAAACATACAGAAATCTGACCATACTGTGGAACATGTTTGCTAGTATGTGTGAAAGTAACAATATTACATATTTCTTATACAGTGGATCAATGATAGGTGCTTACAGACATCATGGTCTGGTACCCTGGGATGATGATATTGATGTCCTAGTAAATATAACACAATCAACAGCTCTTCGTGAAGTACTGGAAGCTGTCCCTGATCACCTACTTGACACATCAGGCCCGGGTAGCTGGGTGTTTTATCATATACCCGAGTACCGGGGTAAACCACCGGCTGATATAGAATTATGGTGGCCTTTCATAGAAATCCTCTTCTTTGCCGAGAATGAAACCCACATCTGGGATGATACAGCATTATGGGGTACTAGCTTTTATCAGAAATTTGATGTATTACCGCTTCAACGACGACCGTTTCTGGGCAACCTGTGGCCGGTACCATGTAACATGCACCGTTTAATGGAACAAAGCTTTTCCTTGGAATATTGTGAATCACCACACACTTACCATGTTGTCAAAATTCAGACAAGATTGAAGCCAACAACAACATTGTGTTCTAATCTGTATCAATATTTTCCATTTGTTGAGCATATCAACAATGGCACTAGTCACATAGAACTGTTGAAGCTGAATGGAACTGTTGTAAGTTGTATACAAACAGAGCCATTCTGTTATTAGTCTAGTGAACAGATTTAAATTGATACCCCTTTTTACATAAAAGGGTCATTATTTTTGTTCCTACCCCAATGTAAAATGCTATACCGTACAGGTAAATTTTCAACTCAGGATTTACTGTACAAACTATGATTAAAGTACAGAAACATGCATAATCTAAATATACACCTATACTGTAAAAATGTAGCACGTAGCAAGTTATACTGTAAACATTCATTTTGAATCAATAAAATAAATATCACCATGAAATTATGTTTTAATCGAACACACCAGTCCTGGTAGCAATTAAATACAAGCTGTTGCCACCATTTATACATTCATATACAGAGAGAAGTGTGCCCGCAGCAGAATTATAGTGCCGTCACTAACTGTATGATTACATGAGTGGTCTTAAAATAACGTAGAATCAAATTTTATCATAAGCAATTCAAATCTTGAGTAATGAGCATTCACAATCGTTATAATTGTATGCCGAAGTTATAATCAATATGAAACATGTACTTCTAACTGCTATAACTGTATGCAAAATATCATGGTTTCACAGGGCTCTAAAGCTATATAGTTTGCAGCCGCCATTGGGAGGCAGTCCCCCACCTGAACAGTATGGGGTTTTTTAAGCATGGAAAAGGATTCCCAGATCATTTTTTAGCTCCTATGATTTTTGGGAAAAAAAGATGAGTTATTGTCCTCACTTGATTGTCGTCGGCGTCAGCAGTGTTTTGTGTTTAGGTAAATTTTTCTCCTAAACTATCAAAACTATTGCTTTGAAACTTGCAACATTTGTTCACCATCAATACCTGAGCCTGTCAATCAAGACCCATATTAGTCTGATCTGCATTTTGTTTTGCAAGAATTATTGCCCCTTTTTGGACTTAGAAAATAAAATGCCTTGGTTAAGTTGTGTGTTTAGGTCCACTTTTCTCCTAAAAAATGAGTTATTGCTTTGAAACTTTCAACACTTGTTCATCATCAATACCTGACCACGTCAAGCAAGACCCATAACTCTGATCCGCATTTGGAAAATTATTGGTTAAGTTTTGTGTTTAAGTCCACTTTTTTCATACACTATGGGAGCTAATGCTTTAAAACTTTCAACAATTGTTTTCCCCAATACCTGACCATGTCAAGCAAGACCCATAACTCTTACCTTCATTTTGCAAGAGTTATTGCCCCTTTTAGGACTTAGAAAATGCCTTGTTATGCCCCAATCTTTGATGTATAAATAATTGCTTTGCACATGTCAGTCGTTCTGTCGGTACACCAAATTGGCTTCGGTTTAATAACTGAAGAATGCTTTGCCCTAGGATCTTCAAACTTTACATGGAGGTTGGTCACCAACAGTGGATGAATCATATTGATTTTGAAGTCATTAGGTCAAAGGTCACTGTGACCTTTACCATTTCTGACTATTTGGTTACCCTGGGGGCATACATGTTTTTCAAACATCTCTTGTTATTGTTAGGTTCATTTTTTCATACACTATGGGGCTAACACTTGTTATCATCAATACCTGACCATGTCAAGCAAGACCCATAACTGTCCTCTGCATTTTGCAAGAGTTATTGCCCCTTTTTGGACTTGGAAAATTCCTTGGTTAAGTGTTTTGTTTAGGTCCACTTTTCTCATACACTGTGGAGTCTAATGCTTTGAAACTTTTAATACTTGTTCATCATCAATACCTGACCACGTCAAGCAAGACCCATAACTGTGATCTGCATTTTGCTTGAGTTATTGCCCCTTTTTGGACTCAGAAAATTCCTTAATGAAGTTTTATAATTAAGTTGACTGTTCCATAAAATATTAAGCTATTGCTTTGAAACTAGCTACACTAGTACCGTAGGGCTCCGTGTATATATCTTCCTCCTGTATATCAACGACCTCCCAGCAAAAGCTTCTTCAACTATACGACTTTTTGCTGATGACAGCTTGTTATACAGAAAGATAAGGACATTCAAGACACCATAGCTCTAAAAGAGGATATTGATCATCTCCAGAAATGGGAAGAGGACTGGCAAATGTCGTTCAACCCCTCTAAATGCGAAGTAATTTGATTCAGTCGCAAGAGAAATCCCTTATCCACAGCCTATACGATACATGGCGAAACACTAGCAGTTGCCAAGACAGGAAGGTACCTGGGCGTGGCATTGTCCGAACATCTATACTGGAAACCACATGTTGAATAAACAGTTAAGAAGGCAAACAACAGCCTAGCCTTCTTACGCAGAAACCTCCAGAGTTGTCCTCATAACATCCAGAACCAATACTACTAGTATCTTGTAAGACCCATCCTGGAATAAGCTGCTCCTGCATGGAATACCCATACTCAGAACTGTATCCAGTCACTTGAAGCTGTACAGCGCAGAGCAGCCCGATTCGTCACAGGGGACTATCATACCACCGGTAGCACCAGCAACATGATGAACCAATTTGGGTGGCAATCCTTGCAACTACGAAGACAGTATGCCAAGGTCATCACGGTGTATCGAATCATATACTGCCTGTGCGACATTGATTCATCACCCCACTACCGTACCTCAACTGCAATTCACCTCTGCAAGATACATGGTACTGGTACCATTCTGCAGAACAGATAATTATCGACACTCCTTCTTCCTATCCAGCATACGCCTATAGAACACTTCCAGTCCACCTGACAGGAGCCCCTACCATCGAGGCATTCAGGTCGGGCATCGTCGGACAGCTGTAAATTTTTCACGGAGATGTTTTTAGTATTTTAACCCAGCACTCGTTTGAACCTCACATCCACCTTTGCACATAGCCTTACACTGTTCGACAATGCCCCAGAGTGGGCCCACAACATTAACAGAAGAAGAAGATCTGGAACTACAAACTGACAAAGTTCATCACCAACAATTTGGAGGAACCACACGGATGGGATAGCAGTTACTTTATTATGTTAGATTTTGTTGCTGATATATATTGGTTTACATTGAATTAAGGAGGTACGCGCTGCCTTGTGCGCATGCGCGAAATTTCAAAATCGTATTAGATAAGAACAAACATGAATTTTAGTTTCAATGATCGCATATGAATGTTGATTCATGATACTGTATAGCGGGTATATTTCACGGGGTCCATTATTCGCGTTATGTGGATCCTTTTAAATTCACGGTGTCTTGATTTCGCGCAAACTACCTCGACCGCGAATTTAAAACCTTGTTGGTAAACATAAAATGGGAGGTCAATCTTACGTTAGTTACACCTTGGAAACTAAAAAAAGGAAATTGATTGCTGAACACGGCAATTTATAAAGCTTAAAACTTACATGCAATATCGTAAGAAAACCGGGCGTAATGACAATTCAAGTGTTCATTAAGTGTTGATTAATTGCGAACATACGTACGTTTTTACAAGTCCCATATTGCTATCATAGTCCATAATTAATAATTAATTAAACAAGTCCGACCTTTTTTAGAACTGACGATACGCTATGTAATTACGCACTCAAAATCAAATCAACGCTTCCGATATGCCGGAATATATTACTATACGTCATTGTCTTAACACAGTGTGTACACATGCTGCGTTTGAGTTATTAAAGCGTTTGATCTTGTTGGGCGCACGGGGAAACACTTGCCAGGTATAAAGAGTCTAATAAGAAGTCTTTATAAGACTATTTAAACCCCCTGTCCGTGATTTATTTATGCTGTCCATCGGTATAACATATAAGGGCGTGTGGTTCTGTCCTTCCAAATTTGATAATTTATAAACGATTTACAAATTACACAGTAAGATTATTTATTTTGATCATAAATCGCTCGTTGCGTTTCGCGGGTTATTTTGAACGGTTTGTTTGATGGCCGAGTTGACTATCATTAGAAAATAATACAAACAAATACTTTTACAGCAAACATTTACACGTTTTGCAAACAAAAGCGTCAAATCTAATAATTTTGATGCACCTGCTTATAATTAACACCTTTTAACGTTGAGAAAACATGATGCAAGTATGATATTTGATACACATGCATAGAGTTTTTCGAATTATATTTTGTAATTTATTATAAGTCGAAGTCTTACTGCCGTATTTTACTTAATCGACGTACTTCTTGCAAAATAATTGGATCAACGTTGGTTTTTAATCATGAATTGTCTCCCTTTGTAAAATTTGTATATTTACGACGTGAATATTTCGCTGGGTTTAGATTTCGCGCTATCGATGTTGACCGCGAATATAGCGAAAATTAGACCCCCGTGAAATATACCCGCTATACAGTAATAAACATAATATTATTGCACAAATTAGATATTTTTAACTTTTTATTTTTTTGCATGTATGAAAAGTGGGTGGGGAACGGCAAAATTGTGAATAATATGGGTTCACAATAAGTCCCTACAATTGTTCAAATGCATATGCTTATATATAATATGTAGTGCATGGTTTAGTTATAAGATGTAACCATACTTTGACATATTTTTAATAAAAATTTATTTCATTACAATATGCAAATTAGGTCAATTTATGCAAATTTATTCATAATTAGTACTTTTTTATGCACAGCTCCCAAAAAAGGCTGGTGACCCCTATTTTTTATTTGACTAAACAGGTGTTCTATTTGATACTTAACTTAGGGCCAATTCTAATTTCTAAATCATTTTTGATCGTTAGGTATTTTTTGACGTTCATTTGAAATCGTTTGAAAATCACACTTTTTTGCGAGTGGGTGGGGTAACTATTTATCATGTTCAAATACTAAATTTGTTCACCAGGCAGCCTGAATTGTGACTAATGTCAATAGGAATCACCATTGAACACACAAAATATCATGCATTGCTTAAAAGTGGTTTCATATAGTAATAATCTTAAAAAGAACATAATGGTGCCATAAATGCAGGAAATAGATAAAATGAACAAAATACAATGGTAGGTCATTAGAAAGCCATGTATGTCGAAAACGAGCCTGGTGACATATCATTTTTATGATTTCAATGTTGTTCTAGAAGACTGTTCTGTCATTTTAAGATGTTTCAAGGAAAATTCGATCGTTAGATCAAAGGTGCGCGTACCTCCTTAAGGCTAATCTTAGTCCTACATGGTGTCGCAGTTCTAGAGTACTGGCAATGGAGATATTACCGGACAGAAATCGCATAAAAAGCTTCCCCTGAAAAATCGATTTTAGCCAGATTTTTTTGTGTTTACACCTACCTGTGTTCAAATAGATTTCCCAAAATAGGACGTCTAGTAACAACCTAATATTGGGGCCCAAGCAGGGTCACTTTTGGCGCTATTTTAATGACGTACAGTAGATATTACCAGACAGTCTTTTTCGAATATTTTTCGATGGATATTTAGAAAAATATGACCAAATATGTTTAGAATAGGGTTCGTACTTCACACTTATGCAAAATATTTATGATTTCCGTAATAACAACTCATGACACAAGAAGTTTCCTGCGAGGGGGCGTTCTGTGGGAGGTTAAACTCCGTTTTACACCGTACTAACTGTGTTTACCGACCAATATACGAATAAAACGATTAAAAAACAACCCGAAGTCTTTCAGATTGATGGGAAATATATGAAAAATGTTACTCAACTGATATCCGAGGACAAATTAAACTGAATAACGCTGAAATAGGGAAGTTTCAGCAAGCGCGAGGAATCTATTGCGAGACCTTCACTACAGTAATTATTACCGTACTTGTTAACCGCTCGGCCATCGTCTCAATAGAGAATTCCATACCTATAAATTTAACATTATAAAATCAATCAAGCACGCGCTCGCTTTTGTGCATGCGCGCACCATTATTTTCCCCAGTGTCGCTTTTGTCAACAATGCAGCGGCGGGCAATATTTTTTATGAATAAGCAATGCATTGTTTATCATGAATATTTTGGGAATCTATTGCGAGACCTTCACTACAGTAATTTTTACCGTACTTGTTAACCGCTCGGCCATCGTCTCAATAGAGAATGCCATACCTATAAATTTAACATTATAAAATCAATCAAGCACGCGCTCGCTTTTGGGCATGCGCGCACCATTATTTTCCCCAGTGTCGCTTTTGTCAACAATGAATAAGCACACTATCAAACTTGTATGCTCCTGCATTTTTGAATAAATTATGCAAATGAGGGCGCCATCTTAGATTTCTGCTAATCAAGCGCTCTTGACCAGATCGACAAACGAAAACGAAAGTACATGTTTTGTTTCCGAAGAAATCGCTATAGGGATGTACAATGTATTATATATTAACTTGATTTTTTTACGCATTAAATGAATTCAAAGTTGAACCAATATGATGAAATTACAGGGTCTAATTATTGATTTATGAGCGTTATAAATCTTGACATGCTGCAGAAAGGTCGTCTTTTTACCACGGTGTGGTTGTAGAAAATACAATTTGTTTTACATTTTGCAATTTATTTGAACGTGCAGGTAATTTTTTTTAAAGACAGAAATAAATATACTTTACTTTTTTGCTAGGTTTGTGTAGTGTCTCTTCCTTGTTTAAAGTGTCTTTGAGGTTAAAGTGGTTTGTTTACATTAAAAATGCCGCCTGATTTAAGCGGTACGGCTAAAACCCGCATACATGCAGTACGGGATTTCGCGGAATCGACGTTGATGCAGACAATGTATAGCGAGTGTTGGGCGTAAATTAATCAGTATTAGATGAAATACATAAAATAAAGATAATAAGATATCTATCTTATCTTATAAAACTAATTTTAAATACTGCGTAATAATTAAGAGCTTCGACGCGCACCTGTTTGCAAATGTTGGTGACTCGCGACTTCTAAAACCTATTATCCAGCCGCTGAGTCTCGCCGGTAATCTTAATGCTAAATTGTTCAGTGTTAAATACAGGACAATTGAAGAATACATGAAAAATATACAAAGTGAAAGCCAGTCTTCGACTTTTGGTGCCAACAGAATTAAACAAGGTCACCGGATTATAACAGGTGCGCGTCGAGCTATTATTATGCCTTTTTAACCAGTTTACTCACTGGTCGGGCCCTTAAAAAATAAAAGTACCATTTTAAGTAAGTTACGTATATTATTATAAGCGTCGTCGAGAGGTTAAAGAAAATAACCGTCACGATCGTACGTTCAATACAAAATAATGGCACAAACGCCTGAAGTAGTTAGCAGATACATTTAATTAACGTGCGTGATAAAATTTAATTTTGGATGACGCCATTTTGCACTAAATTATTTTTATTTTTAGAATTGAACAGCTTTGTCCAGTTAATCTTTCTTCAAGAAAAAAATAAGCCAGGAAAATGTAACAGCTGTAGATCTATCAAATTGTTCAAAAAGTTAATCGAGTAAAATCAGGCATGGCCTAAATCTGCGCACGCTCAGTGCGGACGTATTGTATACATCCGGTCGTCGCATACGCTTAGACTAAGTTAGAGTAGAAGTTTGTTAGTGAAGCAATGCATTGTTTATCTTGAATATTTTTTTCTACCATATTCCTTACTCACGATTATGAGTGAGTTGATACGAAGATCAATGATTTATTCAACTAAATAAAGCGTCTAGACCGTTTGTCCGGTAATATATACTGTCCGGTAATATCTCCTTTGCCAGATTGAGAATGGAAATCAGTTAAAAACTAAAATTGGACCAAGCGAGTAAAATCAAAACTGTTACGAGACAATGAATTTACAGAAACACATGTATGCTACCTTGTTTCACCATTTTCATCGGAATCAAGGTCACTATCCGAAGACTGTTTCCGTTTTCTGAAATTTTTCTTACGAGGTTTTGTGAAGGCTGACATTTTGATTAATCATGATCAGCAAACGCTTCTTAGTCAATTATCTCCCCTCTTTTAAAAAGGGGAATCACTGCGTATAAATTATATTTTTTACAGTAGAGGTTACCTCCCTTGTCAGTTAAAAATGAAATTGGTCTCGCGGTGAAAATTTTGAAAAAAAACACGATGTGCACTAGTAGTATTATACCAGTAAGCATGGGAGAAGGGCAGACTAATGTTTTTCACAATTAAGGTGGACACTTAGGCTTCAAATGTTTCCCCTCGCCCTAATAACGAAGTTTTCCGTAGCTAAGTCATTCGAATATTCAGGATCACCTATTTCTAAACACGTATGTTAATTAAATGTATATGACACTCTATATTAACGTAAATATGCTGCCGCTTACACATATCGATCGGCCGATAAACAATGTACCGCGTTAACCGTAAAACGCACTAGTCAAATTCTACCCTGCTTTCTGTAAGACCTCATAATTTTCGTATCTGTTATCCGATTTTAAATATTTAAAGCTTGTAATGAAGCAGAGATATATGTCTGTCTTTTAGTACAACATTCATCACGATACCCTAATTATTAAATCCACGGCGACGAGTAAGAATCCGTTCCGCGTAAAAATAAGTTTAAAATACCTCTTTTTTTACCAAATAAAAATACAACCAACGGTCGAAAATCATCAAATATGAATTTAATTTTCGATCGATTTTGTTCATTAAAACTTGTTTTAAAAGCTAATACTTTAAGGTTTTATAAAATGTAAAACTTATTTATAAAGCATTTGTGAGTTGTCGACCGCCAACGATTTGATTAAACTTCGTGCATTTATGTACTAATTATTGCAAATAATTTTTCAAAATGGCGGAATCACGTCGAAACGCGTGTGAAACGGGCACCTGCACACCTTCCATGCGCTAATTGAAAACATATTTTTGATTGAAACTTGTTTAAATTGTGAGATTAAATACGTTTTGAGGTACTGGTTGTACTTTTTTCTGGTTTCTATTGGTTCTGTCTTTACAGAATGGAGTCAAAAATAGTGATTTTTGTCACGATGCGGGACTATTTTTTTTGGTAGCTGTATTGAACTTGCGGACTTATTGCCGAATGTTAATTATAAAATGGCGATTATTTACAATAAAACCTGCTATTAAATGCATTTTGAGAGGTATTGGTTGCATTAAATTATGAACCATGATGCTAGCCTTTGAAAAAATCGCCACAAAAGATGATCAATGGTCGGCGTAGTTTACATCAAACATTATTATGAATACGTCCGTTCTGTTTTATTTCGTTGGCGGTCGACAACTCGCAAATGCTTTAAAAATAAGTTTTTACATTTTATAAAACCTTACAGTATAAGCTTTTAAAACAAGCTTTAATGAACAAAATCGATCGAAAATTAGATTAATGTTTGATGATTTTCGACCGTTGATTGAATTTTTATTTGGTAAAAAACGGGATATTTTAAACTTACTTTTACGCGGAACGGATTCTTACTCGTCGCCGTGGATTTAATAACTAGGGTATCGTGATGAATATTGTATTAATAGACAGGCATATATCTCTGCTTCATTACAAACTTTAAATATTTAAAATCGGATAATAGATACGAAAATTATGAGGTCTTACATAAAGCAGGGTAGAATTTGACTAGTGCGTTTTACGCTTAACGCGGTAACATTGTTTATCGGCCGATGCGGCAGCATATTTATTAGAGGTTAATACACGACACAGCCGGGCAGGGAGGCGATAATCCGCCCGGTAAATGAATAATCACCTCGAGGGCTTCAGCCCGAGGGTGATTATTCATACCGGGCGGATTATCAACTTCCGGCCAGGCTCTGAAGTGTATTAAAGTCTTTAATACAATTGTTCGATTTACAAATAACAAATAATGTAAATATTACTGATGTATATGTACACTAAGGATGTAACCAATAAAATGCACTTAGTGTGAATAAAATTGGCAGAGAAATATTGCATATGAGCAACGTAACGTCATTTTGGCTCCAACGTGACGTCATGTTTACATGGATAACGTAACGTGCGCTCGTCCAACCGGTCCGATTATGATTATGAGATTGCGGACCGGGCGGATAGGCGATAATCAATCACGTGATGGCCATAATCAGCCGCAAATAGGCTTATTTCTGTTACTATATATAGTAACAAGTGTATTAACACCTTTTACATACGTTAATATAGAGTGTCATATACATTTAATTAACATGCGTGTTCTAAAGAATGGCTTACCTACGGCAGGCTGGGTTCCACCGGGGGGCACAGGGGGCCCCGTGCCCCCCCCCCCAGTTGGCCTCAGAGTGACCATTTTATACAGTCTAAAAACGTTAAAATCCTTAAAATATTACCAATCGATTAGGCTATGGGTCGTTATTTTGTGATAACAATCTCTGTATATTACATATATAGCGGAAGCGAAGGCAATAAAATGTGCCCCCCTGTTGTTTATCCAGGCCCTAATTACACCCGATCTGAATCAGTTAGACGCTTTCCGAGATTATTTTATAGCGTCTGAAAGATCATGATTTAGGCACAGATACTTGGGGTCTGGACCACGCCCCCTCCCGCTACGCGCCTGGAAATATTTTTTTAATATTTCTTATATATCAAGACCCATTCAGTAATCACACAAACATTTGTTGGATGTATTTGATAGTAATACAAAAATCTACGTAATTCCTCTACAGTACTGCTTAAATAACACTGTGTTATTAAAGCTAGAGAGGCATTTACAAATATTTTTTTATTTGTCCGGATACGTTTAATAATGTTTGTGTGATTAATGTATGGGTCTGGGTATACAATGTTGATGATAAAAATATACCCAGGTGCGTAGCTGGGGGGGCGGGGTCCAGACCCCAAGTGTCTGTGGATTTAGGAGATTCATTGATCTATGTTACTAAAACGTGTGAACTGATCGATTTGAAAATAGTGACCCGACATATCAAAATTTTCTTGTTGATAGATTAATTACTGATAATGACATCTTGAAACAGTGCAAGTTCAATAATTTCAGTTGAGATTTAAAAAAAAGAAAAGAAAAACGAGTTTAATTCAAAACATTTGGGGGGGGGCACATTTTTTTTTAATTTCCATGTGTCTAGCATTAATTTTTAAGGTTTTAAAGACGTTATAGTGCATAAAATTTCATGATTTTTATTAAAAGTTATTAAGTTTACTAAAAAATCTATCTGAACCAGTGGAAGCTTTTAGAAATAGATCTAATATTGTTTATTTCATGGGCTATGTATTTCGATTTGTAGCAGTTAATTTCAATAATTTAACGTCTAAATATAAAATTTAAAGTTCTTACTTGATAAAATCTTCAATGGGATAAACATACATGTATATTTAAATAATTGCTTAAAAATGAACGTTGTCTGATTATGTAGCGAACAGTGAATTTTAATAATTTGACGCCTGATTTGTAGGGAATTGAAAGAAACTACTTTTATTTTTTTTTGTCATATTGTATGTTGATGTAGCAGTACAATTTTAATACCTTTACTTCTCATTTTAAAAGCTTAAAGTGCGGGAAATTGCATGATTTTAATTCGAAAAGTGAAAAAATCTTCGCCGGGAGGGGAAACCCCTCCCGCACCCACCCCAACATAATATCAAAAAATTATCTGGGGCCCCCCAGTCAAAAATTTCTGGATCCGGACCTGCTAGGTCATATTCAGCAGTCTGCTACACCACAACATGGTTCTATTCTATGAGGTAGCACAACGTGGACAACAGTTTTGATAACTATACATTCATGAACATGTACAATTGTATTGTTATGTATTGTTATGTATTGTTATGTATTGAAATTCTTCTTCTTCCAATAACGTACAAGCGCATCGTGGTGAGAGAAAGATTTATAATCAAAACTTCTCAAAACTTCTATTTTACAAATCCAGTGGTTTAAACGTGTCTATAATACAATGCGGTTAAAAACAGTCTCTCACAAATCTATCGGAGCTGAATCTGCTGGACTTCCTCTTGAAGCTGTCTATGGTTGAACAGCATACATGTGTACCACTGACTGGGGAAGTCTATTCCATAGCCTGGTGGTATTCGGAAAGAAGCTCTTCTGGTAGCAAATAATCCGGGCGTAGGGTTATTGGTAGTCTGACCGAAGTTATTGGTACGAGGTATGTGGCTGGAACGTCAACTAGGTTGTACACAACACGATAAAGCATTGTTACCCTGGCTTTGGCACGACGCTCCTGTAGGGAGGGCCATTGCAGTTGCTGGAGCATGGTAGTGACGCTTGACGTTCTTCTGAAGTCGGAGAAGACCATTCTCGCGGCTCTGTGCTAAACTATTTCGAGCTTCCTGATGTTTGCGCTGGTGAATGGGTCCCAGATAACTGCAGCATACTCTGTGAGCGGGCGAATCTGGGTAGCCTAGCATAGCTTCTTTGTCTTCCTGGGGCATTGATCAATGGATGTTACGGTTGATCTAGGCTAAGGTTGAATTTGCCTTCTTCGTTACCGAGTTTATATGGTTATTCCAATTAAGTGTCTTGTGGATATTAACACTCAGGTATTTTGCTGAGTCGACTACTTCTAGAGTGTGGCCATGTATCTTATATGGATGGTTGATTGGTTTCCGTTTGTTTGTAATTGTGAATAGTCTGGCACTTCTGGGGATGGAACTCCATGAGCCAGTCTTTCTCCCATCGCTGAAGGTTATCAAGGTCGTTCTGTAGGGCCTGAGCGTCATTCTCTGAGTGGATTTGTCTGTAAAGCACACAATCGTCAGCAAACAACCTGGCTGTGGATCCATTAGAGATGTAGTTTGGCAATGTACAGAGGGAATAATAAGGGTCCAAGCACGCTTCCTTGTGGAACACCAGATTGTACCGGAGCCGATTGCGATGTTGTACGTGCCAGTGTAACTTGTTGACTGCGTCTTTCAAGAAAGTTGTTGATCCAACTGTGAATGTTACTTCGTATACCATAGTAGGCTATCTTCCGGATAGTAATCGTTGGTGCGGTACCTTGTCGAAGGCTTTTGAAAAATCAAGTACGTAATATCGCATCTGTCTGTCCAATCTTATCAATGTTGCTGGCTAAATCCTGTACAGTGAGTATTCACTGTGACTCGCATGATCTTCGCTTTCTAAACCCGTATAAGGCATCAGTCAATATTCTATGAGCATCTAGGCGTTTTTAAATTGTAGTTGTTATGTATATTATTTCAGTAACTTGAACAACTGTCATTTCTACCACCTTAAACAAATTATATAACCTATTTATAATTCCATTTTATATCTGTAGGCCTACGCCTGATATTTTGTCCATAGTCATTCAATTTATTGATAAAATCAATCAAGAGACAGAGGTGAGATACAAGGAATCTGGGTACGTTACCCTAGCTCGTTTCAAATAGATTCCTTGGTGCTGCCTCACAGATCGGTCAGAAATGTTTGTATGACGTAATTTAAAAGAAAGCCACTGACGGTTGCTTTATGAAAGATTTATGGCAATTTATTATATGCTTTCAATGGATTACGGAGATTTTTCAGTGAAAATAACAGTGAAAATAACAGTGAAATTACCACTTTGTTATTTTCACTGTTTAGAAGCTGGTTCCAGTATCGTTCAGAAAAAGAAACGTAACGTCAACGACGCCGGGCTTTAAAATGTACGTTACGTCATTATGACGTCATAATTGTCACGGCTTGACGTTCCAATTTCGACGTGATTATTCCAATTAAGCCAATTACGGTACCATTTTAAGAGAAATTGAAGCATATAATAAACAGAAAATTTGTTGATTTTCGGTGAAAGATCAATTTTATTTCACTCGTGATCACATAAAATTATATTTTCACTCGTGGCTTCGCCACTCGTGAAAATATTGATTTTCTGTGATCACTCGATGAAATAAAATACGATCTTACACCAAAATCAACAAATATCCTCTATTTAAACCACTCTTGATATCGCGCACCCGGTAGTTTTCTTTTTAAAAACAGCAGAGTTTCCTTCCAATATGCTTAAATGCGAATTATGTAATTCATATGTGATCGAACTGTAACATCAACAAAATACAGCGAAAACATCAGCGAGGTATTCGGCTCGTTTTGCAATTCTTTTTCATCGAATGCAAACAAAGTTCAGGCAATTTAAGTGATAGAAGAGTTAATTAAAATAGAATTTTGAAAGTAAAAATACTAAATAACTACAAAATGCCAATGTTTTTAAAGTTATTTTAAATGTCAGTGTAGTTGTTTATGGCATATACAGGCAACTTAACTAAAATTACGCGAATATTTGACAATTTTATTTTATTTTTGCAATACACCATTACGTGAGGCAGCACCTTTAAGGTGCCCGGTGTACAGCACCAATACACGCGAGACTACCTTCTGCATGTTCTGTTTCCAACCAGTTTCAGGGTGACGAATCAACGGGGTTTACGCACGGATACTGAAAGGAGCTAAGTCATCGGTAATACCTGTTTTTTGCCAATATCTCTAATTGTTCGTACACGATTCTTAATATTTTGCAGTGCATAAAAGACAGATAAGCATTCTGGTTCTAACCATGTTCAAACTTAAAAGATTCTCTTCCTAATTTGGACGCAATCGTTGGCCCAAATTGACGAGTAAAGAAACTGATGTAAACAATCGTGCTGCATGCGACGTGAAATTGCATTTCCCATTTCAGTTTACCGTAAAATGTTGTATTTAGTAGGTT
This sequence comes from Spisula solida, assembly GCA_947247005.1. Classification (NCBI taxonomy): domain Eukaryota; kingdom Metazoa; phylum Mollusca; class Bivalvia; order Venerida; family Mactridae; genus Spisula; species Spisula solida. Next base: position 32,918,723 of record OX365944.1, on the reverse strand, counting down.
AACTGTGTATCAAACCATTCGAATACGTTCATGTTTTATATGGCTATCTTTATTTATCATAAATTGACGTTTCTGCATGATTAAAGTGACATTTGGAGAAATGCTGTCGTAAACGTGAATTTAGAGATTGCTGTTGTAAACGTGATAATTTTTCTTTGGATACCTTCAAAACACAAAAGATTAACACAAGCTTTATACTAGTAAGTAATCCATAATAATGAATTTACTTACTAACATATCAATTATTTTGCAGATAGTATGTCATGGAAAAGCGACGAAAATAATGGTTGTCTTTGTGTCGGATGTGGAGGATGTTTACAGTCACGTCCCCAATTCTAATTAAGAACGTATGGTTGACACCATGGATGAAGTCACGAGCCGGTTAAATGGAAGTAATAATCTACACCCGTTATGACGATTTTGAAATCACCAATAAAACTTACTTTAATATATCCACCAGTGTGGAGTTATTTCACTTAATTAAACTGCACAAAGTGTGAACACACAGAAACAGAAGGTGCTTATGAAAATATTCGATATGGAATTGAACAAATCTTAGACCACAACAATCAACATGACACTGTCGATAGCTGTTTCAGTCATCTCACTTAGTGTTCTGTGTTGGTTCTTCTCATGTATTGACAGGAACCATGAGAAATGTGTACAAGGAAGGAATAGAAGGAAAGCACAATGACGCTAGGAAAAAACTAGCAAAATCAAACATGACAAATGTGTCTATTGATATGATAGAGACTATACTTGAACCGATGCCAGTTCCTGTAGCAGTTGCACACTTCATTGAGACAGTTGAAAACCAAATGAGAGTTCATGGAGATGTACTCGTATGTGAGGCTAACTTTTGTAGATAGTGATAAGCGGATGACAATGATGTTATTACGTGCAAAAGAAAGGGTAATAATGAGATTGCCCCTTAGAAATCGGTTCACAGCCGGATTGCCGGGATACAAATCCAGCGCACTAACCACTGCAGCAGCTAATAGATTACAGACTGCTGTTTTGTATATGCCAGGTGTCACAGTAAAACCTCACTAATAAGACCGCCATTGGTACTTTGAAAATGCACTTATTATAGATTTGGTCTTAATATTAGAAGTATACAACTGTGAAATCGTGGAAAGTAACATACACAATTATGGTTTAGGTTCTGAGATGGCCTTTAAGTGAAGCTTAACTGTTCATCTTTGTTTATGAGATATATAAATATGATACTTGTTTATGTATTTGAATAAGCTTTTTAATGACAAACATATTATTTATACAGTAAAAGTTACATATACATAATCAGTATTTGCGATACATGTAATAAATAAAATTAATAGCAATACAGTTTTAATGTTTTTTCGCCATAGAGCTTTTAATTCACAAATTCCATTTGTGAGCGGTCTCCTTCAGTGGAGTATGCACATTGACTAGACTGTTAAAAGCTGTTGGAATACAACATAATGTAAAGGGTACATGTTGTAAACTTTCAAACATATTAATTCCAAGAAATTCCCTCTGAGCCATAATATTTCTGTTGATTGGATTTTACAACAGTTTTTATATTTCTTCAAATAAACGTTCATCCAGCACAGAAATGTATTAATCCTGTTAAATTTAACCTATCACGTAAGTCCAGTGCTTGTACTATTCAGTCGCAGCTTCATCAATTGATTAACATGTTACTGTCCAGCCAGCTAGAATAATAGTCAAATGGTAGCATCCATTTTCACTAACAGGTGCCTGCTAGGAATGCTCTTTACAACAACATCTGTAATAATAATTAATATTATAAAATATGCCTGTCCATATATCATGATTTAATGATCAAAATGTAACAACATGGTGAATGGTTGATAGTTTTGGTTAACTGGGATTTACATTTACTGCTAATGAGTGATTATGTCCTATGCCCTAGCCCTCAAATAATATCAAAACCGTCATTTTATAAATAAACAAGAGCCAACATGTCATAAAATACGCTCGCCTGGGGAATAGTGAATGAAAATAAAATAATCCAACTTGGCCTATTTCACAAAATAATCCAACTTGGCCTATTTCACATTGTTTTGGTAATTAATAGACTATCCTACAAGAAGGCCTTGGATGATTTGGACTATACTTGAACTTGGTCTAGATATTATGCTCATAAACAATGTCAACACGTTTGAAGATGACCAGTTGAGAACTGTTAGATATTAGAGAGGTTGCGATGCGAACGTGTACGACTACGTGTACGTGTAGCTACCCGTACATATATACGTACGCGTTGCAATTAAAATTGGTTTGCGAAAGACATCGGGTGCGTGTAACCTCACATGACAGCTGTAATACGATTTCTTCGTGAAACGATATGGAGTGTTTATATAAACTCCATGAAACCACGGGTCATGAATTATTGGATTTCTCGTGCATACGCATACCTGTGTGACATAGTACACATTATATTTTCGTCTGCCACACGTCCATTACTTGTAGAAACAACACATACCTGGATGACGAAATACTCAAAAAAAGTATTGACGTACACGTACACGTTACACGTTGACTTTCGCAACCTCTCTATTATGCCCATATACATTGTCACCAACGTTGAAGATAAGCAGATGAAAACTCTTTGAACTAGAGAACTATTTCAATTATTTTGGTAATTATTGGACCATAACCCACGAAGGCCTTAGCAATCGCCCTATAACTGCACTTAGCCTAGATATCATGCCCATAAATAATGTCAACAAGTTTGAAGACGATCCTATGAAAACTGTTTGAACTAGAGTGCAGACAAGGCCAATTTCACATTTTTTAGTTATTGAAAAAACATTACCCAAGAAGGACTGGGCTGATTTGCCCTGTACTTGACATTGACCTAGATATTATGCCCATAAACATTGTCACTAAGTTTGAAGACGATCGGGTGAAAAATGTTTTGTTAGGAGTACAGACAAATAACAGGAACTAAAAAATATATCACTAAAATTTTATAATCATGAAACTGTTATATCTTGAAATTAATCAATACAATGTATATGAATTGGCTTGAACACACATAAAGGATATGTTACATTGACTTTATAACTGCAAACAGAATAATTAGTTGAACCGTAATGGTTTACACGTTGCAAGCAGCATCTTACTTTAATCAGGTTTACGACAGCAAAACTTGGAATGTTCACAAAGTTTCCATTTTATAACATACATGCATTTAATGCTATTCAAACACTTTTGGCATACAAAATATACTTTGGACTTCACTATCTGCTTACAAAATCAACTCAATTGCGATGAAATGTTTAAAAATCATAAATGCACGTTGCGTGCAGCATACAGTTTACAGCGAATTCTCAACATGTCATATTTTGGCCAAGGATAGCGTGTTTATTAAGTAGAGCTTTGTGGAATATTTAATATTGGCATGACGAGCAGCGTAAGCTGTCTTTTATGCGCTACGAGAAAATGAAAAACAAGTTCATTTAGAACGTTTATTTGCAAAAAAACGTCACTTACCGAGCTTGTTGACATCTATGAATTGCACCGGTAAACCCCAAAAAGTCACGTGATTCGTCACCCTGAGTTTGCCTGTAGTTGGGTGGGAAACACTGAAAAGCCATCACAATTAAAGCAAATTACATGTGTTGGGAAAAAAAGAATATTTTTATTATGAAAATTATTAACTCTAATAAAATATTTCTTTGCCTAAAATACTTTCAAAAATAAAAAAAATATTCGCTCCCCGACGGGGAATCGAACCCCGGTCTCCCGCGTGACAGGCGGGGATACTCACCACTATACTATCGAGGACCACGAACAAAATGAACGAAATTAGTGTACAGTATCTCAGTTATCGATATCTCAGACAAAGGTTTTCGGAATTGTTCGGTGTTTATCCACCAACGCGGAAGTTATGTTGGAATACTGAGGAAGTTGATTCACTAACATTAATCACACTACTGTAATTCACGGATGCTACAATGTCTGAACGTAATCGTCAAGTTTTGAACGAGTTACTAAAGAAACCTGGAAATGGTGCGTGTGCGGATTGTACATCAGAAGGTTATTGCCTATTTCGTTATTTCGATTTTAGACTTTAGCATCATTTTATGAACACTGTTAATTGATGGGTGGGGTAATGTAAATACATGTACTATTTTACAAGGAAAATTACTGGCTATCTGATATGATATAATGGCATGTATAGCCTACTTATTATTTTAACGGTTCGGATTTATTGAAATAAATATTCATAATTGGCACAGTAATTGTTGTGTACTCCTTCTGCAAACTCTCATCTTTTTCTTTCTTTTACTCTAACTTCTAAGGCCTAAAGCAAATAAGAGCATTTTTTTGTGAAGCCATTTCTGTGGATTTTATAAATGAACACCTGGTACACAAATATAAAGTCAAACTGTCCTGTATGATAATAAAGTACATGGCTATTTAGATTTCAAATTTTAGACAAATCGGTCAAGCGGTTTGGAAAATATGAATATTTGAAGTTGTCAAATGTCTTCAATATTAGCTGTTTCGGTGTGACATGACTTTTTATAACAATGTATTTTCTTTAAAATAAAATTATATACGACTTGTTTCATACCTTTTCAGTGTTAAAACAAAACATTGACATCATACCTATAAGTTGCGACAATTTAAAAATTTAGATTCAGTGAATCAGTCCTCCAAAAAAATCTTCAACATATTTTGAAAAGTACCCAAATGAAGTCAAATGACTTGTCATTATGCTCCTAAGCACTTATGGTGCTCAGTAAAATGTCTGGTAAAAGTGTATTTCAACTCGGATCTTCATAACATTTTTTTTTTTTGTCCCAACCCTAACGCTTTTTGTCCCAACCCTAAGGCATACATTAATCTTGTTTATTGTAAGGAGGATCAGTATTAAAATGTTGCAGGGACATTTTTTGTAACAACATACACAAGCTTTATCAATTAAAATTCACTGTAATTATGTATTGTGCATGCTGAATTAATTTTGGCACTACACAGAGGCCATTCCAGGAAATACGTAAAGTTTTCAAAATACAGATTTTTTCGGATATAACTAAATATCCAGTTATTTCCAATAACACCCAGGTATAACTAGTTGAAGCAATTCACTTCAATCTATTTATTGCAGTATTAAACCATTTGTAAGTCACTTTAACTTTAAGCCTTACAAATTGTTAGGGTTGGGACACTTTTTCTGTCACCTAGTTTTTGAAGTTATAGTGAGTTTTCAGAGCCAGAAACTTACACTTACAGTAACAGTGTTTCTTCAATATTATCATTTAACAATTTGCCAACAAACTTATCCAGACTAACCCAACTCCATCTGGTCCGTATCAACCATGTAAAAGCACAAAAACTAATCCAAACTGAAATGTTTTGCCAAAGACATTTAGGTATATGATTGACTCAGAAGCTGAGTGTGGAATTCAATTACAGTATATGCAAGTTAAATGTATATGTTGAGTTAATTCATAGAATATTTTTTGTTATTATGTTAATAATTACATGTATGTTCTTGAGTTTGCATTGTAGCATACCTCTTAAACTAATGTTAGATTCTCAATATTATAAGAAAATCACATTAATTTTTGTATGAATTTACAATTTTATACCCATTGATTATTGAAGACCAATAGTTAATATTAAGTTCAATGTAATTGTAAAACAGCATTATTGTACAATATGTGTTCTAAAAATTGTTGGTTTTTTCAGTTACCAAAAAATGTCCCAACCCTAACAGTTATGAAAATTTCCAACATAAATTCACAATCTGGTTGAGACTGTAATATACTTTTGAGCTGTTATGTTGATATAACTTCCCTATAGTATGAAATCTGATTAACTTCAGAATTAATGAACACTTAATACCACATACAACTACATAAACTTAAAATGTTCCAACCCTAACACTTTAAATCCTCTGTATCTCGAAGCTGACAAATTTCAAAATGTTCAAGTTAGAGCAATGAAACTTGACATGTATGTAGATTTTTCATTGCCTTAGTTGCTAAGTGGTTGATATTCCTATTGTATCTGTTCACAGCCAATAGAAAAAAACTTTTATGACTCATTATTAATTTTCTTATATTTATCGATTATTTCAGCAAAAAATGTCAAAACTAGAAAAAGTCACTTTTCAAAAACATACAAGTGTTCACTTCAATCCTACACACTCAAAAACAAACTAATTTGGTATCAAAAAGCACTTACTTTGTTATTAATTCCAATGAAAGATTAGCATGTTTAGATAAGATTTTCGATAATTAGATGACATATTCAAGTATTTTTTTATTAAACGGTCTGCCGATTTTCCAAAACCTGACATTTTCTATAAACTTTGATGTATTGACTATGAAATGGAACTAGAAAAAGTAACTTCAAGAAACTTTATTTTTTAACAAATTGTCACACTTTATTTGCTTTATGAAGTCCTGTTAGTGACATGCAGATGTCGTCCTTCAGAATTAATTGAGCGACAATTTGCGAAATATTCTAAATATACAAGTATGTGAAGGGTACCGCTGCATATAGCATATAGAGCAACCAGGTACAATAATCGCGATTATTTTAGCCAAAAGATAAGAATTTATAAAAAGTCTTATTTGAACACAATGACCACACTATGTTACGACTTCCCTGACAATGTTTTTGCCAAAATAATATGTTTAACTTGAAAAATGCGTATATTTTCTTGTCATCCGTATAGAGCTTCGGAAGTGCAAGCTTCGCGAAAACTTTAAAAACCTGTCAGTCATTCGGACTGACAAAAACTAAAAAGTTGTCAGTCCGAACGAACATTTGTTAGTCCGAAAAAATGAAGATAGATACATGGATAATGCATGTTCTTCTTAAATTGTCAATTAAATTCAAAGGTAAATAATTTAGAAATGCATTGTTAGCTTTAATGTTTGCAAGTATAGTGGGATTCAAACATAAACATAAAGCGTACGGCACCATTGCGGAGCAATGCAAAGTGTAAATGTATTTGACCACTCCACTATCAAATCCACCTGATCCCCACTAAAATAAAAATTGTACAAACTACAATGTAGCAGTATTAATGTGACTCAATACATCACAGCATACCAGTGATCAGTGGATCTGTGATAACATTTTAACCACTCATAGCCATATATATATGGGCATACTAACCAATAACAAGTTTCTTTGAAGTCCAGCAAGATAATTTCACATGTTTGGGTAATTGTCAATTTAAAGCATAACTATGACAGGTAATTGGTATTATGATAATGATAACGCGACGAAACGTAGAATAGCAATAATCCAACAACAAATAGTCAGTCACCTCATGCAAAATAAGATTTATACCTATACATAAGATTTTGATCAACTTAAATGTAGCAACAAACCTTCTTCATTTGTCTTTAATCATTGGTTAATAAACAACATTCTCCTAATTTGTTAAAGATATATAAACATATATACTTTAAGGCTTATGATTCTTTTGCTTTGTTCCAATCGAGTGAGTTTGTGGAGTGACTGTGTGGGCATTGTGCGTGTGTGGGTCTGTGCGTGTGTGGGTCTGTGCGTGTGTTGGTCTGTGCGTGTGTGGGCATTGTGCGTTTGTGGGTATGTGCGTGTATGGGTCTGTGCGTGTGTGGGCATTGTGCGTGTATGGGTCTGTGCGTGTGTGGGCATCGTGCGTGTGTGGGTCTGTGCGTGTGTGGGCATTGTACGTGTGTGGGTATGTGAGTGCGTGTAAGGGAATGAGACTGTGTAAGAGACTTAGAGTGTACGTACCATGAATAATTGTTACAATATGCTTTGTATGACGATGTACTTTTCTGTATAAGTCTAAATAGACTGATTCTGATTCTATGATAAAGTTAATATTATGACCTAATTTGTGCGATTTCAAACCTATGTGACTATTCATCAAGTTGGCATCAACTGTATGCTGATTGCCTTAATTTTCTGGTGTTACGATTTTATGCTACAGCGTAAATGGTGACTATTATTTCCATCCTGTTATTGGAGCATTGTCAGACACACTACCTTTATTTCTTTGAATGCTTCTTAGCAAGGATTTAATAATACTGATAAGTGATAACCCTAAAGTTAAACAGTTTGTCTGACTGTGAGTGTAAAATGGTTATTTATATATAATGCAATTACATAAGTATACATGAATGGACCAGCGACTGTTGATTTTGACCTTCAACATTAAAAATAAATTAGTAATGACTGACTATTGGGTTGCTATGGGGTCAATGTTTTACTAGCATCTTCTTATGCCCCCGTATCGATAGATCGGGAGGCATATAGTGATTCACCTGTCCTTCCGGTTAACCCAAATTGACCGTTTCTTCTAGCATCATTATGGCTTGCTACAAAGCTTCCATACTTGCATGGATGTTGACAAATAAAAATATATTTAGTGAAACACACGGAAAAGACGGGTCGGGTTTCAAGTGTGATTTATTGATCCAACATGTTTCGGCTATTCCATAGCCTTCATCAGGGATGTTGTATATGAACACTCTCCACACACCTGTATCACCTGACCCCAATTTGACCTTCACCTTGACCTAATTTTGGACTTAGACTTATTTATGGACAAGGCTTCCACAGGGAGCATAAGCGTTTATTGAACGCAGTCTTGTTTTACACATGTTTTGTAAAGATGTTGCTGGTTCCTTAGGGAATAGTAAGTTCGAACTGTTAGATACAGTCCAGGAAAATGGGTACATTCGTAGTTGGTGATTTGGTCACCGTATATTAGCGAAATAATGTTGAATATATAAATAATCAATTATGATTCATACAAACATATGTTACAATGCATTGCAATACACATACCAACAGCGTATAAACCTTATCACAGTATGCCTTATTGGTACAATTCAACTTGTATGACTTATTGCAATTAAGGTACCTGTTACTTTCAGTCACTGTATGACTTCTTGGAAGACTAAACAGGTTAACATGTATGACTTATTGCGAGCAAATGCACCTGTACTACGTGTAGTCACTTAATGACTTATTGGGAGACTATACAATTCAATGTGTATGACTTCTTGCGATTACCAGAAGTTGACTCGTTTATACACTTGTAATACCTTCACTCTATCATAAAAAATAAACCAATTCTTAAAATAGCAATGTTTCTATGGAAAGAACAGTTATATACCAATTATTATAAAATATGTTGGTTAACATATTTTCTGATAAAATCTCACACAAATCATAAATATTACAGATAAATGATGGTTTGAAGTTCATTCACAGTTCCCAGCATTTCTCCTGATAGTTATCAGGTTTCAGGAATTAACTTGCCTTGCTTGATACATGTATATGTGTTTATCTCATCATTTTTCAAAAACTGTCTAAAGTAAAAGAACTTACAGTTCTAGTACCAGTTCTACACAGGATGCTGATTTCATATTTCACTTCATATTTTCTTATTATTATGCCCCCATCTTTTAAAGGGTTATAACTTATGTTTTTGGTATAAAAGGTCACTGTTGAACTTGTAACTAATTTGCTTTACACTTTTTCAGTTGTTGGTTAGCTCAAACTTTTTGCATTTAGTAAGTTAACAAAGCTTGCACTAGGATCCTCAAAATCTTTACATGAAGGTTACTCAGCTACAGTAGATGACACCTATTGATTTTGAAGTCAGTAGATCAAAGGTCAAGGTAGCTGTTTTGAAACCGTCAGAAACACCTTGCATTGTCAAACCCATATAGCACTATCCAACATTACAACATATTTATGGCCCCTGATTGACTCAGCTAATCATTACTGGCCAGGCTTCCATCGGGGCATAAATGTTTATTGGACACAGTCTTGTTTGCATCTGAAAAGTAATGATTTTGTATACATTAAGGTTGTGAGATAGACCTTATATTACTGGCAGTCATATTACCGGTCTATTGTCTTGTCACATTATTGTCTCAGGCAGTGTATATGGTAGTAGTCCTGATATACCACTTCTCAGAGCCATCAGAGATTTAATATACTGATTTCATATGGTTCTGACGGAACTGAAAACTCTCTGACGGAACTCATATGACACAGAACCCAGAAGCAGTGTATCAGGATTACTACGGTGCTATATAGCGTCAATTTCAATAATCTACTGCATCCTTGTTGCAAGATACAATGTATTATTGAAATAATAGGCTGAGATTACCCTCTTAGCGTAAGACTGTTTGGCTTTGATGTTATCATTATCTTACTTCTGCCTCACGCCACCAGCCATGGTAAACAAGGAAGTTTCTTTCCTCAACCAATTATAAGCTGCAGCACACTCTCTATTATCTTGTGTAGATAATTATTGCAGTCAGCAAATAGAGAAGTTTGTTAGCTCAATGTCTTCAGTGTCTTCAACAAATTGATATAAAATCTACCATATAGTCAATATCTACCGTATGATTTGATACTATGTCACTCATGTATTGTTTACCCGACTTTGATAAAGGTGTGACATAATTTCTACCTTGCATTGACAATAATACAGTCTAACTTGTACCAGCGACCACGCATATTAAGCGACCTTTGTCTTAAACGACCAGTTTAAACTCTGTCCAATCGTATCTGTTCTTTTTTCCTATCGTATTAAGCGACTTTTGTCTTATGCGACCAACGACCACTATTTAAGCACTATAATTGAGTGGTCAAATTTCATTTAGAGACCGAAAAAATGTAAATCACTAGTTGCCTGTAATGACAGGTTGTTAAATACCTTATACATCATGTACATCGTCATAAATTATTGTTAGTTCACACTTCAGAGTTTGTCTTTTGTTAACCGGACCCCAATTAACAGAATTGATAATCACCGTAGGGCATGTCATACAGATGATTTTTAATCTGATTACACACATTATTATGGATTAATTGTTGTATCGTTGGCTGCAATCAGCTTGTTGTCACTGCCCATTTGGAATGGGCTAAAACCAGAGACAGAAGAACTTCTACTGTCTCTATAATGAAGCGGTTTGTGGTGTGGTCCGGTTGTCTATGTTGTGGCGCGTAATGTAAGCCACGCTCACCGGATGCTGCTGCTGATGTTGGTATAAGTTTCCAAACATTGATGTAAATAGATAGAATTGTCCAACCATTGATGTATAACTAACTTCGTAGATGTTTAGATGTTTAATTCAGTTGCTCAACAAATGTATAATTCACAAAGTTTATAATAATGCATATTGTCACAAAGTTAAGTTCTCACAAAGTTATTTAACAATTGGTAATCCAATATTTATACTTGAACTCAATTAAATGTCTTATATGGTACTCCATATTAGTCCTACTAATGTGCTAGTTAGAAACTCCTAACTAACACAACCTCACGCCTAAAAATTACTAGTTACTTTTAATAAGATTTTCTTGACTTATATACAAAGTCTGCAGGCAGTGACACCTAGAGCAATTGATCTCAAAGGAAGTGGCTTTTAACACTTAATAATAAAACAGTCAAACATAATTATTTTAAGACTTCAATCTTTGACAATTAAACAATAGGTGTAAAATTAATAAAAGAAAGTTTGCAACATGGTTTGAAAGATACGGCTTGAAAGGAAATTGATAACATCTCAGGAAAGAAGGTTTTATACTTAAGATCTCAAAATTAACATGTGTTCAGAGATTGAGCATTATTATTTGAAAGTAGATTTTTAAACAATAGAAACCATGATTGGTTATGTAACAATGATTATGAAAAATAAATGGCAAATTTTACTTCATAAAATCTCTGCTAAAACCAGGTCTATCCTGTTCTGACTTACATTAATTGTATTGTGTAATATATGAGTAAATTTATCCGAATGATAAATTGAAATGTTTATAAAGAAAATGCAAATAAGTATAGAATCATCATAAAACTTGTCAATTTACATACAAATGTTTATCAATTGAAGTTGAATGGTATTTGTACAGCCTAAAATCGGAAATTCGTTAATTATACTCATGTTTCTAAAATTTGTGTTAAACGACCATTCTGTTGAGCGACCTTTTTAAGACCTTCCCGATGGTGGTCGCTTAATACAAGGTAGACTGTATTATGATGTACCGGTACCGTATTCTTTCTAGTATTGCCCACACTTTATCTACCCATAATCAGAAAACAATGATGTGTCCTTTAATGTAACACAACTTTAGACATTACATTTACCAAGTCTTTGATAGGTGAATCAGAAACTACCATATTCTTTCATGTATTTTATGCTCAAGGTGAGCTTTTAGGATCCTTTGATGTAATCCATCATCCACCGTCCTCCTTAACTACTAAATTGATTAAGTTAGGTGGTCCTCTTTAAACAATCATGCAACCATTCAAGTCTGCTGCACATGTCGGTCATGGGGTCTAGGTTTTAAGAGTGTTAACATTTAAATGACATCTTCGTAACCAATTAATGGATTTTGACGAAAACTGCACAAGTATGATCCTTAGGTGGTTCTCTTCAAACTTTCCGGTCAGCTTCATTTAAAGGTCAAAGGGTTAAATTAAGTTTAAATCTTTAAATGCCATTTCCTCCCAATGCACTTAATGGATTTTGACCTAATTACATGGGAATAGTCCTTAGAATGGTCTTCTACTAATGATAGCATTAACCATTCCAGTCCACTGCATATGTAGACCACAAGGTAAAAAACTAGGTATTTACAAGTGTCACAAGCCTTAGGTGAGCCATCCAGTGACCTGATGAGCCCTCTTTATTTTACCTGCATCCAAAACTTAGCTGCGTGCGATTAAAGGGGGGAATATGGTAATGGATGAAAATGTTTACCTTACATTGATATTGTGACACAGTTTCTATAATATGATATGATTACAGCGTAACTCATTCACCAACTTTACTTCCTGTTTATAATTATCCTTTCCCCAAATTAGCATACAATGACTTAATTCCTTCCGCACCGTGCCCTTCTCACATGTTCAATGAGGCGATCATGTATATGTGAAGTGTATTGCTCTATACCTCACATGTTCAATGAGGAGATCATGTATATGTGAAGTGTATTGCTCTATACCTCACATGTTCAATGAGGCGATCATGTATATGTGAAGTGTATTGCTCTATACCAGTATTACCAGTTATTAATTTCAATATAATTGCGAATACAGAATAAAACACCATTTATGCAGTCAGATATACAGCAAGCAGAAGTATTTATAAAATATGCCATTGTGTGAAAAATGCAAATACTTCCATGAGGCAAATATTTAACCACTTATTCAGTACTGGAGTAATGTGGTCATTTGATAGTTGTTACATGTGTTATACCAGCCAGTGATAGTGTAGGTAGGGTACACACTTAGGGGTCAAGAGGTCCCGGTTCGACCCCTGTCTGCGTCGCTGCTCAACTTCTCTTAGCAAGAATAATCCACAATGCTGCACTTTACCCTCTCTGGTGTGTTAATGGGTACCTAAGAGTGTCAAAAGCCTATATGTGATGTGGCTGCCATCAACGGTGAGTGTAACAGCCAACTTGCATGACAGGCATCAAATTCTTCATGTCACTCCAATAAATACTCGACCTAGGCTCTGTTCTGGAGTTCAGAGTTGTGGGTAATACATGTACATGTGTAGCTTCTCTTTTACTTAAAAATGTACATTTAGGATGTGCAGTTTTGTATGCAAGAGGACATTGTTAATCTGAATGTTTTGTGTTACCAACTTTACTGGTTATAAATGTACAACAGAAATATGAAACTTTTTATATCATTTTTTTATATAAGTTGACAACTATTATATTACTGTAATATAATCATTGGACTGTTAGTGACATGGTAAGATGAGTGGATGTGTCTGAGTGTCATTGTTTGTGATTTTATTGTTATACCTGGGTCATGTTGCATATAAGTAAGAGCTATATAATTGTATAGCCGCCTTTATTCAGTTACTTAAAGTTAAAATAAATATTATATATAGTTGGCGTGGATATTTACCTCTCTTGGAAAGTGCTACTGAGTACTCCTGTAGTGCTTTTCTTATGCAATGGACCCCTGAAATTGTATGCAGCATGTGTTCCAATAGCTTTTGAATCTGAAGGGTCATTTTAATATCTTTGACCAAATTTAAACCATTTATAGACAAAATACTAATGATTTTAGGAGAAAATCACCCTTCAAACCAAAATTTAAATGTGTACTTGTTTTTAATTTCAATGAACTAGGCCCTACTTCCTAGTCAAATGGAACCCTTGATGCAGAATGGAAAGATATACTGTTGAATCTGTGCTAGCAGCCTGCCACCACCACCCGATTTAAGCAGTAATTTGTCATAAGCTGTCAATTCAGAAGCCAATATTTGACGTGTTCTTGACTGACTGCTTAAGATGAGTATAACTTAATGCATTTTGTCACCCACTTATGCCAGACTGTGTTTATATTTTACAGATAATGTAGACTGGGCATCTTGTAACTTAGGAATATTTCTGTGTCAAGATTGTGCTGGTATACATAGAAGTTTAGGTGTTGATATCAGTCGTGTGAAGTCTATCAAGTTAGATAACTGGGAGGATGACCAGGTTAAGGTAGGTGATCATAATATACTCCAGTAAGTTAAGGTAGGTGATCATATACACCACTAAGGTTAAGGTAGGTGATCATATACAACACTAAGGTTAAGGTAGGTGATCATATACAACACTAAGGTTAAGGTAGGTGATCATATACTCCAGTAAGTTAAGGTAGGTGATCATATACACCACTAAGGTTAAGGTAGGTGATCATATACAACACTAAGGTTAAGGTAGGTGATCATATACAACACTAAGGTTAAGGTAGGTGATCATATACTCCAGTAAGTTAAGGTAGGTGATCATATACACCACTAAGGTTAAGGTAGGTGATCATATACAACACTAAGGTTAAGGTAGGTGATCATATACAACACTAAGGTTAAGGTAGGTGATCATATACATCACTAAGGTTAAGGTAGGTGATCATATACACCACTAATGTTAATGTGGGTGATCATATACACCACTAAGGTTAAGGTAGGAGATCATATACAACACTAAGGTTAAGGTAGGAGATCATATACACCACTAAGGTTAAGGTAGGTGATCATATACATCACTAAGGTTAAGGTAGGAGATCATATACACCACTTAGGTTAAGTTAGGTGATCATATACATCACTAAGGTTAAGGTAGGAGATCATATACACCACTAAGGTTAAGGTAGGTGATCATATACATCACTAAGGTTAAGGTAGGAGATCATATACATCACTAAGGTTAAGGTAGGAGATCATATACATCAATAAGGTTAAGGTAGGAGATCATATACACCACTTAGGTTAAGGTAGGTGATCATATACGCCACTAAGGTTAAGGTAGGTGATCATATACGCCACTAAGGTTAAGGTAGGTGATCATATACGCCACTAAGGTTAAGGTAGGTGATCATATACATCACTAAGGTTAAGGTAGGAGATCATATACACCACTTAGGTTAAGGTGGGTGATCATATACGCCACTTAGGTTAAGGTAGGAGATCATATACACCACTTAGGTTAAGGTAGGTGATCATATACACCACTAAGGTTAAGGTAGGAGATCATATACACCACTTAGGTTAAGGTAGGAGATCATATACACCACTTAGGTTAAGGTAGGTGATCATATACACCACTAAGGTTAAGGTAGGAGATCATATACACCACTTAGGTTAAGGTGGGTGCTCATATACACCACTAAGGTTAAGGTAGGAGATCATATACAACACTAAGGTTAAGGTAGGTGATCATATACACCACTAAGGTTAAGGTAGGTGATCATATACACCACTAAGGTTAAGGTGGGTGATCATATACATCACTTAGGTTAAGGTAGGTAGACTCAGTATAGTACAGAGCAGCACTGAAAATTACTTAATATTCATGTAATCTTTATTTAAGGAATTTCTGTGGAGGACACAGTTTGCAAATTTATGAACTTTCAAAGTTCTTTGATAGGTTTTCATGTTATGAAATTTAACGTTGATTCGTGAATTTATAACTGAATTCGAGTATATAAGCAAAAATATAAAAACATTATGAATAATTCTGGTTACCATTTAACTGTAAGTTGTCAACGACTGCCGTTTCAATGAAAGTAACATATAGGATAAGTAAGACAACATTACAACTTGACTGCCCTGCTCACCAATCAGTATATATATGGAAATATATTCTGTGAAACAGATTAATTTCATAACTATTTGATCATAAATATCATTTGTTGCAGAAAATGTCAGAGCTGGGGAATGAATTAGTCAACCAGAAATATGAACAACATTTACCGAAGTATTATAAACGACCAACCAGAAGTGATGTAGAGTAAGTACATGTGTTACATAAATAGAGATTGGTTTAAAATCTCAGTCATCATCAGTGTGATCACTCTTGCTGAGATCAGTTTGATATCTTGGCTATGTATGTTTAAAGGTGCTGCCTCACAGATTGGGCTAAAATATTTGTTTGATGTAATATTCCTGCCTAACCAAGTATGCCACTGACGGTTGCTTTATGAAGATTTATGGTGAAAGAGCAATTTAAACCACTCTGGATATTCTGCACTTGGTATTTTTTCCTTCCAACATGCCTTGTGAATTATGAAATTCACACATGATCGAACTGTAACTTCTACAAACTACAGGTGTAAATCAGCACGTTTAAACAAGAGGCTCCTGGATTCAGTGTAACACTTTTTGAGAATTGAGTCACATCTCAGTCCTGATTTAGTCATTCAAACCATTCTTGAGATCTGTGTCAAGTCTCGGTTATGACTAGATTTTTTAAACATTTTCTATTCATTGATTGTAATTGACATTGTTTATATCACTTATAACTGTAAATATGTTCCTATATTTATATATGTAAATCACTTTACAGTCAAAAGAAAGAGTTTATATATTGATCGGTTTGAGTTCATGCTTAAAATAAATGTATGCTCAAACTATGCATGTAATGTTTCCCCTCTCCAAGATAATGTGTACAATACTTTCTGTTAATTGATAAATTGTCTCATTTACTGGTGTTTTGCTGGGAAATCATTGATGCCAGAAAAACAAATCACCATATAAATGGTTGAATTAATAGCAACATGGAAATTTCGGCCAATATTGCAAATTTACAAAATCACTAACATTTCCTTTATACTAACTTTGCTTGTTTTCCGTAGGGAAATATATATAAACTCTCAGTCAATTCCAATAAGTACATGTATTTCCCTTATATATTAGTGTAAAAATTTGGCCTTCAAAAAATTCTTCCTTGCTAATATTTTCACACGCCAAACGTCTGAAATTCAAACTTTGCTCATTTCTATGTCCCCACCAAATATTTCGGAGGGGGATATAGATTTACCCTTGTTCTTCCTTCCCAAAATACTGTGTCCTATGTAACTTGAAACATAATTGTGCTATAGTCTGCAAACTTCATAGGAATATAAGTCAGCATTACATGTAGTTATTGCGCATTTTTGTATTTTCATTCAAATCCGACCAGTATTTGCAGAGTTATTGCCCTTGGAAAGATGAAATTTTGTTTTTGTTTCTTAAGTATTTGTGCTACAGTCGTCAAACTATGTAGAAATATTAGTCAGGATGTGCATTTGAGTTATGACCCTTGATATGGTCAAATGGCAAGTTGGGCATCTGTGTCCTATGTCCTATGGACACATTTTAGTTTGATCTGCGGAAATTTCCACTCATGCAGTGCTAGGTCATCATGCTACTTTGATGTAATGTAATCATAATGTGTGTTTATCATAAAACATGGTGGTTTTTACAGGGTATTAAGATCACAATTCATACGAGCCAAGTATGAACGTAAAGAATTTGTGTATCCTGACAAACAAGCCCCATATAGTTCTAACAAGAAAGAGGGGTGTATTATGAAGAAAGGAAAGAAAGATGGAAAGTTTAACTCTAGAAGATTTATCATCAACTCTAAAGATAATCACATACAATACTTCAACAGGGAGGGAGTAAGTAGTGTATTAACAAACAATTTAACTGATATACTGTAAACCTAGAAATTATATGTGCGATTTAGTTTTGCAGAGTTCGCCAATGGTAGAATTTCGCGAAATTAAGTCGCTGCGAAAGTGCTAAAAACATTAACATGGACATTGCAGGAAACTTAAAAAAGCGAAAATTTATAGTCGTGAATATGTCCATGATCAGCAAAATGTGAAAGTTAGTATTCAACGAAAGTAAATTGGTTTACAGTAGTATGTCGATGATAACGCTAGCCTTTGGTTACAAATAAAAATGAATATTAAATGCATTTTTGGTGTCCATTTTTGTGCATAATCACTTTTAATGCTTACACTCTTTCAATCTACGCTGATATCAAGCGGCCAGTTGACTGTGCTGTGTTTATATCATATTATCCATGTCTATTTATCTTCGGCGAGCTATACTTTGTGAATTCTCGATAGTTGACCAGTCCATTCTTCATATTTAACTTCTTCATTCGCCGTATTTTACTACTGTATAAGTGGATATGTTCGCGTGTGGAAAAGTTTGCCAATCCATCATTCTAGGCATTTCGTGTACATAAATTTTCGTGAAAATACAATTTTCGGAAGAGCGTAATAATTACACGTCGTGAAAATCGCTAAAAAATGCTATTTGCCGGTATAATCGTACCGGTCAGATTGTCCTATAATAATAAACTACTGTAACTATCAAGGGGATACGTTTTCGTAAAAACTTGTCAAGTCTTCGTTTAGTGTCGGTGTTTTCATTGTCTCATTGTATATAATAATTTTTCTCACCTAGAACAATAGGTCCCCATTCACAGTTTATGATAAACTGACATAGTACAATGTAAACCCGTGTGCAAACACACGTCTTTCAGCTGCCGCTTTTGCTTGTGTGATCAACGAGCTTTTGGCATATTTGATGTTTTCAATGCAGATCGCTAATGAAGACATGCCAGTAACTCTTTAATAACACAGTTGTAATCCGAAATGCATTCGTGCATGTTAACGAAGGGAAATAAATAGGACTGAATTAAATAAATAAAATAAGTGTGTTTACACTGGTGACTCACCCGTGTACGTATGTAATATAGCTGTGACAGTTGAAATGTCAATACAATATTTATTTCACTGTAACTTTCCAAGTATTCGTCATTTTCAGTTATGTTTTCTTTTATTTTCATATCACACTTCATTAACATGTCCTATATTGGTTTGTATAATACGAACAAACAAAGTAAGTGGTGAAATCATATTTGATCGTACATAAACAGTTAAACACTGCTTTTTGATGGCCGATATTTACGCGGGCGGAAAACTTCGCGAAAATGTGCCATTTGCGAAAAACGCGAAGATTTCCTCGACGCAAACTTAACCACTTACACAGTAGTCCATTTTCCATACTAGTATTTAATCATTATACCGCAGATTTATACATGTACTATAATATATTTAGCCGCGGGGATTAAAAGATACTCTACCACTAGATGATGTGAATGCTGTGTTCGTACCTGACAAGATAGGAAATCCTAATGGATTCCAGATTACATACGTCAAAAATGGAGCTACTAGGAATTTATTCTTATACTGTGATGATCCTAAGGTTAGTTATGACTTCTTTGTGGTTTAGATGCATCTGTGGTCCAGTGGTTAGTGTGCTAGATTTGTAACCGTGCAATTCAGGCTCAACTCCCGGTCGCACCAGTCATACCCTTCCATGAAAATTTGCCTTCTGTGTTGATTTTCCTTCTCATGTAGAGTACCGGTAGTTGCTGGTTCCTGGTTGAAGGTATGTTCGTACTGGTTAGGATACAGTCCAGGAAAATTGGTAAGATGAATCTGCCTCAACATAAAACTTAAAAAAGTTTTGTTGTTTATTCAATTAAGTTGATGATATAACAATGGTACAGATCTATATAATAATGAAGATATTTCTACTTTAAGCATTTGTGTCACTGTGAAAGCTTGTAAAATCAATTCAGGCAGTAACCTGGGAAAGTCAACAAGTACAATATATAAACTTATGCTTTATGTGTTCCCTTGTAGGAAGCAGTAGAATGGTTTACATCTATACGTAGTGCCAAACTCGACAGAAAGAGACTTGCCTTTCCAGCTAGTAATGAAGATGAGGTACTTGTTTATTGATTGTATGTAGAAAATGTTGTAACTGAGGAGTGTCCGATTTCAGATCCAAATGTGTTAAAATACAGCCATGTGCGATGTTCAATATCAAATTATTCTGTCCGTGTATAGCATTTGACTACTGGATAAACAGTCTGGATAATAGTCATAGACAGCGATTTAAGTTGGTAGAACTAGTATCATAACCAATAAAAAAACCTGGAAAATAGTCAAATCCTGCACAACTAAGTTTTCTTTTGTTTTTGAAGTATGTATCAAATAATGTTTACCAAAATCTACCAACTTAAAACAATTTTAGAGTTAAGACAGTTTGACAATGTAAGTGAGAATGATGTACCAATGTGCTCACACATGGTGTAGTTGAGGGAATCTATGATCTCTATGGTGACCAGATAACGGGCAGGATGTACCAGTGTGCTCACACATGGTGTAGTTGAGGGACTCTATGATCTCTATGGTGACCAGATAACGGGCAGGATGTATCAGTGTGCTCACACATGGTGTAGTTGAGGGAATCTATGATCTCTATGGTGACCAGATAACGGGCAGGATGTATCAGTGTGCTCACACATGGTGTAGTTAAGGGAATCTATGATCTCTATGGTGACCGGATAACGGGCAGGATGTATCAGTGTGCTCACACATGGTGTAGTTGAGGGACTCTATGATCTCTATGGTGACCAGATAACGGGTAGGATGTATCAGTGTGCTCACACATGGTGTAGTTGAGGGACTCTATGATCTCTATGGTGACCAGATAACGGGCAGGATGTATCAGTGTGCTCACACATGGTGTAGTTGAGGGACTCTATGATCTCTATGGTGACCAGATAACGGGCAGGATGTACCAGTGTGCTCACACATGGTGTAGTTGAGGGAATCTATTATCTCTATGGTGACCAGATAACAGGTAGGATGTATCAGTGTGCTCACACATGGTGTAGTTGAAGGAATCTATGATCTCTATGGTGACCAGATAACGGGCAGGATGTATCAGTGTGCTCACACATGGTGTAGTTGAGGGAATCTATGATCTCTATGGTGACCAGATAACAGGCAGGATGTACCCGTGTGCTTACACATGGTGTAGTTGAGGGAATCTATGATCTCTATGGTGACCAGATAACCGGCAGGATGTACCAGTGTGGTCACACATGGTGTAGTTGAGGGAATCTATGATCTCTATGGTGACCAGATAACGGGCAGGATGTAGGACATCCTGATCATTATAAACTGAGTACTCGAACTTAAATGTGAGTTGATAGTTGTTCAAGTAGTTTAACGGTTAAACCAAATTATCTCTGTACTTATTGAAGGAAATGAGTTTCCCAGGTGACTGAAATAGTTTATAGTATGAGATCATAATGTACAGGGTGTTTTATATATTTAGACATAATGTACAGGGTGTTTCATATAGTTAGACATAATGTACAGGGTATGTCATATATTTAGATATAATGTAAAGGGTGTTTTATATATTTAGACATTATGTACAGGGTGTTTCATATATTTAGACATAATGTACAGGGTGTTTCATATAGTTAGACATAATGTACAGGGTGTTTCATATATTTAGACATTATGTACAGGGTGTTTAATATATTTAGACATAATGTACAAGGTGTATCATATAGTTAGACATAATGTACAGGGTGTATCATATATTTAGACATTATGTACAGGGTGTTTCATATATTTAGACATAATGTACAAGGTGTATCATATATTTAGACGTACTGTACAGGGTGTATCATATATTTAGACATAATGTTCAGGGTGTATCATATATTTAGACACATACTGTACAGGGTGTTTCATATATTCAGACATTATGTACAGGGTGTTTCATATATTCAGACATAATGTACAGGGTGTTTCATATATTTAAACATAATGTACAGGGTGTTTTATATATTTAGACATACTGTACAGGGTGTATAATATATTTAGACATACTGTACAGGGTGTTTCATATATTTAGACATACTGTACAGGGTGTTTCATATATTTAGACATACTGTACAGGGTGTATCATATATTTAGACATACTGTACAGGGTGTATCATATATTTAGACATACTGTACAGGGTGTATCATATATTTAGTCATACTGTACAGGGTGTTTCATATATTTAGATACAATGTGCAGGTGCTTCATAAAACTTCTTAACACCTGATGGGCCTGGTGGTCCTAACATAACACATGATGGGCCTGGTGGTCCTAACATAACACATGATAGGCCTGGTTGTCCTAACATAACACATGATGGGCCTGGTGGTCCTAACATAACACATGATGGGCCTGGTTGTCCTAACATAACACATGATGAGCCTAGTGGTCCTAACATAACGTATGATGGGCCTGGTTGTCCTAACATAACACATGATGGGCCTGGTGGTCCTAACATAACACATGATAGGCCTGGTGGTCCTAACATAACACTTGATGCTGCCTGGTGGTCCTTACATAACACATGATGGGATTGGTGGTCCTAACATCTCATTTTGTGGAGTATGTATACTAGAAATACCATAAAACTTTGTATAATATCATGCAATTTTTCTCCTATAGTTATGTCAGGACCTGACATCAAACTTTCTATGTGAGGGTATTCTGTGGAAGAAAGGCCCAAAAATGGAACCTTACAGACAGAGATGGTTTACATTAGATAGAAGGAAGTTGATGTACCTAAATGATTCATTGGTAAGTCTCATATACAAGCTTGATCATTATCACCCAAATTCCAACTTGTCAATGCACAGCGAAAAGTAGTTTTGCTTGCATAATTGAAATAATTTTCATCTATAGTGTAATTCAAGTTTCACCCTGCAATAATCCCACGAAAAGCTAAAAAGCAGAAATAAACTAAATGATAATTATCATGCATATTGTTAATTTATCTGTTTCATATGTAAGGCAATAAGTTGGAATTGAACTTGCTGGTTCTTTGTGGAAAGGTTTTTACTGTTTAAGATACAGTATCGGGAAATTATTTTGGTGAATTGGTAGGCATATATAATTCAGTATTTTTTGAGGAATGGTGTTAACCTCGAATAAATCGCCAATGTCACTGTAACATTATGCAACTACTCTTCAGTCCGCCGTACCTAAAGGTGAAGTATACATTGGACATCGGGATGCTGGGTACTCCGTGTGCAATAATACAAAGGGTAGATCGGATGCTCTAGAGTTTGTCCTTAAAACACCTGAACGAGATTTTGATCTGAAAGCAGACAGTATGGAAGAGAAAGAAAAATGGATCAAAGCACTGACAACTGTAATAAATACCCCACCCACTACACAGGACATCAAAAGTAAGTTGTTATATTTACCCCACCCACTACACAGGACATCAAAAGTAAGTTGTTATATTTACCCCACCCACTACACAGGACATCAAAAGTAAGTTGTTATATTTACCCCACCCACTACACAGGACATCAAAAGTAAGTTGTTATATTTACCCCACCCACTACACAGGACATCAAACATAAGTTGTTATATTGACCCCACCCACTACACAGGACATCAAAAGTAAGTTGTTATATTGACCCCATTGCTTGGCCAAATTAAGGAAATAACTTGTTAGACTTAAACAGAAAATTGATGATTTCCTCAAACCTAACAAAAAAACATTG
Source organism: Spisula solida (assembly GCA_947247005.1). Classification (NCBI taxonomy): domain Eukaryota; kingdom Metazoa; phylum Mollusca; class Bivalvia; order Venerida; family Mactridae; genus Spisula; species Spisula solida. Next base: position 32,894,995 of record OX365944.1, on the reverse strand, counting down.
CTGTGGTCCTTAATGTTTTATGGCGCTGGCAGACATTCTTGTTGAGCCTGCTTAAAAGTGAGAGAGACGTCAGTAGTCGCCACTTTTGGGGTATGTGCGTGTGTGTGTGTCCAACCAATTTTGTCGGGACAATAACTTTGTCATGCATTGACTAATCTTGCATATATTTGACATGAATGTTAACCTCATTGAGAAGGAGTGTCATGCACAAACCTCAAAGGTCAATGTCACAGATGGAGGTCAATGTCACAGATGGAGGTCAATGTCACAGATGGAGGTCAATGTCACAGATGGAGGTCAATGTCACAGATAGAGGTCAATGTCACAGATAGAGGTCAATGTCACAGATGGAGGTCAATGTCACAGATAGAGGTCAAAGATCAAATTGAAGTTACAGGGCAGCAACTCTAGACTTAATAAATTTAGACTTCTGTCCGCAACTCCCTTTTTAACTTCAAACTTTAACATTTGCTTTTGTTCTAGAACTGTTCAAGATATTCAAATGAATCTTGCTATACTGATAAACAACAACAAAAACACGAGTAGCAGAGGACAACAACTCAGTTTTATCTGATCAAAATGTTTTAAACAATAAAAATGCTTTGTTTTGATATTACGCTATTTGTATATAAGTGACTGACCTGAATAAACAGACTATATGTATAACCACAGGAACTGGCATTTATAAATTGAAAAAAAAATGAAACAAAAAAATTGAAAAAAAAAACATTTTTTTCACTGGGCCTACTGTGCAGCCTCTGTATTAAAATATAGACAGGAATGCAATGCGATTGTATCCCACAAACTATTCTAATACAAATATTTTCTCTATACCAACTTGACAGTTAAAATATATGATCTAGGCAGTTAAAGGGGTTAAAAACAATACAGAATACATCCGCACCTCAACCGATCGGTACCGATAATCGTCTAATATCGGCTTTAAAAGCCAATATTTGTGGAGTTTTGAAATGGCGTCGACTCCATTGAGCGTCTGCTCCGAGGTGAATCATAAATGCAAGTTCCTGTGGTATTACACTTACTCTATGTTATGTTTCTATGATTTCAGTGTACACCATGATGAACAGAAGATAGTGTTTCTGCAGAGTCGTACTGACTGTGTAACTAATTGCAACAAAAACTCTAATAGTCGTTAAGTCTTCCTTTATATGCCATAATACCTAACTTAATTCATACAAAATAGTCTTAAGTATATTATATTGTTTTTTTTTTTAATTTTTGCTAAATAATCGTATAATGCACCGTTGTACATATTACATTTAATAGATATTTTTCATATTTTTGTATATCTTTTGTATGACGCAAACTTGTTTTTGATATTATATTGTAGTTATGATTTTTAATTCTGTTTTGTATTATTTATTATAGTCTGAAGATGATAAAGTGATCCTATTACACTCTATAAGCATGGGTTGACTGTTGGCTAATTGTCCGTATTTAATTTTGCTTTTTGTATACAATCACAGGAAATTAAACAAATAATAATGCACAACGTGTATTACACACACAATCTGAAGATCTGACCATACATGATTTTCTCACAGAAATTAAATGTAAGAACTTATTTTGAATACAGAAAGGTCAGGATTAGGTTAATATCTTCAGACTATACATTGATATGAAGACTGTAACCATGACTTTGTAATGTATGTTCTTTGTTCCCCCAACAAATTCAAATCTGTACTTCAACCTTATGCAGACTTAGACATAAAATTTGCCAAAATAAATTTACTAAAACTTTTCCTCTGAATCTGATGCACTGAAAACGCGTCTGAATATTTGCTGTTGCCCATAAATGAAAGTTTCAAACATATGACTAAACTATTTCAGCAAACCAAGAAGTCTGTTTTTCTTTATTTTCCCGACAGAAATTGTCAATTTTTTAGGGTTTCTGGTTTTTCCAAATCAACATGGGGGCAAAAACAACATTTAATAATATAAATTCCAAGTCTTCATTTTAGCTTTAAAATCTTTGTGAATATTATAATTATTATAGTAAATAATGCACCTGGGCAAACTGTATTTTCTCTGGAAACTGTGGAATGTGCAATTTACTTACAGGTTCAAAGTTAACCCTCTCTTTACCTGTTGTTTGTGAGTTTGTATGTAAAAAGATAACTCTGTAATTGTAAATTGTGTATTAAATTTATTGTATATTCACAAGGCCAAATGTTGCTTAGCTGGATATGTATTGAGTATGTAAGAAAACATTTTGGGTTATTCTTTTTGTAAATAATTAAACCAGGTATGAGGGTTATGTTTATTCAAATACTGTCTTGTATGTAGATTTGTCACTTCTTTAGCTTTACTTGATGATGTACAGGATTGATTGGATTAGATTGAATTGATTGATTGATTGATTGATTGATTGATTGATTGATTGATTGACCACTGATCAGTTATTCTGGTGCTTACCACTTTAAAGGGCTATCCTGAAATCATGTTGAAAGTTAAGAAATTAATAAAAGTGCCTTTTTTCTTGCGAATTAAACTTGCCACAAAAGATTCTTACAGATTTATGATAATTTATGGCAAATAAACGTTCTTGTTTTTGTTAGGATATACGTTTCTTTCAAAATGAATTTGAACAGCTTTAGCCATAAGCACCAATATGACAAGTTGTTGCTCACATACACATGCTACAATCTATGCAGTCAAAACTGTGTAACTTCATTTGCTTCATTTTATAAAGCGGGAAACATGGGACCATTTTGTTTCAAGGGCAAAAAATGAATATAAAATGACTTTTTAAGAAGAAAAATCAGTATTTTATCTCTCCTTGAAAGTTAAGTTTTTGTCTATTTAAAGAAAATAAATAAAAAATGACATTTTTAAAAGGAAAATCAGTATTTTATCTCTCCTTGAAAGTTGAGGTTTTGACTATTCAAAAAAAAAAGAAGACATTTAAAAAAGAAAAATCTGTATTTTATCTCTCCTTGAAAGTTGAGGTTTTGACTATTCAGTGACTATGTATAACCTTACTCAGTATACGTTATTACGTCATGAAAACTTCTACCTGCATACATTCCATTATACTGTAATCATTGTGCTATTTGGTGTTTCTGTATGGCCGGGTGTATGTAAACTTTCTATGCATTTAGCGAATCAATCATGTGATATTCGTGAATTGATCATGTGCTTTTTGTGAATCAATCATGTGATTTTTGTGAATCAATCATGTGATATACGTGGATCAATCATGTGATATTCGTGAATCGATTATGTGATATTCATGAATCAATCATGTGATATTCGTGAATCAATTATGTGATATTCATGAATCAATCATGTGATATTTGTGAATCAACCATGTGATATTCGTGAATCAATCATTTGATATTCGTGAATCAATCACTTGATATTCGTGAATCAATCATGTGATATTCATGAATCAATCATGTGATATTCGTGAATCAATCATGTGATATTCATGAATCAATCATGTGAAATTCGTGAATCAATCATGTGAAATTCATGAATCAATCATGTAATATTCCCCAATCAATCATGTGATATTCAATTGGTTTATTTTCTATTCAATTTAGCAATAGATTTTAAAATAATTATCGCACTTTTTTCATCATGTTTATGATGAGGGTACTGTATGCTTGATATTACTATATGGGGTTTCCTGCGTATGTCTGTCTCTGTGCTGGGGTATGATGTCTGTAAACCTGTTTATATTGAGGCATGTAAAGGCTTAATGTCATAAACTTGTAGATTTTTATTTTCAAAAAAAATATTATTAGAATGGGACCATTAGGTTGAGATAATCTACCAAAAATAAGTCATTATTGAATACAAATGACTTCCCAGTAATTAATGTGACTCTTTTGTTTTAATTGTTTAGAGTATAATTCTGTGCTACATTTAAGTCATCGAAGGACCCTTAAAATTTGCTCCTTATAGGCCAAGCCTATTGCCCAATCCTATTTCGTCAGAAATAATATATATATTAAATTAAGATTAAGTTTGCTGCACTATATGTTACGCTTCCGAAGATGCATTAAAAGTGAGACATTGTTAATATTCTCCCTGCACTCATTAATCATTGGCACTCTTTTTTATTTACTTTGTTACATTTTGAAGAATGATTGTTAAGAATAAAACTGCTCAGTATATGGTGCTTCATATATCCTATTATGGAGATTTCATTTCTGTTTTGTTATCTTATGTTTTACTGTGTCTAATTTCACTCGCAAAAAATAATTGTGTATATGTGTAGATAGTGATGGTATGTGTAGCTGTATTAAGTGTTATCCACCATTTCAACAATATTTGTGTTCAGTGCAATGATATTTATAATGCGCCCAGGATATTGTGATGTTTACAAACCTGAATCATCAATCTGATTACTGTAAACCAATTTACTTTTGCAAATACTAACTTTCACGTTTTGCTGATCGTGGGCATATTCCCAACTACAAATTTTCGCATTTTTAAGTTTCCTGCAGTGTCCATATTAATGTTTTTAGCACTTTCCCGGCGACTTAATTTCGCGAAATTCTACCATAAGCAAACTCCGCAAAACTAAATCATGCGAAATTATTTCTAGGTTTACAGTAGTCAGCTGTTGCAAACTTTGTTACTAAAATAAACACATGATTAGTTTTATACTAAAACATCTCTGATCAATTGTGCACATCTGATTAATTCACCTCTGTGGAGTATACCAAAATTTCCCGCCTTTCTCATTATTGTGGGCACACTATAGTTGTATGATGATCAGGGAGCTATTTTATCAAAGCATTCAAATTTAGATTCTTTATAATTCTTTAACAACTAAAAATTGCAACTACAAACGGATCTGCAACATTAACAATGATTCAGTTGATGAACTCCTAGAAAGCCATACCAATCTCAAATTTGTAGATGTTGTAACAGTATAAGGAATTAAAATTTGAGAGTAACTTTAAGTTTTCTGTAAGTGCTTTGATAAAACAGTACTTACCGGTAGGTGACTGTATAATTGTTGCACTGTTACCCATCTTCAGGTTTTGGTTTGAACATGTTATGAGATTAGGGTGTGATTGAAGTTATGACCATTTAAACAAGCACCTTGAAAGTAAGCCAGAATGGCTGAAGTCTAACCACCGTCATAGCTAGTGCTTAGTTTACTGGACGGCAGACCACTGTCATAGCTAGTGCTTAGTTTACTGGACGGCAGACCACTGTCATAGCTAGTGCTTAGTTAACTGGACGGCAGACCACTGTCATAGCTAGTGCTTAGTTTACTGGACGGCAGACCACTGTCATAGCTAGTGCTTAGTTTACTGGACGGCATACCACTGTCATAGCTAGTGCTTAGTTTACTGCACGGCAGACCACTGTCATAGCTAGTGCTTAGTTTACTGGACGGCAGACCACTGTCATAGCTAGTGCTTAGTTTACTGGACGGCAGACCACTGTCATAGCTAGTGCTTAGTTTACTGGACAGCAGACCACTGTCATAGCTAGTGCTTAGTTTACTGGACGGCAGACCACTGTCATAGCTAGTGCTTAGTTTACTGGACAGCAGACCACTGTCATAGCTAGTGCTTAATTTACTGGACGGCAGGTCATACTCTTCCATGAAAAAAATGGCATTAATGTCGATTTTCATCCATACGTGGAGAAGTTGCGTGTTACAGGGTACTGTTTTATCAAAGCACTTACGGATTTCGTAAACTTATGATCAAATTCAAATTCTTTTTTATTTGTTGTGCAATTATATATATGTGTATAATAAGTGTGGTAAATGGAGCTGTAATACTAATAATGGTTCAGTTAATGAACGCCTACAAACCATATCCATCGCCATTTGCATTTGTTAAAGAATTATAAAGAATTTCAATTTAAGTTTAAGATGTTTGTAACTGCTGTGATAAAACAGTACCCTGGTGAAAGGGTTAGTTAATACTGGTTATAATACAATCAAGGAAAACTGGTTAGGTGAATCTGCCACTTAAAATTGTTGAGAAATGGCTTTAAATGCAAATAAACTTAACAAACTCTTGCCACTGTCAATTACCTATGTATTGTAAGTGTATGTCAATGGACCAACATGTTACCATGAAAACAATTTCCATGAAGCAGAACTAGGACTGTTCCTGCCATACCAAACTATGATATTCTGGTGAATGTATATTTGTATATATTGTAATGTATGATAGACTGATTGTATAGTTTGCCGATGATAACTCTAGCATTTGTTTACAAATAAAAATGACAATAGCCTTTGTTTACAAATAAAAATGACAATTAAAAGCATTTTCGATTACCAATTTTAGTTCCTTATTGTAATGACGTTTAATTTATGCATGTATACTCTTTCAATCTTCACTAATTACAAGCAGTCAATCAATCGTGAAGTGTTTATATTATCCATTTTTGTTTATATGCAAGGCTAGAGTTATCTCCCGAGAGCTACATATAATTTGTGCCGTGATTATAAGATTTTTCTATTGGAAATATTTTTCTTCTCAGCAATATGATCAAGTTTTATTTTTCTAATTATTAAATTTATTTTTAATTCATCTCTGGTTTTATTTGCTTTATTTATATATAATTATAAAAGTGTGTACTTAAGTCATAAGATTCTGCCATTATTTATAATCATGTAATAGTTTTGATGATATTTCTATTTATACATTATTCTTTTGGGAATGTACATGTATATGTATATGTTGTAAACTCTCTGTAATCATAGTTTGTTATGTTGATACAAATGGAACAAATGCTTCAATATTTGATCTATAGAGGACCAAGTGTGTAGTTATTTTGATCCTTTGGGAACAAATGTTTCATTATTCTGATCAACTATATACCTCTTCCTGGTAAAGATTTATAAGTCATTTCAGAACATTGTCAGGTGAATGCTCAGTCGTTTAACAAAAATGGTGACAAATATAAATTGTAGGTGAATGCTCAGTCGTTGAACAAAAATGGTGACAAATATAAAAGATGGACTCTGTATACTGAGTAATTATAGTTCATGCCTTAGGATCATGTCTAATGGGAGTTCTCATGATATGACTCTTTGTAGTAGGTGGGTCTATCGGGTTGTCGGCCGAATGGCTACAGCTCTTATACTGCTTAATAGTAAATTGATATTTATTGTATAACATGAGTTGAGAAACCAACCCGGGGTATATAGCCAGCTGGAATGTTAGGTAGCCCACCTCTTTGTATGAAGAATGTATTATCTATGATGTTTGTTAGTTTGTTAAAGTCTGAATACTATGTATGATAGTGTATAATAATAAATAAATTATTCCCAAAGATTGTTTTATTGTTTATTTAGTACTCACTTGTAATGACATAAGTTTCCTCATTGTCACATAAATACTACCATGTTCCAATGGCCAACTCCTTCTTTCCAACATAAATAATACCATGTTCCTATGGCCAACTCCTTCTTTCCAACATAAATAATACCATGTTCCAATGGCCAACTCCTTCTATCCAACATAAATAATACCATGTTCCTATGGCCAACTCCTTCTTTCCAACATAAATAATACCATGTTCCAATGGCCAACTCCTTCTATCCAACATAAATAATACCATGTTCCTATGGCCAACTCCTTCTTTCCAACATAAATAATACCATGTTCCTATGGCCAACTCCTTCTTTCCAACATAAATAATACCATGTTCCTATGGCCAACTCCTTCTTTCCAACATAAATACTACCATGTTCCAATGGCCAACTCCTTCTATCCAACATAAATAATACCATGTTCCTATGGCCAACTCCTTCTTTCCAACATAAATAATACCATGTTCCTATGGCCAACTCCTTCTTTCCAACATAAATACTACCATGTTCCAATGGCCAACTCCTTCTTTCCAACATAAATAATACCATGTTCCTATGGCCAATTCCTTCTTTCCAACATAAATAATACCATGTTCCAATGGCCAACTCCTTCTTTCCAACATAAATAATACCATGTTCCTATGGCCAATTCCTTCTTTCCAACATAAATAATACCATGTTTCAATGGCGAACTCCTTTCCAACATAAATAATACCATGTTCCAATGGCCAACTCCTTCTTTCCAACATAAATAATACCATGTTCCTATGGCCAATTCCTTCTTTCCAACATAAATAATACCATGTTCCTATGGCCAACTCCTTTCCAACATAAATAATACCATGTTCCTATGGCCAACTCCTTCTTTCCAACATAAATAATACCATGTTCCTATGGCCAACTCCTTCTTTCCAACATAAATTTACCATGTTCCTATGGCCAACTTTTTCTTTCCAAGGACTGGGAAAGACACAAACCCTCTTTCAGACAGCACATTTCTGCTTCAACCTTGGATACCTACAGGCCACTTCTGTAGACAGTAGCACTACTTCATTAAGCACTACTTAATTAGACATGACACTGTGTGTAAAGTTTTGTTAGATACTTGAACTTTCCATGATTGCTGCCATAGATCAATTTCATGGAATGCATATAACTATAGTTATACTACTAAATTTATTAGACAGTGTTAACATTGACACAGTTGTGCCCCTTTGATCATTGAAATAGGGTGGCATGGTGGTCAAGTGTGTAGCGCTCTTGACTACAGATGGAGAGGTCCCTGGTTCAAATCTCAGTCAGGGCACCCTTGGTCATTTTCTGAAAGGCTTTTCAGTGCTTCCCACCAAACTGAAGATGAACTGGTTGATAACTGAAATATAGTCTCACATGTGTACATGTTCAACAGGGGTGGTTTCAATATTGATCTTATTTAATAGGAGAATAAGGATAGCCAGTCATATCTCCTGTTACTGACCAAGAGTTTAATATGGTGTGATCTGATTGGTTGTTCTTATCCTTAAGTCAAGTAAGATCAATATTGAATACCACCCCTGGGTACTGTTTTATCAAAGCACTTACGGAAGTATTAAGCTTACGTTCAAATTGTATTGCTTTATAGCTCTAAAACAACTACTAATTGTGATGAAGGGTTGTGTAATATTAATTATTATGCAGTCAAAGAATACATACAACCCATAGTTGTCCCCCGATGCGTAGGTCTTAAAGCATAATGTACATTTAAATTTGAAAGTAAGTTTACTATTTCCGTAAGTGCTTTGGTAAAACAGTACCCAGGCACGAAAAAGTACCAAGAAGAGAGCTACAGTGTAGTGTACCGCACATCTCTAATATCTTGCATAGTGACACATCTGTAATATCGTACAAAGCAACATCATCAGAAAAGACAGTTCGAAATGCAGGGAATGGAAACTTCATCATATCTCCAGACAACTCCAACTACTTCATTGTCTCTCTCGGAAGGTAAGAGATGCTCCAATAACAGAGCCAAGATACAAGCCCTCACCATAGATGCATTCCAATTGTCAGAGCGAAGGGAAATGAGACAAATTCGCTGGCTTAGAATTAGAAGATCATAAGTACAAAATCAAAATTTAGAGAAAACAACAAACTGTTTGAAAACTGCTCTTTATTTATTGTAAAACAAGCTTTTGAAAGTTCAGTTCGGTCAACATGACCAGTTTCGAATTTCATGAAACTAGGCTCATAAGAAGCGCATTGAGATTCAGATTTCAAATATGCATGCGTCTTATAAGGTCGTAACTAATTTTGTCGATGAATAAAACACAGGCAGGATTTCGGATGCGGAAAAAATAAATCACGAGTGAGTAGAACGAAATCACGTTACACCGTGTTAAATGCCGAACACGACTATGTTTTGACCTTACTGTGTAGTCACAGCTATTATCATATCATATTTAACAGAATTCAGATGCACACACTATAAAACTTTTGTACCATCAGGTCATATTGTATACAAAATGCAGAGGCGTACATATAGGTGGTAACTTTTCAGTGACACCCAGTATATGTATGGGAAGCTCAGTAACTAAGTTTTGGAATTTACGGCTCCACCCTTTTACCCATGTGCATCATATATGTATATTTCCCTGTCAGAAAAGTCCATACACGTTCCTGCAATATTTATGTAAAAAACTGACTTTATTCACAAGATCGATGACTTAGTTATGATTACTAGTATATCCGGATTTCCTCATGCGTTTTGCTATTTCTGCCATTTAATTGAATTTAATGAAACACTTATCTATAGCTACATGAGTAAATATTGACGTGTATATTAAATACAATACCATCGGTTCCCAGATGGATGTCCGTGTAAGTTTCCCAGGGGCGTACCTGGAGCATATTTGATTGTACTCACAATGGTAGGGGTGTCTGGGGGCATCCCCCCTCAGAAAAAATGTTTGGCAAGGAAACGATTTCCTTACCTTTGAGAGTATCTGAACGGTATTTTTACGCCATGCCTTAAGGCAGAAAAGAATTAAAAACTAACTTTTAAACATGTTATTTTTCGTTTTATTTGTGACTAGTAACATAACACAATTTGGATTACTAATAAGAGCTTGTAGAAGACATGATGCCCAAATGATGATCAACGTCCCACCGCCCTTTGAACTGCCCAAAACAAAAGACACTTGTCATGATCAACCTTCAAAGATCTACTAAGTTTGATGTAAAAAGGTACCTTATAATTTAATAATTCCAAAGTCAGCAAACCCCTGCATTCTGATTGGCTAAGACGTGACGTTTACAAATCAGTGAACCTCCGTTTTCACTAATCGGGACGCTCGGACATTACTGACGTAAACGTTCTAGACGAATGTGTGCGGAATAAGTCAAACTGCAAAGGCCCATCACAACTGTACAAGCTCTGATAGCTTAATTTTGATATAGAACATTACCTACATGTATGTTCATCCCCTGATTTTGTGTTTACGTATGGAACAAACCATATAAACACATTATGCTTAGCTAACGTAATTCACCAAACGTCACATTATGGGGACGTCAGGTTTACGACGTCATTAAATCAAGCGTCAGTTTGGAATTATAAGGATTCGGGCTTTACTCAATGTGTTGCTTCAGATCGGGTGTTTACACATCAGTGAACGTCAACAAATGGTCGTTTAATCCTATAGTAAAAACCTTTTACGGTGTTTACGCGCTTATTAATCAGAGGAGTGTATATGGGGGAATTAGACATTTGTGGAAATTGGTTGTCACAATTTCCCTAACATGTGAAGATTGCCCTGTTTAATTCCTTTGGCTGTGGATGTTCTTGTTGTCAAATATCCCTATTGCAGATTTTCATAATTACAATGAAAACCTGGAAAAATCATTTTAATATTCATGAAAAGGGTCAATCTAAAGCATGTGTGGGCTCGCAAGGCAGAAATGTAAAAATATATAACTGAACAATATTGATGAAATGCATTTCCTCACCCGAAAAAAAGAAATATAGATTGCGAATGGTGCATTGTGAGCACATTTTCTGTCTCAAAAGCCACAAGGTTATCTCTGATTTTGATCAAGGTTAAGGAAAACAATAAGTCAAAATGGGACATTCATGTAGCAACATAATCAGTATGTAGACATGGATGTAATTAATGCGAGCGAAGGGAGCTAGAAAAAAATACATTGTATATGTGAGCAGCATACCACACAAAATCGTTCTCTCACTTGATAATACATGTATGTATCCACTAATAAATATACGGTGCGAGCGAAGCGAGCTAGAAAAAATAGCACTGCGTATCTGAGTTGCGTACCCTACAAACTTGATTTCTGACTTGTTAATCCATATAGGCCTACTTGTTTTCACAAATAAGGTTATTCTGCTCAGCACAGCGAGCTACAAAAATAGCATTGTTAATTTGAGCAGCATACCCTGCAAGTACAGACTCGTTCCCTGACTTGAAAAACGATAGATCATTTAAAAGATATTTATCACATTATTTAGTGACTTTTTGTACACACGCTGCATTTGTATGCCCCTCACCCCCCCCCCCTGTCTGTGATTTTTATTCGTGATTTCCAATTTTCAATTTTTCATTTTTTTCAGTCCAGATTCGAATTGTATGCACGGGCGTACTGGAGTACGCCTAGTTACGCCCCTGTTTCCTGAGGTAATTTCTGATTTTTGACATACCAAGCTCTTTCGTACATATCACATGCATAGTTAAAGGAGAAATACCGAGCTCGCTGACACAAGGTTTAACGTCTGTCTTTTCGGATGATTCCTCTCGGTTTTCGCGTACACACGGAATCACAGTTGACGGCTACTTATTCTCGTTTGTTGTTTTCAATTAATCTTCTGTGCGCTTTGAATCGTCTGTGTCATTTGTAGATAACTGTCGGACTGTAAAATTCTTGAACATTTTCAAAATGGAAGCAAGAATATATCTTCCTAATTAAGTAATTTTATATTCATAAGAAAGCTGAGAAATTAATCTATACGAAACTAACAAGGGAGGAATGAATCAAGCATGAGTTAAATGGTAATAACAACTTAAATAAAGTGTTCCTATATAATTACATATTAAAACGTAAATGATATCAAGACACTAAGTGGCCAGTGCGGCTTATCTACAAACCGCAGATGGAACCGTGATAAGACTCCATATGAAGCAAAAAGCTTGGTATGATTTAATTGTTTTTTTTTCAGTGTTTTTTTTTTATATTCCCACGCAACATTCTGATAACGCTCCTCAATTCGATGTTACCCGTTGACGTCATGACCTGACGACGCTGTTTCGGTTTTATTGACTGTCCAAATAAACACAGTGCTAATTTGATTGCGGATGTAGTAAACAATATATTTTATGGAAATGAAACCATGACGTTGACGGATGATGTGTTATATTTGCGTGAATTTTAGCCCGATAGAAGACTTTAAAAATGGCATTGTTTCAGGAGAACGAAAGATAAAAAATATAGCAATTTTGGTGTGCGCCGACTAGGTGTTGCAACGTTGCCAAGGGTACCATGAATTGTCACATAAGTTGGCGGATTTTTATTCTGTTCTATAATTCAACTGCAATTAAGTTGATCGTCTTGATAGTGAAGTTTCATCAGTATTTAACTAAAATTCTAACACGATCCGCGGATTAATCCTATAAACATAGTGCAAACAAGAGCATGTTTTATTACCCCCATAAAACATACCTCTCAAATTGGCTGTTACTATTTACGCCCCGTATCACGTGACATATTTATGAATGAATGAACCTAAACTTTATAGTAAACCTTCTACGAGTCGCGATGGTAAGGCAAGTTGCACGAGAATCCAGTGTTACAGCTATGACGCATCTATTTTTAGAAAATCCAATATACTCTCGAAAATAAGTTTCCGATTAAAACTTCTGATAATCAATTCATTTATATTTTTCTTTTCATGAAATGGATACCCTATACTCGTGTTATTAAAATTGTTTCAATGTTTGAAATGTGTTAATTCCTTCAAAAAATTACGAAGATCGTTTTAATTAACGAGGGAGGTAATTGTACCAGCTAATAAGCCACTCAATTTCAGCATGGAATTATGTTCAATGTCAAATGGGTGAAAATGGAATGCGCGCAGTTAAATAGTGCGGGATATTATCGTATTTAGAATCGAAATAAAAACTCTGTTCTTGTATTTTATCGGTGAATAAAACACGGGCACTCGTTCGGATGCGGAAAATTAAATCACTCGTGCTACCCACTCGTGATTTAATTTTTCCGCATCCGATCTCCTGCCCATGTTTTATTCACCGACAATATACGCGAACAGATTTTTATTTCTTAAATAAATAAGTTATAAGCAATTTATACGAACTAGGCGATCACCCCTCGTATGTTCAACTCCCATCTTTATAACTTAATGTACAAAACACATACGTCATTTTCGAGTTATTGCTTTTGTTGATAAATAATACGTTGGCTTTGGTCTCTCTAGATTTGGATTCCATGATTACTGCCGATGAATATACCATTTTTTCTCGGGTAATCCCATTTGTATAATTATAAAGCTACATGTATTGGCAACGTTTTATGTTTTTATTGCGCTAGAATATTATACGAACCATGAGGGCAATAGCTTACTTCCTAATTATTGGGCCCGTATATACTAGTCACACAACTTCTAAGGTAATTTTTGTCTAAGAAAAAACAATATTCTTTCGAAAATATTCTAGGTCAAAAGTCTTTGATCTTTTCGTACAGGCTGTTTTTTCTTATTTAGTCGATCATTTCAAAAATACGTACTGAGCAGAAGATACGGATAGCGTGCATCATATATCGGGAGAGCATGCTGAATCCAAGTTTTCAAACACACCAAAGTCTGCGAACGGAGTAACTTAAATAAATGCATATCAATGGAGTACTAGAAATTTACCAAACAAAACGCCGGTCAATAGGGTTCTTGAAAACTACCAGCCAACACGCATTTCACTGATTGGGTACCTGGAACATACCAATGAAACGCATTCATAGTCAATAATTTTATTTACCCCGTACGCCTATTTATGTTTTTAAACTTCGATTGAGTAACAGAACGCCTGCCAATTGAGTACCTGGAACGTTTGCATCTAATAATATGTACATAATAATATGTGAATAAGAGCATATTTCTTGCACCTTTCCATACTTTTACGACCTATTTCATAAATTGGAAATAGGTGTTGTTCAATATGTATTAGCTAAAGACCGTTAATGTGCGTTTCATAATTAAATACGGAATATTCACAGTCTTTTATCGTGAGATGAAAGCGACCAACAATTAAATTGTTTTGGGGTTTGTGAGAAATCTGTTTCGTCTTAAAAATGTTGATCTATTTTGTAATTTAGAGACAAACAGGCATACGTTAACTCTATCTAGATAATTATACACTTATAATGATATCATGATGCAGGTTAATTTCTCGACGTAATGATGATAACGATGGTGTTCTAAGACGCATCGACAGCTAGAGTCATTTAGCATGCATTAATAAATGCCAAGATGAGGAATATTAATTAATGTAGTTACATAGCATAGGGAAATATAAAGATGGATACCTGAAGAAATTGGACAATATCAATCTACTTACATAGTAGTGGGGCTACTGCAGTAACCGGAGCTGTTATATTTGTTTCTCATGTAGAAGCAACAAACAGGCGATTGATTAAAAACCTGGCACAAATTCCACGAAAAAAACTTAAGTTATTGCTCAGCTGAGACTGCTATTTTAAAAACATATTTTGGTGGTTAAATGACTTTCATGTATACTTGTATATATTGTTTCAACACTATTAGATACCAATTTCATAGAGCAATACATAATAAGTCCGATTTTAACAGAAATAGTGCTTAAAAGTTATAAACATCTAAAGTAACAAACTCAAGTACGAAGTTCATTATTGTTCATTTCCGTTGGATTTCAATGAGCATTTCATACAAAAATCACCTACTTTATCATTATTTAGCAATAAATACACAGTTTCTGGTAGCAATCTACATCACAAGACTATAATTGTAGTCATATAATAAATTCTAAATAACAGTCTCTGCAAAGCAATTAATTAAGTTTTTTCGTGGAATTGGGGCCTGGTATGTCCAGTTAGTGTATTGTTGGTAAAGATGCGTATCAAGATAACACATTATCATTGATGGAACTATTGTTAAATATATACATGTATATTCTAGATTATAGTAATCATTATCATATTTGTAGCATCTAGTACTGCACGTGCATTACGTGATATTATATCATCCTCATAGTTACCACAAGGGTCATAGAGGTCATACATCAGTTCGGATTATATCGGCTATCATCCATTAAGCAATGACCACAAAAGAATGAGAAGCGATCAGCGATGTTGTAACTGATAGGTGATGTATCGATAGAACGCTAAAGAACGCTTGTAGGATCGGGATCAGCCTGTCGTCTGCTACACTGTTGATCATATCTAAACCTCTAAGATGATCATCATTCAGAAATAAGGAGTATTCAGTCAATGTGTTTTACAATATATGGATAAAAAATTCGGCAATTTTAATAAAAATATTGATTATTTTTAAAAGGATACAAACGGAGAGAGGAAGGATGAAATTGATTTAAATTATTTTTCAAAGGATATCTCTGTGATTTATATTAAGATTATAAAAATATTTCAACATATTATTTACAAATCCAGTGGGAATCTCTGGTATATAAGCCGTTAACTATATGTGAGAAATGTGAACGAGAGATATGATGTGTAGTACTATAATAATATTATACTAGTATATGATTTTATTATGAATATTCAATTAACTGTATGGTCTGGATGTTACATGTGTCGTCAAGGTAACGATTTTTTGTTATTTAGATTTATTTATTTGTTATTTATTAGTAGATTTTATTTCATATGACAAAATCGTACAGTGTATGTAATGGTCTTATTTCAAATGTCCATAATTTTCAGTTTCGACTACTAGTACTTTGATTAACAAACTTCTCACAGGGTGAATTATTATTTAGACATGGTATGCCAGATATTAATAATTGTGATCAAAATCCTGGTAATTATACATGTTATCTTTTCTCTGGGTATAGAATTGAGTAAATAATTAAGAAATCATCGAATACTAGTAATTAAATAATATATTTTATTTTATTTTTATTTAATTAAAGAATAGACGTATTGTCATTAAACAAATATCAATCCATATGAGATGTTCCCTCTTAAATATATACCATACTTGTGTTCTAAAATGTGGGAATATATTTCCAGTATCACTGTTAGATGGATCGAAAGATACCTCGGTATCAATGTCGTAGAATTGCATTATTTTGATCCAAGTATGCTTCTCATCATAATTTGTGTCAGAATAGATTATTTTGCATCCTTGCAAAATTTGAACAAAATCTGAATGTGGGAACCAAACCGCTCCAACATCCTTAAAACAAATGTGTGTACGTACGTAGATGTTATATTAACGGTCATTGTGTTTCAAAATTTACGAATATATTATTTTTCTTTTAACACCTTCTCGATAGCCTAGTGGTTGAACGTCCGCTTCCAGTGTGGTAGGTCTCGGGTTCGATCACAGGCCGCGTAATGCCAAAGACGAAAAAATAAAAATGGTACCAGTAATTCCCTTGCTCGACAATCAGAGTAAAAGTGAAGTTGGCGCTCTCTCTGATACCCTCGTGACGATGGATAAAACACCAGGAATGATGTGTCGATAGTGACTAATACAAGTAAATTGACCTAAAAGTAACAAGTAGATACGTCATTGGTATGTCTCTCCATCACGTCTATACATGGACCAACAACAATATTGCTAAATATACAATGATACTGGTACTGTACGTCACAATGTTGATATATCAGTGGTATGGTCCTGTGGATATCCCTTTGGGAAGAAAGCCATCTGTCTACGCTGAAACAACAATATTTCATACCACAATTATCAAGATTACATGAAACAATATCGAACCTTACCCCGTGCTCTATTCTCGTATTCTTTAGACGTTCACGGAATTATTTGTTTTATTTTGTCCAGTCGCTACACTACATATATGATAAGATACCGTTTGCAACAATTATGTTACATCGGTCAACGTACTCTGAAACTGACGCAAGACAATAACGATCAAAAAGTTGATGTTACTCGGCCTGAGATAAGAGGGGAAAAGCTGTCGATTTCCGAATAAGTATGAGACAACAGTATTAACGTGTTTCTTTAAGGAATATACAGGGTGGTTCCAGAATATCGGTTACCATTACAATCGAATGTCATGAGAAAATATGAAAATATTTGACGTTATATGGCACTCTCGTATATCAATCTGAAGCAAACATTTTAAAATCTTATCTAGTACAATGTATGACCATACTACTACCAATGCAATACTAGTATAGACACCAAGCTTATGAAAAAAGTTGTAATACATCTCAAACTGATATGATTTTATGGAGTTTAAACACAGCTGCCATGATAAATCTGAACCATTAAGTATTTTTAATTACAAGTCTACATTGTAACTAGAACTTACCTTTAGTACTAAAGTTTTGTTGAGAGTAATTGTTACTGCACTGTTACCAGAGATATGTAGAATATGAACTATGGTACTGCCTTTGATGGCGATTTATGCTAAGATACCCATATACTCAGAGACTATAGATACATCTTATCTATAGTCTCTGATATAATAGAGTTGCCAAACATTATTTGTTATTATACCCCAATATGCCGTTTTATATTTAAAGGCATTCGTATTACTAGTAAACAGTCACCCTGTTAAGGAAGTGACATGTTTATTACCTGGTTGTCTCCCCTTACTTCACTTCAGTTATCATTCATAATTACCTCCCGTTATTGTTTGCTTGAAATATCCCTTTTTTGGGGGATATGGATGGTTCGTTCTATGTCTGACTCTTGCGTGGGTAGGTAGGCACTGCCACACTTTCTGTGTGGCTTTGGATTGTCTGTGTGCTACTGTATTTCTTGTATTAGACAAGCTAAACTAAATAAAATGTATAGTAGGTTTTATTTATAGACTGTTCATTCAACCTACGTATATTGTTGAGATAAACACCAGTGTTTCTTGATCTGACATTACTGAATGCAACTATATACATACATTGACATGGTGTTGACACGGGTGATTTAGGTAACCCATGTTGTATAAGGTATGGAACACAATCCATATAATTGAACGTTCCTTCTTGTATCGTACATACTTTCATGTCAGTCTGTCATAAGGATGAGAAGCAAATATTACTACTGCCATAAACATAATTTATACGAGTACATAGAACATATTGACTGACTCGTGATACCTTAAGGATGTCCATCTTTTGAGTTATTGACTATATGCCTGTAAATGGTTAATTCTAGTCAGAAATTGATATAAAACTTACCCAGTTCTGTGTATTGTCAGCATGTGGTGCCAGTATAACCTGAGCTTTGATATTTCTTCATTTATAGGTGTCGGCGTTTGATTCAGCATGTGACGTATTCAGCTTAACTAATCGAAGTATAGGATTGAAATGGCGTAGCAGTCATTGCCATATCAACAATTCGTGAATATATTCTCATAAAAACGTCAAAACATTAATCAATGTGTGTAATTTGACATATACAAGACTATTGTGTGCAATGTAAACAAAATGGAATGTGACGTCCGGAAATACCCGAGTATCACTGATATAACAAGCACGGTAACGTACGGAAACACACGAGGACCACGTTAAACAATACGGAAATACACGAGTATCACCGATATAACAACCACAATACGTTTTGAAATGCCCTTTAGATGACCTTGAAACGATGCCTCGCAAAATGACTCAACCGGACAATTGTTCCAAGGCGTTTGAAACAATCCTGTCACATAGTGGGAAGTGTGGACCTTATCAGCGCCGTGTGTATGCCCTGGTCAGTGCAATGCATGTTGTATGTACGTCCATTTTAACATACATGAAATTCATTCCAAATCTGGAGTTAAAACAAAGTTGTAATGAGATTATAGAAGGACCGGGAAACAGTACCTACGTGTTTCTAAGATTCAATGAGACTGTGACGTATCCAGTCACGTGCTATGCGTATTATGACAACACAATTGGATTGGAGAATGACTGGGTATTTCCCGAGGTAAGTTTTTTATATTCCTATATGTATATAAAAGACAATGCTTATGTAGATCTAAATTAAGGGCTGTTCACAAGACTGTCATAATCATTTCTTAAAGGACCAGCTGTTAAAACAGTATTGTGGGCAACCCTCCTTAGTGTAGTAGAGATTGCACAAATATGTTTCACGATACTTTGTACCTAAATTCTTTAACACGTGTCCGCCCAATCAATTATAAGTGGTAAATTTCTAAGTAATGACTTGTGGATAATCGTAACTGGTGTTATAACAACATTTTTAACATTGAACTTAATATTTGTACATTAAAGATGAAAGCTTTGCACATCTTTTACTTCACGAATGAAGATCTCCCGAGGGTGTGTATTAATGATTTGATGAGTAAAAACGTCTATATAACATAATATTATGCATTAGGATTTGTTACAAAGTGAGAACAACTACATTAACTGTATGACGGAATACATCAAATTAATCAGTCGATATTTTGGCCCTAAAACAGACGTGTTAATTTTCTACTCTCTCCTAGATTTGTGAAAATAAATGTTTGTTATATGTTTTATGGAAGGCTACACTGTTTAAACTAAACATAAGCCACTAATCTTCGAACATTTTTAAAGAGCAATCGATTTTTTTAAATAGCCATGAGTCGTATTTGGGGGCCACTGTATCGACTTATAACTGCGGTAGAACTAAAAAATATGCATTTTAACAAGTCAAATGAAGTAAAGTCAAATTATTTAACAATTATCGAGGCTTCGTGTTTGTGATGTGGTCCACAAGTAGCAAGATTCAGATCCATTCTCGAAGTATGATTATGCCGATGTTTTTCTGATTTAGGATGTTCAAATATTTGTATAAATGTTACCGCTCGGTTTGTAAATTTGTTCAGCGTGACTTAAACATTTTCCGGTTCCTACTTTGTGTTGAGAACGTTTCATTGGCTTTCTTCACGATTTTTTGTTACATTGGTTAAACATCATTGAGAAGGACCATTGTGTATGTATACATCATTAAAATATGTTATATGAACATATGAAATATGAAACAGAAGTATCCGGAAACGGCGCCCGGAAGTCTCTTTTAAAAGCAGAATGTTTTGGTATTTTTACAATTCTTGAAATAGGATTTTATCTTCTAGTATTAACTAGTGTACAAAATGTATATTCTTGTGAAAAAAATCGCAGAAGAAAACGCACCCAAAAATATACGGATCATTTGTTACAACTGATTTTCAAAATACCGTTAATGTGTTGATTAATTTTGAGGTGGTCGCGTAGTATTACGTTTTACATGCGTTGCACCCAGTATTCGCGACTTCCTTTTTTAATCGTGAAAGCTCGGTCCTTTCCGTTTTGTTTCGATAAATTGCAATGCATGAAGGCTGGTGTGATCAGAATGCTTTCTTTCTAAGAATTTGGAGTGTATGATAGATGTACTTTATAGATGTTGCTCTGCAGGTTTTCTTAAAAAGATAATCTAGTCATTACTGCATGGATCGTGATGTACGCATACTGTTATATCAAAATTTCAGATATGAATATATGCCGATGTATCCCCTTTAAAGGATATGCTTTATTTATAGACTATTCTCTTTCCTCAAAGTCAAGTTGCTTATGAGTTAAGTCACAATATTGATGTTTATTTCCAACAGACAAGTAATAATCGAATAGTGCAAACAATTAAAAAAGTGCAATCGATTTTAGTGATAACACAGCCATAAGTCGAGTCTGTTTAGGGGCCAATTTATAAACTTTCCTTCTTTTTGACAAAATCAAGTTGTTTATTTGTGAATTCACTGTATTGTTTTTGAACTAAGTACTGTATTATATAATAATAATAATAATAATAATAATCGTGAGGTGAATTTGATCGTATTTGAGGCATATGATTGGTTAAAGCTGAGGATACTTATAATTATAGTTATATTACATAAATGGTTTTTATAGAAACAACATGTTAGTACCATATCCTACATTCCGCAACATACTAATAATGTCGACAATTTCCCTGGCAAACACTACGACCTGTTAGTGTTTATATGCTTAATTTGCTAAATACGCTAACGAGTTAGAACATGGCATACACTAATATTTTGGTGGACGTAATTTGTCCAGTATGGTTGCTATTACAAACAACATTTACGTGGAACAACACCGGTGATTAGTATAATATAAACATCACTATGGGGAGATTGATGTCTGATTATCGGCATGAAACAATACGACGTAATGATGTTATAAGGCGGAGAAAATGAACCAGTAATAGACATAATACTAAGGCCATATTTTTTTTATTTTTAGGTTTATGGGTTTTTTGCGAAACATTTGCTGGGAGGAGGCAATGAGAAACTAACTAGAGACCCAATGAGGGTCCTTTGTCGATCACACAATGGCAAGTGATCGACCAAGGAATGGCCCTTTTGGTCCTCTTGTTATGTTTCCATTCTGTCCCCTTGCCTCGATAACATTTTTTTAACACTGCCCGTAAACCTAAAATAAAAAAGTGTGGCCTAAAGACCTATCAAATACCTCATTACACTAACGATGTGTTAAACACAATGTCTCATGTGAGGCTAATGGAGTCTAGTCACAAAAAACTCTCTTCTCTTATATGATTGTCTTCCTAAGGGTGTTCTAATAGCGCACTAACCTATCAAGACGAGACAATGGCCGACTAGTTTGTTGTAATAGGATGTAAAGTATCTGTTGCCAGTTCAAATTGTTGCAGATATTCATCAAGATTTTAGTGAGAACACATTTAACAACATCTTCCACTCCTCGTGCACAGTGTGAAGTACATCGTTACATTGTCATCTTATTATCATTTGCAACGACTTGTTTGCACGAACAGACAAGCTCAAATAACGACCACTTCGAGCATATCAACAATACATTAGACCTTTTCGACTGGACTACTTCGCCGAGCAGGTGATAGTCTGGTTCTCGTCCTCAATATTACAGTAGTGGTTCTATAGTAGTGCCGTAAACTTGGAACGGGAACCAGACTAAACCTACTCCAGGAAACAACCCTTCGAAACGGCCATTTAAAGTTAACGGGAATGTTATAGAATCAAATAGTCTATTCGGAAATAGCTAGGACAGTTCGCCCGGACTTCTTGAATCACACACACGTTCTGTCTCTTCCCTCTAAGCCGAAGGTAATTGACCAATTAGGCAGGGATAAAACCAAATGACCACACACTACGACTGTCTCAGTCGAACGCAGAAAAAAACAACAATTATGGTCATGGTTCAATTTCTGAGGATTCATAGTATATAGAGAGTAGAAGTAGACTTTTTCTGTTCTAAAACTAAGACTTTAGTTCTTTAAACATGCACATATCTGAATGATTTCAAAAAAATTTACTGTATGATATATGGCATTCCTACAAGAACCATCAGTCAAAATAGTTTTGACAATGTGCCTGTTACAACTGATTACCAACTAGTTTGAATTCGAATAAATTAAAAGCACATACAGTACGGCACCATGTATAACCTTACCATACGCTGTTATATGACGGTTGGATTTGGAGGAAAGTGCCGTTGCCAGTGTTTCAGACAAATTGAATTTGTCCTATCGCACATTTGTCTTACTTAAAAAAAAGCAATATCCGTAATTTTTACGAGTTTAAGCAAGTGCACATGCGGGGAGGTAATGAGAAAATATTTTATGTAATTTGTTGAACTGGAGGCTGGGCTGGAAAATATAATGTTTCTCTTTACATAAACTCTCTAAGAACGAAATAAATTGTCTCAGTAAGATCCTAACGTTAATATTAACGTCTAATCTAATGTTCTGTAAGATATCCACTATTATATTACAGGAATGTTTGACGTCAGTTTGATGTGTAATTTATCGTTTACAGTACTTCCTAGTATTGATCCAACTAAGAGAGGCACAGAATGCAATGTTTTTGGAAATACCGGATATTACTAAAACAGATACTGTATAGATGGGGCTCATTTCTAAAACGCTTTTCAGTGTGTTTTTTTTCATCCAACTGGAGATGAACTGGTTGGTAACCCTGAGGTAGTATTGCGTGCATCGATGCTGTATACCGGACAAGTTAAGTAACCAAGGGGCCTATTTGGAAAGAGCTAGGGGTAATGAGTATAGCACCCGAATTCCTTGTTTCATACATATGTGTCTTTTATCCGAGATGCCATTGGTCAATCAGGGTGGGCGTAAACAGAACGACCACACCTTACCAAAATGGCGCTTAGTGAAAAATAATCCCTGTCGCAAATTGTGCAGTAAACAAACTTTACATAACGTTAGAAGTAATGTAATTTTTGGAAGTATTTCCATACTTCTTACGAAAACGTTGATGCTCATTTTTCATCATCAATAAATATGCAAAATGTCTGTGTTTTTGTGCATACATATTTGGCAAGTATCGCCATGTCAGGATCTATTCATACTGATGGTCGTCATGGCAAGAAGAGATTGGATTATTTACAGATAAATCTCAATGATATAACAGAGGAGTGAGGGCTTCATATGCAATTTCTTGTTATTTCAAACATTGTTTATGTAGTTGATTACGTAGGAAGACGCTGTATTTGATTTAATGGAGATATATGTGTACTTTTGTTGGATATTCCAGTCAATACGTGTGTCAAGGTCTGAACCTGTTCACACTTTGTTTTGTTCGGACCCTGTAAATGAATATAAATACAAGCAATACTTACTTTCGCTAGAAGTGTGTACATATACACTGTCAGCAGCCTACGCACTACCAACATATTACGTATAACCGGGTAGCACGGTGTGAACACTAGTAAGAGATTGGAGTTGCTGAGAAATTCACCTTAGCTGTTTTTGAGATTTGACCTTGAAGTGTTACCGTGACCATGCAAATATTGACATGGTATTTGAACATGACTTTCCACCTCATAATGCATTCATACAAAACAGATAATCGGAAAGGGAGGGCAGCACTCAACTTAACCAGCCAAGCACATGCAGAAAACATCAAGTTTACATTGTAATCGAAGAACTTCAATTTGACCGGTGACCTGCAACTGTGACCTAGACCTTTGGTGTAGGGTCATGGGGTTGGCGCATGACACTCCTTCTAATTGAGGTTAACATTCATGTCAAACATAACAAGATGGGAATATGCATCTCAAAGTTATGGATCGTCCAAACATTATTTTGACTTCTGATCTCAAACGGCGGCATTGATCTTTGAGGCAGGGTCATGGGGTTTTTACATGTCACTTCTTCTCATTGGGTATAGCATTCATGACAAACATTAGCACCATTGGTCAATAGACGACAAAGTTATGGTCCGAACAAAATCGGACCGACGCACTTACGCACGCACTTGCGCTCATACACCAATAGTGGCAACTATGTCTCGCTCTCCGAAAGAGGGCTCGACATAAATTATCGTCAAGCAAGGGTTCTATTCGTTTTTTCTGGTAAATCTAAGGCCGATTTGATCAGTCTGTTTTAAAGATATACTGACGTATCGGTTTAGGGTATTCTCTCAATGTACCTTGCACAATACGTGTACTATACACTTGACGAATGTTCTAAGTACACACTTTTAAAACTAGAATAAATCAGGAACCTAATCATCTAAACTCAATAAAACTGTTAAGATACCATATGTTGGTGATTGTCTTTAATACAGAAGAAGAAAAACCAATATCTACGTGACAATCATTGATGCGTGACGAAAATGACAAAATCACATTTTTCTCGTGCTCACACCTCAAATATGTGTAAATGTGTTTAAATCATTTCTTCCACGATTAACATTCGACCCCAAACATAAAGCCATAAAAATAGTTCGTATCATTTGACGCAAATGACGCTTGAGGAGTGCGCAAGTGCGATATGAATGCTTGAAATTGGCATGCCAATAAGATTGGTAAGATTTAATTTATTAATTGGCTGTTTCGGGGTTCTTAACACATGCACAAACTTTTTATTATGGTTGTTGCATTGAATTCTCGAAAAAGCTGCATGTTTCTATTGACTCGATTTAAAATTGAGACGTCACATGGCGTCATTTACATTTAGTCCTTAAATTCGTCAAAACACGTTTATGACAACATCTGACTGATGGTTGTATCACTTAAAGATTGTGACAGAATATGGAATCGTTGAATTCAACAGAATAAGTCCATTTATTTGTATGAAGCAATTTGAAGTTGAGCATTGAAGTAACTTTCAATAGGCATATGTCATCCGAATTACTACTACAATTTAACAAATACACACTATTTTCGATCAATCATGTATTTTGTAAGATATGAGCACATTCTCATCACATGGAATTTGATGTTGATGCAATTTCCTATTTAGGTTGCACGATTGAATGCCCGCCTTGTAGCCCGGACCAAAACCCGATATAATACGTCTGGGATAAGTTGGGGCGACGCATCCGAGCACGACGGCAACACAAGAACGTACAGGAACTCACAACGAACCCTTTACTAGAACGGAATGCACTCCAGCAGCAATTGGTACACATCATTATCAATTTAATGCCTCAGAGGATGTCAGGTTATCATCAGGGCCGACGGTGGTCATACATAATATTGATGTGCGACTTTGTTGTTTTAAGCAGTGAACTAAATGGTCATTTTCTAGTATGTTGTTTATATATTTCAGAATGGCGATTAACTCAATTTGATAGACAATAGTTTCCTGATTCCAATGGTGTATTCGATTCACTGATAGGTCTAATACTTTTCCTGTTAAATGAAAATTACAAAGTGTGTACTTAGAACATTCGACTAGTGTATATGATTCTGAGAAATGCTTTTAAGAAACCTTTATTGTAACTTCCTTTTAAGTAGATAGAGCAGCAAGTAACGCATACGATTCCATTTCACTGAATAATTTATTTAAATTGCTTTCTTACATAATGTTTATTTTGTTCTGGACAAGTGCATGTCGTTTTGTATATTATAAAACAGGTTCTCAATTTCTCGTTATAGCTTCGATTTCTGATGCGCGCAACGATATTTGGTTTTCTATTTAAGGCTATATTATTTGATGTCAGAGATCGCCGAACTTATCGAGGCATTCTGTATTGCTTGGATTTCTTCCTCCTAGGGACAATTTTATTAGTTCTGAAACTGTAGCTTTATATGAGAAAGAAATTTAAATGAAGAATAGAAAACGCTTTATTAACTTGTTGCTAATATATTTTGATCAAAATCGCAGGGCCAATGCAGGATACATTTACGCAGGGATTTA
Source organism: Spisula solida (assembly GCA_947247005.1). Classification (NCBI taxonomy): domain Eukaryota; kingdom Metazoa; phylum Mollusca; class Bivalvia; order Venerida; family Mactridae; genus Spisula; species Spisula solida. The sequence continues at coordinate 32,868,308 of OX365944.1, read as the reverse complement.
GAGGTTAAACTTAAGAAATAAAAATCTGTTATTGTATTTTGTCGGTGAATAAAACACAGACAGGAGTTCGGATGCGAAAAATTTAAACACGAGTGCGTTATCTTTTTTAAAAATACGTTATCAAGGTTAGCTTTAAAAAACTAGAAAGCGACTCGGTTCGTTTTTATCGGGCGTGTAAAATGTAAAAATCGAAAGACGTAAATTGAGACGAATCAAATCCGAGTTAACACGATTATGCACTGTATATTGTTACACATTAGAAATATTACATAATTACGTCATGTTAATTTCTTACGCGTGTTCTAAATTAGATTGATTCGGTTGCAAGTATGACTCAATCGCGTCCAAGCTTAATATGAACCCATATTGTATTTCGATTAGAGCCACAGTAACCTACCTTGCTTTTATTTTATGACTGTTTTCGGTTCACCTGTTTTGTCCTAATATTCGGAGCGTTTGGTGTTTATTGTTGTTGAGCAGTAAATTCCTAATGTTATTGACGAGACGAGCTGGAATAACAATTTTTCTCATTTTCACAACTTCCTATTTTTTGTTTATTTTTGAAACTTGGTATTTTAACTGTTTATGCTGGTGCATTATTAATTGGGAATACTATCACACTTCAACGAAACTTTACAAAAAAATGCCTTTTAACAACATTTTACGAAATGGAGATAGGTACCTTTATGCACGGGCCTCTTCAGTTGTTTAACGTCGTTCATATGAACGAATTATTTACTCTTTTACAACTTGGCAATATCAATATCATCCTTTGATGTCGCCAAATGCACTTCAGCATGAACATTAAGAATACACATTGCGAATTTGCCCCATGCCAATAACATTGTTTCAATACGTATGAGGTTTTCTTGTTGAGTTTGAATGATACTAACTGTAATATTAATGCAGCAATTACGAGCACATGCAACGGATCGTGGAATCAAATATCACACAGGAGATTCACTTAATTGTTCAAATGTATTCAATTTGTTCATGGTGCCAACGATTTTTGGTTTTATCTTCTAGAGAGCTGTTGCTAGTTCATGTAATATCATTAAACTGCATTATCACACATCAGTCGGTGTTCGGTACTTTTAGGTTACGGCATACAAGTTAGAATGTTGCTTCTTTCTACCTACTAAGGCTAACCGGTTCAGTGTCACATCCTTACATGGGGCAACCTATTGTGAGGTGTTTTTTTTGTTACTGCAAATATCAATACAATACATTCGAACTAAAAGACAAAATAATTGCAACATTTCTATGTTATTTTTATTGCTGTTTAATATATATTATCTTGAATTGTTTTTATGAAATTCATCACGATATTGTTTAGTGTATTATTGTTTAATTTTATACAATGTACCGATATATGTTATTCTATTAAAACCAATACGAAGTTTTCAGAAATTGTATGATATTGTCTCGTTTATTTAATAATTTTATTATTATGTATTACATTTTGTATTTTTATGAGATTGAAAACATTTTACCTAACCGAATTATGAAACATAGATTTTGATGGGAATATCAAATTGCCATATAAACAGAAAGGGGCTACTCAGCCAACAATTCTACATTGTCATGTATTATATTGGTGGTTGATTGGCACATTATCTTCAGCTGAATTGAACACGGAAACCATGCTCCTCACCTGGGTTTCGAACTCTCTATTCGATGTTATTTCAATTACCGACTGAGCTAACATCACATGGTCCAAGTTAAATTAACTAATAACTATAAATGGCATAGCCGTATTCATTATTGCAGGGAATACATTATGCACACAAGGAAAAAAACTTTATACACTTAACACGACTAGAGAATTCCTTTCATGCAACATATGATAATAATGTAATGAACTCTGGCAAAGAAGAGAAATCAATATCAAAACACGTGCGTTATGGCATTTGGCTCATGGCTCAAAATGTTAGCTGCTCTTGGCTCATTCTATGTATTCATCATATGCAAAACATTTTATTCGCATGTTTTGACTTCTTGTAACAAGTGCAATCGAACATAGAACAAATATATTTCCTATTTCGAAGAACAAGACATTTCCTGATAGCAATGTAGCTACTTTCTATTTCACTAAACTAAGGGTGTAACAGAATGAATCGATGAAGTAACCATTTTAAACATCAATTTGTGATAACATAATTATGGGAATAATAATTTGCTATGGAAGAAGAGAGTAATATCTTTGTGAAGCTGCTCACTTCATAAACATCTGTATGAAAGGGCACAAATGTCTCTACACTCAATTAAAGTTTGATATTAACTGATAAAACATTTAAATTCATGGATTTGATTACGACAGGAAACCCATAAAGTTGTTTTAATTTCTACCACCACAACCCTATTCCATGTATACGCCACTCAATGATGCGAACATCAAGTATTTAGTGTGCATCTAAACATTACAGTAAACCATGGATTAACGTTCTATGAAAATGTCTCGCCTGTTCGACTCTCTTACTCACACTACTTCTCTCTGATTCAAAATCAAATTAACTTACGAAATTCAGCTACAAGATGTCCAATTAACAGCTAATTAGCACAATGAAGTACAACCAGATAGAACAGATGTGAGGCTACATTAGCTACATACTCAGTGTATGCAATATTGTCTGTAATAAAACCGCATCAAACTACATCGAGCATTCAGAAATTACGGTTTAAAATTTAAAATGTCGCAAACTACTAAACATTAGTCGGTGTTTAGACGTTTATAACAATTACGTTATACGTACATACCAGTAGCCAGATACCAAGTATTTATATCGTACATACCATTATCCAGATACCAAGTATTTATATCGTACACACCATTATCCAGATACCAAGTATTTATATCGTACACACCATTATCCAGATACCAAGTATTTATATCGTACACACCATTATCCAGATACCAAGTATTTATATCGTACACACCATTATCCAGATACCAAGTATTTATATCGTACACACCATTATCCAGATACCAAGTATTTTTATCGTACACACCATTATCCAGATACCAAGTATTTATATCGTACACACCATTCTCCAGATACCAAGTATTTATATCGTACACACCATTATCCAGATACCAAGTATTTATATCGTACACACCATTATCCAGATACCAAGTATTTATATCGTACATACCATTCTCCAGATAGCAAGTATTTATATCGTACACACCATTATCCAGATACCAAGTATTTATATCGTACATACCATTATCCAGATAGCAAGTATTTATATCGTACACACCATTATCCAGATAGCAAGTATTTATATCGTACATACCATTATCCAGATACCAAGTATTTATATCGTACATACCATTATCCAGATACCAAGTATTTATATCGTACACACCATTATCCAGATACCAAGTATTTATATCGTACATACCATTATCCAGATACCAAGTATTTATATCGTACATACCATTATCCAGATACCAAGTATTTATAACGTACACACCATTATCCAGATACCAAGTATACTACTCAAAATTTTATAAGGGCCAAGAAAGTTCCCATTTGAATATTTTGCAAATTGAATAAGTTTGACCGGTAGAATTTTCAAAAACATAATGCTACATCTGCAATATTGTAAACCAATAAAGATTACATCAAAATTTAATGTCTAAGTGCTGATAAGCCCAACCCCATTAAAATGTTTGTGCTGCATTCAAGCCTCTGTAGTAACGGAATGCGGTCATTTTCTTGGCATTTTGGGTCTTACACGTTGTGGTTATAAAACGGGATAAAGATTTCATTGTTAATTTAGCCACTTTCGTCCCCAGCAATAGGGCTTATCAGTTACCTGGAAAACGACGTCATTTTGGCAATGCGTATCAAATGCAAGACATCAAGCTTTGAACTTTAAAAGCAGATAAGATGGTAATTTAATAATTGCACAACGTTTTCTTTATCGGTTTTGTACATATAACGTGAGACTGACATCAAAATCAATTTCTTGGCCCTTAGCAAAGTTTGAGTAGTATATTTATATCGTACATACCATTATCCAGATACCAAGTATTTATATCGTACATACCATTATCCAGATACCAAGTATTTATATCGTACATACCATTATCCAGATACCAAGTATTTATATCGTACATACCATTATCCAGATACCAAGTATTTATATCGTACACACCATTATCCAGATACCAAGTATTTATATCGTACATACCATTCTCCAGATACCAAGTATTTATATCGTACATACCATTATCCAGATACCAAGTATTTATATCGTACATACCATTATCCAGATACCAAGTATTTATATCGTACATACCATTATCCAGATACCGAGTATTTATATATGCTGCTGTCTTTTGTCTTCTGTTATATTTCAGGCCACGTTGAAATGCCATAATATGTCTCCTCGTAGACTTAGTGTCAGTTGGTTTACACAAATTAATGTTAAGATTTATCTATCTAAAACAGTGTTTCGAAATATCTTTTCTTGGTCTTTATTGAATATATTTGGACGTACAAGGTTCTCTCATCACAGGGAGACAAATACGAGGGTTGTTCAAATTGGAATGCAAGTGAAGCTATATCTTTCTTGTATCAATGATTTTTTAAGAATAGTAAGCTGTATATCAAAGAACATTGAATTAGCTTTAAATTGATACCTCACATTATAAAATCCGTTGAGTGTAGCTGTAACAATACGTCATTTAACACTGTCTACTCGTGTATACTAATGCTTAAATTATTGGAAAAATGTCACTTTTTTCTGGCCAAATTTGGTCCTATTTAAGAATTGATGTTTTTTAATGCGGGAGCAAATACAATATTTTACTTAACATGTTTGTTGAAATGGTGGTATGATATGTCTGTTTCATCAACTACTTGATAGTTTACGCAATTTAAAAGTGGTGTAATTTTATTTGGAAAGAACCCCATGAACGCCATCCAAATACCGCATATACTATAAAAGGGTTGCGAAAATCATATTTGTTTTTGAAACTGGTTGAGAATTTACAATTAGGCAAGTAGCTCAATGTGATGGCACATCATTAGGAGCTATTCATACAATTATCAAACATATTAAAAAAATTAGGACGATAAGTCAATATGGATACCCCTATCTGCTTAGAGACGCCAGCACACATGTCCTTGCAAACTGTCCACAAAATAGTTGAAACAAGTTTCTAGATAAAAAAGTCCACCGTTTGCAAATGTAATGACCATAAACGAGACACGGGTTGATTTTTTCACCCATGCGACAGATCCTTAAACTAATATGGGCCAGCAAACACAGAACAAAAGTATGCATTGCAAAACGCACCATAGGCGTCAGCAGAAATGTACACCTTTTTCTATATAAACCAAGTTTGTACCATTAAATTTGATGAATAAAATAGACAATGGGTAAATGCCAAGCTTGAAAAAAGAAAATTCCTTCAGAAATTGAAGAAATTCTCCGACAATCGCTCTCAAAGCACATGTTTGAAGTATGACATGCTATTGCAGAGCAATGGGCCTCCACCTGCAGCAGCCATTAACGCGACTTTCTGAGAAGCGTGAAGGTTCTTCAGCTTTCAGGCCATCCTGATTTGTCAAGCAATGTCCCTTGTGATCTTTATTTGTTTTAAACGGCTCTTAAATTGCCATATCGAAAGAAATATCAGATACGTTAAGATCGCGGTTTGGCACTTGTCCAGTATATGCACAGTGACCCTATGAATGATAAAAAAATCGCATTTTAAATATGGAATATCTGAATGAAACTTGGCATATATACCGGAGATGAATACTGCAATAGGATCAAAGGCTAGTTTCAATATAATATATTAAGGAAAAAAATGTATGGGCTTAGTTGCATTCCAATTTGAACAGCCCTCGTACCATCATAAAATGGAACTGTATCATGATGTACATAAACAAGTAAACTTGTAACATGGTATTAGATGTGTCAGTTTATTAACCATACATCACACACTAACAATGACAGGCAGTTTGATTGCTTCCTATTTAGGTTTTTAGTTGAGTATAAAAGTCATGCGTACAAAATTAATGTTCCCTGGTAGCTCTCAATTTCTAAATTAATTATTGTCGATGATAACAACACTTCCACTGGGGATTGCAAATCAACGATCTTACGCCCGGTATAAAGATTATATATATGTAGTTACCTTTTACTAATTTTTGAGACTTCAAATAAAAATATCTCGAAGCCTGATATATTCCTGTCAATAAAGTACTTTGTTTTGATGACTATAGACTGTTGTTGTCATAAAATTCATACAGCAACGTTTAAACAGTCCCATTGAAAATTAAGCTAAAATGTGACACAAAAAAGTGATCTGATCTACTTGGCTGAAACGATAGGTTTAATTTTTTTTTTATTTAATATATTTCTACCCTCAATTATCTTGTTCCCACAAGATAAACAATATTTTCTACCCTCAGTTATCTTGTTTCCACAAGATAAACAATATTTTCTACCCTCAATTATCTTGGAAACATTTTCTACCCTCAATTATCTTGTTTCCACAAGATAAACAATATTTTATACCCTCAGTTATCTTGTTTCCACAAGATAAACAATATTTTCTACCCTCAATTATCTTGGAAACATTTTCTACCCTCAATTATCTTGTTCCCACAAGGTAAACAATATTTTCTACCCTCAATTATCTTGGAAACATTTTCTACCCTCAATTATCTTGTTTCCACAAGATAAACAATATTTTATACCCTCAGTTATCTTGTTTCCACAAGATAAACAATATTTTCTACCCTCAATTATCTTGGAAACATTTTCTACCCTCAATTATCTTGTTTCCACAAGATAAACAATATTTTATACCCTCAGTTATCTTGTTTCCACAAGATAAACAATATTTTATACCCTCAATTATCTTGGAAACATTTTCTACCCTCAATTATCTTGTTCCCACAAGGTAAACAATATTTTCTACCCTCAATTATCTTTGAAACATTTTCTACCCTCAATTATCTTGTTTCCACAAGATAAACAATATTTTCTACCCTCAATTATCTTGGAACCTTTTTCTACCCTCAATTATCTTGTTTCCACAAGATAAAAAATATTTTCCACCCTCAATTATCTTGTTCCCATAACTTAAAACAAATATTGACCAGGTCACCTCTGTGCTTCCGTATGCAGGACTAGCCAATGACAACAAAAATACGGCGTATTTCGTCAAAGGAATACGAAAAGCAAATACAAATGCACAATACGAGGGTTGTTCCAATTGTAATGCAAATGGGGGTGATTCTTCTTTGTACCAATGATTGTTCCAAATAGGAAGCTTTATTTCAACGATCATTGTATTAGCTTTAAATTGATATCTTATTTTTTAAAATATGTCCAGTGTAGCTGTAACAATTGGTCGATTGACGCTGTCTACTCGTGTACACTAATGCTTAAATGATTGGGAAAATGTCACTTTTATCTGACCAAATATGGTCCTATTTAAGAATCGTTGTACGATTAACGCAGGAGCAAATATTATATTTGATTTAACTTGTGTGGTAAAATGGGATAATGCAAGGTGTTGTTCAGCAAATACTTGAAAGTTTGATAAAATTAAAATAATTTAATTTGGAAATGAACCTCATGCACGCCAAGCAAATATCGCAACTTCCTCAACAATGGACGCAAAAAGTATATATTTTTGGGTACCGGTTGAAGACTTTCAAACACTCAAATAGCTCAATGTGTTGGCATATCATTAGGAGCTATTCATGCTTATTTCAAATATGAAGACGATAAGTGCATTTTGGAGACACAAATACATATACCCTTGTAAACTGCCCAAAAGTACTTGAAACTATTTTCTAAATACAAAAGACAAGATGTTTCAAAAGGAATGACTATCAACGAGGCGTAGATTCATTTTGTAACCGATGCGGCAGAAGTATAACCAAATATGGACCAGCAAAGGCAAAACAAAAGTTGCATTGCAAAACGGGTGACAGGAGGAATTTACGCCATTTTGTTTATAAATAAAGTTCCTACAATTCAATTTGATGTATAAAATGAACGTGTTGTTGCTGAGCATTGTGCCTTCAAACGAAGCGGCAATTAAACGCCCCTGTCAGAGAAGTGTAACAGTTCTTGAGCTTCCAGGTCGTCTTTATTTGCCAAGCAGTGTCCCTTATTACCGTTATCCGTTTCCTAGACTCTTACACAACATTGCCCGAAAACAATATCAAGCACGGTAAGATCTCGCTTTCGCGCAGATTGTCCAGTATATGTATAGTGCTTGTTGCAATGATAATAAAATAGTGATGTAAAACTGGATTGTCCGACTAAACCTTTGCATATCTGCTGGAGATGAATACTTCAAGGGGATCAAGATATTTTTAAGTTAGAATTTATCAATAACACATTTTCTTGGGCTTAGATTTAATTTTAACACCCGTCGTACACTTGCTATTACGTTTATTTGAATTTAGCTGTCACAGCAGAATTAGCAACAGTGACATTGCTCTCAGTCGATTCCCACAAACCAATTTATTTACTCTAGTGACGTGATTCAAATATCTAAGATCAGGCTTCAATAATATAATTACCCTATATGTGTCCTTACGACAAGCGAAACAATTGAGTGATATATTTCCTTTCTTATTTATGCGAACAATTATGTTTGTTTTGCAAAATAAAATGTCTTCTATTCACAGTTGCATACACAGTATATGGTACAGAGTTTATTGCAAATAAAAAAAACAATTAGAATGCAAGTAAAACCATCTTGCAGGATAGGTCAATGGCAACAAGGGGAGAGCCGTAAGTAAGTTTTGGAACTTGTGACTCGGTCCTTTTACCAATGTTCACAAAATCTAATACTTTATATTGTATATTTGTATGGCATTAATTGTATATTTTATTTGGGTAATAAAATATGTTTAAACAATGGCAACAAGAATACGGCGTATTATGTCAAAGGACTACAAAAAGCAAATACAATACAAAATTCGTGATACACTTGCTGCTGCGTAGGAGGGTGTTTATTTTAAATAAAGCTGTCACAGCAGAATCAGCAGCAGTGTCATTGATCACAGACTAGTCTATTTGTCGATGCCCACAAGCAGACTTATTTACTCTTGAGACGTGATTGAAATAACTGTGATCAGGCTTCAATAATTTCCCTATATGTTTCCTTAGGACAAGGATATTACTGCAGGTCTTGGGACAATGCAATGACGCATTTCCAATATAGCAGACGTTTTATTGTGTGTATGTATTATGTAAATTTCAATGCCAGTAAATATTCACGGTGGCATTTGCATTTTGTCTTGATACGTTATTTCGCTTGTCATACATTTACTCCATAGTTATACAATCATTGTCCTAGACTTAGTGTTGATATCATGATCCAATGGTTGCCAGTGTTGTGTCTGTATAACTTCAGTATATCATCATATACCATTGTCTGATAGAGAGTGTTTAGAGAGGTTATTGATATACACATTTAAGCAGCATATAGATAAAGTTTAACAAGTAATTAAGAATTGCGAGCAATACAGAAGTCCCCTATCGGTTTTAAGCCATTTCCAATGTTTCTGTTGCCATAGCAACCACAATTTTGGTCGGAATCTAAATATTTTTGGACATGCATTATCCCCTTATTGCCCCCTATCCACATACCAAGTTTCATAAACCTAGCTTGGAAACTGTTTGAGTTATGTCAGGATCCAGATATTTTGACGGACGGAGGGCAAACCTATAGTCCCATCCGGTCAAAAACCGGTAGGGGACTAATAATCCTGGGTCGGCAAAATATTCCATGTATACGTATAACTTTCATTGATGGTATGTACGTGATGTTCCTGATATTGAAGACGATAAAGAGTTTAACATTGTTCTCTAACAAACGGTTGCTGAGATATGCAAATTTAAATTCGATAAAGTCAGAACATTTGTTTAGTGTATTTATCTAATGAAAATAGTATTTTATCAACGGTTGATGGGACGTTAATTACATATCGGCACAAATACTTATTTTAAAAACATTAACTGAGTGTATAATTGTATCAATATTTCTAATTTACATATCTTTATTATCCGATGATTGCATGAGCGCCGCGCGTTATGTGTAGTGGTGATCTGAATACACTCACGTTTATCGTTTCTCCTATTATTTGCTTAGACGTTTCCAAGTTATAGTTAGAACATATTAAGTAAATTTTAATGATTAAAAATGGCGGAGCGAGCGAAGCGAAGCGAGGCCTTTTTAGTCATTAAAATTTACTTAATATGTTCTAACTAACTTAGAATATAACATTCTGCATTCTGATTGGCCGATAGAAATTAGCGCCAACGCATGACGTCAAGTCTGTTAAGAGAAAATTTTAATGATTAAATTTTCATTTAACCGCGAAAATGCGGCGTTTTCATTGGCTCATAATGTAGGTTATATTCTAATTTTAGAGAAGACATATACGTATTTACAACCATATTATCAAAGGAGCTTCTTGTTCTAAGAGATTTCAGGTCACGTGACTATAGACACATATAGAACCTATTATCACAACCATGCGGTATATTGAACTGTTGACAACATACAATATTTGAACATGTTGCTGTGTAAAGGAGCTACTGAACAAATACGTCGGATTTGTTGGTCAATGTTGTTCTAAAAGTCAGAAGATCAATTTTCTAGATATTGCTTCAGACAGAAGATCGTCACTGAAACGTCATAAACATTGTCGATCTTTTATGAAACAATATACTTCGGTATTTATGATTTCGTCTGCTGGTTTGGCATCTTGGTTATATATAATAGAGTATAATAAATAGTATAGTTAAAAGTATTAAATTTAACGAGCATTACATTCACATTTTGGTATGCACTAAATATTACATATACAATTCAATAGCATTCGTATTTGTAAAAAACAACTTTTCATAACAGTTCCGCCTGAGTATACTATAGTTTTCATCATTTTAGCAATTACAAGTCTAGCTGTCTATCGACTGGACTTATACGGTATGTTGCAAGTTAACTAAATGACAAAATATTGTTTATTATTGCATGGATTATAATAAACGCGAGATAAAACAAGCTGAGTCTTATACACTGAACCTGAATAATGAATTACTGTCATACGATATATAAATATATTATTATAATTTAATGAACGCTTTTACTGAGGAGAAAGCAATTTGGTATAAACACGTATGTTATGATATTTGGCTCGAAATGTTGGTTGCGCTGGACTCATTCTATTCATTTAGCATACTTATGCAAACATTTTATTTGCATTATTTGACTACTAGAAACCAGTGTAATCGAACATAGAACAAATATGTTTCCTATTTCGAACAACAATGCATTTCCTGATAGCTATGTAGCTACATTCTACTTCACTGAACCAAGGGTGTAACAGAATGAATCGATAATTTAAATCATCAGTTTGTGATAGCATAAACCTATTATATATAATAGGCAACATATGGGAATAATAATTTGATGTGGAAGAAGAGAGTTAATATCATTGTGAAGCTGCTACCTTCATAAACATCTGCAGGATATGCCACAAATGTCTCTACACTCAATTAAACTATGAACTACAGGTCTCTACTCTCAAGCAAAGTTTATGTGGAAGAAGAGAGTTAATATCATTGTGAAGCTGCTACCTTCATAAACATCTGCATGAAAAGCCACAAATTTTTCTACACTCAATCAAAGTTTGAACTTTTTAACTACAAACTACATATTATTTTAACTGATAAAACATTTCAATTTCTTCTAACAAACCATGTATTTGTTCTACTGTAGGAACACCCAGAATGTTGTTTATATTTTCACCACAATAACAACCCTAATTACATGTATACGTCACTCAATGATGCACACATCAGGCATTTAGTGTGCATCTAAACAATGTAATACAATACAATAATTTATGTTTATTTCGGCATTAAGCAAATACAGTTTTAGCCTCAAAATACATGTAAATTAGACAGAGGCTTGGTGAAAGAGTGAGAATATAACATGATGGTTAAGTCATATAAAATTTGATAAACAATTAACTAAACATTAACGTAAAGCATGGATTAACTTTCTATAAAAATGTCTCGCCTGTTCGACTCTCTTATACTCTTAAGACTCTCACTCATTCACTCTTATTCTCTCTGATTCTGTATCAAATTAATGTACACAATACAGCATCAGTAAATGGCTTAATGAAACATGACTGAATATACAAAGTTACACGATGTTCAATTAACAGCTAATTTGCTTAGTGGTTGTAAGATCAGGTATATGTGAGGCTACGTCATCTTTATTCAGTGTTTGCTACATTGTCGGTAATTATAACATCATCAAGCAACATTCAGCATTCAAAGAAAACAGCTTTTAAATATGTGATATACTTTTGTCTATTGCTACACTAATTGACCACGTACCTCATAGCCTCATAGAACTGGTGTCAGTGTTATATACAAATGATATGATTTATCTTAGTAACACAGTGTTTAGAAATGTCTAGGACATCCTAGGTTCTGTTATCAGAGGGAGAACATTACAATCATATAATATAACTGTATCGCGATAAATATAAACAAGTAAACAACAAAACATCATTAAATGTGTAACATGGTATTAGATGTGTCAGTTAATTTATCATACATCACACATTGACAATGACAGACAGTTTGACTGCTTCCTATGTAGGGTTTTAGTTGTTAATTAAAGTCATGCCTACACAATTAATGTTTCCTGGTAGCTCTCAATTCCTCATACTTGGTATTCATCTGCTGTATCAGTGTCTGAGTTACTGTAACACTCTGACACTGTATCTGTGGCTTCGTCGCTAGATAAGGCATGAATCACAAGTCGCTGCAGTTTATCTTCGATGGCTATATCTAGCTTCCAATATTGCCTTAACAAGATTGCAACAATGGGACCATTGTTCAGCCGCTACACCTAAACGCATCGTTCAACAGAGATGAAAAATACGATAACTTGAATGTCAAGTTATTTTCCCCATGTAACAGTTGACATGTGCTCATACCAATTTAAAAGCGTTGCGATCGGCATGGTATGGGGGAACCTAACGCAGTCATGACCATATCATTGAAGTCATGGATCCAAATGATATGTTGGTGAAGGTTTGTTCTGCTTACTTAATCCAATGAGTTCGGGATTCAACATGTCATCCGAGAATACGATGTCATGCCCTGTCAACCATTCCCGAATATCAGCTTTACGAGTTGACGAAGTTGGGCATTTGTCCACCTGGTGATTGTGTTATGACGCATTGTATATTGGATAAAATGGACTATTTCAGCCATTTTCTTTTATTATTAGCATTATTTTAGACATTGGTGGGTAGAGCAACTGACATTTCTTACCCTAGATTTAGGCATTTTCATCAGAACAATTTATTAATTATGAGTGGGATTTAGGTTCGCCAAGGTGAAGTAGGGGGAGTATATGATTTGAAGTCGTAGACTTTGACCATAACCCCTGGATGCCCCTAGGTAACGCCGAAACCTTATAATACACATTTCTCAGTTTGCCTTGTTTTTACAATTCTGCATTTTAAGAGTTATCAAAACCACCATACCGGTATTCATTCACAAAACTATTGTATCGGTCATTGATCCCTCAAGTAAATATTTTTTCAAACGTTTTTGGCATGCACTTTGCTCTGCTAATTGAATCCATCAATTAAATTATACCACCGAAGTAGAGGGTTCAGGTGACGTGACGTAAAAGCGTGGACGGCGCCGAAATTCGCGAAAATTCGTGTTTTTTGTTCTAAGATTTAACCACCAAAGTGCAATAACATTTCAAAACAAATGACACTAATAAATAGATAAAACATTAATCTCACAAATAAAACAATTTCTGACGATCTACGACCGATATTTCGTCCTACAGAATTTTTTTAATCTAGTAAGTATTTTACACTACCCCCGCTGTATTTGACGTCGGCTACGCCGCTGCGTTGAAAAATCGTAGTAGGGTGTAAACTCCGAAGTTTAGGCAAGCGCCTAAGCGATATAGACTATGATGATGCAACAAAATGGCTTCCTTGGTGATGCTGGATGATGTCTGCTTTTGAAAGTAGAAAATCGGTAAAAAAATGGCTGAGATACGGTTGCAAACGGAAAATAAACAGGTTTTACAACTATTTATAGGTATTATTATTATTACTTTCACTGGAATTATTGTAAATCAATGCATTATGATTTATTTGGTGCAAAGAAATATTTTCTAAATGTAAACAAGAAGCGCCTAAATTTCTTGTTTCGGACCCATGTCTTGACCGTCCAAAACGTACGTCCGAATTTCTGGTGCACTTCTAACGCATGTTCTTGTCTATTTGACAGTCATCTTTGTGTGTTTGAAGAAGAATGCCATATGTGAAATAATATTAAATATGATTGAACATTAAAGCAGTTCCTGCCAAAACAATAAGAATAATTTAATGTAAATAAAGGAGGAATAAATGCAGATGTTTTTGTTGTTGTTGTTGACATATACTCACTAGTACACTACACTCCTCCCCTCCATATCTTAGAACACTGCAGTATGCATTTTTAGAAAACTGCAGCATGCCTCTTCATGGGTCTGACAATAAATACTTTTCAGTTAATAAAAGAGATAATAGTTCACGAGACGTGGGACTCCTCGACCCTGGTATACTAGTTTGTAGCTCTGCCAACTGAGCTAACCGAGGCCTGTCTTGAGTGAACTCTACACATCCATGATAACATAATGAATACTAATCTATTTACATTGTATGATTACATGATGAATATCACTATTTTTTAACAGGCATCTTGTCGATAAATGAACTATTGACGCTGTGTGTCACGTGTGTTGAAAAATGCTGATTTGAAAATGGACACTTAGCGATACAGCAATACATTACATGTATATGTAAACTTCAGAAGTTCTGTTGCAGTTATTAAGGTAATCATAACTTAGAATATAACCTACATTATGAGCCAATGAAAACGCCGCATTTTCGCGGTTAAATGAAAATTTAATCATTAAAATTTTCTCTTAACAGACTTGACGTCTTGCGTTGGCGCTAATTTCTATCGGCCAATCAGAATGCAGAATGTTATATTCTAAGTTAGTTAGAACATATTAAGTAAATTTTAATGACTAAATAGGCATCGCTTCGCTCGCTTCGCTCGCTCCACCCTTTTTAATCATTAAAATTTACTTAATATGTTCTAACTATAACTTAGATATTATTTATTATGATTACATTATTTCAAACCGGTGACTGGCTTAACATATGAAACAGTGCTCTTCTGACAGTGCCAACCAGGCAGCCATCTAGCCCGCACATTCCTCTCCATTTTAGCCTTTGAGGCATATTATAACAGCAGACTGTTACGTTAGTACTTATAATAATAATGTTAATTAAATACATAAAATACATAAACATATTAATTTATTCTACATCATTATTTCGCTGACTCCTAAACTCTAATGGTCTCGTTGTAGTCCGTCTTACAAGCAGGGGAGTGGCAATTCTCAACTTTTTCACTTGCCCGAAAACTAAATCTACTTGCCCAGGAAAAGATAAAAAGCAACAAAATTTCTTTTTCATTCAATTATTTATCATAGGAAGGACTAGATGTAATTTAAAGTTTGTTAAGTAAATCATTTTTGGTCAGAAATTTAGGGATTAATCATTGTTAAGCCAAAAAAAAGCCTAAGTCAGACGTAGGAATTCCACACCCCTGACACGTTTTGTAAGTGTAGTTTTTGTTAACAGGCAGCCTAGCACTTTAAGATTTATTTGGAAGTCTTGTGTTTTAAAATGTTTGAGCAACTTATGTAATAATTGTTTTTGGATAATGATTTGTGGTTGCTTTATTTCTGTTTCAGGTACAGTTATTCTGATGCTGACCAACTACATTTGTTTTACCTAAATTCAGAGAGAGGTGACAATCAGGGATAAATCTTTGAAGTTATGAGCGTCATGCTACATCAGTTCTTCTATGAAGTTATCTAATGTTCGACAATATGTGTCTTTTTATGTGATTGATAATTATAGCTATATAAACAATTAAAGTACATCTATGATACACGTTTTAGTATGATTTATCTATTAAATATTTGTGTACACATTATAGTTTGTTATAGCACAGAACATTTAACATGATATACGTAAATATAAGCCAGTCTCCAGGAAAACCTGTTATTTTGACAAAAACAATGATCTTGAGATTTTTTATTATTTAAAAGAGTAATCTTAATGAAGCAAAATGCAAAAGAAAGTTTGTTAGTATCTTGCTTTTTAAGGAAGTTACAGCTGTTTTGTAGAGGCCCTATTCAGAGCATTTATGTGTGATGTCGCGAACGTCATTCAAACGTTATTCGACGTCGTTGTTAAAAGTACTATATAAACACAGCATTTGATCAATTCTTGACATATACTGTTCAAAATGGTTTCATGTTTTAAAATGATGTTTTAAGTTTTAAAAAGTATATCATAATTGTAAATGTTCGCATTGAGAGAACGGCTATTACTATTTTAAACAACTAACTCCTCGTTTTTCTCAATCAAGTACTTTTCGGAAATTGGTCACCATAGCAACGGATAAGTAATTTCGACATAATTCATAAGAAATTTTAAAGCTAAGATATTGTAATACTAGTATATGGATAAATTACTTAAAATTGAATCTATAGATATGTCATTTTTTTCTTATTTTAAATCTTTTTAAAACCTTGTTACATGTAGTAATAACATAATGTCAATATAGCAGGTTTTCTTGGAGACTGGCTCATATCCATTGTATAATCAGAGTTGTTATTTGTAATAATCAAAACTTTCTTAGGGTACAATAATGAAAACACACTAGGAATAACAAGTCACTAAGAATTGCAAGCAATACAGAAGTACCCTACCGGTTTGAAGCCATGACCTTTATTTTCAAAGTTTCTGTTGCCATGGCAACCACAATATTTTCAAAATGTAGCATAAATTAATAGGTGTCATCCCAACATTCTATGATCTCCATTTCTGTATCCATAGCAACCACAAATTTTGTCACAATACAAATATATGTAAGTGTATGCAATGTCCGTGTCATATACCAAGTTTAATACACCTAGCTTGGAAACTGTTTGAGTTATGCCAGGATCCCAGATTTTGAAGTGTTTTCACTATAATAATTTCCGCATCCATAGCAACCACAATTTGTGTCAGATTCAAAAAATATTTTGATGCGCATAATTGCCTCATAATCATAGCTTAGAAACTGTTGAGTTATGGTAGGATCCAGATTTTTGACATTTTTTTCACTATTTCTGTCTCCATAGCAACATTTCCTCAACATGTGCAGAATTTACTGGTTCCTTGTTTAAGCCTAAGTTAGTACTAGTTAAAATACAGTCCAGGAAAACTGGTTACGTGAATGGCCCACCTGTGACCACATATAGCTGAACAATTGTTGAGAAACAACCTTAAAAAGAACAAGGGATATAGACTTTTAGTGGTTTTTTGAAAAGAACTATACTAGCAGAACTGTTTCCATAGCAACTGCCAGTGAACATATTATTTGCATATTATCTCACATTTCTATTTACTAGTTTGCACATTGATAGGTATCTGTTGTTGGTGTAGATGTCATCGGAAGTGTTCAGTTTGAAAATATGTATGGATTTTTTATTTATTTATATTTTGTTGTAATGGTTGCGGTGGAAACCACATGAATAGAAGTATAATATAACTACACATACATGAACACAATTTATTCCACATTTCTTTTTCAAATATAACATACCTCCACAGCTGTAAGTAAACTATTTCTTCTTTCAAAATTTAAATCATAATCTTTTATTAATACACTTCAAATTATTTCTACTGTTTCCATGGTTACTTAACTTATTGAGAAAATGTTAGAACTGAAAATTATGAAAAGTTAGTTATTGCAAAATATAACTTAAATCTTTACCTATCTTATGATATATACTTTATATGCATTTGAAATACAATAAAATCATGTTTGTTCATTAATTCCATTGTTGTGCCTAATTTCTCACTGAAATGGTGCCATCTTCCTATAGTACAGTGTATAGGAAACTTGTACTCAAAAAACGTCGATTTTTGACGATCAAAAATTCGAATATCTCTTAAAGTATTTGACCTAGACACGTGCTTTTGGTACCTCTGTGTTTGATTTTGCATGGGCTTTCTATCACAATAAAGAAATAAAGCCAGAAATAAAATTCTAAAAAACACCCGAACCCCCTAACCGAAGGGTGTTTGACATTTCATATATTCTGAACGTTTGAACTATTTAACACTAGAGACAAAAATAATTGAAACTCGCTTTGTACGAACGTGAGATAATATATGTTTTGGCACTTTATTAATGATGTTGTAACATAATTACGCCACAACATCATTACGCTAATTGGTACAGGTGTTTTACTAGGGTTTGTTACACCCAGTTAAAGCTTGGATTCACCACAACATTAACATGACTATCTAGTATGGTATTCTAATGATAATCACAACCTTTCGTAACAAAATGTTGACCTTGGTGCTCATAGTACTCTTGTCATAAGTTGGGTGAATGGATCACGCACTCTTATTTTTTGGAACAGTTTGGTTTGTATTGCCTCAAATGGTGTAATATCGAAGTATGAATAAAACACTATGTAGAATGCTATTGATCAATGCTCAGATTACATACCAGGCAAATTGTCGCTGCCCTCAGGCACAATTATTTACTCCAGAGAGACGTGGCTCAAATATAAAAGATCATGCTTCAATAATTACCCTATCTGCGTCGTTACAACAAACGCAGGTCTTAAAACAATTGAGTGACATTTTCCCAATACAGTAGATGTTTTATTCTGTACATAAACTAGTATGTGCATAATGTCAATGTCGGTAAATGTCTGCACTCATATATCTGGTTACCCACAGGGTCACATAATATTATATCATATTGCTTCCCATATATATGACAAGTAGTGGTTATGTGGATACATGCATTGCCATCATGCATGTCAATAAGAGTAGTTTATTGTATCTAACTTTTAATGGGGTTTTAATCCGATTCCCCATCACTTGGTCAACGTGTTTTCATCGTACATTAAATTCACGTTCTTCATCAAAATCAGACGAAGGCCTCCATTATAATTACAAAACACCTTTCAAATGTTCCGTGTAAGGATTCACACACATGTGTCAAAATACGACCTCGCTATTATTACGTCACATCCGGTATAGACGAAACTTGAATAAAGGGAGGTAACTCTAGCAAAACGGTGATTAACCGATGTCGAATAAACGTCGACTACGTCGTTTTATGGTATTATTCATTAGGGTCGTTGGATAAAATTTTATTTATAATTAACTAATTTGCGTTTTAATGCAAACTATCGCCATGGAAAATGAACGGCCACTGACCTTTAATTGAGCAACCAGTACCCGTCTAAAGTGTCCAATAACAATGATTCGGCGTGATCTAATGCACCTTCAGTTTTTTATTGGGCGAACTTAGTTTAGACAATATTAATTGTAAGTTTTAATAGTTAATAATTCCAAAGTCAGCAAATCCCTACATTCTGATTGGCTAAGACGTGACGTTTACACATCAGTGAACCTCCGTTTTCACTAACCGGGACCCTCGTAAACGTTCTAGACTAATGTGGGTGGAATAAGTCAATCTGCAAAGGCCCATCACAACTGTACACGCTCTTATAGCTTAATTTTGATATAGAATATTACATACATGTATGTTCATCCCCTGATTTTGTGTTTACGTAAGGAACAAAGCATCTAAACACATTTTGCTTAGCTAACGTAATTCACCAAACGTCACGTTATGGTGACGTAACGTTACGACGTCATTAAATCAAGGCCATTTTTTTTAAAAAGCGCGGGAGTAAATTCAATGTTTTCATTGATATTGATGTGATTAAGCGTCAGTTTGGAATTATAAGGATTAAACGCCCATTTGTTGACGTTCACTGATGTGTAAACACCAAACCTGAAGGCACACATTTAACATAAAGCCCCTTCGGGGCTTTATTCAAAGTGTTGCTTCAGATCGGGTATTTACACATCAATGAACGTCAACAAATGGTCGTTTAATCCCATAATATCTAATGGTGATCGGGTAATGCCTGTTGCTTGTTGGCCAGTAAGTTTTGGCATGTAGTTTAGTCGCCTTCCCTATTCTTTTTGCTCCTAATAATCCTGTAAAAAATTTGACCGATCGTCCATTTACTCATTAGTTAAACAATCATTGTCCAATAATTATTGTTGATACTAGGCTCAAAAGGTTGCCAATATTGTGTCTGCAGTACTACAGTATATCATATCATTTTCTGATAGTGTATAAGAGAGTTATTCTGATTTCAGTTTTTATTTAACCGCCAAAAATGCTGCGTTTTCATACTAAATTGTGTAGTGTGTATGTATGCAATTCTCGTTAATTTTAATTCTTCCATTTATACTATTATATTATATTAGACATTTACCAAGATGGTAAACCAGCAGACGAAATCATTATTACAGAGAAGTATATTATTTGAGAAAAGATTGGCAATGGTTCTGACGTTTCTGTTGTGATCGCCTGACTAAAGCAATATCTAGAAAATTGATATTCTGACTTGTAGACAATATTTGCCAAACCAACTCACCCAACTGTTTATTCAGTAGTTCCTACACACAGCAACATGTTTAAATAGTGTACGTTGTCAAAATGTCAATATACGGCATGGTCTTGATAAATAGGTTCCATATTTGTCTTTACGTCACGTGACCTAACATCTCGTAGGACATGAGGCTCATTTTGGTAAAATGGTTGTAAATACGTATATATATGCATTCGTTAGAATTGGTAATGTCTCGGCAAATAATAAGAGAAACGATAAACGCGAGTGTATTCAGATCACCACTACCCTTAACCGGCGGTGCATATGCAATCATCAGATCATAAAAATATGTAAATTACAAAATTTAGTATTGATACAATTATAAACACATATTGTTCAGATGTAAAATAATATTTACATTAGATAAATGCTAAATTAAAGACATAAAATGCATAGCGATTCTGAAAAGCGCATTGTAACAAGTAATTAAAAACTTATGTTTAAAACGCGATAATGAATCTGTTATTTCTGTTACATGCCATCAATAAACATTATTTTAAGCTGAATCATGCTTATTTTCTTTTTATGCGTATTCATGGCTTCGTATAAGAGCCAGTCTCCAGGAAAACCTGCTATTTTGTCATTATGTAATTACTATATGTAACAAGGTTTTGAAAAAGCTCTAAATTAAGAAAAGTATATATCTATTGATTATATTTTAAGTAATTTATTTATGAAATACTGGTTACGGTAACGTCAACTAACGTTTGAATGATGTTTGCGATGTCACACAAAAAGCTCCAAATAGGAAGTCTTCTAAAACAGCTGTAACTTCCTTAATACTTAAGATATTAACAAAATTTCTTTTGCATTTTGATTCATTAACCTTATTCTTTAAAACTATGGACAATCTCAAAATCAATATTTTTGTCATAATGGCAGGTTTTCCTGGAGACTGGTTCATATCTATTGTACGAGGGTTGTTCAAATTGGAATGCAAGTGATCCTTTTTGTATCAATGTTTTTTTAAAAATAGTGAGCTGTTCATCAAAGATCAATGTATTAGCTTTAAATTGAAACCTCGCATTTTAAAATCCGTTCAGTGTAACTGTAACAATACGTCAATTAACATTGTCTACTCATGTATGCTAATGCTTAAATGATTGGAAAAATGTCACTTTCTTCTGACCAAATTCGGTCCCATTTAAGAATCGTTGTTTTCTTAATGGGGGAGCAAATACAATATTTAAAATAACTTGTATGGTGAAATGGTGAATTATTCATCAACTATTTGATTGTTTAAGCAATTTAAAAGTGTTGCAATTTTATTTGGAAATGAACCCCATGCACGCTATCCAAATACCTCAACATACTAGAAAAGGGTTGAGAAAATAAAATAGTTTGAGGAAACTAGTGGAGTATTTACAATTAGTTAGGTAGCTCAATGTGTTGGCACATCATTAGAAGCTAATCATACAAGTAGCAAGCATATTAGAAAAACTAGGACGATAAGTATAGTTTGTGTACCCCTATCTGCTTTGAGACGCCAACACATATACCCTTGTAAACTGTCAAAAAAATAGTTAAAACCAGTTTGCAAATGTAATGACCACAAATGAGACACGGATTCATTTTGTCACTCATGCGACAGATCCGTAAACAAATATGGGCCAGTAAAGACGGAACAAAAGTATGCATTGCAAAACGCACAATGGACGCCAGTTGAAATGTACACCTTTGCCATATAAACCAAGTTTCTACCATTAAATTTGATGTATAAAATGGACAAGCTTAACAAAGATAATTTCCTTCAGAAATTAAAGAAATACTCGGACAATCGCTGCCAAGCCGCATGTTTGAAGGATGACATGCTATTGCAGAGAAATGGGCCTCCACCTGCAGCAGCCACTAACGCGACTTTCCGAGAAGCGTGAAGGTTCTTGAGCTTTCTGACCCTCGTTATTTGTCAAGCATTGTCCCTTGTGATCTTTATTTGTTTTAAACGATTCTTAAATTGCATTGTCGGAAAAACTAGCAGGTAGGTTAAGATCTCGGTTTGGCTCATGTCCAGTATGGGCACAGTGTACGTAGGAATGATAACAAAATCATATTTAAAAAAGGAATAACTGAATGAAACTTCGCATATATTGGAGGTGAATACTGCAATTAAATCAAAGGCTTGTTTCATTAGAATCTATCAAGGATACGTTTTTATGGGCTTAGTTGCATTCCAATTTATACAACCCTCGTATTTGTAAATAAACATTCCATAACACTCTCTATCAGACAATAATGTATCAGACAATGATATATATGATATACTGTAGCTATAGACTATTATGTAGACATAACATTGGCAACCACCGGATTACAGTATCAACAACAAATAATGGACATTGGTTATTTAAGTTTAACAATGACGTAAATGGACGATCGACTGAAGTATTTACAGGATTATTAGGAGCAACAAGATAGATATTGAGTTAGGAATGGAGACGGAATTACATGCCAAATAATATTGACCAATTGGAGGAACCATATACTTTAATCATCATACAATATTACCCGGTCACCTTTAAAACCTACATTATTGTATGCACTCTAATATCAATAAATATTTGAATGTAACCAGCTTTGTTCCCACACATAGTTTTGATTCCGCTACCGTTACTTTCACATAACATATGAAGGTGTCAGAATCAAGGTGAAAGCCAGTATACCTTATTCATTCATTAAAACACAATCTGTACAATCTAGTGCAGTTATTGCTTCAATGAATTTTTTAAAACGATTTTGGCAAGCACCTACTGTGATTATTGAAATCCGTCATTTTAATTATACCGCTGACGGATGTTTGGCATTCATTTGAAGTATTTAACACTAATTACACATATAATTAAACTCACTTCGTATGAACGTGGGTCAAACTAACTTTCTGTCTGAAACTTTATGAATGATGCCATAACATTAATTACGCTATTCGGTACCATTGTATTACATGAGTTGGTTATACCAAGTCATAGCTTGGCTTCACCAGGACATTAACAAACTACAATAGTGATGTACTCTAACAATAATCAGAAATATAACAAAATGTTGACTTCGTCCTCTCGTTTTCTTGAATGATTAAACTTAAATGTTCACTAATTCATTGGAACAACTATTGTTGTTTTTGCAAAACAGCATGTTTTCGTAAATATCACCATGCTTCAAATAAAGTTCGAGATAAATAGGTGTAATTGTTCATGGCAAATACAAAAAAACTTAAACTAAAATCATCTTGCAAGGCAATGACGATGAGTGTTTCTCAGACACAACACCTGAAAAATAAGTAAAACTGGAAATACGACGTGTAATGTAAAAGCAATGCAACCAATAACTACATTATGACCGTGATACAAATGATGCTACGTAGGAAGTGCTTATATCCCATACACTCAAAAAAGAAATTACTTAGTAAAATGTTATTACTTATTTCAAGTAATGTTCAGTAATACTTACAGTAATTAATTACTAAGTATTACTTACTTTTTAAGCTATAGTAATATAATACTACTTGAAGTAATTGTGCTTCTTTAAGTAACTTAATCTACATTTAAGTATTTATATTACTTAAAATTTGTATGAACAATATTGTTGTACAGAAAAGAATTTGCAATCAAGAGTATACAGCCCAGTAAAATAAGTTAGGGCAATTTTATCACAATATCTCAGACCCCTAACTAAAATTTAAATGTTGAGCGGAAAATGATTTTCCATTTTAGTAATAGCAACCTTAATTGACTACATCACCGCCACTTTCAATCGAAGTACAGCATCTTTACACAAGCCGTGTGTATACCAATTTACTTTATTTTTATCGGTGTACCTTGAACAGTATGTTAAGATACATGTATACTCTGAAATACAAACTCGTCATAAACTTTAACGTGAACAGACGACACTTCCAATATAACTTGCATGGTTGACAGTTGTAAAGAATTTTGTTGACCAGGGTCAACAATGATCAACACAACACTTCAATTCAGTCCACCATGGTAGACCATGGTCCAAATCAATAGGGTCATCTTCTGGTCACCACCAACCTCCACACCCAGTTTGAGGAGTATAGACCATGATCACTGCTTGTCCGTAGTGACTACATACATGCAGTCTGATAACAATTTCTCAGCCAAACTTAATAAAGCAAATTTTGATGGACAATATATGTCTGAGATATTATATTAATGTATTTTATTATTATTAAAGGGAGGTAATTAAAAAATTATACCATTAAATTGCCTTTAACACACTTAAAATACATTCAAAAAAGTTAATAATTTATCTTTTCCAAAGCTATAGAAGAACAAAACATAGCTATAAACTTAAATTGCTATTGTAAAAAAGAAACTTAAATGTTTCTTTTACTTTATGAATCTGTACATATAGGAAGTTTTTATCAACAGACATTAAATCAATCAGTATCTTGATTATTTATTATGCTGGTAATTGCTTTACTAAGTATTTTAGATTTACTAAGTAAATTATTTACTTTGTAATTAACAAGTAAATGGTTAGTTTAATAATTACTTAGTAATTAATTTACTGAGTAATTTACATTTACTAAGTAAATATTTACTTAGTAATTATTTGGGTAGTAATTCTTTTACTTAGTAATTAATAAGTAATTCATAAGTAATTAATTACTAAGTATTACTTGATTTTCTGTTACTATTTTTACTTGAAATTTTACTTGAAACAAGTAAAAAAAATACTTGATTTGAGTATTACTTAGTAATATTTTTTTTGAGTGTATAGATATCACAAGAAACCCACCAGTAGTGTGATTGTTGAAAAGATCAATGCTCATATTACACACCAGTCAAATTGACGCTACCCATAAACAGATTTATTAACGTAAGACGTGATCTAAATATCTACGACCAGAACTACACCACTTACACTAAAAAGTAATTAAGAATTGCAAGCAATACAGAAGTCC
This sequence comes from Spisula solida, assembly GCA_947247005.1. Lineage (NCBI taxonomy): Eukaryota > Metazoa > Mollusca > Bivalvia > Venerida > Mactridae > Spisula > Spisula solida. The sequence continues at coordinate 32,842,737 of OX365944.1, read as the reverse complement.
CCTACCGGTTTGAGGTCATTTTCAATGTTTCTGTTGCCCTAGCAACAACAATTTTTGTCAGAATCAAAATATTTTTACACGTGCATAATCCCCTTATTGCCCCCTATCCACATATCAAGTTTCATAAGCTTGGAAACTGTTTGAGTTATGTCAGGATCCAGATTGTTTGACGGACGGACGGACGGACGGACGGAGGGCAAACCTATAGTCCCCTCCGGTCAAAAACCGGTAGGGGACTAAAAAGAATGTTGTGTTTATAGACAAATGTTGAATCATTTGAGTGAATACTTGGTCTCCGAGGTATTGTTTTACTTACATTGCCCAAAGTCACGTAAATGTAGCTATAAATATTTCTCTTACCAAAATTCCTAAGTGCGTTTTACTAATAAATCCCAATTTATCGCATTCACTTACGTAATAATATTAAATATTGAACGTAGGCCGGGCCCATATATCACCCATATAGCGGGAACCAGAATAAGTAATATGAGTTCTGACCCAATATATATTACGGTCTTTATGACTTTGCGTAGAAACACGACAGAAAATGACAAAAAATATCTTCGTAAACGCATTTTTGCAAATATTATCGACGTAGGCATGATTTACGGAACACTTTACGCTAGCGTAAATGCTTTAAATAAAACAGAACACAGGTACACTGCATATTATTTGAATTCACCATTATATAAATGGTTAAATTTGGTTTGAAATAAACTGTAAATGTATCAGCAGATGATGTGTTTGAATTATTTCAAGTTTAATTTAAGTTTATGTTTCACAATTCTTATTGTGAGATAAAATGAGATACATAAATACCCATTATCTGAGAAACCAAATTGTTAATGAAGATGTGCTGCACGAAAAGTATATTGTGTTCATGAAACGTTCAGGGCTTGGTGTATGCTTGCAACTTGTATTCATGTTAATAAAATGCAGTTTCTTTCGTCTAGTTGACTTTAAAATATACCAACAAATCGAACAGGGAAAGCAGTATTCAATAGAAACAGTCCGACTGTCGAAATGAAAAACAATGTACAAATCATACACGTGTCGACCAGTATAATCCGATAAGTTTGAAAACAAACCTCTTAGGTATCCTTATGGTAGGATATTGGCTCAATTCTGATGTCTACGTGTAATGATAGAAATATTGCCCAATGTACGATTCGATAATTATACACTCGGTATCAAAATCGTCAAACAAATAACAGAGAGTATACTACATACTTGTTGGATTAGACCATTCTCTTGTACACTCACGATCCCCCAATGGAAGTGTTGTTATCATTGACAATAATTCATTGAGAAATTGAGAGCTACCAGGAAACATTAATTGTGTACGCATGACTTTTATACTCAACTAAAACCCTACATAGGAAGCAATCAAACTGCCTGTCATTGTTAACGTGTGATGTATGGTAAATATACTGACACATCTAATACCATGTTACACATTTAATTATATTTTGTTTGTTTCTTGTTTATATCTTGGTCTATATCTTGATACAATTTAGTTTTATGTATGGTGGTATTGTTCTCCCCCTTATAGCAGGAACTTAGCACAATGTGTAACGCATGCCACCTTATAAAGACCAAGAGAAGGCATTTCCATTCACCATTCTAGACAGATAAACGTTACCGTTTGCATAAACACACTGGCGTCTAGTGCACGAGCAGGCCTATATGACACTTTAACGTGGCCCCTAAATGTTACAATAAACAGAAGAATGAATACATTCGTAGTGTATAGAAATATTTGATATTTGATTAGGGTATAGATTTATCACGTATTTGTTATAAACGTCTTAGTAACGACTAATGATTGCTTGTCTGTTACAATTAGAATCTAGAAAAGGAGAATGGCTGTTATAATTGACTACTCGAGATAATGTTGTACACTTTTAGTGAAGCTAACGCATCATCGTATTTACCAGGGTCTTACCCTGTCTATTAATTTAACATCATATTCTATCATGTTTTGTCAAGTCACTTACTGATGTAGAATTTCTTAAGTTTCTTTGATAAAGAATAAGAGTGCAAGAAAATCAGTGAAGAAGGGAGATTGAGGGGAAGAGTCGAACATGCGAGATTAGATAGTTAATTCATGGCTCACTAGAATGTATAGACGCTCACTACATGGCTGAATGTGTTGCACAAACATTGAATGATGTAGACAGGGAACGTGAGTGTTCATTTTGGATATATACATCATTTTGGGCGTTCATGTAGTAGAACAAGTGAATGGTTTGATAGAAGAACTATAAAATGTTTCATCAGGAAATATCATTATATCAGTAGGTAGAATGTGTACTTTAAACTTCCAAACTATGAGTGTTGAGACGTTTGCAGCCATACAGAAAACAATGCATGTACTTGGTGGCGATTGTGAGCTTGAATTAACTGTAATATCATTATTTATCAGTTATTCTCGGCTACAAAGGATGTTTCTGTTCGTCAGCAAAACAATTTGGATAGTTAATGAGTTCTAATTGTCGCAAAATTAACCTGCATATTAAGATATATTTTAAAAAGACGTTTCCGTTTTGCCTGGTACAGTATACGAGAGATTGGTGCAAGATAATCATGTGATCCTATCTACAGCGATTTATTATCGACTTTAGAATTGAACACATGTAATGCGACAATTCACACAATTTCTTTATAAAATAGATATATTGTATTGTGCATACTAAAATATCACAAGTCGGTAAAATGTTAAAACCATTTATAGGATTACTACACCAACGTAGTCTAGCAAAAATACTTCACAGTATGTAAGGACTTTTTTTTGCAATTACAAGTGAAGAGAATGTTTCAACTTGTGTATGTTATTCTCGTTTAAATTTAACAATTCTAATTTACCATTATATCCTATTAAAAACATTTAACGAAGATAGCAAACCAGCAGAGGAAATCATCATTACAGATGAATTATATTATTAGATAAAAGAGTTAAAACATGGCGATTGGCAAAGGTTCTGAAGCTTCTGCGGTCTGATCGTCTGACTGAATATCTAGAAAATTGATCTTCTGATTTTTAGTTAAAATTTGCCAAACCAACCCACCCTATTGTTTAATTAGTAGTTCCTACACATAGCAACATGTTCAAATAGTACGTGTTGTCAAAGGTTCAATACACCACATCAACTTGATATATAGATTCTATATTTGTCTTTGCGTTACATGACCTAACAGTTCGTGAGGCAAGGATCTCCAAGTTAAATGACACTAAAATGGTCATGAACGTACGCATGTCCTATGTTGAGATTGGTAACTTATGTTCACAGACAATAATAGGAGAAACGATTAACGTGAGTTCGTTCAGATCACAACTACACATAACACGCGGTACACATGTAGCCATCAGATCACAACTACACATAACACGCGGTACACATGTAGCCATCAGATCACAACTACCCATAACACGCGGTTCACATGTAGCCATCAGATCACAACTACCCATAACACGCGGTACACATGTAGCCATCGGATCATAAATATATGCAAATTACAAATATCGCGGAAACAATTATACTCTCAGACAAAAATAGTGAGATTGTTCTGGTATAAATTTAACACCTCACAAGTTGTCGATAAATTAATATTAACAAGGGCAGATGTTCTAACTATACCGAATTTAAATTTGAGTATCTGAGCAATCACGTGATTTAAATCTTTATCGTCTTCTATATGAGGATGCTTTACAACCCATATATGGATTTGTCATTTGCTAATTGAAAATTTGATTTGAATTATCATTTTGACATCTAATGCTCGATTAAATATATGTTAACCTTTATGTCTGATTATGTTTGTTAGGACTGCTTTACGGTTTTTATGATCTTGGAATATCGCAGAATATATGATCATAATTATGATAACATAGATAACCCTGCTCCAAGCTCGCGTAGTCTAAGATTATTGTACAGAAACATCCAGTCAGAGATTGTCATATTGATACATTAATTGAATAACGACGGAGATTTCTTTCCATCGACTTTCCTGAGGCATTTTATGAACGTATAAATCACCGGCTCTTGCAGCATGCTGGACTTCCATCACCAATTCCTGAAGCATTTTATGAACGTATAAATCACCGGCTCTTGCAGCATGATGGATACAGAATTGTTGATAATAATTGTCAATATTGAATCTAAATATGTATGTACACTTATGCTTATTGTACCACATTCTGTTGTTACCATGTTAGATAACTACCACGAACAGAGAATATTTGAGGTTGTATCTAATTCTAAGTCGGAAAGGGGAATACTTTCAACAAAATGCTTTATAGAGTTACCTATTCCTGATTGGGATTGTGTTGATGATGGTGATCTACTCGTATAATCGTTTGTAAGAATGTGAGTAGCCTGTACACCTACAAGTTCGTGCATCTTGTACTTGAAATGGGCGCATCTGCACAAAAACAAACATACTGGCATCAACCATGTGATAAACAATATCAATTATCTGTCTATTAACAAATTCAAAAAAAATTGAATGTCAAACTGCAAAATCTTGCAAAATTCGGCCTTAATGTTACATGCAGTCTGCAGTCTTGATATAAACATTTGTGACCTTTAAGTTCGTGCACATAAACTGATGACGTCATTAGGATCGCACGGGAAGGATTTTGCCATTAAACACGCATAAAATAATATGCGTCAATACCCTGTGAGTTTTGTAAAAATAAGTTTGATCATGTGTCTGTAAGTTAACACCTTTTTCCGATCGTAGATATATCGTATCTAATGCAAATTTTGAGGAAAACAAATGTCACCCGAATTCGCGTCCGGAAGCGGTGAATATGTAAACAGTAAAAAAATCGGTGCTCGGACAAAACTCACAGTGAACGTAACTTATCCTGTTTTTGTCGATTGTTTTGCATTATTTCGGCTGGACAAATGTCTTTTTAATAGCTTAAACTGAATTAGGACAAAGAAATGAGACTTTTAGCAAAGAAATGAACGTTTTACTAAAATGCACGAACTTGTAGGAATGCACGAAGTTATAGGAATAGAGGCTAATTAACTACTTATTATCACTCTTTCAATGAAATAGATGCTCATCCTAGAGCTATACACCGATGTATATTCACCGGAGAAAACCTGAAACGGCCGAGCTTTCAAGATTGGGTCAAGACCGAGCTTTCTTATACTGGAGTATAACCATAATACTAGTCGGAGACAAAATATACTGATAAACCAACTAACAAATTTATATTACACCACATCCTCTCGAAACAATGGGATTGTCAATGCAAATGCTATAATAATTCCCGCTCTCTATTGTTGATTGTCCCAAAAGCTCAAAATGTAGGGAACAGTTCCTGACAAGTTGGGAGTTAATTGACCTATATCTTGTATTTAAACACTTAAAGCTGGTGTCATTGTCTTGAGTTGTCATGTTTACGTTTAGTACAATCAAACTGTCTCGTGTGGTATTCCTCGATGTGACAAAACATCGGACCAAGAAAGTATAACATGAAGGTTTAACCAGAAGTCTGTGATAGATACATGTATATGTTGATATATATGTCTATGATAAGATTTGGAGTCTATTGTTTCCTTATTTGATCTATAAGAACATCGTAACGTCAGATATTACAACACCTAAGATTAATTTAGCTCCATCTGTGGTAATATGTCTGTAAATATCCGTTTAACTGGTCCAAAGCAGTCAGCATTATGTTTGTATCTTGACGTGTTGAATTCTTATTTAATGAATAATTACGTTAGGGAGAAAGTATTCGGGGCCTCGTCTCCATTATTTCTCAGGAATGGACAGATACGCGGACTTTCTCTGACTTAAAATACACCATGTTGTTAAATGTTATTTTTATTTTATGTAGATTTGGAGTAAATTTCAAAATTGTTATAAAATATATATTTACTAAAACAAGTCGTCCCCCATGTACCTCTTAAAGATAATCAAAACACAAACTTGACCATGCCAGACCGAGTAGATCATGCTTTTTCGTGAAACCAGTGGAATAATACAATAACTCTCCATTACTCTAGTAATGGAGTGTGGTCCATGAAGCATGATTGTGTAGTTATTTGTGTGTCACATGATCAAGCCATGACGATGTGGTCACTTATTCAGTACTGTACAGTATGAATATGTTGTGTTATATTGCACAACAAGTACATTTAGTACTACATATGCGTGTGTATACACAGAGTGGATACCTCTCCATTATTTTGTTACACATTCATTCAAATGTGTAAACAAAGTAATGGAGAGTTATTGTTAATAAGGTCTCCATTCCTGAAAAATAATGGAGTCTTATTGAATGGCTTAATCTCTTAGGTGTATTTTAAATTGTGTGTACGCTATGTTGGTTCTATAGTAGGACGAATTGTAAAGTATATTAGCCTCTGAGTGATAAATTCCAAGACACGTAAAGTTAGAAAAGTTAGAAACGCTGAATGTGACACATGCCTAAAGTAACATTCTAACACTTTCCTACGGCAACTCAACAGATGATAATAAGTCGTACTTGAAACGAAACATGCAACAGAAGTAGCAGATCACTCATAATCACTTCACAAATGTAACAAGAAATACAGAAGCACAAATTCAGTCAAACATGATAAGGATAACAATCAAAACCCACAAGAAGGAAAAAAATGCACAGTGATAAAGGAAGCGTAATTCCACATGCTCTCATTTAGTCAAATACAAGCGGGGCATAAAGCCAGCACAAATTAACGAACCTCTTTGACCACCACACGTAACACAAGGAAACTCCCAAAGGTAACAACAATTCGAAAAGGCACAGTGATAAAATATTGTTTGCAATTTTCTTTTCACCCGCAATGTGGACAACATTCATAAACTATGATTAACATTAGGACTTTATACGGACAGTGACAACTAGTTTACAGGTGCATCAAAAAGATTATATTAAGTCAGACAGGGAAGGCAGCACTCAACTTAACCAGCCGAGCACAGAAAACATTAAAACACACAAAGCACAATGCCCAACTAAACAAGCGCAGATCCGCCCAAGTCCAAGCTGTCGAAAAGTATAATAAATTATAACTAGCTGAATGACCCAGTAGAAAAGATAAAGCAACCAAAAGGCATCAAACCTCACACTTACACTACAGACAACTGTATGACACTAGATTGTAAATACAAAGTTCCCACCATGTAACACCTCCTAACCAAACGGTCTCAGCAACTGGTTCCATTAACATGCAAACATGAAACAAATATCAACCTAATCCAAAAGAGTAGACATCTAAGGACACGAGAAGATAATACAAATGGATTGATCAACATCATTTAGACATCATTATGCAATCTAGATATTGTCCAGTCATCGAACGAATTGTAAAGAGATCCGTCACAAAGCATGCAGTTCGCTGCTGCATTGCAGAACCATGAACCCTAATTGGAAAAGTTTCATATCCTTGATAGAATATCTTGCAAGTGGTTATTACCCAATATCTTTCACGTCATCAAAACCGTCAGGTTGAAAAAGACCTCGCCGAAGATAAGTTTAAATTAAGAACATACATTTGATTTTAAATACGTATGAAATCGTTACTTCGCAGATTACATTAAATTTTACAAAAAAGTTTTACGAAGTTGAAGTAATTTATTACTGATACAAGCATTTCGAATCTTTCACCTGATAATACGTGGTCTTGCAAACGGGTTATTTGAGAAGCGCAAACTCCATCTGAAAGGGACAACACCATACAAGCGCGGGTAATTTAAAACTTCGAAATTAAAAGCATTTTGTCATAAATCTTGCCAGCAATATGACCTGTTTCAACTGTAAGATCTAAGTCAATGGAAGATGCGTATACATCATAATTATGTTTTAGCTTTATTGGGTGTAAGTTTATAAGGATAATTTTCATCTAGCCTCTCCTATGTGAAAAGAGAGGATTATCAATATTCAAAATGTCATCAACCCTTATCTGAAGTTTTGTATTTTCTAATATGGTGTCTTACGTATACATGAGACTGAGCCACAAATGTTGCATCGGTTAAATATAGCAGACACTTGTGTTATTTTATGGTTATATAATGTTCCGTTGGGATAAGAACCCAGCCACAACATGCGATACCAAGATTAATATATATATCTGTAAAATAGGCATATTCACATGCTAACACACACAAACTCTTGCCAGCTTTAGTTATATCATGATACGCAGATAATATCCATATTTGTTGTGTATTTTATGATGGCGTGGGCGACAAATAGTTCTTTCCAATAATTATGCTCTGGGTTTTTTTCATGATATGAGTTCAAAGTTCTACATTAACACCATTTTGTTGTACGTGGTGTATTAAAGGGGCAATTTATAGGTAACTATGGAATCGAAATACAACCACGATGATCAGCCTTCAGTATCACAACCCCAATTATGATTATTCTGTGCAAAAAGTAAATGGTAATTATACAGACAAAACCCTGCACCAACAGTTGGTTATACGATCTCAGAGCACCTCGACAATTTACATCTTTCACTGGATTTATCCAGACAAGGGTGAGGATTGGTGGGTATAAGGTTTGATGGAGAGTCACGATATGTGGATTGATTTTGTTGTTTTACGCTGATCAATTTCCAGATGCATGTATATCACAAGACGTACATTTCTGTTCAGACAGAGTTGTTTCTGTTCAGACAGAGTTGTTTGTTTTGTTGACATCTGACACTCGTGCATTATTTACTAACATCACTAGTTATATCTACCAGCGGACATAGATCATATCCATGACAATTGTTTCTTGAAATAACTCGGCTGTAGTCTGTACTTAATGAACGTTGTCGATATTGTTTTTGATAGTTTTTATAGATTTTGCATTTTTTGGTTATTTCAATACCGGGTGTCATTTTCAATACTAGATTATTATAATGTCAGACAGCGTTTAATATGTTAGCACGTGGCTTTTGTCACAATAAAGTTTTTAAGAATATTGCAAAATATTTATCTTATAAGCTTGAGTAAGTGTATGCACAATTAAATATATATGAGCCGTTCTCCAGGAAAACCGGGCTTAGTGACATTGTATTAGTATTTATATAATAAGGTTAAGAACACCCTCTTACATGGCAAAAAGGTAATGCTCTTTGATTTAAGTTTAAGTTCTTGGATAATATAGAACTATGTCTTAGATTTATTTTTTCTCATGAATCATGTTAACATATCTTCTGTCGTTGCTATGGTGACCAATTTCCGGAGAGTATCCATATTGAGAAAACGAGGGGTTAGTTGTTGAAAACAGTAGCTACGTTTCTCTTAAAGCTAAAATTCACGATTAAGATATTTTTACGTCAAGAACTCATCAAATACTGGATTTATGAACTTCTTCTTAACGTAACGTCAAATAACGTTTGAATGACGTTTGCAACGTCACTAACAAAGGAAGAGGGAGTGGTTAGTTTTAAAAGTCTGTAACTTTGAAATTTGATGTTATATTTCGCTCATTTGTTCAGAAACTGTTTAAAAGAGTCCTGTCGTTCGAATGCTAAATTATCATGATTTTCATATTTGGTTTTCCTGGAGAACGACTCAAATATATATGAGCCAGTCTCCAGGAAAACCTGCTATTTTGACAAAACATTTGGTTTTGAGATTTTTTATTATCTAAAAGAGTAATCTTAATGAAGCAAAAGGCAAAAGAAATTGTGTTAATATCATGATTTTTAAGGAAGTTACAGCTGTTTAGTTGAGGCCCTATTCAGACCCTTTTTGCGTGACGCCGCAAGCGTCATTCAAACGTTATTCGACGTCGTTGTAAGAAGTACATAGAGGATCTTGCATGAGTGCCCATTACATACGAGTTTTATTAAACGAGTGGACAAAATGATATGACACGAGGCTTTGCCGAGTGTCATATTGTTTTTGTCGACGAGTTTAATAAAACTCGTATGTAATGAGCACGAATGTAAGATTCTATTTATCACATAACCTTAGAAAACGCTCAATATTGTTCAGAAGGATGATGTGCGCTGCATATGTTTCAGCCAAAAGTATGCGGTACAATGAGCGCGACGTCATGGTGACGTTGATATTATTCTGACGTCAGTGACGGATCAATGCATGGATTGGCTAACGTCACGTCAAGCTATTTTAAATATTTATTGCACGGTCTGGGAGTGCCGAACGATATTTACGTCACGGCTTTACGGCACTCCTGGACCACAGGTGATAATTTATAAATACTGCATTTTATCAATTCTTGACGTAAACAGGTCACGACAATAAAATTGATTTGGATCCTAGTGCTAAATATTCTCATAATATATTGTCGTCTCCTGTGTCTGTCTTCTCATTCATGTTAGTTATCTCTCCATGCAACGCTTTATATTTATTAAACAAGAATATGAGCTAGGTATGCTGAAGTTTTGTCTGAAATAAAGATTTAGTCCATTAAAGTTCACAATGACAGTAATGTAACGGTACAACAACGGAGACTGAGACTGTTAAACTAATTACAACGTCTTTAGGATCGTCAGAGTCTACCATGTATATACATGGATTGTTAATTGACATTTGGCTTCGCTGGAACAACAATTTATTACCCAGGGTTTCCTGAAATTGATGGATAATTGATATTTTGTTGTTATAGTTCTCAAGTTTTTTACATTATGTTACTGTTTTTGTTTTGAATATACAGTTAACGTGTATTTGGCACTGTATAAATCCACAATGACGAAAAGCTAATGCTGTAAAATGCCGTGTCTGCTATTTGTATTGCTTATGGATCTGATGGCTGTTGAGATCACTTCTCATTATATATAGAGAGTAATGCAACTTGGACAATCCCCGTTGTGTTGCTAATGTTGTTCGTTTCCGTACAGAGCCTTCATTTGCGAACTTGGCCATATGCTATGGTACTGTTGTGTATTGTCAGTATCACCTTCAATAGTTCGAATAGATTTATATAAGTAATCTGACTCCATACACATGCCAAATGAATGAAGGGAGAACTCACATCGGTAAAATCAATTAGAGCCGTCAAAAACATTCGTTCGACGAAATGAGCTATCATTAATGTAATTGATTCAACATGTTGTTGAAAATTGGTATGTACTTTAAATACTTATCAATGTGCGTTGACTACGGGACTACTGACAAAAGTAATTGAGCAATGGAATCTTATATTTATATTTTGAGGATACGGGTGTATAGAATGGATGTAATATATCATATAGTACTCCTTAGTACCGACTGTTTTAAAAATTCCTAAATGATTCCCAGCAGTTCCAGATCATTGCTAACTTCGCCTGTCTACGGGTTGTCGGTGAATTGATAATGATTTATGTACCTTGTCATTGTTTGTAACCAATGTTTTTTTGAAATGTTTGTTTCAGTGGTCCTATCCGGAAGTACAAAGAAATGTTCGAATGGCGATACATTATACCCAATGTGCGGGGCTTGCTGTTGGTGCCATTGTAGGATCTGCGTTGTCTGACTACCTGGGACGTCGTCGAATAACATACGCTTCATTTTTAATACTTTGTATTGCACAAGTGTCTTCCGGTGCCACACAAGACTGGATATCATTCCTAGTTTGTCGTGGCATTGTTGGTCTGGGAGCTGGTAAGTCCAAATTAGACATGCTTGGCAATGAAACCTCACCATAGTGCTCAACACTATTTGGTATGTGCATATTTAATTATTTTACAGTTGTTAAAGATAGGCGAGGATAAGTGCTTCACGCATAAATGCTTGTCGGGCGGAGTAACGACACGAATCATTTCGGCGGTTTGGTCACACTCTACAAATTGTTATTCCGGTCATAAGTAATGTTTTTTCATAAAAGAAAATCCACGGATAATAAATTCCTAACAAGTATGGTTGTCTTGGGCTTAATAACTCGTTAAAGTATACATATATCTACGTCCGCGCATTGGCGTTACTGCACGACAATGTTCCTGCGCATAAAACATTGGTATTGACTGGCTCGTTGAAAAACACCAGCTAACAAACACATGTGACTGTATCATTGAAAGAGTAACACATTTTTAATTTATAAATTTTATAACAGAATTTATTTAAAGATAATAATATTTTTTACTCTTAAACAATGATACAGGTACCTGTTGCTTACATGTATAGCATCCACGATATTGCCATAACCTTGTCCCTTGTGATTGTATAGCTGTTTTTGAGATGAAAGAGATAATTAATAGCACATATTTTGACCCACGGACATGCATTATTTGTAGCCAAAATCAATGTCTGAGACTATCATGCAGCCGTCTAGAAATAGAGATAATTTCACGATTGATAGATATAGCAGTGAAAGCCATGGATATCAACTCAGGAAGGGTATTTTGAAGAGCTGAGAGACGCAAAACAAAAACAGAACGTATAGAGCAAATACACGCTAAACTCGTTTAACAAATTTATGAAAATGGCCCTCGTAGAAATTCGTCGTAGTGTAGACGCAGTAAGGGATGTACGAGTTAGTGCATCACAGTAAAGTTCCATCAAACATTATGTTTAGTAATACCAGAGTTTATTGCAATAATGATTTTAGTTATTTCATTTAGTTGATGCCACGGCTTTATAATGAATGTAAATGCCAAGATTACATAACATAACTGAACCACAGTTGTTTTATGCATTTAATAAGTTCAATCCTTAGGACAGCACTCACAATGTGAACATAAAGAAACATTACATTGCATTGACAAATGGCTGTAATAATGGTAACGCATTTGGTAAATGTCTTATAAATTCTCGTTCATTCGGGGATACTCGTTTATTAGGAGTTCTGGAATTGACGCTCGTAGTGATTCTGCATGTATACATCAATGTCTATAAAATATCGGGATATACCAGTACATCGTGTATGTGTAGGAAATATTTAGTCTAATGTGGCTGCTGCCTATTGAGACGTTCGCTCTGTCTCAATAATCGACCCTTATTTATCTCAATTGGCAACACGTTGTCTAGAATTCAATGAGAATTACGACAGAAGTGTGAAAAGAATTTCAATGACTGTCTAAAATGTTATTGTCATTTTAACAAGTCCTTTCGAGTGCCAAAATAAGTAAAAGGGGATTTTGCTTTAGCATTGTTTGTTTTCCTTGAACCGTACGAAGTCAATATCTCGTCACACTGTTTTAGGGAACAGCACATTGACGTCATCAATTCGTATGCAAAGTGCCCACCAGTATTATATTTGATGAATCGACAATAAAAAGCTGACATTAACAAATAACTAGCTGGTTGGCACATTTGCATACTAATACCCATGTATGTAAATACGGTACATTTCATTTTCAGGTAGTTTTATGTTATCAAGCCTGGTTCTCGTTCTGGAGTTGGTTGGACATGATTGGCGTGATATACTTGTTTGTTTGTTACCATGGTGGCTGGGACCCAGCTTGCTCTCATTGGAAGCCATAGCAACACGACATTGGCGTTATCTAGCCTCCCTGTCTGGTGTGGTAGGCATGCCATTGTTAGGATCATATTTGTAAGTTTTTACATTTTGTTTAATATAGTTGTAAGTCCCACTTGTTAGCCGCATGGAGACTATCCAGTCACATTAACATTTTTTTATTTTTTTGCTACGTCATGTAGCCCTGTCATGTATTATACCCGTCATAGTTGGGAGAGGGTCGGAGAGCTGAGCTATGCTTAGCTCCAATCTACTAAGATATACTTGTACTGTTTGGATCATACAACTATTTCTGGAACAATATTGAATGCGCATGTATAGTTTTAAGAATTATAAGTAATCAACAACGCAAAGCGAAACACGTTGAAATACGAGAATGTCTGTTAGTTTGAACTTACTTTATTTGCCAAACATATTCTATACACACTCTATGCTTTTAGTTGGTACAGAGACAAAATTGATAAGGGCTGGTATTCACAAAGCATCTTAAGAAAAAACTTAAATATTTTGACTTTAGTTAAACAATTGAGCTGCACATATTTCCCAAGAAACGAAGAACAACCTATGTTTTCTTTGTTAATACTGTTGACAGGATGAGTGTATGCTTCTGTCGACAAAGTTTAATATAACTTTGGGCTGATTTCATTGCTAACGATCATACTGACGATATACCGTTGAAATTCTACAAACTAATTCCAAGAATTTATTGACATTTAGTATACGTTTCAAACTACGCTCGTAGCATTACTTACGTCAGTCAGAGAATTCAATGCATGCTGTGTCACTATTGAAGAGCTGTAAGCTGCAGAAATAACCAACTACATCTCATATTTATAGTACGTGCGAATTGTTTAGACGAACTTTTACGTACATCGTGTATTTTTGTTAACGAATGACAGGTTATTATGACCACATATAAGACGTTTGACTGGCATTTGAGAGATCCTTTGCGTATAGATAATGGACTTTGGCAGAAGATGCAAAACACAAAATATTGGTTGGCTACTGACATTCTGAAACGTTTCCGGGACACAGCAATAAATTCTGACAAACATCTATAATAACACAGGAACTAAAAGAAATTACCGACTGCCATCTGACTGACGAACTGACATGATTTCACCGACTGCCATCTGACTGACGAACTGACATGATTTAACCGACTGCCATCTGACTGACGAACCTACATGATTTCACCGACTGCCAACTGACTGACGAACTGACATGATTTCACCGACTGCCAACTGACTGACGAACTTACATGATTTCACCGACTGCCAACTGACTGACGAACTGACATGATTTCACCGACTGCCAACTGACTGACGAACGGACATGATTTCACCTACTGCCATCTGACTGAAGAACTGACATGATTTCACCGACTACAATCTGACTGACGAACTGACATGATTTCACCGACTGCCATCTGACTGACGAACGGACATGATTTCACCGTTATTGACTGCAGCAAACAATGATTCTACCATTGTTGTATATGTCGTACGAAGTTGCCATGGTGTCTTCCTGTTATTGTTGTTTTTGTCGTGTTTTAAAAAAATAAGGTCAATGTCTCAAACATGGCCGAATTTCATATCGTGAAATAAAGCTTTCCTACGTGGCACAATTGTACATAGGATTAAGGTTGAATTACTATTTCAATACGCAGCATGTTACTCAGTCATTTCGTGCAATGGTTAACGCACAGTTTGTAACAGTTAATATTTCAACGCATTTTTCAATTGGAATTCGTTTCTTTCCATTTCATTTATGTCAATTTTGAATTTCGAAAACTTAAGCGTGCGCATTTCTGAATGCACCATTTCAATTACTAGTCAATGTTTCTCCTTAGTATACTCCAAGCGAAGAAATGTGTTTCTTATAATCAATTAAAACCAGAATCCAACTTGGTAATTCGTTTTTAGATAATACATTTGAAGTTCAGCAATTTCAATTCTCAAAGTTTTTCAAAGACGCATTGGAACCTATTAATATATAAACTTAAACGATTTTGTGATTTATACTGCTTGCCTAAACTAGTATCGACGTACAAACAACTCTTAGGTAGTACACATTGAAACCTGTTTACAAGAATATGGATTCATGTTACACCCTTGCCCCACGAGACGTTTAAAACTGTTACTTGTATCGATTCTAAACTGTATTTACATTTGCATTTACATGCCTACAGCATGTCCTTTATATCCAACAAATAAGTATTATATACATGTATATACAGGCAAAGGGCTATATGTATAGCATTCAGCACTCAACGACTAGCCAAACAGAGACAAACGAATGCCCACAAACTTAACCGTGATAGATTAATGTTTTAGGTCAGGTTTAATTATTTAAACTAAATAGATTGTAATGAATACTTAGTATTGAAAATACTATATACATGTTCATATACTTATAAGACCCTGGAATTAGAATAAAACAAAGACTAATGTTACAAAACATACATCGAAGTGAAATTGGCAATAGGGCATCGGTCTTGATGCGAACAGCTACACAATGGCATTGGGGTTAAACCAAATGTATCAAAGTCCATGTTCTTGTCAAGTAATACTCTCGAAAACAGGCACTACAACAAGTATATGTTAGATTGAAGATGTACCAACAGAACTCAATAATGTCTCAATGACATAGCATCAGTCAGAACAACTACAGAGTAATCAATACATTTATACATCAGTTTTCTCTATATGCAAATATAACTAGTTGTATTTTTTATTTCCAGTTTAGTTTTAGAAAGTCCAAGATGGCTGATGTGCAATCACATGTTCGCGCAGGCGGAACATACCATCAAGGAGATAGTTGCGTGTAATTGCCGTCCTGTTCCGGAATTAATCACGTGGTTCGACATATCAAAAGCTTGTATATTAAACACTATGCACAAAAAGACTTATACTTTCCTCGACACATTGACTACAAGCTGTCTAAGAAGAGGAACATTTGCTGTGATATTTACATGGTAATATCATTCTTACAATTCAAATAACATAATTATAATGTATAGTTTACGTTTCACGATCATAATTAATACAATTTCTCCCTTTGCATCAATAATGTTCCAATAATGTTATGTAACTATGAAATCGTTTTCTTGTTATTGCTATTACATGTACTTTGAACCGTGTAACGGAAGTAGGAGAACGCTATTCAGAGTGTATATAATATTATAACTGTTATGTCCCTCGTACTCATACCGGCCTTTAGTTAAACACCGGGACCTTAAGTTGTTATCAAATTTGCACGAGCCGTGATAGAATTTCAACAAGAATCTTGTCTATACTTTGATATGAAATCAATTAGTGTCAGTCTAGTTGATGGGTTAGAACTTAATGTACCTTGCAATAGGCCTTTCCCGAAACTAGGTAACCTCCCTTTGAAATTGTCTTCCCTTGACGGCTATGCGCATGCACCAGATTAATATCTCCACTTCCGGGGTGTCCGTATATCGATTCAATCGTTATTCAGCCATTACTCCTAGCATTAGCGATCCGTTATACTTGAGATAAAAGTACTTTGTTGTCGATGTTTTTGCTTTTCTTTTGTCGTCAGTTGAACGAACATGCAGGGAAGTGATTACATGGCCTAAACTTCTTATTGGGATAATGAAATTTTATTGAGATTTAAATATATTTCTCAGTAAAATATCTTATTCACGAGCGCTTTCAATATTTATAAGTTGAGAAGACTATATTCAATAATAATTATGATTATACAGCAATATTATTAAATATTGGTTCAACTATTATTTTCGGTAACCTAATAACATACGAATTAATCTACAATAGTTTTATGAAGATACTCACCAATTAAATTATCCATAACACATGTAGACATAAACTTGCAGTGCTAAATAAATCCACCACCACTCAGACATATCATGGCATGCTTATTCACAATAATGTTCGTGGTATTCAATACAAAAATAATATTACATTAATTATGTTAGATTTAAACAATAAGTATTTTAATTAAAAGGATATAATGGGGGAAATTTGTAGCGAAAATGAACGCACTGGTGTTTGGGTTCTGAAAATATTAAATGCCTAATTCATGTATATAGAGAAAATTAAATGACAGTCCGGTATTTGTTTAAAGTGCCCCTATAAATAACCATATAAAAACATATTTTCAAAACCAATTAAGTGTCATAAAATCCATAATCTGAATTAGTAATCAGTGGAAAAGACCCCCTGCTATGTGAATGGTCAACTACGTGTCTGACACATTGTATAATGCAACATATGTCACCGCGGTGGCTATATAATTGGACATATCTATAAAGATGCATCCCTAATTCTGATGTAAGATCTGTATAATATCAGCGGGAGATTAATATTAGGGTAATAAAACAGCTCTTGTCCCGATTACTGTAATTTAAATGAGGGAGCAAAGATAATACAAGTCAAGTAGTTTTCCTGCGGGTGATTACCTGCGGCCTTGTAATTTAGTTGTATTGTTTAGGATGTGTTTTTTGCCGTTTGGATGCAATTCGAATTTATTCCGGTGTAAGTTTAAATTAATGTTTCTGTGAAAATAATTCCAATACATGTAAAATCGGACAATACCGATTATCTTCCAATTATTTGGTTGTGTTAAATGTATGTGCCGAACGAATGAACACATTCAAAAGAATTAGAAAAAATATCATGTATCAATACCATGCTTCTGTTAATATAGCGATGTGTTCTCTGTGGGATGTAGTGCATTGCCCACTATATTTATTACTGACTGGGAATCTTATGTAGCTGCAGACACCTACAGTTGATTGTTTTTTCAGTGAAATTAAATTAACTTTTAACATGCGCAGTCGCAGCACATTTTCTCACTACAGGTGAAGGGAGGGGGCATCCTAATAATTTATTCTCAAGAAAGGTCGAGTCGGGCCACCATTTGCTCAGTGGGATATCCTGATCAAATTCCAAGCCCTGCACAACTCATGTATTTATATTTACAGGACAACCAAATTCAAGTGGGTCTGAACAACCCTCTTGAGCCGCGCATAAATTAATACATGCATTGTGTGATTCATTCGCGGGATTGGGGGTACTATGCCAACACCCTATCACACTATTGTTTTTACAAATTCGCGGGTATCTTATACGAATATGCCAACATCTTACAACCACATTGACACTGTACATTGTACAATTTCACAAATACCATAATATAAAACTTAACATATATCAAAGTAGAAGTACGCTGGAGAGATTGACGTTGAATAATTTAATTACTTCACTTTTAATATTTAAATTTAAAAACAACTATGGAGCACACGAAACATAAAACAGTTTGCTTAATTTTACCAGATACTTTCAAAGATTATTATCGTAATAAGCGAACAAACAATATCCTTCGTATGTTTTCTTTAATTTCAAATATTTTTTTTGTTTACCGCCGTAGATTCTATACTTTGTTCCGTATAGATTTAATTAATTTCGCAGTATTCTAATGTAATACAGCAGAATGGGATACAAAATTAATTTTTCTAACAGATAATACCAAAAACATAACAAAAAAGAACACTTTTGTAAGCTAAATACTTAAAATGACTGCAATTTGTTCTATGTTACTATATACCGATCTTATCAGGACACCCCGGAAGTGGAATTATTGAAAACAGGGGACGTTATCGAGGATTTACCAAGGGAGGTAACCTAGTTTCGGGAAAGGGCTATGAGGGTGTGGTATACACCTCTGTCAAGATACTCCCAACAGTACGTGCACTGATGGTGGGATTACTCTTGTCTATCTGCCAATATTTGCACAATTCACTTTCGGTCATTCAGTTCTGTTTAATTCATTTGCTCTTAAATCTAAAAGTATACTCAACAAAAAAAACCTGTTGATATGAAACTAAACTATTGTTGAGCGCTTTCTGCACCAGGAGTACCTCGTTATTCTAAAATCTGTATCAACATACTATCCGTCTTTCAGCGTTTCCAATAACCAGTGCATTCTTCGAGTGGCATGTTATGATTTATTAAATTGGCATTTGAAGAATAAATACAAACTCAAAAACGTTGATAACCACACTATTATATTATACAATGCTGAATGGAACATGAAATGTCTGAGGATTAGACGTGGGGTGATTAATCATATTTTTTCAACTTGATTTATTTCCGGAAGGTTCTTTTTACGAGTTGGAGGAGAGAACTAATTAAATAAACTCAAGAGGTTTTGAATAATCAAGTATTTAAACATTATATTTATATACTTGTTATTTTCAAAGACTATAATAATAATAATAAAGACTTTATTTTACGAGGAAACTCATTTGACAATTAAATTAAATGGCACTCTTCCATGAGATCCTCAACAATAAACAGTTGAAGAAGAACACTAGTACATAAAAACTCATCTTGTAGATGTCTGATCGTGTAGAATACGTAATATTATAGATTTCTAATACCAGTTTAGTGCGCTGTATGGCACACGTACATTATCTTTTAATATCATGCACAATTAGGCCTGAAGTTTTATGTTCCTATCTAGTCCTCAACGGTGAAGTGGTGTAATCAGGTATATTTGAAATAAATTCTACTTAATGGAATTGTACTGGGGTGTATTAACCGTGTACATACAACTGGGAATGGCACCATTCTGTGAAAGTCGTCTACATGTAGTTGGGTAGGAAGCACTGACCAAGTGATCGGAATTTCGAACCAGTGTCCTCTTTACCTCGACTACTTTTATCAAAGCACTTGCGAAAATCTTAAACTTACGCTCAAATTCAAATTCCGTTTAATGCTTTGACAAGGACAAATCGGTTACCACAATTTGTAGTAGTTAAAGAATTATGAAGAATTTAAATTTGAAGGTTATTTTACGATTTCCGTAAGTGCTTTGATAAAACATGACCAAGATGTTTATATTGCAGGATGTTAGGATCGATGGTATACAGTGGTTTATTTCGCAGTATACGACAGTTAACATCCAGTTCCTACCTCAACAATTTCCTCTTGTATAACTCTGCTGTCGTCATCACTATATTCGCCATTCTCATCAACAAGTGGTAAGTTATGCGCATGCGCGGATATATCATTATACGAGGGGTGTTGGACAAATGCCGTGATGTTTCAATTTCTTGAAAATTTTCAATGAAATTTTCTACGCTCGTACATCTCTTACGCCGACTAATTCAAACTAAACGGAATTATTACAACGTATTTTAGTAAACTATAAACTACTACATGGCATGGCAATAAACTTTCTAGTTCCTGAAGATGCCAATACATCTATGTATAGACGAGCGTAATTTTATCTAAATACATTTTGTTTATAAATGTTTATATATATATATACTTAAGGCCTTTACGAATTTCTCACTTCTCTGTGAAAATAGTTATCCGTGTAATAAATTGCAGCTAAACTATATGACCACTTGTTACATGTACTGCTGCGTAGTGCACGTGTGGCATTTCGTGTTTTCGAGTATTCTAGTACATTAAGATATAAAGACGTACTGGTACCAAGAAATTGACTTATTTTTCGACATGTCAAATGTTTAACAGTGCTACAGTGCATATAATTCTGATAGAAGAAAGTGGGATTGTGAGGAAGTTCCAGAGTGAAAAGACCGCGACAGATAGTAACACAGCATACGGGGAAGGCAGCACTTAACAGAAACAACAGAGCATGCAATGCACAAAAAATAATACACATAAAGAAAAACGACAGACCGACAGCCCGTCGCCGCAATCAAACAAGTCAAACATTATATGATTGAATATTATGCATAGGGATCATCGAAATGATTAGGCGAGGAACAATTATGTACACAATACCGTAAGAGTTTCAAGTTACTTTCGACGCTCAAAATGGAACATTTTCCCTCAACGTGTTTACAGTCAACTGTTGACACTGCTCATGTTGTTTGTATATATTACAGTGGAACCCCTCTAATCCGGACTCGTCCGGACCAGACAAAAAGTCCGGATTAGAGAGGTGTCTGGATTAGAGGGGTTTCTATTTTTAGATACTTGTATGTTAATCTTAGTTGAAGGCATTGCTAAACACCACAAAAAAATGAGATGTAAAACAGCAACAATTGATTACACACCTTCATTGTTGGTTTTGGTACAGAAAAATATTCTCTGATCAATTTTACTTTAGCTTCAAGGTTGATTTCAACCTTACGACGTTTTAACGGAGGCTCAGACATGATTATCATATGAAATTCTGTAAAAGAATGACTATCCGGCATTTTGATGGATTTTTATTGCATTTACTCGTAGATTTATCCAAACTGAGAACGTCCGAATTATTTTCCTTTGATGTCGATAACTACCTTCTCAAAATTAAACATTAAGGGGACCTGTATTCGATCCAACTTACCTCCGTGTAGACAAAACAACACAGCAATAGTCTTTTAATTAATTGAGTAGGCCAATAAACGCTGTCAATTAGCGCTTTTAAAATGATAATATTTAATTGTCCCAAATTGTGATTTTCACACCCGTGTCGATAACACGTACACACCGACACTGCATATTGTTGATGTTACAACCGTTAATTGATCAGACTGTTTTAGTTGCATATACGATGGTGCGAATATACAACACATTGACACCTGTCAAAACATTGGCCTGGGCAATGTTCAAATCGATTGTCCGGATCCGAGGGGTCAATTTTAGAGCAAATATATGATAAATCCTCGTAATTTTGTCCGGTGTCCGGAGTGGAGGGGTTCCGGATCCGAGGGGTAAAAACGTATTAAAACATGAATAAGAATATTCGGGACCAACAGATCCGCCCGGATTAGAGGGAAATCCGGATTGGAGGGGTCCGGATTAGCGGAGTTCCACTGTATACCAAAGTGTGAGAATTAAACATTTACACGAGGAATCGCCCTTGTTCCGACTTACCCCGTGTTCCAACCTACCCCGGTCTCCCGTAACCGGAGTAAGAGGCAGCAAAAACAACAACAAATAACAAGGACAGTCGCTTACATTAATGACAACCCTTTTTTCAATATTTCAAATTTTGTATTTTCAGTATTGGAAGACGCTGGTGTGTGTTTCTGTTTGCAATGTCGTCTGGTTTAGTATCGTTATGTATTCTAGTACTACACGTGACTAACGAGACGTTAGATATGACTATGGTCAATTTACTCGCTTTCTTCACTAATATGGGAGTAGCAACAACGCTTTCATTAATCAGCCTCGTCACCATGGAAACCTATCCGACCGTTATCAGGTAACGGATATTTTATTATATGTTTATATACACGAGTAAGTTTGGTATGTTGCCCTCTTTTCCCAAAACAAATCGGACAGGCAACACTCAACATAAACAGCAGATCTATAAATAGCAACACGAATGTCGATCAGTACCTTTAAAATACATTGTAGTGCGTGATCAACACAAAACATGTAGCATCGATACAATGTAATTTTGATATTATTGAAATTTCTCATCTCGGTTTCAGCAGTGACTGCCGGATAGGACCTAGCCTTACCATGGAATGTATAGTCACTCCTCAAAAGTGAATGTCTAGTACTCTTGTTTGTACCAGAGACATACAATAAGAATATTATTTAAAATGTTAAAAGCATAGAAATAAAAGCCACCGTTTGTAAATATTCGTCAACCACAAATTCGCGCAAAACCCAGTTGTTCTCTGCCATTATTCGTTTTGTCACTACGACCCGGTACCGGCGCTCCTCGGCTAAGCCATTTGTAAACGATAGGCGTTTCGAATCTCGGTATTTATAAGTCAGATTGTATTTATATATCTTCTATTATTTCAGAACAATGGGTTTGTGTATCGGTTTTCTTTCTGGATTGACAGGCTATATTCTATCTGATAAACTCATTTTATATTTGGTAAGTACATGTACATGTAACTTTAATAATTTATGTATATATGTATTGTATCTAATTCCAATTTCATCTAATGTTATACCCATGATAATGGATGGTCAATTCCGCACCGTCTCCTGTTTGTGGTTAGGAAACTTAATTGAGGTTTAAGTGATACCCCGAACAATCAGCTAGTGTATCTATGTGATACCCCGAACAATCAGCTAGTACATTTAAGTGATACCCCGAACAATCAGCTAACTAGTATAGTGCGGATATAAATGGGATTGCCCATGATTTGGAGATACAAGACATTATGGGGTGTTCAACAATCTCATACACTTATGTCATACATAATGGCGGGTCCTATCAATTGTGGCATACTATCGACATTACATGACATATCTATGGCAGTCTAAAGTAGGCCTACATGTACTTACAAAACATGAATAAAAAAAGTACACACAAATTCAAGCCTTGTGTCATATTTATGACCGGCTAAAGTACACACAGAACATAAGATGGATGTGACTAGATTCAAGTATTATGTCATATTTATGGCCGGCTAAAGTACATACAGAACATAAGATGGATGCGACCAGAATTAAGCAGAGCGGATATGATATAAACAGCCTAGAAACGTTTGGAATAATTTAGAATAATGTGTCTATTGTTTCCTACAATCCCAGGGATTATATTCATAGATACCATACATGATTTGTATGCTCTTTCTAAGCCTTTCGATGAATATTAAATAATAGATACAGTAATTGAATTGTATTTATGATATTCCAGCGATAAATTCCGACCTGACCCACATTGACTTCAGTCACAGAGAAAGAAATCTCATTATCGTTTATCTTTTTTGTGTCATAGATATGTATTGCCTTGGTAACAATAAACAAGGTCATAGCTGAGACAACTTATATAATTACATATGTGTAACTCGTAACTCAGGCAACCATGCTCGATATTTGTACAAGAACAATATATACAAGGCAAAAAAAATAACGTCTACATAAAACATATTGTAATAAACTTTTTATTCGTTTATTTTGCGACAATTATAAACAAAATGATGACCCTTTGTTACCGAAAATAATTCAACAATAATGAAAATACTCTCTTTTATTAAAACCCATAAGTGCCATCAATCAAGTTTCTCGTGTTTTCTATACACTCAGCCAAAACAGGAACACATAAGTTAAATGTCTACCACTGACGTCGTTTACAAGCTACATTCATTGATTATATCATTACTGTTAAATTATGCTTAAGAAATAAAAATATGTTCTTGTATTTTGTCGGTGAATTAAACACAGACAGGAGATCAAATGCGGAAAAATTAAATCCCGAGTGCGTAGTCACTATGTAAATATGTCACGTGATAGGGGTGTAAACAGTACAAGCCAGTGTATTTTGTTGCGGTAATAATATACAGCTTGATTTCCTCTATGCGTACATGGATTAATCAGCAGATCGTGTTAGAATTAGTACGAGGGATGTTCAGAAATAACGTAGACTTTTGCTCTGCAGTTCGCATTTGTTATAGTACGAAAATAATAAATACACCATCATAATTCGGAATCTTTCTGCGATCAGTGCACCAAATTAGGTATACCTTAAATACCTTAATACTAATGGTGATCGTAATGTGCGATAATGTTGGTGGTAGCGTGCTGAATATCGTATAGATTTCTTCTATTTCTTACTAGACCGCGTATTACGTTTTAGTGCCTGAAACACGCAACATATTCGTCAGCGCCGTGACTATTGGTGTTCTAATGCGACCTCAATCTCGTTCATATCATTACGATATCATTTTTAGGTCAAAGTATGACTGCCAGAAATCGTCATATTCGTATTATTGATCATATTGTAGATTTAAGTTGTGTGTTCCCCTAATTCCTTTATTAGTTATCACTGCGCGATTGTTCGTGCTAATCGATAACGTCATGACGTACGTTATGGATTGTAGAACACGTTCTACTCACATGTTGTGTATTTCTATCCATAACGTTTAAATATCACTTAAAGGTCTGTGTTCAGTGTTTGCACATTGCAGGATATATTGGCGGAGTTTTAAACAGAAAGTTTAATATGAAATGATACCATCAGCAGTGAAAGTAATGACAAAAGGTGAAAAAATGGGTTGCCCCGGGTACGCGTAACCATGGTTATTAAAATGGTGGGTTTACCTATAATATCCATAAAAATGTTTTGAAAAATATGCTATCAGGTGGCCAATCATATGTTATCTATTTGATGATGCAGCAGAAAGGAAATGCTACTGGTTCCTCTAATGCGATAAAATAAATGACATCGTCTAGGCAGACTCTATGATGACATTTAGTAGGCCCATATATCAGACGGTTACGATGTTAAACATTGTCTATATACCAAATTGTCTATGATTACTTCCGTTTGAAATCCCATGCTTTCCACACAAGCAGTGTCATCTGGCACGGAAACCAGTCGCCTGTTGAGATTTCAATCCTGTAATGTTGTTTATGGTATGATCCGTAATTTCCGCTCTGTTACTGTGCGTCTATATATTTTACACCGTAAAGCTCCATGCATGTTTCATAAACCAAAGAGAGACATCTAAATACATGACAATTTACTTTTTTCAGTCGCAGTACCATTATACAGTACCATTTCTTACATACGGTGTTATGATGTGTGTATTAGCTGTTGGTGTTCTTGGTTTCCCAGAAACCATCAGGAAGCCATTACCGGATATCCTCCGATGTCGTCATAGAAACCTGTGTTCCCACGAGACAGTGCGTCTAACATCCGGTTGGAGAACGTAGCAAAGGTCTGCAATCAGCTGTTTTTGCCTGAAATTTGGATCTCACTCACAATTTGTTTTTGAAGACGTTTTCGTTAATCAGGAAATTGTTTTAAGGTTAGTAATCAAGTATAATTGCCATACCATGACGGACACTGTTCGTACATGGAGAACAATCACAGATACAAGTTTCATGAATATAAAGCAGGTCTAACGATAAGGATCGATGATTCATTAAGATTTGCTAAATAAGGTGGCATCTAGAGCTCGAACAAAGCTTTAAAAGCGTAAACACATGATGAAATATTGCAGTTACTACTAAGATGTGTGGAGAAATTGAGTGTTTTAAAACATGTTTGATATTTTTTTATAAAGATGAGAATGCCGCCTTTCTATCTCTGGATAGCAAACAAACGTGTTGATTGACAACGCCTAAAAATTCTTGCTTAGTGTGTTCTATATTTGTATCTCGTTTGCAAAAAAACTGGACACGTATTTACAAAACTTTTTTAGTCCCCTACCTGTTTTTGACCGCCGTCCGTCAGTCCGTCCGTCAAACAATCTGGATCCTGAGATAACTCAAACAGTTTCCAAACTAGGTTTATGAAACTTGGTATGTAGATAGGGGGCAACAAGGGGATTATGCACGTCTAAAATATTTTGATTCTGACAAACATTGAAAATGGCCTCAAACCGGTAGGGGACTTCTGTATTGATTGCAATTCTTAATTACTTGTTCAAGAAATTTGACGAAAGAAATCTTTATTTTTATACCAAGATGGACATAATTTTCCAGTTGTTTTCACTGTGAGTAAGAATGACAGCTATAGAATTGTCGAAGATGATCGTGCGAGATAAATGTTATTTCTAAATTAGAACAAGCAATTATTTAGAAATAGTATCTAAAACCCTTTGTCAGTGAATATGCTGCGTAAAATGTAACTGTACGATTGTTATCAGTAGCATGTATTTCCTATTTCAGAATGTTAGTACTGGTTGGAAGAAAGATAAGTGCCTTTGTTTGTATGACTACCCTCCATGTAACACGATGTATACCCTACAATGGTCATGTTGATAGATCACCTCTGTGAGGGTACCGTGTGTTGAGTACCACCATGATTGTTATAATGTATAGTGTGGAGAACTTCTATGTATCAAACACTAAAATATCACTCAACGGAAATGTTTGTTGTTTTATATTTTACCTGACCATCAACCAATACAAATGGGCTGGAACTTCAATATGGGGAAATGCCTACTTTCTATGTACCACCATCCAATATTTGTTATATGTTTTAGTTACTGTCCGTCCATACAGGACTGCCAACATGATTTTGTGAAGCAATAAACACGGTATGAATCCCGATGCAACGTTTCTCTGATCCGTAAGAGAATTGCACTGTTTCCACATGGCTCTGACGGAACTGAAAACCGATGTAACCCTCTGACAACTCAAATGTCATGTATCAGAGCGTTACATCGGTTTTCAGTTCCGATAAAGCCTATGAAAACAGTTCGATTCTCTGACGGAACTGAGAAGCGGTTTATCGGGATTCATACCGTGATTAAGAAGGCTCTATTAAAAGGCACTTGAATCACACGCCTGTCGCTATGAAGACAAAGCCTTCAATTGCTGATCCTTTCAGGGATAGTGACTGGAATATCACTGTTAAACAAACTTGTTAGACGTTCATGGTTTCCTCTGTGTATGTACTGTCCACTTTATAGTATAATTGGAAAAAATACAAAAATTTTTGGCCACTGTGCCTTTTGTTAAACTTTATTAATTTTGTATGTGCCATTCTGCAATTGCGTTGTCCAGCACTAGGCTGCTTCGTATCTTTCAAAATTGCATATACTCAGTGTATGTTGTGGATTGTCCTTGTGGTGTATGTTTTGTCCGGTTGTTAATTTCTTACCAACTGGCTCTTGTTCCGTTTTGGTTTGACTGGCTTAAGCAGCAGACTTTCGGAATTGGATGCCCGGTTTTGTATTACATGTTCCTGTGCTAGTTTTTTATGTATGTTCCGCGCCTTTTCGAGTGAAGTTGTATGTTTTCTGTGCCTTTTTGTTCTCGCGTGTCCCGCGGTTTCTGTTGGGGTCGGTGCTACTTCCGGTAGTTTCGTATTTTGTTTAATTATTATAATATGGGTTTGTATCTGGATTTAAACGCCAATTCCGTTTATAATCGAGTTTTTCATTTTTAAATAATCGATAATATGCCATAATTTCTCAGTATTTAATTTTTTGACCGGGGCCAAAAGGAGCTAGGAGTTAACTATTTATTCGTATTTGCCGGTTGTCCTCTTACTATTTCGTCCCAGCGGTTCGCATCCTACCGGGTTCGTTCATGAGTCTATGTACAGCTGTGGAGTTATGGATGTAGTGTTCTGTCCCCTGAGGTCATTTATTGTAGTTTTAAGTCCCCTACCGGTTTTTGACCGGAGGGGACTATTGGTTTGTTGATATGGCAACATACATATTGACAATGGCTTTACACCGGTGGGGGACTTCTGTATTGCTTGCAATTCAGTACGTCATATCTCGTTTTGTTCAATTACGTCATTTTACTTAATGAAACTGGGTCACTCGTTTTAAGGTTTTCAGATTTTTTGTTGCTGAAATCGGGCCTTTCAACGTTTTAATACTGTTACTTAACTTTTAGACTGTAGGCTGCTAAAACTATGTAGTTCAGCAGTTTTACTGTTGTTACTAGGTCATTCAGCGTGGGCTTTCTGCCTTTTGTTTGCTGAATCTTTTTTATTCAGTTTTTAACAATGAGACTAGGGGCGTTTAATTTTCTTGGTCGGTAGTGTGTTGGGCACTTCTTCGTTTTAAGATTTCTTACAGCTAAAGCGGGGCAATATAGTCCTTTTGCTGTGGAAACTGGGTCATTCAGCTTGTTAGTAGGTCATCCCACTATACGGGCCTTTCAACGTTTTAATACTGTTATTTAACTTTGAGACTAAAGGCTGCTATAACTATGTAGTTCAGCAGTTTTACTGTTGTTACTAGGTCATTCAGCGTAGGCATTCCGCCTTTTGGTTGCTGTATCTTTTCTACTGGGTCATTCAGCTAGTTATAATTTATTATACTTTTCGACAGCTTGGACTTGGGCGGATCTGCGCTTGTTTAGTTGGGCATTGTGCTTTGTGTGTTTTTAATGTTTTCTGTGCTCGGCTGGTTAAGTTGAGTGCTGCCTTCCCTGTCTGACTTAATATACTCTTTTCGCTAGTGACAGTGTTCACAAGCTTTTTCGTTGATTTGACCTAATGACCCAGTTTCAAAATCGTCCATAATGTCAGAGACTAAAGATAACAGAGATAAGCAACTGCCTCTATAACCTACCAAATAACACTGAGTGACTTAAATTCCTCAAATGTACCATTTTGTGACAAATTAAACTTATAACAGTTTTAGTCCTTGACCTTTAGTTTTTCTGAAAGCTTAGTATGTACCTTATATCTGCCCTTATTTATATTCATTTATTTTGTTTGTTACTTACAAAAAAAACGAAGATTGAAGCAACCCACTATTGGCCGTATTTCTATTTTTTCGATTTTTAGACAAAATTGAAGGGTAAGAAATTATAAATATTAAACAAGAGATGTTTGTAAAACACGTATGCCCCATGGCAGCCCAATAGTCAGAAATGGTGAAAAATCAATAGGGGTCATCTACTGTTGCTGAGCAGCCTCCATGCAAAGTTTGAAGGTCCTAGGTCAAAGCGTTTTGAATTATTGAACAGAAACCATTTAAATAGTCAAAAATCACAGTGACCTTGACCTTTGACCTCAAATCAGTAAGGGTTCAAAGCGTTCTCGAGTTACTGAACGGAACCATTTTATACGACCGGCGACATAATATACCCCCTCATAAAAGATGGGGGAAATAAATATCTCTCCAGACAATACAAAATTTGTAAATATTTTTACTGCAGTTGTGAAGGAATTAAATGCTATCCAAAAATGTATCATTTAAGTCTGTCTGAGTTTTAGTTGTCATAAGTTAGCACACAAGGGCTATTTCAGTTCTCAGTCTAGTTGCCAATCTCTGTTATATATAGTCACTAAGGCAATCATTGCTTGTTAAATATCCTGAATGGGACTTATCTACGATACATGTATTATGAAGATATTTTAAGGCCATTTCGATATTAACAATAATTTCCATTGTAATGTCCATTATGAATCCACAAAGGATGGTAAGATAGTTTGTTTTGTACGGAGGGCTATTCCTGGAAAACTTACCAAAGTTTTGGGTGAAGGAAGTTTCTTTTAATTTGAAGAGCTATAGTGGACATCTCAAGTGGTTCTAGTTCCAAAGAAAGACCGAGCAATTAGACATTGTGTAGATTATAGACATCCATTCAGAATACCAGTAACACAGTCATCGCAACATGAATAGCAATGTCGTAAATGGATAACGTTTCTAGGAACATCCCTTGCAGAGTTGTCTCAACAAGTATAAGCAGCTACAACAAGGGCAAGGATTACAAGTACTTGCACTGAGCACTCAAATTCCACTCTAACGAGTTACATTGTGACAATATTTTTGGAAGCAGGAATGTGTGATTAGGGTGAATTGGTACTCAATATGATTTGAGCCTTATTGTAACTTACCAGTCTGAGTGTGAAACTTAGTTTCAATATTTACATCTATACCTCATAAAATAGTATATATTTTCAGCACTCGCATAACATTTTCATCATCTAGATTTGCAATCTAAGACACAAGTTAGCACAAAATATCACATTTTATTAATTTGAGCACCAATTGTAAGTAATGGTTGTAATCCTGTGCCTACTAAAGCTGTACATAGGCTGAATATTCACTGGAAGTAACAACAACTATTGGATTGTTTTCCTCTCAAAACGTTTTAATGATAGATCATTAAAATACTTTGTTCCCAATACAAAATGTTCATACACATATATTATAGCTACATCATAAGGAGAAAAAAGATACAATTACATAGAAATAAATGATCTACCAGTGAATGTTATACTAGTGGTGTATACACAAATAATTACAGCTTTACCATTAATGCCACTTATTCCTGGGAGGATGTTCCACTATAGTTCAGAGTGAGTTAAGCATCATTTCTTTAAAATTTATTTTCATGAAGAAGACAGAAATACATGTAATACCATACACCAGCAAGTTCAATGTTGTGTAACAAAAATACGATAAAAAGTTTACATCATAATTGATTTATAAACATTTGATATGCATAAATGAGTATGTGTCAATGCATGCAAATTAATACAGAAATACATGAATATTGATCAACACATGACCAAAATGACATCATGAATATATGAATATTCAATGAATCACTATAAAGTTGTATCACTTATATTCTCCTTCATGAAAGTTTTTGAACCACATCCAGATTGAAACAGTAACATTAAAAGCTTGGTCAGGCAGGCAGAGGCAAGCTTGTATAGGCTTGGAGTGGATTGTCAGACTCACACATTACATAAAGCACAGGTTATTGCAGTAAGTTGTAACCATAGCAACCAGTCATAGCAACGAGTCAGGGAAGTATGTCATAGCGACCATTCTTTATAATCATCCTAACATGTGCTATTGCATAATCAAAGAAAATCATCTTAACTTTACTTCCATAGCAAATAAATAGTTGATTTAGTTGATTACGATCAAACTTGGTAGGTATGAATAGATGAAGCAGACAAAGCAACAATATCAGAATAGATCGTGATCAAACTTTGTATACGATGGTGACCTAGAATGATGCAGCAACATAACACTGCTACAACTACATGTATATGATTACAAGCTAGCTATTCTTGGACCTACTTCGTAGTGCAAACAAATTAATCTGGTCCTTGACCTTATAATTATAATCTAACAAATGATATCTCGTTTATAATTTAAGAATCTTGTAGTATATGTAAACATCAGGTCAAGGACCAGGTTAATTTGTTCAGACTATAACTACTTGGTGTACTGAAAGAGTCTCAAACTTGATGAGCGTATATACATGATGTGGTGAACACAACAATTCATTGATGTCGTAGTATCCTAAACACGAACAGTGAAATCTTTGTCGAGAATCTCAAACGTTCAATTATAAATTAATTAATAACTTTATTTGTATAGAAAATGTTAATTATCTCAGAACATAATTAAGACTGTAAGTCGGAGAGGTTTATATTATCTTATCTTAGCGACAGAGCAGTTTAAATACAAAAACTATGTGACACAAGTATATATTATAATGTATACAATCAACAAAACAACTTGGGATATTGACCCCAAGTATATGTAAGAGTCTCGTTAACAAATTAACAGAGAAACAAAGTGTGTACATGTATAATGCAAGCACTAAAATTCTGGAAGCACTAAATTATTGTGATAGAAATCAATATTTTATTCGAATGCTAACAGTGGGAAGTGTGAATTTTTCTGTTTAAATCCTTACATTTTATGTATTTTAAACAATAATGGTTACAAGTCAGTTGCAGGTTCCCTCCCCTTAATGGAGACAGTCACAGCCCTTTAACAGAGACAGTCACAGCCCTTTTACTGAGTCAGCCACAGCCCTTTAACTGAGTGAAACCAATCAGTGGTCATACAGGGTAACACAAACAATATGTTAAGATATATTGTACCGACAGTCCTGTACCCGGAGTATATGATACATCAAAATCAAAACTACAGTTATGAATCATCTAATTATCTAAGTCCATTAACCAATCAGCTATGTAAGTGGATATATATTCACTATAAGTAAACAATGGTATTACGTAAATGATGAATGGCCAAGTTATGTCTGGGTTCATCAGAGACGTATCTCTTCCTGGCAAAGGTAGGAGAATACAGACACATTTCAATTCACTTGTTTTAATTGTATTTTTTTTTAATTATCATTCACTTTTTATTATTTACTTTCCCTTTTTAAAAATCTAGACAAACAAACAGTTAATTGATTACAATTATACCAATTACAGAAGCAGAAAGCCTGCATGTTGTATCGATAGATACACTATATGGGTATAGTGGATAAGTATATTAGCATCTACGGCTATTATGGTTCTAAGCAAAAATAGCTTAGCTTGCATATAATATGCAAAAAAAACAAAAAAATACAAAAATAAGTGTGTTTAATAGTTAGCACTTGTTTATATATCAGTACATATACTAGAGAAAAACAAGACAGTGGAAGTAAAGTTCCAACACATACAAAAAGTTTACAAGCATACATGACGTTGATCCCTTCACTCGTATATAATTAATTAGTTAATTAGCGTATATCACATATTATACAGGCACCTAGGTACATTATCACTGGTATATATAATAATATGGACAAAAAAAAGAATACACACATCAACTACAAATGTATAAGTAAGTACGAAAAGTTTACGTCTCGAAATTCAGAAGCCTCCACATTTTGTGAATAATGTACACGTGTATAAAAATCCTAGTATCGGAATTTCAACAGCTTCTTCAACAGTGGGTCAGTTTGTCCACTATCAGTTGCCTTTATAAATACCGTTTGTACTCGGTGCCATTATGATAAATTCAGTGCTATATCGTATATTGCTACTTCAAAACATTGCAAAATATAAGTGCCTAGAATAGAAGTTGTCATGGTTATCAAGCGGTCGTATCATTCGTTTTATCGGCTTCTTCTTCATCATCATCTTCATCATCGAGTGCTGTGGTATTACCTCGCATAGATAGTACAGATCTTGTAGCGCTCACTCGTGCTGATGGCCTGAAATTATACATAATGTGAGATTAAAACAACTGTCTCCAGTAATTGATCTACGACAATCATACAACAGATTCACTACTATAAGCTTTCATTATACAGTACAGTTTATTGACCTGTCAAAATACACAGAATTACATGGTAGCTGCACTCTTAGACAAGTACATGTAGTCCTCAGCGTTCCGGATGACTAAGCTATATAGTTTCTACTGCTGTGCAATTATGTTTATTTTGATAGATAAAAAACCCGCACTTAGAAGCAATAATGCCTGCATTAGAAGCAATTTAATTGAATGTGAACACAGTGAATAACAAGTTGAAAATGACAAACAATTGACAATGACAAGCAAAAAATCTGTCAGTGAGAAGGTGATAGGATCAAAATATCTACACATCCCTAAACTCTCTCAAAATATCAACACATCCCTCAACTCTCTCAAAATATCAACACAATCCTGTTTCATTAAGTTTAACAAAGTGATTTCTCCAAAACATTAGATGTGATGTGTCGTGCAGTAACTTGTGATGACAAGGAAAGAAGAGAATGGGAAAATGATAACACAAGGTATTCAAACATCCGTCAAATATCTTCTTTCATTGCAGGTCTCGAGAAGGAACATCAAATTAAACCAACCAAATATATATTTCTAGGTATTTGCATATTTATTAGAGCTGCAATGATCAAAGTGTATTGTTTAACTTTTCAACCAAAAAATAATGCAAACTTCTGTCAATTGTTTCGAAACAACCACACAGTAACGTGTGACAGGAATATACTTTTACATTCAAACTGAATGTAACGTTTCAATCAGTGTTTGGAAGGGATTGTACAAAAATATCCAAATATGAATATAATGGTGGACCAGAAGGGTCTTTAACACAAAAAATGTATTTTCCCACAATGGGCCATAAACTCCTGCAAAAATCATCTGAAATAAAATTCCAGACAATATGCACAACAAGGCTCAGTATGGAGTATTTACCTTAAGTTTCATTGAAAACAAGTATGGACAAACTTTGTGACAGACATTCAGAACAAACCAATATGTCTCCCCCCGACTATATGTGAGACATACTATAACAAGACAAGGCAAGTACTAATATTGAGCGACACATTAGAAAATAATCAAATTATTGACAATAAAATATCCATAACACATTTCTTTCTGTCCTTGTTGCACGTCAACATCTCGGTCATAATATAACATCTAACACAAATGGCCTAACTTCATAAAAACATTCCAGTGAATTAAAATACAAGAACTGTTTTTCAATATTTCACAGCATTCTGTCGCAATAAATCATTCTAGGATTGGAAAACATTCTTAAACTTGACAGCATGCCGGCAGCAAAAATGTTGAATCATGCATACGGTAAAAATCTATACAAGTTCAAAATAAAAATATCAAGTTATGATAAATGTCCTGTATGTTTGTAGAAAGTATGAAGTCAACTAAATATTGGTTAAATAAGGAGCCTCATGCACCATCATTTTAAGTCAGAAACACAGACCAAGACTAAACATATTGAAATTTTTTTTTAGAATTTTTTCAGTTTATAAAAATCTAAACCAATCAAATTTTGTCAGTATAATTGTGGATACCCACTGTACACTTAACTTACATTAACTTCGAAATTTAAATATTTTGTCATAAATCTTGCAAGCAATATGACCTGTGTCAACTGTAAGATCTAAATCCGGGAGTGATGCGTATGTAGCATTTATATTTGCTTTATTGGGTGTTAGTTCAAAAGGATACATTTCATCTAGCCTGTCCTATGTGAAAAGAGAGGATTATCAATATTCAAAATGTCATCAACCCTTATCTGAAGTACATGTGTTGCATTTTCTTACGTAAACATGCGGCTGAGCCACAAATGTTGCGTCGGTTAAATATAGCAGACAGTGGTGGTGTTTTATGGTTATATATAATGTTCCGTTGGGATAAGAACCTAGCCACAACATGCGATATACCATGGGAAACATATATCTATAAAATAGGCATATTCACATGCTAACACACACAGTATCTGTAAAATAGGCATATTCACATGCTAACACACACAATGTCTGTGAATAGACATATTCACTTGCTAACACACACAATATCTGTAAAATAGGCATATTCACATGCTAACACACACAATATCTGTAAAATAGGCATATTCACATGCTAACACACACAAACTCTTGCCAGCTTTAGTTATATATTTAACTTATATCATGATACGCATATAATATCCATATTTGTTGTGTAATTTATGATTGTGTGGGCAACAAATACGTCTTTCCAATATTTTTTTCATGATATAAGTTTAAGCCGTTAATTTGCACCATTTGGTTGTACGTGAAGTATTAAAGGGAGTAATATATAGGTAACTATGGAAATGAAATACAACCACAATGATCAGACTTGTAAATATTTCACGTCTTCAATATCACAACCCCAATTATTATTATTCTGAGCATAAGATAGATAGTAATTGTCAAGACAACAAGTTGCACCGCAGTTGGTTATACGATCTCAGAGCACCTCGACAATTTACATCGTTCACTGGAATTATCCAGACAAGGGTGAGGATTGGTGGGTATCAGGTTTGATGGAGAGTCAAGATATGTGGATTGGTTTTGTTGTTTCACACTGATCAATTTTCAGATATATCACAAGACGTACATTTCTGTTCAGACAGAGTTGTTTCTGTTCAGACAGAGTTGTTTGTTTTGTTGACATCTGACACTCGTGCATTATTTACTAACATCACTAGTTATATCTACCAGCGCACATATATCATATCCATGACAATTGTTTCTGGAAATAACTCGTCTGTAATATGTTCTGAGTGAACGTTGTTCATATTGTTGTTGATATGGTTTTTCCTAGATTTTGCATTTTTGGTTATTTCAATACCAGGCGTCATTTTCAATACTAGATTAATATTACATTTGTATAATGTTAGACAGCGTATTAATTACCTCCGCCTGATGGTTTAGTGTGTTGGCATGTGGCTTTTGTCACAATAAGGTATAAAGTCCCTGTGGTGTTTAATGATATTGCAAAATATTTAACTTAAAAGCTTGAATAAGTGTATGCACAATTAAATATATATATACCAAACATGTACATGATCCTTCTTGGATTGCTTCATCCTCAAACTCAGATGTGCATTATAACACCACAAATGACCAGTGGTAGTGATTTCCAGTTCGTGCTTGTCTACACATAGACTAAACATCTAGATCGGTCGACACAATTGAATAAGTAGACAAGATTGAAAGTGATAACACATGTAGTTGCAATTTAAACGATGTTGAAGACGAGTTTTAATTCAATAGAGCAGATCTTTTAATAAACTTAGATGTCTATCGTACAATTAAAGCTTCAGATAAAAAATTGTGTTATTTTCTATTTGGAATTTTTTGTAATTATAACTATCACGACAATAAAATTGATTTGGATCCTAGTGAATAAACTGCTAAATATTCTCATAATATATTGTCGTCTCCTGTGTGTGTCTTCTCATTCATGTTATTTATCTCTCCATGCAACGCTCTATATTCATTTATTAAACAAGAATATCAGCTAGGTATGCTGAGGTTTTGTCTGAAATAAAGATTTAGTCCATTAAAGTTCACAATGACAGTAATGTAACGGTACAACAACGGAGACTGAGACTGTTAAACTAATTACAACGTCTTTAGGATCGTCAGAGTATACCATGTATATACATGGATTGTTAATTGACATTTGGCTTCGCTGGAACAACAATTTATTACCCAGGGTTTCCTGAAATTGATGGATAATTGATATTTTGTTGTTATAGTTCTCAAGTTTTTTACATTATGTTACTGTTTTTGTTTTGAATATACAGTTAACGTGTATTTGGCACTGTATAAATCCACAATGACGTAAAGCTAATGCTGTAAAATGCCGTGTCTGCTATTTGTATTGCTAATGGATCTGATGGCTGTTGAGATCACTTATCATTATATATAGAGAGTAATGCAACTTGGACAATCCCCGTTGTGTTGCTAATGGTCTTCGTTTCCGTACAAAGCCTTCATTTGCGAACTTGGCCATATGCTATGGTACTGTTGTGTATTGTCAGTATCACCTTCAATAGTTCAAATAGATTTATATAAGTAATCTGATTCCATACACGTGCCAAATGAATGAAGGGAGAACTCACATCAGTAAAATCAATTAGAGCCGTCAAAAACATTCGTTCGACGAAATGAGCTATCATTAATGTAATTGATTCAACATGTTGTTGAAAATTGGTATGTACTTTAAATACATATCAATGTGCGTTGACTACGGGACTACTGACAACAGTAATTGAGCAATGGAATCTTATATTTATATTTTGAGGATACGGGTGTATAGAACGGATGTAATATATCATATAGTACTCCTTAGTACCGACTGTTTTAAAAATTCCTAAATGATTCCCAGCAGTTCCAGATCATTGCTAACTTCGCCTGTCTACGGGTTGTCGGTGAATTGATAATGATTTATGTACCTTGTCATTGTTTGTTACCAATGTTTTTTTGAAATGTTTGTTTCAGTGGTCCTATCCGGAAGTACAAAGAAATGTTCGAATGGCGATACATTATACCCAATGTGCGGGGCTTGCTGTTGGTGCCATTGTAGGATCTGCGTTGTCTGACTACCTGGGACGTCGTCGAATAACATACGCTTCATTTTTAATACTTTGTATTGCACAAGTGTCTTCCGGTGCCACACAAGACTGGATATCATTCCTAGTTTGTCGTGGCATTGTTGGTCTGGGAGCTGGTAAGTCCAAATTAGACATGCTTGGCAATAAAACCTCACCATAGTGCTCAACACTATTTGGTATGTGCATATTTATTTATTTTACAGTTGTTAAAGATAGGCGAGGATAAGTGCTTCACGCATAAATGCTTGTCGGGCGGAGTAACGACACGAATCATATCGGCGGCTTGGTCACACTCTACAAATTGTTATTCCGGTCATAAGTATGTTTTTTTCATAAAAGAAAATCCACGGATAATAAATTCCTAACAAGTATGGTTGTCTTGGGCTTAATAACTCGTTAAAGTATACATATATCTACGTCCGCACATTGGCGTTACTGCACGACAATGTTCCTGCGCATAAATCATTGGTATTGACTGGCTCGTTAAAAAACACCAACTTACAAGCACATGTGACTGTATCATTGAAAGAGTAACACATTTTTTATTTATAAAATTTATAACAGAATTTATTTTAAAGATAATAATATTTTTTATTCTTAAACAATGATACAGGTACCTGTTGCTTACATGTATAGCATCCACGATATTGCCATAACCTTGTCCCTTGTGATTGTATAGCTGTTTTTGAGATAGAAGAGATCATTAATAGCACATATTTTGACTCACGGACATGCATTATTTCTAGCCAAAATCAATGTCTGAGACTATCATGCAGCCGTCTAGAAATAGAGATAATTTCACGATTGATAGATATAGCAGTGAAAGCCATGGATATCAACTCAGGAAGGGTATTTTGAAGAGCTGAGCCAAGCAAAACAAAAACAGAAGTATACAGCAAATACACGCTAAACTCGTTTAAGAAATTTATGAAAATGGCCCTCGTCGTAGTGTAGTCGCAGTAAGGGATGTACGAATAATTGCATCACAGTAAAGTTCAATCAAACATTATTTTTAATAATACCAGAGTTTATTGCAATAATGATTTTAGTTTATTTCATTTAGTTGATGCCACGGCTATACAGGTAAATGCCAAGATTACATAACATAACTGAACCACAGTTGTTATATGCATTTAATAAGTTCAATCCTTAGGACAGCACTCACAATGTGAACATAAAGAAACATTACATTGCATTGACAAATGGCTGCAATAATGGTAACGCATTTGATAAATGTCTTATAAATGATCTTCCATTCGGGGATTCTCGTTTATTCGGCGATCTAGCATTGACGCTCGCAGTGAATCTGCTTGTATGCATCAATGTCTATAAAATATCGGGATATACCAGTACATCGTGTATGTGTAGGAAATATTTAGTCTAATGTGGCTGCTGCCTATTGAGACGTTCGCTCTGTCTCAATAATCGACCCTTATTTATCTCAATTGGAACACGTTGTCTAGAATTCAATGAGAATTACGACAGAAGTATGAAAAGAATTTCAATGACTGTCTAAAACGTTATTGTCATTTTAACAAGTCCTTTCGAGTGCCAAAATAAGTAAAAGGGGATTTTGCTTTAGTATTGTTTGTTTTCCTTGAACCGTACGAAGTCAATATCTCGTCGCACTGTTTTAGGGAACAGCACATTGACGTCATCAATTCGTATGCAAAGTGCCCACCAGTATTATATTTGATGAATTGACAATAAAAAGCTGACATTAACAAATAACTAGCTGGTGGGCACATTTGCATACTAATACCCATGTATGTAAATACGGTACATTTCATTTTCAGGTAGTTTTATGTTATCAAGTCTGGTTCTCGTTCTGGAGTTGGTTGGACATGATTGGCGTGATATACTTGTTTGTCTGTTACCATGGTGGCTGGGACCCAGCTTGCTCTCATTGGAAGCTATAGCAACACGAAATTGGCGTTATCTAGCCTCCCTGTCTGGTGTGGTAGGCATGCCATTGTTAGGATCATATTTGTAAGTTTATACATTTTTTTAATATAGTTGTAAGTCCCACTAGTTAGCCGCATGGAGACTATCCAGTCACATTAACATTTTTTTTAATTTTCAGCTACGTCATGTAGCCCCGTCATTTATTATACCCGTCATAGTTGGGAGAGGGTCGGAGAGTTGAGCTATGCTTAGCTCCAATCTACTAAGATATACTAGTTCTGTTTTGATCATACAACTATTTCTGGAACACTATTGAATGAGCATGTACAGTTTTAAGAATTATAAGTGATCAACAAAGCAAAGCGAAACACGTTGAAATACGGGAATGTCTGTTAGTTTGAACTTACTTTATTTGCCAAACATATTCTATACACACTCTATGCTTTTAGTTGGTACAGAGACAAAATTGATAAGGGCTGGTATTCACATTTAGCATCTTAAGAAAAATATTTTGACTTAAGTTAAACAATTGAGATGCAAATATTTCCTAAGAAACGAAGAACAACCTATGTTTTCTTTGTTATTACTGTTGACAGGATGAGTGTATGCTTCTGTCGACAAAGTTTAATATAACTCTGGGCTGATTTCATTGCTAACGATCATACTGACGATATACCGTTGAAATTCTTCAAACTAATTCCAAGAATTTATTGACATTTAGTATACGTTTCAAACTACGCTCGTAGCATTACTTACGTCAGTCAGAGAAATAAATGAATGCTGTGTCACTATTGAAGAGCCGTAAGCTGCAGAAATAACCAACTACATCTCATATTTATAGAACGTGCGAATTGTTTAGACGAACTATTACGTACATCGTGTATTTATGTTAACGAATGACAGGTTATTATGACCACATATAAGACGTTTGACTGGCATTTGAGAGATCCTTTGCGTATAGATAATGGACTTTGGCAGAAGATGCCAAACACAAAATATTGGTTGGCTACTGACATTCTGAAACGTTTCCGGGACACAGCAATAAATTCTGATAAACATCTATAATAACAGAGGAACTAAAAGAAATAACCGACTGCCAGCTGACTGACGAACTGACATGATTTCATCGGCTGCCATCTGACTGACGAACTGACATGATTTAACCGACTGCCATCTGACTGACGAACTTACATGATTTCACCGACTGCCAGCTGACTGACGAACTGACATGATTTCACCGACTGCCAACTGACTGACTGACGAACTTACATGATTTCACCGACTGCCAACTGACTGACGAACTGGCATGATTTCACCGACTGCCAACTGACTGACGAACGGACATGATTTCACCGACTGCCATCTGACTGAAGAACTGACATGATTTCACCGACTGCAATCTGACTGACGAACTGACATGATTTCACCGACTGCCACCTGACTGACGAACGGACATGATTTCACCGTTATTGACTGCAGCAAACAATGATTCTACCATTGTTGTATATGTCGTACGAAGTTGCCATGGTGTCTTCTTGTTATTGTTGTTTTTGTCGTGTTTTAAAAAAATAAGGTCAATGTCTCAAACATGGCCGAATTTCATATCGTGAAATAAAGCTTTCCTACGTGGCACAATTGTACATAGGATTAAGGTTGAATTACTATTTCAATACGCAGCATGTTACTCAGTCATTTCGTGCAATGGTAAACGCACAGTTTGTAACAGTTAATATTTCAACGCATTTTTCAATTGGAATTCGTTTCTTTCAATTTCATTTTTGTCAATTTTGAATTTCGAAAACTTAAGCGTGCACATTTCTGAATGCACCATTTCAATTACAAGTCAATGTTTCTCCTTAGTATACTCCAAGCGAAGAAATGTGTTTCTTATAATCATTTAAACCAGAATCCGAATTGGTAATTCGTTTTTAGATAATACATTTGAAGTT
This sequence comes from Spisula solida, assembly GCA_947247005.1. Taxonomy (NCBI): domain Eukaryota; kingdom Metazoa; phylum Mollusca; class Bivalvia; order Venerida; family Mactridae; genus Spisula; species Spisula solida. The sequence goes on along the minus strand of OX365944.1, from coordinate 32,800,453 downwards.
CAGCAATTTCAATTCTCAAAGTTTTTCAAGGACGCATTGGAACCTATTTATTATATAAACTTAAACGATTTTGTGATTTATATTGCTTGCCTAAACTAGTATCGACGTAGAAACAACTCTTAGGTAGTACACATTGAAACATGTTTATAAGAATATGGATTCATGTTACACCCTTGCCCCACGAGACGTTTAAAACTATTACTTGTATCGATTCTAAACTGTATTTACATTTGCATTTACATGCCTACAGCATGTTCTTTATATCCAACAAATAAGTATTATATACATGTATATACAGGCAAGGGCTATATGTATAGCATTCAGTAGACAACATTATTTCAGCACTCAACAACTAGCCGAACAGAGACAAACGAATGCCCACAAACTAAACCGTGATATATTAATGTTTTTGTTTTTTTCTTTCAATCATAAATGTTCAGTATATTTTAGGTCAGGTTTAATAATTTAAACTAACTAGATTGTAATGAATACTTAGTATTGACACGCATGTTAATTAAAGTTAACATGCGTGGTATTGAAAAGACTATATACATGTTCATATACTTATAAGACCCTGGAATTACAATAAAACAAAGACTAATGTTACAAAACATACATTGAAGTGAAATTGGCAATAGGGCATCGGTCTTGGTGCGAACAGCTACACAATGGCATTGGGGTTAAACCAAATGTAACAAACTCCATGTAATACTCTCGAAAACAGGCACTACAGCAAGTATAAAAATTATGTTAGATTGAAGATGTACCAACAGAACAAAAGAATGTCTCAATGACATAGCAGCAGTCAGAACAACTACAGAGTAATCAATACATTTATACATCAGTTTTCTCTATATGCAAATATAACTAATTGTATTTTTATTTCCAGTTTAGTTCTAGAAAGTCCAAGATGGCTGATGTGCAATCACATGTTCGCGCAGGCGGAACATACCATCAAGGAGATAGTTGCGTGTAATTGCCGTCCTGTTCCGGAATTAATCACGTGGTTCGACATATCAAAAGCTTGTATATTAAACACTATGCACAAAAAGACTTATACTTTCCTCGACACATTGACTACAAGCTGTCTAAGAAGAGGAACATTTGCTGTGATATTTACATGGTAATATCATTCTTACAATTCAAATAACATAATTATAATGTATAGTTACGTTTTACGATCGTAATTGCTACAATTTCTCCCTAAAATGCATCAATAATATTCCAATAATGTTATGTAACTATGAACTCGTTTTCTTGTAGTGTCTTATTATTGCTATTACATGTACTTTGAACCGTGTAACGGAAGTAGGAGAACGCTATTCGGAGTGAATAATATTATAACTGTTATGTCCCTCGTACTCATACCGGCCTTTAGTTAAACACCGGGACTTTAAGTTGTTATCAAATTTGCACGAGACGTGATTGAATTTCAACAAGAATCTTGTCTATATTTTGATATGAAATCAATTAGTGTCAGTCTAGTTGATGGGTTAGAACTTAATGTACCTTGCAATGAGGGTGTGGTATACATCTCTGTCAAGATACTCCCAACAGTAAGTGCACTGATGGTGGGATTACTCTTGTCTATCTGCCAATATTTGCACAATTCACTTTCGGTCATTCAGTTCTGTTTAATTCATTTGCTCTTAAATCTAAAAGCATACTCAACAAAAAAACTGTTGATATGAAACTAAACTATTTGTTGAGCGCTTTCTGCCCCGGGAATACCTCGTTATTCAAAAATCTGTAGCAACATATTACACGTCTTTCAGCGTTTCCAATAACCAGTGCATTCTTCGAGTGGCATGTTATGATTTATTAAATTGGCATTTGAAAAATAAATACAAACTCAAAAACGTTGATAACCACACTATTATATTATACAATGCTGAATGGAACATGAAATGTCTGAGGATTAGACGTGGGGTGATTAATCATATTTTTTCAACTTGATTTATTTCCGGAAGGTTCTTTTTACGAGTTGGAGGAGAGAACTAATTAAATAAACTCAAGAGGTTTTGAATAATCAAGTATTTAAACATTTTATTTATATACTTGTTATTTTCAAAGACTATAATAATAATAATAAAGACTTTATTTTACGAGGAAACTCATTTGACAATTAAATTAAATGGCACTCTTCCATGAGATCCTCAACAATAAACAGTTGAAGAAGAACACTAGTACATAAAACTCATCTTGTAGATGTCTGATCGTGTAGAATACGTAATATTATAGATTTCTAATACCAGTTTAGTGCGCTGTATGGCACACGTACATTATCTTTTAATATCATGCACAATTGGGACTGAAGTTTTATGTTCCTATCTAGTCCTCAACGGTGAAGTGGTGTAATCAGGTATATTTGAAATAAATTCTACTTAATTGAATTGTACTCGGGTGTATTAACCGTGTACATACAACTGGAAATGGCACCATTCTGTGAAAGTTGTCTACATGTAGTTGGGTGGGAAACACTGACCAAGTGATCGAAATTTCGAACCAGTGACCTCTCTATCTCGACTACTTTGCCCCACATATTACAAATATGGGTACGGTTTTATCAAAGCACTTTCGAAAATCTTAATCTTACGCCCAAATTTAAATTCCGTTTGATGCTTTGACAAGGACAAATCGGTTACCACAATTTGTAGAAGTTAAAGAAATACGAAGAATTTAAATTTGAAGGTTATTTTACGATTTCCGTAAGTGCTTTGATAAAACATTACCAAGATGTTTATATTGCAGGATGTTAGGATCAATGGTATACAGCGGTTTATTTCGCAGTATACGACAGTTAACATCCAGTTCCTACCTCAACAATTTCCTCTTGTATAACTCTGCTGTCGTCATCACCATATTCGCCATTCTCATCAACAAGTGGTAAGTTATGCGCATGCGCGGATATATCATTATACGAGGGGTGTTGGACAAATGCCGTGATGTTGTAATTTCTTGATAATATATCAATAATCAATGAAATTTTCTACACTCATACATAACGCCGACTTATTCAAACTAAACGGAATTATGACAACGTATTTTAGTAAACTATAAACTACTACATGGCATAGTAATACCTTTCTAGTTCCTGAAGATGCCAATATATCTATGTAGGCTATAGGCGAGCGTAATTTTATCTAAATACATTTTGTTTATAAATGTTGATATACTTAAGGCCTTTACGAACTCCCCACTTCTCTGCGAAAATAGTTATCCGTGTAATAAATTGCAGCTAAACTATAAGAACACGTGTTACATGTACTGCACGTGTGGCAATTCGTGTTTTCGAGTAGTATATTTAATTATTAAGATATATACACGAACTGGTACCATGAAATGGACTCAGTTTTTCGACATGTCAAATTTTTAGCAGTGCTACTGTGCATAGAACTAGGATGGAAGAAAGTGCGCTTATGAGGAAGTTATTTGTTATGCCATCGTAATATTCAATTCTGTACTAAGAAACCAATAACAAGTTGGCTATATGCTAATATAAATAAAATATTTAACCGATTCAAAAGATGACCAACAGCCACCCGGCGCATTTCTCGACGTCACGACGTCGTACAACGTCAACACATATGTCACGTTTCGATCGCCCAAGGATTATTCTTTCACGAAGTGTGATCATGCACACTCGATTAACGTTTTCCATATTCTGATTCTCTGATCGTTAAAGCCTCGAACTTGCATGTAATTATTTCTGCCATAATGTGATGTGCGGTCGAAAATAACACTCCTGTATCGTAGAATTTCATCCATAAAGTTCATACTTAATTTTTGGGTAATATTGCATTATTACCAATGCGCCCCATAGGGGCTATTGGCTTATTATGTATAGTTTTCAATCATGATTTAGCTATGACAACGTCCTTGTGATAACTTCAGTTGTATTTGTCTCATTTTGTCATCGCAATAGTGTTTTTAAAGTTTGAAAGAAATGCCCGTGAAAGTCTGACTGGCGCAGCATTTGCTCATCTGTTTGAAGTCCTGGGATCGAACACTCACACACCTTAGACAGTCCCGTGATACTGTGTTGAACTATCATACACAAGTACCTTACCGGCTTACCGGAAACTCAATTTTACTGCCTTTTTTGTATAAATATGTGTCTGTCACAGTTAATGAAAGAGTTGACCACTTCACTTCTTTAATCACACTGCAAAAGAGGTCTACCTTAACGATAAGCACCATCTAACTCTTTCATCGCCCTTTTAATATTCTCAGATAGAAAACTGTCGACACTGCTCATGTAGTTTTTATATATTATACCATAGTGTGAGAAATAAACATTTACACGAGGTATCGCCCTTGTTCCGACTTACCCCGTGTTCTAACCTACCCCGTTTTCCCGTAACTGGAGTAAGAGACAGCAAAAACAACAACAACGAATAACAAGGACTATCGCATACCTCAATGACAACCCTTTTTTCAACATTTCAAATTTTGCATTTTCAGTATTGGAAGACGTTGGTGTGTGTTTCTGTTTGCAATGTCGTCTGGTTTGGTATCGTTATGTATTCTAGTACTACATGTGACTAACGAGACGTTAGATATGACTATGATCAATTTACTCGCTTTCTTCACCAATATGGGAGTAGCAACAACGCTTTCATTAATCAGCCTCGTCACCATGGAAACCTATCCAACCGTCATCAGGTAACGTATATTTTATTATATGTTTATATACACGAGTAAGTATGGTATGTTGTCCTCTTTTCCCAAAACAAATCAGACAGGCCACACTCAACAAAAAACAGCAGATCTATAAATAGCAACACAAATGTCGATCAGTACCTTTAAAATAGTGTGTGATCAACACAAAACATGTACCATCGATACAGTGTACTAATTTTGATTATTGAAATTGCTCCTCTCGGTTTTAGCCGTGACTGTCGGATAAGGCCTACCCTACCATGAATTGTAGTCTCTCCTCAAAAGTGAATGTCAACTTGTCAAGTACACTTGTAGCACTAGTGTATTGCCTCGTTTGTACCAGAGACATACAATAAAAGAGTATTGTTAAAAATGCAAATACTAAGATGTTAAAAGCATATAATTGAAAGTCACTGTAAATATTCGTCAACCACAATTCGCTCATAAACAACATGTTCTCTGCCATTATTCGTTTCGTCAAAACGACCCGGTGCTGCACGGCTAAGCTATTTGAAAACGTAAGGCGTTTCGAATCTAGGTATTTATACATTTGATTAAATTTATACTAGTCTATTTAATTATTTCAGAACAATGGGTTTGTGTATCGGTTTTCTTTCTGGATTGACAGGTTATGTTCTATCTGATAAACTCATCTTATATTTGGTAAGTGCATGTAACTTTAATAATGTATGTACATGTATATGTATTGTATCTAATTCCAATTTCATCTAATGTTATACCCATAATTGATGGTCAATTCCGCACCGTCTCCTGTTAGTGGTTAGGAAACTTAATTTAGGTTTAAGTAATACCCCGAACAATCAGCTAACTAGTATATAGCGGATAAAGATGGGATTGTCCATGATTTGGGATACAAGACATTATGGGATGTTCAACAATCTCATACACTTATGTCATACATAATGGCGGGTCCTATCAATCGGGGCATACTACCGACATTACATGGCATATCTATGGCAGTCTAAAGTAGGCCTACATGTACTTACAAAACATGAAATAAAGTACACACAAATTCAAGCCTTGTGTCATATTTATGACCGGCTAAAGTACGTACAGAACATAAGATGGATGTGACTATATATTCAAGCATTATGTCATATTTATGGCCGGCTAAAGTACATACAGAACATAAGATGGATGCGCCCAGAATTAAGCAGAGCGGATATGATATAAACAGCCTATAAACGTTTGGAATAATTTAGAATAATGTGTCTATTGTTTCCTACAATCCCAGGGATTATATTCATAGATACCATACATTATGTGTATGCTTTTTCTAAGCCTATCGATGAATATTGAATAATAGATACAATAATTGAATTGTATTTATGATATTCCAGCGATAAATTCCGACCTGACCCAATTGACTTCAGGCACCGAGAAAGAAATCTCCTTATCGTTTATCTTTATTGTGTCATAGATATGTATTGCCTTGGTAACAATAAACAAGGTCATAGCTGAGACAACATTATAATTACATATGTGTAACTCGTAACTCAGGCCACCATGTTCGATATTTGTACAAGAACAATATATACAAGGCAAAAAAATAACGTCTACATAAAACATATTGTAATATACTTTTTATTCGTTTATATTGCGACAATTATAGAAAAAAATGATGACCCTTTGTTACCGAAAATAATTCAACAATAATTAAAATACTGTCTTTTATTGAAACCTACAAGTGCCATCAAGCAAGTTTCTCGTGTTTTCTATACACTCAGCCAAAAACAGGAACACATAAGTTACATGTCTACCACTGACGGCGTTAACAAGCTGCATTTATTGATTATATCATTACTGTTAAATTATGCTTAAGAAATAAAAATATGTTCTTGTATTTTGTCGGTGAATTAAACACAGGCAGGAGATCAGATGCGGAAAAATTAAATCCCGAGTGCGTAGCCACTATGTAAATATGTCACGTGATAGGGGTGTAAACAGTACCAGCCAATTTGTCAGGTGTATTTTGTTGCGGTAATAATATACAGCTTGATTTCCTCTATGCGTACATGGATTAATCCGCAGATCGTGTTAGAATTAGTACGAGGGATGTTCAGAAATAACGCCGACTTTTGCTCTGCAGTTCGCATTTGTTATAGTACGAAAATAATAAATACACCATCATAATTCGGAATCTTTCTGCGATCAGTGCACCAAATTAGGTACATCTGTAACAAATCTATCATAAATTATAGCTCCTCATAACCAGCCACTACCACGCACCCGGGGCAACACAAATGACGTCAGTGACGTTACAATGTCGGTGTCGATGAAATAACCTCAACGATCACCTCACTAAGTCTCGAATATAACAATTGACACCCAATGCACTTCTCAAAAATACCTTTATACTAATTGTGATCGTAATGTGCGATAATGTTGGTGGTAGCGTGCTGAATATCGTATAGATTTCTTCTATTTCTTACTAGACCGCGTATTACGTTTTAGTGCCTGAAACACGCAATATATTCGTCAGCGCCGTGACTATTGGTGTTCTAATGCGACCTCTATCTCTTTCATATCATTACGATATCATTTTTAGATCAAAGTATGACTGCCAGAAATCGTCATATTCGTATTATTGATCATATTGTAGATTTCTGTTGAGTTTTCCCCTAATTCCTTTATTAGTTGTGGATTGTAGAACACGTGCTACTCACATGTTGTGTAATTCTATCCATAACGTTTAAATATCACCAAAACGTCTGTGTTCAGTGTTTGCACATTGCAGGATATATTGGCGGAGTTTTAAACAGAAAGTTTAATCTGAAATGATACTATCAGCAGTGAAAGTAATGACAAAAGGTGAAAAAAATGGGTTGCCCCGGGTACGCGTAACCATGGTTATTAAAATGGCGGGTCTAACTATAATATCCATAAAAGTGTTTTGAAAAATATGCTATCAGGTGGCCAATCCTATGTTATCTATTTGATGATTCAGCAGAAAGGAAAGTTAATGCTACTGACGATTAAACTGGTTCCTCTAATGCGATAAAATAAATGACATCGTCTAGGCAGACTCTATGATGACATTTAGTAGGCCCATATATCAGACGGTTACGATGTTAAACATTGTCTATATACCAAATTGTCTATGATTACTTCCGTTTGAAATATCATGTTTTCCACACAAGCAGTGTCATCTGGCACGGAAACCAGTCGTCTGTTGAGATTTCAATCCTGTAATGTTGTTTATGGGATGATCCGTAATTTCCGCTCTGTTACTGTGCGTCTAGATATTTTACACCGTAAAGCTCCATGCATGTTTCATACACCAAAGAGAGACATCTAAATACATGACAATTTACTTTTTCAGTCGCAGTACCATTATACAGTACCATTTCTTACATACGGTGTTATGATGTGTGTGTTAGCTGTTGGTGTTCTTGGTTTCCCAGAAACCATCAGGAAGCCATTACCGGATATCCTCCGATGTCGTCATAGAAACCTGTGTTCCCACGAGACAGTGCGTCTAACATCCGGTTGGAGAACGTAGCCAAGGTCTGCAATCAGCTGTTTTTGCCTGAAATTTGGATCTCACTCACAATTTGTTTTTGAAGACGTTTTCGTTAATCAGGAAATTGTTTTAAGGTTAGTAATCAAGTATAATTGCCATACCATGACGGACACTGTTCTTACATGGTGGAGAACAGTCACAAGGTATGATAGGCCGAGGAAGTCGGAGAAACTGATCCAAGTTTCATGAATACAAAGCAGGTCTAACGATAAGGATCGATGATTCATTAAGATTTGCTAAATAAGGTGACATCTAGAGCTCGAACAAAGCTTTAAAAGCGTAAAGACATGATGAAATATTGCAGTTACTTCTAAGATGTGTGGAGAAATTGAGTGTTAACATGTTTGATATTTTTTTATAAAGATGAGAATGCCGCCTTTCTGTCTCTGGATAGCAAACAAACGTGTTGATTGACAACGCCTAAATTTTCTTGCTTAGTGTATTCTATATTTGTATCTCGTTTGCAAAAAATCTGGACACGTATTTACAAAACTTTCTTGTTCTAGATTTGACGAAAGAAATCGTTATTTTTATCCAAGATGGACATAATTTTCCCGATGTTTTCACTATGAGTAAGAATGACAGCTAGAATTGTCGAAGATGATCGTGCGAGATAAATTTCATTTCTGAATGAGAACAAGCAATTATTTAGAAAAAGTATCTAAGACCCTTTGTCAGTGAATATGCTGCGTAAAATGTAACTGTACGATTGTTATCAGTAGCATGTATTTCCTATTTCAGAATGTTAGTACTGGTTGAAAGAAAGATAAGTGCCTTTGTTTGTATGACTACCCTCCATGTAACACGATGTATACCCTACAACGGTCATGTTGATAGATCACCTCTGTGAGGGTACCGTGTGTTAAGTACCACCAAGATTGTTATAATGTATAGTGTGGAGAACTTCTATGTATCAAACACTAAAATATCACTCAACGGAAATGTTTGTTGTTTAATATTTTACCTGACCATCAACCAATACAAATGGGCAGGAACTTCAATATGGGGAAATGCCTACTTTCTATGTACCACCATCAAATATTTGTTATATGTTTTAGTTACTGTCCGTCCATACAGGACTGCCAACATGATTTTGTGACGCAATAAACACGGTATGAATCCCGATGCAACGTTTCTCTGATCCATAGGAGAATTGCACTGTTTCCATATGGCTCTAACGGAACGGAAAACCGATGTAACCCTCCGACAAGTCAAATGTCATGTATCAGAGCGTTACATCGGTTTTCAGTTCCGATAGAGCCCAATGAAAACAGTGTAATTCTCTGACGGAACTGAGAAGCGGTTTATCGGGATTCATACCGTGATTAAGAAGGCTCTATTTAAAGGCACTTTAATCACTCGCCTGTCGCTATCAAGACAAAGCCTCCAATTGCTGATCCTTTCAGGGATAGTGACTGGAATATCACTGTTAAACAAACTTGTTAAGACGTTTATGGTTTCGCTAGTGACAGTGTTCACAAGCTTTTTAGTTGATTTGACATAATGACCCAGTTTCAAAATCGTCCATAATGTCAGAGACTATAGATAACAGAGATAAGCAACTGCCTCTATAACCTACCAAATAACACTGAGTGACTTAAATTCCTCAAATGTACCATTTTGTGACAAATTAAACTTATAACAGTTTTAGTCCTTGACCTTTAGTTTTTCTGAAAGCTTAGTATGTACCTTATATCTGCCCTTATTTATATTCATTTATTTTGTTTGTTACTTACAAAAAAAACGAAGATTGAAGCAACCCACTATTGGCCGTATTTCTATTTTTTCGATTTTTAGACAAAATTGAAGGTTAAGAAATTATAAATATTAAACAAGAGATGTTTGTAAAACACGTATGCCCCATGGCAGCCCAATAGTCAGAAATGGTGAAGGTTGCAGTGACCTTGACCTCAAAATCAATAGGGGTCATCTACTGTTGCTGAGCAGCCTCCATGCAAAGTTTGAAGATCCTAGGTCAAAGCGTTTTGAATTATTAAACAGAAACCATTTAAATAGTCAAAAATCACAGTGACCTTGACCTCAAAATCAGTAAGGGTTCAAGGCGTTCTCGAGTTATTGAACGGACCCATTTTATACGACCGGCGACATAATATACCCCCTCATCAAAGATGGGGGGGGGAATACATATCTCTCCGGACAATACAAAATTTGTAAATATTTTTACTGCAGCTGTGAAGGAATATGTATGCTTTCCAAAAATGCATCATTTAAGTCAGTCTGAGTTTTAGTTGTCACAAGTTAGGACACAAGGGCTATTTCAGTTCTCAGTCTAGTTGCCAATCTCTGTTATATATAATCACTAAGGCAATCATTGCTTGTTAAATATCCTGAATGGGACTTATCTACGATATATGTATTTTGAAGATATTTTAAGGCCATTTCGATATTAACAATAATTTCCATTGTAATGTCAATTATGACTCCATATAAGATGGTAAGATAGTTTGTGTTGTACGGAGGGCTATTCCTGGAAAACCTACCAAAGTTTTTGGGTGAAGGAAGAGCTATAGTGGACATCTCAAGTGGTTCTAGTTCCCAAGAAAGACAGAGCATTGTGACATTGTGTAGATTATAGACATCCATTCAGAATACCAGTAACACAGCCATCGCAACATGAATAGCAATGTCCTAAATGGATAACATTTCTAGGAACATCCCTTGCAGAGTTGTCTCAACAAGTATAAGCAGCTACAACAAGGGCCAGGATTACAAGTACTTGCACTGAGCACTCAAATTCCACTCAGTCTCTAACGAGTTACATTGTGACAATTTTGGAAGCAGGAATGTGTGATTAGGGTGAATTGGTACTCAATATGATTTGAGCCTTATTGTAACTTACCAGTCTGAGTGTGAAACTCAAGTTTCAATATTTACATCTATACCTCATAAAATAGTGTATATTTTCAGCACTCGCATAACATTTTCATCATCTAGATTTGCAATCTAAGACACAAGTTAGCACAAAATATCACATTTTATTAATTTGAGCACCAATTGTAAGTAATGGTTGTAATCCTGTGCCTGTACATAGGCTGAGTATTCACTGGAAGTAACAACAACTATTGGATTGTTTTCCTCTCAAAACGTTTTAATGATAGATCATAAAAATACTTTGTTCCCAATACAAAATGTTCATACACATATATTATAGCTACATCATAAGGAGAAAAAAGATACAATTACATAGAAAAAAATGGTCTACCAGTGAATGTTATACTAGTGGTGTATACACAAATAATTACAGCTTTACCGTTAATGCCACTTATTCCTGGGAGGATTTTCCACTATAGTTCAGAGTTAAGCATCATTTTTTTAAATTTTATTTTCATGAAGAAGGCAGAAATACATGTTATACCATACACCAGCAAGTTCAATGTCGTGTAACAAAAATACCATAAAAAGTTTACATCATAATTGATTGATAAACATTTGATATGCATAAATGAGTATGTATCAATGCATGCAAATTAATACAGAAATATATGAATATTGATCAACACATGACCAAAATGACATCATGAATATATGAATATTCAATGAATCACTATAAAGTTGTATCACTTATATTCTCCTTCATGAAAGTTTTTGAACCACATCCAGATTGAAACAGTAACATTAAAAGCTTGGTCAGGCAGGCAGAGGCAAGCTTGTATAGGCTTGGAGTGGATTGTCAGACTCACACATTATATAAAGCACAGGTTATTGCAGTAAGTTGTAACCATAGCAACCAGTCATAGCAACGAGCCAGGGAAGTATGTCATAGCAACCATTCTTTATAATCAGCCTAACATGTGCTATTGCGTAATCAAAGAAAATCATCTTAACTTAACTTCCATAGCAAATGAATAGTTGATTTAGTTGATTACGATCAAACTTGGTATGTATGAATAGATGAAGTAGACAAAGCAACAATATCAGAATAGATCGTGATCAAACATTGTATACGATGGTGACCTAGAATGATGCAGCAACATAACACTGCTACAACTACATGTATATGATGACAAGCTAGCTATTCTTGGACCTACTTCATAGTGCAAACAAATTAATCTGGTCCTTGACCTTATAATTATAATCTAACAAATGATATCTCGTTTATAATTTAAGAATCTTGTAGTATATGTAAACATCAGGTCAAGGACCAGGTTAATTTGTTCAGACTATAACTACTTGGTGTACTGAAAGAGTCTCAAACTTGATGAGCGTATATACATGATGTGGTGAACACAACAATTCATTGATGTCATAGTATCCAAAACACGAACAGTGAAATCTTTGTCGAGAATCTCAAACCTTCAATTATAAATTAATTAATAACTTAATTTGTATAGAAAATGTTAATTATCTCAGAACATAATTAAGACTGTAAGTCGGAGAGGTTTATATTATCTTATTTTAGCGACAGAGCAGTTTAAATACAAAACTATGTGACACAAGTATATAATATAATGTATACAATCAACAAAACAACTTGGGATCTTGACCCCAAGTATATGTAAGAGTCTCGTTAACAAATTAACAGAGAAACAAAGTGTGTACATGTATAATGCAAGCACTAAAATTCTGGAAGCACTAAATTATTGTGATAGAAATCAATATTTTATTGGAATGCTAGCAGTGGGAAGTGTGAAGTTTTCTGTTTAAATCCTTACATTTTATGTATTTTAAACAATAATGGGTACAAGTCAGTTGCAGGTTCCCTCCCCTTAACGGAGACAGTCACAGCCCTTTTACAGAGACAGTCACAGCCCTTTTACTGAGTCAGCCACAGCCCTTTAACTGAGTGAAACCAATCAGTGGTCATACAGGGTAACACAAACAATATGTTAATATATATTGTACCGACAGTCCTGTACCCGGAGTATATGATACATCGAAATCAAAACTACAGTTATGAATCATCTAATTATCTAAGTCCATTAACCAATCAGCTATGTAAGTGGATATATATTCACTATAAGTAAACAATGGTATTACGTAAATGATGAATGTGCCAAGTTATGTCTGGGTTCATCAGAGACGTATCTCTTCCTGGCAAAGGTAGGAGAATACAGACACATTTCAATTCACTTGTTTTAATTGTATTTTTTTTAATTATCATTCACTTTTTATTATTTACTTTCCCTTCTTAAAAATCTAGACAAACGAACAGTTAATTGATTACAATGATACCAATTACAGAAGCAGAAAGCCTGCATGTTGTATCGATAGATACACTATATGGGTATAGTGGATAAGTATAATATTAGCATCTACGGCTATTATGGTTCTAAGCAAAAATAGCTTAGCTTGCATATAATATGCAAAAAAAACAAAAAAATACAAAAATAAGTGTGTTTAATAGTTAGCACTTGTTTATATATCAGTACATATAGTAGAGAAAAACAAGACAGTGGAAGTAAAGTTCCAACACATACAAAAAGTTTACAAGCATACATGACGTTGATCCCTTCACTCGTATATAATTAATTAGTTAATTAGCGTATATCACATATTATACAGGCACCTACGTACATTATCACTGGTATATATAATAATATGGACAAAAAACAGAATACACACATCAACTACTAATGTATAGGTAAGTACGAAAAGTTTACGTCTCGAAATTCAGAAGCCTCCACATTTTGTGAATAATGTACACGTGTATAAAAATCCTACTATCGGAATTTCAATAGCTTCTTCAACAGTGGGTCAGTTTGTCCACTATCAGTTGCCTTTATAAATACCGTTTGTACTCGGTGCCATTATGATAAATTCAGTGCTATATCGTATATTGCTACTTCAAAACATTGCAAAATATAATTGTCTTTAAGTGCCTAGAATAGAAGTTGTCATGGTTATCAAGCGGTCGTATCATTGGTTTTATTGGCTTCTTCTTCATCATCATCTTCATCATCGAGTGCTGTGGTATTACCTCGCATAGATAGTACAGATCTTGTAGCGCTCGCTCGTGCTGATGGCCTGAAATTATACATAATGTGAGATTAAAACAACTGTCTCCAGTAATTGATCTACGACAACCATACAACAGATTCACTATAAGCTTTCATTATACAGTACAGTTTATTGACCTGTCAATATAAGCATAATTACATGGTAGATGCACTCTTAGACAAATACATGTAGTCCTCAGCATTCTGGATGACTAAGCAAAATAGTTTCTACTGCTGTGCAATTATGTTTATTTTGACAGATAAAAAACTCGCACTTAGAAGCAATAATGCCTGCATTAGAAGCAATTTAATTGAATGTGAACACAGTGAATAACAAGTTGAAAATGACAAACAATTGACAATGACAAGCAAAATCTGTCAGTGAGAAGGCGATAGGATAAAAACATCTACACATCCCTCAACTCTCTCAAAATATCAACACAATCCTGTTTCATTAAGTTTAACAAAGTGATTTCTCCAAAACATCAGATGTGATGTGTCGTGCAGTAACTTGTGATGACAAGGAAAGAAGAGAATGGGAAAATGATAACACACGGTATTCAAACACCCGTCAAATATCTTCTTTCATTGCAGGTCTCGAGAAGGAACATCAAATTAACCGACCCAAATATATATTTCTAGGTGTTTGCATATTTATTAGAGCTGCAATGATCAAAGTGTATTGTTTAACTTTTCAACCAAAAAATAATGCAAACTTCTGTCAATGGTTTCGAAACAACCACACAGTAACGTGTGACAGGAATATACTTTTACATTCAAACTGAATGTAACGTTTCAATCAGTGTTTGGAAGGGATTGTACAAAAATATCCAAATATGAATATAATGGTGGACCAGAAGGGTCTTTAACACAAAAAATGTATTTTCCCACAATGGGCCATAAACTCCTGCAAAAATCATCTGAGATAAAATTCCAGACAATATGCACAACCAGGCTCAGTATGGAGTATTCACCTTAAGTTTCATTGAAAACAAGCGTGGACAAACTTTGTGACAGACATTCAGAACAAACCAATATGTCTCCCCCAGACTATATGTGAGACATACTATAACAAGACAAGGCAAGTACTAATATTGGGCGACACATTAGAAAATAATCAAATTATTGACAATAAAATATTCTTAACACATTTCTTTCTTTCCTTGTTGCACGTCAACATCTCGGTCATAATTTAACATCTAACACAAATGGCCTTACTTCATAAAAACATTCCGGGGAATTAAAATACAAGAACTGTTTTTCAATATTTCACAGCATTCTGTCACAATAAATCATTCTAGGATTGGAAAACATTCTAAAACTTGACAGCATGCTGGCAGCAAAAATGTTGAATCATGCATACGGTAAAAATCTATACAAGTTCAAAATAAAAATATCAAGTTATGATAAAAGTCCTGTATGTTTGTAGAAAGTATGAAGTCAACTAAATATTTGTTAAATAAGGAGCCTCATGCACCATCATTTTAAGTCAGAAACACAGACCAAGACTAAACATCTTGAAATTTTTTTTTAGATTTTTTTTCAGTTTATAAAAGTCTAAACCAATCAAATTTTGTCAGTATAATTGTGGATACCCACTGTACACTTGACTTACATTAATTTATAATTATACAGAATACATACATTTATAAAATTTGGGAGCAAACCAGGGGTTCTACTAAGGCATAGTGCCCAATCTTGAAAACCAGTTGCAAGTCTGTTTCGAGTGTCATTAGCACACCTCTACACCAAAACTCAGTTCAAACATTGTTCTATTATTAAAATTCAGCCGATGACATTTCAAACGACCATAACTTTGTCTATTCTTTGAATTTTTTTTTACTAAAATAACTTTCAGTTTCTACAGAAAAGTTAATTCTTTCCAGTACAGCAAATCTGGATTTCGGATTATTCTGGAAGTGTAGTACCCCTGCAAAATTACCATTTTACATTTTAAAATCTTTAAGTCTGGGTTTCTGTATGAAAATAATGGTGAAATATGTCCCTGTAATGAAGTCATACATGCTATCATTATGTATACAGGTAATATAATAAGGGAATAATAAATATAAAATTTTGTATTTTAATTTGAACAATTTGGAGGGAAAACAAGCAGTGGCAACCATTACGTCAAGGCACAAAGTTCAAATCTGTTGAATATATGGGACATAATGTAACGGAATCATCATATAATTGCAAGCATATATTGTATGTATCTATATGTGTTTGTTCAGATTTTTAGGGATGAAAGCGGCATATATAGCGAGGAAATTATCGGTAGATAGCTGCTCAGTGACCTGTTTATAAAAGCCGAACAAAACTTATAAATCAACAATTTGTGTTCTTGGCTATTACTTTATAGACCATCAATGATAATTGCAGCTTCTTTCTGCAGCACCATAGGTATGCCATCCTCTCATCCATTGAAATAGGTAGTTGTTGGTGTTGTGTAGATCTATAAAGTAATTGCTAGGAAATCTCATTTCATAAAGTGCCAGTTTATAAGTTTTGTTCAGCATACAAATTTTGTCAGTATTGTAATTTCGTTGTATATATTAACAATAGAACTGAATACTACTTTGTGTTCAAATAGATTCAGCACGTTTTAATTTAGTCTAACCTAACTTCAACATTTAATGGTGTTTCGCCTACTGTGAAATCACGTATTACAGATAGTGGGCATGTTACAGACCCTCGTATCAAAGTAGAGAGCATGTTTTAGTTAAGTCTAACCTAACTTCAACATTTATAGGTGTTTAGCCTACTGTGATATCATGTATTACAGATATCGGGCATGTTACAGACTCTCGTATCAAAGTAGAGAGCATATTTTAGTTAAGTCTTACCTAACATTTATAGGTGTTTAACCTACTGTTAAATCGACACTTGTATCAGAATAGAGAGATCATACATGTATAAAGAAACAGTATACGGATGCAGAGAGAGAAAGAATTAGGACATTATTTCATCTATCGTTCAACAAGCAATTACGTTACCATATCAACACTCTATGCGTCATCCACTACCCTAAAAGTTAACCATATATATAAAGTAAACCTATCTTGGACTCAATAAATAGATCAAAAGTTTAAACAAGAAACACGGACATTCTATTCAAACTCTGTCCAGCAAATAAAGTACCCCCATGCCCACAATGTCACATGCCAATATCAAAATATTCCTGACTAGTTTCATGACTAGAAGACACTCTTGTACACTATGTACTTCAAAAATATGTCTACACTTGTCAGAAGATTTCACACCAATCTAATTACCTGCAATGTTGATTGTGATTTACAATGTTATATTTTTACACATCAAAATCCATGTTTTTATTTATTTAAGTTTTAGTTCAGTACGACAAACAGTAAAACAACAAACCCAGAAAAGAAACAAGACGGACGTCATAACAGACAGGATTGGATGTCATAACAAACAAGATGGACGTCGTTCACAAACAAGCTGGATATCATTAATAGACAAGATAATGCACATTCAGACACATCATTAGTGCTTTCTCACATTTTCCTATACTTATGCATAACCTTAGCTTCAAACTCAAACAACAACCATAATTTACTACAATACAATATTTCAAAAGTGTAGTATTGTCCTAGAATTAACTTTTCAGCCAATGTAGAGTAATTATAACCAATGATGTCTATAAATGTACATACATATGTCGCCAGCCTGATTTACACAAGTACAATATTACAACATCATGGAGCTTGAAGCTTGAACAAACATGAACATACGATCAATCACATAACAGCCTTAAGACAACCAGTTACTGGCTAAATCAAGACAGATTCCAGGCAATCACAATTTTCTATATTTGGACTGGTAAATAACTCTAAATATCAGATTGATTGCCTCAAACAAGAAGGGAAATGTCGCAGTAAATAAAACATAATCTCATTCAAACTCATTTTATCTGCCTAGATTCAGTATTATGGTCTTCATATCAAACATGAATGAACAATTTTGTAATGGTGTATAAATCATCAAGCTGTGCACAATAAACAATTGTGAAATTGCGTGACAGATTAATGCAGCACAAATCATGCAACATTTGGTTACAGGGCAAAACTTTAAGTTCAAAATCAATGAGATTTCTCTATTGTTTCGTAAAGTACAATCATTATTCAATATCATTGAAAAGTTTCTACGTAATGCCTGCAGACATCATTCTGAAAACATTAAACATATAATTCAACTTTGTGAGAACTTGCAGAACTATATCCAATGGCAAATCATGACAATAGTAATGTTGCACGTCTACATCAGGAGAGCATGTGTGAGACAGTGAAAGGGACAACAAGACTATGTAGAGAGCTTGTGAAGCACATGCAGCCGTGTATACCTGTAATCACATTTTGCTGCATGGTAAATAGACAAGAGGAACGCACATGAGTTTAGTGGTCAGCATCAACTAGGAGTCAGCATGGACATACCATCAAACAAAGCCCGACATGCTACACATAACACAAGCATCAACATGCAAACTGGTCGAAAGTGAAACTGGAAGTGTGCATAGCTACTGTACCCATAGATAGATCATACAAATTGCAGTTCAAATTACAATGGTAAATAAGTGATAAATGAACATGATGCTGATGTATCCTTCATTCTAACAGTGACAGGAATCCAGCCGAATCAGCCATATAACGCGCTAAATTATGCAGAACTAAATGTGCCTTTACACAAAGACATTTTATAGCAACCTATGGTCAGATCAAGAACGAATGTAAGGGTTAATATGGCCAAGGTCTCTAGACGTAAGCAAATATTATTGCGTACGATGCATATTTGCTGTCACTTTGAAACAGACTGATGCATACACAGCCATGTTATTTCGTCTGATGTATATTTGCTTTCACTTGGGAACAGACTGATGTATATTTGCTTTCACTTGGGAACAGACTGATGTATACTTGCTTTCACTTGGGAACAGACTGATGTATACTTGCTTTCACTTGGGAACAGACTGATGTATATTTGCTTTCACTTGGGAACAGACTGATGTATACTTGCTTTCACTTGGGAACAGACTGATGTATACTTGCTTTCACTTAGGAACAGACTGATGTAAATTTGCTTTCACTTGGGAACAGACTGATGTATATTTGCTTTCACTTAGGAACAGACTGATGTATATGGAGGTTTAGGAACAGACAGACACATCGACTACTTCATGGTATGAAATGCTAAGACTTGGCAAATTCTAAGAGAACACGAGGCACATAGAAAAGACAGTCATGTTTATAAATTTATTGAATGAAATGCTGAATTTACGGTACACAATGCTGAGACAATTTGCTTAGATTACACGGACAATGTAGAAAGGACTGCCATGTTGACTTAATTTATTGTAAAGATATTATTTTATGGAACAATATTCTGAGACAATTTGAATGAAGAACATAAGAATAGTAGAAGGTCAGGAACTTAATGTAACAAGGTATTGTTACAAAACTGTGCAGCATGGGGGAATTCATGTTATAATACAATTTGGACATTTCGTTTTTTTTTTTTTTCTCTCTATGCTAGCATCTGGACATATAATGCTGACATACGTGTGTTATATGACACTACACAAGTTTAACTGGCAAGAGCACATCACACAGCATAGTGTGTATATACCAGCGGAAGCCACACCTTTACCTTCTCTATGTTATCTTTAGCAATGTTGGCTGACCAAAAAAAATACACAAAAAAGTATTATATAATCTATATGTCAACACTAAATATAGAAATTGCAAGTCTAAAATTATAAAATGCTAAAAGTCATGTTGATTTTTCAGAATTAAAATAGCAACACATTGTATCAAAGTGCCGTCTTAACTAGATAGTAGAGCAGCGAAGGCCTGAAAAGTGGCCTATTTATTTTAAGGAGAAAGGTTGCAAAAAAAGTAACAGGCAGAGTCATATACTGAAATGTTTGGAAGGCTTTGAAGTTTATCGAACTAAAGTTAAGATCTGTAATGGTTCCTCTCAGATGGGTCGGTATATATAAACATTTTGTGACCTACAAGTTACAGAAGCCAACAATACTAGTATCAGATTCACATTCTAACGTGTACAAACTAATCTTGTAGTCAATGCTTTAAATGATTATATATCACAGTGCTTCATACCCATACCTTTGTATAATCTACTCTAATTTTATTCACACCAAAACCTAAGTGCATAGTACAATGCCCGTTTCATTTAAATAAATGTCAATTACGTTTTATCAAGGTGATTTATATATCATACTAGTAGTTTAAGTGACCCTTGATTGGCAGAGTAAACGATATTTATTCTTGGCGAATAATTTTACACATAATTTGTTCCGAGATTTAATGAAGCCTTAAAACGTATATAAAGGAGCCAAGTATACTGTTCACAGTCAGATACATAGAGAATAATATGTTAGTGACAAGCATGAGAAAGTTAATCTGGCAAGGTGAAGGAATTTATCAGTCAGTAGAAGATGAATCTGATAAATTCCAAAAGCAGAGCCAGATAAACTTTTACTCCATCCACATCACAGACCTATTATTAATGTAATGTTCATTCAGTGACATCATATAAACAACCTTAAATATGCCATGTAGATGCAGTTACAAGACGAAGAAAAATAATGGATCAATCACAGACAGCAAAATCTCGACCTTCGTGTCGGAATTTGGACCAGGAACTTGCTCTAGTAGTCAGTCAGATTAAGTGGTCAGTTGACAGTTTATCAGAAGTCAGGGGACATAATAAAGCAAAGTTTTTTCAGCACCCAGTTATCTGACCGACATTGCCACAAGTGACTGGATACATTAGTAGTATGAATATAATCAGTACAGTTAATGTATCAGTATGGATGGAGCAGTTTGTTCAGAAACATACATACAATTAATTAACAGTTATAATACTGTATAATATGATGTTACATAGTAACCATAGCAACCGTTATGTAACAAAGTAACCGTAGCAACCGTTATGTAACAAAGTAACCATAGCAACCGTTATGTAACAAAGTAACCGTAGCAACCGTTATGTTACAAGGTAACTGTAGCAACCGTCATCATTCATCTACATAGTCACTATCAGTACATGCACAATCAATGCATACACAAATCCATGCTTAGGAAAAATGGATATAGAAACGATCAATGTTATAATGAAAAGAATGAAAAATAATGTAAGAGTTGTTCCCCTTGGTTGTTCATACACAAGATGAAGCGAGATTATACACCTGTAGCAACTATTTTACTATGAATATAAAACATTCAACTGTTTATTACTTGAAAATTCTATATGCAGGAACATAAAGGCATAAGCTTTTTTGCACCAGGAATATATAAGTGAGATTTACGAATTAGAAAATGTTATACATGGCAAAAGCTGAGCATTGCAGTTGGGGATTGGCAATATGGTCTTACAGAGGTAGACTTACAGAGTGACACATTCTAAGTACTAAAAGTTAACAAGCAACAAATGATTATAATTTAATACTGAATCTTAAGAAGAAAATTGAACGAGATTGATTTGTCGTGAACTTGAACACAGACATATTGTACAGATTCCAAACATAACCACAGCAAGAGAAAATCAACAAATACAATATCATCGTCACTTTAAAATGAAAGGGGCAAATATCCCTTTTCGTTCTAGTGCAGACACGCCCTTTTCATTCAAAGATGATGTTTGATATTCTAGATATTTTTCAGTTTTGTCAAAAATTTGTCAATCCAACAAATAGCATCAGAACAACTCTTGAACATCCCGCACAAAATCCACATAAAACTGTTGATGAAAGGTGTAAGCTAAAAGTGCACAGATCGTTACTATGACAACATGGTGATATACAACTTACCTGCTCTCTCTGTATAAAACAAAGCAGCATTAAATGTGTGAGTGAGCTGGTGATAAAATACGTTTGCAATACGTTGATACAGTTACAACAAGTAAAGCAAAATGTGACAACATAGAACCAATACTGTATCTAGGCTAGTGTCGACCAGTCAGGCGGTGAGCAATTATTTCCTACATTTTAATCTGGCAAGATGTCAATAAATTCAGATGGAATGCCTACAAAATGATTTTCAGTGCCTAAAAGTGGCTTCAGTCAGCTGCAACTTTGATGCTAATTCCCCCAACCTCAGACCGACCTTTCTCTTGCAGCATTGACCTCGAGTCAACTAATTGTTGTAAAGAAGACAACAAGCAGTAGACACATCTGTATGCAACAAACGAAGCACAATACAATATCTATACTCATACATTATATAATACAATACATAGACAGTCTACTATTCTACAATATGTAAACAAATATTCTAACAGACTATTATATAGCTATCTACTATGTATAAATGTAGACAGTATAAATGATCCCAAGACTAGAGTTCCCAAGTTCCCATAGAGCCCCATCACCCTAACGATCCAAGAACCAGATACATGTAAGTTCCCTCAGCATATAGTACATGCTGCTGTAGACATACATCACACAGCCAGCAAGTATAACACTACATTCAACCATTACTTTAACCTAACTTTTTGTTTATTTAAAATAACTTCGATATAATTTGTGCTATCCTTTTAAAATTTCAAGCAAATAATAAAAAAAAAATCTATACAGCTGCAGACTAATAGAAACTTTTTGCACAAAAAGCTTATATAGCACCTTTTATAAATAAATTACGTGGATTTTTTTTTTAATTTTAAAGAATACAATATTTTTGTATTTCAATAGAGAAACATCCCTAAGCTGTAGACTTGTATTAGAAATTGTTTGCACAAAAATCATAACTATTGTATTTTTCCTAAAGGTAAGCTTTTTTTAGACTGGAATTGTAATTTTAAAGATCAAACTGCCAGAATAAGGCAATGGAATAGTCTGTCATGCAAGCTCTTAAACAGTTGAAATCAGTTAGAATTTTGATAAGTTGGCAATTATGATTCCCCAGAACATCACATCTATATGAAATATATTATATAGCAGAGTTGCCTAGCAACAATGTATAAACAATCACCTGTATTTTTTGAGTTGTGAGATTTCCCTGTTAGCCGACTCATTGAGTTCTATCTGATCATCTAAATCTCGTTGAATCTTGCGTTTCTGAGCATTCATTCTGGTCACCTCCTCCTCAGCTTCGTCCACTTGACGTTTTAGAGCTTTAACTCGAGCGTTCATCTTGTCTACCTGTAACAACAACAACAACATACATACAGTACAGTCTTACAACAGAACTTATGACACAACCCTTTTACCTACAAATGATTTCTTTAATATATTGTTTTAAAAATAGAGTTTTAAAACCAACTGGTCAACAGTCGTTCAGTCACGACATCCTGACACCAGGCAAACTGGCAGTTAACCTTTCAGTCACTACATCCTGACACCAGGCAAACTGGCAGTTATCCTTTCAGTCACGACATCCTGACACCAGGCAAACCGGCAGTTAACCTTTCAGTCACGACATCCTGACACCAGGCAAACCGGCAGTTAACCTTTCAGTCATGACATCCTGACACCAGGCAAACCAGCAGTTATCCTTTCAGTCATGACATCCTGACACCAGGCAAACCGGCAGTTAACCTTTCAGTCACGACATCCTGACACCAGGCAAACCGGCAGTTAACCTTTCAGTCACGACATCCTGACACCAGGCAAACCGGCAGTTAACCTTTCAGTCACGACATCCTGACACCAGGCAAACTGGCAGTTAACCTTTCAGTCATGACATCCTGACACCAGGCAAACTGGCAGTTAACCTTTCAGTCACGACATCCTGACACCAGGCAAACTGGCAGTTAACCTTTCAGTCACGACATCCTGACACCAGGCAAACTGGCAGTTAACCTTTCAGTCACGACATCCTGACACCAGGCAAACTGGCAGTTAACCTTTCAGTCATGACATCCTGAGACCAGGCAAACCAGCAGTTATCCTTTGTCACAATATCCGGGCACCAGGCAAACTGGCAGTTACCCAGAACTAAATATGCTGAATGTCAAGCAAGGGACATAATCATAATTATACCAGAACCATTTTAATCACTTAGGTATGTTACAGTCTGGGATTGAACCAGGGTCCTCTTGCACTTTGTTCATGTTTTAAATAATTTGATTTTGATATAAACTGGCATACACATACCATGGATAAAAACAATTTTTCATTTGTTTAGATACATAAGAAAAGAAATTCTAGTCATTTTATGGTTTGCAAATTTTTAAAGTTTTAAAAAAAATTTTTAAGTGTCAGTTTTATAGGGTTAGTAAACACTAAGAGCCTACATGAGGCTGTGAGGCAACAGTCAAGCGGCAGTAAGGGCACACAGAGTAAGAAAGATAACTCCACAAACCTGTTCCTTATATTGATCAGCATGACGTCTCTCATCTTCAGCCTGTAACGCAATCTCCTTGAGTTTCTTATCAAGACGACGGTTAGCTCTCTGTAAGGTATTCCTCTCCCTGAATATAGTACAAATATACATATAACTCCATGTATGTCAACATGTAAAACTCCATCTACATCAGTGACTCATAGAAAACAGAATTCACTGGATCGGTGAGTGCTACCCCTCGGTTTCCAAATGGAAAACTTATCCAAATAAAACTTAACAGCTTGACATTCATGTTTGCATGCATTAACGGCAAATATTTTGCATTTTCATAAAATCATCATAATTCAGTTTTTTAATAAGATTTTCCTTATTGCAAGATTCAAATAAAATGAGCAAGTTATAACATATTATGCCATCATTACAGAAACAGCTTCATATAAAAAAAACATCAAAATAAATGTTGTATATTATTTTCATGTTGCGTTTCCTCAAAATGTTAGAATTGGATCAATAGTAAATTTAACTTCTAAAATGAGGTAAAATAAGGTTTTACTAGAACTACAACTGAATACAAAATATCATTTGTGTTGTGACACATTTACATATCAATATAAAATGAATATGTTGACTCACTTTGTTTCAAGGTCGAGTTGTTCCTCCAGATTGGACACTTTACCTTCGAGGGCAGCAATGGTAGCCTTAGTTCTGGTTCTAATCTGTCCTTCAAGTTCTGATAACTTCTCCTTCATGTCCTTATTCTGTCTCTCAAGCTGCATTCTTTGTGCTTCAAGTTTCTGTGTAACTGAACGTTCTGATGACAGATCTGTCTGGCATTGCTCAAACTGAAATCACAAAATATCGTGCAATTGTTCATATTGATTGTTGGTTGGTTTATTCAGGTTGAATAATATTCTATTGCCGGTCCTTTGTGGTTGTTTTTAGACAGAACTGTCAGACAGACAGATTTCACAAAGTTTATGATACACTTACTTACATAACATTATGTTTAAAATAGCAAGTTTAAATGTTTATTTTAACAATTATAACATGCACACTATATGTACAATACAAAAGAAGACTGTATGTAGTGCTCCCAGCTTCATTAGGTGACAGCAGCACTATGTCTACAAGCTAGCAAGGATTTATAGACAATTTGTTTACGTACCTGCATAGTTGCTTTGCGTGCCTTGTCGAGTAGATCAGCATTAGCCCCTTGTTCATCTTCTAGTTCATCCTCGAGCTGACTAATACGTGCTTCAAGACGACGTTTATCATCCAGTAACGCTGACCTGAGTTACACATAGTCAATGTTATATTCAGAGTATAGCAGTACAAAATAATAGAAGTATGTAATGCAATATTTCACAACAGTTTAGTACAGAGAGTTTGACCTGACCCAGGTCCTTCTATCAGCACAGTTTAACAGCCGATATCTTGTCTATATTTATAACCCCTGTTGTATGTTTTCATTATCGGGGAGTATCACGAACCGCTTGAGTAGTAATACAAACACAAATCTAAAGGACTGATATTGCAGGTTTTACTCAAAGAAATTGTAATAATCAATGCAAGACTCTGGAAAAAATAAGTCAACCCAAAATACATGACAATATGCACAACTATGCTTGGCATAAATTATTTATGTAACATTTCATTGAAATCCAACCAGTCTTTAAGGAGAACAAGCACAGACAAACTTTGTGACATGCATCTAGACCGAAAAATCCAGCACAAAATCAATATGTTTCGCCCACTATATGTGAGAGACCCCCACTATATGTGCCAGACATAATTTCTAAACCATGTTTAACATTCATAGAAAGATGCGCACAACCACACACTGAAGTCCATGGTAACTAAAATATATGAATAAATCTCCACAAAGAAGTCTTACTTTCCAGTTGTGTTACCACTGATCTCATCCTGGAGTTCGTCTCTCTCGGCTTCAGCGTTTCTTCTTGCACGCTCAGCAGCAGCTAGATCTTCTTGCAGTTTCAAGTTCTCAGTTTCCAAGTTCTTCAATTTCTTTTCATTGTCTTTAAATGTTGCTTGCATGTCGTCGCGTGACATACGTGCTTCGTCTAATTCGCGTGCGAAATCTTTCATCTGTGCTTGTATTTTCTTGTATTGTTTCATTGCATCTTCTTTAACTCGGTTGGCTGCGTCTACTTGTTGTTCCATATCTTTGATATCACTCTCCAACTTCTTACGTGAGGTCACAGCAATACTTCTCTGTTTTCTTTCATCTTCAAGTTCACTCTCCATTTCACGAAGCTGTAATATACAACCAACAAATTTGTAAACTGACAAAGTTGAATGGCTTCAAATTTGCAACCCACTAATATTTTTTCGGGATCTCGTCAAATATGTAATAATTATAACAAAACGGGTTTGAATGAAATATTACCGGATGAAATATACTTGAGCCAATAACGTTAGAATGACGTTTGCGACGTCACACAGAAAGCTCCTAATAGGGACAAAAACAGCTGTAACTTCCTTAAAACTCAAGATATTAATATAATTTCTTTTGCAATTTGCTTATTTAATATTATCCTGTAATACTAAGGAAAATCTTAAAGTCAATATTTTTGTCAAAATAGCAGGTTTTCCTGGAGACTGGCTCTTATATATTTTTCCTTGTTTTAGAGCTTTATCGAAACCTTGTTACATATAGTAATTACATAATGTCAATATAGCAGGTTTTCCTGGAGACTAGCTCACTTGTATTAACCTGTTTTGAAATAAACTGCAAGAATAATTTTTCAAAATACCGCCCAAAATGTGATATATTACAAAATGGGTAGAACCTCAGCCGAACACACTGAGTGAGTCACACTAAATACCATTACAGTTACCAATACAGTTTAAACTGACAAGAAGACTTGGAGTTTACCTATGCTGAATCAAGAGTCGACACTGAAACCATGTACTATTGAGATCCATACCTGTCTGATTAGAGATCCATACCTGTCTGATCTCTACCATACCTATCTGATTAGAGATCCATACCTGTCTGATCTCTACCATACCTATCTGATTAGAGATCCATACGTGTCTGATCTCTACCATACCTATCTGATTAGAGATCCATACCTATCTGATTAGAGATCTATACCTGTCTGATTAGAGATCTATACCTGTCTGATTAGGGATCCATACCTATCTGATTAGAGATCTATACCTGTCTGATTAGGGATCCATACCTATCTGATTAGAGATCCATACCTGTCTGATTAGAGATCCATACCTATCTGATTAGAGATCCATACCTGTCTGATTAGAGATCCATACCTGTCTGATTAGAGATCTATACCTGTCTGATTAGGGATCCATACCTATCTGATTAGAGATCCATACCTGTCTGATTAGAGATCCATACCTATCTGATTAGAGATCCATAACTATCAAATTAGAGTTCCATACCTGTCTGATTAGAGATTTCTTAGACTCCTCCACTGCATCATCCCGGCCACTAAGGTCACGCTCAAACTGAGCTTTCATAGCTTGCATATTAACTTCCATTCGAAGTTTAGCATCGTCGGCTGCTTGTACCTCGTCTTCAAGTTCTTCAATCTGTAAACGTTGGGATTCTACCTGTTCCGATAAGTTACGCTTGGCCTTCTCAAGCTCATGGAACTGTAAATAATAATATACATATCAGCAACACACAGCAGAATGTCCTGAGCCAATTGTACAATGTTTGAAGATCCTGGGCCTAACCGTCCTCGAGTTATTGATAGCAAATCATTTGGTCAATTCATTCCAGTAAAAGGTCACAGCCACCTTCACATTTGACCTCAAAATCTCAAAGGAGTCATCTACTGTCACCAAACAACATAAATTTAAAATTTGAGGATTCTAGGGTTGAGCATTCTCGAGTTATTGAACAGAAACTGTTTGGTCTACTGATCAACAGACACATGAGACCAGACTTTCGGACACTGTACTGTATTGACAGTGTACATACTAAATTCGCTGTGATTGTAAATGTCAGCCTGTTTGTAATCTTCTAGACCTTCAGATCTGACAAAATAATGAAGTATAAGTATACAGTAGATGACTCAGATAATTAATATATCAGATTTATATAGCGCTCTTTTCATGCAAAACACACGTTCAAAGGCGCTTTACATATACTGTAGAGGGCTCATGATATTATCTCAGTCCAAATGCAGTTTGAGGCAACCAAGTTCTACTGTATATAAACTTACACTTTTGCCAACATCATCCTTGGTTGAGTACAAGTCCTCAAGTTCTCTCTGCTGTGCAGACTTCTGTCGGTCAAGTTGATCGTATCTATCGCTAGTTTCCTCAAGTTCTCTCTGTAGATTGAGAATCTTTGTTTCCTTCTCTCTATTCTCTCTCTCAGAAGTATCCTTGTCTTGTAGAAGTCTGAATATCACAATATATACATGACAGTTATCATTTCATTAACATGGACTTATACATGGCTGAAAGTTAGAAATTCTGAAAAACCTGAAACTCTCAAAAATTGACAATTTATATGGGGAAATAAAGAAATAACGACTTCTTGGTACGCTACACTCAAAAACCTGAAGATCAGGCATATGCCTAAAAATCTTCATTCATGCTTGTATTTTAAAATCTGTACTTCATTATTCTCAATTACAGACAAAAAGGTACAGTCATGTCTTGATATAATGACACCCAATATTCTGACATTTACAGACACATTTGTACTGACATCAATAGTTATGGCAACTGATCTTAACTATTGCATGGTGATGTTATGCACAACTAGGCTTGCTACTGGTGAGTCATGCAAAATTTTATTGAAAACCAACCAATGGATACTGAGAAATAGCATAGACAAAATCTGGACAGATCAAACAATTCTCCAGCATGACTTAATACAGTCCCCAATATACTTAGAATGTTCGGGAGTATAATGTTACAATATTTACCTTTCTGAGTTGGCCTTCTCTTCAGCCAATAAGGTGTCGAATTTCCTCTGTTTCTTCTCTGAAGCCAGAACACTTGATCTCTGTTTCTCTAGCTCCATGTTCGCGTCATCTACCTCAGCTTGAAGTTTCTTACGAGATTTATCCAGACGATCAGCCGCAGCACGAGACTCTTCAAGCTGTGCATATAGAGTCTCCATCTCACGCGAGGCTTTCTTCTTGTACTCATCAAGTGCTTCATTATTACGTGCATCTTCCTCAGCCTTCTTCTTAACCTCAAGAATCTACAAAATCAGTGATAACGAGACATTAGAAAAATCACTCTTCAAAGCCAAATCATAGTGAAATTATACACCAGAATTTTCAGTGTTTTTATCAATTAAATCACGAGTGAGTAGCAAGAAATCACGTTACACTGTGTTAAAAGCCGAACATGACTATGTTTTGACCTTACTGTGTAGTCAAAGCTATCCTATTTAACAATATTCAAATGCACACACTATAAAACTTTTGTACCCATAGGTCATATTGTATACAAAATACAGAGGTATATATAAGTGGTAACTTTTCAGTGACGCCCAGTACATATTATGTCGAATGTATCTAACCTTTTGTTGAAGATCTTGAATTTGTTTCTCATGTTGACGTTTATTATCTTCCTCTTCTTCTAGCTTTTCTTTCAGTAATTCCTTCTCATCAGCCACTTGTCGTAACTTGGCTTGAGTAGCTAATTTACCTCGTGTTTCTTCTTGTACAAGTTCCTGAAATAACACAAATTTATTTCATGATTTTTGAGCTACTGTATTCGCTGATTTGCAGTTTTTAATTTTTGCAAAAATAGTTTCTCATCATCTCATGCATCTGCATAAATATACTTTTATACCCATCAAATAAATGTGAAATAAAGACCACATGAATATAGTTTTAATGTTAATGCAGATAATAGTGTATGAGAATTATTTTGACAAAAACTAATCAGTAGGAATAACTAATCAGCAGGAAATATTGAGTTTAGGCTGAAATTCAGGATGAAAAGAGAAAAGTGAATAGATAAATTGAAAATTTCTTCAAAATCGTGCAGTTTTCCCAAAAATCCGAAGTTATACCTACTTTTTTGTTTCCCAAAACAGGAAATACAGATATTTTTTCCCAAAATGTAGAGGCTAAGGCCTCTTCCCAAAATGAACAGAAAAAAGCCTGCAGTTTTTATAGCACTATAGCCAACAATTAGATATACTATAAGATCAGTATTTCAGTCTTATGGAGATTCTCCTGACACAGGACAAACCTGTAGTTATTACTCGGAACTAACTATGCTCAAGCAAGGGAGATATATCAGTACAATTTTAACAAGTAATTAAGAATTGCAAGCAATACAGAAGTCCCCTACCGGTTAGAGGCCATTTTCAATGTTTCTGTTGGCATAGCAACCACAATTTTTGTCAGAATCAAAATATTTTTAGACGTGCATAATCCCCTTATTGCCCCCTATCCATATACCAAGTTTCATAAACCTAGCTTGGAAACTGTTTGAGTTATGTCAAAAACCAGTAGGGGACTAACAAACTATGTATGTTGCGGCTATTGATCCAAACGCAAGACCTCTCCCACTGGAAGATTACCACTATGCTAACGAGGTGGATACTAGAATGTATTATTTTCAATCAATGGATTATAGAGATTTATCAGTGAAAATATCAGTGAAATTACCATTTTGTAATTTTCACTGTTGTAGAAGCTGGTTCCAGTACCATACAGAAAAACAGAATGTCAACAGCGCCAGGCTTTATAATATATGTTACGTCATTATGACATCATAATTCTCAGGTCCTGATGTTCCAATTTCAATGGATTTTTCCAATTAAGCCAATAACTGTGCCATTTTAAGAGAAATTGAAGCATATAATAAACAGAAAATGTGTTGCTTTTTGGTGCAAGATCAATTTTATTTCACTTAGGCCAACATTTTTATATTTTTTGGTTTACGGGAGCGCCGACCCTAATTTTTGCCAAAATGAAATAAAAATAAAATTCAATTCCTAAACTTTTATTTTCTTTCATTCCGCCGACCGCGTAATTTCATGACACCCAAAAATAAAAGTCTTGAACTTGTACTTCCTGTCATAAAATGCAATCCCAGTACTGTATACACTAATAAACGATCGATAATCCATCTGGCCACAGGGCTTGTTAATTATCGAAAGTGTGAAAACACAGACGATAAGAATTTCTGTAATTGGAGAGGGTTTAAAACCCAACCTTGTTTACCTGTACGGTACGTTCCGGAGTATTTACGGAGTTTGTAGTATTTACGAAAATAAATGAACAAAGTTTAATTATACATGCATCCATAGACATTTTATCAGTTCAGCAATAAATAAAACAACAAATTCGGATAAATACATGAATGAAATGAAGTGGTATTGGTTTCTCAAACATTGTGTCTTCGTGTTTCTACCTTGCTGACCTGTGTTAACCTTTCAACAGCTATAAAATGCTGGTATTTACTCCAGGGGTAATTAATCATGTAAAATATTCATGTTGAATAATACAGGTCTGAGGAATCTTCCTGGTGTGAGATATTTCTTTTGAAATTTAGGGGTTTTGTGTTAGATAATTATCAAAGCTATGGTCAAACACCATGGGAGTAGGCCTATTCTCCTACATATTTCTTGGATTTTCTGAATGGTTTTGGAACTGTGAATATATTTTTAGTTGAAGAAAGTTTCTGTCCTTAAATAATATATATTTTCATGAATGTTAAATGAAATAGATCATGAGTTACAAACCATGTGAGAAGTTCATTAATGTTGATATACTCGGTAATAGGCTTTAATTTTAATCAGTGAGGAAAAGTGTCAAACATTGTAAGGAGTCAGGACTGTTATTAACACATTAACACATCACCAGAAATTCGCTGTCGATATGGAGTAAATTTGTATGTCCACTGTTAATTTTGGACAACTAGAAAATTTTCCGGGCTACCAGGAAAATATTCTGGTTGCCCAGTGGGCTTCCAGCAAAATTAAAAATTTATCAGACACTGGAAGCATTAAACTAGTTTTTCCAAAGACGATGCAACAGTATTAATCGAGTTTTAAACACAATTTTATGGTATTTAAACGATCTAAAAGCTTCTACAACAGTGCAATGATATACAGAACACACTAAAAGGTTAATTGACAAATATTTTAAATTTTCAAAAATAAAAAAAAATGTCGTGTTAGGCGGTGCAACAGTATTAATCGAGTTTTAAACACAATTTTATGGTATTTAAACGATCTAAAAGCTTCTACAACAGTGCAATGATATACAGAACACACTAAAAGGTTAATTGACAAATATTTTAAATTTTCAAAAATAAAAAAAAATGTCGTGTTAGGCGGTTTTATTTTTATTTTTTGGTTGACTGCTCCCTTTCCGTGCTTTTATTTTTATTTATCCCCCCCCCACTCGATTTTTTTTAAGAAATCTCCCGTAAACCAAAAATATAAAAATGTTGGCCTTATGATCACAGAAAATCAATATTTTCACGGGTGGTGTAGCCACAAAATATTGATTTTCTGTGATCAGAAGTAAAATAAAATTCGATCTTACACCAAAATCAACAAACTTCCTCTATGAATTATATAATTAACCATGTGCATTAAACACTGAGTGCAAAATTCTGTATAATTCAGTACCTGTGCATCAGTCAGCTGCGCCTCCAATGATGAAACTTTCTGTCCAAGTTGAATATTCTTGGTTTCGGTAGTTTCAAGTTGATTTGAAAGTGACTCCAGTTCTGAATGAGACTTGGAGACCTTATCAGCTTGGTCACTCTTCACCCTCTCTAACTCAGCAGCTTTAATGTTCATCTCAGACAGTTGGGCCTCAGCTTGTTTTCGTTTTCTTTCAGACTCTTGTTTAGCCATCTGCACCTGTTTAAGGTCATTAGCCAAGTCCTGGTTCTCAGCCTCTAGGGTGCCTTTTGTTTTTTCCAACTGAACTCTCGTCTGAAATAAATATATATCATTAAATTACTCACTCAGTGATGTTATATTTATTCAAACTAAACTTGATTTGAAACTAGAAGGGTTTTTGTTTGCGAAAATGTATGTCTCCCACAAAGGACCATAACTCCAGAAAAAAATTCATCCAACCTAAAATTCCTGACAATATGCACGCCTAAGCTTGCCACCAAGTATTCATGTGAATCTTCATTGAAATCCGACCAATAGTTAAGGAGAACAAACGCAGACAAACTTTCAGTTTCAGACCCTAAGCAGGAAATCAACACATCATTAAGAGTGCACCTGAGAAAATCAAGTAGGTCAGTAATTTCACGGCATTAATGTAACCTAGACATGGAAGAATAATAGCTAAATTGCAAAGACTTCACAAAGAATTCTTTGTGCACCACAGGAAGCTGGTTATAATGATCTAAAACTAGAATGTCTGTACAAGACGTTTGCAGAAGATTCACAGGGGCTTTCAATCAGGCCTCTCATTTGACCATTTTTTTTTTTTTTTGGATATCAATGAAGAGCCTTTGTAAATGCTGTTCAGTCATTGCTGTAGCTGTTGTTATAGCTTGAAATTGGCTTTTTGTTCACTTAATATGTACGGTACCTTTATAATAGTACAAAAATGTATTGATATTTATCAAAGACAAAATTCCCCTTTTTCTTCAAAACAACGCGAAATTCCCCTACCTGAGGGCCCCAGTCCCAAAAGTGTAGTGAGAGCCCTGTCAATAGACTCTTAAAATAGCTTATTGAGTCTTGAATTTGACCAGAGTGCCAGTTCTGTCTCTTAAAATTTAAGGTGAGGGTCAAATTATATATAATACAAATCTTCTTGCAATAATATGGCGACCTTGAATTCACACAGAACGTATCATTCCTACCTTTCTAACATTCTCCAATTCTTCATTAAACTGTTCCATCTGCTGTTGATGTTTACTGCGCATATCCGTCACCTGATGTTCATAATTCTTCTGATTCTTGTCGATAGTGACCTTCAAATCTTTTAATTCATCTTCACGTTTCACTCGCAAGTCTTGTACTGCTGCAGTCGTATCCAACGAATCTTCTAGTTCAGTCTTAAGTGCCTCCAATTCCTATAAAACATATGTCAAGCACTGAGACAGTTTGTTGAGTTTAGAAACCAGCATTTGTAAAATTTGTATGCAGCAACTTGTATAATAATGTTAATTGATCTAATACAATATATCAGGCACACCATAGTTTATTAACTAATTTTGTACATTTAATTTTGTATTTCTAAGGTAAGAAATTGACAACGTTCTGATAATACATACAAGAGGGCCAGTCACTCACCTGTCTTAGCTGTTCAACAAACTCATGAAGATTGGGAAATAATTGTGTATTCTAATAGGTTCACAATGGGTTTTCTAAGATTTGACCTAGTGACCTAGTTTTCCAACCCACATGACCCAGTTTCAAACTTGACCTAGATTTCATACAGACAAACATTCTGACCTAGTTTCGTGATGATTGGTTCATAATTGTGTCCTCTGTGTTCACAAGCTTTTTTTAAAATTTGGCTTAGTGACCTAGTTTTTGACCCCACATGACCCAGTTTCGAACTTGACCTAGATATCATACATGTCAAACAAATGAACCATGCTCATAAATGAACACATACTCAACAATTGAAGGCCTCAAAATCAGGACTAGTCAGTAGACTAGGGTTCTGTTTTATCACAGCACTTACGGAAATATTTAGTTATGCTCAAATATAATTTCTTTAAACCCCAGGAATTTGTATGAAAGGAAGAGGGAGGAGCCTAATATCAAATGGTGGCTGATTTTTGTAACATTTTGCATTCAGATACATTTTATTGAAATAAAATAATTATTGAATTTATGCTTATATTTAAAATTGCCACAGTGTAAGACATTTATATGCACTATAAAATGGTGGTTATATTTTTTATTTTCAACCTTTAGTTAAATCACTAGATTTATCTGAAGTATAAAATATTACAGCATTTGGGAGAAAAATTTGAATTTGACATAACCGTTGACACTAGTCACATGGTGTAAACAAAAATATACTACTACATGGTGTTTATACCAACAAGTAAGCATCCAGGATTACCTGTGTATTATCAACTAACTGGTTGCCTCATTCAACATTTAATATATGTTGGTATAGTATATACTCTACAACAGGTTAAACCTCACCAGCTGATAAGCCCGCCTACAAGCAATGGTGGTAGGTCCTACCGCATCCTGGGGTTTAACAACTGCAAATTGGTGACAGATATGGTTTGTAGAAGTTCATTAATAGAATTAGTATTGCAGCTCCATTTACCACACTTCACAATAGTAAACAAATTATAAAGAATTTAAATTTGATCGTAAGTTTACGATTTTCATAAGTGCTTTAATAAAACAGTGCCCAGGTATTGACCTAACATCTCAGATTCCATCACAATCAATCATCATTGATGTAAACAATAAACTGTTACAGTACATTACCTCATTGAGGTCTTTCTTCAATTTTTCGGCTTTCTGTCTAGATTCTTTCTCAGTTTCTAAATCCTCCGCACATTCCTGCAACTGATTCTGCATTTCTCTCAGCTGTTTCTGTACGGTAAACTTGGCCACGCCTTCTTCATCACATCTATACAAACATCAATAACATGTTATAGAATGTCATTTTTTAAGACCGACTGGTTACAGTGTTTCAGTCATACGGAGACTACCCAGTCATTTTATCCTCACACAGGACTAACCAGCAGTAACATGGAACTTTGGTAGGTTGTGTCTTGTGATGGAACCTGATATCTCTGGCGCTTGAAGTGGACACTCTATGACTAGATTACAGGCAACTAGTGTAACTTAATATTACTGGAATGCCTTAAATTATATCTTAAAGAAGAGACCGTGTTATACAGATTGTACAGGGGATTTCCTGGCTCTTTTGGGAAATGACTCAGTTGTGAATTGGGATTTTTTAATAGCACGAAGCTTTATTCAATGGATTCTATATTGCATCTTAAACGAATGAGGATTGAGCTTCAAATACGTCTATGTAAAAAAATGTTGAGGATTGAGCTTCAAATACGTCTATGTAAAAAAATGTAACGGGAATGTTTTACAATTGGGAAAAACTTTTGCTTTGGGAATGGTTCCATTATCAGCAGCTGCGTGAACACCCGATTTGTATGATATTTTACCTCTGTAATGAAGCCTGAATTTCCTCCTCTCTTCGTGCCAGTTGTGTCTGTAATTCTTCTACTTGTTGTCTTTTTTCATTTAACTGATCTTTCAGATCTGCTATCTCAGACTCCAGTCGTCGACGAATTTTTTCTAATTCTTGTCTAGCCTGTAAAAGACATTGTAACGTGTATGTTTATTTGGGTTTAATGTTGTTTCTCAACAATTTTTCAGTTATATACCGAGGATGATGCACCTAATCAGTTTGTCTGGGTTGTATCCAAACCAGTTCTAACTTAACCATCCACAAGGCACCAGCAACTTCTCCACATGTGGAGGAAAATTAACATTGTCAAATTTTCTTGGATGGGTATATCCTGCTGCCATTGATACCAGCTGTGAGTTACATAGGATTTGTAAACAAATAAATTGAACATTTTACACAGCAAAATGAACTCGTATTAATGTTTATAGTATTATACAAATGTCTCTGAAAATTTACACCAGCCTAAAATAGAATCACACTAACCTGTTGTTCTTTGCGTAGTCTTTCTTCTAAATCAGAAATTATAGATTCATATTTAGTTTTCAATTTTCCTAATTGTTTACACTTTTCTTCCTCCTCAACTAGAGAGGAGCTAACTTCCGACATTCTCTCTTCTAAACTTCTCTTCTCCTTTAACAATTTTTGATTAGAGTCATCCTGAATGGCTACGTCTTCTTCTAACTTCTTAATCTTAGCATCCACAGTAACTTTCTCTAATTGAAGCTTCTGTCTGCCAGACTCTTCTTCTTCAAGTCTGTAAACACAGCAAAATATGAACACAACACTAAAACCAGATCTATAGACATTTGTTGTTTACATTATGAAATTGTCAGTTTGAAGCATGCATGGTATTGGCTTACAAGTAAACTAAGTACAAACTGCATATAAACTTCATTAATTTTAGTCAAAAGTTTGAGCAAGGAAAATCTTCCTCAGTTTATTGAAATCTCCCGCATTACACCACAAAATTACGCAACAGGTTCTGCGAAACTTGGCATGAATGAGAAACGTGCCTGGCGAAATAATAACATACTAGTACACATGAGATGACTAGAACAGGTAATTGGCTTATTTTATTTTCCCAGTCCCAAAGCAGTTAAAGGCTGTTTGAGGCATTGAAATTCTACTGTATACCATTTTTTCAGGTTTGATAGACTTACTGTTCTTCTAAGTCTTGTATAGTTTGATTGTATTTCTTGCGTTCATCTAACATGCTGGCTACTTTGTCTTCCTCCTCTTCCATACGTGCTTCATACTCATGTAATATATCCTCTAATTCCTCCTTCTTCTGTGCTAGACGTAACCGTGACTACAAGAAATAAGATGTAACCATGACTATCAAGAAATATCGTGAGAATTGTTTATTTAACACCACTGGCTATTACACAGGTTAAGATCTTGTGGCCTGTATACTTTCTCAACAATTATCATTGTATGCATAAGGTCGTTAATTATGTCTATTAGAAACATCTGTTGTCTTTTCACCATTAATCGTAAAAAATTAAATATGTGCCTACTTTCAAGACAAAACTATGACAAGGATATGATATGCATTTATAATCCGATATGGATAAACGGTAAGGCCGAATGTGCTTACTTTTGGCATGCACTTATTTTCAAATATGTGCTTATTTTCCAGATTCTACAGTAACACAATATAGTGCAACCATTACCAGACTGGTAATTTATGTATCATGTACGGCTACAAAGTTTGTAGCATAAAAAGTATGAATTGTCATAATACAACATTTCCACAAGTTCTTTACAATAATACTGATCATTTGTCTTTAAAATAACTTTTACAAGCAAATCATTCAACTCATGGTCAGGCCCCAATCTCCCGAAGCATCTCAAGTAGAAATCTCAACTCAAATTGAGATTTTGCTGAAGTCAAGAGTATAAATATGAGATCATTCTTAAGTTTTATGCTCAAAACATTTACTGTAATAAACTCAGAACAACGAATCTGTTTTGAGGTGCCAACTTTCAGTCTCGTCTCCCATGGAAATTATCTCAAAGACACATGGCAGTATTTGAGATTTATCTCAGCTCAGATTGAGATGCTTCGGGAGATCGGGGCCCGATGTAAGGGGAACTACTCATGTATGACCTTTCATTCAGCAGACTTTGATTACTGTCCCCTTGAGCATGGGATCTATTAAATTAGATCAATTTAGAAATCCTCAGAAATCCTCGGCCAGAGGATATCTGATTTCTTAGATAAGTAACAATTTACAGAATTAATACCTTGATTCCCAGCCATAGGGTCGAAGAAATAGAGGACCATAATGAAAACTGGTTTACCAATTCTATTATTCACAGAAAATAAAGATGCTATGATTTTTATTATTACCTCCTCAGCTTCTGCACACATTTCTGTCTCTGCTTGTAGTTGTTCAGCTAGGATGGATTTTTCTTCAATGATCTGAGCATATTTACGTTCAACCTCGTCTGTTTCTTGTTTCTGTCTCTCGAAGTTATCTTTAAACTTGTTCATCTCCGTCTTAATTTGATCAACTTGTTCTTCCTGACGTGTAACTTGTAACAATGGTTTCACCTGTAAATGAAAAATTAGAAGAGTTCAAGACACAACAAGACTGCGTTCAATAAACGCTTATTCCCCCCCTGTGGAAGCCTTGTCCATAAATAAGTCTAAGTCCAAAATTAGGTCAAGGTGAAGGTCAAAATGGGGTTAGGTGATACTGGCGTGTGGAGTGTTCATACACAACATCCATGCAAGTATGAAAGCTTTGTAGCAAGCCATATTATGGCTAGAAGAAACGGTCAATTTGGGTTAACCAGGACGGACGGACGAACGGACGGACGAACAGACGGACGGACAGGTGAATCACTATATGCCTCCCCAACTATCGATAGGGGGGCATAAAAAGGCATGTCTTCCACAAAGGGACGTAACTCCAGCAAAAATCATCCACCCATAAATTCCTGACAACATGCACAACAAGACTTTGTACTACATATCATGTGAACTTTCATTAAGATCCCACCAATGGTAAAGGAAAACAAGAGTGGACAAACTTTGTGACATACATCCAGACAGACACATTCAGTACAAAATCAATATGTTTCCCCCCACTATATATGTGTGAGACATAATTAAACTGTTATTTTCTCTCCTCATTTCCTCAACTTCATTAACAATAGCAACCACGTTTTTATGTACAAATAAAGGTTCTAATGTGTCAGCCTATTGAGCCAAATCATTGTAAAAATTCACAATTACAGTCATAAAATGTCATTCATGTAAGGTTTCAAATACAGTAAACCTGGAGTTTTTTCAAGAACACTTTTAGTAGTTTTGTTATTCTGATAGCTGTCAAAGCTACAGAAATAACAAGAAAGAATTTTCAGTGTTTCATTATGGTGTGAGTCCAGAGTCCCCGACTCATAATATTGGCTTGGACTCATAAAATTTTGGAAATGCTTTAGTTTTTTAGTTCAGTGGACTCAATAGTTTTCAAAACCAAAATGAAACACTTGGTTTTTGTCACGAAAATGTATGTCTCCCACTAAAGGGCCATAATTCAGTCAATATGCATCTGAGAAAATGCACAAGTAGGCTTTATACCAACTACTGTGTTGACATCAAACTGCCAGTTATATAATACCTTAGTAAACAATCTCCACCATGACCAGTTTCTGAGTTTAAGATAAGCAGCACAATTCCTCTGTATAACACGTATAGCATTCTGTTGTTGTGTACGACGATAGAAAGCCCTGAAAATATACAACATTACAATATTAACCTGTATATCAAGCAATTATATACATCATGTCAAGCATGAAGCCACCACTGTTAAGTATGTGTTATTCAAACTAGCATTATTTCAAGAAAAGGTCATAACTCACTCAAACTAACAGACACCAAACTATACTTATGTGCTTGGTTTCAACTAGATCTGTTCATCCTTACAAGACGTCTTGATTGGACATCAAATTTTCAATGCACACACAACAATGGACAGACTGACCCATTTATCTGGTGGGAGCATAATTAGGTAAATATTTGGAGCAGCACATATTATTGGAATTAAGAGTTTAAATGAATGAGCAACAAGCAAGTAATGAATAAAGCCAGTCAGGCTTCTCATAAAAATTTTGCTAAACAGGCTTGTTTTAAATTTGAGGTAGCCAAAAACAGTAGTTTTGTCACTTAAAAGAAGATAATTGTCTAAGCATTGAGGCAGCAAAAGTTGCAGCTGAGACAGGCATTTATGCCTACAGCCTGTTCATTTTAATTTTGGTTTGTCCCACCTTGCGGTCGAAACAGAAACTTTTCACACTTGGAAATGAAATGGTTACTAGTTGCTACTGCAACAATACAATAATGTAAGACAATGAGATATACCTTCTAGCTAACATTCCTCTAGATAGAGCCTGGAATTGTACCATGATATCTGTTAACTTCAGATCTCTCTCCTCTTCTAGATGAGCCAATACTCCAGCACGGAAAAATATCTTACTTTGACCCACACGGTACAAGTTGGGATCCAGTTCCAAAGCATTGATCTGGCAAAATACAACAAACAAAGGTAAGTAATCAGTGAAAAAGGAGGGTATCAAAAAACAGAGAAATTTGTAGAAATGTTTGTAAAGACAGATTTTTTTCTTTTACTAATCTTGAAAGTATTTTCATATAGCAAATATTACAAAGAGCGAACCAATCAAACATACAGAATTGAAACGCAATTTTTTACTCTTTTTTACCCTTGTCTGCAGCTCAAACACAGTGTAGTTGGGTTTATTTGATTCTTGAAACTGCCTTTTGGCTCTTGAATTTGAAAAAGGTGCCTGTCATGACACTTCAAAATTTAAGCAGATTAGTCAAATTTACTATACATGTACTTATAATACAATTCTTCTTGCAATATTTAGAGTTAGGTGACGTCACTATTTCTAGTGAAAGTCCTGAAAGTACCACAGCCTGAAAGGGGATGAGAGGGGAAAACATATACTGTAAATTATGCATAGTAATCAGGTGCAGATCTGGACTACTGTGGGAAGCAGTCATGCATGTTCCTGACCCTATAAAATCCTATCAGATCTACAGGGTGTTAAAAAAGTTCATTCTCAAAGTTTAAGTTTCTATAGTTTATTTTTCTAACGACAGATGAATGTAAAATGTTATGGTTCAATTCGAAATGGTTCTATATTTGTTCTAATATATATGGTATTGAATGAAGCCATTACAGTAATAATAATAAAATTGTACATTGTTCACATAGCTCAGACACCCTGTATACTGTTCGAGACTAAACACTGCCAGGATCAGACATGCACGTTCCGTGCATCCCAATCATCAACAACAACATTTGAGTAATATATCACAATCATCATTGATTATTTTACCATTTTCTCCACAGCTTTCTTGCCGTCCATGAAGCCTCGGGGTATAGCACTAGGTGTAAGGATTTCATATCTCTGTCTGAATTCTTGGAAGAGAATTCTGTTGGGGAAACCTTGTCTACAGATACGGATACCTTCCAATACACCATTACATCTCAACTGTTCCAACACTAGAGGCGAGTCGATCTTACCAGCCTGAAAGAATAAACAATGATATATAAATACAATGCACAATAAGTGTTCTCTACCTTGTAAACAAAATTTAGTGCCTTCAAAAACACTATGATAAAAGTTTTTTTTAAGTTTTCAATGATAAGGGTTTTTTGTCCAATTCATTTCTTACAAATATCAAGTTTAATGATCTTATCAAATTCATGCACCATGTGTAACTGACTTTAGTATCCAAGCATGTTGAAAACACATTAACAAATCCAGTATCTTACCCAACCTGCTAACTACAGAATCATTCGGTGATCATGACACAATACCTAACCTACTGGTTACTCTTAAGCAGAGCTTGAAATCAGTGTTTATGTAATTGTAATTTGTTCAAATTAGCAGCAACAATGTCGTACCTTTTTATCATGATTTGGAATGATACATCTAACAAAGTTAGGATTGGTATTTCTCAGCGTTGCCATCAGTTTAGCCAGTTGTTCCTTGTACAGTTGACTGACAGTACGGAACATACCCTTCCTGGTACGAGCTCCGAACATTGTGTCACCGCCATCAGCAGCTCCTAGACCAACAATCTCAGCTGTAAAACAAAACAAACCATTATAGCTGTTACAGAGTGAATGACATATTTCAAGACAACTTTTATCACTGTCGATCACATAATATTGTCACACTTAATGTACTATGCTTCCCCCAAGGCCTAAAACAAAAGTTTTCTCTTCTGGGTGCGGTCCATGTCATTTATGGTAAGGTAGGTAGAAAATATGTTTTTATTTATAATATATTTTTATAGAAGTAATATAAGACCGATTATTTCGTTTAGATATAAATCGAATTTATTTTTGTTTGAGCAAGACGTATTTTTGGTGGGTTCTGACTGAAGTCAAAGGGAGATAAGACCGTATAGAATATCCGGGTTACCGGTATACGGGCTTTACTGCCTCCCGTCACATTCGGAAACTTTGGTTTTTATCGTCACTTTGGTCACATGTTTTTAGCAGTGCGCACAAGAAAAAATAAAACAGATAATTAAAACACTGATTTGCTTTTAAATCTTAGGAATATGCCGCGTGGTAAACGTCGAAAGATTGCTAAGGCACCAGAGGTTCCGGAGCCGGAACTAGAGCTACAGGACGAGGCGGATAACGCGGGTAATGTCATCGATTTTGAACACATTTTGAGGACGAGTAATGTCGTGCCCGGTTTGTTTAACATTGCTAATGACAGGAGTGGCGAGAGGGTTGCCGAACGGAGCGTGGGTGATCCGTTGCCTGGGCTTGCCTCTGGTGGTATTCAGTCAGCCGAAGGGCCGACAGGGGCGGGCCTGGGCACCGGGGCGACCATAGCTCCGTCGACAATGGCCCCTAATGTTGAACAAATTCGTTGCAGTAGCGACGATATCTATGTCCATGTTCCGAAATCAATTCGACAACAGATCATAAGGGGAGAATACATTAATTTGGCTTTGCTGCTTAAAGGGGCTATGGAACTTCAGGATATGTGTGCCTCCAGTACCCTAAGGTTATCATCGGATGGGTCAGTGGAGGCTAAGCCCAGAACTTGTAGGGATAGGATTACGTCAATAGAGAAAT
The DNA here is from genome assembly GCA_947247005.1 of Spisula solida. NCBI lineage: Eukaryota > Metazoa > Mollusca > Bivalvia > Venerida > Mactridae > Spisula > Spisula solida. The sequence continues at coordinate 32,756,692 of OX365944.1, read as the reverse complement.
GGACTGATGCCTTTATTATATTTGTGGCCATTTATTCATCTGTACATTCGGACAAATATGCCGAATTGTTAAGTTACATGTTTTTAATCAGGGAAGCAGCCTCTAAACAGAATGGAAAGGCCTGGATTGCTTATGACGAGCAATTTAGAATAAGGCAGGCTGATCATTGTGTTTCATGGTCTAGAATTAACGGTGATTTATGGTGGAGGTGCATGCAAGTGGACACTACTTCACCTGTGTCTACAGGAGGTGCACTAGCCACATCCACAATTACACGCACATGTAATGATTTTAATACAGGTTTTTGTAGATGGCCCAGGTGCAGATATGCACATGCATGTTCAGGCTGTGGTCAGCCTCATGGTAATTGGAATTGCCCAAATAAGGCAGTATCGAGTGCACAACCCAGTACCTTTAGAGGGGGGTCTAGTTTTCGAGGTTCCAGTTCCAGGCCTCAATTTCAAAGAGGCACCTGGTCCAACCGGGGTAGATCATTCCGACGAGGTTACTCCGGTAACTGATCAAATTTCACAAAAAGTAGCAGGTTTTAACCTAGCACCTTCACCTGTATGTTTGGCTAATTTAGACGTAGAATTACAGTATTATCAACATCCAGATCGTGAGATATTACAACAAGGGTTTCATCAAGGTTTCTATATTAATTATACAGGACCTAGGGAATGCAGAGACTCCAAGAATCTTAAATCTGTTTATCAATATCCAACGGTGGTTAAGAACAAAATTGATAAAGAACTTGCTGCCGGGCGGATAGCAGGTCCATTTCAAATAAGACCCTTTGACACGTTAAGAGTATCTCCTATTGGCCTGGTTCCTAAAAAGACCCCTGGGGAATTTAGACTTATTCATCATTTGTCACACCCTGTGGGCCAGTCTGTAAATGATTTTATAGATCCAAAGTTGACTACAGTTTCTTATACAAGCTTTGATGAAGCTGTTTTTATGTTACAGGATCTTGGCAAGCATTGCAAAATTTTTAAATTAGATATCAAAAGCGCATTTAGGCTATTGCCAGTTCATCCTGCTGATTTTGAACTTTTAGGTTTTAAATTCAATGACCAATTTTATTTTGATAAGTGTATGCCATTTGGGTGCTCCATAAGTTGTAGTACTTTTGAGAAATTTGCTACCTTCCTGGAAGCATGTGTTAAGCGTAGGATGACTTCAGGTAAACTGATACATTACCTTGATGATTACTTAGGGGGGGACACATCACAAGCGAGGTCTAAGCAGGTCATGATATGTGTTCAAACTTGTATGAATGAACTGGGTGTCCCACTCGCTGATGAAAAAACTGAAGGCCCGTGTGAAAGATTATCATTTCTTGGTTTAGAGTTGGATTCAAGTGAGATGGTAGTAAGAATTCCATTAGACAAAATTGCCGAATTGGTAGAAAAAATTTGCTTTGTATTAGGCAAGGAGAAAGTAACTCTGAAGGTAATGCAGTCTCTAATTGGGTCATTGAATTTTTGCTGCAGGGCTATTGTATGTGGTCGTGCTTTTTGTAGACGACTGATCAATGCTACTTGTGGTCTAACTGAGCCATACCATCATCTGCGTGTTTCCAAAGAAATAAAGTTAGACCTAAACATGTGGCTGCAGTTTTTTCGTAATCACAATGGTATTTCTGTTTTTAATGACCGTTTTTGGTTATGTAATGATGATTTGGATCTATACACTGACAGTGCAGCAGGGCCGGATAGAGGTTTTGGCATTTATTGTCAGGGAAGTTGGTCTTACGCTAGATGGCCTAAATTCTGGTACGAGCAAAATTACACTAGAGACATTACAGTCTTGGAAATATTTCCTATTCTAGTAGCGGTGACCATATGGTCGTTGAAATTTCAAAATAAGAGAATCAGATTCCATTGTGATAATAATGCGGTAGTACATATACTAAACACGATGACGTCTAAATCGGTTCATGTTATGTGTGTGGTTCGTTGGCTCGTTCTCACTTGTCTTAGATGGAATATAGTGGTTAAGTCGTCACATATTCAGGGTATTAAAAATGTTGCATGTGATGCATTGTCTCGTTTACAGTTGGAAAAGTTTCATCAGGTCGCACCAGACGCAGTTGCCGTGCCAGAACCAATACCTCCCCATCTCTGGAATGTCTTCAGTACAGAACTAGACAGTTACTGGACTCGGCTATAGCAGTCAACACTTCTGCAACCTATCGCAATGCTTTGAGAGCTTTTAAAAAATTCAGGATATCTTATAATTTTCAGGAGCAGTGGCCAGCAAGCCAGGAGCATATTATTATGTTTATTGCATACTGTTTTGAATCTGGTTATGCACCTAGTACCATAACCACTTACGTATCGGGGATCAGTTATTGGCATAAGATTTTAAATGTCGGTGACCCTACAGAAGTATTTATGGTTAAGAAATTATTAGAAGGTTGCCGTAGATCTTGTTCGAGTAAGGATACCAGGGCTCCCATTACACTCACTATTCTTTCACGCATTTGTTCAATGTTGCCAACAGTTTGCTATGATGATTATGAATCAACACTTTTTAAAGCAGCATTCTTATTGGCCTATTTTGGCCTGTTCAGAATAAGTGAGCTTGTATATACATCACCATTACAGCCTCAAAGGCCCCTTTTAAAAAATGACGTAAGTTTATTTCGTCATTCAATCACGGTAAAATTACGACAGACAAAAACTAACCAACGGGGACCCCCCACTTTAATAGTACTGCCTTCAGAACATGATGCTTCATTGTGCCCAGTAGAAGCAATTAGAAGGCTTACCCAGTTAACAAAAGCAGCAAGCTTGTACTTTCTTAGCCATCAAAATGGTTCCCCCTTAACCAGAACCCAGTTTGCTCATGTTCTTGAGAAATGCCTTCCACTAAGTCCAAAATTCAAGACACATAGCTTCAGAATAGGTAGGGCAACACAACTGGCTTCCCAGGGTGTACCTTGTACGTCTATAATGAGAATGGGTCGTTGGCGGTCAAGAGCTGTTCTGGGTTATATTCGTCCATAGACACTGTTATAAATAGGTAATAATTCTATACATGCATACTGCAATTGGTGACTTTGATCAAGTTTGTTTAGCCAATCTACTACATAGGAAAATAAGCAGTTATTATTACTGGCCCTGTTTTTTATTAACTACAGATATATGGGTTATAGGAGACTCAATTCCTTATTGGGTTGGCTGTAGAGCAAGGGATAGGCAGTATTCAAGCTTGCGCTTGCCCGGTGGATTGACAGTGGCATGGTTCGGGCAACGTGGCATGTCAATAACACAGTTCAACCATCTTATTCAACTGAAGATATTGTTCATGCAGTCTCCAAAGATGATATTCTTTCACCTAGGAGGGAATGATTTAACCTCACTACCTCAGACGGCAATTTTTAATAAGTTAAGATCAGCCTTCAGATATCTTTCTTCAACGTTCCCTAACACTTCAATTGTATGGTGTGATATTTTGCAACGTATGGTCTGGGGAGCAGCTGACCTAGAGAAAATTGAGCAAAAGCGCCTTAGGGTTAATCGTTATGCACGACAACAAATAAGGTTAATAGGGAAAGGGGCCCATATGATGTTTGATATAGATACTTCGACACCTGGCTTCTACAGGGCGGATGGTATACATCTTTCACCAGTGGGTCTGGATTTTTATATCGATGCCTTACGTGAAAAAATAATTTCCCTGGTTTAAGCCGGTTGAGCCCGCAGTCTTGATATCATGCAGTTAAGGCTAGTATTTTGGCGGAAAATTTTCAATTTTTGTGGCGGAAAATCCTAGCAGTCGGGAGATCTGAGTATACTGAGAATAATTACTAAATTTATATATATAACCTAATTCATAAGATAACGATTGATTACTTTTCTGAGGGCCAGTCTAGGCTGGCAATCCCTTGTCTGGCAGTCATTGTTATTCTTTATTTTCATCATGTTATAGTTTGTGCTGGGTTATGCTCGATGCGTGGAATAGTCTCTGTGCTAGGCGTGCTCAAGCAGGTGTATATAAGTTGGTATTTGGCGTATATGGTGTTGGCGTATATCTTGCGTATTTGGCGTACTTAGCGTATTTGGTGTACTTTGCGTATTTGGCGTACTTGGCGTATTTGGTATACTTTGCGTATTTGGCGTTCATGGCACTGATGAAGGTAATAGTGTCATATATGTGTGATTATTAACATTTATAGGCTATTCCCTGGCAAAGGGTGATTCGTAAGAGTTAACTTGGTCTCCCGGCTGTTTGGGCTTTCCGACCATTACCGTCCAGGCCACAACCGTGGTAGAACTGGCAAGGTAATTTCATTGCGGCCAGTTTTACATCCACTCATATTCATAATTTCAATACATATTGATTTGTTTGATTTGATGTTCAGGGCATAATATAGTTGCTGTTTAATGCAAGGTATGCAAACAGTATTAAAGTTATAGTCCATTGTTATTAATGTTAGTTATTATATCTTGGTGCATCTAACGCAACATATGGTTTTATGTGTTTTCTATTTGCCAAGTCATAAAATAAAATGACTTTCGCTCATTACAAACTCCCCCCCCCCCCACACAAAAATATCTAATATCTCCAAACCATTTTTCCGATAGGAGCAAGTTTGGTGGGTAGGTAGAGGGATGATTAACTATACCCCTTGTATCCCCTAAATTCTTTAATTAGAAATTTAAAGTTTGTTATAGTGATATTCTTTAAATGGGTAGACAACGTGAGTTAAAGTAACATACCATCTTTCCATATAGCAACAACAAATGGATCGGATGAACTTTGTAAGAGTGAGACAACATTTTCATTGAGAGGATCCATGTTCTTCATCAACCATCTAGCAGCACTGTAGTCCACCTGTGATACACACAATATGTTGTAACATCCACACACAACATATAGCAAAACATTCAATATTTCAGCAAATCGGAATCCAAATCATTTGCATGCTTCTTTTTTTAAATACAGTACAACCTCTCCAGGGCAGCCCTCGGTAGTTTATACTAATTTATTTAAGGTCGATTGTGAAACAAGTTTTTCCAACTTATAATTAATCACTCTCGACACCTCATTCCTGATGTTATCCATCACCACGAGGGTATGAGAGCCCTCTGTAGAACAACAACCTCTATAACGACACCTTTTTAAAAACTTCCCTAAGCAGATATTTACTACAAATTTAACCTCTGTAGAACAACAACTTCTACACAATGGCCAATATTTGCAGCTCTCAAAGCGTGTTGCTCTACAGACGTACTGGGTCAAAAGTATTTCACTCATATGGTGACTACCTTATCCTGACAATGGGCAAACCATCACTAAACTGGAACTAACAATTTTGAGCTTCAAACATGGGGAAATATACACCAGTATCATTTTAAACAACTTTGTTATGTTGCGGCAGCCTGGTATCAAACCTGAGACCTCTCATTCTAAAGTGGACACTCTATCAATAGGCTATTGAGGCAGATTATTTGGAACTACAACAACTGGAATAGTCTCCCTTTGTTCTACCCTTCAATTTGCTTCCCTAAATGTTCAAGTTATATAGTAAATATAAACTACCAACTTACTTTGCCAGCATAGTGGATCATTGAGAAATCAGCTTCGGCCCTGAAGTCTGGCTTCTCAAATTTGGGATGTGTGGAATGTTGAGCAACAAGTTTGTCTACGAATGTTTTATCTGTCGCCTTCGGGAACCAACATTCTTCGTCTAACAATGCAAGGATACCCATAGGCTGAAATAGACACATACACATATATATTTGTTCAAAACTTCAATATTACATGCTATTTTAATTCTATTCACTATTACATGTCCAATACTGTAAAATCGTCACTTTTCATGAGCATTGAATTATCACTGATTTCATAGTTGAACTCGACCACGATTAACAGACCACCGAATTTAGGGTTTCCTCTACTACCTATTGCAATTCACGAAATTTCCACCCCAAAAAATTGCATTTTCACCAAATCCTCAAAATTAAATGCCCATGAAAATAAGTGATTTTACAGTCTCATGTTTAAAACTATAACTAGTACAAAACAGTATTGGAGGAGAGAGTAAATTCATGTCAATGCTCAAATTAGTAGACAAATCACAAAGGTTCTGTATGTGCAATCATATATATGTATAAACACATTACTTAAAGCTTGGCATAAGAAACCTCTGTACTAAGTATCTTACAGTACAGAAATTCTATGAATCCTCGTATAACATGGCAGAATGGTTCTAATCATGTCTAATCTTCTGTAATGAACAAGATGATGACACACGTTATCACACACGTTATCAGTACCTTTTCTAGTAAATCAATAGTTGGCTGCAGATCGAGACCAAAGTCTATAAACTTCCATTCTATTCCCTCTCTCTGGTATTCTTCTTGTTCCAAGATAAACATAGTATGATTGAACAATTGTTGGAGCTTCTCATTGGTGTAGTTTATACACAGTTGTTCAAATGAATTCATCTGAAAGGTAACAAGTATAGAAATGGTTATACATGCGGTACAATGGAGAGCATGCAAGTCATCTATGAAGCACATCTGTTCTTAGATAGATTTCATAAGGATATGAGGTGAACATATTCTAATACTTGTATAATGAGATATTCATTCAGGGTTTGTCAATATTCATTTTGATGAGCGTTTTAAATTGAAAAAAAAAACTGTTAACAATTTTTTATTGTCTAAGCTTTGAGTTAAATTGCAGTTTGGACGGCAATTTGGCCAGCATATATATATAGGCTCTTAATGACAACCCTGAATTTATGTTCCACGAATATTGAAAATTATGTGAAAATTGTGACAATCAATAACATTGAGCATGGGAACTAAATATGACAAATACAGCTGAGTACGGAACCAAAGAAGATAACTACAGCTGAGTACGGAACCCAATAGGATAACTACAGCTGTGCTACTAACAGTCTTTAACATAAATCTTGTTCAATTGCTTACTTTGTGATAAGCTTTGATAAGAAAATGATTTATTGACGCATAGTGAAATGTAAACATGAGAAACAGGAAGATGGAACTTTAACAATTGTAAAACGTAACATGAAAAGTAAGATAGAAACAATGAAGTCAGACAAACATGCTGGGTATGGAATTATATACTACCGATACATTGTCATACAATCTATCCTAATACTGATCATGGACCCTTTATTAATACTATACAAAGATAAATGTCAACAAAACATGTGTTGAAATTAATTATATTATTTACTCAACGTTTCGGCATGTTGCCTTCATCAGGAAATACATATAAAAAAATTTTTAAAAAAAAATAATTTTTTTTTATTAATACTATGAAATAAATCCTTTTAGAAAGAGTACATATTTAGATTCATTTTCTCGTCGTTCAGTTGTGTGTTGGGCATTGTGGTGTTAGATGATTGTACATGTTGTATCTGATTTCTCTGATTGGGGTTTTCAGTTGAGTGCTGCCTGTCCGATTTTTCTATTCATTATCTTTGTTATATCTGTGGCTTGTAAACTAGTTTGAACTTGTTCTTACTCAAGTAACTGACATTTTCTGCATACATGAGAGAGCATGCTTAGATTCGGCATCAAATCTGATACGATGGCTGGCAGTATAGAACCTCTTTTAATGGAGCGTGTTTGAAAATGTTGAATAAACTTTGCCATATTTTCTTTAATTTCATGCTGGAAAGGCTTGGTATTTGAACTAAACACTGGATGAAGACATTTATGCATGCAAAGCAAGTTTAAATAGGTCAATCAAGTCACACTGAGACAATCAAGTCACAATGATGTCATTAGGCATGCTTATCTCATCACGCAAAACTGATTTTTAGGAAAATTGTTGGGAGATTTTTGTGACCTTCACTTCATAATTTTTTGCAATAAAACAAAATGTACCAAAAATGTAGAAATATCAATGTAACACTCAAAATAGAAAATAACAGAAACAATGAACATGTTGCAAACATACACTCACTCTGTTCTGAATAGAAGAGTAATTGTTAACCTATGTATGAATAGGATGAAGTCACAGGAGGTGGGAAATTATCTCAACCACAGTAGAGCAGTTTTTGACTTTGTTAGAGAAACAAGACTTGGTTCTTACTACATATAAATACTGATAAAGTTCTGTGACAGCTACTGGTTTGTTGTTCCGGTATAATGCTGCCCTTGAATCGCAGAGATGATGCCCCTTGACCACTAGGGCCAAATATCAAGCTAAGACTAGGACAGCATGTAGTCAGACCGATTTGATCATTTCCTACTCAGTGAAATATGGGTTTAAGATTAATCATTTATGCATTCATATGTATGAGATAAAACATTACATATATTTATTATTAAAAAAATAAGCAGTAAAAACACACCAATGGCTTGCAACAATTACATAGACACATTGACTAGTAAAACTAATTTCATACATATATGAAAAAGAGAAAAAAATGTGACAAATAGATTAATGCAAAATTACTGACTACACGTAAAACATCAATACCCATCAGAGTTAGCCAGGGGTACAATAAATTACTGTCACTGACATGGTTGCAAAACACTAGGAATGTCACTATTCAAACAAGTGCTTACTAGTTAAATGTTTAATCTTGCTAACGGTTAACTGGTCGCTAAAGTAACAATCATAAATCTGCCATAAATTCCCAGCAGTTGATAAAATTTTGATCAATCAATGAACCATTTCACAAATCTTTGAAATGGCCCAGAATCCAGACGAGGCTCACAGGGAAGACTGGGTATACCCAACTGTGTTATATCTTGAATTTAAGTATTTCATATTATTCCTGGCAACAAGCCCAGAACTCTGAGGGATCAGGCAAAAAAGACGTAATTTATATCACAGGGGTGTCAACAAGGCCAAATAAAAAATCAGGAAAATCATAAGCGGCCGACCATTATTGCAAAACAAGAGGTCTCCAATGACATTGTTTCCATAGTTCACTCAGTTTATATTAAAGAAAAACCTTAAGAGCAGATTTAATTTACCATAACTTTATCATTTCTGGAGATATTTTCATGAAATAAATTTTATTTTGGTCAGAAGCCATTGCTCTATCAGGAATGATAAATCCAGAATTCCGGAGAAATCAGGAAAATTGACACCCCTGATATCAGCATAAAAACATTGACGAAACAATAGTTTAAGTGAGAGAGATAGTGTCATGCTATACAGAGATCTACACAGATCATCCAGCACTAGACATATTGGTCAAGGTGTTACCTTGCCACAGGTAGTCTGAAAACAGTTATATACGGTAGTAGAAGATAGATTGCAGTATCAAAGTACACATGATATATTCACAGAGTACTACCAGACTAGGTATTACATGTAGATCTATTATTAGAGGCAACTAGATCGGTTTTCGACACAAATGTGTATATGTCTCCAACAAAGGGCTGTAACTCCTGCAAAAGTTGTCAGAACTAAAATTCCTGACAGTATGCACAACTAGGCTTAGTATGAAGTAGTCACAAGAAGTTTCATTGAAATCCAATCAATGTTCAAGCAGAACAATTGCAGACAAACTTTTTGACATTCATCCATCTAGACATACATCCAGCACAAAATCAATATAACGTCTCTCCCACTCTATGAGGGAGATATAAATATCAGACTATGTATATGTTAGAGAAGATAAAGTTGAGATACGAACAGTCAGGTCTCGTTACAAGCACACCCGATATACTGACATTTTCATATACTGACACTAGTCCATTTTCATGGAGACAAATGCTTTACATAGAGGATCTTGCATGAGTGCTCATTACATACTAGTTAAATAAAACTTGCGTGTAATGAGCACGAATGTAAGATTCTATTTATCACATAACCTTAGAAAACCCTCATTATTGTTCAAAAGGATGATGTACACTGCATATATTTCAGCCAAAATTCAACGGTACAATTAGCGCGACGTCACTGCGACGTTGATATTATTCTGACGTCATTGACACATCAATGCATGGAGTGGCTAATGTCACGTCAAGCTCATTTAAATATTTATTGCACAGACTTGGAGTGCCGAACGATATTTACGGCACGGCTTTACGGCACTTCTGAACCGCAGGTTATGTGATAAAATGATATTTCTATCAACTTTGTTTGTGTACTGATGTAATCAATACAACAACATTTTGCTTTAGATCATGTAAGAGTTTTGTATCGAGACCTGAATGTACAGAATAAAGATGAAAACTTTGCAGACAAATACGAGTAAATATTCATTTCTGTCATACAATCTTTAGTTTGGATTTTTAAACATAGCAAACAGAATAGAATTTACAGTCTTAACTGCAGAAGTGAGCACCGAGTGATATCGCCGAGCAGACATGGAATGACTACTACAACGGTGGATGCCGAATCCAAATGTTCATGATTCAATGAATACCAGACAGCGTTAATGCAAATTAAGCATGATTGTCCCAAGACAGTTCATACAGCAATGAACTGAAAAAAGAAAATGTCTACCCAATTCTTAAATGAATACGATGTTGACTGTTTTAAACTTTAACACAGTTTTTAGTCTCACCTTGAAGATTTCAAATCCAGCAATATCGAGGATACCAATGAAAGAAGCTCCCTGTCTCTTAGTTCTGTCCAGAGATTTGTTAATTCTGATCACCAGCCATTTAAACAATCGTTCGTAACAAGCCTTAGAGATAGCTTCAACAGCAAACTCGACCTGAAATATACATCCATGGGTGAAATCCTCAAAATGACAATTAATTAAGGGAAAACAAAGAAACCTGTAGCAATATTATTTAATGGTCATGATGAAAACATATAGATGTAGAATATAAGACCTTGAGTGAACGATATAATTAATTGTTTAAACATGTTTTAAGCCCCACTAGTCAATAGTACTTCAGTCATACAGGGACTCCCTAGTCATATTATCTTGACACCAAGAGGCCAAGTAGTCGTTAAGATACACCAGTACAATTTTACTCCACTTTGGTATATGCCGTCTGGGATCAAACTCAAGATCTTGTGCACTTGAAGCTCTACCACTACCTGTGGAAGCATATAAGCTTTCACATAGACTTTACATAGAATCTAGAATGAGCCATATGTATCCTCTTAAGTCGATTAACCCACACTACATCGTCAATATTAAACAATGTTAAATCAAGACTGTTTAAAGGAAATTTATATTTTTTTGTTGTTTTATCTGATAATTGATTACTCTTGACCTACCTGTTCCTTTGTCTGAGCCTTGGTGACATAATCTCTGCCTACTTTAATCCTAGGACGAAGGAATGCCTGTGTAACCGCGGTGACTGGAAGTCCTAACAGATGACATGCTTTCTGGGCAACTGTAAGTACACATGTTCATATGTAAATATATCATACGCCCGTGCACTTTTCTTAAGTTCCATAAATTTTGTAAAAACAGTCTGTGAATTTAGGATTTTAAACTACTTGTCCGAATCAACACAAGTGCTTATTTCACAGACTGTAAAATGCAGTGTGCATTAAATATGCAAATGACGTCATTTGACATTCTGGTTATATTATGATTATGTCATGGAAGTTACATACACTATTTATAAGCTGAATCAAGTATGAATATCGCAGAATCATATATAAATGTCGCAGAATCAAGCATGAATGTCGCAGAATCAAGTATGAATGTTGCAGAATCAAGTATGAATGTCACAGAATCATATATGAATGTCGCAGAATCAAGTATGAATGTTGCAGAATCAAGTATGAATGTTGCAGAATCAAGTATTAATGCCTTAACAATGTTATTTGTCGCATTTTTGTTGGTTATGTGATAAATAGAATATGAAATTCGTTAAGATGACTATACCTGTGTTATCTGGTAATGTAGCCTGGTCAGATTTCCTGTCCTGCTGGAATATCATGTTACCAAACAACAACACACTGGACATTGCTCTCAGAAGTGCTGTAATATAATATACACTCAACTATACAAAGTCATGTAAAACATCATGATGAGAATTATTAAATAAGCTACAGTTAAAATTTGTATTATACTTAATACGATAAACATGATGAAGGCTTTGTAAAAGCTGAAACGAAAGTCTTTAAATTTTGATGCACTAAACCTGCATTGTTGTTACATTACACTTTGGTGTCTTATAGTATACTATTTTTGTCAGAAGCAAGCACAGAATGTAACAAGAACCAGCTGAAGAGAACAGTGAGTATTAAGCATCTCAAGATTTAAATACACCACAGTTCAATAAATGCCTAATGTTGTCCATACAATCTTATACAGCATTTGACAAGCTGTATCAAGTAAAAGGGACAGTATTAGAGTAGAGATAACAATAATGACAATGTAGGCGACATACCAGACTGTTCCTCAGGTGTAATACCCATGATGTTCATCGCCTCAATAGTAAGTCTGAATTCAGCCGCATCATCAATACCCCCTACACTGATACCACCGTGTGTCAGGTAACGATAGTTGTTGATGTCTTCAATAAGAAACTCCTCTACAAGTAACAACATCAACAGTTAAGAGTAAATATTATCTAAAAGGGTTTTTACACAAGAATGTATGTCTCTTATATAGGGATGTAACTCCAGCAAAACTCAGAAGACCTAATATTCCAGACAATATGCACAACTATGCTTGGTACGAAGTATTCATGTGAAGTTTCATTAAAATCCGACCAATGGTTAAACAACTAACTTTGCGACGTAAATCCCGTTAGACACCCAGCTGAAAATCTGTATGTCTCCCCCATTATATATATGGGAGACTAAATTACTATTGGCACCTTGGTTAAACCTGACTATGATTTTTAAATGCTAAAATATTTTGTCGGAAGTTGTTACTGTGAATTGTATATGTATCTACACATTTGAAACAACACTTCAAACAAAATTATAAACTGAAATGTGCATGATATTTGGCCCAAATTTTGGATATTTTATTTTTAACTTAGAAATGCAAGTATGTACTTCTCTGTTGGGGTGTGGCTCCCATGAGGAACTGGTAGAATATATGGAAACATCTTTCATCTTGAGCCTGTCTGATAGCACGAGATTTCTCCAACAAATCTTCACATGTCGTTAAGGTTTATACAACATCAAATAAATACATGCAGGGCTTTTTTCTAACCTAGGGGTTGAGGCTTTAGACCCTGACTTTACAGGGGGAAGATAGGTATTTTGGTATTAATTTTCTATTCGTTTTTAACACCGCTTTTAAACAATTTTTTAGTTATATACAATGACTGATTCACCTAACCAGTTTTCCTGGACTGTATTCTAACCAGTACCAACTTTCTCTTCCACGAGGAGCCATCAACTTCTCCACATGTGGAGGAAAATCCATAGTTATCAAATTTTCATGGGAGGGTAATGACCTATCATGGCCCGGAATCAAACCTGGATTGCCGGGTTACAAATCCTGTGCACTAACCATGGCAACCCAACATATACATGTTATACTATTTCAATTTGTCCAAACATGTTATACAATTAAGTTCATCTGGTGACTGAATCTGGAACTCCTGTATGGAGATTGTTATGTCTCATCATGACTAGTAATGTTTCATCAATTATAAAACTTGTTACCTTCAACTTTCCAGCAATTATACTGGTAATAAATCAAGACTATTGTATTGATTGAGGAAGGCCACATGGTACAAACTTAGATAATAGGAAAAGTACATACTTCACAGACTGATTATCATAAAGCAAGAATTGTCAATGACCTTTCCTTCATACAAATATGAGAGGTTGCTCACAATTACCTATTGTAGAAACAATAAGTTTATTTAATCATAAATATTTAGTTATTAACTGGAAAATACCATGGGTCTATTTTTTATAAGCCAAACAGTTTCAAAACATATTTATATGCAGTTCAGTTCAACCGTTCAGATATAATGTTTAAATGTATCCAAAGGTAATTGATTGACAAAAGGCATCATTTCAATTGACCAGATGCCAGATGTAAATTGAGATTTCAGTTGACAATTAAAGAAATTATTTTTGTATGTAAGAACATTGGAAATACTGCACAGGTTTGCATAATCCAATGGATTGGCTGGAAAATCTACAACAAACAAATGATAGAAGCCATCTCTAAACTGGCGCCTGGTCAATTGTCAGCAACCAATACAGTCAAAGAACTCAGGCGTTAAAGAGATTTGCAGAAACGAGTAGCCAGCATTATATAGGAGTTCACATTGACTTTGTCTTCATATACCTGTAAACATCGCACCATTGAAACAACAATCATTGAGTAATGTTTTATCAATGTAGCAACAATGCTGAGATGTTGTTTTTACAAAGATTTCAGTGTTGCAATGATATGTTTACAATACACACTTTTTATGACATAATATGAATGTATCACAGACAGGAATTTTCTTGTTTTACTGTCGACAAAAAATACTGGGACATGAAAATCAGCAACAAGTATTTATACACGTTTATAAACATACTGCCATGCTCCTGACAATATCTTACCAACAAATACATCTGTTAAACTGATTGTGTTCATTGTTTATTACACTACAGACGTCACACATTGTTCTGGTGAGAAACTTAACTGTTTATCATACAAACACTGGAATTATCATAGTGTCATCTCAAATTCATCATTAAATCTCTCTGTGTCTTCTCAAATTCATTATCAAATCTCTCCACGACTTCTCAAATTCATTATCAAATCTCTCTGCATCTTCTCAAATTCATTATAAAATCTCTCAGCGTCTTCTCAAATTCATTATAAAATCTCTCCGCGCCTTCTCAAATTCATTATCAAATCTCTCAGCGTCTTCTCAAATTCATTATAAAATCGCTCAGCATTATTTCTCAAAACTATACAGTCAAACAACTCTTGAGCAATGTGGAGGAAGATTATGATAAAGATGAATTTGTCAATAAATGGCTACTGTACTGTGTTGTTTACAAAAAAAGACATTACACAGATGTCAATAAATTATCTTTAATATATTTAATGGTAAATTAATAGCATTATATGAGTACAGTCAGGGTTAAATGAATTTATTTAAATGAAAGCCTTTGACAACACTAAGGAGGAGCAACCTCTGACTGAGCATAATGTTAATTGCAAAATAAAGGTTGCAGTTCTTTAACCAACACATATTAACTGTTGTCATGGCCAGTATCGTTGTCAAGCAAACTTAGGAGAGTTTTCTCCATGAAGCAGACAACAAACATTGACAACAATATCTAACAACCCTCCCTCTTCACAGCTTTACTCACCACAGGGTGCATGCAAACTGGAAGTTTACAGGGACAGGTTGCATGTTACAAATGAAAACATATATTTCTGATTATTTCCTAGAACTGTTGCATGACTCATACGCCAGACTCCAACATCACTGTACAACAGTAACAGATGCCAGGACAGGCCTGCTGATGGCAATATCAGTGTGTTCACATGTTAGGCAACAGTATTTTTATGTTTAGGTTTACAATTTAACATGTTGCGGTGAGAAAGGAAAGGAAATATAAGGATCATAGGTCACTCATCTGCCATTATGTGAATGGCATAGGGCCCCCAAAAAGCCTGTTCTTTTCAGGGTGGAAATATAACAAGAGGGCCAATAAAGCTAATCTACCATTCTATGAGTGGCCAAGGTCCCCATAGGGCCTCTTATTATTTTCCTTTCCCTACTTCTGACAATTAAATTTTCAAAAGTTTCCAGTAAACTCAAAAATATTAAGTGTCACCTTATCTCTATACAAACACCAGAAGCTAGCAAGCTGTGCACATGATTGGTACAATGAAAGGATACAGGTTTCAATATTGGCCCCAGATATATATCCTGATGTGTCGAAATTGATTCTGATAAATTTACCCTGAAAATATAACAAGATGAAATTATACAGAGAAATGAATATCATATGATGAAATAAACATAAGAAATACTGAAAAACCTTACTGAGGTTTAAATGTAAGCACAGTTTGTAATTTACATTGTTTTTTCAGTGGCACAGAGAATCATGTATCACTGACTGGGTGGCTTACATTATAAATGTAAAGCCCTGCCTCCTGGCTTATAAGCAGGAATGTCTGTTAGGAGACAATCTGTATAATGCTGAATACCTATCTACATCAATGCTTCAAAAATAACACACTAGTTCTATAAACATAACACAGACTTATAAAACATACCAAGTAATTAAGATTTGTCTGTGAAAAAGTCCTCAATGGGTAAAACGTTCAATGTTCTGGACATACGAGTATCCACAACCTGGTATAATACAGTATGTCTCCAAGTATTACACACACTTTTATCAACCAAGAATCCTAACCAAAATTTGTATGCACCCTTTACACAGCTTTTAGACATTTTCCATGACTGATGGGCAAATCGGAAAAGGCTATAATCTTTCATTGTATTTTCACGATTTCTTGCATCTGACTTTTCTTCGAGTCTTCGCTTTTTTTTTTTGCCTGCGTCCAATAGACAGCTGCGTGTAATGTTCGGGTGAATACAGTACACAGACTTAGGAATACTTACAAATCTTGAGGAGTTGTCATTCTTGATAGTTTTAGCATTACCGAATGCTTCAAGGATTGGATTGGCTTGAAGTAGCTGATTTTCTAATTCTCCCTGAAACCATACATATAACATACAATGAGATACTGTAGTCTGGTACAATATACACACAGTCACAATACACCAGTCTGAGATATTAAACACTAAAACATGGAAGTCTGAGATATTAAACACCAAAACATGGAAGTCTGAGATCTTAAAACACTAAAAAGATTTTAGCAAGGATGTGTATGGGAGGGAGTTAACTAACAACCAACCAAATTAGTGCCAGAGGAAATAGGGTTACTTGAGAAATACTAAAATTACAATGCTATGTATATACAATTACAATGCAATGTATAAAGTATGTAATTCTGTGTTTAAGTGTCGAAGTTCATAAATGCAGATTTGCATAAATATTTGAATGCCCAGTCATTTAATTTCACAGACTGAATATAGACAATAGTTCACAACATCAGTACAACACAATACAACATATACACTCACATTTTTATCTGGACTTAAAATATTCTGATTACATAAACCAACACATTTCTGGGTTTTTAACTGCTTATCAATTTTTCAACCACAATCATGCAAATAGTAGTGTTTTTATACAATATCAAACATTTGTATCATTCTATCAACAGTCACTATCAAACAGGATATGAAAATATTGTGACTCATAAAATCATCCTAGTTGTCATTTTTAAATCAATGAGAGACTGAAAATAAACAATTCATGAAAATATCAAAGATCCACAATAAACAGTGCATAAAAAAACACAACATGTATATAAACAATAGTGAATTGAGAAGTTTGACATTACAAATGAGCTTACAGAATCTATGTTTAGCTATGACAATAATAATTAATTTTTGATATTTTTTTAAGTTTAATGATAATTACGGCAATTAATTTATATAATTGTACACATTAAGTGCACTGCAGGAGTCCGCATATATACACCTCATTATTAAAAACTTCCCTCAAACATTAACTGCTCCCTAAAACCCCCTATATTAACTGCTTCTTAAAACTTCCTATGTTTATGTATCATAGCAACCAAAAGCAGATGCAAAAATGCCAAACTTCTCAACATCAAATCTTAACAAAATGTGCAAAATACTATATTTCCGTGCAAAGGTAAATGTATGTCTATAATACTTATATCTGCATTAAAAAGCTGCTTATCAGCCTAGCGTTGTATAACACCTCTTGAGACCCAAAGGTACCTGCGTCTGATATGTATACGCTCGTTTATCAACGGATGAAAGGTAAACCAGTGTATCTGGCTGGGTACAATGTATGTATATACACAGATACAACATTATTGCTCTCAGGAACGAGATGTATCTAACTTATGTAATGTATGAGACATTTTTACCATACTATGAACATAGAGTTCACTACTTCAGGCTGATGGTTACATCACACGTATGTATACTATAATATACATGATATACAACTACAATACAACCTAACATACATATACACATCCTTCTGTCGTGCATCCCCACACCCAACAAATACACATAGCCAGCATAGACAGATACGTCACACACCCATCAGGTACACATAGACAGATATGTCAGGCACCAGCTCGAACGGGAACATGTGAACTTGTGACACAATGATCTTTGTCTACTACCCGACACCTCACACCTCTTGCTTCCATCTAACCACACCCTGCACCCATCTCACAGTGTGTACACTATTCATTCAATACATCAGAAGTGGATGAGTATTAGAATCATTTAATATAATACAATTAAGCAGCATTAGTACATTTTCTACTTCATTAATTTTATTTCAGCAAAAGTTCATTGGAACATGTTTTAGCCATTGCATGCTTGTATTAAAATGAACTGTGAATTCATTTATTTACTTCTAAGATTTGACACATGAAATATTTTTCTGGGCAACACTGTTTGATATGCTGTTTCTGGACACAAAGTCAAATCATTTCACAGTAAAAGTATATCATTATAATATTCCACCATGTGCAAAGCAGCTATAGAACACCAGTGACATAACATACTAGTATCTTACACACCTTTCTTATTATCTGCTATAACTGAATGGGCTGTACCATTATAGAACAAGAAATGACACAAACAGACAGACACACGTACATACACACACGGACACACAAACGTGTCAAATATTTGCTGTAGTATACTTACAAGGTTAATGTCCCTGTGCTATATAACGCAACAACAACAGTGTGGTCAAATATTCCCCCATAGCAAGGATAGAGAACAGAGAGTCTGTATTAGACATTGTCATGCTTTTCTTGGCCACAATATACATACTTTAAAACTACTGTGCAGTGTTTGAAATTAACTTAAGCTTAATTTATTCAGCCAAAATTTTGTGTGTGTCATTAGAAGTGATTTACTGGTAAAAAGTCCACAGGCAGGTGTTTTTGATGAATATTCAAACATAAGCTTGGTGAATAGTCTGAGTCAGGCAAACATTTAATCAATTGTGAAACCATTGAAGTGAAAATATGACTTTCAGACATAAGTACATTATACAGTAGAACTTGATGCCTCAAACACCATAGAAACCTTGAACAGACTGGTATAGTACAGAGAATTGGACGTAATTTTGAACTTTGTACATGTATATATTTCAAGGTTCTTGCAAAGAAGATATAAATTTCCATGAGCAAATTGTGCAATATCGGTCCTTTAGATTGTGTTTTAAAAACACCTCCATTGTCTTTGTAATACTCCCTGCTAAGGAAAACATACACCGCATGTATAAATATAGACAATATATCAGCCGTTAAATTACGCTAAAAGAAGTTGTAAATCACGCCAAATTCTCCGTACTATAGAAGGCTCAAACTATTGTCTGGGTCTGAAGGCAGTTTAAGAAGCATCAACGTTCTAATGCATAACATCCATCTTTGACAACAGTTATGTTATGTTATATGTACAGAGGCTGTTATTTATAACTGGAGATATTATAAGGTGTGTAGGTAGGTGGGTGTCAGATGAACACAATGAAATCAAATTTCAAACACTGCATAATTGACAAGGATAATCACATGCAAGAAATTATTAACATATGCCATTTTCTATCATTAATTAACTCAATCATTCTACTTATTATTAATAACTTTATAAGTAACTACTGCATTATAATTAGAAATTACTTAATGAGATGAGTTTACTAAAACTTAGAAAACAAAAGTGTAAGTTTCTTAAAGATCAAAATTAAAATATCATAATTACAATCTTTATTGTCAAGTATTCTTGTTCAAATAATATTGCATTATAAAATACACATCAAAATGTATGATGCTTTAAACCATATTTACAAAACAATACAGAAATGCATCCAGCTATCAGCAAAAAATTTGTTTTAATAAAATTTTAAAGTTCAAAATTATTTTTACTTGAGCCAATCAAAGGTTGATAATAATTTCGCTGTTGTATAGGCAAGGAAATTGTAGAAGTGTATGACCTACGGCCTTTAATAGTTGTGGCTTTCATGTCCGTATAGCTGTTTAGATATATTTACAACAAAATATCATTGTCAATTATCATTTAAATGTAAAGACTGGATTCGTAATTTGAGTAATTTCTGGTCTGGGTCTTATAAAATTTTAAAGTTGTAAAGTATTGTTTGAGGCGGTCCAAATAGGTCATGACCAACAAATAATAGCCAAACGTACAAAAGATAAAATCTAAATAGCTTTATTATTGTCAATGTACCAATTAACGGTAAACCGTTAAAACTTGATCTAAAATGAAAACAACGAAAACACTGGTCACTGGATGCAACTTCCGAAATTTACAAAATGTTATCAATTATTTTACAAAATGATAATTTCCCCAATAGATGAGATCTACAGTGATGATGTTGATGGTGGTGGGTGATAGACTATAGAAGAAAGCTGTATGCAAGCAATAAACACAAATACACATGCTTTATAATTGTATAATGC
The DNA here is from genome assembly GCA_947247005.1 of Spisula solida. Classification (NCBI taxonomy): domain Eukaryota; kingdom Metazoa; phylum Mollusca; class Bivalvia; order Venerida; family Mactridae; genus Spisula; species Spisula solida. The sequence goes on along the minus strand of OX365944.1, from coordinate 32,736,234 downwards.
ATAAAAAAGTTGTATCAAGCGAATAAAATGGCATAAAAGTTTCCTTCTCCATGGCATTGACATGCTCCTTGTCAAATAATATAGTAGCTACAGGACAGGAGGTGATCTGTGAACGTCATATACATACATACATGTCATCATATACTTCATACATGACATAGGACTGATAAGTGTAAAATAGAACTCATATTGTTGAGATAAAATTAATTTTAAATGAATGCAACAGAACAAATTTTTATGGAATCGAGGCTAAGTCATGTTAATGGTTTCCAACATCTCATAGAGGTCAGACTGCACTAAATATTTTTAGATTTCTACCAATTTTACAAAGGTCTGGCTTCACTAAATGTGGTCTGACTCTTTCATGAAGGTCAGAATGCACTAAATGCTGTTTGACAAAGTTTCTGAAGGTGTGACTGCACTAAATGAGGTCTGACTCAATTGTGAAGGTTAGACTACACTAAATATCGCACTGATGAATAATCTGTTGCCAAGATATTGATAAAAGACTTAACATTTGATGTGTCAGAGCCATGTTGATTGACAAAGAGGCTGATTATTGAACTTACAGTTAGCCGACTAAGCATGTATGCATGGATACTTCCAGTTCACAGATCTCCTCATGTATAAACATAGGGTTGTAACATACAGGACAGAAACATAGACTTGCGAATATACGACACAGGGATGATATTAACAGTACAAGATGGGATACACAGACGAATAGAGAAACACCCCCAAGAATCGACTCATTTCAGGATCATTAAACACACTTCCATGTATTCTTATCTTAGTTTGTTGATGAAAACTTGTGTATCAACATTATAGTACCAGAGTAAATCATATATTATATTATAATATGAATATTACAAATGCTAGTACTGAGATTATAAACAGGTTTTTATACTTGTACAATAAGGACTGTTATATACGAATGCAAGGGAAAATATAACGAGGAATGATTATAAATAAAATAGGGGAAACGTGACATTAGAGCCTTTTTATATGAATACAAAATTATAAATAACTAAAGTACAAAAACCAAGATTATGTTTTTTAAAGAAACTGTGCGTATGATTCTGTCATGCATTTTTCAAAGTAACATTTTTTTTGGTACTCACAAAAGTAAAACCCGTCTGTTGAAACAAGAATTGTTCATAGTGTTATAATACATGTTTATGTTTAAAAACAACATTGATAATACAACATTATATATACATTCACTCAAGCCAACCATTAGCTGCCAGTGACACAACATGCTTGCTTGTAAATCATACTGTAAACATGCAATCATTTATATATCTCTGATTAAAATGTGACATTCTGGTTAAAGTATGTGCTTAGTTTATCTGTTGAAACTAAGATATAACTAATTCATGTGATACCAAAAATAAACTATTTCTATCAAAGTATCATAGCCTAGATATATAAGTGCATAATGTGACACCTAGAAATCAACCTTTTTATTGAGTATAATACAGTCTAAAAACAAGGGCAGATAACTTCAACTAAAAACAAGGGCAGATAACTTATAATGAATACCAGGAAATAATAGTTTGTGTCTGATACTCGAACCTAATTGTTACCTAATATACTACTATACAATTGTACATTATAATGTCCTACATGGATACTTCACATTTCAACTGGATCAAAGGGAAACAAAAACAACTTTTTGGCACACTGGACAAAACCAAACGAGAGGGTCATCATGGTGGCCCTAAATATCGCTCACCTCTGTGGGTATCATGTACCAATATAATAAGCATGTACAAACTCTGACCTGTAGGGCAAAGCAGGTATTAAAATTGGGTCAAATTCTGAACAAATTGTTGGGGGAATCTCTACAGTTTCAGAGATGAAGGCTTTCTCTATAAACCAAACAGGAACTGAGATATAAGAATGATACCAGCTGTGTGCAAGTTTGTTTAAAATAAATCATAAATGAAACCACTGTCATTCAGAATGTATCAAAATAGCTGATTTCTGGTATTTCTAGGGGTGGTAACTCTGGAAAGCAGGTTAGGATAAGGGGACTTTGGTACCCCATGTTGGGCTACAGCTAGGTTCATTGGTTCAAGATGGTAACACAAGTTGTATCTTTAGTTAACATCAAATCATGAGTAAAACAGCTTAATATTGTACAAACAAGATAATTGTTTATGGATGCACAGACAGACAACGGATGATCCCAAAAGCTCACCTTGTCACTATGTGACATGCAAGCTAAAAAACAACCAAAAATAATGCTGCAAGACATAAACCAACTCAATTTGGGTAAAACAACTTTCATACCTTTGGCTAATGTTACAAAAGAAAGAATGCAGCATCAATAATAAGTATATCTTTAATATACAATTTAACACGCAATAAAATAGTTCTATGTTGCTTACAAGGACAAACAACTCTGACCAGCTCACTATGTAACATTAATTTATATTCCTAAGTATGTGTAACACTAGTTGTTAAAATCTACATTTTATTCTATGCAAACGTGATGTAAACTGAATACAGAAAAAAATAAACTTGACATCTGGACAAAATAAAACATTAAACCATTAATAGAAAACATACTGAGTGAAATTAAAGTCCTATTTTATACGGTAGGGGATTCAACATGCCTTCGTACTTACAAGTTTAGGTAGCTATAAAATTCAAAACAATGTAAAATATTTGACCTATACATTTTTTATCAGACCTTGAGTTCAAACAATTGCGGAATGGTGTAGGTCTTAAAACGGTTTACCAGGGATGTATAATTATACAGGTAATTGGATACAATGGGAAAATCAGGTAATTGATTGGAGGATACTTTGGGAGAATCAGGTAATTGTTTGGAGGATACGTTGGGAGAATAATGTTGCAATATTCAGGATACGGGGCAATATGATGATTTTGACATTAAACAATACAGATATATATACATGTACTTGGAAAGTGGAGATTGCGGATAGTGATGTAGATTTGGATATCTTTGTATCATCTTACTTTTGCAAATATCACTTCCTTGAAAACAGAACGAATCAAGTATTATGAACAACGACTCAGGATATGGGTTATACTGGAACAATAGTTTGAATATTACTTCCTGTACTTATGGAATATCTAGAATTCACAACTGATTATTGTGATCAATATACATACATAGTATAGTACATTTATAATGGCCTTATGGGTAATTCTACTGACGGATAATTCTACTGATAGAAGCAGTCGATATTTGGTCTTTATACAACATAATGGTATAATTGATAATTTTCAAGTTTAAATGAAGCATATGAGAATGTTGGAATGTTCTGGGAGAGATTTTAACAGATATTTTTTTAACAGAACTGGCCACACTGACATAGATCTTCGACTATTTAAGGTATTTAACAGTTTCAGAGTGTGGGAGAGTCAGGTACAACATGCCATCCAGGCTTTCTCGTTATCAGTGATAAAATACCTTCGTGTTGAAGAGTGCATATTTCCGTGATATCAAACTCAACATACACATAAACAGTTAACATTAAGTCAAAGTTCAAACTGTTGTAGCAACACAAAACAGATGCAACCACTAAGAAAAACTTTGCTGCAAGAAAGAAATCAAACACTAAACAATCACAAAGTACGAAACCAAAACTTGCATCGTACGTACCATCACATGACTGCGATCGTCCAATCCCTATAACATACGCATACAGGTACATGTTGTTGTATGTACATTATTAAAGCCTATCATAAAATACGGGATATATCAGTACAAAAATAACGCCTATCATGACATCCTAGACACATCAGTACAGAAAAACCTATCATGAAATCCTAGTTATATCAGTACAAAAATAACGCCTATCATGAAATATGGGATGCATCAGTACAAAAATAACGCCTATCATGAAATATGGGATGCATCAGTACAAAAATAACGCCTATCATGAAATATGGGATGCATCAGTACAAAAATAACGCCTATCATGAAATATGGGATGCATCAGTACAAAAATAACGCCTATCATGAAATATGGGATGCATCAGTACAAAAATAACGCCTATCATGAAATATGGGATGCATCAGTACAAAAATAACGCCTATCATGAAATATGGGATGCATCAGTACAAAAATAACGCCTATCATGAAATATGGGATGCATCAGTACAAAAATAACGCCTATCATAAAATATGGGATGCATCAGTACAAAAATAACGCCTATCATGAAATATGGGATGCATCAGTACAAAAATAACGCCTATCATGAAATATGGGATGCATCAGTACAAAAATAACGCCTATCATGAAACATGGGATGCATCAGTACAAATATAAAGCCTATCATGAAATACGGCAGAAATGCTGGACAGTACAAAAATAAAGCCAATCATGACATCCTTGACAGTACAAAAATAAAGCCTATCATTGAATCATGGATATATCAGTACAATAATAGCATACATATTAAAGCAATAACACACTTCAACTTGTATTTAAAACAGCAAAAGATTCAATGAAGAAAGAATGAAAGTAGAAATATTTCTCACTTATTTGGTTTCAAATTCCCCTGTCCACTGTGCCAGTGGATGTATACTTGTAACAAATCTATATTCTCCCAATTACTTTGGTAGAGGGCATAAAAATCATAAGATGCACAGTTATAAGTCTGAACATGCTACCAGCTTCAGATGAGCAGATTAAGAGTCCCACTAATATATTTGATAAATTTCCCTTTTTTTCTGACAAATGGATATTAGATGTAGCTTTATTGGAGTAAGTAGCAAATGGTAGCTCTGAGATACTGTGGTGATTTATCTTTGTTATCTACCTATCAGTGAAACAGAATGTTACAGAATTTTGAGGCAGATTTTCATGTAATTGTAAACTGCCATACAGTCAGATAGATATCAACATTCCAAATGTTAAATGATGCAAAATGCCTGCTATTCAATATTATATCATCACCATTTTGCTTCCTAGGTACTTATATTAAAACACATCAGGGGAAATGAACAACCTAGCATCCTATCTAGGAATGAAATCAAAATGTGAAATATTTCAAATTAAATTTTGTTAGACACTGCACATCATAACCAAACAAGGTGTCACTTTTCTGTAAGGTGTTAGAAATCTTAAGGGAATAAAAAATTTATATTTAACTCAAAGATCAGATATTTATTAGGATTTGAAAATTCTTATCAAAAGATTACATGATCGTGAACTATATGAGACTAGAAAAGAGCAGTGCAACACACCACATCTATGTGACAATGTACAAGGGTTGAACTCAGATACCTGCATCTCTAAGAAGCGTAATCTTCCGGATACCTTACCAATACCCAACACTTGTATCTTAGATTACTAGCAGCTTTCATTTCTAGCTCTAACTGTAACCATTTCACCAATACTATTACATTCAGATCTAGCGAAGAAGAAATTTTGCCTAAGATTGATCATAGACTGATCGTAGCTCCGTTAGCTCTGGAAAATACCCCACCCACTTAAGTTTGAAATCTTCATCCTTTCTCATTGAAATGTTATAAATGGTAAATACTCGGTACACTCAAAATATATATACAATAATCAGTCAAACCTTGATTATGTAAGTATTAAATCTATACACAATCAAACAATATAAATATATTAACGAAAACGTAACAGATCAGCCCAGCAATACACTAGATGATGTGGTGAGGATGATTGATGATGGTGTGAACTAAGGGTGGGGTACCACACACCATGTCCCTCATACATACCTGAACATGGACGTTAGACACAGACGTTCTCTGAGTCTGTGTACGTGAAGAGGCAGCAACAAAAGCAAGGTATTGAATCACTTTCTTTGTGTTTTCTGTTTTACCCGCACCAGATTCACCACTGTAAGTATACAAACAGAATACTACAGAATGGTACAGTATATGTAAACGAGTCAGCTTCCGGCTATTGCAGTAAGTCATACACATTGAAGTGTATAACCTCCAAATAAGTCATACAGTGATAAGGATTTTATATACAGTTGTTTCATGTCGCAAAATATTTACATAAAAATTCTCAGCACCAAAATCACGGCCACTTTGTGACTTGTAGTAAGGTCTGTCAACTTCCGGTTATTGCAGTAAGTCATACACATTAAATTGTATCACCTCCCAATAAGTCATACATAAGGTTTATATACTGTGATTTCATGTCAATAAATGTATGCACAATCTCAGCACTAAGATCACGGCCACTGTGTGACTTGTAATAAGGTCTGTGAAAATGTTGATATTTATGTTTGTGAAATTAGACCTTGTAAGTTTGATCTGTAATATTGCACTCAAGGGAGATAACTGCAAGCGTATACTGGGGGAGATGATTTCATTGTGTCCTACTCTACATGTAGCATACAGTGAGAGTTTGTTACAATTGCTACAATAGACAAAATACTACAAGGATGAGTGGACCAGACTACATTATCTACAATCACTGATTTAATGAGACAAGCTAACGACCATCAGAAACAATAATACAGTACAAACACCAACGTTTACGTTCATTTCAACAATTTGTCCAGCAATAACTCAAGATTCCTAAACAACATGATTGTCTACCAACAACAAGGAGTTATCATATAGATATCATCATGATTAGAAAACCTGTGAAGATAACAACAGAAACAACAGCTGATTTATGTAAACATATACATGTATACCCAGTCTATTACAGGAACTGTTCTATCATGTCTATAACTAGCTATATAACCTAACACATGTAAATACCCAGTCTATTACAGGAACAGTTCTATCACGTCTATAACTAGCTATATAACCTAACACATGTAAATACCCAGTCTATTACAGGAACTGTTCTATCACGCCTATAACTAGCTATATAACCTGACACATGTAAATACCCAGTCTATTACAGGAACTGTTCTATCATGTCTACAACTAGCTATATAACCTAACACATGTAAATACCCAGTCTATTACAGGAACTGTTCTATCATGTTTATAACTAGCTATATAACCTAACACATGTAAATACCCAGTCTATTACAGGAACTGTTCTATCATGTCTATAACTAGCTATATAACCTGACACAAGTACATACCCACTACCGAGATAATTGGACAATTACCCCACCCACTTTAACTACTATCATTTATATAGTTAATCATCCACTAATCCAGAACAGTATGAAACATGTATATCTATGATTATACTCATTTACTGTATGTTTTATCAGAACAAATCATCTCACATTGCTCAGCTAACAACCATCCAGTAATCTGGTATGTTTAACAAATCCCTCCCAGAAAGATTAAACAGGAGCAAGCACTGTTTTATGCTCTTGAACAAACATGTTTCATAGAGATTTTACTGGTATTAAAACATATCCACCCATTAACACTATCAAGTGCCTAACTATAGATTTCACCAGGAAATCTGGAATAAAATGTTCAAATATTCCGAACTGAACAAGACTTTCTTATTGCCAAAATACTTCAAAATACTTAGACCTTATCAGCACATGTCAATTACATAAGAATTCATTAGAACTAGACAAATTTATATGTCTTACAGACTACACCAAGTGGGACTTAAAATATTACACGTAAGGGCTCTCATTTGACTATTTTTGGGCTGAATATCGGCCCCATTCCCCTCCTAAATGAATATACATTTTCCCCCTATTTTCTGAAAAAAATCCCCTCCTTTTTTTTTAAATCAATGAAGAGCCTTTGAAAATGCTGTTCAGTCATTGCTGTATCTGTTGTTATAGCTTGAAATTGGCTTTTTGTTCAGTGAATATGTATTACTTTTATAGTAGTATTGATATTTATAAAAGAAAAAATCCCCCTTTTTCTTCCAAATGACGCGAGGGCCCCTGGCCCCAGTCCCAAAAGTATAGTGAGAGCCCTGCACGTATATATAATCCCTTATTTTGCAAGCATTTAAACACTGCTCTATCTATGACAGACCAGAATCATCCATGATGTGTATTTGTTTTATTTTCTTAAAGTACACACAGAGGAGCAAAGAGGCCGAATACCTTACCATCCACCCCTCACCCTCGCAAAAACATCATTCTGCACCATCATCATTTTGTTTCGAATCGAAGGTTTCATTGATAAGACAAAATGGAGGAAATGAGCCTAATGGAGAAGGAATCAGTTAAATCACGCCCCTGTAAACAAATGATATCAACCATGATATTCCTTTCTTTCAAACACCTGTAGACAAAAAACAACACCTTCAAGACATTGAACAGAGCAGAATGATTCTGTAGACATGATTGCTGAACTGAGTGCTTTCAATCATCGTAAGTGATTGGAGAACATGTCAGTCAACTCTCCCTTCCCTACCTTCACACTTTTACATCTCCATCACAAAGATAATATATTGCCAGAATATTGAAGAACTTTTTCTCCAGAAAATTGAAGAACTTTTTCTCAAACAACAAAACCATTGTATACACATATGTATTAAAGTGTGGAGATATTGACCTGATCTTAACCTTTACATATAAATGAATATATTACGAAGTTCTTGCGTTGAATATATCAATATCTGCAAGCAAATCATGCTAAATCGGTTCTTCTGATTTGTGTTCGTATTACGCCTCTAGCGTCTTCATGATACTCGGTGCTTATGAAAACATACAACCGGAGTTATAGATATCAGCTGTTAAATTACGCAAATAGATAGTCGAGGATCACATTAAAATCTCCGTACAATACATGTAGATAACACTGACAGACACGGAAATTTACTCAGTTTGTGGTTAATATTTATATCACTTTTGTTCAGGTTTTCGATGTAATCAATTCAAAGCCTGCAGACAGACAGACAACATAAAACCCATTCACTCGCACCAGTAAGTTACATACTTGTAAGTGAAACATAGCACAAGGTACAACAATAAACTGTATATAAAATCAGATATAAAGTATGTATCATGTATATTGTGTAATAAAGATTTTAATACCATAAATACAAACATTAAATGATTTATTATTACGTGAATTGGTTATATGCCAGAAAACAGACAAATAATCGTAAACTTTTTATTTTTATTATCATTAGATAATAAATCAATAATCCAAACATTAATATGCCTTCCTTGAAATAAGGAAAATATTTCACCAGTTAGGATTGAACAACACATATCCAACTCAATAGCCTAGAAGTAAAGCGTATGTTTGGCGCGTCGCAACATGTGAGTCATAGAGTTCGATCCCAGGCCGTGATAAACCAAAGTTGTTAAAAATAGTACTGGTCAGGTGTATCACCATTGCCAGCATAATGCTCGGCATATTTAGTTTCTAGGAACTGCTGGTTGGCCTGGCCCCGATCTCCCGAAGCATCTCAAGTAGAAATCTCAACTTAAATTGAGATTTTTCTCAAATCAGAGTCTGAATTTGAGATAACTATGAAGCTCGAGCTCTCTAAATTTTACTGTAAAAAATTTAGAATAATGTTTCTGTTTTGTTATACCATTTTAGAGTACAATTTTGCATGGGAACTATCTCAACGATCGGTGACAAAATTTGAGTTGAGATTGAGCTCCGATTGAGATGTTTCGGTAGATCGGTCCCTGGCATCAGGATAATGTGACTGGCTAGTCTCCATATGAGTGAAATATTGTTAGTAAGTGAGACAATCTGTGAGTAAATCAGACTGAACAAACTTCAGTTGTATGCAGTCCAGCTAGATACTCAATATCATAGATCAGAATGTCATCCCCATGTCTGCCTCAACTGGAGTAAGAAACTAGTAATAATTGACCAGCAGGGATAATAAAGAGATAATAAATATTTCATTATATTATTTATATCGCAGTGAAAGATAAACAGTTCAGGTAAGCTGTCAATCAAATCACTGACCTGCTGTATGTAGAACTATTACATTGATTTGTCTGTTATCACTAGACCAGAAATAAAACACATCAGTTCACTCTCTGCAAGGCCAAAGTTTTCTTTATTTATAGGCAAACAGGAAATGTTTTAACATTTTGTTGCTAAGAGGAGGGAAGCGAAACATAACCAAGCCCTTAAGAGTCAAAGGGTCAAAAGGTCCTTAGGTAAGCGACCTTGTTGCTCCTAATGGTGTGTTGTTATTTTTACATTCCCTGCTGCAAACTGTAAAATTTCCAAACATTTCCAGTAAACCAAAAAATTCAAAGACTGGCCTAAGCTTGTTAACCTTTCCAAGAAATAAAGAGCTAAAAAGATAATATTGAAGGTTGATGGAAGTTCATACAGTTATTTCTATATGTATATACATAGTTCACTCCAGGTCACTGTTGGTGTACAATTAGTATGATGTTAATCCTCAACAGGTGCTTGTTCATAAAATATCACTTTGTAATTAAATATCCATAAACAACACACCTGATAAATTATGAGGTATAATCATGTTAAGTAGTGCCTGGTGGTCTGCCGTGAATCATAACAACAGCATAAACAGTCTGTATAGGAGTAATTGATGATTTCAGAATTGTTGCGTTTTGACCACTGGTTTTGACAGTCATATGTGTGTGGTCATTCATTTTTTTACCTGCCAGATCCATACTTCGAGTGACAGTTTTATGATACAAGGTATTTAGGTACAATGCCCAAGCCCTTTTCAAAGAGACTCTCTAGTTCTTTCTTTAAAGTGATATTACAGATGAGACTACCTCTGGGTTACAAACCAGTTCATCTCCAGTAGGATGGGAAACACAACATTCTGCTATGTGCTGTTATTTAATGCTATAATCCATATAATATTAGCACATTTTATGCTAATCCATATAATATTAGCACATTTTATGCTATAATCCATATAATATTAGCACATTTTATGCTATAAATAATATAATATTAGCACAAAGTGTATAGAAAATTACTAGTATCATATACTGGAATACTGTTTTTTCAATGTTATGTAAGCTAGTACATGTTCAAATGCATGTTAACTGGACCAGACATGAGGCAATGGAGTGTACAGATCATCTATACATTACATAACTAAGCCAGGAAACAATACAATAAGCCAGGAAACTATACTATGATTCAGCATGTCCTCATTTAAGACCATGAGCAATGTTCTATGATGAGACAAAAGCCCGTGTAGTATTAGAAGTTTCAGGATATGAAAGCCGATTGAGATAACAAGCTGTTACTAATTAATCTGTCTCGTTGACTATAATACCAGCAACGCAACAATTTTACCAGCAACAGTCAGAGTACTGCAGCCTATAATGCCAGCAACAGTAAAATTCTAGAATTCCGCTGCCGACTTTCTAGGAGATGCATGATATAACACAGTGTGTCAGTAACACTAATACATTTGGTGCTACATTAATAGGAACTTACAGACAATACATTCATTACCTGGTATAACATAAATATTTCACATTCAGACACGGTTTTCAGTGATACTATGACGAAGGCAGATTCACCCTGGGTGCTATAATCATTGTTAAGTCTTCAGAGACCATTTACTAAAGATTTTCATTTGTGAAGGACAAGGCCTGACTCAAGGGAAGCTGGAATCCCTCTCTCAAACACTTGTGGGGATGGATAACATCAGGAATGAGGTGTCGAGAGTTATTAATATAACTTGGAAAAACTTGTTTCACAATCGACTTACGTCTCACAATCGACCTACATAAATTGGTAAAAATCTACGTATAAGCTAACTTACAACTAACTCTACAATCAACTATAAGGCTTTACTAGTATATCAAATGATTTCAGTAAAAATTAAAGTAAACATTTAATGATAGTTCAATGAACTGATCAAGATTGTCGGATAGAACAGAAATTATTTGATGTCTTAAATAACTACAGGTATTCACTTGTATATATTATAGTAGTAAACTAAACAATCCAAGGCAGCTCGATGTACAACAACAGCATGAAATTGCAAATTTAAACAAAACTGGCTAAGCTATTAAACAAGCAATAAAATAGCCAGCGGGGGACCAAGATATTTCGATAACAAGTTTATATGGTTTTATTACACATACAAGTAACAGGGCAGTTTGTATGTCAAGCAGGTACCCTATATTCAATGTCATATAAACCAAAAGTTTGTCACCATTTAACTCATCAAACTAAATCACCAGCTAAATTGGAAACAAATTGACGACACTAAAGTGGGAAACCTTGAACAGTGAGAGAGCAGTAACCTTTCAAAAAAATACTCACATATAATGTACTTTAACTAACTCATTTCAAAAGAATGTGTAATGTTTATGCAAATTTTATAACAAATAATAATATTGGACATGTTTAGTCGTCGTCATTCAAACCACAAAACCACAAAGTATCGTAACATGCCTTATTTGGGCATAAGATGTCATTGTATACGCATGGTCCAATCTAGGATTTAATAGGATTGTGAGTCTGTTTTACATTGAATAAGCTTTTTTACAGTAACTAATGTTGGATACATGTGTACACAGCTTGTATAACTCTACAATTTAAGTAATTTCACCAACCGGAACACTTTTTTTTTGCACTGATATGTTTATTACCTTACTTTGAACACTATTCAACCATAGGAAAAGCACGCCAGAAGCTGTCAGATTTCTGGGCATCAAACAGGAGTGCCGATAGAGTGCGGACACTTCAGACAAGTACCTGACAACAATGTACCAATATGGTAATCAAAGATCATATCAGATTAAACCAACACTCCAAATCTCCATACAATAATACCCAGGTATTTTTTTAGACAGGTGAAAACTCTGTCTAAGTCATGTGCAGGCCTACGCCCACTTGTAGGGTTGGGTGAGGGGCTAACAGCAAACCTATGCCAACATTGAATTCAGAAGATGGGTGAAACAAACAATACGACAGACCACCACTGCCTTATCTTATTGTCCAACAACTATGGACAATATTCTCTCCTTCTATAACTAATCAACACAATATTTTCTCTTACTAATTAACACAAATTCTCTCATACATAAAATTTTAAAATTAGTTAAAACTTAACAGTGCAGGATGTTAGAGTTTACCAATCCCAACAGACAAGACTTGGTGTGCACTTAGTGCACATTCCTACTATGTCATAAAGAAACCGACAAGCTTTGTGCGTTCTAGGAATTGTGATTCAATACAACAAACCTGTACACAGTATTCACATTATGCTAACATATCGTACACTTAACATTCAATCATTATTTTATGTCATTAAATTGTACCACATCCATTAAAAAATCAAATTTAGAATCATTATGAGTCAGACGTTTATCATTTACGTTCTACTATGAGATAGACTAAAATACATTCAGGTATTTAATTAATACAGCCACATTTTTCACACTTGACAGAGGACAATTGTGCACATTTATACTTTTGGGAGTATAGTGAAACCTTCAACTACCTTATAAAGCCTAATTTCAGTAATTTGGCTGAATCATTTTGTTGAGTTCCGGCATACAGAATTGTCGGTACAGAACATACAAGCAGTCACCTTATATTACAGTAAGATATGATTCACATTCACATCAACATTTCCCGCCAAGAATGTAAAGATAAAATGTTGGTTGGTGTCTAGTCACACAAATATGTCAAGTAAAAGTTGGTTACATGTATCAGTAGCATGTATACATGTGTTTGCTTGATGTAGCTATGACAAGTGAAATTTCTCTGACAACGAGATGGAGAGAGAGGGGGTGGGGGGAGTTCACAGTTAAATGTACATGTAATGCTGTATGACAAGACAAGCAAACACGAGAGGCTGTGAGAGGCTGTGAGAGGCTTGACAAAATATGGAAGTAGAAAAGTAAAAATATTTCCTTCAATCATTGAATTGTTATCAAAGTGAAACATTTATCAATTGAGATAATTTATACTAGTATATAAAATAGCAACCAACTGGTCAGACAGTTTTGTTGTATACATACGGATGACATGGTTTAAAGATGTCACAACCTAATTGTTAAATACTTGGGACTCGGTGAAATAGAAATTCCAATGAAACACTTAGGTTGACGCAATTTAATGGATTTTATCTATTCATGACGTGTACATTTGAATAATTATTTACTTTCAAAAGAATGAAATTTTAAGCGACTTAATATGAACACCTTTATGTATAACATGTAAGATGAAGTAGTACAAGAAATATGCAACCAGGAAATGAGCATGTAGCCTCTAATATAAAACATATCGGCACTAATGGGGCATGCATTCTTTAATGAACTGTGGTAAGTTTACCAGAGTATTTCCTGTATATATTGTCAACAAGTAGCTTGGAACACTTGAGTCAAGTGATGACATCAACAATAGCTTCGCTTGTACTGGTTCAAGTGTCCCGGAAATCCACGGAAGGTCTCACTCAAGTAGCAGTATACATGATGAATACATTGTACATGTATGTCAGGCTGTTTTAATGGCGAGTATGAACAAAACATTGTATAATGACGCTCTACAGAAATTGCTGTCATAGCTAAATTAGCAAGTCAGATCTGTGAATCGATTAGCACATACATTTTGTACATACACACTATAACATTGTGTATACATTACATGACTGGCTGGGTTTATGAAGAGCAACCAGAGACAATGTAAACATGTATATACATAAAATAGAAAACCTTGAGCCTGACTATACGACACACTATTGTTAAAAGTCACCCTGCTTGAAGTCAACCAGCAATTACTGAATGGTTCAATGTTTTAAACTAAGTAACTCATTAATTATAAATTAGGAACACTGTCAAAATGTACTTTAATGAAGTATTCCAGTACTGGGGTAGGAATACAGAATGTGGGTTAAAGTAAGGGTTAGAAAGTAGGGGCTACTGCCTTCCTCATGCAGATGTTTTATTATTTGAACTGTTACCTTTGACGGCTGATTTTATTTACCAAACACATTAAATGTACATGAAAAAGTCGATGATGTACGAAAGTAAACAGATGAGTGTGTGTGTTTGCAAAGGCTGAGTATTAAATATAAACAGACCAGCATGGAAAGTAATGCAGAAATAAAATGGTAATAGCTACGTCATATGTTTTATTATTAATCAATATAATATTCTGGAATGGACGAAACAGGTATTAAACGTGTGAACTGCGCTTTTATTGTCAGACAGACGTATTTATGCCATATTTTATGTAATATTCATTGCAACAAAATATTGCATATAATTAGTACACGGTCATAAAAACAGGACATGTGGCCCAGTATTTAGAACATACCAGAATGCACAAAATATATGAGTTGTACATAAACACGTAAATGAATGCATCACCATGGGATGGGTGCGAAGCAAGCCTTAAGATTCTTTTTGACTATATATTAACTATGCTACTGCCAAACAGACTTGGTTTTATTATCCAATCGTGTTGTTGTTAATAATAATTAAAATTTCATGTAAATATTATGAATTTATGCTTCATTATCTTCTGACATTTGCCAAAATATACTTGAAGTGATTATCTGATTTTGTTGTAAATTTTATGCTAACATTACAAATTCATTGAATGTTTTATATCAAGGTTTAAACTTTTACTTTAGTTTTGTACGGTAAAGAACTGTTATCAAACATCAATCTTAGGTTTCTACAATGAAGCCAACATGTACAGAAGGCAGTGTCACGAGCTTCACTTTGGCACTTCAAGGTCAGAATGTACCTGAACCACACACTTTGTGAACAGGTGAGCTAAAATACACAAATAATTAGGGATGCAACTATTCGGTCAATTTGCTAACCGGTTAACCGTTCAATCTTCCGAACGGTTAACCGGTTAACCGATTAACGAATCGAAACTTGCCGACTTTCCGACTGTTCTAATTCGGACGTGTATATATTTACTGTAACACCGTAAGTTGCGATCGGGCATCCTCGTATATTACCCAAGGGAAGTGTGTCGCCGGTTCTCAATTTCTCAATTGTTTTTTTAAGTTCAATAATGTACTGTACTCAGTGCAGTTGAAGCTGTGGCGTAAATCTTGTTGAAGCTGTAGCGTATATCATACGCAGTATAATCGTGTTGATGCAGAAATGCGTCTCCAAATACAGCATTGAGTAAAGCATTAAACTGCCTCCAATTAATATTATATTACGTGTGCTTGCCGAATGTGTGAAAAACAACGTCGGTCAACAAACTAGTCCCAGACTACCATATGAAATTAACGGCAATTAAGTGACCCTCTTGTCACAACAATACGTGTCAAACTGTTAATTGCGGATTATAGATCATGACCCCCTTTTGACGAGCGTTTGCACCTTCGATGGGTGAAACTTGTCGGCGAATTTCTCGATATTTTTTCAATATTTTTATTTTAAATTTATTTAAATTTCTCCTTTTTCGATTTTTTTTCGATTAACCGGTTAGCGATTTTGCTAACCGATAACCGAACGTTCGAACGGTTAACCGGTTAACCGTTTACATCCCTACAAATAATGTATCATACTGGAGTCAGAATGACATGATTATCACCATTCCTACAACAATCTACACCCATTGTTACACTGTAGCATGTAACATTACATACACATCTACAGGACAAACACACACAGATCAAAGCTCATGACAAACTAATGAAACATAGATCAAGGCTCTCCTCTCTAAATGGTATTTTATCATCCATGACAAGACAAAGTGCATACTGCATTATTTATAAGAGGTATGCAACAATACACACGCTTGCTTCATCAACTGTACACAGATACTTCATCAACTACAGAAATACTTGAGATTTGAAGCATGAAATAGACAAACTGTAGTAGTAAGGCACCATCAAGTATTCGACTAGTAAGACTACAACATGAATCAAAGACTACAGCAGACAATGTACTCAGACAATAATAGTAAACCTGTCAGTTAATCTCAGTGCACTACTTCAAAATGTTCCTCTAACACTACACCAATTAGTTCTTATATTACTATACACTGACAATATGTACTGATAATACAGTAGAACTTTTATGCCTCAAACACCCTAGATGTCTCAAACTGGTTCTTAGGTACCATCAAAATGATAATGTATGTCAAATGATAATTTATCATAAAGTACATCCCTAGAACAGGTAAGGTTAAGTAACCAGTTTTCAGCAATTCAGCCGTTCAGCCACCATTTGACATTTTAACGTCTTGAATTATTTTCAGTTAATTTAGACAGTTTAAAGCATCTTAGTTCTACTGTATTACTATACTGACAGGCCTGAGTTCATAGAATATACACTAGTACTCACATTAAGTAAATGATTACCTGTGTTATAAAACTAACATAATGTATGTACATATACGAAGCATATATGGTGCAGTTTCTTCCTTGAGGGCAAACAATGATCAGTCTTCGGTGATCATTTGTGTACATTATGTGACAACTATCTGCCAATAGTGTTTACTAGACTGATTGCCAATCTCGATCAATCCTAATGTCTATACACTGTTACAGTCAACATTTCACGCCTGGGATGTTTTTTTCCAGGTTAAGAACGTTGTCAAAAACATGATAAACTACTGTATAATCCAGTTAGGATATGGTGACAGTGACATAGCCGTTTGTGTGTACACAGAAGATTACAACCATTGGCTGAATAGGTAGTGCAAATATAGTTTGTTAGGTTAGCATTGAAATTGTGGCTGTCCGTTAAAGCCTTTATAATTGGTGTGGACCAGACCGCTGCATCACTGTATTCTTACCCTGACTGAACTATAGATAGTATGATTTGAAACCTGCCTTACTGGTGGTACCACGTTATTATATAAATACAACAGACATTTTTGTCTACGGTTGCCTCTTAAGGACAACCCTTGATCAAGTTTCTTCTTACAAGGCTTTCCTGCAAGGACAATTACACCATAACAGTCACAAGGTGGACACTGGCCCAATCAACATTATATAGGATGACAAGATTGATCGGTAAGCAAACTAATAGACGAAATCCCTCCAACACATCAGTGAAACTTCAGTAAGATTTGTAATCATAAACATTAACATGAAACCTGTTTGTTCATTCAATCAGAAACTAGAATTATCATCGATCTTCTTAAGTCATAAATGACAACATTCACATTGAGGGATAGACAGAGTAAATCTAAGGTACATAATTTATCATCCCTACTAAGTGTTGTTTAAACATGTTTTTTAAATATGAAATCCGATAATATCGGGACGATGAGTGAACAGTACTTACGTGCAGAGGATAGATTGATCTTCACGGTCTGAAAGAGAGAAAACAACATTTTAACGATCAGTAAAATTGATCTGCAATATGTATTGAACATTTACATTATATGTATATACAGTAGAACTTTGATACCTCAAACAGTTTTGGCTCAAACACCCTTAGAAACTTTGAAGAGGATCTTCAGTCATATGGCAAAATGATGATGTAATAGTGTACAAAAGATGACTCAAACAGGAAGATGGCTAAACTGTTTTCCTGATCTAAAGGCACTGCCGTTCCAGGCATCAAAGTTCTACTGTAAATGTATTTTGTATTGACACATAGGCATAGCGCTTTCAACAACTCTCATTTGACTCTTCAGATAAAGGGGGTTGACAATTACTATTTTCCAGATCATTTTCAATCTACGTTTTGCCGTTGTGCCGACATAGTGGAGTCAAGGATTTTGTTTTCATCAAATAACACTTATAGCAAGCACAGTAGTCAATCATTGTAACTATAGGATCAGAAATTCTTCAATTTAAAATAAACTCTGCAAAAACTGTCAGTATGTTAGTCATGACTGATAAATACTTATCAAGACTTGCAGAAAATCCTGTATTTCTTATTAATCAAAGAGGAACATTTAGCCATTTTATTAATACAGATGGACAAGTGTTAAAGCTTTTTGTGGAGCCTGTAAGGATTTTAGGGGTATTAATTCAGGGGTGTCAACAGAGCCAAATTAAAAATCCTGAAAATCATATGCGGCTGACCATTTTTGACAAACTAGAGGCCGTCAACCATATATTACTCAGACTTTCAAACTTTTTATTGAAGAAAATCTTCAGAGCAGATATAATTGACCATAACTTTGCCATTTCTTGAGATATTTTCATCAAATAACTTTTATTTTTGTCAAAAAGCATAGCTCTTCAAGGATAAACAAATCCGGAATTCCGGATATATCCGGAAAATTGACACCTCTGTTAATTGAAACATCAAAGTCAATAGTATGGAGAACTCAAGATTACCTATAAGCTACAGGAGTGTTAAGTATCATGGTGAACCAATCAATACATCAATATAGATGTATATTATACTGTTGTCTGGGAGAATAAAACTCATACCCAAATTGCTAATTTCACCCATGAGAAAAAAACTACATTAAAGATATAATACTATTCTGAACACATGACACCATTGAAGCTGGTATTGTAACAAAGGTTAAAACTGCTGTACATACAGCGAGTATTGATTCTGCTGCTATGCCAGGAATGTTCTTTCAAAACAGTTTTTCAGATCGATGAAATAACTGATTGAACAAATTACTTAGCATTATGATACATTTTTTCAGGTATTCTAAGCTGTAGCACATGATTTCATTGTTGGGTGCCAAGTAACAGTTTATTGCTCAATTTCATAGAACAGATGAACAAGCATTTAATTCTGGAACAGTTTGATGAATGATTCTCTGATTGTCAGGTTATGAAATTATTGTAATAAATGATGGAAGGTATGAAGCTGTTTCCAGGCAACACAATCATGATTCCAAGAACAAACACACACATTGTACATGAACAAATAAGTCATCTGTCCTTTGACAGCAAAAAGAAGCTATCAGCTTTCTTTATGATTTTATATGCTGATGGCTGACCTTTTGGCTGTCAATGGACGCACAAGTTGACAACAGGGATCAACCTTTTTTTTAACTGGTCATTCAAGTTAAGCAATAATATCTTGTATTATGTTACCCATATACTGAAATAGTTTGTGTGAAAACAATTATTTGTGGTGTGGTTATCACTAGATATGTTTGCTCATGGTGTAAACACTACTAGACAGTGGGTTGTCAACAGGATCTCCCCTGTACAGTAAGCAAGGTCTGTGTACACTATTAGATACTGTAAGTGTAATAAAACACAGATATCCTGTCAAGCAAAACATTCCTATTTCATTTCCTGTCAATAGTTATAATGTAAGCACCTGCTAATGTTATCATGCTTAATTACATGTCTGACACAGGGTTTACCAGTGCCGCATCCAAAGACAAACAAGCCCTAATGCAAAAAGTTTCTAATTATAATTATATATAGTGGGTGTTTTTTCCTCCAAAACATGCTTATTTTGGTCTATCTCAATTGAGGTAAGACAAGCGCCTGGGTCTGACTATTGCCAGGTTACCGTACACATACATTGTTAATGTTCCATTAACTGCCCTAGTGAGACATTTACAGGACAACTGCATCCAGGTGTGCCATTTTTGCCAATGAATGATCATTATTACCTCCTTGTTTTTGTTCATATTAGAATATGATTAGAATTTGTGGTCTTTTTCATTGTTCAAGTTGTTGTCTGAAACAAGGCAATGAGTGTTATAATCTATTTGTTGCAGATAAGATATGGGGACATTAGGTAGTCAAATAGGAATACGGTAGTCAGCTGATTTCTATGTAAATGAGTCAACCATGTTCCGGTAATCTATATTAAGGTATTTATCTAACTAGATTAGAGATTAATTGTGAGTGTGTTCATGACAAGGAACAAATTATCTGTTTGTTTTATTATGCAACATCACGACTTGTATCGGGTGTTTCTTTGATAAGAACACCTGGATATATTGAATTGTATTAAAATGAACAAATCTCACTTTAGACTAAATCAACATAGAAACCACAACAATATAATAACTTGTGCTGCTTTCTGGGAGACCGGTCTGAGACTACACAGAGTAATGACCTGCCACAGATGGACTAGGATTGCTGAAGTTTAAATTTAAGAACGTTGCACAGACCAGTCTACAGGACTTCAAGGAGTAGTGAACTGTGCACAGATGGTCTAGGACTGATAAAGTTATTTAAGAACAGTGCACAGACCAACTTCAAAATGAAAACAGTATATCATGTGGCAAATGAACTGTGCAAAGACTGGTCTAGGACTTCATGGGGTAATGAACTGGCTCAACTGACCGGCTCAACAAGAGGGTCTTCATCCAACTGTGAAAGAAAAATATCATTCAACATTTTAGTTATATTTTGTTTGCCTGGTTGAGTGCATCTTTAAAGCTCTTGTTATTATTATAGTCATGTATACAGTAGAATGCTGACACAGCTAATCATCCACTTGAATGTACCCAGGGACAAGTATATAATAGGTTCACAAGATGATCCCCGGACTTGTTATCTCTCCACACAGTCTTGTATCCTGCTGACACTTTGTGTTTATCCGACCACTTATCACCAAGCAGAGGGGAAACTATTTCAACAATGTAAACACACAGTCAAACTTCGCTTTAAGTAGCAACTCCTATATCTATATCCTGCATTAAGAGTTTCAAATTGTGGACAAATGTTTCAAATATATCAGGCCAATCAAGAATGCTCATTTTCAATTCAAATGGACAAACGTAATGCAAGAGTGAATAATGCTAGGAAGCTTGTAGTGTACCATACCAAAACCCATCCATCAGAACTCAAATCATTTGCATACAAATGTAGTAAATTGTACTCAACATTGAAGTAAAGTGACAGTTTGACAAGATATTAAATTTTAATCCATCAATGAGAATTTCATTAAAAGCTGTCATAGTTATAATAGAAATGCAGAATCCTCATTCTGGGCCTATATAGAAATACAGACAAATACAAACTATCGTGAAGATTACATGAATGCATTCACTAAAATTGGCTAAATTGATAATTCAAATTCATGGCAATGAATTCCACTGTATTCAGAAATATTTAAATGGGTGCCCTGAGGCTCTTGCACTTGTTTCTAGAAATCTGATAAATTTTGGGTCCCTTTGATCTTTCAAATCTGTCATGTTAGTGCGCAAATATTAGGCAGACACTATAAACTTCAATAATGCACAATACTGGTTATAATTACAGTGATAATGCTCAGCCGAAATGGGCTATATAATGAATGTCTATGTGTAATTCAGAAGCACACCTGCTCATAAATTAGTCCCCATCATAATAAACATTCCATTTGAGACACAGTGAAAACCACCAAAAGGCACAGGCAATGTATAAAGCTGCAGGGGTTTCATTTGACTAAGGAGTGTGGGTTTTGACCCTTAAATTTCCAAATAGCCACATTTTGACCCTCAAGGTTTTGATTTAAAGGGTTATTTTCTCTTAAAATTACAGGTATTTTGCTTATAAAATGGCAGAATTTAGTCAAAAGTATCTAAATGACCTTTCGGATTCAGAAGCTAGTGGAACCCCGAGAGACACAGACTCAAAAACCAAGTCAATACCAAGTTTTCAAGTTTTATTAGCAAAATCTGCAAATTATATACCTGTGTTTCAGAACACATCTGAAGATAATAAAT
This sequence comes from Spisula solida, assembly GCA_947247005.1. Classification (NCBI taxonomy): domain Eukaryota; kingdom Metazoa; phylum Mollusca; class Bivalvia; order Venerida; family Mactridae; genus Spisula; species Spisula solida. The sequence continues at coordinate 32,713,822 of OX365944.1, read as the reverse complement.
GCTGAAACCTGAGGACAGGACAGTACTAAGTCTCATTGTACTCGGGGTTTATACTGGAACAGTCAGGGTACATATTTATCATGATTTATTCAGACATCTCTATTTTATTGGGATTTCATTCACAAAATTACTCACAACAGATGTAAGACTTGGCAAACATACCTGCCACCACACAATCTAGATGTAACATAATGCAATCATTAAGCACTTTTTCTATTCTAGGATTGACTTTATCGGCCAGCTGATCTTATTTCACATTGAATGCTCCAAGGAAGGATATATGTTTCACTTTTTTACAAATTTTGAAATCTGGAAACTCTCTAGACGTGATGCTATACCTGGCACTAACCCATCTCTTCATGTTAGACTTTAATTTGATAAATAATAACATCTTTATAAATCTCCTCAATCATTACATTAACATTCTGAGGAACAAAAATTGTCTATGTGTTACAAGAGTACAGTGAATCATAGAGTGAACTCTGACCCGCCAGAATAAAAGACAAATACCACATGTTTCCCCTGTCTGGGCGAATAAATACCACAGAAACATGCACACAGGTGCTTGATGGGAGTTATAGGGATTAATTATCACTTTATAAAATTTAGAGAAACGATATCTGAACAAAATACCAGACCACTTGCAACTGAAGGACACGACACATACCCATATACCCAACATTAAACCACCTTGCTTGTCAACTGGGAGTATTTATTTCAATTAAATTGAGGAAAATTCCTATTTCACTTAAAGGTGATGAAACGAACACCTTGAAAATAACATATATCACCTTTCTATACAAGTATTAAACATGACAATGTGCCGACATGGTATCATAAAAAAACCAAATTATTCAAGGCAGTATCATACACAACAGTTTACTGTTCATGCACAATTATACCAGTACTTAAATCTAAACCAAACACAATACAATTCAAATGTGCAAGCTTGAACATTTCTATTTTTGGCAATCGTATCAATAACCGTCAAAATCCCCCCAATTTTAGGCTCTTAGCTAAGCGTTTAATTTCAAATATGACCTTTACCAGTGACTACCAGACCATGTCTATCTTCCCTCATATCATGTATCTTCTATAGTCATTAAAGTGATCTACTTAAATCACAAGATGACCCGTAATTATTTCCATTACAATGATCATTATGTGCAGGACTTGTAGGTAGGTTAAAATGTTGTAGATTTGAATGTCGTAACAGTTATAGTATGTAAGATAGCTAGCTGAGCAGACTTTCATGTCATAGCTAGTGAATGGTATAGAAGACATGCCATACATTCCTTGCATAGATAAGATCAGTATTTCATTCTTGTATAACAAAAACAGACATAAACCTTTAAGAAGCCTGACATATTCTACATGTGTATTTGAACATACATCTCTCGGCAAGATTTTATACCCGTTTTAATCATGATTTGCATGTTCACCTTTTTAATACAAATTACAATGCAGATTGAATTTCACTGCTCAGCATGCTTTCATTGATATTTTTGAAAAGAAGTCATTTGCACCTTTGTTGAAAATGTGCCCATACATTGCATGCTAAATGCACAGTGAACATAAACCAAAGTTAAGGCTTTTTGCAAAAATCAAGCCCACAATAGTTTTTTAATAGTATGCAATACATTTGAATGATAACAAATGCCCATATAAGGATTGAATGTGCATAAAACTTGTCGAAATATTTTGATACTTGATAGTACTTATACACAATCAGTAGAAGACGCCACCACTCCGCCACGTTAATACCGTACATACACAAGATCGTTTTGATATTATACAGTGGACAGTATCTGAAGGCAACATAGTTTTCTCAAATTTTCTTTTCACAATAACAGTTCTATTTATCATGTTTACAAAACAGTATAAATATAATTGACAAACTAAGGTAGCACTACATTTTGTATTGTATGCATTTTAATAGATTGGCAGGGAACATTATTTGATGCAGGTCAGCCAGAACAAAAAGACAATACTTAAATCGGACCGAGACAGCTCCCAGCTGAAAGATTTACAAACAGCATGCAGACATAGCTATAGCCCTCCCAGGTGAAACCTTTACAAACAGCATGCAGACATAGCTATAGCCCTCCCAGCTGAAATCTATACCAAACAGCATGCAGACACAGCTATAGCCCTCCCAGCTGAAATCTATACCAAACAGAATGCAGACACAGCTGTAGCCCTCCCAGTAAAAATGTATACCAAACAGATACCAACTTGATAGCCTTCCCAGCTCAAAACTTATACCATATAGACACCAGTTATATAGCCCTCCTAGACCAAAACCTATACCATATGCACACCTCATTCACTGCTATAGCCCTCCCAGCCCAAACCTATACTAAATAAGACACATCAGACAGCTAAAACCCTCTCAGCCCAAACCTATACCATACTGACACCTCATTCACTGTTATAGCCCTCCCAGTCCAAACCTATACCATACAGACACCTCATTCACTGCTATAGCCCTTCCAGCCCAAACCTATACCATACAGACAGAATGCAGACATCTCAGACACAATAATTAGACCCTCCAATGAAGAGTGTGCAGAGAGATGTACATTCTGCAGTTCATTCATAAGTAACATTAAATCTATAATTCTAGAAACATTTCTGACTGATTCTAGCAGAACTTCATTCCTATGAACACCTATCATATGAACTTCTCCTGAAGCACTCACACTCCCACTGATATATTACTTTCACTCTTATGTATCAACAGTTCACAGAGTTTAATGGTGATCAAAGGTAAGGAAATACACTCATAAAGCCTTAATCCACATGTAAACCTGCCCGACAGACAATTTCAGTGCCAAAATAAATTTAACTAATCTTATGATTGACTGCTTGATTAAGGAGGGATATGAAAATAAAGCCTTGCCATAGATTGATTGAGGACCCTTCGTTCATTGTTTTTGGGTTTTTTTGGGTTTAACATGGCACCAGGTTCACCAGACCAGACCAGACTAACTTACCCTTCCACAAGAACCCAGCACTTTCTCCACATGAGGTGGAAAATCAACATTGTTACCAAATTTTCATGGAAGGGTATGACCTGCCATGACTTGGATTGTCAAGTTATAAATCTAGCACACCACAATGGACAAGGGCTTTAGTTCTTTGTATAGGGTACCATGTTTGCAGACATGTACAATGCATTAAAATTCTAAAAAGAGCTACCAGCTTTACTGTACGCAATATGCAAGGATATGCGGTTTATATTGTTATACATGAAGCCAAGGTATATACATACCTATGGGCATATATATATTGAGGATCTTTGAGTAAACTGAATTTGAAGCATTGGTACTGTTTTATTTAAGACTTTTTGATGTCTTGGCATAACATCATCATCGTAGGAAAAAAATATCACCTCTAAAATACAGATGAAGATAGACTGGTGCGTTCATTGTCCTATTTGAAACATGAAAGTCACACATGGATTAATGTAGCATATTCTCTATAGATATATGTGTGTGTACATTGTATGTAACAGTTAACATAGTGCATTGATTGTATCTACATTCTAGAATGCTGTCTGTGTACCTACCATCTGCAGTGTGCAATATCAATCCCACTAGTACTTGGGATTGTAACCGTTATGAAACACTCAAACCACAAGTTATACTTTTAGTAATTTTAATCTAGTGAATATTTGCCACCGGAAAATTCATCAAAATGTTATACAAGTGTAAATTATTTATTTGTAAATTTTCATAGAGATATATGCATCATTATGACACTGTAACAGTATTAAATTTGTGTTTAGCTTGGCCTTTACCCCAAGATAGTAAGTCCTGTTATTACCCTGGGCCCAGCAAGTTTGAATTTATACAATACCACAAGATTGTGCAATGGCACGTAACTAATATGTTTGGTGACATTGAAACGCATTTTTTACTCTAAGGAGTAAGCTTCAATTAGTGGGGAAATCTGACTATTTTAATAAAGATTTTTTCCTGTGGGAAGGGCCTTACAACAGCCCCTTGGCCCCCTATCATCCTTCATATCCAAACATCAGACCATCAGTATTACAGTAAGAAGCTGGACATATTTCATGTTTGTTGTAGTTGACAGAGCGTCACACCATGCTCATACAGCTGACACATTATATACCTCTACAACATAATTATACACACCTTATACAATCCTGAGTCAGTAAGCATGACCGACAGAATAGATTGAATAGAAGATCAACCACCGTACATAACACGCATATATAGGACATATTTACATTCATACATGTACATGATAACGCCAGGTGAACACTGAACACCAAGAAGTTTGATGTATGTCATTGTGCAACAACGGGAATATCCAGGCTTTAAGACTGGAACAAATATAAGGGATGTGGCACTACTCCTATTTTTTACAGAAATACATCAAATATGCAAAATAATTAAGCGATGTTTTGTGTTTTAGTGATAGATTTACAATGAGGCATGGAGTCCTAGCTCCACTGTATAGAGTTTGGTCTCTCCCATAATATACCAGTAGGTACAAAGAGTCGAGACTGGAAAGTAACCCTGGCAGGGGGCTTAGTATTGATTTGTGTGATTCCGTTTTGAAAGAAAAGCAAAATAAATAAGCTTAAACAATATCCAAAGATTTCAAGATGAGCTTGTTTTTCAACATTGATATCTTAAGTTTCAAGTTAAACGTCCTTGCTGTTAATAATATAATCAAACTTTTTGAGAGAAATGTAAACGCCAAAAAAGCAAAAACCTGTAGCTGTTATCAGACAAGTGAAGAAGTGTAGAACTATCAGCCCACACATAAACCAAGGTTATAACAGCACCCTACATATAAATCATAATAAAACTTGCAAACTTGACTTAAGTTTTCTCCTTGGTAATACACAGATTTACAAGCCTATAAATAAAGTAAACAAGAACACTTTATGCTTATGTTATGGGTATTAAACACTGTTCCTCAACAAGTTTTCAGTTAGGTACACAGCGGCCAATTTTCCAGGACTGTATTCTAACCTGCTATAATTTACCCTTCCACCAGGACCCAACAACTTCTCCACTTGTGGAATTTTCATGAAAGGGTATGACCTGTTACTACTGGACATTGAGCCTAGATCGCCAAGTTACAATTGCATGCACTAACCACTGGACCCCAGCTGTTTGCTCTAATATGTTAACATACACTTAAGTATTCTACCGATACAGCACAAAAATTGTTACTCTGCTAGGTCAATTCCTTTCATAAATGCAAGCACTACCAGTATGCCACATTTTTCTAGTTTCTTCAATCATGCTTTATTACTGAGACAGCCAAATTTAACATTGACCTTACTTTAAAGTACATTATAGACTAATAGTTCATTCCAGGTTAAGAATTTTCACCAAAAGGCCAAACTATTAAATTTCATCTTAAACGCTGGCAAACCCTTTAAAATTTATGTCTTACAAACAGAAAACTTCTGTTATAAATAAAGAATTGAGAAAAATATAAGATATTACAAACAAGACACCTTTCCCTTCATTGTTAAAACATTTCAAATACTTCACACAATGTATTATACTATTAGCAAATATTTCTATATTGTATACAGGGCCATTAAATAAGCATTAATATCTCAGTTATTAAACTTTATACCAATATCAGGTCAAATTTCAATCCTACGTTAGTAAACAATGAATACATTGTAATCGATAAAATATTCAAAATAAGACAAATGTTGCTGAACTAGCAAAATGAAACTTAGCGGTACAAATATTTATAAATAAAACTGTTGTGATTTATTGCAGTTTGTACCGAACACGAACATTGACCATACCTCTTAAGTTTTCCAAAAAAATACATATAACCAGAAGTGCAAGATATTTTGATTGTTTCCTTGAACTTCTTAAACCATATTCCTGTATTGGTCCCTTTATGTAATTAAATGACAAAAATTGGTGGGATTGATATTTAAACATCTGGAAATAGTAACAAATTCTACCAGTTCATAAAGTGGGACAATTCTTTGACTACTGTGCAAGTTATGTACCGGTATACAAGTGTGAATACCTGGCATCGCAATAAACTTATACTAACTTGAGTTCTCGTTTGATTCCATCCCAAGATATGATCATATACCGTAGTAACGCAAGCAGTGTCAAGAACTGAAGTTGCATAGTTTTATCAAAAATATCTAACATTCTCCTTATTGCATGTTTCTATACATTTAATATACCGAAACATCACAGAAATGCCAGCTTTATACTGCATATGATAATCAGGTAGCTCTAGAAACCAGTATAAAGATACAATATTAATATTAAATGTAATAATAATATTCGAGACATCAAACAAGAGTTCAATACAACATACCATGAATTGATACAACAAGAGGGCCCAAAGGGCCCTAGGTCGCTCACCTGTCGAACTTGACCTAGATTTTATTGAGATGGTCATTGTGACCAAGTTTTATACAGATTAGGCCAATATTGTGACCTCTAGTGACTACACAAGGTTTTTCTTTTATTTGCCCTTGTGACCTAGTTTTTTACCCCGGATCACCCAATATCAAACTTGATCTAGATTTTGTTGAGATGATCATTGTGACCGAGTTTCATAAAGATTAGACCAAAATTGTGACCTCTAGTGACTATGCAAGGTTTTTATATGATTTGACAATGTGACCTGGTTTTTGACCCCAGATGACCCAATATCGAACTTGACCTAGATTTTGTTGTTATCATTGTAAACAAGTTTCGTAACGATCAGGTCAAAACTGTGACCTCTAGTGACTACGCAAGGTTTTTCTATGATTTGACCTTGTGACCTAGTTTTTGACCCCAGATGACCCAATATCGAACTTGACCTACATTTTGTTGTGTCGATAATTGTGACCAAGCTTCGTAAAGATTATGCTAAAACTGTGACCTCTAGTGACTACACAAAGTTTTTCTATGATTTGACCTTGTGACCTAGTTTTTGACCCCGGATGACCCAATATCAAACTTGACCTAGATTTTGTTGAGATGATCATTGTGACCAAGTTTCATAAAGATTAGGCCAAAATTGTGACCTCTAGTGACTACACAAGGTTTTTCTATGATTTGACCTTGTGACCTAGTTTTTGACCCCATATGACCCAATATCGAACTTGACCTAGATTTTGTTGAGATGATCATTGTGACCAAGTTTCATAAAGATTAATTCAAAATTTTGACCTCTAGTGACTACACAAGGTTTTTCAATGATTTGACCTTGTGACCCAGTTTTTGACCCCGGATGACCCAATATCAAACTTGACCTAGATTTTGTTAGGATGATCATTGTGACCAAGTTTCACAAATACTAAGTCAAAATTGTGACCTCTAGTGACTACACATGGTTTTTCTATAATTTGACCTTGTGACCTAGTTTTTGACCCCAGATGACCCAATATCGAACTTGGCCTAGATTTTGTTGAGATGATCATTGGGACCAAGTTTCATAAGGATTAGGCTAAAATTGTGACCTCTAGTGTCTACACAAGCCAATTGTTGACGGACGGACGGACGACGGACGGACGAAGAGTGATCACAAAAGCTCACTCTGTCACTTTGTGACAGGTGAGCTAAAAAGCAAAACACAAAATGCATTTGATGTATGTATAATTATATAATATCAGTGCCTCATTCCAAAGATGTTGATAAATAATAACTAAATAGCTTTGATTTGTGAATATGACATGGTCCAAGACTTCACCTTCCAAAAATGGCTGATCAAAATTGACATTCAATCTATTCTATAGTAGTCTACTGTAGTCACAAGTATGTGCCCTACAATTTCAAGTCCATCTCATCAAACTTGCCATAGCAATGATTATAAGCAATGACCTTTAGTTTTACCTGACAGTACCGTAGGTCTCGCTAGCATTGTGTAAAGTTTCTACATCCAATTTGAATGAACTTGGCCATTAGAAACCTGTTTGAAATTGAATGGTGCTGCCTACCTATAATACAATAATCTTCAGCATTGGCTTATAGCAGAAGTCAGTTTTTGTTGAAAATCTGTTACATAGAATACATACCTTGCAGCATACTCCTGTAAGCTGTGTCTGTGATAGCAAACACATGGGGTGGTACTTCATGACGTTTCTTGCCTTTGTAAAGTTCAATTACTTTCTCTGTGTAGATAGGAAGCCTCTTGTAAGGATTGACAACGACACAGAACAAGCCTGAGTATGTCTGTAAAATTGTTACCATGGACATCAATTATTTAAGCATTTTCAGGTATCAAACCAGGATAATAAACCTTAAATCAATGTCAAACACAACAACATTTGTATTAAAGTAACCCACTGGAAACTGTTATCATATTCATAACACAGTCTAACAGGCTGGTGAGATTGCCTGATCAGACTTTAAAGCTCAAGACTTTTATTGTTCAAAAAAATTTTGGATTGTAGGGATAGAAATGAATGATGAATTACTCTTACCAGTATTTTTTCACACTTGTTGCAAACACATCTGTTTTATCTTTTTTTTAATGCCGAGCATAGCCTTTATTTGCCAGTCAGCTTAATGCTGAAATATGACAGGCATATATGTGTGCCCCCACCCGGATTTGAATCCGGGTCGTCAGATTAGACGGCAAGCGCGCTAACCATTGAGCTACCGAGGCCACCAAAGTTGAAAATTAATGTTGCGCTAGGTGCTTGATTTTTATACAATCTAAGTACATTGTACTTGGAAAGTGAAAGTAGAAATTTATGTAAAAATTCTGGCACAAGAAATTGCATTCTTGACAATGTTCATTTCTATTGAAATTCATTAATTTTAGCCTGATTGGGCAAACCAGATTGATCAGACAATCTCACCAGCTTGTGATAGACAAACAACTTAATTACTCATTTGAAGTCATTTCTGGGTTCTGTATTTTGGCCTTCAAGGCTACTCCCCAAGTCCCTGTAGCAGCCTTGCCTCTGTCCCCAGTGTAGACACTTCATGTGCATAGTTTTATTTAACACAAATGTTTATTATAGTGAACTTTTAATTGTACAGCATTTTTTTACACCTACAGCTCAGGGGTTCCACTGACTAGCTTCTGAATCTGAAGGGTCATTATGATTTAATTTTATATACTTTTGACTAAACTTTACCATTTTATAGGCAAACTATGAATTTAAGAGAAAATGACCCTTTAAACCCAAATCTTGAGGGTCAAAATGTGGCTTTTTGGAAATTTAAAGGGTCAAAACCCCTATTCCAGAATCAAATGAAACCCCTGACATCTACAACACTGTAGATTATGATTATCATACTAAACATACATACTGGCATGCAAGGTAATACCGGACAGAAATGGCATAAAAAGCTTCCTGTGAAGGTAAAAATCGATTTTTAGTCAGAATGTTTTGTGTTGACACATACTTGGGTTCATGGCCTTTCTAAAAAAAGAATTCTCAAAAAATTACGTCACATGAACTTCTTAATTTAGGGGCCCAAACAGGGGCACTTTTTACAACGGCATAGAGCAGGTATTACCTAACAGTCATTTTCAACGATGTTTAAGTTAAAATCTGGAAAATTATTATGGTAAATGATTAGAACAGGGTTCGTACTTCCTATCTATGCAAAAATATGTCAAGATTTCTGTGTTTACAACTCGTGGCGATGTTTTCCTGCCAGGTGGCGTTCTATGATTGATAGGTCAAATGCCGTAATATACCGTACATAATTTACCGATCAAAAGTCAAACAAAACAATTAAAAATCAATCCAAGTATTTCAGACTTACGTACAAGATATTAAAAAGGGCTACACAACCGATATCCGTTGACGAATTTCATAATTAACAATATCCTGCTAAAATTGGCGCTGGTTAACATTGGATGAAAACTTTTTTTTAAATTATAAAAAGTTCGAAGCCGTGGGATTTCGATCGCAGAACCTCTAGCTTCATAAATCAGGTTGGGTACAACGCTAAATTTAGTAACGTTTGTAAAAAATTGATATTACTATTCACTATCAACATATTTTTAGTTAGTTGCTTTGTATGTTGTTACAATTAATAGATTAAAATGTTTTGCAGGTAATCTGATTGAAATCGGACGTAAAACAACGAAGTTATTGCATAAATAAAATTTGGAAAATAATATGATTTATCTCCCTTTTAATTAAAATAAGTTGATGCAAAAAACGCAACGGTGAAATTTTATTTTATTGTAAGTTTTCTACATTATAGATGTTACTGAAGAAAACTGCCCAGTCAATTTCTTGCAATTATCAAGCTAAATTATCAAACCAATACAATTCATGCAGTTTTGTCACCATATGTAACTAAATTTAGTTACACAAAGGCGTTACTAAATTTAGTCTTGTCCCCAACCTGTAAATGATGACGTTAACTACTCTGACCTTGAGTTTATCTAAGCTTATCAATTTAAGTGTAGAAAAACAATAATGCACACACTCAACTGGAAATTCCCCCAGTGCCGCTAACGTAAACACACAGACTGACAGAGGCGGACGACATTTTCGATAAATGGATAAAGATTTGATCATCTTGAATATACTTTTTTCTACTAGATTTATTTTACGCAAGCTTCTGAGTGATTAGGTACAAAAATCAATGCATACTAGAAATTAAGCGTGTACGACCCATTGTCCGGTAATATCTGCTGTCTGGTAATACCTCACATGCCAGTACAGGTAAGCAGGAAACAAATCTAAAGTTATCAACTGCTCTTCAATTTTGAAAATAAAAGGGAAAAATGATATGACATCAATAATTAGTGACAAGTGAAGGACCAGACATCAAAAATACAATCAATATAATTATCAATATATATGGGCAATGGCAATACTGTCATCCTTCCCAACATTCTTTATTCTACAGCTCATATAGTATGATATACAATACATGAACACGAGTCGGGTCAGATATGACTAAGCTTGAAACATAATATGGAAGTGACAGTGAAAATATACCATAGAATTGGAATATATCTGCAATTGAGTTTACTCTGCAGGCCAGTAAATGTTCATATGTTTATTTTATTTAATTTATAAGTCGTACACAAAATTCATTTGAAATCAAAGGAAATTCTTCGCATGACTCATTGGCAATACTCACATAGATAAGGCCAGAATAGTAACGGTCCTTTAGGTTATGAAGTACAGATGCTTCATTTAGACATGTCAATTCAGCCATGTCTTCAACTTTGGAAAATTTTGGTGGATTCATCTTTTGACAGTCATCACGATGAAATCGCATTCTTTTTCCTGATTCTTCTACTTGGACTTCAATTTCGTCTCCAACTTCCGTCTTTATACAAGCAGCAACGAATCCATGAGATTCGTGGGGTACCCATATCAATTTTTTGGATGCCCATTCTGCCTGCATCATTGGATCATTGATGACATTCCTGTCAACTGCCAAATACTGCAATTCTTGGGCACTCACGCCCGTCATACCGTAAGGATCGTCAGCCGCCATTTTGAAAATACCCAAACTGGTCAACTAAATTTAGAAGTAGAATAACTACGCACAAAATGTATGAAGCAAACCTTATCCAAGTGTAATCAAGAGAAAACTGTATCCGTAACTCAGAAAATACGTTAAGTGTAACAGATATTCACTACTTATTCGTCAAACTTTAATTAACTCCAAGGTATACCCGGGCCGACGCCCGCCTTTGAATGATTTGATAGTGGTGAGTCACGTGACAGATTAGGAGAGGTTAACAAGGGAGATAATTTGTGTGTAACGTGTGACTCAATCAAGTCAATGTACCGGAAATTAAGTATGGGATAATACAAAGAAATGATTACATGACTGTGTTGTCTGCAGTTTAAATAAAGAATGACTTTCTAACGGTTTAGATAGAATTCAATCTGTTTATCAAGCATGTGCCTCAGTCACATTCCTGAAAGCTTCAAAGCCTAGGCATGTTGAACATAATAATCACAGATATACACTTCTCATGTATTTTTTGATAATAATATTCTAATAAAATATCTATTTCTCAAAATATGTATTCCTCACATGAAGCTAGCATTTTCTCGGCATTGCTGTGAAATGCTTGTCAATATGTCCACAGTGATAAATAACACAACCCACCTGCTCGCATTACATATGAATGTACGGCAACGTGCCACAAAATCTTCAACCCATCGCCGTACCATAAAGCATATTGCATTTTTTGTTATGCTAAATGTATAGTATCATACCCGTATGTCTGTTTTACGGTACTGTTTGTTTTGCTGTGAACGTGGGCTTAAACTCGATCAGTCTCATGAAACCACTCCCAGCAAGTGTATTGATGGCATGTTTTGTCCTGCATATATAAATTACTCTTATCAATTACTCCCCATAACTGGGTAAACAGTGTTATGTTTTGTTTTTGAATTCTGGTCTTCCATTTCTTCATAGCAAACAAATATCACACTCATTTAACTTCATGCAGCTTATAGGTTTCACTTCCTCATTTAAGCCTGCTGGAATTGCCTCCCTTGGTATAAATAAAGTGATAACAAAACAATGCTAAAATTTAACCTTTTTATTTATAGCAAAGGCATTCATGTTTGAAATAACACAAAATTGATTTTGCACAAGTAAATACATGTCACGCAGCAATACAATACTAAGACTTTAACATATATTACACCAGTAACATATTTTTTGAAAAATGGCAGACTAAAATTTAATGATCAACAAATCGGGTTATGAACACATTTTAACGCAATACTTCTTTACATTACATATTCACCAACATTATACAGTTTGCTCGGAATGAATAACAGCTAAATGCAATATTAAATAAGCTTCACATATCTCCATCATTCATACCTTATACTTACCTGTAACTTCATGTATACAATACAACCTCTCTACAGGAACACCATTGGTAAACACAAAGTTTGGGTGTTATACAAAGGTTGTTACTCAGGAGAGTTCAAATTTCTAGTAAATGGTTACTTTTTGAACAAAATGATTATGTTACTTAACAGAGGTTGCTGCTCTATGGGAGACTGCTCTGGAGAGGTTGCACTGTAACTAATCCAGAAATTGAAACAAATCACACTTTATTTTTCGAAATTCCAACACATAATAGAAATGAACCCTTAGTAAATCAGGTTAACGAAAAACATATAATGAACAACAAAAAGAAGCACTAACTTTATACAACATTAACCTGCAAATGAAAGTATAAATCTTTGATGAAATAGCACACATATGTTCTTCAATTTCCAGACTTTATTTTATATACCACCTAAATATATATTCCGTCAACAAAAATACAGGACTCACGACAAAACTAGAACAAGAAATATCACTGAATGTGATGAATACCCCCAGATACTGCTTGAAACAGTCACTGCAATGTGCTCTCACTGCTCTGAAAGTATGCACAAGAACACTTCGTAATGATAAGTAATGCAAAGTTTTGTTGAAATCCGACCAATGGTTACAGAGAAAAAGCGTGGACAAAATTTGCACAGACCAACTAACCTCAAGCATGACTCCAATATACCCCCAACTACTACGTATCTGGGCATATAATAAATGCTAGCATGTTTACAGATGGAAGATTTCATGGAAACAATTTAATCATAAAATTATTAGTATCTGAATAATTGTTCAGGCAAGTGTACTAAAATCATCATTTCATGACCTCAAATCGCCGTTATCGGTCAGCTGTGGACTTATTCTGGGACTAAGGATCAGTGCAGAATAAAGAATGCTGTCAAATATAACGAATAAAGGAAACTTCATGACAGATTTGTTTTAAATAATGATACTTCATTGAATCAAATCTGCGGGCTACATTCTGGTTCATCTTCACTTGAATATCTGGGAACTTGACTAACCATGGATGTATAAGGAATGCGGGCTACAATCTACCAATTGTTTCCATATACATTGCGGCTACATTCTATATCATCGGCATATTTTTCATCTGAATATCTGGGAACTTGACTAACCACTGACGTATGAGGAAGATGGGCTACACTCTACCATTTTTCTCCATATACGTAATAAGAGGTTGAAGATTTACTTCTATTGAAAAATTAAGCATCAACAGTACATACAGGCCAGCACATGCACAAAACACACATAAAGCATCCATACCAAATTGTAAATTTATACAAATGAAAAATAATAAGAATAACACAACCAATATAACATCAATCACAGATACATGTCCTATACAATAAATGATGAAACAATAATGTACACATGACACCAGTCACTTTGGAATCTAGTAGCTAAAGGTAAATTATACATAAATGCCATTAAAAACAATTGAATTCAAAATGAGTGTATATGTACATAATTTTACCGATCAACCAATGAAAGGCACTATCTAAATGCTCAAAAATTAAATATAAAAGGAAAACAATGACAAGCAACATTACACACAACGCAGAACTCAATCTATCACAGGCTGGCAACGTTCAGAAAAAAATATTGCAACACACTAATTGGTGATACAATAGTTTTCCTACGATCCTCAAAATGTACCAATATTTCTATCAGTGATCAGGGTTGTCATAGAGATTTTCTTCAGCAGGCTCGTTTTAAATTTGAGGAACTTTATTGTCATTAAGTTTTAGGCAACCAAAGTTAGTTGAGACAGGCATTTTGGCCTACAGTCACCCCTTAATGACAACCTTTGTGATGATAATTTACAGTTTCAGTGTTTTTTTTGACAAAGTTACCTATCCAATATTGACAAACAAACTGTAAAACTTTACTTTTAAATACTTTTTTTTGTTTTGTTAGGATAAACACGAAAGTAAACAATATGTCACCTGGATGTCAAATAAAATTTGCTTTAGTTTACAAGGGAGAGAGAAACAGAGAGCGAGTTCAGCTGTCCTACATGAGTTAACTCAAGTGACGTAAGAATCTAATAAAAGCTCCGCGAGTCGCATGTGTCGCCTGACAACATGCACATTTGTCATGGAAAACTATCCACTATTGGGCTACATATCGATTCACAAGAGTTCTCTAGTCATCTGAACTAAAAACGACGAAGTGATGCTCTGGACAAAAAAATGTCACAGCAAGAAACATGCATACCTATCTTGGAGTCATTAATACTTATGGTGACAAAGTTATGCCACGGACAAGAAATGCTTATAAAATCATTCAAAGGGACAAAAATCAAAAATGGCACAAGGTAGAGTTACGATTCTTGTGTACTGCACTTGGACTTTTGGTAAGAAACATGCATACCAAATTTCAAGTCATTCAACCTCTTGGTGACAAAGTTATCCGCCGGACAAGAAATGCTCAAATTAAATCAATCTAAGGGAAATAATTAAAAAACGGTGCAAGGCAGAGTTATGGTTCATGCGCACTGCACTTCGGCTTATTGTAAGAAACATGCATACCAAATCTTGAGTCATTTGAACTTAAGGTGACAAAGTTATGCTCCGGACAAGAAATGCTCTAATAAAATCAATCAAAGGGAAATAATTAAAAAACTATGACAGGTAGAGTTATGGTTCTTGCACACTGCATTTTGGCTTATTGCAAGAAACATGCATACCGAATCTTGAGTCATTTGAACTTAAGGTGACAAAGTTATGCTCCGGACAAGAAATGCTCTAATAAAATCAATCAAAGGGAAATAATTCAAAAACTATGACAGGTAGAGTTATGGTTCTTGCGCACTGCACTTCGACTTATTGTAAGAAACATGCATACCAAATCTTGAGTCATTTGAACTTAAGGTGACAAGGTTATGCTCCGGACAAGAAATGCTCTAATAAAATCAATCAAAGGGAAATAATTCAAAAACTATGACAGGTAGAGTTATGGTTCTTGCGCACTGCACTTCGGCTAATTGTAAGAAACATGCATACCAAATCTTGAGTCATTTGAACTTAAAGTGACAAAGTTATGCTCCGGACAAGAAATGCTCTAATAAAATCAATCAAAGGGAAATAATTAAAAAACTATGACAGGTAGAGTTATGGTTCTTGCGCACTGCACTTCGGCTTATTGTAAGAAACATACATACCAAATCTTGAGTCATTTGAACTTAAGGTCACAAAGTTATGCTCCGGACAAGCAATTTGTGACGCCGCCGCCGCCAAAGTAACACCTATATGTCGCCTTTTACACAAAAATGAACTTAAATGAAAAGAGTTAAATTACATTGTAAACAAACATGGCGGACATGTGGAACTACAGCAATCGGAATGGTCCGTATGGCATTTATACATGATTTGTAAGAAATTGTCCGAAGTGTCACAATTGGAACTACAGCAACCCAGCCTCGCAGAGGGATTGAAAAAGAGTTGGGTCAAAATGTTATATGACATCATTAGGGTTGAAACTTGACTCGTTTTGCTGCTACTCTAGTTAATTGAATTTACCCGCGTAATTCAGCTGAACTCGCTCAAATAGCGGGTAAAAGATGAAGGTTAAAGATGAGAGGGAAAAGGAAGGGGAATGCAGGAAGGATGACAAAGAAGGTAGGTTGGGAGGGAGGGGTGGGGGATAGACATTAATACCAACTTTACATGACCTTATCTATCAACAATACATCAACAACAACAATAACATAATGTAACGATAAGTAATAACAAACATAAGTGAGTAGTTTTGACTATTTGAAGAACTTCAAGTCTCCATATACTGTGGATTTATTATAACTTTTCACTTCATATTGAATTCAAACACAAAATAGAGCTGTCATAATTTGGCGGACTAATATACCCATGCCTGGCTAAAGTAATTCTTTCCTTCATGCACATCAACATATTCACGTCGTTCATCGATTAAAGTTTGAATGAAATTCTACAAAACCAGCTGTGGCCAGAAGAAATTTTTTTCACAGTACCAGTGTATTACATATATGAGAGTCAACAAAAATGCATCTATAGATAGACAGACAGGCAGACAGGTGAATCCAGTGTACCACATACGCAGGTATATGTCACGGGGTCCATTATTCGCGTTTTCTTGATCCTTATGAATTCACAGTGTCTTGATTTTGCGCAAATGACCTCAACCGTGAATTGTTTGTGCAAGGGTATAATAAGGACATTTACAATACCATCATATACCTATGTACCCCCCAGGCTGTTGCATATTCACACACAAGTATCTTGCACACTTACATAAAACACACTTAGCTTGACTTGAACAGGTAAAATATCTGAGCCGTAGTGATGGAACATGAACACACTATAGACATATTTCTAGTACCAGAATATTATACAAATCAAAGATGAAACAACTGAGGTAAAGAAAGGTTGTGCTACAATTATAGTGCAGAGATATACACACCATCATGACATTTATGCATGAATATACATTGTATTACAATGTTCTTACGTTGAATATATTAATTTCCGCCAGCCAATTATTGGTACTTTAGGTAAATGTTGTATTGCACCTCAAGCATAGAGGTAATACTTCCTGCTTATGAAAACATATAACCGTAGTTAAATACGGACATGAAATCAGCTGTTTGGTTTGTTAATAGAAGGTTAGAGTATCATGTTTATGTCTCCACACTATACAAACCATTTGAATCCTGTTTACAGCTAAATACACTTTCTTACAAAACTATTCCAAATAGATATTTATGCACTGAAAGTCTGCTTGCATAAAGCAATTTTATGTAATATACAATACAAATGTATATAAAATTTAAGAAAATACTGTGAACACAACTAACAAATACAGTCACATAACAGAACATGTCAAGAACGTAACTATCATAGAATAAATGCACAGCTTTGAAATATGTTCTATTTTTTTATAAATTTTACCGTAATTCTCCAAGTATAAGTCGTTGTCGTGTTTTGCATGCAGGTAAAAATTGAAACATATTTCTAATATTTTATATTGTGGTGTAATCAATAAATTTCAAAAGTCGTAGTGGATTTTTTAATTGAATAATATTTAATATGCAATTCTTGATAAATGCGCGAGAATGTTGACAGTCACACATCATTCACTTAATCATCATTATACTTCCAGCAAGATTAGATTGTTCTAACTCAGTGGTATACTTTGAACAGCCTTTATAGCAGACCTTAACATGAAATCCACACTAGTTTAATCATAGCAAAGATGGAAAGGATCAGATTTCAGTATGTGTATGTGAAGATGTCATTTAAAGAAGCTGACAAAACACCAGATATGACAGACATATGATAGTCAGACAAGTTCATCATCAATTTAAACAATTATGTCTATTGCAGGTGCTGCCAATAATTAAATGAAGTGCTACAATACGTTTGAAAATATTAAAATTTAAAATAACCTCTTAAAGCAGCAATCAAACTTGATACTGGAAGATGCAGAGAGATATTGAACAGAATCAGACTAAAGGGTTTGCTGTTATTCTCGAAGTACAAAAGTTTATGAACCTGTCATTTATCTTGGTTTCACATCCCTTTCATACAAGTACAGCAACTGTGTTATTTTTAGTTTTTCTATTTCTGAAAATTTCTTCATTGGTAAAGTGAGACTTGTACTAAGCACAGGATAAAATCTAAACTTCAACAAAAGTCTGCTCACTTTGTGGAAAATAAAGAATAAGTGTATAGCAGCACAATTTTATGCAGTTTGAACTAGCACTTTGACATGCTTATAAGCAGCTTTAATAGATATATATGCAAGTAAAGTAACTATGACACAAGTTTAACAACAAATTGGGTGAAACATGTACCGGTAAGTGAAACATCAGTGACCAAACGTGGGGCACCATCTAGCATGATATTGTGACTAAGCAGTTGCTATAACCTCTACTTGTTAAAACAATACATTTCATACATATCAACTCAGCATCATGAATCAGTCTCTTTAGATCTTACGTAAGCATTTATACACAAGCCTCAATGCC